>CM060845.1:25822500-27310000 GCA_030762175.1 Metallyticus violacea | reverse complement strand
TTTGGAGTCTACTGAAATTCCAGGGGACCAGACTCCGACCCAACCCAGCGTACTAAAATAAAATATTTCATTTACTTTGCCTATACCATCAGCTAGACCATCAGCTCAACAAACTAATTCATTTATTTCTCAAATACCAATACAATATTTATGCACCTTCTAGAACAAATTCCAATATCACAAGCTCAGTAATTTAAACCAATTTAATATAATTCCACTCCTAGTCATTCCCAGGTCGATGAATTTTTTTTTCCAATAGCAACAGTTTCCTTTTTAACACTTACTTAGTTATTTATTTGTGTTAATCCATACAAGGTAAGAGGACTAAAGGTTCACTCCTAGTTCCTTACTTGTCATGATCATACACCAAACTTTCCTTATTATTTAAACATACAACTATCAACTACCCTTTGACTACTTCCCTTCTTAGTACGCAGTTCCTATTCCTTTGTACTGCAATGTTATATACTCAACATCTTTTCCAGACACATTGAACATGCTTCTGAGGAAAACCTTTGCTTATTCCTTTTAATCTTCACACGCTGATCTTACTACTCATGCAGGTTCTTTTTTGTTTATTGCTTTACTTCTCTCTTTCCCATTTATTTTTCATCGGTGAATAAAATACTAAGAAAATATCGCTAAACATTTTTTTTGTATTTCTATATCTTCCAATTTCCTCCTATCGCCACAGTTTGCCGAGGTTGTTAAGGCTCTCTTGAGCGGAAGGGGTTCGATTCCCACTAGGGCCATTGTCCTTTAGTGAGGTTTTTTACCAGGTTTTCTCAGTCCTAATAAAAGGCATCTGCCTGGAAAACTTAAGCCTGGAACAGTTTCCTTCTTTAAAAAAATCTTGCCCAAATTGATCATTTCAACTCATGTTTTATTAGTGTCCACCACCTGTGATCCCTGAGTAGTTAAAACGGGTGTTAAACACAATTTAAAATAAAATCTCCTCCTTGCACCTTTCCAAAAGCCATTTGAATTGTTCTCTCTCCTGCAAATATCCTCCAATGCATTGCTCTCAAAAATAACCCCAAGACTATTACTACACCCATACAGTCCTTAAACTGTAACTGTAACTTTAAGGACTACAATTCTAATTCCCATTTCTGTTAACAGTAATGAAAGAGATTGCGGTAACGTGACAACGTTGTTTTCCTGGGCGAAGTCTGATTCACCGCATTTCTCACGAGTAACATAAATAAGCATTTATCTTGTTCTAAAGGGGGTAAAAGTCGTCATGGATTGTGCTAAATCATTCCTTGAATATCCAAAAATGAGATGACCGTACTTTTCCTCAGCAGAAGCAACCACTTTTGCGTTTTTGGAATTAGTGATAATGCAGATTTCAATATAAAACTTTGCTGTTTGTTCTCAGGATCGAAATGATGTACCCAAGTTTCATAAGCAGTGATTTCCTTTGAAATAAACTCCGCATTTTCGTATAACAGCATGCACGTGAACGTTCTTTTGTTTGGGAATCAGCAGTCTCATGTTCAACCTTTCACTTACCACCGTGTGGATGTACCCAGTGAACTTGTTAGAACTTCTGAAAATGTTCTTTATATTGTTCACGATCGTGTCTTACAATGACAGTAGCTGTTCCATTAGATACAAACTGGAGCCTCGGGTCCACCTTCAATTGCTTCTCCTCTTTAAATATTTTAAAGCATCTTCGAGTTGTGTTATAGGGAAGAAAAAACTCTGCATAGACCTGAGTCGAAATTTTTTGAGACGAAAGCTGAATTTCAGAGCAGCATATTGTTCGTTGCGTGTCGGCTCCATTTTACTGGAGGCAGAACTGAACATGTCTCAACTTGCACACCTCTCACAGGTGGTAACCCAAGGTGGCAACAATGAAACAAGCACCACGTTTACATTACGTACTATATCAGCAAAATATTGTAACGTTAAATTTTAGCGCAAGAAATTATATCTGCAAAAAATATAGTTGTTAAAATTAGAACGAGGCCGTTGGAAATAAAATCTACACAGCCGAAATCTGTTCTGAACGCTGTTTATCATGATTTGCTTCGGATGCAGTAGATTTTGCCGTCACTGCACATTAAGTAATTATAACATTTCAAACTTTTGGGACAGAATATAGAAATAATTTTTTTTTCCAATTATAAAGCTATGTCACACAACACAAAATCTTAAAGGTACCTGCATATAAATATATAAAGATGTCTTCGAGAGGGCGTTTTAGTTAGTAAACAATTCTTGACACATGAGCATTCTGGCACCAGCTGACTTTCAATTTAGACCGAGAGAATGAAATATGACAGGGCAGACATACAAAGAGGGCGTGGTTGCTGCAGGCATTGAGTATTTAAATTTTAAATGACACTCCAGTTCGATTATTGATTGAAATTATGCAACCATGTTGTGAAAGGCCTAGATTATTAAATGGTAAAAAGGAACGAAAATTGCTTTGTTGCGTAGTCTTCTGTCAACATGTCTTATATTTCAATGAGGCATAAATATGATGATACTGAATGGAAATTGCATAATAGTCATAGATATTGTTTTTAAACTACATCTTTATTAGAAGTTCTAATGGAAACTAACATGTCGGTTCTGGTGGTCTAGTGACAACTATATTTGCCTCCTAAACCCAAGATTGCGGGTTCAACCCCAGATTGTTTGATGGATTTTTTCGGGAGTAAAAATCCTAAATATGACTTCCTTCGGAAGGGAAGTAAAGCCATGCGCCTCATGACGTACATTTACGGACAATAAAGAACCTCAAGCCTGAAAAAAAGAGGCTTCTGAGCAAAATTTTTCGGCCGTTCCACGCCCTGATTTCAATGGAGCGCTGATGACCTGAGATGTTAATGAGCGTCCGTAAATAAAACAAATCAACAACAAATTTAACATACAGTATTTTAATTGCTAAATTGTTGTTGCAGGTAGAAAATTCACTGCTTCACATTTGCCAAGATCTATATGGTTAAATTCAAATTTCGTTACTAACCTCAGTATTCAATATACTGATGTTCTTGTTCCTCGTTTTAAAAGTTAAAGTAGACCCATATGCAGAAAAGTATAGTTCAAGCTTGGTTCAACTCGCCTGTCGGCAACACGTATGTAAAATGAATTTTTGTATAGCAAATAGAAAAGAACGTAAAATATGATAGAACTTTATTAAGTTTTGAGTTTCGTAACATCTCCTCCTTTACACAGAAATTCGGTATATGTCCAGAAAAAGGTACAAAAGTACAAAAGTTGAAATATAGAAGAAGACGAAGAAAAAGGAAAATGAAGAAAACTGCACAGTCAACATACCATGTCCAGCATAGCTGCTGGGGAGGTACCGTAACAACTTATGCCTGGAACGCTTCCTTCCTTAAAAAAAAATATCCTTTCCAAATTTGTCATTTCATCTCATGTATCATCAGTGTCCACCGCCTTGGTGCCTACGTAGTAAAAACGGACATTAAACATTACTTAAAAATCGCTATATTTTTACTGTGAGCGCTCGGAGTGAAATAGCGATACTGACGGCCAGGCGCAGCGATACCTTCTACAAAGAGACTTCGTCCACGCCACTGAAGATGTCCGCCGCAGTTGTGGACGAAACGTCTGGAACTCCTAGCTCCATCACACCACGGCATAACAACCCGGAAGATACCTCTAGTTTCCGGCCGTGAAAGCCTCAGAAAAAGCATCATTTCTCTCTTCCATGCCATAAAAACAAATCCAAAAAGGTATACTTTCATCGGTCTTTATTGGAAACCGGACCTTCACGGCTAAAGCCCAGCGCGCGCACAGTGCAACACTAGTCGGAACATGCCGAGAGGCATATAGCAGCCAATTCGGCCAAAATCGATACAACGCTTAAGGGATAGTCATTATAACTGCCCAATCCCAACTAGAAAACGCTTTCTGTATAGAAGAAGCCGAACATATAAAAAGTAACGAAATTAACTTCAAAGAATACAACCAGGATATTCATAGAATTTACCACGGTAGGTTCATGAGTTTCCGGCCTCGCCAATAAGGATTATCGCCTTCACAAAAGTCTTATCTGGTGTCATACCTTATCTGTTGTAAATAATTGCAGCTGTAACTTCCGCTCTGCTATGTTCAGTTGTTCAGATATAGTTGCAAAAGGAGGTTATGTGTAGAAGATTGTGAAATGTTCAAAATGGAGTTTCGAGCAGTTATTAAGTTCTTCACAAAATAAGGACTTCTCCAAATGAAATTAAACAGCGAATTTACGGTGTATATGGGGAAGCATCCCCCTCATATTCTATCGTAAAAGAATGGACCAAATTTTTTCGAATGGGTCGAGAAAACATTGAAGATGATGAGCGTGCAGGTTAGCCCTTGGAAGTGCTCACTCCTGAAAACATCGCTCTTGTGAAAGGAGAAATTATGGAAGATCGCGGCTCAAAGTTACAGAAATAGCAACAAGGTTGGGCCTTTCTAAAACAACGTCCTTCGAATTATTCATCAACATTTAAACGTGATTAAGGTTAGTACAATATGGGTGCCTAGACTTCTAAAGGCGAGGAAAGTTGAATGGTGGTGTGCGCCTTCTTCATGACAACGCGCCTTTGCACACAGCTTTTGTTGCAAAGGAATATGTGAAGAAATGTGGGTGGCTTCAAGGAGGTAGACCATGCGCTCTACAACCCAGATCTAGCTCCCGGTGACTATTTCATCTTCTCAAAACTCAAGAAGGATCTTCTAGAAAGGAAATTTAAATGTGACGAAGAAATGATGGAAGCTGTTTATGCTCATTTTGCAGACAATACTACGGACTATTTGCGGGGAGGGGGGATTGAAATATTAATTCAAATATGTCAGAAGCATATTGCAATATGGGTAACTATATTGAAAAGTGAAATGTAGTTTTTGTCTTTATCATACCTTGAAAATGGTTAGGCCGGAAACTTATGGATCTACCCTCGTATAAACAATTGCAGCTTTCTGTTAAGTTGCTAATCGTGGAGATATGCAAATCCCATGTCACATTCATTTAAGGAAATGATACACATTTTGTTCAGCAATTTGATTGGCTACTTAGATGTAGAACATTCTGGAAAATCTGCTGCTCGGATGTGGCATGCAAGAATGTATAAATTAACGCCAAAATCCTTCTTCCTCTTCTTCTTTGACTGGACATTGCGGAAGGATCTTCGGTTTCTCTAGAACTCCTCTGTTTGCATTGTTTATTTTACACTTTACTTTTGCTTGGCTTGGCCTCTGGCATTTCCAGTTTTTCAATTAAAATTCATGTTTAGCTTTTTACATTTAGAATCTTATTTTTGTCCCTTTCCTTTTTCCTAAATTTTTAGTCACGTATCAAAATCCATCGACGTCGAAGGGTAACCTTCCTGTAATTGTATATTGCCTTGAAGTATTGTGTTAAATTTCTAGTCATTACGTGATGTTTTTAGAGTAGTTAAACCAATGCTTCCCTACATAACAATATTAGTGACCGCTTCCGTGATCTACTGGTAGATCAGGAGATTCTAGATCCCAACCCTGACTATCCAGTTGAAAAAGTACTCAGTCTGCACAGCATGTGCACCCCTTACAACAAACCGGTGTAGAGTGTGTACAAGGTCAAGGAGCACGTGTCTTCACACTCCCCTAACTCAGCAGGCACCATCACAAAGCAGAATTCGTGTTAAAAACTGCGATTTATTTCAAACAAAATATTAAATTATGGCGAAACGAAGCGCTTGAAAAGAACAAAAATCGCTGACCAACCGTCTCTCAACATGCTGTGTCGTAATCATTCCGTATTTGAATTATAAGGTCGTGAAAATTGCGCAAAAAAGTTTAACGTGTTTCCAAGGTCTAAAATGTAATACATTTTTCTAAATTTGTCTCTACGTGTTTTATTCCCTTGGCTGATGACATCTGGCGCCTTCCATTCGATACTTTGTCGTCTTTGCTGTGCTCTCTCTCTCTCTCTCTCTCTCTTGTGAGAATAAGTTGAAGGGGCACCTGTTTTCCAGACGCGTCTGTTTCCAATCCACGTACATGTCACCGTATTAGAATGTAGAAATAGAACGTACATGAACACCAGAGCGTGATACAGGAGTTGAATACAAACAGTTCTACATCCTTGTGTTGATAAATAGGAATAAAAAATAAAAATGAAATATCTTTATTTTATGTTTCCACTTTTGCTATCGTATTTTGTTTCCCTTTCCCCATCTCAAGATATGTTTTAAGTTAGTACTGCATTTATTGCTTCTATTGTTCGATTAAAAGTTTTGTCGAGAACATTGATAACGACAGATGATGTTTGTAGAATAACCTCATTATATACAGTCGACTGGACATCAAGAGAGGGTAGAAGATTGTAATTCTAAATGTATGCAAATATTTCATTTAAAGAAATAATGGCAACGCTAGCCTTGGTGCAGTCAATAAAGTAATTAACATGAAGATTGAAACTGACTTGATTATTTCAAAGACGAATGTACATTGTAGAAGAAAAAAACGCCAAGGGCTAAATCCGTTGTCTATTTGTTTAGGAAAAAAAATGTAGAGTAACTAGCTAGAGTCGGTTGCCTCAAAACTACAATTTCAGAAGTGCAGCATATATCTGTAAGACCAGTATAGAGACAAAGTATAACAAAGTAATTGGGAAAAAAGATAAAACATACAAAAAAGAACTATTGAGGATTTCTCATGCAGGGCATCAAAGTGCAATATCCACGGAGTTCACAACTCTCCTGTTAATATTTTTCAGTCAGTGGGTTCCCTTCAGATGGTGCTTTTCATATATTGAAGCTGACTCATTTGTTCTCTGTGAACGGACAATGTAGACAAGAATATTTACGTGCTCAGTATAAGGTCGACATGTTTACCAGAAATTTATGTAATATGAAGAAGTGGATTGGCCATCAGACTACACTAACATGAAACCCATCCAGAATATTAATACGTATATAAACACAAACTTTGCTAAAGTACAACTTATTTGTAATTTAGTTTATGTATAGTTAAAAAAGCTCAAGAAAAGTGAAACCTACACTAATACAGCATCTTATAAGTACGGAATAAGCTCATTTAATAAAATATGCAATATTTTCTCCCAAAAAATCTAACTCGTTTAAAAATAACGCTGCTCACATTAATTTGCATAAGGGTGCAAGATTGGAACAATTATTTTATGATGCAATCTCTCTTAACAGCCCACTTTGGAATTTCTTTTCATGAACCTAATTTCTAGTTTAGATATTTTATTTCAATTATTTCAATATAGATTTACCATATAGTGTTTATATATCATTTTATTAGCGGAACCATATTCATATACGGGAAAATCCACATAAAATAGGTTACTAAAGAACTATTTCCATGAAAAAACTAATATATAAAGAGGGCAGAGGTATAATTATATTTATAAGAAGTTTTCCTTTCAGTTTCACTACATTTTCAAAGAACACGCACCCGAAAAGACATATACATGCTACATATTAGAAAAAAAAACTTGATGTTGATAGTAAGCACACATACTATTATTAACGTATACGTGTTAATTTAAAGTAAAATTTCAACAGAGACATAAATAAATTAAAGCATAGTTTACTGATTTCCTCAAAGAAAACAGCAAATCAAAAATACCAGCTGAATGTGTCAATATTTGTATTGAGGTTCCATAAAGTTATTTAGGTGTAGTTTACTTAACAGATTTTGTCATACCGTCCCATTCAATTCAGGGCATGAAACGGCCGCTGAACTTTCCTCAGAAGCTTCAACTTTCAGGCTTGTAATTTTTTTTTTATGTCCCATAAATCTACCACACGGGGCTAACGGCTTTACTTCATTTCCGAAGGAAGCCACACTTAGAAATTTTACGCCCTAAAAATCCTTCAACCCTGACCGGGATTGAAACCGCGACACTTGGGTCTAAGAGGAAAGTATGATTAGCAAAAGAACACCAGGACTAACAATGTTCCATAAAGAAGAACACCCATAAATAAACGTTCGTTAAATTATATTTGAAACATACAGGTCTTGCTAGGAGCGTGCAGGGCAAAGCGAAATGTCAGCTGCACTAATCTCACTTGAGAGTGCTGCCTTAACTCGATCGGCGTGCAAGATAAATGTAGGGTCTTTACTTCCACGTAAAATTTATTTAACAGTAGGAATTTGAAATGTATAGCTGTTAGCCATTTTCCTATAATTGTAATTTTCGTTGCTATCGTGAAAAACTTGTTTAAATACAGAGTTTCTATTAATTTCGTAAAATAAGGCAACATTTTACAAAACCTTATACTTAGGAAGATGTGTGAGTGATATAATGGGTAATAGATTACATATAAAATAAGGCTGAAAATTAGAGTAGGCATTACTTTCAAATTATTCTGTAGTAACTGATGTTGAATAACATCTTCCATAAGCCGACACTATACCAGGGTGTTCAAAAACAACAAAAAATCATTTTTTTTAAATTATACATTTCTTACACCACTAAACACACTAAACGAATATTTTCTATAAAGTATGACATCCCTATTTGATAGTTTTCATGCAAAAACTCCCCTAAGTTACACTGTATTTTATTAAAACGATCTTTACAGTTATCGATCTCAAACCCCTTAACTCATTATATTCGTATTTCATTCACATGTATACTTTAGTCAAGTGTAATGTAGTACCACGTTTAGACGAGCAAATAAATATATTAAAAACATTTCGTTGTAAAAAATGTTGCACAGAAATCGTGGTAAAGGATTAAACTCATTATAAAGAACCAATTTCTATAATGAGCAGCATGTGGTCAAATGGGACATTTTTTGTTGATATTAAGCAAAAAATTCAATCATGATTTTAGTGCTCTTCTTTATGGAACATTGTTGGCCATTCATCGTTGAATATCGGGGCTAAAATAGGAATGGGGAATTGAGAAGTGAATCGAAACAGCGACTGAACTCAGTAGACAGGGGCTCAGACTTGGGGCATGGCGGATGATTTAGATCGCTGGTGAGTATCAACGGAGAAATTGCCCCATCTGTGAGGAGGAGGAATCTTGGACACATGTTCCGACTGCATGTAAAGGTACGAAAGAATAAAGGGAAAAGTATCTATCGCATTCCTTTACAGAATCGAACAGGAGATGGTCATGCTGGGCTTTGCTGGGTAAATCTGATGAAAATGAGACAGCTCAGGTCTGAAAATGCTCATAACTGGAAAGGGAGAGGGGTGAAACAAATTGACTGAATTCAGCTGTGTGTCATCTATAATGGAATTTGTTTATATTTTACGTGTATATTTAATATTTTAAATTTGTTATTGTGATATTTCATATCTTATTTTATTTTTATTTTTTATTTGTTTTTCATATATAATAGGAGAAATTGCAGCAACTTAACAATAAAATAAAATGAATATACTATTGCGTGTAAAAGTAAACTTTCTTTAAAGATGTGAGAAGCGCGTGGTAACTAAAAACATGATTTCCAAGTAGAAGGCTATTGACATTGTAATTTGCATGAGAAATCTATGCGCTTTAACTAAGGGGTTGTGTATATTCACTCAGCCGGCAAGTAGCATCTTCCAGCCGCCACGTGGACCGTGTACTCGGGGGAAGTACATTAATTTGAAAACATTGTATTGTTTTTATAATTACTATTACAAAGTTATAGGGTGAATTATAAATGAGCTACACATACAGTGAATGGAGCTTTTGTCAAGTTGTGCTTAATACCATCTGCAACATTACAGACATTGTGACTGACTACTTTAAAGTATTTTAGAAGTATACAATGTCATTATCTTTGGATTAGTCGCATTACGTCAGCGGAGAGATACACTCATGTTTAATTTTTTTTTTGTTTACCTCATTTTGATATATTTTCCCTGAATAGCGTACGAGATCTGTGTAAACAATTCTAAACAAAAAGTGTCTTATATATATAAAAAAAAAAACATTAGTAGCATTGATTGTGACCAACCTTGACAAGACGCCTCCAGTTTGCCGCGCAGTGTTGTCTTATTTCAGTCGAGTTCCACGCTGCTTTCTTTGCCACAGTGTTCTGCGGTTATATAATGATGGGCTGTCATGAAGAGCGTATTACTGCGTGAAACTTCGCAATTCCTTTACCGAGGCTTAAGAAATGATCAAGCGAACTTGTGTTGACTATTTCATTTATGTTACATCATAAAATTGACCAATGAAATGAAACAAATCACAGCCCAATATCGCAGTGAAATTACTGTAAAGTTTACCTAACCTCTTTACCTCGCATAGTGCATTTGTTTTTTGGTCAGTGTAACCAACTTTATATACCCATGTAATTTCTGAGCATGCATTACTGGCCACTTTTGCTAATATTGGTTGCAAAACACTATACTATCGACAATCGTAATGCAAAATAGAGAATTCTTCAAAGCTTTTTATGCAGAAATAATTTTATAATTTATGTAACACTAACTACCTAACAACCATAAATTTTAATAAACACGTTGTTTACAATAGTTGACTTTCACTTATTTCATCCTAATGGTTTCCGAATAGGTAGCTATTTATAAGTAAGTATAGCATTATATACAGTTGTTAATAATCTTTTCAAGAATTTCAAAAATATACTAGGTTATATTTTTATTCTATTCATGAAATAGTTTTAAATGTGTATTTGACTCTTCTCCGTTGGCATTACTAACAATTGACATTCGTCTGTTACAAGATGGCTTGAAAAGAAGTGTTTATAATACAAATATACAATTATTACAATTTTGTAAGCCAAACTCAGGGGATTCTATTTAAATTCTAAAGTATATTCCATTTAGCACTTGTTTCTTGTTGCATTTACTTATTTTGTTTATTATAACTAGTGGCTTATTATTTCTTCCGCTAGATGACACGGCCAGACTTAATGAGATCAACCATGAAAATCGTTTTCTAACTGTTCGACAAAATCTTGATATACCCGTGTAGCAGCAAAGTTTGTCCTTTGACTATTGACACAAGAACCGCGTCTCATCTTCAGGAGCTCTTGGGTTGTGTTAATGGGGATGCAACTTTTATGAATAGAATAATCGCTGATGATGAAACAGGGTCTATGGTTATGATGTCGAGACGAAAGTTCAGTTATCACAATGGACAAGGAAATCTTCCCCAATGCCCCAAAATATTCATCCAAACGTCAAAGTACTGTTGAGAGTTTTCTTCCACATTTAGGGTGTTATTCATCACGAATTGGTACCGAAACGTCACACTGCAAATCTTTGCTATTATCAAGGCGTTCCGAGAAAATGTAAGAAGTAAGAGGCCTGGATTGTGGTGATATAATTCACGGATTCTTCAACACGATAACACATCATTCCTTGCTCGTGACTTTTTCGCGAAAAGCCACATAACTGTTCTTCCCCACCCTCCATACTCTCCTGATTTAGTACACTCTGATTCTTATTTATTTCCAAAGCAGAAATCTACGATGAAAGGACGAGGAATTTGAATCATTTTAGGAGATAAAATAAAATTCGCAGACAGAACTTCACACAATCTCAAGCTCATACGGCATTGGGAGAGGTGTATCAATAGTGGAGAGATGCCACACGATCAACTGGGCAAGCCCCGTTAGAGCATGCATAGCACCTTGGCATGAACAAGGGGAATGAAGCGCTTGTGGAATGATGGTAAAGTTTTATAAAATAAAGTGTTTTCTCTGCTGTTAGAACTATTTATTGACATCATATCTGATACTTCAGGAGGGTAGTAACGGCTCTTCCTTTACCTTAGAGAACTTCAGTGTTCAGACCAACTGATAACGGCCGTTGGTGTTTCAGCAGCTTGGCTACACCCCGGGGGCGGGATCGGCTAAATCCCTGGCCTATCCCTTCCCTCTCGCGGCCCGGTGCAGTCGTGGCTTCTCTAGGTCCTCTCTAGCGTCAGTAATTCTTTCTAGAGTCGCTCTTATCACCCGTTTTTAAACAAGGTAATAACCGGAAGTGGCGGTGGCTCCGCCGAGATTGACCCGTTTATTCTTATTCTTACCCTAGACGCCGAATCATTTCAAAGGTAAAAAATGACATCATTCAATCATTTAGATATACATTTGCTCTAGGATGCAAATGTTTAAAAATATGCGATGTGTGGCTAACTTGTTACGCTGATGACCTGAGCTGTTAAAGAGCGTCCATGAAAATGTGACTAACTTTTCCCCAAATAAGATAAATAAAAGGATTTATAGAAACTGCACCCATCCCCTTGTCCGTATGTGACAAACAGGAGGTGATTAGTGGCTAAGTCCGGATTGTTATGAAACATTCTGGCCGTACATTCTTCCTGGATAATTTCAATTGCTATTTGCAATAATTCGAAAGAATATTAAACATTTCATCCAAAACTACATTGAACTATTTTATCTAATTTTGTGACTAGCTTGAGTACGTGACAATACCTCAGTAAGATGCATGTAAGCCCAAAGTACACAAAGTTAAAAAGTTCGGTTATTTTTTTATCAGACCTCATACTGTGTCGACATATGAAAATATATAATTAAATATCACTTATTACAGAACAATGTAAACTTTTTTGGGCTTAATATAAAAAAGAAAATGTCCCCTTTGACAACACACTGCTCATTATAGAAACCAGATCTTTATAATGAGTTTTATCCTTTAACCAGGATTTCTGTGCCGAAATATTTTTAATAGTTTTAATAGCGTGTTCAAACATGGTACTACTTTACATTTGGCATCATTAATTACTAAAGTATACATGTGAAATACGAATCAAATGCTGATGAGGACGCACTGTTAATTGCAGCAGATGTTTTTGTTTCACCTATTGCAGCACCCCCTACTCCAATTAGCGCTTGAATAATGCAATGGCTTTCAAATGAACTAATCACTCACTGACTGCTATTATTGGATTGGAAGGGCAAACACAACTAACGCCGCTAATTCGATCAGCAATGGCAGCCTCTGCTTTAAAAGGCAGTCAGCAAGCATAAATAAAACAAAATTGATCTGCTTCCACAAAATTGCTATGATTGGCAAGGTAGAGGTCATAAAGAATATACATCTTGTTTATTGGAGGCTAGAAAATGATCTCGGTGACACATAAAACACGTTCGGCGTTCAGAAGTCAGCCTCGGTTTTTTATCAGAGTGGATGATAAGCACAAGAACAAATATTAGGTTGCATCATAAGAAATGTCACGTTTTAAGTTTGATTTTTGTGGGATGTTAATTGTTTTCTTTTGTTTGGCAATGTTATTGTGTCAGTTGTCAATTGTTAAAATAAAATTATAAAAAGGATTCTAGATTAGATTCCTTCTAAATTATTACTAAAAACGGTATTATGTAGCTACTGATGCCGCTAAAAGAATGTGACAAGTGGAGAGAGAAGATTTCATTAGTGCGCTCGTAGCACGAGTTTTTAACAGTGTTTAACGGCTGTTTTACCACTGAGGCATCACAAGATGAAATTATATAGTGGGAAAGGATTTTTTTTTAAAGGAAGAAAACATTCAGGTCCAAGGTTACCTCCCTGGCATTTGCCATTTTATCAGGACCGAGAAAAACTTGAAAAAAATCCAGTCAGGAAGAATGGTCCCCGGCGGGAACCGAACCCCAGACCTTCCGCTCACGAGTCCGCGCCTTAACGACCTCGGAAACCCGTGGCGCTTTGTGTGTAGGGCGATAGTACCAGTACTTCAATAATAGAAAAGACTAAAGATGGAAGATTCACCATGTCCTGGAAGACATAAGGTCTGAAATACTGAGAATAAACTTAGAGGTTAAGAAGCAAAAGCACTAGTTTATTGTCAGAGAGAATTTGGTGCATCATTCATCGCCACATTAAGGCACCTAAAAACATATAGAAGCTATAGATCTATACGTCATAAGCAGGCCCAATAGAGAGCGGTTATCGCAAATCCTATGGATATAGATTTATCAGGAGAATTATCACGTGTGATGAAAAATAGGTATATTTCTGTAACTCTGACTGCTCGAAACAATGTCTAGACCCACATCAGCTGCCAAAGTAATCGCTAAACAAAGTCAGTTCGTCCCAAGTAATATTACCCATATATCTGGGAGAATTTTGAAGAAGTGATTCACTGAAAATTTGTTCCAAATGGGCTTGCGGAATCTTTATTTTCAAAACTTGGAATGAATTCATGAAGTTTTGAAACAGAGATGCTCAGCATTAGTTAATCAAAATATAGTTCTCTTGCCGCAGGATAATGCAAGACCTCATACCGCTCGAACACCCTTGGAAAAAAATCCGGTAATTGAAAGAACTAGAACTGCTACTACATCCAACATATAGCTCTGATCCTTCGCTTTAAGATTACCATCCGATTCAAGAAATTTGCGAAACATTGAAGCCGTATCATCGAATTCTTTGCATCAAAATTCAGAAACTGATTCCGTCATGGATAACAAACCTCACTGAAATGTGGCTCAAGACTATATAAAGTAATCTTATGGCTTTTACTTTGAAGATTGGTTTAATTTCTAGTCAGAACTTATTTCAAATAAACGTTTGCTTATGAGACAATATGCAAATTTCCCAAATATTGTATGCTTATGCTGTCTTAATTTTTAAAAATATTATTTAAGCTACAGTTTCATCCTGTGTACGTACCAGAACTCACCCATTTCCCGATTTTTTCTTACTGGACTGTCACGCACTGAACTTTTTTTTTCTCCTTGTGCTATGACCCCGCTGCTGTCGGTCTGAGCCACCTGTAAATCTCTAATCATCATGTTAAGTCAGACCTTATAAACTTCCAAATGGTTGCTGCATCCGTAACAAAATTAGTAAAGGTATGTAGAGCTACTAACTCTATCTACCGTCATGATAGCATACAGAAGCTAATGGGAAAACTTCTGCCAAACGTAATGGTGATATAAACAAGAGACTGGCGAATAGGACCAGGAGAACATTAAGGAGCATTTTTGCTTTTCAGAAGTCCATTGTCACTAAAGTGACTCCATATGCGTCTAGAGAATGCAGTGTCAATTAAAAAGTGTGTAGAGAACTGCAAAACAAAACATTCAGGGCAGAATTGTCATTGTCAATCTCTTGTAGCGCAGGAGATGCAGAAAAAGTGTGTGCAAGGAGCACAAAACCTGGTTTACAGAACTATGGAATCTTTTAATGTGGTCTACGATCAACACTGTTTGCATCGGTCCCGAATCCGTTCATCAGCAGCAATCTACTGGAATTCCAGGGGAACCGGCTTCGACCCAATCCCAGGTCCTAAATAACGGTTTTATGTTATTGTACCTATGCAATTATTTTGTTAGCTAGTTGCAGTTTCTACAAACTACTAATTCTTTAATTTCTCTCAAATGCATGCTAAATGCATGCATTTGAGAGAAATGCATGCATTTCCATTTATTCACTTTCCAGTACTAAGCTCTATAATTTAATCAAATTTAATACAATATTAATCCATTCCCAACCATAACCACCTTTATCTAGAATCTAATATTTATTTACCTAATTTAAACATTAATCGTTTTTAAACTCTTTCCTCTAGAGTCCCGTCCCTTTGCACTCAAGCACTGTATGTTCAGTATCTTCCTTTCCCTCATATATAACTGTGTTATAAAGAACGCTTGGTAACGGTTGTTTTACTGTCGACAATGGGAGCTTATGTTTAATTGTGTTTAACTCCCGTTTTCACTACTGAGACATCACAGGCGATGGACACTGACGATCCATGAGATGAAATGATAAATTGAGAAAAGATTTTTAAGGAAACTTATCAGGCTTAAGTTAAGGGGTACCTCTCCGGCATTTGTCATTTATAAGGACTGAGGAAAACCTGTAAACATCCTTAGTCAGGGAGGACGGTCCTGGTTGTAATCGCACCAGACCTCCCATTACGAGTCCATGTCTTATTGACCTCCTCGGCCACTCGTGGCGATAATGGAAGCCTCAGAAATTATTTTTGTATGGGGAGATTTGTATGTCAAACATTGGCGACAAATGCAAATTCATATTCAAAGCGGGGCTGATTAGTTTTTCTTCGCTAGGTTTCCAATGAATATCTTGCGTCTTATCTATTTCTTACTGTACTAAAATATATTGTAATAATAATAATAATAATAATAATAGTAAAACTTCGGCTCTATCCTCAGCGTCTAGGCTTTTGTTAAAAAGACGAAACTTTAACCAAGCGATTGCAATAAAACTTTTGCTTCGCTCGTTCATACGATACCGCTGAAATAATTTTATCGGGAGGGGTGTCTCAGGCGGTAATACTTGAGACTCTCATTCGGAAGCTCTCGGGTTCAATTTCCATCCTGAACTTGGGTTTTCCTGCTTCCCCCATGTCACTTAAGCGAATGCTAGGATAGATATTTATATTCAACGCATTTTTCATTCTCCCATATTGTATTATTACATTTCATTGGTTCTGTTACAGGATCGTAAGTGCTAGGTGGGCCTGATGGGTTGGTGCGGTGTGTGGTGGCTTGCGCTTTGAAAACGTTTCTGTCCCGATTTTTGGAATGTAGATGTGCCTTCTGAAGAGTTCGAATAACTCAGGGTAGGGTTCCACTGGCGTAGGCTTTTCTATCTTGAAACATGTTACGGGTCCCATGTGCCTCCACGCAATCACCCGCGAATACTGAGTAGATAAATCCGATAGACGGACAGATAGTGAATAAATGTTGCGTAAGAAACTCTCTGCAAATAAAGAAGACTACTTTAAGTCATAATCAGATATTAAAAGTTCGATGTCGCGTCCGGGACTCGAATCATGGTTCTTAGATGCTTTTCCTCCTGAACTATCATCCTGTCTGACAATGATCGCGAGTCTCTGAATATCAGCACATAGAAAAAAAATTAAGAGATATTCTTGTTGAAATTAATTGACAATGGAATGTGCTTCATCTTCGGTGCATGTACATTTAAACTGAGTTGTTTAAAAATGATCAGTAGTAAAACAGTAATGTGGAGTATGATGTTCTGTAAACAGATGTGACTCACATTATGATAGCATTGCTATGTGACAGGTAAATCAACAATGAACAAATGAAGCC
The DNA here is from genome assembly GCA_030762175.1 of Metallyticus violacea. Taxonomy (NCBI): domain Eukaryota; kingdom Metazoa; phylum Arthropoda; class Insecta; order Mantodea; family Metallyticidae; genus Metallyticus; species Metallyticus violacea. The sequence continues at coordinate 27,293,012 of CM060845.1, read as the reverse complement.
AAGATTACGCATGATGTTCTGTAAGCAGATGTGACTAACATTACGTTATGGTGGTGTTGCTACAACAAAATGAAGCCAAGATTATCGTTTGAAAAACGGAAAGAAATTTTGAAGTGGTATTGGAAAGCCGAGAGTTTTTCAAGTCCAAAGGCAATAGAGACGTGAGAACAGAACAGAACCGCCAACGCGAGTAACAGTTGCACGCATTCGAGACAAATTTGACACTCATGGTACCGTAGACCGTAGAAAACCAGCTACACTGGCAGCACTTCGGGAGGAAATTGAAACGGCATGTACTGCAATAGCTGAGGACACTTTTGCAAACGTTGCTCAATCAGTAGTTCAACATACTCAGAAGTGTATAGACGTCGATGGTGGGCATTTTGAGCAAGTTTTGTAACTGTAAAAGTCTAAGATGATTAGTGCTCATCATTTTCTGTTTGTGTGAATTCAGTTTTGTTGTTAAGTTTTTTTTCTTTGCTTGGAGTGTGTATACTTTTTGGCACCCTCTGTATTTATTTATATGTAATTGGGTTCTGTAATAACCTTCAGAAATATTTTGCGTTACATATTTTTAATACAATAACATTTAAAGTCAATAAAAAACGACGCAACTTTCGAATGATATTGTTGATTGTGCATATTTGCTTGGTACATTGTCATTGTTTTTAAATTATGATATATTTTGTTTTATTGAAACATATGAAAATAATTTTCTTAAGTACGCAATGTAACTCGAAACTTTCTGTTATTTTTCTCTATTTTAGTAAATGTAAAGACGATATCAAGGGTTCAGTACGTAATCATTGTTACATTTAAAAATGTTTAAAAATACTTATACAGTATAGCTTTGTCTTTTAGGGGTGGTATATTTCATTTAATTAAAATGTACCCTAATTTTATGATTTAATCCGATAATAAAATAACTGTAAAAATGTTGTTTCTCTTTTGTGACGCTTATAGATTGAAAGAATTGTATTCCCCTAATACCACACGGTAATGCCATAACTTATTTCGTTTCTTTAATTAATAAGGCCTTAATTTGGAATTTATATTCATTTTTAAAGTTATCAACTTTGTGATGAATTCGCACACGAACCCCTAAAAGGAATATTTAGTATTAAAAGACCAACTAGCCAATATATACCCCTATTCTAATATAAATAAGAAAATAAACATTCCAAATTAAAATAAGGCATTAACAATCACAAAAATATAGACAAAAATAAATAAAGTAGGAATGAAACTATCTTTAAAAATGAAATTATATTCACTGTACAAAAAGTTATAATTAATATTAGACAAAACCGCAAACAAAAATAAATTCTTATAAATTTTATAACGAAAATTTAGTTTACTTAGCTCCTGTGTGACGGACTTTTATTAAACTGAATATTTTCAAGCACAGTGCATTATGTCAGTTACACCTCTATGCACTATACCGCAACGTCTGTTTTCCTTTGTGGTAAATAAAAGAATATTATTTGTCACATGAGAGCTCAGTATCTCTTTGGAATTTGGTATGTCAAGAATTTCCTTGGCATTTATATCATGCAATACCAGAGGAAAGAAATAATCTTTCTTATGATATCTTGGAAGAATTTTCCTGCCCCAACTCCAGGATACGGCCTGACAAAAGAGAGAGAGGAATGAGAAAAAGTAACTTAAATTATTCTCCACTTGTGCAAACAACAACAGCTTTCGAAAAGTTTCAGCAGCTCCTTGGTTTTCCTTTATACATTTAAAACCTCTGCTTCTTCCTTCCTTCTGCTCAAACATTTTTATAGAAGGGTAAAAACTTAGACCTTTTACTTCATTTGCTGTTTATTTTACAGAAAATGTTATTGAATCATTTTGTAATCATCATATTTGTAATAGTTTATGATGAACTTTTAACCCGATGTCACACATAATTAAAATTTGACAGAGTTTCGATGATAAAGAACAAAAATTGCGACTGCTAGAGTGTTAACAGATAGACACACACACATTTGTATATATTCGTTGTCATTTTCGGTGTCTAGTAGGTAGGATCAATGGATATTTGAAAAAAAAATTCAAAAATATTTTCATGGTACAACCCCAATAGCAACATTCCCTCGGAATTTGCTAAAGGAAATTAAATTTGTTCTATACACAGGCACTACATTTACGTACATTTGGTATAAACATTTACTTATTTATTGCTATTTTTGTATTGTTAAGTAGCCACAATCCTTTTGTATTTATCTCTTCCTCCATTGTATTTGTTCACTTTATTGAACAGTGTTTATTATGGGACGATAAATTAACAGAAAAGAAATGTTCCTTTAATATTAGACCAAAATGATATAAATATGTAATGCCAGTTTTATATGTGTGATTTATGCTTATAAATGAAGATAAATTCGGATATTACTGTTCAGTTCTTCCAGGGTGTATAATGCATCTTTTGTTTTGTTCTGTTTTCTGTTGTTTTGTACCCTTACTTCTTCATTTACGTCCCTTTCTCTTCACTTCTCTTCATTTTATGTATCTTACATTTTTCCTATTTTCAAAATTTTCCCATTTTTCTGTCTTTGTCTTTCCGATTCTCGTTCTCTCTTTTCTTTATGTAAGTTAAACTCCCCTCTTTGCTCTCTCTATTTCATCATTTCATTTCTTCCTTTTCACATCTCTTTATATCTCTTAAAATTTCGTTCTCTTTTCTTCGGTCATCTTTATCTCTTTCGTTTTCTTTCCTCCTTTAGTTATCTTAAAATGCTGTGCTCGTTTCTTTTCTTCTCTATTCATATGCTTTTCTCTCTTCTATTCTACTCTTATTTCCTAATTCCTCTAAGTCCTTCTTCTTTTCTCCTCTCTTCTCTGGTTTTATCCCTTTTCCTCCTTCCTTAAGTTGTTCATCTTCTCTTCTCCCTCTTTTCTTCTCTCTCCCTCTCTCTCTCTCTCTCTCTCTCTCTTGCTTTATCCACTTTTAAATTATTCTCTTTTTGCTTGTTTTTTTTCTCCTCTCTTTTTCTTCCTTTTCCTCATCTCGTTTTCTATTTGTCTAAAATTATATTATAGCTCTCTAATTCCCCTTTCCGTTTTTCCATTTTCCTTTTCTCTTTCTGTTCTCCCCGCTTTATTCCCCTTCCCTTGCTTGTCTCAACATGAAATACGAAACACCGTTATGACAACATAATGATGTCATTTCTAGTATATTGCAGTTCTCTTTTTCAACAGATCAACATTTTTGTCTTCTTCTTTACTCCGCAGTAAACGTTTCTTGCCTTCAAGAGCTGCTATAACTTTTCCGTCAGCAACCTTTAGAAATATTATTTTATAAATACCACAGGTTCAAACCCCTGTCAGATTCGGTGTATTTTTAGGGCGAAAGGGAAATAAAGCCATTGATTCCATGTGGTAGATTTACGGCAGGTAAAAGAACCTCAACCTCGAAGGTAACGGCCTCAGGGCAAAATTTACCGGCCGTTTCACGACCCGAGTTGAATGAGACACTAATGATTGATGTTACAAAGCATACTTAAGTAAACCAAATAGCAAATTCAGCTTTTTAAATAAACAATTACTTCAATCACTGGAAACTTTTAAATTTAGTGATCACTTTGGAGTATTTTTTTTTTATCTCTCTCCTCCTCCCGTTCGATAACCGCCCTTCATTTACCTGAAGATAAAATGTTATAATGATTGCTTCCTGTAAACATGGCGATGTTTACCAGAGAAATCGATCAACTCTGGGGAAGCTGATTTCACAGAACCGTAGACAAGCTGCACCACATGAGAACTTGTTTTTCATGGCAGGAAGGGCGATATTACTTAGTCAAACTCTCAGCCTCTGTTGACCTCAACCGAAGTTGCTTGCAACTTGTGCCGTCACCAGGCTATCCAAATTAAGTTTGGAACATAAATAATCCATGACAGATTGTGCGAGGGCTTCTTGAGCGAGGTACAAGGCACTGGAATGCAGATGATGTTCTCGGCTTTTAATGAGATGCTCTTCACACAGCACAAGGAGGCAGCCCCTATTATAGAGTTCAGAAAGAAACACTGTGGGGGCTGTGTAAAAACAAGTAGAGTACAGGGTGACATCTGAACACTGTTAGTTCCTCTACGGGTATCGTATCTGAATAACCGATTGGTGCTGTCAGCTAATTGTTGGCGACGATCTCTCATTTCCAGAATGTCCGTAACAAAATGATTAAGTATACAGATTTCTCACAGTATTAAACATGGACTGCTTTATTATATACTGGCAAATGTCTTGTCTTGTCTTCTTCTGCTCATCCAGCCAGCAATAATAAATAAAATGTAACAAACTAATACATATAAAATGAAAATGCACACCGAAAATGAGAATAAAATAATATATAAAATAATATGAGATTTACATTACAAATAACGTGGGAATTATATATTGGTTTTATTCAAATACACATATTTTAATGTATTAAAATAAAATACAAACAGATGTTACATGAATATTTGTATTAAAATTAACAATATTAAATAAATTAATATATACATACCGTTTATGTATATATTATACAATATATAAAATATACGATATATATAAAATACAGTTCGTGTATTTTTTCTGCAAATAATGTTATTGATAACAACTCCTGATATCGCTCCTATTTCCTTTAACAGATACCATGTTTGCGGCAAGATATGGGCAAAATAACTTTTGAAAACGAGAATAAACTGGAATAGCGGTCAGATTTAAGAATGCAGAATAAGTCCATCTCGTAGTCATCTCTTGAGACTCGTTTACGGCTCCAGGAGAACTAGTCAGCCGGGAAGATACCAAAAGGAGTCCTCTTGTTGGTTTGCAGATGGTTGAAGACTCTTGAGCCACTCTTAATACACTTAATTTCTATTCTAAGTTAGCAATGTCTTCAGACCCTTCCGGTATTGTCTGTAGAGGTATGTAAATATTTTCAAACTCTACTGACAAGGTCACACAATCGCTTGTAGTGGTAGGGGATTATCTTCAAACCCTGTTGACATTGTCACAGAATGTTTTGCAGAGGAATAGGAATTTCTTCAAACTTTGCTGGCTTTATCACAGAATAATTCTTCAAAATTATAGCACTACCTTCAAACCTTGCTGACATTGTACCAGGACATCTCTGTAAAAGAATGAGATTATCTTGAAACGTGGAAATATCTTCAAAAAGAGCAATTTCAGGTAAAAGTATGCCTCAGGGTGGGGAAAAGGATAGGTCCTGGTATTCAATAAACGTTCACGATGTATTGAGAAGTTGCTAAATATTTCGTTTAACTGCAGATCAGAGTTGTGGTGTTTGTTCAAACCATGCACATTTGTTTTTACTATTTTCTTCTGTTGGACAGAGAACGTAAGCATACACATTTTTGTGAATCACTTTTCAGCAGCAGTAAATGTCATGTTTAAGTTTCGTGGTCTTTGTTTGAAGACTGTAAGCGCGAAGCTTAGAAACCAAATAACGCGTCACACAGTTTACTTCTGGCGTACGTCTGCACACAGCTGAGACTCTTAACGGAAATAGCTCCATTATGGACCACGCTGAGTGTTTTGCAACCACGAACTTGATATTAGCTGTTGTTGTTCTCTCTCTCTAGTGTTGCATCTAATGGAATTTTCTTGTGTGTCAAAATTATAGCGCATTTAAGGTCGCGTTTTACATTTTGCAATGTGTTTAATCTCATTTGATATCACCAAAAGTTAGCACTTTGATAGTTGTTTTATAGTTTCTTAGAAATCAGCCATAAGCTACCAACTTGAGATACAGTGGAACTCTTTGCATGAAGATGATCTGATTGAGAATGTGCGCTGATCATGGAGACAGACAATTGACATTTGTGTGCGATGTGGAGAAAAGATCCACTACACATGCAGCAATATTTTATTATTTATTTTGAAATTCACAAATGAATAATGGCTTCAAGCAAAACGCAAACACAATACGAATGTTGTTACAAGGTAATGGAGTAATACAAATTAACAAAGTTCCAGAGTGCACGTGATGGATACAAGTGTTTCAATTTAGAGCAGATACTTGGTAGCCCACCAGAGTTCTCGTTGGGTAAACCATGAGCATGATCATACAATGTTTGAGCTGGTTTTGGTAAGGCGCCACCAAGCAGAGGCAATTTGTTGAAATAGAAGGGAAAATATCAACTTTTAGTACGAGATTGTTAAAAATACGAAGTGAAGTCGTGATTATATTTTCTGCGCCCCTTTTAAAATGACATATAATTTATCGCTATTTTTAGTAAAAATATAAAGTCTTTATTTACAAACATTATACTATCGTACATTTAGTTGCCTAATATATGAAATTCTCAGGGCATAAATAGAGCCCGGAAGTTAGGCAACATGTATTTTCTATCTAGGTGGATATATTTAAGAGTGAGATAGAAATGAACATGTTTCCGTACATTTGAATCAGTAGGGACATTTTTCATTTTGCCTTTTTTGCTTTTTGTTGCCTATTTTAAGGTTTAAAACATTTTTTTGCCTACTTTGGATCGTTATAGAAAATTTCCTGCGATTTTACGCATTTTAAACAGCACATTAAAACTTTTCATTATATCGAAGTGAAAAAAAGTTATAAGTTATAAAAATGAAATGGCATGTTCATCTCCCAAAAATATCTATTGAGAATCTTGTTATACATTTATTTCTTTTCAATCAGTTAAAAACATTCTCCTCTATTCATTCATTTAAGTTCTTTAAATAGCAGAACCTTCATTAGTGAAAGGAGCGCGCGGTTATCTTGGGCATACGAATACCAGGAAATAGAGAGGATGAGGGAAGTACTGTAGTTTTGACTAGTCTGGCGAATTACCTTGTATCTATCTGCACAAGACAATTCTAGGAAATTTGTGGTGGGGGTAATTTCTCAACAGCATAAACGTAACAAACAATATCAAGCGAGAAAGACGAGAACGGCACAGTTGGGCAATAAACCCTCCCTACAATGTGTTCAGTACGGAAGTATGAGAGATACTAACCTGATTCCCGTATAAAAGCATAAACAGAACATGAACTCGACCAGAAATCACTACACATATTTTGCTCATTCGCCAGGACTATTCAGAACCACTTTACTTTGTCTTGATCAGCATTTTCATGATGTCCTGAAAGCTGAATTTCTGCTGTTACTAGCATAAACTGTCTCCCCAATGATATGAGCTAGTGCAAAAATAAACATTGGTGCCTATATATTTTGTTCCTTAGTCAAAAATCACAGCATCCTTCGCTTACCCAGCATTTTTATATTTATAGCTAGCTTTAGGTTTATTAATTTATATAAAAACAATATTTAACGTAAGCACAGAGTAACTATGAACTATAAACAAATCAAACCAACTTTAAATACTATTTTAATAAATTCAATAACATTTGTTCCTTCCTCTGCATTGATCTCTTTTGTCGTATACTTCTTGAAATACAGTGTTTAATGACTGCTTTTAACTTGTTTTCTTCCCCTCATTTTTATTATAAATACAACACTAGAATATTAAGATATACTTAAAATCTTAACTATATGTCGTATCTGACTTAAAATTTGCTGGAACTTTCTAACAAATGAAGCGGCAGTTATAATGTCTTAACCTACCTAGTGGTAAATTGTTTCCGAATCTAAAAGTAAAGTATTATTTATTTTATATATGGTGCCCCTTTTAAGTATTACAAGTCAATATCTCTTAAATATATCAATAGAAATACTGATTTTTCCACAGTTATTGCAGGAAAGGGCTTTCATAATAGAGTCATGGGCAAAATTTTAGTTCTCTCTCTTATGGAGGGAGTAACTTCAGATTTTGAAATAGAGCGATGGTATAGCTTTTAGATTTTTAGATAGTTCTCAACAAATTAAACAACTTTTGTTTATAACATGTTTTCCTAAAAATTAAATCTTGAAAAAATATAACGGCACTTAATATACTTTCTTATTTCGAAAAGGAACCATTGGAGTGAAAGGGTAATATTAAAATTCTGGTAACTATCAGAAAAGAGCTACCCACTCTCTTGGAAAACGGTAAAAAATGTGGTATCAGCAAAATGGAGCGCCGTCACATTTCACAAGACACATGCAGGAATTATTAAACGAAACATTTAACGATAAATGGATTAGATGTCCTGGGCCTGTTGTATGGCCACCCCACTAGTCTAACCTTACACCCTTATATTACTTTTTGAGACCAAGTTAAACAAAAAGCATATCTACAACAACCTTAACAAAAGACAATATGACGCATTGAATACGCTAAGATTCTTGCTCTATTACTCCAAGAATGCTAGGAAACGATAGAGAAAATTTCCAAAAATGTTCTAACTGTTTAGAGGTTGATGAAACTTATATTGAGCATTTTGTAAAATTGAATAAGTCAGAAAAAACAGGAAAAAGTTCTACAGCTTATGTTTTTCCGCATATATAAAGCGAGAAAGAGACTAAATTAATAATTATTTTTAAAAACTATCAATTCCCTAGTTATAAGGTATACCTCTGGAAAAATCATGGAGCAATATTTTATACATATTTAATAACTAATGATATACAATTATATAACATTCCTAAAATGGTTTTGTTTTGGATCTTAGCTATACTTCAGTAAAAGTAAATTTTTATCCATGTATTTTTAAACTGCATTTAAATAAGCAATAGATAAATCTTTACAATTAATAAAAATGAAGTATTCTGATAAAATTAATTTAGATTAATACTATCATCACTATATTGTGATGTACTCCTTTTTATTAAGAGTGAACCTTGACTATCACAAAACTAGCAATGTCAACAAGTGTTTGTTTAGTTATCAATATCCGAGCGTTCATAATCAACAGACATGGAAGTATCGTATCAAAATCCAGAAACGGGTTCCGTCTCGGGATAACAGACCTCCCTGAAACGTGGCTTAAGACTATAGAATGTAATGATCACACGTTGAATATTATATTAATTTCTTGTGAGAAATATTTAAAATTAAGTTTTGCTTAAAAAAGAATATTCCTATGATGCCTAATTTTTTTTAACAATTTCAGGTACTGGAAAAAAATTTCCCCTATAGCATTCTACATAATATAAAATACGCTAATTCTGCGCATATAGAAGTATGAGTTGTGCATTGGTTTAATTTTAATAAAATAAGCTAGAAAAACCAGGAACCTTTACAGCTCATAAAACCAATATACAGTTGCATAGAATGGAATTCTGCTTATACATATTAAGCTTAAAAAGTTCATTATAAATCATTTTTAGCGAGTAATATAATTTACTATTGTTTTGTGCTTTTAAATAAATGATTTATTTTCAAAATAATTTATTAATATAGCTTAATAAAAATGTTTAAAACACACGCGGTAAAAGTATCAGAGCTGCTGCTTATAAATTTAGAAATTAGGAAATTTATTAGCGCATACCCTTAAAAATTATAGTCTAAATAGTGAATAGCATCATATCTCTCATAGTAGGGAAACACATTGCCATTTGTTTCAGTAATTTTGCAGCATTTTCCATGTACAAAATCTCAGCACTAAATATTAAACACTTGCTTCTCTTTTTGGGCAATTAATTTAATTGCCACCGGTTTGAATATTACATTCGACATATTTACTAAAATAGACGATTTGTGAAAGGACTTGAAACCAGCTCACATATGCAGGGACACATAATCTGCTTTTCAACTCTAGCGGCGATGGGCTGAAGTAATTAAAGCGTCTCAAATTTGCCGGTAAGGCAGAAGCTAGAACCGATACGATAAGCGCTAATTACATTTTCACCTCAGGCGGCGCGCACGTTGATTATTTAATGACAAGAAGAGCTACACTTTTTTTCTACTGTAAGCAATTTTTTTAACCTTTAATAGTGAAGTAATTTGGGCGAACAAATCATCTGATAATGCAGTCACGCAAGATGTTACGTGTGAAAACGCTGTTACAAACAATGGAGGCCTTGGTTCGCGTGTGTAGATGTTCTGAAAATAATTAACTTTATTATTTAATAAAGAGTCACAAAATGAAGATATTAAATATTTTATGAGTTTCAATTTTTATGGAGTTACTAAATGCTTTGCTGTTCATATAGGTATTGTCGAGGTTCTTTTTAATACCAATTACTATTGAAAAAGTATTTTTAATGTGTTATTCATTGCCGCTCATTGGTCTTTTCGCGAAGTCTGCAGATAGAATGCAAATATCTGGCATTCACCTTAAGGACTAACTCTGAAAAAAACTTACACAAACTCCTTGACCCGTCCGGGAATCGAAACCAGCACCTCCCGGTTAGTAGTCACTACCTAGAACACGGAAAAGGCGGTCAATTGTGCAAGACCGATGGTGGTGTATGAAGTAATTTCTTTTTGATCAGTAGATTGTTGCCACCGAACTATATACGATACAGGTCCGGTTGCATAAAAGCTCTAGATATCTATACCATAAGTATATCTTCTATAACTTTCATCGGAATGATAATATACGATTATCCTTTTCATAGCAAGAATATAACCTTTCAATGATTAGTTTGATCATGAAGTTCAAATCTGTCCAACAGATGGCGACTTACGTTTTTATCACGTAGTTTCTGTAGCTGTCGCCAGTAGCGTCCTACAGTATAGCGTATTGCTATCAAACAATAGAAGGTCAAGCACAGAATGTAAAGAGATCCACCCCGCAAAAGTATGGTCTAAACCTTATTAGTATACCAATACAAGTTGTTGTACAGTATAGAGCTGTAATGTTTTATTTCACGAAAGATGTAAACGTTATAGTGATCTCATATAAAAGCATGATGGAGAAACAACTTTTGCTTCCTTGAATTAGGCCATGTCCACTCCTTAATAATAAACTCATATATTTTAATGTACAGCACGAACATTATTATGATTTCTGCTATATTTTTCTCAGAAATAATGACCATTTAAACACTTGTATGTTGTCAATATTCAAGCGTAAGCACTTTGAAATAACATTCGTGCATTTTCATATATATACGACTATGTCGCACATCAATTTCAGTCGAGAGATGGCAGAAAAATCGAGTTTATGATGCATTGATGCGGAGAAGTTGTAGTGTGACTGCAACAAATACAAGCGGATATAAAAGTCGTAACGCACAGAAACAAGCAATAGAATGCAAAAATTAGCTTTTTAGGATGCATGTTAAAATCAATTTCAGTGTACAGCGAAATTATATGGGAAACTGTAACGTAGCAATATAAAACTTATAAGGATATAATTGAAATGGAAAAAGGCATACGCTTTTAATACTATACATTTTGCATTTTCTTTTTGTTTAAACCTAAGCTAACCTAAATTTGCAACCTATGCGTTAGCATGTAATTCATGCAATATTTTTTAAACCTAAAATTGCAATTGACGTGTAATAAAAGTAAAAATGCAACCTTTGCGTTGTCCTCCCTACAAAAAAAGTAATATTTATTATAGTAAGAAGAGTGTAGACAAATTATGAAGATTAAAAAGAAAAGAAGGTTTGCCGCTGATGGAAGCGAACCCACTGTCTTCCTGTACGTGGCCTGACACACTAACCAACAGAGCCACCTAGCCGACATAAACAATGTGTTAATTATCCGCCTACATTAGTTGGTTGGAACTGGGCTCGGTTTCCTCCGCTGCCGTTCGTGAAAGGAGGCGTGATTGTTAGAGCAGGACGGTTCAAGCTGTACGAGCAATTTCCCTATTGCGCGGGAATAAATTTCCACCAATTTTGTGAGATCTGTTTCTCGTGAAAAATTAATTTACCACGTATCTCTAATGTATGATCGGGAGGGGGGTCTTTCTCAGTCCTTTTTCACTAACTTTCCTATAATATTGTGATTCAAATTAAATCTTTGATGATCTAATCCTCGATATGAATGGCTGAAAAAGAGAAATTTTAGCAGTAGTTTTGATACGTTTATTTAGATATCTTACACTATACTTTGTTTTGTTTCAGGTATGTGGTCAAGTTTTTTTCAATATTCTACATTTCGTAAGTAGTAACTATGTCAAATTATATATTAATTTTTTAAGAAAATATTACTTCCGTTCAGATATTTTGCTAGGCTAGACGAGCCCTCATTCTTCAGTTGATCTCCAACATTTTTGATAAATATGACAAATAAAACGCTGACCAATTCAGTTTATTTTATGAAAGTTTATAAAGATTGTTGTGCAACAATTTTCGCTTCCTGAGCAAAACATAAAGAACAGACGAAAAATATACGTATAAAATAATATATTTAAAGTATTCATGCTATAGATAATAGCACATTTAGGTTTTATCTAATTTTTGAGATGTAGTAAGAAATGGTGCTTAAGTTAAATACTAAATCACTTGCTAATAGACATTTACATATAAAACGTGTCCGCTAGTTAGACGAACTTGTTGAGATCTTGTAGTATTCTTTGAAGCGCTAGCAGTAGTTCTCAAAGTTTTCTTGACCGCGAACTCCTAAAGTTTAATTTCAAGTTTAAATTAGAAAATTTGTATCCCTTTTACGTTTTTTAAGTTGCTCAGTACTGGTTTATAAAATTTAATGATATAAATAAAAAAATATTTTCCATTTTATTACAATGTATCTCTAAAATGATGATGATGATGATGATGATGATGATGATAATAATAATAATATAATTAAACGAATTATAAGTAAGAAATTATGAGGCATAACACTTTAATTCCTGAATGCCTGAGATAACACTGCACTTCATTTACTTACCGTGATATATCAGACTTATTAGTAAGTTCAGATTTCCAAATGTAGAGAATGATTTTTCACACAAATAAATCGTTATGAAAAGCCTAAATACTTTTATGGTCTTTAATAGTCTGAAAAAAATCTGCAGTTCAGATAAATAGGCGAGCCCCAGCCTACACAGTTCGCTGCCAAAAGCCGCATCGGTTGCCGGGCTAAAGTTCCCACATGTATAAATAGATTCAGTTTGATAATATAATAAATAGACGCAGTATCACTTAATTCACTGTTTGTATCTAAACATTCGCTACCTGTTAAAACTGTCTAACTCCCGATGTTCTGCGGGCCACAGTTTGAGAACTGCTAACACAACTACCTAGAATCTCATTTCTTGTAATTTCTATACGCAGCTATGTTTAAGAGCATTGATCTCGCTGTACACGAACATAATCGCTTTTAGTCTGTGCGTAATCTGTTGGCACCCAACAAAATTAAAACATGCTCATGGACAATAATTTTTAAAATGAAGTATTCCTAGATTATTAATTTTCTATTTTAGATAAATATCTTATACGGTTATAACAGTTGCGTTACTTTGCTATTCATCCCCCCCCTCCAAAACAACAAAACATTAAGTAAGAAAAGAAAGCAACATTTGCTTCAAAAGGCACGGATAATGGAGTTCGAGGTAAATCGGAAACAGCAAAATGCGTTTAAGGCGTAGGCGATGAAGCGAGGGTGGGTGAAAATGGCGAATTGCGACCCGAAGCTAGAATATGAAAACATCTGCCTACGCTACTGCGTGTCGCTTCCAGGAATCTAATGTTAGCTGACAATGTCAAGCAAAATCTTTAACAAATTTACATGAAATATTCCCTAATAGACAGCACCTTTATAATGTATGAACCGTCAAGGAATTTAACGAATGTAATAAAAAATGTTCTTTCTTTATTTACAAAAAATATTATTCTATAAGTATTCGCAAAAAATTAAAAGTAGTAGGTGTATCTTTATTGTTATGAAATTATATATACACTTTACAAATATATTTTATGCATGGATCATAGACCATATATGTTTAAGTATGGTATACAGTTAGAAAGAGGGACAAATTATAATACAAATAAAACAAATAATAAAAATAAATACAAATAATAGAAATAATAATACAAATATTTTTATTAAATAATAATAATTTTTAAAAAGTGGCACGAACTACGTGTACAAATATATGAATGGAAACATACTGGATTATTTATATTTGTACTAGTTACTGCGTTCTAACAAGAAAATAAATTTATTCTAGCTTTGCTCACTTTGGGTAGGGAAATGCCCAAATTCACTCATTTAGGGTGGTTCGCAAACAGATTCCATCATGCCAATCAGCCTCTAATTACCTTAAAAAGTTTCATTTATTTATTTATTTTTATTTATTTATTTATTTATTTATTTATTTATTTATTTTCCCATTGGTTGCATTCAACCAGAATTGTATCCATTCCTCATCCCGTCTACAAAATGGGCAGATTTTCCTACCAGATCTATCCGTTATTTTCTGAGCCTTCTAACCTCCCAGTCTAAAACAGGTAATTCCTGATCTGGTCTTTCTCCCTAGAACAAGCATATATACCTCTTTACCCAGGTTAATTTAATATCATTTGATAGGCTCAAGGAGACTTTCCTGTTACATTCTGCCTCGATTTCCTGCCTACTACTATCCCTGTTCTAACCTTCTTCCATAAATTTTTACTATTTGCATTGCCTTATTGAACCCTGGCCATTTCTTCTGAGTCCTCTTTTCACCTCTACAGCCCAAAATGTTGGTGTCTATAGCATTTACCTCTGGTGTGTATAACATTTAGCGGGAAGTGTGGACTGGTCTCTCTGCATAAGTCTAAGCCAGTATTTCACGTCTTGTTTTGCTATTAGCCGCATCTTCAAAGCAATCTACCTCCCCATGACCCCACATCTTGCCGTTTCTTTGGAGAGCCCGAGAATCCTTTACTAAAAATCGACTTGAATTCTATTTACATGTTCAGCTCCCATATGGCAGAATAGACTTAGTCAATGCATTGTACATCCTCTAAAGTATTTACTGGTATATCTGGAATGTAAGTCAGAACACACAGTAACTCATTTAGTTGACCTTGTGCTTTATAATTAATAACAAAAAGTGCTTATTTCATTTCCCACTCATATTAAATGTTATTCCTAAATAACAAATATGTTTAAAATTTTGAATTTTTTGTTCCCTGCAGTAGCATTTTTCATCTCTGCTATTGATGTGACATAACGGTTATAAAGTAATTCTTGAACTTGTTTGAAAATGTGTAAGTGGGGTTAGCAGGCTCACGACCTTTGCATTTTAATCATTATTTTCTTCACAATTTTTAAAGAGTAATGTTCTCCTGTCTAATTGGCCCTTATTATAAATTATCCCAAAATCTCTCATAATTTTCTCTTTGGTGTCTAAAACATGCGAAAACATTCCCTATCGACATTGGAACATTAAATTTCCTTGAGCGGGGAAACGATGATTTCTTAATTCTCTTGTTTAGGGTTTTACGCTATTCCATGTTCGTTCTTATTAATAAATCAGGAGGCAGAATATCATAAAATATGTTACAAAAATTATGAAGGCTCAAGTACGATATGCCAAATATATGTTGATGGAGATTCAAGTGAATAAATTATTGAAACTTGAATCCTGTGACCCTGATGTGAAACGGGAAAGACTAGAATATATAGAACACAAACAAAAGAGAACTGGGGGAGGGGGCAAACTTTTTAAAGTTAAGAAAAGAAATGAAAGGCAAAATTCTTAGTGATGGGAAAAGGGGATAACACTCTAAATGTGAACATCCATAACTAGGTTTGTGTTTATAGGTTATAGGTTTCCCCTTCAATAAAGATCGTAATAATAAATTCATTGGCATTGAGAGTCCAGTTATCCAGCTTAAAACGAGCGTGTGGGTTTATTTAAAAATAAAGAGCTTAATTTCAATGCAATGCAAATGAACAGAAATTGCTTTGAATCCCGTTGAAGCAAAGACTAAGTTCAAGATGACCTGCAGTTTTGAATGGTCGTTGCCATGGTGACTGCGGTTATTTCTATGAAAAGCGCGGCAGTGTAGCCTTTAACATCTGGGCCTGTATTCAGCGCGAGGTTCTGTATGCTCATTTTGTTTGCCTGACCTGTGCATATGGGGCCTTGGGATCAGATCGATAAGGTTTCTTTTCTCAGCGTGGAATATGCAGTATACATTAAAGAAAAGGTTGCAACGGGGCATGCCTCGTCTGAAGATGTTGCGTTAGTACCAGAGCGAAGAGTGATAAGAGTACAGTCTAGGTCAGAAGTTTGTTTGGTTACATTCTTAACAGTAATAATATATACAAATTATAACAAATTAATCCACAAGATTTCTTGGAAATGTTCAGTACTTTCAAATGTTATTTTATTCATAATAATCACTAGTTCACTGCTATGGTTTATTCCCTTGATTGCCACCGAGTGAATCATTTAGTATTTCAACCTACAGCCCTAAAAATTATTTTCATAAATAAATTATTTGAGTTCAGGAGCGAAGCACTAATCCTCTCCTTCCCCACTGCTACTGTTGACCTTTTCCATGTTTAACTGGCGTTTGTCACCCAGGTGGTAGTGCAAAAACACGGAGTTAGCAATAAATGATTAGAAATATTCCGCTACAATCTTAGTCAGTCAGCCTAGATTATTTTCCTAGGAAAATGAAAAGTTGTGGAGAAAGCAACACCAAGAAAAGTTAAACAGAGCTGCTTCGGAGACCAAAAACTCTCTAGGTGAGAAACAGACTAAGGATGAATTTGTAGTGGGAATATCGTCGTCAGTAGGTAGAAGTCAGGATTCTAGCAGGGCGCTAAAGAGCTTTGTTATTTAGATGTGCATATGTAATAGTTAAATAGAAACTATTTGTACACTTTCCAGCAATTCACTGTTTTTGAAGACTGGCGAAATGTTACTGGCTCATAATTTTGGAAACAACGTTATGTATTTAAACATTTAAAACCGAATCTTTGTTCTCATTGCGTCATTGTTGCTTTAATCTGTTACGATCCGTTATTGTGGTAGCAGTTGTTAATTCGTGCGAGCCTGCAAGACAAACAAAATAGCAGTATTATCTTTCCAGCACGAAAGATCCAAGTCTGTTGGAGCTACTGGTGTAATAGAGCTGCAGTCCCGAGCGACAACGAAGAGAGCCGAAGGCCGATGGTAGTGTGACTTTCACAGATATAGCTAGATAATAAGGCTTTAAAATGTAACGACATGATAGCTCAGACGGTTAGAACGTCATCTGTAGTTTTGAAGTAGTAGTTTACAGTCCTCACGTTCTGAAGCTTTTTTGCGGGAGTTAAATGATATTTCCATCATTCCAATGAATTACTCCGTAATATAGTACCACGCACACTATACACTATAAATTGATATTTACACATTTCTTTTTCTATTGCAATCAAAGGAGAGTTTCCATCATTACAGCGATTTACCCGCCCCTATCAATTTATATGTACGAAAAGGAGGCGAGCGTAGGCCATCAGGCCGTAGCGAGCCGCAGCAAACTATTTACTCCACCGGTTTTTGCATTTATTCGAGATTAGCGTTAAATTTAATATATATATATATATATATATATAAATTAATTACGAATTCCAATAAGACAACGGATAGTAAAAAGTGAAAAACTCAGTTTAGTTAAGGATTGCAGCCAGAAAGTTACGGAGGATAACGCATAGATTACATTCCGTTTATCAAAAAAAACAAAAACACATGCAACATTTACAGTGTTACAGCTGCCCAAAAACTGAGTCCCAGTAATAACTTTGAACACATCTAGGACTGTGTAAACTACGGAATATATAAAAGTACCTGCAACTTACATGTATTTCTTTTTGCCATTATTGATAGATTTATTTACAGTTGTCATCCGTTTCTAAAACACTTAACATTTACAAAATTTGCAATTTTGAGCTATATACAAATTCATCCATTTTGAAATGAAAGGGATTGAATCGTTTGTTAAAAATAAAAAATCAAATAATATATACTGCACAAGTGGATATTGCGAAATTTAACATCTATTTATAGGGAAATTTTCCAAAACTGAATATCTACATGATAATTTGTAAAGCATACTGAACGTGCATTTTGTACTTACGAGTATCAGTATGAAAATTAAAGCAATACTTTTTTTTTTTAAAAAAAGGCCTCTGATAATTGCATCTTTACAGCTTCTCATCCGTTCAAATAAGTTTGTAATGCTGAACGACATGCTTCTTTGGATATGATGCAAATACATTCTTCATTTTACACCAATATTTAACACAGTTTTATACTTTCTTTAGATGTATTCAGAACCTACCGGTGTGGCAGATTACTCTTCTCCTGTTCAAGAAGTACCTCGCGGAGATAAGAGAAGAAGGTGTGATACATCAAGAAGTGAAAAAAGAATGCTCTATATAAATGAAATCAAATAAATCAAAGTTAGTAGTTGTAATTTATAAAGTTGCTCAAGCTACAACCAATGTGTGCAATTATTCACCTCTACAGTGAAAAATACTTGGGTTAAAATGTTGGTTTAAAGGAACTGGCAATGACTTTTTGGTCAAAATCAGTCCAAAATTGAAAATTGCTTTTGTCACAAATGGTTCCTTGAACATTTGGGAATCCACAGAGAGTCAACATTTGCATGCCCCCCCTGCCTTCGAGCTCTACAATAATTTAAAGATCTATGCTTGTCCTTTTAATATGCTGTTTCTCAGCATACTTTTTTTTTTTTTTTTTTTTTTTTTATAAAACAGCGTTTTTTTTCCAAAACTTCACAATGCCCCATGCGTAAAATTGAGTTTTTGTTTAAACTGAATTAAACTTTCCCAGAAAGTGCAGAAGTATCAATTGTAATATTGTACAGGATAAAACACATTATAACACTAATAATAATAATAATAATAATAATAATAATAATAATAATTTTAAAATAATATTTCGTATAAAATAATTAATTTTAAAACTAAGTTTTCTTACAGATTAAAACAGTCATCACAGCTCAGTCATAACTTTTATTAAAAATATATTTATATACAATTTTTGTATGTGTGGTTCAAATATCCAATGGTAAAAATGCCAACCAATTTTCCCAACCCATGAGCCGCGTGGGACATTTTGATTATGCGATATATTTATGTAATAAAATTTATGAAATAATTTATAGCTCTTAAAGCGTTTAGCCCATTTGAATAAATTTTTGTGTACATATGAAGCTAACAGCAATGGAATCACAGAAAAAAATTCAGAAAAATTCATACAAAAAAGTGAAACTTCGAAAATTCACTCCCAGTCGCTATCTACCTGCATGAAACAGCAGTATTTTGATCTAGCGTAATTTATATTTGCAAGAACGGATTTATTTTTTGATAGCAAATCCGATAGCTGGAGCAGGATGTGGCAAGGTCGTACTTTCTGAATGTAGGGAACACTTGAGAACTTTAAGGCTAAACATCATCTTCTTTGACAAACAGTGTGAACAACTGAATGGTGTAATATTGTTATTAAAACCGCGTACAACTTGTTTTGAACGTTCAAAAACAGGCGATGGAATCTGAACTTGACTTTTTAGTATTAAAGTTGAACGTCTTTGTAAAGTGTATGGATAAGTGAATAGCAAAAATATTCCCTTCCTAAAAAACCAGTCGAAATTTCATTTGAACGATACCATACACTGTGGCTTGAATATAAAATTATGAATTTGTATTCTGACACTACAAGATTATCAGGTGTTATGTAACTGGACGTGTGTGCATTGCTCTACGGTTTGATACAGAATTCGTTTTGAATTCTTCAGTTTGCAGGTGAATATACCTCTTGTAAAGATTTGTAGCCGTTATAGACTGCAGTTAAATTGCCAAATCTGTCATTTCTATCTGCATGTAGTAGTGGTAGTGGTAGTAGTAACTTTATTGTTATAAAATTCTATATACACATTACAAATATATTTATGTATGGGTCGTAGACCGTACATGCTTAAATATAATACACAATTAGAAAGAGGAGCAAACAAAAACACAAATAATACAATAATAATAATAATAATAATAATAATAAATGGGGAGAACGATATTTACAGGTATATGAAACGAAACATATTACATTATTTATAATTACACTGGTTATTGCGTTTTAAACAGAAAATAAATTGTTTCTAGCTTCGCGCACTTTGGCTAGGAAAATGCCCATATTCTACCAATTAGTGTGCTATGCAACAATACGCAACAATCGACATCCAATTTCCTTAAAAAGTTTTCTGGGAACAGCGTTTTTCTCAGGTGTTTCCAGTGAGAGCACTCTGCGAGGATATGTACCCATTTTTCATTCCCTCCACAAAATGGACAGATTCTCCTACCAGAGTTATCAGTTATTTTTCGATTCTTCCAACTTCCTAGTTCATCCAGGCCGTTCCTGATCTCGCCTTTCTCCCTGGAACAAGTATATACACCTCTTTACCCTAGATTGGTTTAATTTCATTCTATAGGCTCGAGAAACTTTTGTGTTACATTCTACCTCGATTTCCTGCCTGCTGATAACCTCTAGCCTTGTTCTAACCTTCTTCCATATGTTTTTAATATTTGCATTGCCTCGTTGCCTGAACCCAGGCCTATTCCTGTGAGTCCTCTTTCCACCTCTGCAGCCCAAAACACTGGAATTATATTTTGCATCTGGTGTCTAATATAAGTAATCTAAGTTGTAAGCCTCTTAACAACCTGAAACGTAATGAATGACGGAGCAATAGCCGGATATAGGGGGAAAAAGAAGAAAAAAAAATGACATACAAACCAGAGGCTCCAGTGAGCTTGTTGAATGTGTTTTTCCATTCTAAAATTCCTGAACTCTTCCCACCTAATTATGGCTGCCGATCTCTGACGTTGTGTACAAAGAAACCCGAGCAGCAAAGCCCAGCTTATTAGCGTAGTTGGGGAACCACACTTTCTTATTTAGAGGCAGCAGTGGGAAACGTTTCTAACAAGTTGACATTCATGTATGTACACGTGTTTTCTTCAAAGCGGACACAGAGAAGAGATGGAAAGGCAAAAGAAAAACATTTTCCCCCTCAAGTTTATCTGTTTCGCGTAGCAGAATTTACGTAATATGTGTCAAAATTAATGTTGCAAATTCAGAAGAAAGTATGTTAGTAGATATAAAAGAAATTTGCTCGTAACGGCATGCCAACAATTTTATGTAAAATATTTAAAATTATAGTAGTAGGTACATCAAATTCACTTTCTGCACATGAATTATTTTATACACCTAAGCGTTATTTTTTTATCTTCCATTTATAAGCCTAATATCTTTCAGAAAGGTCAAATATAAATTAACTTTAGAGATTTCAATCCAGAAAGAATTTGTATTAGAATGCATCTAAATCCTTTGTTGAGTAAATTTGCAACATGCCGCCACCCCCCCCCCCCCCCACAGGCTTAGTTTTAAACTACTGTGGAATAGTCTGTATATAGCAGAACCTTATAGTGGCAGCTTATGGCAGCTTAAACCCGGAGGCACAACAATGTTGCTGCTACTGCTGTGTATATATATGTATATATACATACACTGCAAGCTTCTAGAATCTTAATAACTAGAATAAGCACTCGCACACACTTTGACAAAAAAACCCAGATTTCAAACTTCGGGAATGCTGTATTTACAACGCGCATGCAGCGCTTGTGGCGCTTTGCTGTAAACCATTACGGTCACAATCATTAGCATCTGAAAACAGAACATTAGGGTCAAGTAGAGGTGGCCGAGCGGTTTAGAAGGCATTGCTCTTCTGCGTAAGGACCTTGGTGCAAATACCACACAACGTTTTAGTTTTATTTTTTATTATTGGTTTTATAAGTGTATGTGTAAAACATTATGTTGCCTTATTGTCACATTATATTTTAACATATCATTTGAGTTTTTTTGGCATTATCTATGCACACACAAAAACGTAATCACAAACTGAGTTGTTATTTACAAACAACTAAATAAATATATGAACAGAAATATTTATCTTCTAAAGTGAAAACACACAGAAATAAGCACAAATTAATATCGGGTGTATGAACCCTCAGCATATATAATTATCCTCAATCTTCGGGGCCTAGATGATTAACTTGTGTAGGTCCCTTGTTTTCAGCTTTTCATGGTCACGTTTCAGCTGACTATGGTACACATGATTGTTCACGATGCACAATCCACCAACACACCGTGTAACCATCCTTTGGTGCAGTTGTGATTTCGGTGGTTTGGGGATAGATCCATGGGCTCTCAACCAACGGTGACGTCTTGAATTGTCGTAGACGATGCGCTTCTCATCACGTATCAGCAGTCTCTCAAGAAAGACATTCTTCTGCTGCCATGACGGTAATATCAAATAGGCGTCGACTCATGCCGGCTTCTAAGCCCTATTGTGCGAGACAATGCTCCTGCTGTTGGTGATGATGATGATGATGTTGATGACGACGACGATGGTAGATATTTGTAGCATCAACGACAGGGAACATGAAACACCTGGGAGAAAATTGTGCAGCCGCTGTTCCATGTCAATGGTCGAGGTACGAGGTGTCGTCAGATTAATAAGATGAAAGTAAACAAACCGAGTTCAATATGATTCCTTGACCTTTGAAGTGAGCATGGGGACATGTAAACTAACATTTTGTTGTAAACTAACTAACATTTGTTGTCTCTGGAGTGAGAGCAGGCTCTTGTTTCCCAAGCTGTGCATGCGTAAAGTAGTATTTGCTGAATGAATACTTTGTATAATATTATTTTAGTTTTCATCTGAAATTGCTTATTTCTGAATATTGGGGCACACATGTACATGTTTACTGTATTGTGGTTTTTTTGTGCTCTCCAGTTCAGTCTCGTGTCGAGTGTTGTTCCAAGATACTTTGCTGGCTAGGTAGGTATTTACTGTTATTGTGGTTGCAGGCTTTTTATTTATTTTTTTTTTTTGTGAAATGCACTACCTGGCATTTTTCAGGGTTGATAGCTGTTTTCCAGGCCTTGACCCAGTCTAGGAAATTGTTAATGTACCTTTGTAGTTCATTTTTATTGTACCTGGAGTGGGGATTGAGTTTGTAGATAACGGTGTCGTCGGCGTAAAAGAGATTTTTACATTTGTGATGGGAGTGGAGGGTGTACAGGTATGATGGCTCCTTGGGGTGTTCGGCTGTCATGAGGCAATGTGCTGATTTTTCTTTTGCAACCTGCACCTAGAATGGTCTGAAGAAAGAAAAGATGATGAATGATATGGTGGAAGTGAGGAGATAATGTTTAGTGAGTTAAGGAGTTAGGTAGATAAATGAAATGAATAGGACAGATTGATGGTGAAAGATGAACATTAAGTAACTGAAGTAACCAGTGGTTATTAGTATAGTTATGAAATAAAATAGAACAGCTGGCTGGCTACCAGATATAATTCTTACTGGCTTACAGTAATTGTGTAGAACTTCTAATATTAAATTGGAAATTAGTTTTAGTACATGCATATTTTGGTTTAATTTAATTTATGTCGAGTTATTATTTTACTTTGACTGCCTCCTTGCTCTAGTGTTTAGCGTGCTGATTGCTGGCGGAGGCCAGGGTTCGATTCCCGGTACCTACTTAGGAATTTTTCTGAGTTATGGAGATCTGGAACGGGAAGCTGCATGATGGAGAGGTGGCGATCTTCTATCTAGTAAACCCCGATATAGCTATCGGCGGGAGCGGTGTGCTGATCACGTGCCCCCTGCAATATTGCACTCTGCCAATGGTGGAGGTAGAATTTTTTTTTTGACTTGATTTATTTGCGGACGCTTATTTGAGATTCTTCATCGTACCGTAAATGTACGATACGCGACCCACAAATTTCCTTCCGAAGGAAACCATATTTAGGATTTTTACGCCCGAAAAAATCTATGACCCTGGCCGGGATTGAACCCGCGATCTTGGGTTTAGGAGGCAAGTATGGTTACCGCTACACCACCAGGACCGACGATGAAAGTAGAGGTTGCAGCGGTCTTCGCCAACGCTAAAAGAAAATGAATATTATTTTACCTTATATATTAGGAAATCTGTAAAATAATGGAAGTAGGAAAATATTGTAAAGTTTACAATATATTGTTGCTTTACTGGGGTAATGTTCTTCTACCGTTTTGGTATGCGTCTTTATTGACAAGAGCCTCTGCATAAACTGTTCTTGCTTCAACTAAAACGTTATTAAAAATGCTTAAAGTTGTGCCATCCTCTATCATTATGGCTAACCAGTATTTAATTATTATTTTCAGTGAATATTAACTAAGTTTACATGTTTTAGTTAGGTGTACTGTGTTTAAGTTAACTTTGCATGTAAATATGTGTAAACTAATTCGACGTCTATTTAAATTAGATTTATTTATTTAATTAAATTAACCTGTTCCTTTTTTAATTTTGTTGCTGTAAATAATCATTTTATTCCTCTCCACCATCGGAAAGAAGCCGAATCGCAGTTAATACACACATATATACATACAACATTGTTTTCATAGCGCACAAATTCCAGTAAAACCCCACAGTTGGCCGCATTTTTTCAGTTCCTGATACCTGCTTTAGATAATAAATTCATATCATTACCATTTTATCTCATGTATTATCGGTGCCCACCGCCTGTGATGCCTCAGTAGTTTAAATGGGCATTAAACACAATTCAAACAAAATTATAAAGATTGCATTCACTAGTCTGTTTCCACAAATCGTCAATGTTTTTTCCTGATATTTCCTTTAAGTTCCTCTACAATATGAACGTTATTGTTTCCGTTTTGTGGTGATAACATTTCAATATAATTCACTAAGTGAAATTTACTGCTAATACGCTGTAGAACCAATAGCCTGTAATAACAAAAATACAGAAATAATGTTTGCTCTGGTAACAGCAAACTGACCTAGCGCGAGCTGTGTTCAGCTGCGGAAATAGGACAAAAATTATTCTCGTCAAAGTTCTTAAGGAAATCGATCCGTGTGCCACAATTCTCCCTTGATCGAGTTCACACACATGCTGGTATTACTGTCTTATTTTCGAGGAGTCGCGGGTTCTTCGCACTACAAATTGCACTGAAACAATGCACAGCAAAAACGCAGGGCTGTCACTAAACAAATTGAAGACACAATTAATTCACACCTAATACAAATACAAGCGAATATAGGACAACAGATTTACTTCCATGATAAAATGAAAAAAACTCATTAACCTGGAGAGCACTTTGAATCTATAAGTTTACATTGTCAGACCAACACTAACTAAGAAAATCAGATTCTAGACGCTCGAAACCTGTGTTTATCCTATATTATTATACGGGTGCCAGACATGGTCACTAACAGAATAACAAAATAACAAAATTAAAATGTTCCAAAGGAAAATGTAACGCAAGATCCTGGAAATAACTTTGAAGGACAAAATAACTATAGTATTAATAAGTCAGTTACCTCAGACTACAGACATCACACAAATAGCTACCAGAAGCAAATGGCAATGGGGCGGACACGTCGCAAGAATGCAGGACAATAGGTGCACTTACAAGATCTCCATGTGGGACTCCCGGATAGGAAAAAGGGCACAAAGCAGACCCAGAAGAAGATGGACAGACCTTTTCAAGGAACGTGCAGGTCCAGATTGGTTAAGAGCAGCAAGAGGAAGAGAAAAACGGAAATCTCTCTGGAAGCAACAAGTGCAGTGAGAAATGGAGTAACCAAAGAACAAATCAGTCAGTGTCTTAAACAGCATACGAACAACTAGCGAGGAATAGCTCACCACGTTAAGAAAAAGCGAGCTTGCCCTACTGGTTGAGGCCGTTGACCTGTGGCAGTTTAATGTGTCTCTTATAGGCGTTATAGTTTTAATGGTAAGTAATGTACATTTTCTAAAAAATGAAAAGTATTAAGGAACTCACAGTTTCAATTGTTCTATACTTTGTAATTGTTAAATTCTTATTCGTGTGTTAATATCATATTGCACAGTTGGATTAGCTTGCCATATTTTGTTTAAAAATCGACAGTAATAACATTCACAGTCTATGCACTGGATAGCTTGTTCATCAAACCGCTAAAACACATTAATCCGTGGCAGAGTTATAAGAGATAAATACTTAACTTATTTTTATGCAAGTGTAGAAATAAAAGATTAACTAGCGATTTTTTTCCAACCATTTAGCTAAAGCAGACATTTTCAAACGCTATTTTTTAATTACTTGTTAGATCGCTTATTTTACTACTTGTCTTTGGCTTTGCATATAATTTAATAATAGCAGTTGATTGGCTATTGCCTAATAGCAAAATCCATAACGACGAACTTCCTATAGACGATAATAGCCAAACATCACGAAAAGGCATTTGGGTGTATAGTGGCCAACAAAATTTAGAGCTAATAATTCATATGGCCAAACAGTCTCATGGCAAGAAATTATTTTTGGCATTTAATTTGATGGAATAGCGTTTCACCAATAGCATATAAATATTTCATAGGTTGGCAATGGCGTGGAGTTTCGACATCAAAGTTAATGGTTTTTATTGCTTAATTTATAATCAATCTACAGAATGCGTACCCGCACAAAATTTAACTGTTTCACAGAAAAGCGATGTCAGTTACCGGCCTCACAGAGCAAGTGATTAATTTTCCAGTGACAAAAATAATGGGCGTAATTTTTTTAGGACGTGTTTACCATCATGAAATACTGGTACGTTTACCGGCAAACAATCAAGCTGAAAAGATATGCGAAATGTTTTCCGCTCCTGTACAGGTTTTTTGCATTATAAACTTTAATATATGGCGTTATTTAAAAGGCGGAACGTTGTTCATACTTATGTGCTTTGGGGTTGGAAATAAAACGCAGTTTTATTTACAAAAGGACGAGCTTTATTTATGTACACGGTGATTCATAAAGAATTTGAATATTGCCAATATTTTCCCTTCAACAATTATTTTTCTAATAGGTATACAAAGAGAACATGCGTTCACAATTTGTACATTTCAACAACACATCTATAGCCCACTTGGTGCGCTGAGTTTCTTATTGGTATGCACTTGATTCTGTCGGGTTATTGTTAATGGTCAATTAGCAAGCATTGGCAACAATTAAATGTGCAGCAAGTAAGTTAAATTAGGAACAAACTGTTTCCGAAAGTTGGATGAATGAATGGGTGCATTTTATTCAAATTACCATACATACTAATGATTTTACAGCCTTTGCACGGTTCCATCGAACTGTACGTGCCTTTCATAATACACAAATAAGTAAATAAATCAGTAAATAAGTTAAACCTTCGTTACTTAACTTAATTCAATGATGATGATGATGATGATGATGATGATGATAATAATAATAATAATCGCAATAATGCTTAATGTAAACACCCAGAATATAAAACGCCTGCCACCATGGCAATAGAATAAATGAGCACATTATCAAAATTATACATACAAGTACTTTTTTTAATTTAGTTTAGATTCCCCCGCACCTCTCCCGGGTTTTCAGCCTTTTCAGACCTGAGCTGTCTCATCTTCGACGCCAATTTGCCTACCTGCTCCTCGTCTTTGCCTGCAGTAGAGCCCAGCATTCCCCTTGTCCTCTGTTAGAGTCAGTAAAGGAAGCATATGAATCCTCACATGGATCATATCTGCAGTTCATCTTAGCACTGTAAAGGAAGCCTACAGGTTCATTCTCCAAACCTCAGTGCTGCTACAGTTCGGGATGTGCGACTACAGTTCTTCCTCTCCACGTAAAGGGCAAGTTCTCAGTTCGTTTTCGCCTGAGTTTCTGATCTCCGCTAAGCCCTAAGCCATGCGAGTCCCTGTTTTGATGTACAGCTTATCCCCCACCCAGATTTTAACTCAACGAGATCTTGTCCCCACATATGCTACCTGTCTATCCTTCAGGCGGGGCGACCGCCACGGGTGGCCGAGGTCGTTAAGGCACGGACTCGTGAGCGGGAGGTCTGCGGTTCGAATCCCGACAGGACCGTCCTCCCTGACTGGGGTTTTTTCCAGGTTTTCCTCAGTCTTCATAACTGGCAAATGCCGGGGAGGTACCCAAACTTAGGCCTGGAACGCTTCCTTCCTTAAAAAAAAAAAATATCCTTTCCCAATTTATCATTTCGTCTCATGTATCATCAGTGTCCACCGCCTGTGGTGCCTCAGTAGTAAAAACGGGCGTTAAACACTACTCAATAAAATCCTTCAGGCGGTTCCTGACCTTTCTCCATGCAGTTCTCCTGTTTTCTTGACTTGCTGTCCAAATATTGCCCAACCCGATGGTATCCAAACCATTTTCCCATTTTAAGCTGTTCTTCGAAACAGATTGCTCTAACTAAAGATTGATCTCCCAGAAAAATTCAGTCAATAATTGCTCTAATTTTACATCCTATTGAATCATTAAAACCCCAAAATTCCCTTTTAATCCAACAGGTCGCAGTACCCCTTCCTGCTCCCAAAATCCCCTTTTAAAGTGCATTCTCACCTGATCGAGTTCCCACGTCGTAAGTCATCATGTATCTGACCAATGGGTTTTTAGTACTTAGGCAGTTAAGCTGGTAGGTAGAAACTTTTCCAAGTGTTAGCCAGTACTTCGAGAAACATGGTCAACATGAGCAACCCGAAGATGATTGAACGAAATTATGTGCTCTATGAACAGTGAGGAACAAAGCAACTGCACCGACACGGAAAAAGTATCAGGCCCTCGGTGCTGATACTGTGAATAAACGGGCGGTGCATACATGGTCCTTGAAGTACCTGGAAAACAATGAAAACCTCGAGGATGAGACAGGAAGATCAACAACAATGAATAACGAGCCTCTCTTAGCGACTGTTGAGTTGAACAACAAGCAGATTTGTGAGGAATTGGCACAGAAATTCAACGTCAGTGCAGAAACCATATAGCTGGAACTCCATTAGCTAGGAAAAATATATAAACACGAGTCCAAATGGAGGTTCTGTACTAATTAAATTCTTCATATTAATAACTTCTGAAGTTGAAGCATGTATAAAACAATATTTGCATAGCTCTCAATGATAAGGTAAAAATATTGTGGCATATATATTGTGTAAGTAATTGAGGAGTGTGTTTGTTGTCTTAGCATTATTATTGGAAGAAATCGTCCCTTAAATAAAAACGTCCGCTCCTAGCGTGCATAGAAATTTTTGGAAAAGGTCATTTTTTACGTTTTATTTATTTATTTATTTATTTTTGATTTCATTTATTACGGATGCTCTTTAACATCTCAGGTCATCAGCGTCCCGTTCAATTCAGGACATGAAACGGCCGATAAATTTTGCTCAGAGGCTTCTTTTTCCAGGCTTGAGGGTTTTTTTTTTTTATCGTACCGTAAATGTCCGACAAGGGACCCACAGCTTTACTTCCCTTCCGAAGGAAGCCCCATACTTAGGAGTTTTAAGCCCGAAAAAATTCAACTGTTCTCTCAGGGATCGATCTGAGGTTTAGAAGGCAAGTATGGTTACCAGTATACCACCAGGACTGACAATTTGATTGGTGGAGTTACCCTTTACCTACTTATTTATCAATTAAATAATGCGTGGGTAGAGCTTCCAGCTTGGCAGTTGAAATAATACTTCCAAGCTGGACGAACTTTGTGTCACATCTTCCGTCCCTCCAGCTCAGAAACATGAACTAGACGCTTCAGTCAGGCATCCAATATATGTGTGTGTGTTTTTGGTTACGTATGTAATGTAATACATTTATAATGTTAATGTGCCTGGGTTTCTTTAACGAATTTTCACAGCCGAGGGAATGTATATGTCTGCACTTTTCAATTAGTTAAAATTAGCAGGGCTAAGCCCTGAGTGTCATTGGTCGTAACAATATATATTTTCATATGAATCTCAGCCTGGTTATTACGAAAGACAAACATTTTATTATACAATGTTTTAATTCAACAACACTCTACATATAAAACAGCTGACTGACCTGTAGGTAGGTAATTGAGAAATGGCCTCCAATTAATAAATGTTTCAAGCAATATGAAAATTGTTTGAAATTATCAGCTATATATGGGCCATTTGAAGATTATTTCAAATAGCGGTTGTGTATTGAAAGATATTTTGTTTTAGAAAACATTTTGCAGGCTAGAAAAATCTAAAATAACAAGTCTGTTCTTTTAAAAACGAGCTATTTAAAAATCGGCTTGGTCGGTTTTGTATTTCGGGTGAAAAATTAGTATTTCTCTTCTTATTTCAAAGGCTGCAAGCGTCTCTGCTCTTGTTTTCATACTGTGCATGTGACCACACACAGCGAGAAACGCATATGCCACACTGATATTTAATGTAGATGTGTTTTAGAATATATAAACCTTTTTCATAGAACGAAATATGATTTTATTCTACAACACCTATAAAACTGGTAAATTTATTGCTAACGCGTTGTGCTTTTGTTTGTTTTTCTATTACGACGTTCTCTGCATTGCAGGCTGTGCACCGGGGCATTAAATTTGACAAAATATAAAAGTTTATGGACTATGCACCTACATGTTCAGAGCTCAATTCCCAGATTCATAGTCTGATATCCAAACGAAACCTAGGATGTTTTCTGGAAAATCTCGTCTATGTTTAAGGAGATAATTATTTCGGACCTAAGGTCATGGCATCCAGGCTCATTAAAATTATTTATTTTCCATGAAATTACAAAAAACTTCAAGCTTCTAAGTAAGTTACTAGGGAATCACATATACATTACAACGCATGCGCAGAAGAACTTCACTATATGTTTCGGAACGTGCAACACCGTCAAACCGTAGTTTCCATAGTTGAAATGCTTTATTAGTAAAATATTACTCTGCTTTGCATTCTTTTACTTACCTTTGTTGCTGTTGGCTTTCAAATTTACTGCCACACAGAAACGCTAGTAAACTCCGCCGTTATTTTCAGGCATGTCTTTGTTTGTTGTGCGCATGGTTAATTTTCTTTCGTACATACATTCCTATTGGAGCCGAAGTTTAAACCAAACCCTTTATATATATATATATATATATATATATATAATAAAATTCTCTTTTTATGCTATAAATATAAAAAGTCCGTCACGCAAGAACTGCGTAAACCTAGCGAAATCCTCGGTAAGTTGAATAACTTTAAAAATGAATATAAAACCCAAATTATAGCATTATTAATTAATAATATGAAATGAATTATAGCATTACTGTATATTATTATTATTATTATTGTGGAGATTAAACCACAAAAATTAATGGTATACTATTAATTAAATAAAATGTTTGACATTTGCTATCTTCACGACGATGCTTTTGTTAAATATGAAACATAACACAGCTACAGTTTATATGCTGAATTGATTTTTCATTTTAATTTTAAAACAATAAAGAAAAAATTAAACGCAAGAGAACTTTTTAAATATTCGGTTTCAAGTATAATCCTGTTCCTAAGGATCCAATTTCCCTAATTTTCAGAAATTATTTCTTTTTATTTTGTTAAAATAGTATATATCAAGTTTCATTGTGAAGAAACGCACATTTTTTGTCGATTCTGGTGGTGTAGTGGTTACTAGTCTCCTACACCCAAGATCGCGGGTTTGAACCCGGCTAGGACCGATGGATTTTTTTCGGGCGTAAAAATCCTAAGTATGGCTTCCTTCGGAAGGGAAGTAAAGCCGTGGGTCCCGTGTCGTACATTTACGGCACGAAAAAGAACCTCAAGCCTGAAAGAGAGGCCTCTGAGCAAAATTTGTCGGCGTTTCACGCCCTGAGTTGAATGGGACGCTGATGACCTGAGACATCCTTAAATAAATCAATAAAAAAAAAAAAAAAAAAAAAAAAAAAAACGCACATTGGTAACTCTAAAAGTAATTTTTAAAATTTGGGTTTCGAGTAAACCCCCACTCCTTGGCCGATTTTCCTGATTTTTAGGAACTATTTTTCTTATTTTATTTACATATATATGCGGATTTTGTTGCGAAAAAGCCAATATTGGTGTAATTTTTAAACGATGGGTTTCAGGCAAAGCCCCACTCCTAATACTTTGATTTCACTGAAAAAACAAACATTGCGACCGCTAGAGTTTAGTAAGTAGGTTCGATGGAGAATGCAGCGTTTTTTTTTTTTTTTCAAATCGTTTTATGTTTACAACCGCAACAGTTTTTTTCCTTCGGAATTCCCTAAAAGGAATGACATGTAAATTACCGAGCATATTTATTTAATAAGCGATACTAATTTCAGGGCTCGTAATTTGAAAGTAAAGAGGCTGGTCAGTCAATCAAAAGTATTTCCGCCGCGAGCTATTATTGACATCCACTATAAACTAATAAAGGGCAGGCTCTACCTCCGCTCCGCAAGTTCTACTTAAGAAGATTGTTAGGTACTAGTACAAATATGTCTTCACTCCTCTTTACAGACTTCGTGTATCCATCCATCTTTAGTAACGCCCACTTACCCGCGACTTTTGAAGAGTCAAAGATTTCGCGTAAATTTGGTGAAATGACTGGAGTGGGTTTCTATTACCTGTCCCGTTTCTTTAAGGTGTTTCAGGGTCGAACTGGAAGTACCAAGACTTATTTTTGTCTTACATTCGCAGTTGAAATTAACCCGCGCTAGGCCAAGGTCATGCCAGAATTACATAGTAAAATTGCACGTGGCAGTCAGTCGCAGTTTGCTGTTTCCAGATCAAGCCCTATTTCAGTATTTTGTCATTACGGGTTCTATAGTTTTATTAATTACAGTGTTTTAGCACTAAATTTCATTGTAGTGAGTTATATTCAAATGTTATCACCGCAATAGAGAAAAAATGAAGTTTACAGAAATGACTATCATACTGTAAACGAACTTAACCTAAATATCAGGGTAAAAACTTAATGAAAACACACCTTTTGCTAATGAATGCATATTTCATTAAAAATGTCAGAAATGTATTACTGCAGATGAGTCCCACTTCAAACAACTTACATAATCAGGGACGAAGGGCTCTTAAGACCAGTAAAATTAATGTGTTGGTTTGTATATATTAGTTGTTATTGATGAATATGAATATTTCCATATTCGAAAGGCGCTGTCTGTGAAGTAATAGCCGATCACTAATAGTACGGGCGAAGGTTCAACCTGCTTTGCACAAGCGTAGCAATATGTTCCAAGTAACTGTCGGAAGAAGTGAAGGAAGTTTTTCGTGTATTTTTCATTACTGTGTAGGCTAGCGTTGGTTTCGACCTATTTATTTTGTTTCCACTTTTCTAGGGTCTTGTAGAACCTGAAGCCGGAAGGAAGAGCGACATCAATTCAAAATAAAGTATTTCCGCATTATGATACTATAAAAAGAAGTAATTGTTTTACTTTAACAGTAAATACTAATCATTAACACCTTTTAAAAACTCTTTCTTAAATACCCTCAATCGTATTTGAGCTTACGCCGGTCATATTGTATTTATTGATCGCTTTTATTTATTTTGTTTAAGGAGGCTCTTTAACATCTCAGGTCATCAGCGTCCCATTCAATTCCGGGCGTGAAACGGTCCATAAATTTTGCTCAAAGCCTCTTCTTTAAAGCTTGAGGTTCTTTTATGTGTCGTAAATCTACGAGCGGGATCCACGGCTTTAACTTCTATTCCGAAGGAAGCTATACTTAGGATTTTTATCGACCCTGACCGGGATTGAACCCGCTATCTTGGATCTACGAGGAAGCACTAGACTACCAGACCCGACTTATTGATCGCAGTTGGACATTGGTCCAATGGTAGCAATAAATATGAAATTACAATCAATCTACAAAGAGCAAAGAACTAAAATAATTTTAAGAATATATTATAATCTGCCATCAGGAAACTATGTACAAGTATAATGTAAAGTTTAAGGTAGTGTATAACGAAGGGAGTCCGCAATCATAGGTAAGTCATAATAACGAACAAGTACAACATAATAAAACACAGTAACCCCGATAACCAGGAAATAGAACTAATCTGGACATTTATTTTAATAGTGTTAAGGTCCGTTTTTACTGCTGAGGCATCACAGGCAGATGTCCTTTGATGCTTGAAATTATTTTTTCTTCTCATTTCAAGGATTAGGTGGTTTCGCCTGTTCCGTTCTCTGTCGTCAAGCTATCTTATATGAGGCCTACTAAAGCTCTCCTCCCAAATGGCTTATTATTGATTATCTTCTTTGACTTTTTGAAACCAGATTGTATGGTGGGGGATGGGAATTGGACTATATGGTAGCTGCGGTATGCAGCTTATGCCCGCTCTGATCGCAGGCTTCGCCACGGCTGCTGCAGACCACCCACGCTCTTCTTCTAGGTGACACCCTTCGAGCGTTTCGCTGGAATTTGGCGGCTATGAGCTAGCCACGGGACCTGAGTGAAACGGGACTCCGAAGGTGACGACAAATAACGCTTCGTTATTTACTTGTTGATATCATTTATTCTCCTAACATGAATATTCGGGCAAATTCACGTCTAACGTCGAACCACAGGCAAGGTATTCTTGGCATACGCGTACGTTTATTGCGTTGATCAAATGTTGCCGAGAGTAAGGAAATTGTTCATTTAACTGGATTCTTAATGCAGCTCAATGATGTATCGGCAGTTCGCTGGTGATTCATGCTCAACTTCGTCGCCGTAACTGGGACTTGGTACTTAGGTCACTCTTCCGTTTATCTCCGGGCGACGGCAGCCACACGTATCTGAGCCCGGAATATTCTGAGACTGCTGCCTTTGGGGCAAAATATATTCCTTTTATATACAACACAAAATGACGCTATCCATGAGCAACGGCGCGAAATACTCCCGCTAATTTTGTGTTAATGAGATGAGTGCTTACCTCACTGAATTTCATTTCTATTTGCTGGAGAATTTTGTTCAAGACAAATGCTTCGCTATTCGTAGGTAAGATTAATTTAAATAGATTTCATACGTTACTATTAACGACTGTTTTACTCGGACACCTGCAACTATGCCGCTTGTTTGCTCTGAAGCGTGGGCATTTTGAACCCTAGCCCTATACCAAAAGGTACCTTGCACTGTCTGACTTTTGCCAAGTATTTCTGCGTTCGGAGAAAGACGAGAATTTTCCTTTACCTTGTTACATTTTTACACGTTATTTCTTAAATATAAAAATTAACTTTATGAATGCATTTAAACACTATACAATATTAATTCGACACATGTCATTAAAGTTCCTCCCCTGAAAGAAAATGCACAACATAATTGCACGTAATTACTGAGTTGCCGATTCTAAAATTACAAATATTAGTTTTTTCATTTGCTTTGTAATTGATGGGGAGCCAGGGACAGCATCAAAATCTATTGATACTTAAGATGAAATGATAAAATGGAAAAGAAAATTATTTTTCGGGAAGGAAATATTCCAGGTTAGGACACGTCCCCTGCATTTGCCATTTATGATTACTAAGCAAACCCTCGTGGAAAAAGAAAAACTTCACTCAGCGAGTCCTGGCGGGAATCAAACCTCAGACTTCCCGCTCAATTTCATGCCTTAACGACCTCGGCAACCAGTGGCGGTAAACAGAAATAGAGCGGCAACTCTTCGCTAACCATTTAATTTCCCTCCCTTTCTACACATTTGTCATGCGCAGCGGAACTGCGCGGTAGTTTATTGGTGTTAAGAGAAAGAAAATGTAAGCGTTTAGTGAAACGTTAAGACTCCATTTCAAGGTGTTTGATGTATTGATGTGCATACACACATACACAAACAAACATACACAAACGTGGATCGGCCAATTGAGCAATAAGGGATTTAAAGCGAGTCAAAGAATGTGAATCTTTTTTTTATATTGT
Organism: Metallyticus violacea; assembly: GCA_030762175.1. Taxonomy (NCBI): domain Eukaryota; kingdom Metazoa; phylum Arthropoda; class Insecta; order Mantodea; family Metallyticidae; genus Metallyticus; species Metallyticus violacea. Next base: position 27,257,526 of record CM060845.1, on the reverse strand, counting down.
ATGCAACAATTCAATTATATCTTGAAGTTTTTATAGTCAGTAGGCCATTATTTTTGATGCGATTAACATTTCATTATAAACTTTCGGAATCATTTCGTAGTTTATTTAGTATTCATGGGAATGAAAAATCGGATCAGATGGCAAAAAAGAGTGCTGGTACATCACTTTTTGGCCCTGAGCCGGCGGTTGGAATCAATACACGTATTGTCAAGACCGCCTTTAAAAAATGCATTGGGGATAAACATCAACTAAGGTGGCAAACCTTTCCTGGACAAAGGCAAGCTAGGAAACTTGTTCTAGGTTCCTACTAATGCTCTTTCCTTATCTCTCCTCAAACTGGACAGAAGAGAAATAAGGAAAGCACTTGCGTTAATTACTGAACATGGTCACTCCAGGAAACATCTGTGTAAAGTGGTACCCTATAAAGATGAACCCACTTGTAGAATATGCAAACAGGATGAATGCCTCGCATTTTCTGTTTGAATGTCCATTCCTGATAAGCAATAGACTTAACTCTTTCTATTACCAGGGAGGACCTGAGATCCATCCACCCATCAATCGGTCTGTCTGTCTACCCATCTACCTACCTCCTACCTACCGACCTATCTACCTATCTACCTATCTTTAGCATAATTTCGACATCGCATGCCTCAACCTACCTATGCAAATAGCAACGTCAGTTTTACTTTTCATGAAATAAAATGAATGTCCATTGGGAGAGTCGGCTTTGCAGTGATCTGGGCCCTAAACGTAGGCCCAAAATAGTTGTGTATATTCTTAGTCCACAACTTTCTAAGCAATAAACTATTCTGTTAACTTTTATCAATTATTTCAGTTAAATGTCACCGCATTATCCTGTTGAGATTTCTTTCTCTACTTTGGCCGTACTCACGACTAGATCTTTGTACCTTCTCCCATAAATGGGAATTCTCTCGGAAGGAAGGGCAGGACCTACGGGCGGTGACTGCTCGGACGCAGATGGGGTCCCTAACATGTTTTAAAGATAGAGCACCCCGAGTTGTATCAGCCCCTCGAAAAGTCTTCTTCCATTCCAGATGCCGTGGCAGAAAACTGTACAAAGCACAAGCCACTACCATACCTCGCCCTGGACTTTTGACCGTGTAACGGAACCAACGGAATGAAATGGGAGTGGAAAATTCGTGGACTATGAATATGCATGCCAGCATTCGCCATGTGACGAGGGGAAACAACGTTGAAATTGAACCTGGAACCTCCAGAGTGCGAATCGGAAGCGTTACTGCCTTAGCAATCCCGCTCGGTTATAAATTTGCGGTATGTGGTTGGGCATTATTATAAGGAACGCACGGCATCGAATGCTTTGGGATCTCTTCCAATAAGCAGCTATTTTATTGTGAATTCCATTACATACTAAGTATAGTTTTCTGATAATGGGTAGTCTTTCATGTGAAGTAAGCCGGATCTCTGCATTTGGTATTTCAATTTTAACCTTAATCATCTCATTCCTTTTATCATTCCCAGTGTGAAGAAAAACAGTGAGAATAAATAGATTGGAAGTATTCGTGAAACAGTCCATAATACAGTAGAGTGAAGTCATTCTCTCTGTAAGGTCATAAGCCTTTAATTCCATTAAAATAAAGAATAGTAAGAATTCTACGCTCTTTTTCACTCCCTCATTTATATAAATCCAATTGTTCTAGATATTCTCCGTGCAGCACCTTTGTAGCTGGAATAGCGAGAACGCAACAAACTACATATAATTCCTCCCTCCCCCCTTCACACAGCGTTTAAAAGAGCGTGTCGAATGATGCAGCGTAATGTACGAGATGTAGGTTTCACATTTTCGGGTTTTATGAACTTACATTCATGTACCATGTCAGAAAAATACAAAACAGTGGAGTGTTTATGGTTGCATATTTCATTTTATCGCACAGCAAATTGGCCAGTATCGCATGATTAGCTGCCAGATCGATAACGGCGTTCCAGCCTGGTTCCCATTTGGATGCACAATAGCAAAAGGACAGGCATTTCAAAAAGTAGCATCAAGTTTAATATTTTGAGATATAAACTTGTTAGGAGAACTTTACCTAATTCGGGAAAATTTTTCTATGGTAGTTCAATGGAAAATTATTATAAGAAATTTGTTCCAAAACTTTTTTGACTTGCGAGTCCCTTTCATAAAGATCCAAGCCCAGCGATCCCCTTATTAATATACAAAATGTTTATCAATCTTAAATTTACCCAATTTGCTGTAGTTATGGAAAGTTGGCCTACATCCCTTCTAAAAGTGAAGCAACAAAACTTAAAATATTGAAAACAAGTACATACATTAAAACAAACATGCTTTTATTTTACGTTTAAAACATTAAACCCGAATTTTAACAGGTAAGATAATAATATAACAGATATATCTCTATTTTTAAAGTGACGTGTTTAAACTTCACTCATTTTAGTCTAAGCCAGACACTAATACTTGCTTTTATGCAATCCTAGTATTAAAATATATAGTGCATCATTAGACTAATTCTGGCACATGTTTACCTAGCAACTAGTATTCCATGAAGTCATCGCCGCCTTCACAACACAATTTCAAACAACGTACCTGTAAGAAAAAGCTGAAATCGTCGGTCTAACAAGCATACCAACATTCAAACGCGAGAAACATTTTATTAAACAAAATTTTTAAAACTACAACAACAAGCTAACATTTTAACCATCTTAAATTATTTTCCATCATCTTTGAAACATTGAAAATGCAATTAGTTAATTTAATCTTATTACAATATCTTTCATTTCAGAACATTAATATTAAACCACTAGTGGTTTCTGTTATACTAACAGAAAACTTCCTTAACCTTACTACATTGACGTTTCGTACATTCGTTTATGAATTAAAAATACAATGCTTACATTAGAAAATATTATTCCTGAGCCACAACTGATATCTAAGAATTATCTACTATATTAATAATCAACAATCTTTATATTATAAATTTATCAACTTTGCCAACAAGATTTTTTCTTAGTTGAACTAGCATGCTCCTCTTTTCTCCTTGTACAGAACTTGTCACAACAAATTAATTAAAAAGTGCTATTTACAGGTATCAGGAGCCTTTACTAAATATTGATTTTCTTTATATATTCCGAAACATTTCAGAGTTATTTAATTGTAAAGTTAAAAAATACTCTAAATTATAGCATAGAAACTATAGTTAATAAATAACCCATTCTTAGCACGAAGCTTGTCTCCTTTGTCTTCTCTATAATTTCACAAAATTTCGCTTACATATCCAACAAAAGGAATTTTACTGTCTCTTTACTCGACTAATCCATATTTTAGCCCAAGGTGGTTAATATTCTATATTCCAGGTGTTAATTTTAATAGTTATTTCATTATAATAAAAAATCAATATCTTCAATTATAGAAAAATTCTGGCGAATCCCTTGCAAGATTTAGTGAACTCGCAGGGGATTCGCGAACCACAGTTTGGGAATACTGGTATAGCAAATGTATCTGCCCATAGAAAGGACCGCCTATGTGGTTAGAGCGCGGACTCATAAACGGGAGGCCTGGGGTTTGATTCCTACCAGCACCGTCCTCCCTGACAGAAAGTTTCCCTTCCTTAAAAACATTCTTTACATTTTTATAATTTCATCACATATATCGACAGTGTTCATCGTCTGTGGTACCTCAGTAGTAAAAACGGGCGTTAAACACTATTAAAAAAGTATAAAGTTCTGTGAACATATCTGTGAGATATACATTTAATTTTGTTATATTTTTTAGATATAGCGCGTAAAAATATAAAGTTCTGTCAACTTATCTGTGAGCTATAGATTTAAGTTTATTATATTTTTTTTTAGATATTGCGTTGTAAATATAAATGTCAAATTACTATTCAAATTACGCGTATAGTGATTCTGTTTTGGAGATAACATTAGAATTTTTGGGTTTTTTCCAAACGTGGCTAAAACTATAACACTTATATAATAAGTGACATTGTCTAGAAATGCAGTGAAATTACGCCTGCATATTCATTTTTTATGGAGGCTGCATTTAGGATATAATCTAATTTTTCACCCCTGAACGTATATCTGCAAGCATATTTAGCAGTGGCACTGAAAATGTTATCACTGTGTTTGCTTAAACATTTAATTGAGTCTGCTAAAACTTTTACCTTTCATTAGGGTTGAGGGTTTTTGTGTTTATTGAAAACGTAACCTGTTTTCCACCGTAAACAATATTGTGTGTTTACCGTATTTGAAAATCATAATTGGTCAGGTAATAATTTTAACTCCTTAACTATTTTAAATCGACTATTTTTATATAAAGTTAAATATGTAATCAAATGTTTCCACGTAAAATACAATTATAAATCAAAATGCTCGATATTTCCACTTTTAAATTAACGATAAAACAGCAAATACAGTGCTGATGATTTTATACAGAGGTCGTGTCAATTAGGTTTTACTATCGTTATTGTGATCAGATTGTTTTGAAAATTGATAACATCATCAGAAGTTAAACTGATAACGCTTCAATGGTGAAGAATAGAGATAAAATGCTGAAGGCACTGTTTCAACTACTAGGTTATCACTTGCTTAACGTTGCATCTCAACCGAGAAAGCTTTCTGTTTCACCAGTAGTGCTTACTGTAAGCTAGATGCGCATGCTGAAAATCTTAAATTCAGATGTTTAAAAAAACGCATAAATTCTGTATCTTTTATTTATTTATTTATTTATTTATTTATTTATTTATAATTATAACTTTTCCATTAGGCGCGATTTTTCTCATTGTTCAAATATTCCACATGTTTTATTTCATAAAGAACAAGGTCTCTTCTGCTATACTGTAAACAAGAATAACAAGCCTATGCGTGTTTATTTCTGTTTGGATATTTTCTGACATGTGGATATTTCGCATTTTTATATAAGCAGAAAGCCAGAAAGCCATTGAGCTTGTTAGAGAACTAATTAATAAAGACCGAGAATTATTTTTTTACTTACGAAGTACACTAGACAGGTCAAGGTTGGTATGGTGTTTTTGAAATACTCTCCATTGTAAGCCCAGCCAATTCTGAAAAACGTGCTGGAAACCGCTTTTTGGCATCGTCCTCAAAACCGCCTTTGCTTTCTTCACGATAGCCGTTGACGAACTAAAACGCCAGAACCTCACGTGAAGCTAAGTCATGGCTGAATGAAGGGTGGGGCACACATTCGACGCTATGTCTGACCAAATCTCGAGCATCAACGTTGTAAACGTGAGGGTGTGCATTGTCGTGGTGAAGGGTCATCCAGATGAATGCAGCTCAGGGCATATGTTCGGCCAGGACGCTCAAAACAGGCTTGTAGTTGTTTGCGGAAGAACTTGACGTTGATAAAACATTCCATGACAGTCGAAGAACGAAATCGCCGTAATCTTTACTGCCAACGGAACAACCTTGGCATTCTTTCGTGTCGGAGAACCAGCATGTTCTGGACTGAGTTCATCAGTTTTCTTTTTGGGTCGTAATGTTGGAGCCAAATCTCATCAACCGTAAAGATGGAATTCAGACATGCTTCGCTATGTTCTGCTACTAGACGCTGTAAGTTCCAGACACAAATCTTCAGTTCAGCTGTTCGACACTCATCTGTGAGGGATTATGCAGAATAGTGAACGCACTGTCATGGGAAATCTGTAACACGCCTACTACACCCACTGTTATTCATCGACTTTCCGAGCAATGATGGCAGCTGTATAAGCCATGGTCTCGTTCACTGCAGTATTTGGATCCCCTGGGCCGCACTGTTTTGTTGTTGAATCATTTCCTCCTTAAATTCTTGAAACATCGAAGTGCGATTGATTGTGGCAGAACTCATCGTCACATGCTTTCTGTAACATTGCGTAAGTTTTCATACCGGATTTCTGCAGACGGAAGTAAATTTTATAAGCAGCATATTGCTCGTTACGAAGCTTTACGCAATTCGCAACACTCGTTCATTGCTGGCATGCACTTCCAAGTGTTTATCCCACCAACCACACGAGATCTGTTCTTCTCATTAAAAATAGTTTCACCACCGTGTCTGTACTGTGTGATTGGGAGGGGGGGGGGTTTCAGTCTTTACTAGCTAGCTCTTGTAATTATCTGTTATAAATAGTCTTTTTCTTTACACCTAGTGCATTGTTAATTATATATATTTGGTGAGATTATTTGCATTTTTGGGCCGCCTGGCTATGGCTTATTACTGGGAAAGTATAGCCTCCCCAACGGGGAAAAACGCGATATAGCTAGCATGTGTGAAGTTAGTATTTTTATTTTATTACTTATATTTTAATGAAAACAATTAATGATGCGGTATATAAAACTGACAATAATAGCTATGTCGTGTGATTAGGAATGTTATAAATGATACCCCTCAGCGGCAATACGTTGCCGGCATCTTGCGTAGAAAATTCCTGTATTTCAACTCGGCTTTCCTTCATAAGAACACGGCGATTCGTTCAGATAACCTGTCTCTTGTAGGTTCTTAAAAACTTAGGGAATATTTTTTGTACTTGGACCACGATTGCCAGGATCTTTTCTTACCTTGCCACTTCTCTGCAAGAATATTTTTCAACTACATAAAACACTTTCAAGACTAAATCGCGGCATAAACATTGAAGAACAATTAGAACACAATTTACACACAAACAAAACACCGTGTGACGCAGGTTCCCACAACTACTCGCTAACAAAGGCTCCCTTAAGCTAACTGCAAGCTGCCACCTGCACTTGCCTTGAGAACTGACTTATTTCACGGCGTCACCCCATAACATTATTGTTATTATTATTATTATTATTATTATTATTATTATTATTATTATTATTATTATTATTATTACTAGTAGTAGTTATAAAAGTTTGATATACCAAAGTGTTTAAACATAATTTCTGCTGTGTATTTTCAAGACCGAAAGGTAAAATACATTTGTAAAATATTTTGGAAAGCTAGTGATCTTGATAGATGAAGCCCATTTAATGCTGTGTATCTACGTTTGGCTTCTACTAGATGGGAAAATGGTACTTAACATACATTATTTGCGATTTCTGTGGTATGATTTTGACTGCTATTTATGTTTAAATAGCATTAGGGGAATCGCACCAAAAACAAAATATCCAGTTTTTCCATTAGCAATGAGGTGCTTTATAGTGAAGGGTCTCCTGTACCAAATTGTTCGATTTTCGTGACCTTAAGTTATAACTCCGAATGACTAAACTCAATATACAAAGTAAGCAGTGTTGTATTTTAAGCATATTGTTGATTAAAACACGACTTTTAACTTAAGAAGTTATATGCAGGATTGAAACTCGATAACGTGAAGAATTTCGTTTATCTAACTTTCTCAATGAATGGATTCAGGGCGAAACGAACTTGAAAGCCACAAAAACTTTCCATATACGAAGCCGGTAGGGCTGTTAGAGACAATATATGGGGAATACTACGATCTACAATTACTTATGGGGTCGAAATTTGTGGGTTGGGAACGAACGGAGTAATTGGATCGAGAGAAGACGGAGATTCTGAAAGATATCTCAAGAGTGGGGAGGGGTTACTGCAAATTGCAAAATCATTACGGAATTTGGTGCCTATAGCGAGATTACAGAATGCAGGACCGAACAGTGTAGTACTGGCTACGAATTGTTTATGGAGATCAGAAACTAATTAGGGCGATCTGCTACCATGAGAAGCTGAGATTAGGGGGGAAATAATACCTGACTTTAAAATTAAGAGGAGGTCTAAAAAATATTGGATGGGTAAACATTTGGATGGCAGCTCAGGAAAACAAGAGGAAACCTGGATGAAAATTAAGAAACACCTGAGGGATATTAATAGGCAGCTGATTCTTTCGGAGTGTGCAGAAAAAGTTTCGCTGGAGATACAACCAGATCAAACTCTGCAATCAGGGGCTCATGTTAGTTTAGGTTAGGCGCATGGAGGATGACTAAAGTACAGATAGAGAGGGTACGAGAATTTCCCCTATAGGTGCCCCGAGAAAGAATCTTTAGAACATATTCTGGCGTACTGCAAGGGGGATGGAAGAATGGATAAAATGCATCTAATGGACCAGTTTATTAATGGAGAAAGAAGGCAGTGTCAGCGCTAGAATTTGTTGGCAGATAGGAAGAAGGAGGAGGGAGTAGGTACATTTTTAAACAAAGTGAGACAATTCAGATCATAAGAGGCAGATAGCCTGGATGGGGGGCAAGGGAACATGTCACACTATGGAAATATTTGTACATATGTGATTGGGAATGTACGTCATTTACTTCTGTACTCTTTTCTGTTTGTTTTATTTTATTTTTTAATTTAAAATACATTTTTTCTATTTTATCATTTTCATTCATTATATTTATTTTATTTTGAGTATATATGTATATATTGTTTAACTCTTCAGAATTAAATGTCAGCTTGTATAATTTTATGTATTTCTTTGTGTATTGTAAAAGCACACACGGTCCCAGGATCCGTATGACATGGATGAGCTATGTTTGGAACAAACATTTTGTAAATAAATACACTACAACTATTACCAACTCAAGAAGATCTTAATTATTTTATTCGGTATCTAAACTTGTTTACACAACTATCTGATCTTTTACGTTTTAGGCTAGAAGAATTGAATTTGCACCATAAATGTACTTCCATTCGAAGAAGTATTTAAAAATCGAAATAAACTATTTTTATTTAAAATACTCAAAGTTTTAAACAAACAAAGGGAATCATACAATTTGGGGGGGGGACCAAAGCAAAAATAATTTTTTATTTCACAGGCGTATTTTAATGTCTTAAATGTGCCTTACTGCTTTCAGTTTACCATTATATAATATTAAGATGAAAATAATGTTTCTGAATGTTTATTACAATATACCTGATCACTGCAGTTGGCTTTATAACGCGCGATGGACTGTGAAAGCAGAATTTGCCACGCACAAAAGATAATTCATATCTGCTGTGTGTGTTTTAGATAAAGCTATAATGCAGTAAATGCTGGCGTTACTTTTTACGACACGATCGTTCCATTAAGTTCACTTTTAGGTAGAACGTATACAGCTATGGATACCTCTACGAATTGCTTCCGGAAGTCAGTCAGTGGCCTGAAGTGGTCCAGTTGAGAGCTTACGATATCGTTAAATACATAACCACTCCCCATTGCCCTCGACAAGATGGTATAGACGCAGATATCGGTTAAAATTCAGGCTGGTTTCCGCCTAGTGACATTACCTTCGATATTCAAGAACTATTCGCAATGCGGATATTGAAACTTTCTTAGTGTAAAAGTATGTGTCGTTAATGTAGCATTTAACTTTTGAGAATTAAAACACTGACCATTATATAAAATATATATTTCTTTCGCACCTTAAGTTGGAAATGAAGATTCAGGTTTGAAAAATTCGGGTTACGGTTAGGATTCGAACCACAAGTCCTCCGGATTGATGTTCTAATTAACTGACATACCGTGTTCTCCTCCAAGCACGAAGCTCTCTCATCTGATACCTCGAAGACTTCCCTAAGGTTTCTCTACTATGAGAGATTTATTTCCTTAAGGGGAGAGGTATTTGGAATTTTTTGTTATTTTCATATCATTTTCATTATTCTTTGGTTATAAGTGTTTTGATAAAATTTTAAATATGTCACTACAGGAGCCATTTTTATTTGTGGACATTGTTCAGTTAAACTTCGCATTTCATGAATTGGCATCGGCTTGTGCTTATTTACAATGTTCGAAAGTTTTAGCTGATGTTTCCCTCATAATGCTACGAGTTTAACCACCAGCTATATAGGAATTACTTTTTATATGGAAATTGTTCTGTCACACTAGCCGCCTGTGGGACATAAGACCTAGGTTGAAGATCCGTGATTCGATTCTCCGTCGTGACCTGAACTTTTCAAGTCTAATTTTTCCTTTTGAACTTATGCCTACACACGGCTACTATTAAAGAACAATTTCCATATATAAATTTACCCCATTCAGCTGGTGATTAAACTAGAAACCTAAGTCATAAGTATTAAGGAAATAAATATCTTATAGTAAAGAAATCTTGTGGGCTCTCCGGGTTATATAGGACCAGATGAGAGAGGTTTGTGGTTCCGTCCATTTAGGAGGACACGGTAGCTTAGCAGGTAGAGTATCAGACCGGTAGGCTGAAGATCGATGGTTCGAATCCCACTGTATTTTCGAATATTTAGAGTACTGAAAATTTATATTTTGTATATTTGATACATAATATATCAAGTAGTAAAATGATGTGAATTACTGATACTATGGTTTTATTTCACAGCAGAAATTTATTGCTAGATGAGGAATACAGAATATTATTGCAGTTATTCCCCTTTAATGTCTATAAGCTTTTGCATCGTTCTGGCAGTATCCGTAGTTGCATATTAAACCATTCTTTGGTGGTATCCCGACACCATTAGTGGCGTCCAAGTTGACCAGGCGCTCAAAGAACCGTCGGATCCGCGCTGTATAGTTCCACCAATCATTGGCATGTCTCCATACGTTTTTGTTTCAGCGCAATAGAGAGGGAATGAGGCACCCATTGCGCACACGCCTTTCTCATCTTCAGGTCCTCATGGATGATGATGTGAAGGGTTCTTCCTGATAGACATGTTGCCTTCTTAACTTCATCAAAAGTGATTCGCCTCTTCTGCATTATCAAATCAGCCACGAGATGGGTGTTGCCTTCACGTGCTGTTGCTGGATATCCAATGCTTTTGTCTTTGAACTGTGACATACAACGAAGCATCGATTTGCGACTTGGTGCTGCTCGTGTGAATGTCTGAAGCAGCCACTCCTTCCCTCCACATAGAGCCACACTGTCCACTGTTACCTATGATATCTGCTTCCATGCTGTGTGTTCTTTGTCCCGAGCTCAATAGCACGCCGCAGCAAATGACGCTGCTCTGATCTACATGTGGGAAGAGCGAACACCATTTTCAATATTTTTTTTTAAAAATAGTGTTTAACGCCCGTTTTTACTAAGGCACCACAGCCGGTGGACACTGTGATACTGAGGTGAAACGATATATTGGGAAAGGATTTTTTTAAGGAAGGAAACGTTCCAGGCCTAAGTTTAGGGTACCGCCCCAGCATTTGACACTTATGAGGACTGAGGGAAACCTGGAAAAAACCTCAGTCAGGGAGTGCGGTCCTGGCGGGATTCGAACCCCACACCTCCCTCTCACGAGTCCGCGCCTTGACGTCCTCGGCCACCCGTCGTGGTACACCATTTTTAGCAGTATAGTCTGTCTTGACGCATACATTGACACACATATCAAACTGCTTGTCAATCATTGTTGAACGAATCCAATGAGCGTTTTTATAAATCTGTAATTTGCATTCATTAGACATTTCATATGTGGAAGAAATGTACACACACAAGTTATTTTTAAATAAAGAACCATATTGGAGCGGTTTGAAAAATTCTAGATGTCTACACAATCGGCAAGATAGTTTGGTTTTATGTTGGTAGATTTGTCTTATGCATTCATCTATAATATCAAGTCATTGTTTCAAATATTTATTAATAAAGTTTTATAAAGCAAACGTGTTGTGGTTATCCACAAAGGGAATGAAATTAAATATCGTGCGGCAATACGGTTCTTTGTAAAAAGTGATTTGACGCCAAAGTAAACTCATATCAAATGTATAAAGGTTTATGGGAATGACTATTTAATTTACACCGACCATAAATATAACCAAATGGAGAACACCCAAGAACTACAACACAGCGGAATTGTTTGAACAAATGCATGGTATGGTATTAAACGACCGGCGAGTTAAATTGCGCGAATTTGATGAGGTTAAAGACATTTCAAAGAAACGTCTAGGCAGGGTTATGTCTTTACGCTTAAAAAGATTATTTACATATAGTAAATAACACATAATTAATATAATTAAAGTAAAATACTTAAAACCTCCAACAAGCTTAGTCTTTGTGGAGTTCCTTTTTTACTTATCAAGAGGTAGTGTCTCTGGATGATCCTACAGACAAACTAAGTCTTCTTGAGAAGAGGACAAAGCAGTCTCTAAATATGTACAGCCTGGCAGAATCTCAAAGAGGAACAACATGATCAAGTGGAAGGATTTATAATGGAAAAATTGGATGCAGAAGGTCTTGTCAGCTTTCATCAGTATCGAGAAAAGACAGGAATATTTGCCGAAAGGTGTTACATTCCCAAAATTTTTCTAAATCTTTGCTAAGAAGTACCATTCGAGATTAACAGATATGCTGATAAATTACTGAACATTCCACCTTCGTCTGCGCAACTGGAGAGGGTATTTCCCAGCTGTTTGTCTACAACGTTTCATTTGAAAAATGGAAGAAGTTAGAACATATTTATTACTCACTTAAAATTAAAGATGAAGTGTGTGATGGTTAACGAGAACGTATAGTGTTCTGTTAAGTATTTTAAATTTGTAACCATAGAATGGTGTAGTTCAGTTAAAATTTATCTAAAAGAATCTGTTTTGAAATCCAACAGGGATTAAATATTCTTTGTCATTAGAAACTAATCAGAAAACAGCAGTAATATGCTGCAAATGACAAAGTGAGCAAGTGAATTTATTTCAAACAAAAGTGATAAAAATACGATAGAACAATCAAGAGATTTAAAGTATGAATCCTCCCTACACACCAAGGTTTGATTCCCTCAGACTTCTATCAGTCCCCAAAGCTCACACTTTGCCTTGCTGGTCAGCGTTTTTCGTCAAATCAATAGACAGTTACAGCTGTAGAAGAGAAACTACTTCAGAGATGGAAAAATCACATTGGAGCATAGCTGAAATAAGAAAGATTATGTTGAAAAATAAAAACAGTAAAGTTATTTCACTGTTCCTTCATTTCTGAACTAGAACTTTACAAATCATACGATTTATAAACTTTTTATATAATTACAGAAAGTACTTATGGTTTTTACCTCTAAAATGTTCAATTGCGGCACTTTTCCTCTCATCTCATTCAATTCCTTGTCCCAGTTTAGATGAAAGGTTATAGTCGCCAGTAGACCCGGGCTCTAGGGATATGAAGCAAGTGAACACTTTGACTCAGCATTCCTCATTTCTTCTCTTTTGCGCCGTTGCTCAGTTTGTGCACGTCTAAAGTGTAATACCCCACATTCTCTGGTGTTCCTTACCTTGAAGGCCAGAGAAAGAATCACCCGGTAAATCGAAAATATTGTCATGATTATGGACTGAGAAAAAATATATATTTCTCACGGTGTTCCCCCTGAATTGCGCCAATTCATATATTCCATTTTCGAAAGAAATCTATAATGAATAACCTGGCTTGTTCTCCGGTGACAAATTTCAGTATGTCTTTTTGATTTTTAGAGATGGAACAAATTCTTCGTAATCAAGATCAGCGTAAGCCTGCCAAGTTAGGGGAAATTATATCACTGGTAGGAACTATGGCTGCATGGAGAAACCTACTATTGTTTAACACAGGAAAACTAGGCAGATTGCCATTCAGCTACACTGTATGATTGATGCTAAGGCAACTTGCATCCAGGCAGAAAATGTTCCATCATTGATTATCAGAATTACTTGGAAGTTAGGAAAAATATCATTTCTATCTGGGCGGGTATATTTAAGAGTTTGTTCCCCCTTTTTTTTCCTATTTTGGATTGTGTTGCCCATTTTAGGTTTAAAACATTTTTTGCATGTTTTGGACAGTGATAGATTTTTCCTACGCTGTTTTACGCATTTTTAAAGCACACAAAATATTTCAATATATCCAAGTGAAAAAAGTTTAAAAAATTAAATGGCATATTCACCTCACAAAAATATCTATTGTTATATATTTTTTTTTTCAAATAGTCGACAATTTCTCCTCAACTCATTCACTTAGGCTCTTTAAATAGTAGAAGCTTCATTAGTGAAAGGAACGCATGGTACTCGTACTTCGGGCATTCGAATACCAAGAAATAGAGAGCACGAGGGAAATACTGTAGTTTTCAATAGTCCTGGCGAATGACCTTATATTGATCTGCGCGAGACAATTTAAGGAAATATGTGGTGGGGGTAACTTCTCAGCTGCATAAATGTAACAAACAATTGCAAGCGAGAACAATGAGAGCGATACATTTTTTTTTTTGATTCCTTTATTTAAGGACGCTCTTTAACATCTCAGGTCATCAGCGTCCTATTCTATTCAGGGCGTGAAACGGCCGACAAATTTTACTCAGAGGCCTCTTCCTACAGGCTTGAGGTTCTTTTTCGTGCCGTAAATGTACGATACGGGACCCACGGCTTTACTTCTCTTCCGAAGAAAGCCACACTTAGGATTTTTACGGCCGAAAAAATCCATCGATCCTGGCCGGATTTGAACCCACGACCTTGGGTTTAGAAGGCAAGTATGGTTACCACTACCCCACCAGGATCGACTAAGAGAGACAGAGAGAGCAATACAGCTGTGCAGTAAACGGTGCCTGCAATATGCTCAGTACTGAAGTAAGAGAGATACTAACCTGATTCCCTTATAAATGTATAAACAGAAAATGAACTCGACCAGAAACCACTGCGCATCTTTTTCTCATTTGCCAGGACTATTCAAAACTATTTTAATTTATCTTAATCCCCATTTCCATGATGTCCTAAAAGGTGAATGTTTAGTTATAATTGGTTTGAGTTCTTCCGAAACAGTTTGTTTTAAATATGCTCTAATCACTTCATAGAAGTAGAAAGTTCTTTTTCCATGAAAAATGTTCTCTCTGACAAGCGGCTGATTATGACAGTCGATACTCTGAGAAAGCATCTTCTTACAACCAAGAAAAGTAAGCTTAAATGTGATGAGGAAACTATTAAGCATCTTAAATGCCTACTTTCGTTAATAATGAGTAATTATTACTCTGTTTCACTTTAAATAAATGACTGTTTTAATTATAGTACTGTCTGTTTTAACCAAAATGAATACCTAAACTCCGTTGATTACCTGGCTAAGCTCTAAAATATTGCAGAAATAGGCCCTCCATTCTCTAGAATGTTCGAAGAGGGTGCGGTAGTTGAGATGTTAAAGGCATCTGTAGGATATACCAAAGATTCATTACTGGAATCCCACCTGCTCGAATATTTCCTGACTCTGTTTGGCTACTCTTGTGCGTAAAAAAGCATTAAATATATAAAATATTTTACATTAAAAACATTTACAAATGTTCAATGTAACAATAGCGTGCCACATGTCCACGCGATATTAAAATAAGAATATAAAACATTCGACAGCAGTAGCAATATGCTTTAGAAGCTCTGACATGCCCGACAAGTACTAATAAAAATTTGCAGAGTTTGTCCATAATAAGTGATTTTATTTATAATACACAAGCAAAATGGTTCCAAAGCTACTATTTTCATTATAAATTTGAACAGCATAATATTTAAAAGTATCACAGTTCTTAATCATCCAATGTATAAATACAGAAAATGCAAATATATTTTCCGTTTCGCCATTTAATAACAATAATAATAATAATAACAATAATAATAATAATAATAATAATAATAATAATAATTAATATTTTTACTACATTGTCATGGCGAAAATCCTATCATAAGTGTGGCATAAAATGTTTGAGTTTCTGTTATTCATTCTTTAGAAAGTGCTGCAACATTAGCATCAACGTTGTCACCGTTTGGTTTAGACTCTATAAAGATGAACCCACCTGTAGAATATGCAAACAGCATGAGGAAACTGCATCACATATTTAGTTTGAGTGTCCATTCTCGGTAAGAAACACTTCATTTTCTATAACGAGGGAACGGACGATAGCTTTGGAACCAAAATGCTGCAACTGTTCAAGGAACGGATTTTGGGAAACAACGGAGGTGTCTATTACAATCAGGTAGCACAATAAGCTTTTAAGTTGACGTACAAGAGGTCCATTTCATTAACCCTCCGTTATGAAATCAAATAACTGTTTGGTAGGTTGCAAAATATTGAGAGTTTTGAGTAGTCTGTAGAGTAAATTTTCCAACTGAGGTAGTGCCTATTGCTAATGGAGAGATTAGGTCATGTATGAGAGCAAATAAGGAACTTTTTGAGAACCAAACTTAGAATAATATATTAAAAGCACATTAAAATATCAAATATATTCTACACCCTTAATTAAAACCTTGTAATAGTATTTATGACATTCTAGGTAATATCTCTGGCACTAATGCAACAAATGAAATTGAGGATTGCAGGAGATGATAAAAAAAGTTCACATTCTTACATCAGGCTCCTCAATTTTACGTATAAATAAACAAATTCTAGAAGCCAGACGCATTTAACAATCCCTTAAAATAAACAAAGTGAACATGGTATCTCCTTGTGTAAGAGCAAATTCGTTACAGTAGTGTAAAGAACTTGCGACCTGTTACAAACATCAGAACTTCAACTGTCGGATGTCAGTTTGGCGCAATTAATATCACATAGGTTCATTATCCGCCGTGCTTCAGGCGCCCAACAAAAAACGTTATGTGAAGTCGCCCCTATGTAGCTATGCACGATTGGATTCTCACACACAACTATTGGGGTATAAAATGTACGTTCATTCGGAACATCGCCCACGCTGGAAACCGAAAATAATACGGGTCGCGCTTTTAGCTGCCTTAGAAAAATTTATAACAGTTTCAAACTGGGATGATTTTTTTTCTACAGTAGCAGTCCTAAATGCAGAGCTTTCGTTTTTTGTTTGATAGAGCTAGAACCAGGATTACATATGACTTCATTTGTTAATTTTTTTCATTAAAATACACGCACAAATGAAGTATTAAAAGATAAATACAGTTCCGAATTAGTTTAGATAAATATAATGCAGTTAATATGCAGTTTTTGCGGTTGACGTTAAAGTAATTCAAGTGAGTGAAGAATTGGGTGAAAAAGGGCAAGTTTTCAAAACGATTCTCATTAGTAAATTGTATTTAAAATATAGAAATTCGTTTGTTTTAATGTTCAAACTATTTCAATTATTGTATTTATTTAAATCCAAACTAATTGCACATTGAAGAACTTTCAGGATTATCAAGTGAATTTACCATTAAAATGCTGTCTTTCTCTGGAATCAAAAGAAATGTTGAAATTTCAAATATAAAATCTGATCCAACATTTTTTAAGCATACTTGAAACTTAGCGAAGTTCATTTCCTTCGAGGTGCTGTCTTTCAGCATTTATACATCGTTCCCAACTCTATTTCCACTTTTGGAAAAGTCCTGGGGAGCTTTTAGGGTGGTCATGCGCAAATTTGCCACCAAATTTTCTTTAATATGTTTACACATTAGTTTGGAAACAAGAAAAAGTATGAAAAACAAGAAAAGAAGAAGCAATTCACCAGGAAGTTGCAAACGAAATTCCGCACGAACACGACGAGCTTACCCCTATTTGTGGTAATTTTTGCACACGAAACTTCGCTGCTCTAGAGTCAACTGTTCCATCTTGGCGAAGTTCAACTGCTGCAGTGCTTCGAAGAAACGTTCAAGAATAGGAGAGTAGACTTTTGGGGAAAGAATGGAGAACACCCCTCGCAGCCGTCGGAACGCAAAAAACCGCGCGTGCGAAATTGTTTTTAACGTAAAAACTTTGTATAACTGCACAAGTCAATAAAAGGTGCCAAAAGAAATAGAAACTTCGCTTACCTATGAAGACATGGAACATAAAGACAAAGATCCACGTTTTCTAAGTTTTAGATTGACGTCACTTCATAAAGCAAATCATGAAGTATTTTTGAGTCTATTTTTCTGGATTGGCGCTGCTCAGAATTCAATTAAAAATATCCCAGAAATTGAAAAACCGATTAGAGTTCATTAGACTAATGATAATAATGATAACTGTCTTTTTTATATATTGAGAAAACTTAGGATTCAGATTTCTGTATTATGAAACTATCTGATGTTCCACTGGTGGCTTTTAAATAGAAAATAGTTCTTCACTATTATTACCAAAGTGTTGAAAATTTCAATGGTCGGCCAGGTCAAGTTGCATAGGGAATTTATTTAAGTGGTTTACAAATTATTGAAGAGTAATATTGCATGACTTTGGTAACTTGCTAACTGACGGAAGAGGAGGGTAGAGAATTCACACCCTCAAATAGAATGACATGTTTCAGGAATACCTTCCAACTCTGCTCCTTCCTAATTTATACATTAGCATTAGAATACTGACCCAGTTTCCTATCCCTTCCCCCTTCACTTGTATCGATTTTCCAGGAGCATCACGTCACGGGATGTTTGTTTTCACATTAGTACCGTCATTGTGTTCGTCTTCGTAAAGGAGGTACATATTTCTCCAAATTTTGATGTGTCAGCAACCAGCATATTTCTTTTGTTATTTTATTATTTTTAGACTGACGGATGATATATTAAAGATACAGAATGTAGAAATTCCTTTTTTTTAAAATAAGCTGCAGGTTACAGATTATTGGCTAGAAGAAACACAGATATCCGAAAAGAAATAACTACTGGAAGTTAGACTAATATAGTGAGAGAATACAGATAACTCGGGCTGCAACATATGGACATGATGAAAAACGACTAGCAAGAAAGTAACGTGTTTAGAGTTGCCATACTGAACTGAAATAATTCCTGAAACCACCGGTAACTGACAAAAATTTGATACCGGACTTTTTGCACTATTATTATTATTATTATTATTATTATTATTATTATTACAAACTGCCAATTTGTACAGAGCGTTCCTTATATTGCCTGTCCGCGGATTGCGCGTTTGCGTGCTCCGCGCACCGTCTGTTACATTGGGGGGGGGGTGAACGAGGTTTCTCTGTGCTCCAATACCTGTTGTTCTTTGAGTATTTAAATGAAACTATGTCTCATCTGATAAATTTATTAAATATAGGTCGACATTACTGTCAACGATATTTTATAAGAACCCAATTACAGGAATTTAATCATTTTTCGTCGTCACGAGGTTGTAATTCATGAACTATAGTTACTCTGTAAGGTTTCAATTTTAAATGTATATCAGCTCTTTGAACAGAGGTTTTCGAAATACCAACTTGCCGTGCACACATCTTAAGAGACTTCTTTGGAGAGCGTTCGAATGATGCGCCAACTTTGTCCATTTTTTTCTGCGTTAGAACATTTCTTTTTCGCCTCTTAGGTTTAGGGTTTAGCGATGCCGTTGTCTTAAACTTATTAACCAGATATCTAACTGCAATACCAGGGAAATTCTCCTGAAATTGTTGCACGCCCGTCTTCATGATTTGGTTTTTACGTATGTATCGCATATAAAAATTCTTTGAATGCAATGATGAAGAAGGCTCCGGGCCTAGCAATTTAGAATGAAGAGCCGAAACGTGTATATATATCCCACCCCATCGGAGTTTTTTTTTCTGGAAGAAAGAACCATTAGCACGCTATCCAGCAACAACAACACGGGTTGCTGGACGTTCGATCAGCTTCCACCAATGACAAGCAATGTCTATTTGGTGCACCATGATGACAAGGCCAAGTGAGGAAGAACCGAGAGGCTAGAACAGCACATGTTCTGTACTTCTTTTTCCTTTTCGAGTAACTTCCTAACAATATTAAACTGTCTTCCTATTTCTTTTATGTTTATTCTATAAATTAAGCAAACTTTCAGTTCATCTTATCCATTATTAGAATACGGTGCTTTTCTTCAGTTTTCGTAAGTCTGCTTTTATTTTCAGACAGAAACTTTCTCCAATAATTCCATAACTGAATTTATAATTCATGTTCTAATGGTTGGCAGGGTATAGTTCTGAATCTTTAAGTTGACATAATAACTATGTCTATACATGATAAATAGAGATACCATGTCATTTTAATAGTTTCGTCTAGTCAATGCCGTGTTTCAAGAATTGGAGCCGGTTATTGTTAAGGTATTTTCTTTGGGGACAATTTTAATTCGCACTCGCGTTAAACACACACTTTCTGTTCGACTAACGCCAGGATTAGCCGAAACCAGCGCGCTCTGGAATAACAATAGTGGATTTGGCAGCATTTGTCGGCTTAGAAGGTTGCGGTGCACGGACTCTGTCAACCAGTAAATGCGCCATAGATCAGTTGGAAGGAGGAACCTGGGGTGTCCTAGGAAACTGGATGACTAATCATTGGATGTGTAAGAGTTATAGTCCTAAGACATGTAGTAAATAAGAAGTGTATTATTTTGAACACCTGCTAACTTGGTTTTTATTCAAAGAAGAACAGAACTTATTTAAATGATGGGAAACACAAAGAGCTAATATATTGTTTTGAAGCACTTTATCTTCCTATACTTAAAACCAAGGAGCGTCAATAAATGCCACCCCCCCAAAGTGAATACCTTAAATATTTACCGTTTTCCCTTCTCCTGTCCACTTTTAAAACAAACATGCATGAAAACAGCGATGTATAACCCATTAGTTCCTCTTGTATATTACACAATAAACGCATTTCCTTTCTACTGTGGTAGCGGTAGCATGCGGATCTTCCGTTAGAGAGGGCAGCTCATGGGACACCACAGAAAATTTTACACTTTAAATTTATATCTTATGAGCCAGCAAAGATTTCCAAGGTTATATGTATTTGCTTCCTCCAAGATGAGTTAGCCTTTCTCCTGCTTATTTCTGCCTTCTCTTGGGCCAGCAGGAAGACGACCTATGGCTAGGGCTCTGTTCTTAGGAACCAGATGTTGAGAGATTACTGACACCACGTGTAACTGACTAGGGGTTATTTTCGCAATTAGTTTGTAATTGGTAGCTTTCTCACTATTTGTCAGTGAAAAATTGACTTTAACATTGTAGAATGCAAAGTTACAAAAAATAAAAAATCGTATCTGTTTTGTGGCAACGAATAACGTTGACTTTTATAGAAGACTCCAATTTCGCTTCTAAGTTTAACTGTTATGTTAGAAGTGAAATGATTTGGACCTCATGAATTGAAAACTATAGGAGTTTTATTCAGCAATAAGACACAATGTGTGTGTGTGTGTGTGTGTGTTTGTGTGTTTTGAATATATATGATATATCGTCAAGATGTTTATATATATACATCTTGACGACAGCGTATGAACTGAGAAACGTATCTGGTATATAGGAATTAACTATAAAATGAATAGAAAGGACACATTTCGTTTCTATGCAGGCCGACGAAAGGACAGTAATTACATTCAAGTCACAGTTGGCTGTGATATTAGATACATCAGTGAGGATAAACTAGAAATATTCATAAAATTCATTGCTATTTCTGAATTAACTACAGAAGGCTTAAGGCGTACTCCTAACAGCTGAATTAGAAGAGTTCCATATAAATCAGAAGTTTATAGCACAAATGTACAATAGCGCTGCAGTCATGAATGTTTGAGAGTAGTATAAATCTTGATAAAAGAGACCTTCCCTTATGTGATTTGGGTGTGACCGTGGCCTACCCTTCTACAGGAGTCATGAACCGCCACTGTTAAAAACCACGTTTCAGAGATGGCAATACAAACGATAGAATGGTAAAATATGCCACTGAACTTTTCAAGTTGAATATTAGCGTTATTTTTACGTATAGTTAGAAGAATATCCTGAAATTCTCAGTTGGCTTGCTGGCGCAGCTTGTCCCATTTCCCATTACTTCCGCCGGTTATTTGCTGAGCGCTTCATAAAATGGGAAATTAATTAGGTTGGCAGCACCGACACAGTCGGTGTGAGCGGCAAAGGAAGTGGAACCGCAGGGCACTATATGAACTCTCAGTACAGCTTCATTCTCTGAACAAGGGTCTTGTTTTCCACTAGTATTAATAATAGCCATGGAGATGCTTGTTAAGAATATGGCGGGAAACGTTAACTTCTACAGTAAATAGTAATAACTGTTCTGCTCTGATGTTTTACTTTCTGTTTCAGTACAAACTTTTCACGTTTTATGTTTATTTGACACTTGTGCCGCTCGTTCGAGATGCGGAGTTATTGCCCGCTTCTCACTTGAGGCGTTGGTCAGGTTCCTGGAATGCAACGTAGCCAGTAGTCCAGAACTATGTTCAAAACCCAGTGAAAATCAAGAAAGAATTATCAGCGTAAGGAAATACAAGTGATATCTTCCATGAAGAACTTTCTGAAATATTTCTATTGTATAGTGTTCAACGCTCGTGTCCCGAACACTGGTAATGAAACGATGAACTGAAAAAGGAATTTGTAGAAGAAACCGTTTTCAGAACTAAGTTTAAAATACCTACTCGATATTTGCGATAATATGGCGTGAAAACATTCTGGAGAAAACAGTCATAAAACCTCCCGTTCTGCGCCTCAGTCACTTGTCGTTGAAGAAGTTTTCGTGGATGGATCAAATATCAAATATCAGCGGTAGGCATGATGGTACATGAAATACATTGATAATTGATGATACTGCTGAAAACCTGAAAACATTTCAGTCAGGGAGAACTGTACTGGAGGAAATGAACCGCAGACCACTCGTTTATGAATCCGTGTCTCAGCGATCTTGGCCGACTATTTAATATACGATATCACAAGGTGATTCTCTTGCTAGAGGCCCAAAACTGTTCGTGGTATTTAGATAATGACCCGCGTCACAACATCTCGGCATTTGTGACTTGAATGTCGCATAAATAACAATGTGAACAGTAGCACTGTGCATGTTTCTCAGTCGTAAAACTGGCGATTACGTTCATTTAAAGCATAGCAAGCCAGACAACATTTCGATGACATTTAGAGGCAATAGGAAATCATCTCACTCGACATTTAGACGTCCAAAAATTGTTTTAAGAAATAACAAACTATGTAAAGCATGTATTACTGTCGTCACTATCAAAATCATCACCCTCTACCAATCATTTCCGATTGCTAGTCCGGAGGTCTGGTTCGATCCCGGGTCAGATCAAGCTGAAGGTTTTTTCGGAGTTTTTCCTTATTCTGAGTAGGTAAGGCAACTTTAAGGCACCAAAGACACAGAGCTCATTCATTTGTACATACTACCTTTAATACCCACAGGTTTAAGGCCTCACCTTTACCAGCGCAAGTTCTTTACAATGCCGCAATGCCAAGCAGAATGCCAATAAGTTCTTGAGATATGGGCTAGACGAAAAATGAAACTCCAAGGTTCTGGTTTCCCATAATCAACAACTCAAAAACCATTAAGAAAGCAAAACTAAGCGCCTATCGCGTGTCTATGTTCATGAACTGAATGTGACGGACCACGAAAAACGGTTCGGTTACCCAGATTTCCCAATCTAATGCACCCGGCTCCTTTCTTTGGGGCCTGTTGGAGCGCAAATTCAACTGGAAGAATCTTTACCCCAAGAGACTGAAGCTACTTTAGCAGTATTGCAGAAATCTTCAATGGTGTTTGGTCATAAGTCCTATAGTCCTCACTATGCAACTTCTAGTGGTTCCCGCATGTGAAATGTTTATTTGATGGAAAATCAGTTTAAAAGAGAGTAGTTTTTTTTAATTATAAATTCAACTCTACTAGTAACACCTGAGACGAAATATCTCAGCGCTGTTAGTAAGTGGTTACAATGATTAAATGTGGAGAGAAATGGGGAGTATTTTAAAGATTAAGCGCTGATTAGGATTTGGGGAAAGCATTTGTAAAATTATTTGAACGTGTCTCATTAATATCAACAGAATGTGAAATTTCCTGTGAATTTCGTTTGGAATTTTTCATGATTCACCAGCAGCTCGCCGAAATTCATTTCACACGTGAGAGTTAGTTGCAAGTAGTTGGTAACAAGACAGTAAAACAGCTGAGAATCTTAGTACTTTCCCAGTAACTAGCTTATGCTGTTTACGTTGAGAAGTACGCAGTGAATGCACTTTCGGCTAGTACTTTTGCCTCGTTAACAACCCTTAAGATTCAAATTACGCTACGCGTAGAGGAATTCCCCTACAGTTCACACACTGAAGCTGTTAGATCCGCTCTATGGAGTGGAAGCAGAGGTCAAAGCGATCTTTAAACCTGAGCCTCGAGCTGTGTGACGTCACGAGGGCAGCATTTCAAAGGAAATGGAAGTAACCGCAGCGCTCAGCCATTCATATCACTGGGCAATGAAACTTGCACAGTGCTACGGTACCTTGGAAACGTGCGGTAAAGTGACAAGAGGCTATGAGGCTTGTGTATGCACCACACAAAGACTGAAGCTAACCGTATCGAACTGCTATGTTTACTAAGAAAGGAAGTGCTTACTATTTTGTTGAAACTGTCACAGTTTACAGAAATGGAAGAATTTGCTTGGCTGTTATATCTAAGGAACAGTTACATGAAGGGAGACCTGGAATATTTTGCAGTAGATGTGGTAGAATACTCTACATATTCTTTGCTAGATGGATTCAGGAATATGTAAGGTGTAATATTCAACATAGTCGTAACATGCTCAACAATATTGTTATTGTTATTCCAAATAACTGGACACCTTAAAACTAATTGACTTAGATGGGAGCATTATATTTATCATCGTCTATTTTAATGAAAAGAACACAATCTTCCTTGACGATAGTTATAAATGGGTGTACCTGTCTTGTTTTAACCTGACTTAATATCCTGCTCAAACCATTCACTTAAACACTCTTCATTTCGCTCCAAAACGTGCTCCATACGTTTTTTCGGACCTTTCCTTTCATTGCTAACCCTTATTGTCACATATGATGCGTACATAAAAGAAAATTTCACAAGGAGAAGGTTCTCTCTAACCAAAAGTTTTGGTACGAGATGTTTAATACACACTACAGGTTCATCATTAACTTTCAACTTTGCATGGTGTACACTGTTTATCCACTCATCCTTTAATTACTGTTATTTAGGAAATGTAAATGTGTATTATGCGGTGCACTGTCATATTAAGACATACAAGAGCAACCCATGTTGTACTAAACACCTTCTATTACACACGTTCCTGGTGTGGTTTCATTACATTAATATTAACGTAACAAAAAAAAATAAAAAAATAACACCCCACGATTGATTTACTTCCAACTATAAACCACTATAATAATCCAGGTACGAACCAAGTTTACAAAGCCGTATAATTAACAGTATGGACTACATTTTGCACCATTTTGTCTACTATCGGTACTTACATTGGGGTCTGGTAAATGTAGTCGGTCTTGGTTTAAATTAATTTAAAAACCAGAGCTATCGCCGACGCTACGGTCGGCATCATAAGTGGACTGGAAGTATTTGAAGAGGCAGAGGTACAGAACCGTTAGAAGTGGGAGGGGGTAAGAGTGTGGGAGAGTTGTGGCGCAAATGTTGTTTGTTGACCAATAACTCTCTTGTTTATTTGAAACCTATTTTTTTGTGCTTCATTATCAGTGTCTGCTCTATTTGTTAAGTCCCCTCTTCTAGCCAGATTAAAATATCCTGTTGTTGTTACAATTACTTCTATTTTTTGTTCAAATTTTATTCCATGGTAATTTTTAATGACTATGTACCGCATTCACAGATTTTTGTGACTGGTTCAGATGTAAATGTCGCATATTTTGGGAGCAGAGTTTTAATGGATCTTCCGGTTCTACAAATGTATCCTTTTTGACATTTGCATGATATTTTATATATTTCTGTGGAACTGAGAGGATCCTTTGGGTCACGGAACCAGTTTTTGACCTACTTTTGTTGTGGTTGTGAAAATAATAATGGTAACATTAACAATAATCCTATACTCTTTGGTGTGTTAGGTTAGACCGCACTTCTCGAAATACTGGCTAGCAAGGAAAAATTGAATCTACCATAGCAGGTAAACTCCGAGCAATAATTCTTGTCACCTTAACTTTATTTGTTGCGCATTTAATTGTTACCAATGTTTGAAAACTGAGCACAGCAAAAAAAGAGTGACAGAGTTTTTATGGTCAACTGTATTTATGATGCCCCAACTGGTTATCAAATTATAAAGTTATAGCTGTAGAGAAGCTCTAGTTTTTAACATATGCGTGTAAATTTTGATTTATAGTGTAGATTTAGTAGATAACCTGCTGCAGTATTAAATTGTGTTTTCTATTGTAGTTCATCCTAGGTGGGTAGCTCCGATTTACAAATTTGAGCCTCAGAAATTGCTTTTCCTTTGATTCCCAACCTAAGTTATCGTTTGTTTCACCTCACGAGAACGCTTTTTACAACAGGCCTCGGCTTGTAACGTGCATCGTATAGCAGGAACACGATTTCATGCACCTTTGCTCGCTTTCTATGTTTAAATGGGGCAGTGCTGCCATTCCGGAAAGCAACAGAAAAAAAAATGTTCGTTTGAACCAAATGGAATTACTGCCAATGGCTTTGAAATCAAATTAACCGTGCTGGGATTTCTGCGAGAAATGCTATTAAACAGCGCACTGTTAATCTGTGTGCAATTGGAGGCAATCTGTCACAGTGCTTTTTCCGACTCATGACCAAATACCTTCGTCTTTTTCTGGTTTTGTTTTATTTCTCACTTTTTAGCAGTGATTTGTACGAATATACCACATAAATATTCAAGGGATGTTTAGGGGATGCATATAAAATATATTAACAGCAGTGGCGACGGAATACAAATATAAGCTTTCAAAATTGTCCTCTTCCTAGGTATCATGGCTATTTCATGCGTTAATCTTCATCTAATACTTTCCTAGCCGTTCATATTACTTTCATGATCAAAAGTCGACTGTATTTTAATTACACCGGTAGTTTCCAAAGTATAGTTCATGACACCAGGGCCTTGTCTTCACCGGCAATGCATTCTGAGAGCGCGACTGATTGTAAATTCTGTCCTCCTTTGCTAATACTGCAGAAAACGAAACTGCGAGATTCTAATTTCTCTGTTCTGTTTTACATTTACTGTAAAAGCACTATAACTCCAGCGCCTGAAGCTTAGTTCCTTCTTATTTATTTTCCCTGGTGTTGGCAAACATTATCGTCTGAACATTACAAGTATTTGATGAGTCTGGAAAGCTATAACACTCTTTGTTATGGAGTGCGCACGTAAATAATCTTTATGTTTCGCAATAAAACAGAATTTTGAAATACGTCACTTTTAATGCTCAAGTAAAATTCACATTAAAATATCACGTGACACGGAGACATTAACATCTCAAGTTTTCAATAAGAGCGTAATTGTGCAGGAAACGCTGCCGTTTAATGTGAGTCATTTCAAGGATTCAGGTTAGTCTTTAATAGACTTCATCTGCATTTTGTATGTCTTTCTTAGTTTCTCTTATGAGTTTCTTCCTTAGAGGAAAGTAATGGAATAGTAAACAAGGCGTGAGAATAGCAGGGGAGATTAGAAGAGCTAAAGGGAAGGATGCATCAAGTACACATTTCATTTGAGGAATAAAGTGAAAGAAACGAAACTAAAGAATAGTTGAATTGGATTAATAGAGGAAATGAAGTAGAATTTATTTGGGAAGAATTAAATCCAGAACAATGAAAAATGTATGAGAGAAATTAGGAAAATGAGAATAAATCCGAA
Organism: Metallyticus violacea; assembly: GCA_030762175.1. NCBI lineage: Eukaryota > Metazoa > Arthropoda > Insecta > Mantodea > Metallyticidae > Metallyticus > Metallyticus violacea. The sequence continues at coordinate 27,230,163 of CM060845.1, read as the reverse complement.
GAGAGGACATTTGGAAGGAAATGAAAATAGAGAAGGAAACTGTATATAGCGGTAGAAAATCAGACTGCAAAGTTTTAGCATAAAATAAGCATTCATAATTAAATAAAAAAGGATAAAAATAGAATAATAGATAAAGTATGTAACTGGGAAAAGAAAACAACTTTCCTCCTTTTTTGATGCAACAGCCTTAAATGACTAAAGCCATACATGGCGAACGCTGCGCCTTCTGCCTTCATCACGCGACTTAATCACAGAGGTTTATGTGATAAGCAAATACCGTAAGTAACCCGCCAGTTCCCCCCATGTGGCTTTCGAGATCGAAAGGACGACATCTCTATCAGCTCCCCAATTGCTCTCATCAAGGAGTTGGACCCATTACAGGTTTCCCTAACTTAAAACAAAAATCGGAGTCTGTACCAAGAATCGAATCTCAGCCCTTCCAGTTGGCAGCCAGCAAAGACTATGAGCTAATATCGGATACGTCTCACTCCCCTATCAGTCAAGATGTCGCATACAGAAAACATTCCTATTTCGTTAAGAAGCTGAAATTGTTTAAAACGATATTTCTCAAATGTGAACGAAATATAAAGTAATATGTACTTCTCCACAGATAGGCACAAATCTTTATAAAAAGCTTAAAACTAATGGACATAGTTAGAACAGCATCATATTTATCATCGTCTATTTTAATGAAAAGGACAAAATCTTGCTTGACAATAGTTATAAATGGGTGTACCTGCCTCACGTTCAAGGGAGTCAAAATATAACACCCTGCTCACACCATTCATAAAACTCTCTTTATCTCTCTCCAAAACCCGCTCCATACGTTCTTCCGGATATTTCCTTTAATTTCTAACCCTCACTGTCACCTATGCTGATATATGAGGGAAAATTTCACAAGGAAAATGTTCTCCCTAACTGCAAATTATGGTACGAAATATTTTATACACACTACAGTTTCGTCATTAACTTTTTGCATGGTATATATACTGTTTATTCACTCCTTTATTACTGATAAGCGTGGTATTATGCGATGCACTGCTATAATTAAGACATACAAGAACAACGCACGTTGTACTAACACTTTCTATGATACAAGTTCCTGGTGTGATTTCACTAAATCAATATTAACAGTAAAAACTAAAGAACTAACACCCCACTGTTTATTTACTTCCAACTATAAACCACTTTAATAAACCATGTAACTGCAATAAACCAAACAAACAAACAAACAACAGTAGCAACATGACCTACTCGTTACGCGTACTGTGTTTTCAAAACCTCACTTACAAACGAGTTATAAAATCACGCTAACACCATTCATCATCTCTATCCAAACTTCGCTTCAATCGTTTTTTCGGATCTTTACTTTCTTTGCTAACCCATATCTTCACATACAATGGCACATTACAGAAATTTGCAAAGGGAAAATGTCCTCCCTAAATACAAGTTTTGGTACGAAATGTTTAATACACACTACAGTTTCATTAATAATTGCAAAATTTGCACAATATACATTCTTTATTCATTCCTTACGTAATTGCTGCTATTTAGAAAATGTAAATATGGTATTATGTGTTACACTAACAAGGAAGACATACAAGAGCAACCCATGTGGTACTAGCTCTTTCTTATTAAACAAGTTCCTATTGTGATTTCACTAAATCAATATTTACTTCCAACTATACATCACTGTAAAAACCACGTAACTGCAATGAACTAAATAAACTAATCCATGTAATTAAGATCATAGACTACATTTTTCACAATTTTGTCCATTGTCGATACTTAACATTAGGGTCTGGTAAATATAGTCGGTCTTGGACGTATTATGGAGCTTCGAACGCTGTTAATACCGTTGGGCGTTCGGGTTTGATAGCTTATTTGTCAGGGAAAAGTTGGTACTCTATAAAGATGTAGTGTTTGTTTCCATGTGCACGCTGAAAGTGACGGTAATTTGGACACATCCAAAATTCCCAGCGAGCAGTTGTTCAATATTTGAAGGTAGAAGTTGTTGATGGAACGGAAATGTAATGCTAAATAAAACATATGTATAGGAATGAGAGTTTGTTAACGATGTTGAAGATTGGATCCAAAGTCAACGTGGATTTTTTGCTAAGGGTATTTATAATCTAGTGAGTGCTGGGACTCTTGATTGAACACTCAAGACAGCTATATATAGGTGACATTTAAGCTATATATCACTATTAATTCCTGTGTTTCCATATGTTCCAATCAATAAGCCATCTTCATTTGGGTATTCTTTATAGAAGCAAGAGAGTAAAGCAAATTTCTCTTTATCCTCCCCCCATTTGGTTTATATAAGGACGCTCTTTAACATCTCAGGTCCCAATCAGTTAAGGATATGAATGGCCGAAGGCTTGAGGTTCTTTTTCGTGCTGTAAATCTACATGGGACCCACGGCTTTGCTTCCCTTTCAAAGAAGCCATACTTAGACTTTTTACGCCCGAAAATATCCATCGGGGTTGTTGTTGTTTGTTGGATGGTGTTTAACGCCCGTTTTTACTACTGAGGCACCACAGGCGATGAACACTGATGATACATGAGATGAAATGATAAATTGGGAAAGAATTTTTTTAAAGGTAGAAAACGTTCCAGGCCTAAGTTTAGGGTACCTCTCCGGCATTTGCCATTTATGAGGACTGAGGAAAACCTGGAAAAAACCTCAGTCAGGGAGGACGGTCCTGGCGGGATTCGAACCCCAGACCTCCCGCTCACGAGTCCGCTCCTTAACAACCTTGGCCACCCGTGGCGGTGCCATCGGGTTTAAACCCACAATCTGGTTTTAGGAGGCAAGTATGGTTATCACTACACCACCAGGACCGATTGGTGGAAAAGAAAGAAGATGGCGGTGGGAATAGTACGGAACTAAGACAGTGGATTAAAACACTAGGACTAAAAGGGAAGAATACGAAAGAAAGAAAGAAAGAAATAAAGAAAGGAAGGAAGGGAGGGAGGGGGAAAGAAGGAGGGAAAGAAAGAAAGAAAGAAAGGGAGGGGGAGGGAGGGGGGGAGGGAGGGAGGGAGGGAGGAAAGAAGGAAGGAAGGAAAGAAAGAAAGGGAGGGGGAAAGAAGGAAGAAAGAAAGAAAGAAAGAAAGAAAGAAAGAAAGAAAGAAAGAAAGAAAGACTTCTAGAGTGGAAGAGAATGGAAAGGAAATGGAAAGGTTAAATGAAGTGAAGAGTAAAGATGGATGTGGAAAATAAAAGCTGTAAAAAATGTCCTTCAATAAAATGATGAAAATTGGAATAGAAAATAGGAGCAATTGAAAGAGAGGACCCTTGTCTTTGTCTTAGAATGGATAGGAAATCCATAACTGATGGAGAAACTCCACGGAAGCTTCAACTATTCTTCACGTAACAGTCTCTCTCTTAAGAGTGGAATATATTTGGGTTTTAGAAGGGACATTTGACTAACACTTCGGTCTGCACAGACAAACTCAATGTCGGGTTCCTTCCTGGGAAAGTAAAACAGCTGTGTACGAATATGCTCGGACCATAATAACTGAACGCACGTCTGTAGCCCTTTGAAGTTATGACTCTTTGTGTGGAGGAACGTTCTCTCTATTGACCGTGCTGCAATAGAGAACGAGAAAAAAAAAGTAATTAGCTTCTGAGGATATAGGACCTTCATCACAACTTTTTCATTAGTCCCCTATTTCTCTCTCTTGAAATTACTCTTAAGAGACAGACCAGGCGTCAATCCTGAAGTTAAAGGTACTGAATGTCAAAGCTCTAATGCTTTTGTTACATTGCTTCACATAAAATTACATTTTTACCTAATATGTAAAATTTGCAAATTAGGGGAAAGAATAATAAATGAGACAAGATATCTTGTTTCATAAAATCAGTTCTATAAACTTGGGTTTTCTTTTCCGAATCATCTAATTTTCTAAAATAAACTTGGTCATATAACCGAAACTGGACAGAATCTAGATGTAAATTATGTAAAAACGATAATTTATAACCATCATGGTGTTTTGCATATCGACGGCAAATCGATTGTGTAGTTTTTTTTACAATGAGCGTGTCGATGGTGTAATTAGCGGATGATTGACAGGGAACATTTGCTCAGACTTCTCATTGTTCGTCATAATTTCCAATCGGGCGTTAGCATTTATCTTGCCGGTCCAGATATTGTAATATTACATGGTTCTAATGTCAGAAAGTCTAGAAAAGCCTAATGTTTCTAAACAGCCACTTGTTGGAGTACGTTTTCATACAAAATATGTTCCCAGATAAAATATTACAATTAAAACAGAAATATATTTGAAAATTTTTAAGAAGATAGCATTTTACTATTTCATTTGTTATGAGAGCATATGGGCGGCGGCCATTGTCGAGGGCTGTACCCCCACCCCCCACACCCACACACCAACGCGACCCGGATTCAATCCCAACGTCTGGGCAGGCGTTCTCCGTCTCCCTCTCCATTCATTTCCCTATCTCCATCTTCGCCCTCATCTAGCGTAATATTGTCCGCCGATTTCTTGGTGCGCGTATTCAAATGTACTACGCTACTGCCATATAACGGCAAATATAAGAAACAACCGGGAATTGGACACCAGTATAATAGCCTTATATTTTTATAAATTATTGTATAAAAGGATTATGTAAATGACAATTATTTTTATTTTCATTGTCCTTTCAGATGTTAGGTAATCGAGTAGAAACTTCAAAATAAATAATTTTTAAATGGTTTTACAACCAAACCAAACTTTAAAATGTTAAATACTTCCTATATTGACTTTTCAATATTATTAAAAGGTTGTCTGGTAAATACGAGCAATTTGCATAAAATGGCCCGCAAAATCGTTTTTGTCAACATTTCAGAAAATGGATGCATGATTTAAGGAGAGGGAGGTTGAGTCGTGCTCCGAGCGAAAGGGGTGAGTTCAGGAAGATACCGGGGGGTCAGGATCTACGCGGACGCAGGGGGGGGGTCCCTAACATGTTTCCTGATAGAACATCCTGACGCCGATGGAGCTTCTCGCTCAAATGACCCGCTTGGTTCTAGATTCCGGGGCAGAAACCTTGACAAAACGCAAGCCACCATCACACCGCACCAGCCCACCTTGTTCTAGCACTTTCGATTGTGTAACAGATCCAAGCAAAGAAATGATATTAATTGTGAGAGAGAGGAAACTTGAAATAACCGATTTTGCATGCAAAGTCTTCAAATACTCTTTTCAATTTTCTCGGGGGTTTTTAATTATTGTATTTAACTTTTCAGTTTTAAGTTATTTTCAGAAGTGTGTATTCCTTTCGTATCTTCGGTCTTTCGGTCTAAGGTTTCCATTTCAGGAGGCTTGGCTTCTATTATACTATACAGTCTTTGACCACCTCTCAAGTAAGTTGTTGGAATTGGCATAGAATTATAAAATTTAACTATAGAGTCCGGTCTTGGTTTATTTTACAATTTTCTTTTAATTATTCTTGTTATATGATTAAACCTATTAATTTGATTATTTATTTAGATTTCATTCATATGGTTATATTCTTATTTTATATCCAAGATAATTGGAAACAGTACTTATCTACTTATTTATTTAAGAAAGGTAACTTTTGTGCATTATGGACAATTGCGAAAGTTGTAAGGTTATTCACATTTGACAAAAATATTCGTCGCTATACGTTATAACGGTATATAACTTTAATAATGTGGGGCTAATGGTTTTAATTTTCTGTTCCATTTCAATTGGAACTGCCAGTGCTCGATAACTTTTGCGACATACTGTATATTAAATACTGCAGTCAAAGCTAGAGGACAACGATTAAGGCAAGAGTGATGCTAATAGACTACTTTCTAAAGAATAAAACAACAACAGAATGTTAAATTATTTTTATCTGTTTTAAAGAACTACTTGATGCAGTTTCAAGCACTATTTTGCAGGATTGGATAAAATTCTTCTATTTTTCCAATGAGATAAAAAACTCACTGTGTCAAGTAACCCTCGATGGAAACTATTTTGAGAAATAAAATTTATACACTAGCGGAAGAAAAAGCGAAAAGCAAGTTATTTTTATTATTTTTTTTTACGGCACTTAAGCTTGTGTTTTAACAACTTTGCGACATTAAAAAAACGCAGCATACCTAAACCACTTTAGTCCATTCCTTGAAACCTTTTATTGGATTCTGACTAACATACCGTTAATTTTGCGTGCAAGGCGTTTTTACAAGCGATGTTTTAATATTTAAAATTGTTGTGCCATTCAATCTTGCCTAGCGATCAGTCTTAAGTCAGTTTTAACAGTTTGAAATGACTCTTACAGCTGAGGATGCAGCAAGGGCTGTGACATTAGTGGAGGATGGATGAAGTCTACGTTATGTTGCTGACGTCATTGGCACTTCTCATTCCAATGTACGCAGGACTGTCCAGAGGTTCAGAGAGGATGAGAACCCGTTCTGGCCGTAGGAGGAGCACCTCTGCTTTCTTTTACTGCAAGTTCTTCGCGATCGGCAAGCAACATCATTGGAGGCCAGGAATAATTTGCAGAAATTCCGGTATGTTAACATCAGTGACAGGACGGTTAGAAGATGGCTGTATGAAATGAATTTACACCTGCCAAAGGACCACTGCTGACCAGAAAAACACAATGTCTCTCGGATGCAGCTCGCACCCAACAAAACTGATTATCGAGGAATGGAGCACGGTGCTCTTCACGGATGAGAGCAAGTTCTGTTTGAGGACACCAGATGGGAGGGAGAGAGTATGGAGAAGACCACGAGAACGTTATGTACCCTGCACTTTCTCCTCAAGGACACTTTTAATGGAGGTTCAGTATTGGTTTGGACAGGGGTCACCATTGAAGCAAGAACGGAACATGTTCATCGAGAATGGGTCACTGACAGCTCATCGGTACATCGAGGAGATTCTTGTTGGTCATGTAGTGCATTTCGCAGCCGTAGAGACGACATTATCCTTATGCTTGATAACGCTCGTCCTCACATGCTCGGCGTATTTCTGAGTTCCTGGATGTTGTTGGGATGGTACGGCCAGCACACAGTCCAGATCTGAACCCGATAGAGCCTGCCCGGGACATGCTTGAGAGGCTACTAAGGGTGAATTCCTCGACTCACTGGCACATCTTCGGGCTGCACTCCAAGCGGAATGGGAACTGATGCCGCAGGTCTTATCCGGCGCATGCGTGACAGAGTCGCAGCTATAATTAGGGCTAGGGCTAACACTCGTTACTCGTTACTGTGGTTATCTTACACAAACAGCTAGAGAACCATTTAAAGTGTCGATTTAAATCTTTTTCAAAAGGTTCTGTTTATTGTGATAATTGACCATTTTTTAAGATTTTTCTTAAAACCAATAATAGGGTAGAATTTGCGCTTAAAATGCTCCTTATGCATTTCTTGTATGATAAAATGTTCATAGTTTAAATGTTCAAGAAAGTCTGATTTAATGCTTATGTCTTCGTTTCATTAAACAATTCTTTTAATTTTAAAATACATTTAAAAATTATTTCGCTTTTTTCCGCGCAGTACATTTTTTACTAAACTTCTCGAATGACTCTGCGTAGAAATACATATTGCTGTAGCATTTTGAATTAATACTAGCTTAGGCAGAAGAAATGCCACGTCGAAGCCACTATTGATTTGAAATATTATGGTGTTACGAGGACTTTACTCAGGAAACAAATGACATATGATACACAGACGGCCTTGCATATAAACTCTATTATTATTATTATTATTATTATTATTATTATTATTATTATTATTATTATTATTATTATTGTTGTTGTTGTTGTTGTTATATAATTTAACTTGTTCGTGAACGTCTTCAATAAAATATAAATAAACTATAACATTTGGAAAATATCAGAAGTGACGGAGGAATGTTATTCAGAACTAAGAATTTACTTTTAAATGCTTTACACCTAGCCATATTTGCTTACATTCTCGGAAAATGATGATATATCGCATCTGCATTTCTTCTGTAACCCCAGTGTACACATGTGTTAATGGTAATAAAATATTTTGTGCATAAATGGTCGTTTATACTCCACAGCCCCCCGCCCCCAAAGCAGAAAGCGGTATAAAAGTTATGATTGGCTAATTTATTTTTTCCCCTTCTTGCTCCTATTTATTTATTTTTATTTCGATATTATTTAGCAAGAGGACGGGGACGCTTTTGCCTCATGCTCAAATCGTAGTTTCATTTATGTACAGAGACATACAGAGTTAATAATTACTGCACACCTTAATTAAAATTCTGGTTTTTGCAACTTAAAACTAACATTTTAAAACGAATAGCTTTATTAGTATGTGTATAAGGATGGCACTGCTGGAAGCGTTTTCTTGTGGGAATAGAGTTGTGCAACGGTCAGAGAATCGCGTCAGATCCAAGAAAAGCTATTTTAAACATTTACTGCGGCGCCGTCACTCTTTCATTCTCTTTTTTTGTTATATTAAGAAAATGTGTTCGGCGTCTGGGTGGGACGAGATCTGGCATTGTAGCACGGGGATTCAATTATTTCTATCGGCCATTCCCTTGGGGTTGGTAAATATCGACATCCGATTTCCAATCTTCTCGAGATGATCCCCGCACTAACCATGCTGGATGGTACGGGAACATCGTCATCCTGTGCTGCCTAATCCAATACTCTGGTTATAAAGTCAGTTTAAAAGTGTTACGGCACCTGTATGTGCTTTAGTTTTTTTAGTCATCTGCCTACTGCAATCTTTTCGCTCTCATCATAGCCAATAGAACCTGCATTAAAGATTTATGAGCAGATTTGTGGGTATTCAGAAGAATATTGGTTTTTCTTTCTCTTATTCAAAATATGCAATCACTATTATGCATGAAGCAGTGGCCGCGAGTTGTTCAAACTGCTGCAATTTCCTCATTATCGAACTTTGTAATAATTCCTATATAAACTTGAAGTGGCTAATGCCTGATATTAATGAGCGAGAAATGTTGCTAATATTTCTGTTTGAGAAAATTAGCTTTACCAACAAAAATTATCTGTTTGCACGTATATTCCGACAAAATATGTTTAAATGGAATGTGTTCTCGCATCACACCTTTTCCCAATAGGATGCTTTTATCACAAATTTAAAATCAGTTGCACTGTTCATTACAACAATGTTTAAGCAAATGATCTGATGTACACTTGCAGACAACTGTAATCTTGTAACAATACCTGATACCATTGAATATTAACTGTTTGCATATTTTTTTTTTTGAAATAGTAAACAAACTAAATCAAATATAAACAAATTTATTCCTTATTATAGAATGACTTTTGTATCACTTTCAAATGGCTAAAAATGTAACAAGATAACTTTATCGCAAGAGAGTTTAAGTGCTCTATTCCACATAGTATAGTCTGATTCTCAAACTGTAACTTTTCCTAAATTTCCATCTTTTTAAAGTTAGTTTACTCTTAGTCCCTGATTTCCCAAAATTTAAAGATATAAATAAAGAAATAAATGAACTGTTTTCAATATTTGCCTTTTTACTGTCGTAGTAATTATCACAAAAATAATACAGTGAGGATATTCGAGTTACGGGCCGCCTGAACGCTGCAGCTTACTGAGGAAATGTAAGCCCCGCAACCTGAAAAAGAGTCGCATCCCTTAAAGTTAGTCCTTTTTATTTTGTTGTTTAGATTTTACTGAAAGCATAAATGTATTTAAAAGTGATAATAATAAGCACTAACCTGTTTTATAAGAGATGTTGGAAATGATGCCCCTCAGCGGCAATACGTTGCCGGCACCTGCTTAGTAAATTCCTGTATTTTATCTAACTTTTCTTCCGTAAGAATACGGTAGTTTGGAAAACGTTTCTGTTGTTGAGAGATCCTGTCTCTCGTAACTTTTTAACAAGCTGGGAAACAGTTTCTGTAACACGATTGCCGTGATATTTCCTTAAGAATCGCCTTACCTTTCTGTGCAAGAATCCTTTGCACATATACCGAACATAAAAACCAGTTCTTCAAGACATATTTATAGCTAATGAAAACCAATTAGCATACTTTACACACAATGAACACGCCAATTAACGTCAATTAACATACAAACGCCGATCAGCCACTCGCTGAGATGTCTCCCTCGATCTAATTACAAGCTGCAAACTGCACATGCATCTTATGGCCTTGGAAATGAAATTCTTCCATAGCAGCCACGATCTGTCGGCCTGCAACTCAAATGATCTCAGTGTATCATATTCAGAAATATAACGCATGAAACGTGAATATTATCAATGACTCACAAGATATGGTAACACAACTTTAATAGAAGAAACATGTACTCTGAATTCCGATTCTAAGTTTGCCAAATTTTTGCATTTTTTAAATAAATGAATGCAGAGAATGTTTTTTTCAAACAAGTAAGCTGCTACTTTTGTTGAAGTTTCAGGTCTAAGTTTAGAGTTTCTATCAGCATTTGCCATTTTTGAGAAATGCGCAAAACGTGGGAAAAAAATCAAGAGGAGGCTCCTGCCGAGAATCGAAAATCAGACCTCCTGCTCAGTAATTATCACAAAAATAATACACTGTCTTAATGACCTTGGACATCTCTGTCGGTAATGCAATTAAGGTGTGAGTATGACTGACATTGGCCTTTTGTTTGTTTCAGATGCATCTTTGTTATTTTTTTACGGTTCTCAATAAATTTCAAGAAATATCTTTCATTATTTCGTTCTCTTTTAAAATAATCTCTATTGACACCCTTTTCACAATGTTTGCTTGTAACGAAAACGTGATTTCAGTATATATACACAGAATCAGTGATCTTATGGTAAATTCAAGATGGCATATAGTTCTACGACGTCACTGTACCTTGATTTCAATATATATACTTCATTTTCTGCCGTTTCTCGAATGAAACTGATACTGTAACATAGTCTTATGCATGAAAATATACGAACGTTATATCAAAATGAAATATTACTCTTGAATATTGACTGATTTATGGTAAAATATTTAAATGGTCATTATTTCTGGCTAAAATAGGGAAGCGCTATTATTATTATTATTATTATTATTATTATTATTATTATTATTATTATTATTACGTGGTGCTGCACATTAAAACATACAGTTTATTATTAACAAGTGGACATATCTAATTCCAGGTGGCATCTCTTGCTCTTATACTACGTCACTGTACCTTTTTACGAACACATTACATTCTTCTGTGGGACAAAACATTGCAACTCCATACTTTACAAGAACTTGTATTGATATACATTATAGTTTGTATTGATATACATTATAGTTTCTCTTAGTTGGCCCCTTATATTCTGTGCCTAATGCTCTTTTGTTTCATAGCAATACGCAACACAGCACGACGCTACTGACGACAGTTACAGAAACTACATAAAAGCACAAGCCACCATCTGCCTCCTTCTGTTATCCATAGCATTTGGAGGCAATACATAAGAGACAGGTGGATACAAGAAGTGGCCCGGACAAGGGCGTAAGAAGTATATAACAGAGGTACAATTGTCCTATCAGCTTTGCGCAGACCAAATCTACAGCCAGAGATCTACAAAATGATACATCAACAACTGGAGTGGTAGTTTCTTATCAGATTGTAAGAAACAGACTGAGAAATGCAGGGTTGAGATCTGGAATCCTCTTTCAAGCCCGTCGTTTGACACATCACACAAGAAAGCCCGGCTGACGTTTTCTCAGAATCATTTCAACTGGCAGCCCGGCCAATGGAAGGCTGTTCTCTTCACAGACGAGTCAAGATTTCGTTTGACAGATTGTGATGGTCGTACACGTGTATGAGGATGTCCTGATGATCGTCTTGTTTCAGTCACCATTATTGAACATGACAAATTTGGAGACGGTTCAGCAATGGTTTGAGCTGGCGTTACTATTGAGTCTCGGAAGAGCTCGTTGTTGTCCCATAGCGCATGAATGCTGATGTTTACATTAATGAAATATTCTTTAACATATCTTACCGTTTGCTTATGGCATAGACCCTAATTTTCTTCTAATGCATAACGCAAAATCTTATACAGCACGGAATACCAAAGATGTACTGCAAGAATGCCAAATTCGGGTGATGAACTGGTCTGCATGCAGTCCTGATCTCAATCCCATTGACCATCTGTGGGATAAGTTGGTAAAACTTGTTCACGAGCGCCCTGCCGTGTCACAGAACCTGGGAGAACTCGCAAATGCACCCACTGAAGAATGGGGGGGGGGGGAGAATCCCACAAATCTTTATTAGGAGGCTGGGGCGAAGCATGTCACGTGGGTATTACGAAGTCATTGCAGCTCACAAATAATGAGTGATATTACTCTCTAGTTGCCTTTGTAATGCATGCCTATTTTAATAATATTACTGCCTATTTTCAGTATTTTAAGTGATTTTTGGCCTGCCTATTTTAACGAAAATAAATTCCCTTCCGGGCTCTGGTGATGATATTCGATCACTTCAGAACAAAACTTCGGAGAAGACAGCGCAAGTATTGAGCCAGCGTCCATATCAGCATCTCAGTTCGTTAAAAGAGGGTCAAACCGACTAGTTTTAGCTCCCAATATTTTTTTATACCGCAGTATTGTTGATCGAGGTATGCCAAGTTTAGCCGGGTCTTTTCCTGTCGACTGGTCCACAGATTCCTGCACGTTGGCGCATGGTTGTATTCTCATCACGAGTCTCCCGTTTCGTACCCCATCTTTCCCAGTGCTTGTTTCAAAGGCACGTTTTCCTCCATCGTATTAATGTCTTTGTTTGGGAACTACAACCCTTTCTTGGGAGCGATTCATCTTCATCTCAGCATGCGGAGGTCTCGTTCGGCAACGTTGTCTGAATGTACGAGGATAGGTCCATAAGTTTCCGGCCAAGCCATTTTCCGGGTATGATAAAGACAAAAACTATATTTCACTTTTCAATACAGCGTATTGCAATACACTTCTCACATCTATGAATTAAACTTTAACCCTCCCCCCCAAGTCAAGAATCATGTCTGCAAAATGGTCATTTCATCATCCATCACTTCTTCGTCACACTTATATTTCCTTCCTCGAAAATTCACCTTGAGTTGTGAGTTGAGTTGAGTTGAGTTGTCACTGGCAGCTAGATCTGGGCTGTAGGGGGAATGGTTGATCTCCTTGAAGTCACATTTCTACACAGCTTCCTTTGCAACAAGAGCTGTGTGCACAGGTACATCTTGAAGAAGGCGTACACCACCACTAAGTTTTCCTCGCCTTTTCTCTTTAATGGAAGCACGTAGTCTGTGCACTAGGCTAGCATAGTACTCCCCATTTCTGTGATGTTCCTCTCCTTGAAGTCAATGAAGAGTATTCCTTCACAGTCCCAAAAGATCGTGGTCGTGATCTTTTTGGTTGACTGTGTGACCATGGCCTTTAGAGTCGGTGCTTCGCCAGGTTTACGCCACTCCATTTGGACAATGGATCTAAGTAGAGGGCCATAGTTTCATCTCCTGTAATAATGCGTTGCAGAACTTCTCTCTCGTTGCCATGGCAGAGCACCAAAAACGTCTGACAACAAATGACTCGTTGCTGCTCTTGATCTGAGGAAAGAAGTCTAAACACCCATCTTGCACTAACCTTATTCATGTTTAAATGTTCATGAATAATTCGAAGCACTTGCTGCTATTTCTGTAACTTTGAGTCGCCTGTTTTTCATAATTTCTCCTTCCATAAGAGCAATGTTTCAGGAGCGAGCACCTCCAAGGGCCGACCTGCACGCTTTTCGTCTTCAACGCTTTCTCAACCTATTCGAAAAAGTTTGGCCCATTCTTTTACGGTAGAATTTGAGGGGGATGCCTCCCCGTAAACACTGTCCAATCGCTGTTTAATTTCATTTGGAGTAGGTCCTTCTTTTGTGAAGAACTTAATAACAGCTCGATACTGCTTTTTGGACATGTCACAATCTTCTACACATAGCCTTCTTCATGCAACTATATCTGAACTACTGAACACAGAGAAGCGGAAGTTACAGCTGCAACTTACTTAATAGATAAGGTATGACACCAGATAAAGATTTTGTGAAGGCGATATGTGTACCAGCTTCATTAGTCAATCTTAGCATTGCTCGGTACATTCAAGATACCACTAAATTGTAATTACACAACCTCTAACGCGACTTATGTAGGTATATTGCTGAAATTAAAAAGTTTCAAAGTGCAAAGAATATCTACAACGTATGGGCGATAAATGATTACTGAGGGTCCTAAATACATATAGTCCAAGAAGGAACAGGAACGGAGAGATCTTGCAGAGAGTGAATGAACCTAAGGGTCAATCCTTGAAGTTTATGGTAATGATAATAGTGTTCGTCACCTGTTTCTGTATGAGTCCATGCATTATACACATGCCAGAAGAACGTGCAGTTTTAATTCAAACTTCAGAAAGGAAATATATCTAAATATTGTTCAAACCTAAAATCATGTTTGTAAAGCTGTTAGTGACATCCTCAACCGAATTATAATTTTTATAATCCTCTACCCCCAGGTAAATTATAAAAAGTCATATTAATTAATTCTGAGTAATGTCTATGTTTAATCTTGATTGCAGTGTTACATTTATTGCATATGCATTTTATAGAATTATTGTGTATTATATTAGTTTCTAACCAGGGTTCAGATACTCCACAGCTATTAGACTTGACCTGGAAAGAGGGACAGGGAAACCTGTCGTCTTTTGTGTAAGAAGTTTTTGTTTAGTAAAGTGGAACCCGGACAATTGTTAAGAAGGGTCAGGGTAGAAATGTTCTGTGATAGTCAGAATGTGTCGTTTTGTTATATTAGGCAGAGAGTGTAATAAAACTGTGTTATGCAATAAACGTGGGTGGAAAATAGGCCACTAACTTTTCGAAGGACAAATTAGCGGTAGAAAGCATCTCTACGAGTAGATAGTCAGGTCATCTTTGTATTCATTTAGAAATGTGAGAAATGCTGCATATACCTGGGTCCAGATTCAGTAGAAACGCGTAGATGTGAGAAGATCTCCTGGATTTTTCCAAACCAGATTTCGAAAGAATAAATGTGGCGTCTAAAGACTGAAATGGTTACTTAAGACTGCAATTTCGGGGCTCCTAGGTTATTGTCATATTATCAAATTGGTATAGTTGATCAGTGTGTTATTCCTATTCGTATTGCTATAGTGCTCCGAGCATTAATGTTTGTTATCATATTAGTATGAGTTAATATTGCTATTCTGATTAATGTTACAGTTATATTGGTATTACTGTTGCTACTGGTATTGAAGATTGGTATTTGCTCAGTATTATTATCTGTGAAAATTAGTGGTAAAATTATCTAGAGGTTCTTATAATCAGAAACAGTGACGCTATTAAGTGAATCAGAATAATCGGACGATCATCGTCATTTGAAAGTTAACACGTGGTTCGCGATCGATAGTTCAGTTACGATCGTGGGTTCAAGCGATACAGTGATCGTGTAAAAGTAACCTAATTAGCACAAAACATTCTCCATTCTTAACGGTGACTGCTATAAGTGCAAATACTTTGAACTACTCAATAAATTTTGTTTCGTGTTATATTAGGATAAATCTTATTAATTTCCTCTTAGCTCCTTGACTCCTTTCTCTGTTTCTAAAGAAATTTCAGCATAGAGAAACGCAGCCGAGGTAAACTATCAGACAGCGAGAATAATCGGGAGGAGGAGAAGAAAATGACACCACCTTTTTTAAATTATACCACTCTCCTTCAATTAAATAATTATCATCCTTGAGTAATCAACCCAACTATAAATTATACCTCGCCCCCTTATACACACATCTACATTTTTAATTCCCGGCGCACCTTCTTAAATTTCTTATTGAGTGTAAACACAATTCCTAATATTTCCTAATATTATAACCGTTTATCATTCAATATAACAATAGTAAGAAAATTGATCAATTATAGCATTTCTTGCTAGAATCGAAAAAAAAAAGTTTTTAAATATTTTTGAGCTATTGTAAAAAACAGATAACTCCCATCTTCTTTTATAACTTGTAATAGAAAAATAATTTAAATTTAAATAATTGGCGTGTTGGTTTGTTTTACCTGATTGGAAATAACTTTGGAGTGGAGCTGTTCGGAGTGTGAACAAAAATATGGCACCTACACTGACATTCGATTTCCCTAGAGAGAACAAATCGTGGTTGGCAAGAGGAACACGGTCCCTTGGCTAGGATAAGCCACTGCTCACATTCAATCACATTTCAAACTCTCCCCTCGCAACCCCCTACAATCCCTGCCAAGGTGAAAGTCAGAATATTAACGCCCTCTGTCAGAAGAATGGAGCGGACCTGACCGTATGGGGCAAAGCCTTTTGACTGACTTGTTAACTGGCACTCTTGCATCTGGAGATTTGACAGGCCACTTGATTAACGCTCCCTGGGTTCAGCGTTCTGCATTTTATTGGTGAAAAAAGGAAGAAGAAGAAGAAAAAAAAAAGAACTCAGTGACTGGGATTTTGCACGAACCTCGTGATTTCAAGCTCACGAGCCATTCCTCCTCAAAATGTAATCTTTGCAAAGAGAGAAACTACACGCAGTGCTGGCTGATAGAAAAGATTTCACTGCAAATGACTGCAATAGACAGTCGACGAACTCTGTAGTTAACGAAAAAAAATTATATTATCGTCCTTTTTGTGTATGTGTGGGGTTTGGGAGGAGGGGAAGGCTCTCTTCACATCAAGGGTTTGCTTTGGATCACTCTGTAATCTATTCATAAAATTTTAACTGTTTATTTCATATTATGTTGTTTCTTAAAATAGTCTAACTTAATTTATCATTTATTTTCTACATTGATGACTGGGCGTTTTCAGCATTTTTTAGAAAATTTTTCGATACACAGACTCCACTCCCATCTCTACTCGCACAATTTGTCAATAACAGCATGCACACAATATTAGTTTTGCTTCATAATGAAAATTAACTTGTGTTATAGAGGTTGTTTGAAATGCGGTCGTTTGCAGTCACCCATTTCTGATATATTTAAATGTAATTTATGTTTACTCAACTCTGCTTCCTAAATCTTCCAATTTCTGCAGTGATATATTCTGTCAGTCGAAGGTGATTTTAATTTTACATGGTCGAAATTCTTTGAAAAGGGAAGCACGAGAAAATAAAATGTGTCTATTTAAGAAAGAAAACTCTAAAATATAATTGGTTGCTGACGATCACATAAGATGAATTATAATTAAACACTTTTTAACTCAAATTAGATGTGCACAAAATATGAATTCCAAATTTCAGCTAAAAAAAGAAAATGTAGTGTCACTCCACCCAAAGAAAACAATGAACATAAAGTATAATAGAACAGATAAATAATTTTAACTATCTAGACCAGGGAGCGCAGGTCACTGCCTGCTCGGGTAAGTGTTATGTGCGTTATTACACACGATGGATCTTGTGCAGTAGTCACACCTCCTTTCACAAACGGCAGCAGAGAAAACCGAGGCTAATTCCAGGTAGTGTGACTTTATTATATGTAGGGGTATATTTATCATGTTGACGATATCAATCTGGCAGCTCAGCTGGTTTGAACGTAGTGCCACTAGTGGGAAGAAGTTCCATTCCCCAAACGTAACTTCTATTTTAATCTTCAACTACACTGTTTCAATATAATACATTTTATTTTTTATATTACAACTTTTAGTGTTAAAACAACGTATAGGTTGTAAATTTAGGTTAGGTAGGTTAGCTTAGCTTAAGTTTAAAAAAGAATATATGCTAAGCTTATAGTGCTAAAAGCGTATGTCTTTTACCCTTTGATTATTATTTACTTTAAGCGTTACATTGCATCACCCCAACTGTTTTTTTTTTAATCTTCATAATTTGCCTATACTGTCCAATATAATTAATGTTACTTTTTATGTTAAAACTTATAGTGTTATATGTTGCAAATTCAGGTTAGGTTAGGTTTAAAAAATCCAAAACTTAAGTGTTAAAAGCGTATGTCTTTTTCCCTATAATTATTATTTACTTTACGCATTATTTAGCTATACTATACTTTCTTATTTTATTTGTCTGCATACTGAATGTGATTAACTATTAGCATGCATCCTATAAAGTGCATTTTGCGTACGATTGCTTGTTTCTGTGAGTTACGACTGTTTCATCCGCCTGCATTTGTTGCCCTACCACTCAGTTTCTTCCTTTACCGTTCATGAAAGGAGGCGTTACTGTTGCACAAGCTCCGTCGGTTTGTAAGGTCTCGAGTAAGCATTATTTGCCCTGCTACTCTCGCCCAGCTAAGGCTAGGCATAACATGTCATGCGTGGCACCCTGAAAGTATGTCATGCAATGGCGGTATGTTTACGGGTATGGACGCAGTGTTAATGTTGATTTTTTTTTTATTTACAGACGCTGTTTAACATCTCATGTCATCAGCGTCCCATCCAATTCAGAGGGTGAAACGGCCGATAAATTTTGCTCAGATACCTTTTCCTTCAGGCTTGAGGTTCTTTTTTGTGCCGTAATTTTACAACCGGAATACACTCCGAAGGAAGCCATCCATACAGCCCGAAAAAATCCATCGACCCTGGCCGGGATTGAACCCGCGATTTGGGTTTACGAGGTAAATATGGCTACCACAACACCACCAGGACACAGTGGTACTAACGTTTGGCAGGAAATGGAATAAGCACTTGTCTGTAATTAATAATAAAGGACGAGGGCAAGTAAATGAGTTACGTGTTCTTACTCGCGTTCTAAATGAACCAGCAGATACACCAGAGAGGCTGTACAATGCCATGGTTTAGTCTATTCTGCCATATGGAAGAGAAATATGGGAATGGAGGAGAGTTTAACATGCAAATATAGTTCAAGTAGATTTTGGGAAAAATCGGCTCTCCAATGGAACGCCAAACAGTGGGGTCATGAGGACCTGGGCTGCTATGTATGAAGATGCGGTTCATAGTAAATCAAGGACAAAGAAATTTGTCTTAGGCTAACTTAGCCAGCTTACTAAATATAGTTTTTTGAGACTTCGTTGAAACGTTTTTAAATTCTACATTTATTGCTATAGTGATGTTTATCTACTTGTTTTACAGTCTATAGCTACGAAAATTGATTGGTTGATATTGCGTTTACCTCCAGCCGTGTTAAAGCGATTGATGTGGTACTACTGCTTGTAGTTTCGGTTTCTATGTCATTTAAACACATCAATATATTTTTTAAAATTATATTGCTATAATACCTCTGGTTGTTGTACCTAGGTACTTTAAGTTGAAATATGGATGTTTACTGTATGAACCTTGAGCTGTGTAGTTAATCTATAACTGTGATTATATATAATTGTGTAAATCATTAAACTCAAATGTAGTTCTAGTGGTCTAGTGGTAACCATATTTGCCTCGTAGACCCAAGATCGCGGGTTCAAACCTGGCCAGGATCGATGGCTTTTTTCGGGTGTAAAAATCCTAAGTATGGCTTCCTTCGGAAGGGAAGTAAAGCCGTGGGTCCCGTGTCGTACATTTACAGCACGAAAAAAGAATCTCGAGCTTGAAAAAAAGAGGCCTCTGAGCAAAATTTGTTGGCCGTTTCACACTCTGAATTAAATGGGATGCTGATAACCTGGGATGTTAAAGAGAGTCCGTAAATAAACCAAATAAAAAAAAAAAATAAACTCAAACGTGTACTAGATACTCAACATTATTTTCTAATTAAACTCTTATAGTGGAGGTAAGACTGCACCATTTTTTTTTCTCACGAATCGCTACTAATTTTAATGTTCTGTTCCGTCCTCCATTCTGCTGTTAACCCCAATTTTACTTCTGTCGAAAGTATTTCCCTGTACTGCGTAATTGTTTCCTGTCTATCCACATCTCTCAAACTGTTAAATGTCAATCCTGGTTGTCTGGTAGTAACTATATTTGCTTACTAAGCCCAAGATGGCGGGTTCGTTGATTTTTTCGGGGGTAAAATCCTAAGTATGACTTCCTTCGGAAGGGTAGTAAAGCTGTGGGTCCGCTGTAGTAAATTTAAGGCACGAAAAAGAATCCCAAGTCTGAAAAAAGTGCCTCTGGGCAAAATTATGGACCGTTTCATGCCCTGAATTGAATTGGACGCTATGACCTGAGATGTTAATGAGCGTCCATGAATAAACTAAATAAGAGCTGTCAAATTTCCTACAGCACTCCTATTATCACACCCCGCTATCCAAATAGAGCTACTCTGTTGTTTCCAGTTCGTTTCTTATTTTGCATGCTCATGTAAAATTCACTCTCAACCTCAGCCGGTGATGGTAGCACAGTTCCCTAATTAAAGTTTGGTTCCCATAATATGGAACATTCCTCACATATGTGTGCGAATATACATACTAGAATAACAGATTTCCTTTCATGATAAAACGTTAAAAGAAGTACAAAGAAGAATCTCATTAACCTGGAGAGCATTCTGGGTCCTTAAGTTTACACTGTCAGACCAAACACTAAGAAAATCAGATTACAGTCGCTGGAAACTTGTGTACACCCTGTATATGGGTACTATATGGGTACCAGACATGGTCACTAACAGAAAAACAAAAGAACAAATTCAAATATGTCAAAGAAAAATGCAACGCAAAATCCTGGGAATAGCTTTGAAAGACAAAATACCTATAGTATTAATAAATACGTTATCTCAGACAACAGATATTGTACAAATAGCAACCAGAAGCAAATAGCAATGGGGCGGTAAAGATTTCTATGTGGGACCCCCGGAGAGAAAAAAAGGACTTAAGACAGACCCAGAAGAAGATGGATATACCTCTTCAAGGAACATGCATTTCCAGATTGGTCAAGAGTAGCAAGAGAAAGGGGGAAAAAAATGGAAATCTCTCGTGAAGCAACTAGTGCAGTGAAAAATGAAGTAACCAAAGAACAAATCAGTCAGTGTCTTAAACAGCATACGAACAACTAGCGAGGAATTGCCCACCACGTTAGAAAAAAGCGAGCTTTCCATACTTGTTACGGGGTCTTTGCCCTTAAGGCACACAATAAGCTATTTTTATCTTTATCCCACGAATAATTGGCAACCATTACTGTACTACTCTCATTTTTCAATAGAAGAATCCCTGTAGATCCCCGGATGACCTCTTAATCTGAAAATCTATGTGCCCCCCAGGCCCAAAATTTCTTTAAAAAAAAATCCAGCAGAATTAGATTCCGTTTGTTCATATCCTCAAATTTCCGCCCCATAATTCAAGTATGTCTGACCAGTTTCCAGTGGTTGTATAGGCACATGTGGGATTCTAGTACATAATCAAAGTTTCTGTTATTATGATCGGCAGTTGGAGTGACCTTGACTCTACGCTCTGCCCTCAACTACGAACGCAGGCTAAAAATAACTCTGAATACAGCTGCGTGCCGCATCAATTTAACCCCAGCTTATAGCTCCCATAGTTATCGCATCGTTTTAATGAAACCGGCCCGAAATTACCCAAATGTACATAAAGATAAAAATGATCTATTTTGCATGTATGTCATAAAATGTCAATGTTGACATGTACTTAGTACGTGATACTGTAGTCAACTACTTGCAATGAAAATGCATGGGGCGCATTACGTTGTTCATTTGTTAAATTTCACTCGGAATCATTGACAGTAGACTTCAGAAAGGGATACCCCCACTTTATGTGAAGAGGACAATGTTTAAACATATCGCTGCTGTTCTTTCCTCTACGTGCTTTAAAACTACACGAGTAATCTGCTTCTCTTTTTTCTTGTTACTATATGCAAATGCATGGTAATCATAAGCTTTTTCCTTCCACTTTTTACGACGTCTCTCTTCTGAGAGTTTTTGCCTTTTCTCTTTCATAGCTTAAGTTATCCTGTGGGAGAACTTTGGTCCACGAGGAGACAGAACTGGAATGTCTTCATTTTCCTTCCAATGTCATATGCAAAGCTTTCTTACTTGACTCCGAGGTAGTGCAGAAATTTGGTGAAGGGGCTATTAATACTTTTAAGTTTGTAGCTCTGAGGTTTCTGCTTGTTTAAAATTACTTACCAAGTTGTTAAAGCAATAAACGTATTATACGCTTACTCGTCTTGCATTTCCTCATTGGCTAATACTGAAAAAGTATGCTTATATATAGAGAAGGTCAAAAGTAACTACCCATTTTAAAGAAAATGAACATTATTGAAGCTACACGATGATGATTATTATTATTTATAAAGGTATTTCTCATGTTTTCCATCTCTGTACACGATCTGGGATACTTACGCACACTTATTCGCATTGTGTATTTGCATTGATTTCTTAAAAAGCATTTTGAGTAGCTTCTTTTAAGGTAAACAGGAAATGTAAATCGAGCAAATAATGCACAAGTATACATTTTATACTGTATCTCAGAGAGTTATAAATCTATCAATATGAACTTTTGAGAGATACTAAGAAAACTTAACTAAAGATGCTCTGTAAAATTTAATTCTCTAATAAACTTAAAAAGTTTTGTAAACTTTTTAAAGCAAAATAAAATCTTATTAAAAAAACTGCAAACACTGACATATTGATGCATTTTCTTATGAACTATTAGAGATGTTAGAATTAATTTTGTGCTTAAACTGCAGAAAACATGCTATCCTGGGAACTATAATAGTATGCTTATGTTAGTTGCTTGAAAATAAAAACTAATTTTCAATTTTTTAAAGAATAGAAATATTTTAATTTCTTATTGGTATTGCTTTTTATCAACAAAATATTTAAATACTTCTACTTATCACACTTCACATTATGTGTGTGAAATTTTTCAACAAGGTTGGTCTAGCCAATCCTGGGAAAAATACACACTTATATCAAAAGTTTAAGTTATCGCGAAATAAGATTAATTTTTGTTTAAAACTTTTTATATTCCTCAGAGAATTAACAGATCTTCTTTAATTAAATACTCTTAATGTCACAAAAATTTCATAGCTTTATAAATTTCTGAGATACGGCGCAAAAGGTATACTGCTCATTATTTGCTGGATTTACTTCCTGGTTACCATAAGTCCTCAAGTCCTCAAGTGTTTGTTTTTGTATTATAGACTTTATCTTTAACTTAGCACCAAAAGAAAATAAAATTCATTAGTGTAAAGTCGAGATCTATGTGGCGTTTCTATTGACCCTCGCCTTCCAAAATCTTCAGCATGAAAGTTGCATAATGTGGTGGAGTGCCATCATGTTGAATGTACAATAAGTTGAAAATAACGTAATGCATTTGTAGCCCTAGAAGGACATTGTTAGCTAACCAACATTTCCAGGTATTTCTCTCCAGTGACTGTGCCATCAGAAAACCGGAGTGCAATATCTCATTAGATGAGATTCCACCACAAACAGTAACACCAGATTGTTTCAGCTGCTTCTCAAAGACAATTCTATGGTTCTTGGTGTACCAATAGATGCAGTTGTGTCTGTTGACGTGGCCTGTTAATTTGAAAGATGCCTCATTACTCCACATTATCTTAGAAAACAGCCCATTTCATTTTATTTAACATAACCTCGCAAAATTGAATCCTACGATCAGCATCATCTAACATCGTTGGAATTAATGCATCGATATAAAGGATGTTATAAACATTGTGTATAATTATTAGAGAATTGACAGTTATAAACATAAGCATCAAATACATGACACTTGCGATGTACAATATAATCGTCAACTGTCAAACTCCTAGACGTTGCAGGCAACTCTGACATCAAGACTCAGCAAGGCACAAGATTAAAACAATATACTGAGAGACACACTGCCTGGCATTGACAGTTCATGCACTGTTCATTGCCACTGTAATGATTACATGCAAGTAATATAATTATCACTGATCTGCATATCTAACTTCGGGTCTATTAAATAGATAAACAAGATGCTAAAGCTAAACTCTGAGAAATGGGGGATTCCCAGCAGAATAAGGACTCTTGCACATTATTTATTTCATATTTACTATTTCTATATTACCTTGGCAAACCTATTTAATTATGTTGGTAACATCAGTGTGATACCTAATATATATACAGAATCGCTGTTCTGAAATACGAGAATCTATATTTAATTTTCAGGATTTGTAGAAAACGTGAGAGATGCAAGTCTCCTGTTGGCAGCACTGAAAAGAGCGTGCTTTAAATAGTGACCAAAGTGAAAATTAGCGCGCGGCAACCGTTGTTGAAGCTGCAGCAAAAAGTTAATTGTGGTCGTATGTTTGCAATACCTCAGCTCCTTCGTGTACAAAAGTCTATAACGGTTTACAGAGTTCAGATCAGTGAAACATAATTGATAGATAAGGGTCACACAAGACGTTAACCGCCACTAGTGGCCGAGGTCGTTAAGGCGCGGACTCGTGAGCGGGAGGTCTGGGGCTCGATTCCCGCCAGGACCGTCCTTCCTTTCTGACTGAGTTTTTTCCCCCCAGGTTTTCCTCAGTCCTCATAACGGGCAAATGCCGGGGAGGTACCCTAAACTTAGGCCTGGAACGTTTACTTCCTTATAAAAAATCCTTTTCCAATTTATCATTTCGTTTCATGCATCACCAGTGTCCACCGCCTGTAGTGCCTCAGTAGTAAAAACGGGGCGCTAAACATTACTCAAAAAAAAAAAAAAAAAAAAAAACAGGACATTAAGAAACAGTAGACTCTGATGAAAACACCGCTCGAGTAGAAGCCATAGTGAAGAACATTCGCAAGTTATTTACATGAAAACAGAGGAGTTTATACATTCATTCGCAGTAGGTGCTAAAATCCTGCACAAATAACTACGTGTGACATAGCTTTCGTTGGGTATCCCCACAACATTACCGAAAAACAAAAGGCAGCAAGAGAGAAAACTGGATTTGCCAACATAACCCGAAATCAAAGAGGCAATTGGTGATTTGGCTGTTCTCAAATAACGACCCCATATGAAGATTAAGCAATGTAGAGGTGTGGACCGAAAGATTGTTTCCAGTTTCTTCTCAGCAAGTGGCCGTATTGCAACCATTCCATTCCAGCATTAAAAAATAATAGAAAGAAGAACGAAGTATGGGTGTCGAGGATTGCTGGTTCACCACGTCAATGCCTCTCCTCACACAACGGAATTTCTGTAAGAATCGAGAGTGGTACTGTGGAACCACCCAACGAACCCATCCTGTTACTTTTTCCTGTTTCCAACTGTCAAGAAAAATCTGAAGGATATCAGTTTGGAAGTTTGAAAGAGCAGAATGGTGCTATATAAGAGGCATGAAGTGGCTGATTCCATGATTGGCTGTGGAGGATGTAATTTTGTATCAACAGTGGATGAAAACACTTCGAAAAGAAATGGGCATAATTAGAGAAGTATAACTATCTGTAACATTTTGTCGCTACCCTCGTACTATAGCAGAGGAGAAATTACTTTGTGATTGACACTTGGACAGTGTTTATGCCGGCGATTCAGCTGGCGAGAGGCTTGTTCATTCAGATAACAAAATGCTATTATCGTCAGAGGTTTGACATCATCGACTTGCAATAATTACAAGGTCAGAAAGTTTAAATTACCTAATAGCAAGTGCGTGCACTGATCTAAAATGTCTTATGTAAGTACATTATTAAGAGTAGGGGTTGTGCTTTGTATCATTTATTAAACAAAAGTGATTCTGTAGAATTTTATTTATCAAAAGTGCACATTTTCCTACGCGTACCCGTCGTTTTCATGCACGCTACTCCTTCGCCTCAATGCCAGCTTTCTGCCGCTAGATGACACTACGCAGGTTCTGCTGTAGTTAAAGCAAATTTGCCACCATTACAACACTTTTGAAACCATAACCGTGGAAAATATTTAAGATAAAATGTTCAATTATGTAAAGACGTGTAAATTTTTGCCATACATGTAAAAATATATATACTATACCAAGGATAAACATTTAGTGTAAAATATGTTTTAAATCATAGAGGAGCAGGAACAAGAAATTAATGATGATCTTGGAGTGCAGCCGCTGAAGATGGGTAGCGAGTAACGTGGATGTGGCAGTAGCACAAAGTAATTTCTCCGCTAGTAATTCGTGTTTTGTGAAGCAACTTTATATAAATTACAGTGGGCATAAAATTTGATTTACTTTACTGAAATAACTGTTTGTCTTAAACGAAATGTATATGGCACGTAGATTGAGGGGTATATATGTATCTTTAATCTTTATTTAACTATCCGTTTCAAAGCATTGTCCCAACTTTCGAATGTAGCCAGAAATACATCCATAAGCATATCACTTGAAATCGGTTTTAAGTGATAGTCTATTTACTGTTTCTCAAATCTACAATCTGTTAGAGAACACTTTAAAGTATTGTAGTATTTGAAACTTTCTGGGAGAGGAAGGTCCTTTGCTTCGCCCATAATCACCAGCAGCCTTCCATGGTTCGTTAGTTTAAACTCCTGGGCACTTCCTATCATCGATTATCTACTTTTGTCTGAATGGAATATAACTTCAGCAACGCTTTTGAAACTGAAAGCTTTGTGTGGAATTGGACTAGGAAATAACTTGTTTTCCCCTTTGCAGTGCACGTGCTTGTGGTATAGAACATTTATATCAGTATATCTTAGATACCACATGACAATATCTATATACACTCGAAATCTAGTGCTTTTTGTTTTCCTAAACAAAATAGCAGTCTTATTTCATGTTATTTCATTTTATTAAATTTTAATTGTGTAATGGTGAAATGTAGAATTTCTTCTTGTTATACAATTTAACTGTATAAAACTTACCTGGAAGACAAAATAGATGTCCCTATTTTACTGATGAACAGAGCCCGGAAGTTAAAGCATTTATTTTGGTTAAAAAAGGCAGGCAAAAAAAAAGCACTTAAATACTAAAATGAGCAGTAATATCACTTAAATAGGCATTTAAGATACTTAAAAGGCATTTATTAAAAGTGAAAACAGATTATTAACGAAAATAGTATATAAGATACTTAACAATTTCTTTACCACACAATTAAATTACTTAAACTTACTTTTCTTGGTTTCAAGTAACAACAATATGTTTTTTCAAGGTATCAATTGTCATAGTCGGCCGTTTGTCAGATAGAGCATTTTTCATCATGAAAAAAGAAGGTTCTATTTCAACTAAAGTGATTGGAGCATTTTAATTCAAGATATTTCGGAAGGACTCATACAGTTACAACAAAACATTCACTTTCGGGATAACATGGAAATGTTGATCAGGACAAAATAAAGTAGCTTTGAATAGTCCTGGTGAATGAGCAAATGTTGCACATTGTTTTCTGTTCGAGTTTATTTTCTGTTTTTGCGTTTATAGGGGATCACGCTAGTATTTCTCTTACTTCCGTACTGAACATGTAGGGACTGTTTATTGCACAGCTTTCCACTTTCATCTTTCTGAAATTGTTTCTTACACTTATCAGTTGAGGAGTTACCCCAACACAGATTTCCTAGATAAGTCTCGCGTAGATCGATAAAAGAAAATTTGTCAGGACTATTCAAAACTACTCGTCCTATTTCCCGGCATTCGTATGCCGGAGGTAACCGTGCGTTCCCTTCAATAATGAGAGTTCTGTTATTTAATTAGCTTAAGTGAATGGGTTGAACAGAAAATTTTGACTGCTTTAAAAGAAATACAATTAAAAAAAAAGGTTCTCAAATATTTTTGTGAGGTGAATATGCCATTTACTTTTTATAGCTTTTTTCACTTCGATATATTGATATTCTTTACTTGCTTTTTAAAATGAATACATAATAGCAAAAAAATCCATAATGATACAAAACAGGCAAATAAATGTTTTAAACCTTAAAATAGACAACATAAGCCAAAATAGGCAAAAAAAAGTCAAAATGAAAATTGGCCCTATCGACTCCAAATGTACGGAAACATGTTCATTTCTACCTGACTGTTAAATATATCCACCCAGATAGATAAGGCATTTTGCCCAGCTTCCGGGCTCTGCTGATAAATGTTATATACACATTTAACAAAAATAAAAAGTTTTTGATGATATAAAATTCGCATTTTATGGCAAAATATTTTGTGATCATAATATTATACTATTGCAATATATAAAATATTTGAAGTCCGGTTTTAATATCCACAGTTGCAAGAGAGAGTATAATCATGCATTAACATAATTCTAAGTCAAATCAAAGTCTTAACAGCTGTCAGAGGCTGATTGATTAAGTAATAAATTGTGTGTACTTGACAAAAATTAATAAATAAACCTTTAGTGCCACCATAAGTGTGTATATGTATTTTAAATTATTCATACATTTTGAAAGAAGTGTAAATTCTTCATTGTAGGCCGGTAAAAATAAATTAGTGCTATTTTTGCCCTCACAATCTAACATTATATGATAAAATTAAAAGTAAATCTAATAATATGTCCAGGAGCTGTATTTATTAATAAATAATAATAATAATAATAATAATAATAATAATAATAATAATGCATATCCTCTTAAATAGCTATAATTACATGCCTATTAAACAAAAGATAAACTCTTTTTCAATGCTACAAAATGTAGTTGCTAGTTTGAGTAAAAAGAACTGTTTTTAGTATCTGCTGTATAAAATAATATGTTTCTAAATTTGTAAAAAATGACTTTTTTCAAAAAAGCAGCTTGGATAAAGTAATGCGAAAAAGCTGGAATTGTTTTATTCAATGCCAAAAAAATCTACCTTAAATTCTAAAATTAAATAGGATAATATTAAAAAACCGTTACGACTCTTCTGTAGAACCAAATGTTCTATAATTACGTTTGGTATTTTGATGTTATAACTGAGAACAAAAAGTATCAAACCAAAACAATAAAAAAGAAATATGTGTAAATCATGCTATATTTAAATGTATACAACAAACTAACAAAAATAAGATGTCAGATATCTCAAAAATATAATAATAAAATGAACGCCGCACACAAAACACGCGATATTTCTGAGTGAAAAAATGGAATTCTTCTTTGAAGGTGACTGAGTAATAAAATATCGCGTGTATTTCGTGTCAGATTTCTTTTTTATTATAGATGAATAGCTTGTTAACTAACGGTACACTGTCACGATCAGAAGTGACAAGACTAAACAAAAATTGACTCGTGCTTTAATAAATAATAAGCTATTCCCTAATGAAGATATGTCCCTAGCATATTAATTTATAGTCATTAGTAGAGCCTGTATTCTTAGGTTATAACTATTTGTTTCTATTTATGATAATTTTAAGACATTATCTGTTTCATTATAATGGGAATTGCAAAGTGGAACCCTATAAAACCTAAAGGTAGCTATTAGAGTGATCCTAACGTCAACAAACAATGTATCCTTCCGCAATTTGCGCCAAGAATACTCCCGAGTGTTATAAACACGGGGAAAGTATAAGCGACATAATAACAAGAGATTACCGGTAATTTCTGATGTTAGGTTTACTACTCCTTAATTGTGAGTGCCAGATACTTTTCGCCGAGCTTTAAAAACATGTTTAAAATAATTGTTTTTAGCCTCTAGTTAAAGGCTTGTCCGGTGTATACTTTACATTCATTAGCGTCAGCCATGTTAACAAGTGCAAACTGCTTGCACTTTTCCTTTTTAAACAACCGCTGAATCAGGCGAACTGCATCTTGGGAGTTGGAGTGCATCAATTTGCAACTTCGAAATTCAACTTCTATAAGTCAGCAGTAAGTGACAAGCATTGATATTTTGTGTAGTAGATGTTATTTATTACTGAACCCATCTTCAAATTTAAATTGTTAACATGAAACTATTTTCTTTGCATGCATTGCTACCGTGTTGTACTTGGTTGCACACAGTCCTGTTGGTTTTCCTTCTTTTGTTTTATTTACACCCGCTGTTTAATATTTCAGGTCATCAGCGTCCCATTTAATTCAGGGCGTGAAATGGCCGACAAATTTTGCTCAGAGGCCTGTTTTTCAGGCTTGAAGTTCTTTTATGTGCCTTAAATGTACGACACGAAACTCACGGCTTTACTTCCCTTCCGAAGGAAGCCATACTTAGAATTTTTACGCCCGAAAAACTCCATCGACCCTTGCCGGGATTGAACCCGCGATCTTGGGTCTACGAGGCAATTATATGACGTCACTTCACGTGACAATTTTTTGATGAGGATAACTTCGAGGGTGAATAGGGAATTAATAAGCTGTTAAAATCTAAAATAGCTAAGGCTGTTAATTATATATCATAATATGATAGCTAAAACCCGTAATAAATAAAAAATACATATTAACATTTGTTATGATTTACTAAAAGTTACTTTTAAAACATTAGCCTGAATTTAACGCTTTTCTTTACCGTGACAATGTATTGCTACCTTATCGAAGTAAAGGAAATCGCTAATCGTCTGTTTTGGAGGCAAACTGAAGGCACTCTTAAGAAGCTTACGCTTGCTGTTAATTAACAGCGCTGCTAGGGATGCCAACATTTTCCCTGAAATTACGGGAGATTTTGACACGACATAATTGAGGTAAATTAATAAAATTGTTTTTAAAATGCTTTCATATACTAAACTAGCCCAATGCTGTCCAAACCGTCACAAATGCTGCTCAAGAGAATTTTAAATTATGTTTATTTACATTTCGGGTAGAGACCTGAAACATACAGGATGCTTAAAAATGTCGGTGAATTTTTACCCAACCAGTGAAAAGCACAAGCAAAATTCATGCTTCATATGTATGCCTCACTCTCCGCCTACCCTTCCTTAAGCCTTAGTACTATACAAAAAATGATATATAGTTGCTGACTATATTGCAAACAAAGTTCAAGGGGGATTTGGAGGGAATAAGAATGGAGTGGATATGGGAGATGGGAGTTAGAAATAGACAAAATATTTTAAGGAAAGTTAAAGGAGATTGATTGATACTGATAGGCAGGCAGTTCTAACAAAGTGTCGCTGGAATTATAGTCAGAACTAAAAGAGGCATGGGGGAGGGAAGCAGAACGAAATTGACCTGGCTATGCCTCGCCAGATGGAAAACGCATAAAATGACGGATGAGCAGGAGAAAGAATGGGTCCTATGTGTAGTAGAAAGGAAAATTGGGTACATGTTTTTGCAGAATGTGAAGCTACAGAGTGCTGGAGGTCGCGGATTCTCTCCGAAAACTTTGTTAGGGGAGACAGCATGTCTAAATTTGGTATTGGATCAGAATTATTGACAGGGGCTATGTAAGTTTATTAGAAAGATAAGATGGACAAGAGAAAATTTCTGAGGACATAACATATAATTTTACTTATATATTTTATACTTTCTCTGCTGTTTTTGTTTATATATATTGAATTATGTATTTCTCTTCTTTAGCCTACTATAATTGTAAATTTAAAATTCTTATTAATGGTATTGATTTTTGTCCGACATGATGGGGAGGAGGGTATTTCATGTTTGTATATATGTAATTCTCTGTGCTTAGTTCTTTTTTCTATTTTCTCAGCATTACATGTGTAAACAGGAACACGAACGGTCTGAGTAGACCCGTGCGCCGGTTAAGTATGTCATTTATATATCTGCAAGACATTATTGAAATAAATGCACTTACTTGAAAAATAAAGGCCATGTGCCTATCGTGAATTTATGAAAAGATTTGTATATATGAAAATGTAGAATACGGCGACATGCACTTCATGTGGGCCATGCCAGGTGGTTATACAGAGATTGAAATCCTTTGGCTTTATTGTATGTGGTTATGCAAAAAGCCTAATTTATAGTAGGGACATCACCAACCAGAAGAATTGCTGCGTCGGGTTGTAGATTCCTTCCAACAAATGAATAACAATGATCCAGGATTGCCCGAGCACATGAAGATTGCAGATTTGTATAGTCAGCACTTTGAACATCTGCTGCAAAAGTCTTCATTTGATGTTCATTAGTACAGTACAAACTTCACTGTTGTTCAAACAAGTTTCTTCTGTGTATGTTCAATCACATTTCTGCGCTATTTAAACCAAAGTTAAGAATTATATTGTCTCTTTATTGATAAATAAAATTGTCACAATTTTTGTTACAATCGGCCCTCACGTAATCAATATCCATGCGCTTCAGTGGTGGCTCCAATCATAAACAATTAATGCCATTATCTGGTAAACGGTTAATTTATGCACCCATGTTTTTGCATCTTTTAGCTCGTATTTTTCACCGGTAAATTTTTACAATCGTTTTAAATACCTGTATGCTGTAGAAACTCTTTGCATCTATAGCAAAAATTAACACTTATTATAACTGTGTTATCATTAGCTTTGCACTAGAGCAGTTCCTTTCATCAGACCATTAACGAAAATATCTTTCTGTGTGTATATTGGGTGCTGGTATGCTTAGAATAAAATCAAGAATTGTATTAATATTCTGAACACAAAGGTTCTTATCCCTTCCTTATTCAAACATAGCTATCGTGACTTGGAGCAGTAATTGGGTGCTCGGGGGATGTAGTTGTTGTTGACTGATCGTGGTTTCGAAGTCTCGGCCGGGCTGCTCACTGATGACGTCGTTTGCTCCAATTCTGTTGAATTTTATCTCAGGGTCCACTGGAGTGTTTCGGGATCAGTATAGATCCACGGGAACGAGAAATGTGTTGCCCAAAAATACACAAGGTTGACTTGTTTAAAATATTTTATTCCCATGTAAAGTACTGCCTGACTGTTCGCCGCTGACTTCGCTACTCTCTTAGACTGGCTTCCTGAGTGAATGTCTGGATGTCTGAATGCCCCTCTGAATCTATGAACGTGTGGGTGTAAATCTGTGAATGTATTTCTACTGAATGTCTAAATGTGAATCTCTGAATGTCCGACTTCTACGAGTGTGAAATGCGCCTCCGAATGTGTCTCTACTGAATGCGTGAATTTCCGAGTGTGTGAATGTCTGCTGACTGTCTATCTTCTGCGAGTGTCCCTCTGAATGCGTCTTTACCGAAATGCGTGAGTCCCGAGTGCCCCTCTGACTTCTGTACTCTAGTTTTTCTACTACATCGCCACGCCTTTCGCTAAATTAAATTCCCTCGTTTTTATTTATTTCTGTGTTATATGTTCGTGATTGGCTATCCTAAAATTATTTATTGGTATCTAAGTTCTCCTGATTCGTTAACTTTTATCCGAAGACCATTGGCTAGAATTATTCTTTCCCTCCTGATCTAAGGTCTTCCCGCGAACTTGAATTTTCCCAGAACAAGCTGTCATAAATTTCGGTACTTTCCTTATATTCTGATTTCTATTGAAAATCTTTTGCCTTGCTTAGTCTGTAGATTCCTAAATGTTCCCGGAGATAACGCACGTGTTTTCGGCTTTCCTGTAATAAAACATTTTCGTCTCCGTTCTGACATTTTCATTTTCTCTTAAATATTGCTAAGTCTGACTTTGTTAAATACTGTCCCGTTACGGCCACATGTTTCTCTTATTGTCAACTCCTAAGTATTTCCTGGGTAAAAGGTTCGTGACCTAACAAAAGATAGTTTACCCTTTCTTCAGCCTTGTCTAAGGAGCGGTCCGTGAGTGGAGAGGCGTCAGGTATACAATCTCTTTCTAACATGTATACAAAATGTATACAAAACCCTTTTGTGAAATACCATTACCTGTTAAATGACATACAAGTTACAAATTACTTCGATTCCTGTTATACCTATCTCAAAAATGATTTTCTTATACATATGCATAACAATTATCCTTATCAAATATAATGCCTTTATAAATATCACTCTGCAGCCTTTTAATTAAATTAATAAAGGCAGCCTTATTTCCGGCTTCAGACTGCAAACTAAGTCCCAAATAATAATCGAAACCAATCTAAAGATACAAGTCCCGTGAAGATTTTAATTTATTAATTTATTTTTACACATGAAACGCCATAAGGCAACAGTAATAGGAAATTAAACGTTGAAGTTCTTGGGAGCCGCCTCTGGTTACCACAATGTAGCAAATTTTAGTACACAACACAGAGCTGCGTAATGGTGTGCATACATACAACATTCAGTTACAATGTTAATATTTGTATCTACTCTTTTCGTGAAGCTCTTGCTCGAATCTTGAGCAGCTACACGCTGTCCCAGATGAATTATCCACGTTGAACACACCAGAATGAGCAATTTGACCATTTCGCTTCACATAGTAGCATTTCCATCTTCATTGCACTGAATTTATCGCACCAGTGAACTGAAATTCAGCAAATTCCGCTAATATACGCTGTCAAAAAGGGCACTCCCAAATGCTCTGAGAGGACACTTCACCGGGCATCGAACAGATGGCTCTCAAAGTGAAATAAATCAAAATTGCACATAGCCCCATTTCGTTAATGTTCAGTATGGCGTAAATATATTCCACGCATGCTCTATAGTGTCATGAAGTTCAGCTTGACATTTTTTGTGATATCTTGTTGACCCGCCTCAGGGTTTCACTGCGTGACACGTTCCTGTTTCACGGGCTGAAGTGCTCTCACCCGTCATTTTTACCATCACTTTGACAAGCTTGTCATTTTTTTCACCCCGTCCTTCTTTTGTTTCATTTAAGCCTACTTTCCTCTAATAAATTCATATCACTAAGCTATTAAATACAAAGTATCTGTATATGCACAAACTATATATTTTTCTTAGTAAATATATTAGTAAAATCAATAACTTTCATATTGAATATTACCCTTTGAAAAAAATTATTATGTCTTTACGTTGCTAAACACAGAAAGAAGTAATTTTTTATGATATGAGCACAATGGCAAAAGAATGTATTTAAAAAATAACATCAAAATGCTGATGGTGAACCAATTCTTGGATATGGAGATGAAGATTTCACGGCATTTGTCATATCCTGCCTACCTCGAAGAAATATTGTCATGGACCAAAGCACACCTTGGTTGGAAAATAGAATATCTTCACTGGACAGCAACACTGTCAAAGTGGCACCGCCTAGTGTCTCACAGTACATCTCATCGTTAACTGCATAGTTCGAAATGTCAACATCTTTGAAATTCTATCCAAAGTAGAGCGTAAAGTATGGCTATGTATATAGGATAGGTTGAAGTTGGGGATATAAAAATTAATGGCATCTAATTTAGGTTAAATGACTCTGAGCTGTTGTTATATAATTACTTCCTGTTAAAGACTATGACAATTGTGACTATCAATAGTGTGTGTTTAGTAAGTTAAATTATGTTACACATAAAAAGTCTATGATTTACACTGAAAACTGTTTTATATGAGCTCAGTCCTCCGGTGACATTTCATCGAACTTCTATAATTCTTGTGGGATACCGCACCGTTCAGCTATAGTTGACAATTACGTGAAATGGAGAGGAATTTTTATTTATTTATGGACGCTCTTTAACAGCTCAGGTCATCAGCGTAAATGGAGAGTAAGAAAAAAGAGAATTACTTAGATGAAGAGTTTCCAACCTATCATAGGACCACGGTCCCGAGATTAAGGAGAACTATTTTTAAGAAATAATTGGTCATAGCAAATTGTATTTACTGCTATAATTAAATAATCACATATTATACTGTGTGAACAATGCTTGACGCAACCGCGGGACCGGCCGGAGGCGCTATTTCGGCTCAGGCGGGGAGTATATTTCCCCTTCGCTGCGCGAGACTTCAGTGTGAGTTGCGCAAGTAGGTAGCACGTGTTTGTTAGGCAACGCAATACAATGAAATTATATTAAGTGAAATGGTGCAATACAAATATTCTGTTCCCTAAAGAGTATTCATGTATGATTCATACATGCGTGCAGAATCAGTGCTTGCTGTAGGAAAATTATTTAAGAGGAATTTCCCGATGTTCACGTTCCTAATCGGAGTTCGATTCATCGATTAGTAAATACATTTTGTGAAACGGGAAATATTCTTGACAGGAAACATAGACTACCACAGAAGAAATTGCTGCCATTTCTCAGAGGGAACTGCAGAATGTAATGAGCAATTTCGTAACCAGGAGTCAGAAAAGCTTGAACAACGAAGAGAGGCAGTTTCAGCATCTCCTCGCTTAATATACATAGATAATCTTCCTTTCTTTTTAGGTGTTTGTGTTATTTATGTTAGAAATAACTTACGCTACTAACCGTACTAGGTATATCTACTGCGGACTTCCTGACACCCGCACCGCCGACACAGCAGCCAGCCTCGAAGGCCGCCGCACGCCGCGAAACCCGGTTACGTGAAGGTTCACTCACTCTTCATTGCCATAATACAAACAAAAATACTAAATACTGTATTTTAAAATAAAACCGCCTGCATCTTGTACCTTCTGTTGGGCTTCTGATTCTAGAAAATCCCAGAAGAGGACATGAGCAGTGATCAAGACTACCCTACACAAGAACGAAAGTCTCCCCTTTTAACAGGAACATTAAAAATCAATACTCCGCTTGCGCAAGACAGGTTACTTATTATTCGTGATGGGCTATGTAGGTCTTAGACATCGCACAGTTCAAATCGTTTCAGTTCGTCAACTCGTTCACATATGAGCCAATTCACTAATTTTGAACTCCGCTGCTGCCTTTTGTTCAAAATACCTGGACTCAGGTCATGCGTTCTCAAAAGTACCGTATCCATGACCGATCACTTAGGAGATTTTCAGGGGAAGAGATTTTGTCATATCATCAAACATTTTATTTATGTTTGATCCGTTCAGCTTTCACAATTATGTATTCTTCGACTTTTGCATGCAATGTACCCAACACACAGTACTATCTCTGTACTGTTTATATTTGTACTTAGGCTTCAGTTTTTATGCCTTATCTCTCATAGGTTAATAGCTTTCAAACCCAATGCAGGAAAAACATAAATGCAACACATATTTAAACGATTACAACTCTGTGACTTTCTTTTAGTGTTTTATCCTTTTCTTCTTTTCTAATTATTGTTAATTTAGTTGCATTGTTAATAGTGTTACATTATTTTTCATTTATATTGTGTGTATATACATATATATTTTAACAAGTGCCTGAAATATTATTTAATATTCCTTAGCAGTGATACAGAATACACTAAAAGTAGGCTGAAATAAATTGTCAAATGCAAACTGGTATTCTTTTTAAAATAAATATAAATAGCGCAATAATTGTATACTACATGACCCTTCGTGTGTTAAATGACATACCGATACGAGTATAGCGTATTTAGCATGCTCTGGTATATTATGTAGTTTCATTGCAAATGAGACCTTTTGTGCTAGTACCAACTGGTTGAAAAATATAAAAACTTGAACATCGTTCATGTTACTCCTTTTATGTAAGTTTCTAAGTAAGAGTATTTCCTTTGAGACTTGAACTCTGCATTTTAAATGCCATTTACTATTACCACTGTTATTATTATACACTCTTAAAGAGCATTTTACTCAATTTTTTCTAAAATTTCTTTGTAAACTTCTATTTATTCTATAGGTGTATAATATTCACTTGAAATGTTTAAGTATGTTGAGTCTAAATTAAAGTTTTTATTACCACCAATGGCGCATTTATACACAAAACTCATAGTTAAATTTGAAGAAATATTGATACAGGAACTGATTTCCAA
The DNA here is from genome assembly GCA_030762175.1 of Metallyticus violacea. Classification (NCBI taxonomy): domain Eukaryota; kingdom Metazoa; phylum Arthropoda; class Insecta; order Mantodea; family Metallyticidae; genus Metallyticus; species Metallyticus violacea. Next base: position 27,192,798 of record CM060845.1, on the reverse strand, counting down.
TTGTTCTCCTAATTCATATGTAAGCAAACATACGATTCTGAAAGTAAAATTTAAATCTTTAGCTGCCAATTTGAACATTAGAACCCCCAAATGAAACTCTTAATTAAAGAATGTTGGGGAATTTATAATAAACGGAACTATATTATATTTAACTTTGAGTGGTTTAGCAGGGCGCAAATCTTACAACTGGGTATTTAATTTTTACGTTAAAATTTGGTAAATTGAGGAAAGAAGCGGCAATGAAATTTAGGCATTAATAGTTATTCGATTCTATATTAATTGTCCTTCCTTGTAGATACTGCTGAAAATGTAGTAATAAATATTGGCGTTTTATTTTAAAATATTAAAACGGTACTACTGCCAGAATTTAATACCTAAACAGGTTTTGCCGGTCAGTTGCAATAAAATCTGTGAAGCCAGATAACACATCGTGAATATAAACAATGTAACAAAATAGCGAAACAATTAAACAGTGTTTATGCACCTTATCTCTCGAACGTCCATTGACTGATGTTTACAGACAATAACTGGCCTCCCCTGTGTTTTCGACATTACGACAGTTATTACTGTGAGCACATTTTAGGAATATATTACTGTATTTTTATTATTTTATTCGCTAATACAACTTCTGGAGCGCTCGTTGTGTTACAACAGATGATTTGTATCACTCTTAAATGTATTCTTTCTTTTAAACTTTATGCACATGTATACATTTTAATATATTTCAAAACATCTTAAAAATGAAACATTTTGAATTCTACAGATCATTCCTCTCACACAATAGTTCAGGAATAAACCGCAATGGGTTATCTTTTATTAAGCCTCATATTTAAGGTGTATATTAATATTTGTGGTAAAATGAACACGTGAGGAATCTTTCCATATTAAATACACATACCAAGACTTAAAGGCATACACTTTTGTTACGTTTCATGTAAATTTAGAAACTTTCTAAAACATATACAAAGAAAAAAAAAACACGAACTCTTTAACGCTGATAACCTACCTACGGTTTTGAGTCCGAAATTTTGATGCCACATTGTTAAAATTAGTTTTCGCTTGTTGACACGTATAACAAACACAGTTAACGAAATACGAACATACAGTTTAGTTAATTATTCCAACAGTGACCGAAATACAAATTAAAATTGACAGGGCTGTTCATAATTTTACAAATGTAGAATTGTGGGGGAGTTTAAAATCTCATTAGCACCTGCATTTGGAGAATTGACGGATAAATATGTGTAACTGTGGAAATTGCCTTCGCCTAAATTTAATGAAACTGCCAAAGTGGGTTACTATGTGTGGCAGGCATTGTTTGACATTGATGTGTTGCAAATAAACATTGGTAATGTAATTTTGAAAATAATGGTCTCCCTTAACTAGCCACTGTATTTCAAAATAATAGGATCAAATTGGGTTAAAAAATCAGGCATATCTTCACCTAAAGACATTCTTTTAATAGAGTGAAAAACGAACAGGGTAACTCCGGTATTAAGCTTGAAACTCGTATTCGGGAGGTCCTAGGTTACCGCCTGTGGTGCCTCAGTAGTAAAAACGGGCGTTAAACACTATTCAAAAAAAAAAAAAAGGGTCCTAGGTTCAATTCCCTTGGGGCCGGCCTCCTGACCTTTGATTTTTTTGCAGTTTCCCCATAGATGGATATTTACTCTCCATTAATGTTTCTCTCTTCCATTTCAATTATTTGATTTCATAGTATTAACTACCGGGTAGGAAGTGTCAGGCGAGGCGGATTGATGCCCTGTACAGTGGCAGTGGGAAAGAAGCTTTTCACTGGATCTGTAGGAGGGCCTACTCAGGGGATCTCGGGATATTGATGGTACCGATGTGGTTCTTGCGGGCGTCTGGAACTTAACATCTATGAAAAACAAGCTCCCTCGTTTCCGGGTCTCCTTCAGGACACGTAGATACAAAACACGCGGTTAGAGTTGCCGGCCTCCTTCCCAACTATTTCAATCCCTATATCTGGCAAAGTGAAATGGGAGGATTACTTTCTTCCCTCTTCTAAGCTCGTTAGCCGTCATGAACTTTAATCTATCGCAACGATCGCTGCGTCTTATAACTCCGTCTTGCGATTTCATTGATAGAGGGCAGTAATGCAGAAGGTCATATCATCAATATACCGATACTGCGCCGTTCACCATCACGTGACTTTCCAGTGCTATCTCTCTAAGTAGCTCCCAGTATCCTCATGGGACTGGATAGACACCGTTCTAGACTTCGCTAACTTAGAAATGTTTTAAGCAACACTAGCCATTGGACCAAGGAGGTGGTCAGAATCGATTTATATTACCCTAAATTTATCTTTGTCATAGGAGACAAGTATTGAACATTCCCAGTATAGCTCTTTGAAGGAACAGAAATAAATAAATATATACTTTTTCAATATATTTCCAAAACATTCCCTTATGACTATTTTCACCCGATAATTGTTTTTCTTTTCTCAAAGACCATTTATCAGGTTGGAGAACTGGGATTGGTCAGAATATACTAGATCTGGGCTATAGCGTGAGAATTCAGTTTCCTGAAAAGCACAATACTTTATTACAGTCAAATACTGGTTAGTTTTAATAAAGAGTGGCAGACACAAAGTTAAATTTCATTTGCTATCACAAAGAACAGGAAAGGGGTGAGTGTGGGAGATGGGAGTTAGCAATAGAAGAAATATTTGGAGTAATATTAGAATAAGATTAATTGACATTGATAGGCAGGAAGCGAAAGCTCAAATTTCTAACAATATTCTAACGATCAGAACTAAATGGGACATGGGGGAGGTAAGCACATATAAATACAATGGTCTGGCTGCGCCTCGGGAGATAAAGCGCAGAAAATGACGATAGTACAGGGAAAGAATGTGTTCAATGTGTGAGGTTTTTTTGAATAGTGTTTAACGCCCGTTTTTACTACTGAGGCACCACAGGCAGTGAGCACTGGTGATGCATGAGATTAAATGATAAAATGGGAAAGGATTATTTAAGGAAGGAAACGTTTCAGGCCTAAGTTTAGGGTACCTACCCGGCATTTGCCAGTTATGAGGACTGAGGAAAACCTGGAAAAAACCTCAGTCAGGGAGGACGGTCCTGGCGGGATTCGAACCCTAGACTTCCCGCTCACGAGTCCGCGCCTTAACAACCTCGGCCACCCGTGGCGGTATTGTGTGAGACAAAAAGGAACATTGGGTACATATTCTTGCAGAAGTGTGAAGCTACAGAGTGCTGGGGGGGGGGGGGTCGCAGTCTCTCCGAAAACTTTGTAAGGTCAAGGAGTAGGGCGGCATGTCTAAATTTGGTGTTGGATAAGAATTATTGACAGGGGCTGTGTAAGTTTATTAAGTTATAATAGGCAAGAAACTGTAACTATAATACACTTATCTATTTTAAAGGCATTCTATTGGTTTTTAATTTTTAGTGTTTATAATATATACATATGTATATATGAAATCTTCTTCTTCTTCTTCTTCTTCTTCTTCTTCTTCTTCTTCCACAAAGTATAGGCCAGTCGACCTTTCCATCTTCAATTAAACATATCACTCCATTTTGTTCTTGGTCTTCCTACTTGGCCATATCCTCTAGGGTTATAATTTAGTTACCTTTTGGTATCCCTTCCTCTTGCATGCATTCTTAATGTGTGCTGATAACAATTATTTTTATTTTCATTTAAATGATATATATTTAACTGTTTTCATACTTCTTCCTACTTATCTACTTATCTATCTATCTATCTATCTATCTATCTATCTATCTATCTATCTATCTATCTATCTATCTATCTATCTATCTATCTATCTATCTATCTATCTATCTATCTATCTATCTATCTATCTATCTATCTATCTATCTATCTATCTATCTATCTATCTATCTATCTATCTATCTATCCATCTATCCATCCATCCATCCATCCATCCATCCATCCATCCATCCATCCATCCATCCATCCATCCATCCATCCATCCATCCATCCATCCATCCATCCATCCATCCATCCATCCATCCATCTAAATTAAATAATGCTGGCGATAAAGGGCATCCCTGTTTGTCGCCTTGGTTTATTTATTCCGTTTTGTTTCCAATTCTAACACCATGGTCAATGTATATATTGAGTTATGTATTTCTCTTGTTTAGTACCCTATAATGGTACATTTAAAATCTTACTAATTGCATCATTTATTTCCGTAATGGCTTGGGAGATGGGGGAAGGTTATTTCGTAAACACTTTAATACGTGATTTAGTGTCTGTATATGTGTTAGTTAGTCTGTTTCTCCCCCCCCCCCAACATTTATGTGTAACTAAGGAGCACGATTAGATCTTTGTGGTAGATAAGTATTTTATGTACCTGGTGATGAAATACATTCACCTACTGCTGACCAGAGCATGTGGTGAGCTGAGGAAATCAATGATTGTGCATACTGGCCGAGCAATTCCAATCTTACCGTCATCTTCCACATCCAGCTGTGCGGTAATGCTTCATCTATGAAAGACCGTAGTGGGCATTGTTGCAGTGCAGACGTGCGTGCGCGTGTTCGAAAAATGGCAAACGTCACCAGCTTACGGCAATTAAATCTCTTGAGAGGAGCAGAAATTCATAGAGACATGGCATATTCTCTAGGGGACCCTGTGCTGTATTTTTCAATGAACTACAGAGTTCAAAAGCGGTTATGAAAGCTGGAGGTGATTCGCATAGCTGACGGCCATCACAAGGAAACTGTCGAAGATGTGCACCAAACGGTACAAAGAAATATCGACTAAATTAATTTTAGTTGTAATTTAAAAAATAACTAGAGGTTAGTGATCATTTCTGTTGCATAAAATAACCTCAAGTTTGGAATAACCGTCAACCCTATGGCAAATACTTTCTATAAGGAAATAATACGGATATTTGTGTTTAGAGCGATTGATGTTCAACTGTTCAACATGAGAAAGTTACAATTGTTTAGTTTTTCCGTATCCTAGACACGTGTTTTTATTTCCTTAATATTTCTTCAAATATGGATAAGGAAAAGTCAAAGCGATGCAAGCGGCAACTTTCAGCAAACGTGAGAAGGGTATTATTGTTGATCCGGTGCTAAAATGTAAGGAATAATAGAATATATACATTGGATCTCAACCAAAGAATAAAGAAAGTAAATGGAGAGAAATTGCCCGAGTATAATAATTCTATTCTGAATACTTCGGCATTACAACCCCCAGGCGATATAATGTGTATGTATGTGCTGTCTATAGCAACTAAAACTCCAGGAAAGTTGCGAATGTTATAGAAGTCTAGCATCATTTTCTTCACATCACCCTCTTTGGTCAATATTTAATGACCTCAAGTCTCAGCGCTGCCATTGTTCTAGCAAGTTTGGTTCTACTGGCCGTTCCTTTGTCCACTTTGAATATATCTCCAATAACTCCCTGTCACAAAGGACCTTAAAGTTAGAAGTATCACGAACACAGAATTTAAAACATGATTTCGCTTAGTTTGTGATTGTAATCGGGGACGTAACATCTGTTATAGTTCTTCGACATCTCTGTTAAGCGAAATTGCATTTTGAATTATTTGTCATTTAGTTCTAGTAACGGATTATTTCTCTTATGAAATACACGAGGGGCACGGGGCATTTCATCATCGAATGAGATGCAAGAATAATTAGAAATCTGCAAGGAAAGCTGTACATTATACTACTTGCAAGGTTAGCCTAAAATAACGTACAATTGAATGCAACTCTGTTTGTTATTACGCGGAAATGAAAAGTGAAACATTGAAGAAACTTTATGTACATGCAATTTAAATAAACACGAATCGCCATTTTATTTATAACTGAAGTTGTTATGCATCTGTACTAAACTCTAGTTAGTGTTTTAATAGGTGAAATTTCGCGGGTTAGATTTAATTTGAGGTTAGGACGAAATAATCTTAGATTAGTGTTTATACAACCAAAATTTCCAAGTTAAGTATAACTGATGGTTAATTTTGTGTACTAAACTCAAGTTGTGTTTATACAACTGGCCCTAATGGTTTCAGAAATTGTCAACAAATGTTAGGTTTTTAGGCCGTTATGACATAATGAAATCAGAAGCAGTTTTAAGTATCTTGTTTCCTCCACCCTTTTTTATGATGCTGATGATATTCTCCACAATTTGCGGCAGTTACGTTGAAAGCTGGATGCAATATTGCAATGCAAGGAGGTAAAGCTTAACCTCTACAGCAATAAACGTGGACTAAGAACTATAACCTACTGTGCAGTGTTTAACGATATTTGCTCTTAAGGGTATAAAGGGTTTGTTGGAAGAGCATTGAAGAAAAATTAGGAAGAAAATATAATTGAAAGCAAGCCTGTGGTTACTACTGCTTTTGTTTAGATTTTTCCCTACGCTCATATGAAATTAAGTGCCACATCGGTTCGTTCACGACAGATTAATGCACCTCAAAGTATTTAGATTAGTTTGCTGTGATCTGAGAAAAAAATGTTTGATATTATTGACCCGTTTTTGACAATCATTACGATTCTAATCAGACCCGTTTTCTTATTGTGATATTACCTGCAATCACTTTGTTTTCCTTTCCTTTTCAAATGCATTAAGTTGTCTCAGTTCTTTCATTATAAACTTTGTTTTTCTGTTTTCAGGTAAGACAATGACAGAACAGAACCGGGATTCTTAAAATAGACGCAGGAGAAGATAAAGGTATGTTTGGTGTCTTAGAAAGTACAAACACAATTACTGGAGGTTCCAGGAGCGCAATTCAATTCTCATACAGTCGTAGATTGACTTCATCGATGTGGTAGCTCATCCGTATGTCGCTCTGGTTAAAGGATTTATGTCGCATAACTGAATTTGGTTGCGGGTATGGAATAGAACGTATTTGTGAATAAATGTAGCTCCCTACAAAATATTAGCATAGGTAATATATGTATTGTGTACAGTTTTTGTTCTTATGTTTAAGGAAAGTATTACAGGGAGAGGGCAAAAATCTTATTTTTGTTTTGCATACCATTTTAATATTTGGAATTTTCTGTCTATTTTGAATATTATTTTCATTAATGTTCCTTATTTATAAGTGCTTTTAATACATTTTTAATTATGTCACTGGAGAAGTCAGTTTTGGGGAGACATGGCGAGCAGTTGTTCAGTTAAAATTCTACATCTGAGAAACTATTTGTTCTAGAAGGCTGTGGATTGTGTTTAATGATAGAAGTTGTATTTAATAAATTGGTAGCGTTTGATTTCATGATAAAATTCTTTTTATTTTACAGTGTTGGGCGGTTTTAGCTGGTATTTCCCTCAAAAGGTTAGGTTATATGAAAAAAAAAATTGGCTGCATTAATTGAAAAACTGCATTTATTTTGCATATGTATCCCATTTTTTAAAGTTCAGTTTAAGTTACCCCTTTGAAACTTTTCATCTTATTAATGATATTATTGTTATAATGCAGATCTAGAGCAAAGAGAAAATGTGACAATATAAATATATATATATATATATGGGAAAAATGGAAAAAAGCAAACATCTGAAAATAATTTATAATTTTCTTCATAGTCATCTTATGGTAGTAAAAATATATTAGCAAATTTCAATTAGGTGTATCTGAATGCTGTAAAAGTTCATTTTATTAGCTTTAATAGTCTTTGAGAAAATGAGAACTGCAGTTGGAAAATTTAACATTACAAGGATAGGCCTTTAATGCTCTCCTGGAGTCCAACCTGAGAAAACGATAAATCCTATATTTATTGACTAACTTACTTCATTTATTTGGTACCATTCATTAATGACATATAATAAAAATAAAAATGCACTTTCAGACTAATCCAAGTGTTTCTTGGGATTTTTTTTGAGATTGTTATGCATCCTCTAATAAAATATTTCTTGCGCTGCGGTATTAAAAAAAAAAAAAACTACAGATTTGCGTTCCAAACACATAAAGAAGTCAAATTATCTGCCTAAATTATATATATTAATGTGATCAAATATATTTTTTGTATCTAATTACTTTTTTATTGTTACTGTTATTTACCCATGTCACAAAAGCCTATGTTCAAATTTTCAAATTGATTGCAGAAATTTAGCTCCGTGATGAATAATTTCAATTTGCATTGTGCAAGAAAAAGTAGTTTTGAGAAAAAATAGTTAATACTTAAGAGATGATCCATGCGCAATATAATATAAACAGTCAGTTGCCTTGCCTTTATTAACATTTCACAATATCAATCTAAAATAAGTGACCTTAACTAATCTGCAAAATAAAAAATAATTAAAAAGCACCTTTTTTATATTTATACTCTTTATTTTGCATTCGTTTTCTGTTGCTAATACATCCACAGAATATATTGCAACTCTTAAGTTTGATTTCTCCATGGTACCTTTTATACAGTACGTATTTTTTATGCTTCCACCGCCAGACAGCACCCTGACTGTGTGCCAGTACTTGGCTAATCACCAACATAGTTGAGCGTTGAGGTTTGGTGCACAGTTAGCTCCAGATAGGGTGAAATAATTTTTGGTTTCAATAGCAGAAAATGCATATTTATTTTTAATTAGCCCTTTCTTAAAGGCACTCGATGTTTGTTCAGATTTATTTAAGAAAGTAATGTAATGATAATAATAATTAATCATATTTTTACTTATTTCACCTGACGAAGTTAAGACCTTAAGGTCCTGCCTTCCACTCCCCCAAGAACAATTATGCTTACAACATATACAACATGTACAATGCAGTTAATGACATTAACAGCTTGAGTATAGAACTTATTAAATGCTTCAATCTCCAAATAAATAACCTTGAGCAATATTCTAAATTGCCATTTGCGATCAGCAGTCCTAGACAGCAGAGATTTCCAGATAATTAGCGACAACTGTGAATTTGAAGAAAAAAATAAGACGTTCGGTGTAAGTGTACAGAGAGAATGGAATTGTTTTTTTCGATCGGGTATTTTATGATAAGATGATAAAGGGGCGAAGACCGGTCGAGAGATGCACGGAGTTGGGGTGTATAGAATTTGACGCAGAAGAATGAGAAAGTGCAACTTCCTTTCTGTATCCAGTGAGGATAAGAAATCAAAAGCTGCAGTGATATGATCAGATTTATGTAGCGAACGCAGGTATTGTGAACACGTTGTAGTTCTTGTCCAAAATTTGTCGTGACAGTTAAAAGGATGTCGCATTAATCGAAATGTGGCATGGTCAATGTTGATGAAAGGTAAGAAAATTCTTAAGCCATTATAAGAAATGGAATATTAAAAAACACATTTAATGCAAATTTATTTTGTTTGAATTTGCCAATTAAAATTATTGTCAAAATAAGCACTAACATTTTTATAGACGATTTTATTTGCACTTTTGTTTCATAAATTTCACGGATGGGTATAGTTTTTGATTTTTTTAATAATCGATTATGCTGCATTATATTTGCCTGAAAATTTCCCGGATTTATGATAAGGTCGTTTTATTTAGTTCATGGAGTAATAGATATTTTATTGTCGCAGGTTTAAAGTACACAAATGTAATATAACTGTCGCATGGGCCTTACGGCCGTGCATGCTAACACTGTCCTTTTTAACATTCAAAATTTACAATACACACAAAAAACGGTAACATTAATTGCTATGATTAACTTTGTATACATTCATACATGCATATACCTAACTAGCACCCTTACCCCTGAGTCCCCCTTTCCTCTCTTCTCTAAAGATATGGTAAATACTAAGTAAATCACCGCCACGGGTGGCCGAGGTCGTTAAGGCACGGATTCGTGAGCGGGAGGTCTGCGGTTCGAATCCCGCCAGGACCGTCCTACCTGACTGGGGGTTTTTCCAGGTTTTCTTCAGTCTTCATAACTGGCAAATGCCGGGGAGGTACCTAAACTTAGGCCTGGATCGCTTCCTTCCTTAAAAAAAATATCCTTTCCCAATTTATCATTTCATCTCATGTATCATCAGTGTCCCCCGCCTGTGATGCCTCAGTAGTAAAAACGGGCGTTAAACACTACTCAAAAAAAAAAAAAAAACTAAGTAAATGGTGCTGGTAAGTCAGGTAATGAGTGCGTATACAGTTGCAGGTCGTCAGCATATGTATATCTGCAATGGCTAATGTGGTTAGTGACGTCATTTATATAAATAGAAAATAATACTGCTTCTAATACTGGTCCTTGTGTCTCTACACTCTTACAGACCTCCAAGGCGAAAACTATGTTCTACTTTTTTTCTTTTTTTATAGTGTTTAACGCCCGTTTTAACTACTAAAGCATCACGGGCGGTGACACTGATGATACATGAGATGAAAAGATAAATTGGAAAACGATTTTTTTTAACGAAGGAAGCGTACCAGGCCTAAGTTTAAGGTGCCTTCCCGGCATTTGTCATTTTATCAGGACTGAGGAAAGCCTGGTGAAAACTCAGTTCACGGAGGACAATCCTGGTGGTAATCGAACCCCAGACCTCCCTCTCGCGGGTCCTTGCCTTAATTGACCTTGGCCAGCCGTGGCGGTCTATCTCCTTCTGCAACATACAGTAGTCGGCCGGAGGGACATGAGTGAAATCAATGGATCGAGTTCTCAAATAAAATCAATGACTTAAGTTTTAAAATTAGTTTATATAACTAGCCAAACGCTCTTGAAATATATGCACTGCGGGTCTATGTGTAACAAGGTATTTTGGTAATTTTTATATTTAAAATGTTTATCTCTGTAAGAGAAGATATTAAAAAAGTAATAGCACATTGATAGCATTTAAGATATGCTGTCTGCCCGATAGATGACTTTTTTTAACAGAAGTGTAGCAAATATAAAATGACAACGTTAACTGTTTGCATCATTCAGGAACAAAGAACAAATGTCTTTGTTTTGAGAGTGTAAAACGTTTGAAATTCGTTTAGAAGAATATGCAACAGTATGGAGATGAGTGCTTTTGTCAGAGAACAGTGAATGATTGGGTGAATGCATTTAAAAATGAGCAAACACTAATCCGTGACAAGCAGCATTGTTCCAGTAGAACTATCACTAATGACAAGATGAGTTTGTTTGACACCGTTATTCCTAAAAACCGACGCATTGTTTTAAAGCATTCTGTTCAGGGAATTGGAAATCAACATGGGATTCGCACTTAGTACCTTTGCAATGGAGCTATTCAAGTATCGCAGCCGAGGGTATAGAGTACTACCTGATGAGTACACATTACCTTTACAACGGAGGTATTCAAGTATCGCAGCCGAGGGTATAGAGTACTACCTGATGAGTACACAGTACCTTTACAACGGAGGTATTCAAGTATCGCAGCCGAGGGTATAGGTATACCTGATGAGTACACAGTACCCTTACAACGGAGGTACTCAAGTATCACAACTGAGGGTATATGAGTACTACCTGATGAGTACACAGTACCTTTACAACGGAGATACTCAAGTATCGCAGCAGAGGGTATAGGTATACCTGATGAGTACACAGTATCTTTACAACGGAGGTACTCAAGTATCGCAACTGAGGGTATAGAGTACTACCTGATGAGTACACAGTACCTTTACAACGGAGTATTCAAGTATCGCAGCCGAGGGTATAGGTATACCTGATGAGTACACAGTATCTTTACAACGGAGGTACTCAAGTATCGCAACTGAGGGTATAGGGTACTACCTGATGAACACACAGTACCTTTGCAACGGAGGTACTCAAGTATCGCAGTCGAGGGTATAGAGTACTACCTGAGGAGTACACAGTACCTTTGCAACGGAGATACTCAAGTATCGTAACTGAGGGTAAAGGATACTACCTGATGAGCACACAGTACCTTTGCGAAGTATCGCAGCAGAGGGTACACCCCATGGGGAGGTACGCACTTTGGTGTGGTGGAATTTTTAGGCCGTACTTCTTGGAAAATGAGTCCGGAACTGTCAATAGTGTACGTCATCGCGAGATGATAACATTTTTGTAGTATCAGATGGAAGCCATGGACTTTGCCTTTGTATTGATCACATGTTGTTCCAGCAGGGTGGCGCTACGTGTATTGCGGTGCGCGAAACAGTTGATTTCTTACAGCAGAAAGTTAATAGCCTGCTGATTTCGCGCAACAGTAATTGCAATTGACCACCAAAGTCATGTGATCTTACACCGAGTGACTTTTGTCTTTGGGAATGTGTGAAGTCCAAGGTTTAAAGCAAACCCATTCCAACCATTCCTGAACTAAAGAAGAAATCCGAAGTCTATCCAACAATTGATGCACAAGTCTGCGAAAATATGATGCAAATTTAGTCCAAAGAGTGAAATATGAGACTTGGAGGACATTTTCCGGATATTATTTTCCATTTTTAATTGTAGTGTTTATTCTCTCAACGCATGTCACAACTTTGCCAATTAATGCATAAATAAAGGTTCATTTTATAAATTTAAATCCTGTTTGACTTTTGAGAAACCCTTATATTCCGAATTGTTCATTTCGCTCTTATTTTTGACATACCTTGCATATTTTTAATTTTCAAACATCTCGCCTTACTTTATATTAACCTATAAACTACAACATAATGCTCTGTCTGTGAACGCAGGCAACGCTTTACCGAGACAATACAACTTGTATATTTGGATGCAGTGTGTTTTACCGCTTCCCTGTGACATGACAAGGAATGAGAGTGGGCAAAGAGCCAGACTTCGCCCCCTCCTCGGGGCAACATGATCCCTGGGACCATGGTGCACACTACTTGTATATATCTACTCCTTATACCACGTCTATTTTCGGTTGCTTTCATGTTCAACAAATAAGACATGAGTAAATACTTGGGAATGAAAACCAGCTCGCTAAAATGGAATCTGCAGCGTTTAGCTCAAGTTACTGGAAAGACTGCATTAAAATTAGACGCGTTCGAGAATATTTGACGGAGAAGTGATGAGGTTTCTTTACAAAGCATTGGTCGCTTATCTGAGTTAAGAACTTTCTTCGTTGTAGTGTCATCTCGTTTCTTACGATCTGTATGAGATGGAAATGCATAAATACATTCAATTATCTTTTCAAAGTAAATATTTAGTATCTAATTTTAAGAGCAACTTAAGCAGGTACGTTGATATAATACATTTAGGAAAATATTACAACATCTCCAAAATACAGAGAGTTATTTTTTATCTACATCCGCAGCTGAACGTAAACCTCCGAGGTCAAGTAGACACCATCGATGGGCAGATTTCTCTGCAATCTATCCAAAATTTTTGATCGCGTTGGCCGCATCCGTGATCAAGGGGTAGCTTGTGCGACTACTAATTCAGAGGTTATAGGTTAGAATTCGGCCAGGACAAGCTGTCTGAGTATTTTTTTTTTTTTTGTTGAGTTTTTCATTACCCTTGGAAGATGAATGCCAGATAACTTTACGGCCACAAGGGCGCTGAGCTCATTTGCGCCACCATTAATTCATTTCATTGATCCCCGCTGTACTTAGGCCATAATCTACACACGTCGCGAGAACAATATTGTCGAAGCGCAAATAAATAAAACAACCCCCCCCCAAAAAAATAGAACTTTTATCTTAAGTAATATCACGAGAGAGTCTGAGATTACCGATAAATTCACGAATGTAGTAAGTTTAACTGGTAAGCTCAGACCCTCGAGTCATATTTATTAGAACTATTTCACGAATAAATTAAGAATTTCAATATAATTTCTCTAAACTTGGCTTACAAATCGGTAATAATTGTATATTTGTACTTAAGCTTTTCAAGCAATCTTGCGACAGAAGAATGCCGATTGTCAGTAATGCCAATAGAAAAGAGCATACTTCGGGTTTAGGAATATTTCAGAATATAATAATAATAATAATAATAATAATAATAATAATAATAATAATAATAATTATAATAGAATGCATATATTTGAAATTCGCGCACAGAATATTAACACTTGTATAAAATGTTACACTTATGAATGTCTATTTTATTCCGTGAGACTGAAATGACAAACGTCGACAATTACAACTTTTCGATTTTCTAATACCAACTGAGAAAAAAAAATAGATAACTTAACAGTGTTTCTATTTTTCTTTGTATTCCGTGGTGTGGAATTCCTAATGATAAGATCAATTTGCACATTTGACGCATCACCAAAATGTTTTGAAGAACTCTCCATTTTTTGTTATGATTGTGGATTGTCCATTCTTTTGTTGCTATCAATAGCTCCCCATCGTCTCTAGCAAAAGTGGTCAGTGATGCTTGTTCAGGAATTATATAGTGGAGGTATAGAGTTGGCTATACTGCCACAAGAAAAATGCACGTTCCATGATAAAACGGCTTGATATTTTTTTCGATAATTTTATTTCGTAGTGGTGTCTGGTGTCTGTTTGTACTCGCAAATTTTCAACATCCTCTTATTTAATATTTTCAAGTTTCACGGAACAACTCTGCGAGATACTTGGAAAAGGTTTAGACAATAACATCAACATCCACAGTTCCTCATTCAAAATACTTCCCTAGAGACTTCTTGCTGTTTCCGAAGTTAAAAAATTGTGTTATTTGGGAAGAAATTTCTGGAATGAGAATGTCAATGATTTCAATAAGAAATATGTTGTAGAGCTCTCAAAATCTGTTTTTTTCCCCATTGTATAAGAAAATGAAAAAAAAAAATCACGCAGAACATGGAGAGAAATAAAATATTCTCGAAAAAAGTTTAGCTCGCTTTTTCACCTAACTTTTACGGAATTAAAGACTGTTTTATTATTGTCTCCCATACTTGAATTTGGATTGTTAGGAACAGTGGAGAAATTCTCGTTACTGTATTTGGTTAAGACACTTGCAGCATTTCGGATAACTTCACTTCGGTAAAGAGAGGTGTGAATGGTCAACACTTCTTGTGAATACAGTTCTTCACCTAGTTGTCGCACTGCAGACATTCCCACCACACTCAACTATTAGTTTCATCGATGGACTATCTCCGCAAAGTAATCACAGCTATACTCAAAGGTTGGCAATTGAGTCAAATGGGGTGTTCCACTTCCAGAAGAAATATTGCGGTGAAAAATGTACCGGTGCTAGGATTCAGAGGCAGTGAAGCACGGATGAAGACGCGATCCCTAACCTTGTTCCCAGACAGATCACTCAGACGCAGACAGAGGCTCGAATTCCACCCCCCATAACACCAGGGCAGAAATATCTCAAAGGTGCAAGTCACCACCACACCACGCACAACATCAGCCCATCTTATCTGAATCTTTCAATCCTGCAACAGAACCAGCGGAATGAAATTAGATAAAATGGGGGAACGTAAAAATTCGTAGAAAAAAAAATTGAACAAAGAAATCAAGAAAAATGCATAGGTGGTTTGAACCCCTGAATGCGAGGTCAGGTACATTTGTGCTTTAGATGTCTAAATGTAGAGCATTGAAAGCACACAACGCTCCTATTTAAGACAAGAATATATTGCAGAACTAAGGCTGTTCACGTGGTCTTTTAACGAATGTAAGCTATTGCTCTTGTATAAATGGAAAGAGTTTTTAGTAATCTATCCAAATCAGCATCGATCGTACCTACTAGGCACCGAAAAAGACAACGTGTGTGTTTTTTAACGCTCTAGCGGTTGCACTTTTTGTTTTTTCTAAACGAAACTCGGCACATAGCCATCAATTAACAAACGATTCGTCAAGTTCGTTAACCAGCACAATTGAACCATTGACGGTGAAACTTTTTTTTTTATAAAAAATGAAAATTCGCTTTAGCGGTTGCATCATTTGCTTTACCTTAACTAAACTCAGTAAAAATCTTTAAAATAAATTGATAAACATAATTTTCAAAAATCACAGCAATCGGGCAACTCGGAATGGGGGTATACCTGAAAAAATCTTTGGGAGTTAAAGCAAATTTTAAAAATAGTTCTAGCTGCTGCAATTTTAAATAACATTTGGTATATACCATTGAAATAAAGTAGGAAAAATAGTTCTCGAAAATCGGTGAAATCGGATTATTAGGATGGGGAGTTTGCCTTCACCCCAAAATTTAAAAATCGCTCTGGTGGCATTAATATATGTTTTTTCGCAACGAAACTCCGTATATGCCATTTAAATAGAATACCTAAGAAAAATAGTTTCTGAAAATTATGGATATGGAACCATTAGAGAAGGATTACCCAAAATTTAAAAATCGCTGTAGCGGCACCAACATTTGTTTCTTCACAATAAAATTCAGTATATACCATAAAATATTTTCGAACATTAGGAAAATTGAACTATATGGAGCAAAAGTAAACTTGAAAACCGAAATTTAAAAAGTGTTCTTCATATTGTTTTAAAATAAAGTGGGAAATTAATACAGCCCATAAACTGTGTTTATAACGTTGCATGTGTTTTATATTTAACAAAATATCGTCATAAAGATAGCAAATGTTAGAATTATATTTGTATCTATGTAAGAGCACTCTGTAATAACCCTCAGGAAATGTTTGCATTATATACTTTTACTACAATAACATTTGAATTGAATTTCATAGCCATTGAAAGTCGACGAAACTTTGCGATTGTTCTTTGCTGATTCTGCATTGTTTAGTACATCGAAATTACTTTTATATAGTAAAATGTTTTTGTTTTATTAAAACATATGGACATAATATTCTTAAATACACAATGTAACTCCAAACTTTCTGTTATTTCTCTAATTTTAAGTGACGTAAAGATATCAAGGTGTCAGTTCATAGACATGGTGACATTTAAAAATATTTAAAAATACACACACACAGTATAGTTTTGTATATCAGTAGTCATATATTTAATTTAATTAATAGTGTAACATTAATTATTGTGGTTAAATCTCAATTATAATAAAATACTTCTAAAAATATATAGTTTCTCTTTTGAAATATTTATAAGATTGCAAGAATTCTAATTTGGTTCCCCTAATACCATACGGTAATGGCATAACTTATTTCATTTCATTAATTAACAAGTGCTAATTTGAATTTTTGTTAAAAGTTATTCAACCGGTGAAAAATTCGCTTAGTTTGCGCAGCTCCTGCGAGACGGACATTTAAAATACTCCGGTTATTTATCTGAAACGTTATAAGTGTGTACCGAAAGAAGCAAACGTTTCTACAACTAACTGTAACAACAATAAGCGAAAATTCTAACTTAAGAGCTTTTTTTATACTTTTCCCCTAAAGCCTGAAAGTTATTCAGAAATTCTTTGAAGGTTCTACAACACTATTTTTACATATAAATGTGGTTTTAGTATTTCTATACACAGTTTTATGACGTATTTTTGTGCTAATTTTTGCAAATGGAAAAAATTGGCTCTCAGCTGTAGACGAGAGTTTTATATTGAAAGTGAGGCGTTTAATTAAGTAGGGGGTGTCGAACATTACACTCCAGTTTGGGTGGAGCTAGTTCATGAATATAAATAGGAATTCTTTAATGAAAGCTGCCAAACCAACACTTTGCTATAAGTAACCGAGAATTAATTCAGCGAACGAGAAAGAAGACAACAAATTTAAATTCCCTGATTCAAGAATAAATAAAATATTATTACTTCTTAAGCAACAATGGAAATTTTGCATTTTGTCAATGTGTATGTTTTTGGCACTTTTTAATACTTAGTAGTTACCGAATTTTAATTTGAATAGACGGATAATTCTTATATATATATATATATATATAAGAATTATATATATATATAAGAATTATCTGTATAATATATATATATATATAAGAATTATATATATAAGAATTATCTGTATAATATATATATATATATAAGAATTATCTTAGGAAGCTCTGCTTATAATACGGGATGAACCTTTTGGGTATGGATAAAATGTAAACCCTGTAAAACATTTACTGCTGAGCTATACATTTTGAAACTTGGTGTATACAACATTCAAAGATGAAAGATATCTCAGAACGCTATATGGCCTCCATTGCACACACTGCACAATTCATAATGGTGAAGCAATTTAGCCCAGGTCAGTTGTAACACTAGAGAGGTGATTTTTTGAAAAGCTTTTTTTGTGAATATACAATGTCTTTAACAAAGTCCCACATGAAAAAATTATGGTAAAGTTTGGAGGCCAAGAAATTGGTTCATCACGACCACACCAATAAGAAAGAGGTATTTAGAAAACGACCAATTTCCCATGCTCAATGAGGGGTGCCCCATCTTGCTGGAATTCAATGTTTATGTTGGAACATATCCAAATAAGATCCATACCGAACTGTCTTTTCTGCAAAGCAGAAGGTCCATAACACTTTATTGTGGCTCACTGCTCACCATACGAAAAATTTGGAACTTTAACTTTCAAACTCGTAGGAGATATGTCGAGTTTTCCTTGCCCAATAATGCAGTTGTAGCTCTCCCGATGCCATGAAAAATCACTTCATCTGTAAATAAGTAATTTGTTTAAGAAGCCGTCATCATCTTCAATCCGTTGGCGCATCATGGATTTGATTGATTGATTTATTTACGGACGCTCTTTAACATCTCAGGTCATCAGCGTCCCATTCAACTCAGGGCGTGAAACGGCCGACAAATTTTGCTCAGCGGCCTCTCCTTCAGGCTTGAGGTTCTTTTTCGTGCCGTAAATGTACGACACGGACCCGCGGCTTTACTTCCCTTCAAAAGGAAGTCACACTTAGGATTTTTACACCCGAAAAAATCCATCGGTCCTGGCCGGGTTCGAACCCGCGATCTTGGGTATAGGAGGCAAGTATGGTAACCACTACACCACCAGAACCGACCGCATCATGGAGACAGAATTAAAACGAGTTACGTGATCTCATCATGTAAGACTTGTAGTTGTTGTAAGTAACAGAGCACAGTTTCAGGTCTTTGAACAATTCTTGCATGTACGGAAACTCCCATGTTTTAAGCAAAATATTGCCAGCAAGAAATATCTCCTCCTATCATATTAGCTTTTGTAGTAATATTTACTATTATATCCATACCTTAACGGATCACTCTGTAATTCCTTTTTGTAGGTAAGATAGCACAAAACGTTTAATAATTCAACATTTGGGCAGAGAAAAACAAAAAACAAAATGCTACAAAAAAGGATATTTTTGGCAACATTTACTATCAACGATCAATTTGATAGGTGTTATTTATGAGGAGCTTTATGAAGTGTTTGCTGCAGCAGGAATACTATGGAATAAATTGGAAAAACCGCAGATTAAATAAAATGTGCAGACGAAGCAGGTAATAGGCAAGGTGAGGTTGAAATACACAATATACGAATTTTCTCACAAAGAACAATCGCCGGTCCTGGTGTAGTGGTAACCATACTTGTCTTGTAAACCCAAGATCGCGGGTTCAAACCCGACCAAGATCGATGGATTTTTCGGGCCTAAAAATCCAAAGTACGGCTTCCTTCGGAGGGGAAGTAAAGCCATGGGTTCCGTGTCGTAGATTTACGGCACGAAAAAGAACCTCAAGCCTGAAAGAAGAGACCTCTGAGAAAAATTTGTGGGCCATTTCACGCCCTAAATTGAATTGGATGCTGATGATCTGAGTTGTTAAAGAGCGTCCATAAATAAACGAAATCAACCAATCAACAAAGAACGATGGTCTAGAGGAGCTGAGGGAAATTACGAAAGTGCTTCAAGGTAATGTGGACATTAATCCTAGCGCTTGTTACAAGTTTTGCCTCCTCACTCCATGTGATTTGAAAAGGATTTTTTCTATGCACACGTTTCTTTTTATGTAAAGGAGAAATAAGTTTGGTCATAAAAACATAGAAAAATTATGTCACATATTTTAATATTCTCAGTTACTGGGAACATGTAAGAAATTACAGTAATGATTGTTAAACATAAGTTCAATATTTCCTTTTATATTGCTAATGTCTTTTTAACGAGATGTGATATTATGAATAAGTTCACAGACTACAGAGTGGCTTGAGACTCGAATTCGGTAGCTTCCGAGTTCAAATTCATTTGTACCGGCCATTCTGACCTTGGTTTTTTCGTGCTACCTTGTAACTGAGTTTTGCTTTTCACTAGTTTTCATACTTCATTCACGACTGAGTTAAATAAATAATCTCACATTATTTGTATTTGTTGTTTAGTGGTAATTTTAAAACTGTGTAATATCAAGTGTAAATGTTATACTTTGGGAGAACTCTTCGCCTGCACATATTTCCCGTTTATTATCACGTGAGAGTACTGACGTCATCTGAGACTTAATTTGATTGTTTACCACATGGATTCTCTAAAACGCTCGAGGGGTTATTACTTTGAGTCGGCGAGAACACTTTGTCTCTTTCTGCTGAACTCTCGCAGTGGCAGGTCTTAGGTAATAAGTTCCCAGGGGAATGGAACTGTCTCAATTACTCGTTAGAAACTGAAAGTGGAGCTTTTTATCTACTATAGTGACCGAGGATTACTGATATTGTTTTTACTTGATTTTAGGTTTATATGAGAAGTAAATTGTGTATAGGGTTCTCAACTAATTTTAGGGAAATGTTATATGCTTTCAGAGTAGTTACTGTGCTATGCTGTGACAATGTTTGCTACTATAGAGTTATTCAAGAGAATTGGATTTGTATATTATGTATTTCGTGAAATGTTGCCGGCTAACAGACGGATGTACATTTTGCATGCCAATTGAATAGGTTTATTTGGTTTTATTGAGCAGGAGTTTCACAGCATATGCAACTTGTATAAAGGCAAATGTATTCTTCCTTTCATCCAAGTTGTGGGTACTAATTTCCCCATTCCGTAACAACGATTTTCACAAACCCATCTCTTCTTTGGACGTCGTACTCTTGGTTTGTATTGAAATACACCTTACGAGATCTGCCCTCTTCCATCCTATTCACATGGTTTTTCCATTTCTTTCTGTATAATTTAATTTCTTCGGTAATGTTATGGACTCCGAATATAATCGTTTCTGATGTGGTTTCTTCCAGTCACTCCTACTAACGGCTTTAAAAATCTCATCTGAACTGTCTCAAGTTGCCGTTCTTCATTTTTTATCATTCCGTACCATACATTAACACGGTTTACTCACAGTATTATAAACTTTTAATAAACACCCCTTCCTTTTCTCATTTGTTTTCTGATATTTCTAAACTTTTAAAAGGCTCCAAATTTTATTGCCAATCGTTTTATTTTATGTTTAATATTGTAATTTGTTTCATGTGATTATCTTATTAATTTCCTGAACTATTTTAATTATTATTAATTCATTATCAAAAAAATAATTGAAGATCGAGAAAAAAATTCTCCTTTTGAATGTGGGTTTGATCCTTTTAGATCCTCCCGTTTACCATTTTCTTTACAATTCTTCCTAATTGCTGTTATTTTTTTAATTTTTGATGTAGAAATTATTCTTATTCTTCCAATAACAATTATCCCTTTTAATTCTGATATCCTTAGATGAATTTACACTAGAATTATCTTTTTAATAATTTTAACTATTGGATTATATCATGAATAAATCAAAGATTACTTAATTGTTTGATGGTAATTTTCAAAATTAATTTTGTTCATGTTACGTAACATAACTATTTGCATTCAATTTTAATTAGTAATTGTTAAATAAATCTTGTTAATGGATAATACCAAAGGTATGTTCCGAGCTGCTATGCCATGGTCTGCTCCTCAGTATCGCTCTATTTGTACTGTGCCCTCCGCTGATTAGTCAAGGAGACATCGTGCACGCCATTGAAGATGTCCGCCGCAGTTGTAGACGAAACGTCTGAAACTCCTAGCTCCAGCATAACAACCCGGAAGATACCTCTGTGAAATGTGCGACTCCGGTCGTGAAAGTCTATGTTCCCATATAATCTTGTTAATGTTGCTAAATCCTTATTTGCTTTTACCAAACGTTTATACGGATCCTTTAGGGCTTTAAGCAAGATGCTATGATACGTAGCTAAAAGTGGATATTTAATAATGGTAATTCTGCTTTCACCTCTCTAGGTTATTTCAAAAATATCTATCATACTACAATTTTGACAGCTAATCGCTGTTATTTGAAGAAGAAGGTGGAATGATTAAGTTGAAAGAAAAGACCCTTATGCCCTTTACTGTGTCACTGAAAATTAACACTCTATTCAATGCTAAAAGTGTTTGCATCTCTTATACGAAAACGATAGCATTAAAC
Source organism: Metallyticus violacea (assembly GCA_030762175.1). NCBI lineage: Eukaryota > Metazoa > Arthropoda > Insecta > Mantodea > Metallyticidae > Metallyticus > Metallyticus violacea. Next base: position 27,170,750 of record CM060845.1, on the reverse strand, counting down.
AAAATTTCATATCTGTGCTGTTTGAGTAGAAGATTTTGTTGTTTTTTGAGAAATCACTTCGGTTGAACAAGGTGAGCTCTATATTTGATGGAATTATCCACTGAGACGGTAGGGATATATAGAAAACAATAAAGCCACTTTTTATTGATACTCTCCATAGTATGTTTTAATATAATGAACACAAATAAGCCCTGGTACTGCAGGCAAAGTGTCTGCTTAGTTTTAACTTGTAAAAGACCGTGGGGCTAAGCACATGCCTTACTCTATTGTAGCCATAGCAACCTTAAAGGGACAAGATGTAATTGTGAAATAGACGCACTAAATAACAACAACCTAACGAGCAGATGGTGCGGCGGTGCACTGTACAGGTATATATTACATTAAACCGTCCAGTTCTTTTTTTCTTGTTGTGTTTACCCTTTCTCTAGTGCACGATAGGACAAGAATGGCGCTTAGGAAGAAACAAAACTACGTCTTTACTGTGCTGTGTTCAAATGTTCTTATTGCTCAAGGGGTAGTGGTTTTTGTTTGCTCTTGCCAGTGTTCCTTACTTTCATGCAGAAATGTCGTTTCCTTTCGCCTGGGAATTGTGTCTGGACATATAATGTAAATATTAAAAGCAAATTAAACAATTTACACGTTCATATTTTTATTACTGCTTGTGGGTTTAGAGCCTTTGGAAAATCCAGAAGACCATCTCCACTTTCCACAAAAGAGAAATTTCTACCTTCAGAAATCCTGAAGGCAGAATCTCCCATTTTCTCCAACTTCTAAACCACTTTTAACTATGTGACCTTTAGACTTTATTTACCCAGTCCCTAAGCTTTACTAAATTAAGTTACTGCCAATTTAAGTTACAATAAGCTCTAACGCTGTGGTTGTCGAGCTATTGCAACCTCCACGTTTCTAACAAGAGATAATTCTTTCTTATCTTCGACGTCTTTACTAGTTTTCCTCAACCATTTATTTCTAACTTTTTCTGAATAATTTCCTATATTTTTATACATTTCACATTCAACATCTTTTCGTCCGCTATTTCCCTTGGTAAACTGGCACATTTCTCCAGTCCTAACCTAACCCTAAGACTCTTTTTTCTTTGCTATGTAAAAGAGCGTGTCAGTTATTATTTCTTAATCCACACATTGGGCATTTCCCCAAAATGTTCCTCCCACTTAACCTTTTTAGTGTTATACCCTCTGTTCTGGCCCTTGCAAATCCTTCTCTTGCTATTTCGTCGCATCTTTCAATGTAATTTTTCCTACACCTATTCAGTTGCAATTGTCTATATATTCTCAAGGTTGTTTTATTTCTAAAACTAGAAAAATTTTCTGCATTTCTGTATTTTCAATTCTATATTTAATTTATTCCCCCTCCCCCAAAGTCTATCAATCCCCTATCCCTTTATATTGTCCTATAACAAATTTATTCACAATTTCTTTCATCCTATTATCCATAGTTTCATTTTAATTAATTCTTTCCAGTACTCCTCAGTTACTTGCCCCATGGCGGGAGCCCGCAACACTATTTCCCTATACTTTTTCACCATTTAGAAAATATTTATTTTACAGAAAACAAATATAAAATATATTGTGATAAATGCTCTACGCAGGTCTTCACCACTAACCTTACAGTATATCCCTAATAGCACAATTTTAAATAAGCTCTCCTTTTCCTTGCTTTTTTACAACTTTGTTTTCTAGATTTCTTTTCTTGTATTTTTCCTAATGTGAGAGCCCAATATTACGGTGAGCCGTTTTGTCAATAAATGTATATAAACACCGTCTAAGAATATTTTGTTCCTCTAAATTCCTTATACTGTATCAAAAATAGCGAACTTTCTGATTATTTTAGTTTATTTTAGGGTACAACATAGCGTCCTTTGCTGAACTAACAAACCCTAAGATAGAACAGAATGAATCATCTCAATGAATCCCTAATTTATCTATTGCAGAAATAATATTAAATTATTTTTATTTTAAAATAAATTTAGAGATATTCTAGAACCTCTAAATAATTTATCCATATAATCAGGGCATGAGAATCTGCCCTAATATGTGCGCAGAAAGAATCGTGGGAACATATTCTGATGTACTGCAATGGAACGGAAGAATGGAGAACGAGATATCTACCGACCCCGTTTGTTAACGGGGGAAGAGATAGAGCAGTGGTAATCTTGACGCAAATAGGAAGTAGGAGGAGGGAGTAGGTAATTTTTTAAACAAAGTGGCACTACTCAGAACTGAAGAGACAGACAACCGGGAAGGGGGGTAGGGATACATGAATTCACTACATTTATTTTTGCATTTGTTCATTTCCTTATATATATTGTCTCTTAAGAGTTAAATACAGGTTTGTGCGATTTCATATTTCACATATATTGGGAAAGCACATACCTTCACAGGACCCGTGCAACACGAATGCGTTTGGTTTGTAACAAATATATTTTTGAAATGACTGCACTTCTAAAACCTACAAGTATTTTCGATATCGTAGCATCAGTTTTCGATACTTTGCGGAGTCATCTGTTCACCTCATCATTTTAAAATCACTGGACTCAAAGGTGCTTCTTGAGTTTAGTTCAATGATGGAAATCACTTGGGACAGCGCCAGGAGAATAAGATTAATCAAGTCCGGGAGTCTTTGTAATGAGCGTGGGCGAGCGTTGTCATGCTTAAGCAGGTGGATGGATGTTCTGGGGTGGAAGAATATACTTCGGAACTTCTGGCCCTTTGTGTCTACGCCCTCAATGGGACACCTCCTGGAGGAAGGGATGAAATTGATGGAGACACTGAGCGACCAGGAACTACGGGCGGGGGGGGGTCCTTACTACATTTTTTCCACATAGAACATTCCCCCACCAGAGCAGAAAACTTTCCAAAGCGCAAGCCACTAACATATCGCGCCAGCCCACCATGTCCGTGTACTTTCGATCCTGTAACAGAACCAGCTGAATTACATTATATGAAATTAAAAAGCATAAAATTAATAGCTAGGGGAAACCATGATGGGTGGCCGGTACAAAGGAAATTGAAACTTAAGCCCTTTGAATGTGTCTCAAGCATCATCCCGGTCGGTGTGCAATAGGATGTTTCCGTTTGATAGCGACTCCAAATTAAGGCAGCACCTTGCAGTATCTTTCAGCATTCATTGTGGTTCAGTGAAGCAAGAAATGAACTTTATGATTAACTCTTTTGTTATAAACTGAGCGATCATTAATAACTTTTTACGATGCGTTTCTGAAACAATTGCCACATTAACTGATTGCCTGCGGAAATGGCTTCGAATTAGAAAAGCCCCCCAGGTGTCACTTAAAGCTGTGCTATGTGTAATCTGACCCCTAAATTGAGCTGGGCATCAGATCAGAGATTACAGTGATGCTATTGTCGAGACCATAACGGCATCTTTCTCCAAAGGCTCTGGTGTAACAACGGGCACCGGACGCAAGCAGCATGTTTTGCGGCACGCGAAGTGCATGGGTGGACGTTAATGCGATCTGATAAACCTGGAGAGACCTACAATAACAACACCTCTTTACATGAATGTTAATAACAGCAGCATTCCTGCGTGTATGTGCAGCCGGAGGTCATAACTGTTACCACACAGAGATAAGGTTCGCTGACAGCACACAAACAATGACGATAGGAATCGATATATCGATTTGATTCGAAACACACCCACATAAAGTGGCTGCCTCTGACGATACTCTACAAATTGACGAACGTTGGTCGCTTATCAGCGACTGAAATCCACCAAACATTTACATATATACAATAAATTCAATTAACAAAGCATGTTATCAATAAATTATCTTTACAAATATAGCAGCATCAATTTCGCTACATGGTTGCTTTGAGGTTTTCACGATAAACTGTACGCTTTGTTGCCATGTTTTTGAGCTCCCCCCGACTTCCGTAGGATTATACATTCCATACAACGCTGCTGTTCATGCTACCACAATGGAAGAAACAAGTGTTCTCAAATTCAACACAAGGTTGAAGCATTTTCTTCATCAAAGACCAAATTATTGGCTGTGTATTTAAATCTGAAGTTCAGGGACAGAAAATCTGGGACACTTTTATATTTAATTAAATTTTGTTCTCAATATTTTGAAGATAACAGAATACCTATTTAAACAAAATATTGCTTTTTAAACACCTTAAATTCTTCTTCTCATTTGGCGCTACAGTCCAGGGCGAGCCATGGCCTGCCGCATTCTCTACCTCCGTCTTACATCATTACAACAATAGAAACAAAAACTTAACTCAAGTGGAAAAAATTACAAAGGACGTAAAACAATTGACAAGTTTTTTTAATTGTGAGTACATCTTTCTGTGCTTGAAACATTAAAAGCTCGTTTTAAAAACGGGCCTCACCCTCTCTGGTTTGAATAACTGTATTTGGCATGCTTGCGATCAGGTTAGCTATGGCTTCTTGAGGAATATTCTTCAAGAAGTGCTCGCCTCAACTCCTGTAAAGTTTCTGGCAGCGACCGTTCCAGCGCATCCCACGAGTGTTCAAGCGGATTCATGTTGGAATTCCTTGCTAGTCATTTTTAATACAAAATGTGACAACCCAATTTACACTCACTACATGTAAAAATAAATAAATAGTGATAATGAAACACAAAACGTTTAAGGCAAATTTACTACATCTGAGACTTTGTACAAATAATTGGAATATTAGGTTACAATGACTTGTTTATAAAACAAACACTGAACACAGTTTACTAGTCTCCATAACAAAAGGTCTACCGTAATATTTTATGACAAGCATTTTTATTGCAATGTACAAGCAAATATAAAAGAGTCTGGTGTTTTTGTCCCTAAGTGTTTTAGGTATAACCAATATAGTCATCAGCAAACGAGATGTTTCTACATATACAGGCAAATGAAAAATTATAATACTTTTTATATCTTAAAACGTACTAAAAAAGGCGAATTTTTAATAGATTTAAAAGACATGATAGACGAAAGCTGGAGAGAATTTTTTGTTCTCTTCGATTTGTTTTCCTTAAGCACTTTATTTCGCTACAATTGAGCGTTTTTGTTTTGTGCAAATCGTAATTTTTAACTGCAGTTCGAGGTTGCGACAGTATCTGGACAGAGAGTGGGTTTGGTATACGGGGAGCACGCGTTGTAGAGACTGAACATTAGGACGTTTTAACCTACACACGTTGGTTTGTCCTTCAGAAACAACCTTCATCTTTGCACATACACATACAAACATGGGGATTTTCACCGAATATTTAAATAAATGCAGTTATTTTATTTTTATTGTTCTCCTCAAATTATTAAATAAAGAAGTTCGCTTTCATTTCGTTAATTTGAATGGCTAGGTAAAACACGAATGTTTTAATTTCTTTCATTGTAGTGTCAATTAAAAATATTCTACCTAATTTGTGTTTACTATTTTATTTCATTTTGATTTCAAAGAAATGTGTGTTTTGTTTACAGAAACTTTCATTAAAAGTTAAAGTTTTCTCTGCAAATGCACAAAAGTAAGTACCAATATAAAACATTAGTTCTATTGTCTTACTATTATTTAAAAGGAATACTTAAAAGAGCACTTAAATGCTTAAAAATTGTATTTGGGAAATAAAAATCTATTAGTCCGCTTTGTTTGAGGAAATTCAGTGGTGATAACAATGCCCCCTATCACTTTACGGCGCTATGCAGTGTTAGGTTTGTGTTGGGCTGCCACCTTTGAGCATCAAACGCAGCTTCCTTTGTGTATCAACCCCATAAGGGAAGGTTGCTCCCTCCGCTCTCCTAGCCAATCACAGTGTCCTTCAGTTGGTGCCCGGAGACCGTTCCGTAATCCTGGGCAAGGGCCCTTTTCTAGGCACTAACCCCTCGGGGCAGGAGGACTTGGTGTATCTTATGGGCAGGGCTGCAACTCCCTGAAGTAGTACTATCTTTATAAGAGTCCCTACCTGCTACCCTAAAACTAAGTAAGTTAAGTCAAATTAATGGAACAATAAGGAGAAAACTAAAGAACAAGACCTTAAAAGCAACACAAATGAAATTCTCTATAAAGTTATGACAGTGTCAATGGCAACACATGGAAGTGAAAACTGGACTATGAATAGAACAGACAGAAAAGAATGGAATCCGCAGAGATGAGCTATTTAAGAGCAGTAACTGGATTATTCCTTTATACAAACAAAGAAATGAAGAAATTCGAAAACAGTTAAGCATATATCATTTAAATGAAAAAAAAAATCATTGAAAATAAAAATAATTTGTATCATGTGTTGATACATAATTTGTATCAACACATTAAGAATGAAAGAAAGAAATATAAAAAAGTCTACTTAAGTATAAACCTAGAGGATATCGCCACCAAGAACAAGATGGATTGATATGTTTAATTGAAGATGGAAAGGTGGACAGGCCTATATCTTATGGAAGAAGAAGAAGAAGAAGAAGAAGAAGAAGAAGAAGAAGAATATCTAGGAACTTCAAGAGATTTGTAATGCTAAAACAAAAAATGTGTTTTTGTATCATCTCAGTGTGTCTTGTCATCTTATGTTGATAAGTCGTGAAACGAAGTTCTTTTTGCTTTATTTCCGTGTTAATGTTGTTATAATGCAAAACATAAATAAACAAAATATTTTTAAATTATAAAAATCTCAACTCTGGAAACCGCAGTCTTTTCACATATTATTAGTATGTAAAAAAAAACTCTTGTTGAAAATTGCGAAGACGATTTGTAACAAAAATCTTCAATGTTCCTGCACCTCACAGGTAGACTGTTTGTAGCCCCGTGAATGGGATTACGGAAATCGGATCGGTTCTCCTTAAGAAACTGAAAGTAAACTGCCTCGTGCTTATCGAGGAGAAATTGGATAAAGGTTAGAATGAGGGCCTAAGAATTCTCTGCGTAGGCTTGCACAGGAAACAAACATTTTGCAAATCTCGGCTTGGAATGCTACCAAACTTTTAAAATTTAACTCCTTGTACAGGAAGCTTAGAAATGATTGATAATATTCCAAATAACACGATCATTTTAAAATAATTTACAAACCATTCTAGCAGAATATTTAAAATAATTAAATGGATACAAAACAAAAAAGAATAAAAGGTTTTGCTACCAAAACTAAGACAAAAATATTGCAATATATATTACCGTTCATAAATCAATCTAAAATACATGACCTTAATCTTTGCCAATCCAATATGCTTATGTTCTTATCATCGTATTAAAATTCAATAGAACTTCTTTGGACCCAGATATTGTGTTGGATTTGCAATACAATTTTAAACTGAAAGACATTGAAATGCTCATTATGGAAGAATTAGATAAACCAGGAATTTTACTTAAAATGCCGTTTTATGGCATTTTTTCATCGTAAATTAGCACAACATGCATGTACTCTACGTGTATTGGCACTGCAACGTGCTTTACGTCAGCGTAAGGCGGGTGATGTAGCCAGATTAAGATAGGCGTAACAGTGAACAAGGGGAAGTACCTAGTTACACGAGGATAATATGTATGGTAATAGGTGCGCGTGTGACAACAACACGGCGCCTTCGTTACACTGATAGAGAACACGTGCAGAAGCGCTACGAGCAATTGCGCATGTGCGGTGCATAGTAATGATAAAGGATTTGCTACTAAAACATACTTAACTTTATTTGCAAGCGCAGAAGAACTAAACTCAGTAAATCAATACAGCAAAACAAACGTGATGAATAATAATAAATAGACTCCGGCATATTGCACGAGATGTAAATCTTCCACATATAGGCTAAGAGTGCTCCATTAGGAGTAGTAAGAGGTATGGAGCTCTGTTGTGTGATGTAAATACCACCGTATACTCCAGTTATAATCAAATCTGTGTCCTGTGTGAAATACCTATATATAACTCATCGATGTCTGAAACATAGATAGGAAGAAGGAGGAGGGAGTAGGTGCATTTTTTAACAAAATGAGACAGCTCAAGGCAGCCGGGAAGGGGAGTAGGAGAACATGAGTCACAATATTTTTATATTATTTGTACATATGTATGAAGGAGTGTAAAGTATTTCCTTTTGCACTGCTTTCATTTACATTTATTTTATTTACATCTTTACCTTTTTATTATATATAGTTTCTTTCCTGTTTATTTATTTACTTATATATTGTTTATCTCTTAAGAGTAAAATATTGGTTTGTGCATTTCATAATTTATTGGAAAGATATGGTCCCAGGGGCCGTTCGACATGAGTGAGTTAGATATATAACAAATATATTTCAGTAAGTAAATACCCTACTACTGCTATATTATATTCAATGATATTATATATATATATATATATATATTGCATTTAAATAATGCATCAAAGGCAGAGCTTGTTAATATATAAGGTTTTGTTTTTCTACTTTTAAAATATCTTGAGTTATGCTTCTACATTAAAACTTCATTTTGGGGTGATATATCGTATAGCTACCGGGTATAACAATAAGGTAGGCGAAACTTTAAAAACACATTCCTCACACGTGGAAAAAGAAAATGTGTTATGTGGACATGCGTCCAGAAACGCTTTATTTCCATGCTAGAAGACTATCAACCAGAGCGTTTTCAGGCTAGTGTTTATTTGCTTTTATATACTTTAATGGCTTCAATTCAGTTTCTACAGCTCTTCATAGTACGAGGGCTATTTTTTTTCCAACCTCCGATGGGACATAAAAAAAGTCAAATGTGAATAAAAATGGTGTTATTACCAGGAGTCAAGTACAGTCACAGCTACTTTTACACATAGTCATCGTGAAGATTAAGACATTTGTCATATCAATAGACGGGCTTTCCAATACCCTCTTCATAGAAGGTTGCCGCCAGTGTATGGAGATAGGTATTTTTTGGGAACCCAGCATGCACAAAATTTTGATAGACTAGATATGCTGTAGCATTCGGATATAGAGCTGACCTTGAAATGTACGGAATTACCACTGACAACTCACTGATGGTAAACTTTGTCTCTCTTGAACCACTTGATCAATTCGCTGAACGAGCGACATAATGCGTCCTTGTCCACCTTCATTATGAACGTCTTCTTTAATTTTCCTACACCATTCACGCACATCACCCTCACTCACACTGTTTTCACCATAAACACGGCATATTTTGCGATGAACTTGCTGCACTGTTGCCTTCTGTCTGTGGAAAATGCTTGACGCTTCGGAACTCGCGCTTGGCGGTAGAATCAATCGTGCCGGCCATGATGAAGTGCCCGTTGCTCAGCTCCATCTGATATATTGAACTTGGCCTTGGTGGATGTTATGGTGGGGTATTACGCAGTAGCATAGTAGGCAGATCCGCCTCCTTATGCTTGTCTGGTGACGCAGCAGAGCGATCGAAGTTTGAAGAAAAAAATAGCTCTTGTACATTAATCACAGAAAACACACAGAAACGGAATGTACCAGTTACTGAAAATGCTCTCAAAATGCTCTCTTGGTTAAAATTGGTTAAGTTGTAATTTTTAAGTTCATCGCCAGTGTTCCGTGTTTCATTTGAACGAAGGTAATGCTGATGGAAGTATCAATACTAGCAGAGGGCATTTTGAACATTTCATGTAAGAAAGAGTTTCATGGTATGGTGGTATGTCTGTTCCTGTGTGTTCCCATGATTAATGTACATGAAGAGTTGTAGAAAATGAGTTCTAACATGGAAATAAAGCGTGTCCGGGCCCATGTCCATATAACATATTTCCTTCTTCTACGTGTGAGGAATACACCCAGTGTAATAGGGCTACTAGTGAACACATGCAGATCGAGAACACAATTGATTTGCGTTATTTACGGACACTCTTTAACATCTCAGGTCAAAATCTTTGTGTTGTTTCCTCTCGAGAAAATTCATCCACTCTGGGCGGCCTGAAACCGCGATCTTGGGTTTACGAGGTCAGTTTGGTTACATTAAACCACCAGGACTTACATCAAGGAACACAATGCCATATCTTCACTGAGAATATAATGTTTCATATACTGATGCCTCCAATATTCTCATAGAGTAGATTTTGCTTTTGCTTTTAATAACCATTCCTTTATGTATAACTTCCAATCACTGCGTCTCTATTTACTGGTGAATTATTTGCCATTATAAATTTCTTAAACATTCTCTTTCTACAGATGCTGCCAAATATCTTATCTGCACCGACTTCTTAAGTGTCATTCAAATTTTGCAGGCTGTATATAGCACTCATCCCACAGCCCGTTAATCAAATATCTGTTACATGTTATCTTGGAAATATTACGATTTTGTTTTGTGATAAAGCCATTGTGGCATCGGAGGCAACAATCGAACTGATGCTAAATCCGTCAGTTATACATTTCCCAGAGACCGTAGTTGGGTGTGTACCGATAGATATCAAACTTCTTATAGAAGTGCACCACATCGGGCAGTTCTTCGAGCAAAATTTCATCCTTTTATCCGAGATATCTCATCTCGTAATAATAGAAATGAAAAAGTTTAAATTTTAAAATTTGCTATTTAATTGATTTTTTACACTTTTAATGTCCCTATATTGTATTAAAAAAGTAAAATGTGCCTAAAGAATACATTTATTTTAGTGGGTAGACAACAAATCAAATTTCAATCACATGCAACCAAAATACTAATTTAAACACAGTTTAAACAATAAACCACTGTGCATACCTGTACGATTAAACGCAGAGAGTTAGTGCGTGGATCACTGTAATGAAATGTATTATGCAAATAGTTTTTAAACCCCGACTAAGACCAAGTATGGATATTTTTGTGGTGATTGCGTGACGGGTCGGGAGATTGATGTATCCAAAACCTCACAGGACTCCCAGACTGGCTCCGAGCCAACATTTCTATCCCATTGAGCTGTCAAACGGCAGGCAGCAGCCTGTAGCGGCGAAACTAATCTCTCCCGTTTGGTCGCTTTTCCAAGAGCTTAAGCCCGATCCAAAATAATCGGCACACATTACGAAACCTTTAAAGACTGCCATGTCACTATGATGAAGTAGTCAATACCCTCTGTAAGCATTTCAACGGTGAAGGGAGTAATTCAGCGCGAGTGAAAAATTGAGCTTCTTCCTTGATGTTATATAATATTAATAATGATGAAAACTATACATGTTATATTATTAAATGTTTTGTTCCACAAGATGACGTTAATGTAGGTAAACGTGATTATAGCATGTATTGCTCGTTTCATTTAAAACTAGAGTCGAGCGTCAATTGAAGTATGTAGATCACGTTTGTAATTTAGAGTGTAATAGGAAGAATTAGAGATCATAATCTGGACTCGAACAAGGATCTTCGACTTACCGTGCCGATGCCTTCACCATCTAAGCTACCGTGCCCTCTGCGACCACTTTGACTCTGACAAACTAACAACTAACTAACTAACTAACTAACAACTTGTGTGAATAAATCATTCATGTAAATTTACCCAAGAAGTGTTATTAGCTATGAAGCCTGGGCCACAAATACTCGTAGGTTTCGCATCGTCTCTTACGGATAAACTCTCTATAACTAGATGTGTAGATACAAATGGTAGTCAGCTAGGCACGGTAAGCCATCGCGTTACATATGAAATATTACGTGTTTGGTACCCGAATTATTTGTTTTTCATTTTTATAATTTTTACTATCTTAATTAAAACAGTTAAAGTCTTTTCAGCAGACAGGTGCTATTCATTATTCCACTGGTGATGCCAACCACAGAAGATGGTAAAAGCTATGGTAGCAAATTAAATCATAAACCGTGTCAAAATAGCCCGGAAACTTTTAACTGTTTTAATTATAACACCGGCCGTGAAAGTCTAAGGTATATTATTTAAGTGTCTTGTTCTTTTTAACTATTTATATTAATGAAAACAAATTAATATTTTTGATTGTTTATTTACGGAGTGAGCATAAGAGTGATACCATCCTTAATGATAATATTGTAATATTTTATTCCAGCTAAATATGAGCAAAGAGTTTTTGTAAGCGTGTGGAAATGTCGTGAAAACCTGAGTTCCTATTGAACATCGGAGAAACCATTTGGCAGACAATGCGAGTTACGACTAATCATGCGGCTTTCGTGATCGAAGAACGCCACCTCTCCATCAGGCCGCTTCCCAATTGTCCTCACGAGGCTGGGTGAAATTCGTTCCAGACCTCTCTAACTTAGAAACATTCCTAAGTAGGTACCGGGAATCGAACCCGGGTCTCCCGGACAGCAGTCAGCAACTGTAACCACTAGACCAAAGTCATTGTTGCGCTTTATAACCCTGATTTCCTTTACTTGCGTGATGATGCCAAAGCATACAGTGCAACGTGTGTATTCTAGATGGTTAGAGAGACGCATTGTTACGATTTTAGAGTGCTTTGCAAATTCTAGATCTAAATCCAATTGAACATCTGTGTGATGCCCTTCAACAGAGAGTTTTAGAGGATGTTGAAAACATCGAGACTTAGGATCAGCTGTTCATGCGTCTGTCTCCATCATCACTGATAGATATCGAACAAGATGAAACCAGTACATTTCTTCAATGCTAAGGATGTGTCGATGTGATGATAGAAATTACTGGTGACACAAGCATCACGGAAAACTTGAAAAAATGACTATTTAACATAGTTTTGTGATTGTGTGTTATCTTTATAATTCAAAATTGTGCTATTTCTTCATAAATGCTTTCATTTTGCTTTTGTGAGTAAAAATGTTTACTCAATGTATGTTCAGACTTTATTCATAATTATTAGAAAAACCAAGTGTTAATTAGACAACTCTGATGTGTGTGGTTGCAGAGATGTTTAATAAGTACTGTACCAGTCCCATGATAAAATCCACGAAACTAATTAGTATAACCAAAGGCTCTCCGTACAGTGATGTGTGCTGAAAGCGTTTAGGATTTAACGTAATAAAGTGACAAAGCCACCAGCATACTTAAGCCTGGTTATACAACAAGAGGCTAGTCTGAGTAGTTCATTGATGATCTCCGGAACCATCTCTTGCTCCGGTAATAGCATTCCGGTCGGATGTAATTGAATCAGCTCCGGTGTAACCTGGGCTCTATCAGTAAGACCCTCCATGACTGACCAAGAGGTATTTCATGTTTAGTCCATCACAGAACACATCACCAGGGAGCCCATTCAAGCTAATTATTCTGCATAACATCGGAACATGGTCGCCTCAATTTTTAACGATACATCGAAGTAGTAGCTGATTTCAAGCCTGAAACTGCAACATGGTATGTGTATAGCTATACTAATCGTTGTCTTTACATCAAATCTAGAGTTAAAATAGGTTTTACTTTTATGGTTTATTTATAGACAAGTGAAAAACTTGTCTTCCTGCATATCAACGACAGCTACGAGGCTGTCCAAATACTTTGAGAAAAAATCTTCCATAGCAAGTAAACCTAAACTTTGTTCATCCTGCTAGGACTATGTGGCTTTGTTCTCTGTTACTAGGCGTAGCATAGCCTGCGGCGCCCTTGCTCCCCTGTGTCATGTCCTTGAACGTGACTTTCTGAGTGGTTTTTCTTAACCCTAGCGAAATTCTCGGAGCTCCTAGAGCTCCAGTCTCAAGTCTCTCAAGTGAAGATAGTGTAACATTCACAGATATAGCTAGATAATAAGGCTATCTAGTGCAACGACATGATAGCTCAGACGGTTAGAGCGTCATGCTATAATTGTGAAGGCAGTGATTTCGAATCCACACATACTGATGCTTTTTTCTGCCGGAGTTAAAGGAGATTTGCCACCATTACAATAATTTACTCGCTAACATAGTACCATGCACAGACTGCACTATAAATTTATATTTACGATTTTTTTTATACTGGAATCAAAAGAATTGTGCCAATATTACAGTGATTTACCCGCCCCTATCAATGTATATTTACGAAAGGAGGCGAGGGAGGCGAACATAGACCATCAGGCCGTAGGGAGCCGCAGAAAACCACTGGGTCCTCGGTTTCTAGGAATTACCCGAGCTTAGCGTCTAAGTTAGTATGTGTGTATATATTAATTAATTGCAAATTCCACCAAGACAACGCATGGTAAAAATTACAGTGGTTTACCCGCCCCCTATCAGCTTGTATTTACGAAAAGGAAGCGAGCGTAGGCCGTTTGGCCGTAGCGAGCCGCAGCAAACCACTTGAACCGTCAGTTTTTAGGATTATCCGATGTTAGCTTTAGGATTAGTGTGTTTATATATATAAATTAACACTAATAATAAAAGTAGATAAAGATAAAACACAGAGAAAGAGTCACACTTGAAATTGCTATATTTCGAACTACTGCGAACTACAGAAGCCATTGCCATTGAAGAACTCGCAGTAGTTCGAAATATAGCAATTTCAAGTGTGACTCTTTCTCTGTGTTTTATCTTTATCTACTTTTATTGTTAGTGTTAATTTGTTACATTGTTAATAGTGTTTCTTTATTTTTATTTTTCATTAATATATATATATATGACTTAACAATTATAATAAAAGTAGATAAGGATAAAACACTTAGATAAAGTCACGTTTGAAATTGCTATATTTCGAACTACTGGAGCTCTTCAATGGCAAGAGGCTAGACTTTATCTAAGTGTTTTATTCTTATCTACTTTTATTATTACTGTTAATTTGTTATATTGTTAATAGTGTTATTTTATTTTTATTTTTCATATATATACAGAACTGAGTTTTTCACTTTTTACCACGCGCAGTCTTATTGCAATTCGCAATTAATTCATATATATATATATATATATATATATATATATATATACTGCGCGTGGTAAAAAGTGAAAAACTCAGTTCTGTAATAAGGAACAACATGTTGCAGCCAGAAAGACGGAGGACAATGCATAGGTTACATTACTTTAACAAAAAATTAATACATGCAAACTTACACTTTTACAAGCTGCCACGCAAACAGAGAAAAATGCCTTATCTGCCGTTAGGGGCTGAGGAGTTCGCCTCTCTCCGTTGTCACTCGGGATTGGAGTTCCTACTTGCGGCTAAGGGCAAGCTTCTGAGTCTGTTCAATACCGATATCACCGCAACAAGACAAGGAGTCCTTCATGCAGGAACTGCGTAAACTAACGGAAATCTACATAAAGTAAAATAACTTTAAAATAGAATATAAAATCCAAATTATGGCTTTATGAAATTATTAAATAAGTTATGTGCATTAATTAACATGATAAAATCTAAAAGATAACCAATTAAAGAAAAACATTACTTAACTAGGTCTGTCTGTTTGAATCACTTGAAAATAAATGTATATAATGAAATTGCTCTAATTTTTAAAAGTCTGCAATTGGGAACGCAATAATTAATTTTCAGTAACTGTTCATCATGATCTGAAAATCCATTAATTAGAGGTTGGTTTTCATGGTACTCAATTTTAGAATTCTGTTTTACAAAACTTTTCCTTACTGTCCATATCTTTTCAAGTATGTGGATATGGTGCAAATTGAATAAGGTAATAGCCACATCAACGCATTTAGTTTAAGTCAGAATAAGAAAGTGTGAATTTGTAATGTTCATTCATGAGGCAACAAACTACATAAATTGCTTGCATGGATGTAAAAATCTGCCCAAAGCAAGAGTAACGTTTTTAATTCAGACTTTTAATTTGGCAACCGTTTTCTCTTGAAGCTTATAACATGTTTAATGGAAAAAAGTAACGACTGGCTGTCATTGCAATTTATGCATCCTTTTTTTATTGGCTTTTTTAATAATGTGATAGGTATTAACGACTTTCCTGGGTTGCCATACAGGGATGCCGGATGGCATCAAATGCTGCTATATCCCTCTCATAAAATTATAATTACTCCCATTGATATCGGGGATGAAAAGGGTTACTTTTTAAAAATCACATCCAGTTTATCGAAAGCAGATCAAATCGAAAGAGCAAACATGCAGACTATGTGAACACTTCAATAGGAGCGACTGTCCACTGTTTCTCTGCCTATTATCTCTGGAGTCAGACTTTGAATGGAGTTAATGGTAAGCGTCCAAACGTTGTCATGTCACAGACATTTATTTCATCATTTGCGAAGCTAAGGATTTAAGGTTATTTTTACTTTTATTAATGCGGCTACTGTTAGTGCCAACGCAGTTTTTAGCACAAAAGGAATCTATTACTATTATTTTTTTATTATTATTATTATTATTATTATTATTATTATTATTATTAGAACCAGGAGCATTAACAGATTTCGAAATCATTTGTATCCTCATGTAATTTAGAAGTAAATTAAGCCAAATACTTTTTAATTACACAGTAACTACTATGATTCAGACGTATTCTCCATCTTTTAACGAATTCCGAATTATGGTTGCACCCATGAAACGATTTTTGAAAAAAAATCTTCAAATCCCCATCATTCATATCTACTAAGCATTGAAAATTACATTTATATATATATATATATATATATATACATATATATATATAAGAAAAATAAAAATTAAGTAACACTATTAACAATGTAACAAATTAACAGTAATAATAAAAGTAGAAAAGGATAAAACACTAAGAGAAAGTCACACTTGAAATTGCTATATTTCGAACTCGTTGAGTTCCTCTATGGCAAGAAGCTTGACCAAGAAGTCTAGCAAATATAGCAATTTCTAGTGTGACTTTATCTAAGTATTTTATCCTTTTCTACTTTTATTATATATAATATTGTGTCGCAAAGGTAACTATACACTTATTGATTTTTAGTTAACAATAATTGCACCTTTTTTATGTTCGAAAGTAATTTCACACTCAGGGAATTCCAAAAGGACTTCATTCATTTTTATGTTCAAACTGTTTCCCTTCTGTATTGATAAACTGTTGGAGTCAACCAGGAACACTTTTACACACACACAGGTGAATGTTATTGTCCAGATTGTGGAAGAGATCGTCAATATAGACGTCAACTCTTCAGCATTTTGTGATTTACTTCCATAAGAACAATGAAGACAATTTGTGTTCCTAAACCGAACCTTCATGTTCATTATCACAGCCTCCAAAATAGTCATACAGCTTATTGAAACTAGAAGTTATTTTCAACTCACTTTGAATAATTGTCAGGCTCTACAGCATGAAGACCTCCAGTGTTGACCATGTGATTACAAAAAAAGACTCTACCTATGCATTATAATATCGGGCTCCTGACTTGACAAAGCAAGGCAAGCAACAATACAGCTATAAGCTGTTTATGCTCGGTGAAGGAGTTCCGCTTTAATTTATATGGAATTAACCAGACAATAAGCAAGCTTTCCATTAACTGGGATTATCCCTGTCTTTTCGTCATTCACTTACTGGTTTACAGTAGCATCATTTGTCCTTTATGTAGCATATAGAACTTGTATCTGGCCCATTCTTGTCTGCTCTTGCCTTTTCTTGACCCCATTTATTTATACAATCAATTAAATTTGTCTGCATCTTAACTTATCAGCATTTGCTTGTATTTTATTGGTGATTTTCATTTTATTAATGACTATCAACCAACCTCTTCCACCCTGATTAAACTTTTGAATTGAAAGCATAAAAATTAGGTGTTTTTTCAATGAAATCTTCATTCACATCAAAACCTTATCACATCTATGAATAATTTTAACCTAGTTTGTGTGTTTACCATCAGAAATTCCACTTGGTGTTTGCTCAGGGCTGCAAGGTGAATGATGCCCGAAAGCCCGTTCTTCACTACATCCTTTGCAACGATAGTTTTGTCAGAAATGGAGCATAATAACACGGTCATATTCATTTTCTTGAACTTACATTCCTATTTGCGCTACTGTCACGGCCTCCTTAGGGACGTTGTTTGTACAGCTTTTCCTTTGGAAGTCACCTGATTTATGCCCCTCGGACTGGACAGGACTGCAGCATCCAGACATCCAGAACTTGGGAGCGGTTGAGACCTGTATGCTCAGTAAAGGTTCCTTCTGTGTTTTTTTTTTTTCCCCCTTTCTTTTAATGTTTGGCTAGTAAAACTTTTGACTCTCGTTTCGACTTTGGAACGTTATTCACGTTCGTTCATCAAAAACAAACGTTTTATTTATAGGAGCTTTATTTAAATATTATATTTTGTATGAATTTTTTGGCTTTAAGTAAGGAAAAGGCATTCCTTGTTGCATTTCTTGTTTAGCTGCGCCCTTTATTAAGGGAATGTTTCTACATTTTATCAAGTAATTTTAAATCGTTTAACTATTGTTCGAGCGGTACACTGTAATGTTTTCTGGAATGTTATTGCGTCTGATAAATGCCGATACTTGTTAAGGTCTCTTAGATTATGGGACACCTCTAAGTGCTATCGTCGACGATGTTATATAACTTTCCAGTATAATTGGGGCAGTAAGTAAGGAAGGGGTTTGGTATTTTCTTGGTATAAACCAAGAAAATTTCTCCTCATTCTTAACCTCCTTGGTGGATTGAAACCTTGCATTTTTTCGGCCGTACAGTTGGATTGTAATGCAACTCTCAGTTAGTTCTACTTGAACGTTATTGTGGCCTCACGAAAACTAACGTTATGTCCCTCATTGATTCTAGGTTTAGCAAGTTCGGCTCTTTAATAGTATTTCTGTTTTGTAAAACATTGCTCCACTGTACTCTCTGATTATCTAATTTAGGTCCTCTCTCAGAAACACGATATACCATTCTTGTTGGAATTTATTAATACCAAACCACCTTTCGTCTATCTCAAAGTCTTTCATGCGAGGTAGTATTTTATAAATTGCTTTGATGTGATGTTCAGATATGATGCGGGAAGTAAAATAAAATGTCGTTGGCTTACGGGACTTAGGCGGTTTTCTTAAGAGCGATTCTGTCGTAGGTTTTTTCCTTGTACTTATTCCTTTTTCTCGTCTTTTATTAACTGTTATTTATTTTACCTTCTGAAACAGTGTTGCCGCTACAAAATGTGGGAGCTCTGTTGTAATTACTGTCTCTAAAGTGCTCAGAGCTGGAGAGATAGCTATTGGCGGGAAAAGGCTGCCAAGTAAAACATCAGCACTGCATGTGTATCATCTATTCATATACGTACGGCGGTCCGTCCTCATTGCGTTAAGGAAAGCAGAATATTAATAATTGCGTTGTCAGTACATTCTTCTAATATGTCTCACTATCCATCTCTGTAGCTCCCAGCAATACATGAAACTTGCCCTCATGTGCAGGACAAAAACCGAAGCTCCAGTCTCGAGCGACAGCGGAAATAGCCAAGCTCAGCAGATCAGAGCGGAAGATACAGAATGCTTGTAAGAGTGTAAATGTTGCATGTAATTTTTTTTGAAACGTAACGTAACCTATATGTTGTCCTCCTTTACTTTCTGTGTGCAAGATGTTTTTTCCACACGTTGTCTTATTGGAATTCGCATTAATTAATTAATATATATACACACACACACACACACTAACCTTAACACTAACCTCGGATACATTCTAGAAACCGGTGGACCCATTATTTTCTGCAGCTCGCTACGGCCTGACGGCCTACGCTAGCTTTATTTTCATAAACATAAATTGATACGGGCGGTTAAATCACTGTGATGGCGGAAATCTCGTTTTATTCCAGCAGAAAAAAATCGTAAATATAAATTTATAGCGCATTGTGTACATGGTATTCTGTTAGCAAGTAATTCGTTGTAATATTGAGAAATCTCTCTTTACTCCAAAAGAAGAAAACAGTTTCAGAACACGAGGATTCGAATCCACTACCTTTACACATATAGCACGACGCTCTAACAATTTAAGCTATCAAGTCATTGTGTTATAGGTTTTATTATCTGGCTATATCTGTGCGTCACTACACTCTGCTTTTACCGCTCGGGGGTGGATCGGGATTGGAGCTCCAGTCCTGTCTGTAACGAAAACTTACACGAACATATGACGCTGTTGCTGCGCGCTGTATTCTCAGAACACTCGAAACACGTCTAGTTTCTGTAATATTCACTAGATGACACTGAACAATTATTCCTTCTCCTTTATGATACGTGCATATTTGTTTCTTGTACAGAGTTCATTTCGACCCATGCCCAAATTACTTATATACCTTATCTTTGCTGTTGTCAATAAACTTTAAAAACACTGAAATCACTTCATCAAATACCTAGCTAGATTACATGAACGACTAATTGCGATATTTGGTTGGATTTTTTATCCTTTTATATTCCGAACGTGTTTTGGATGCACTTGCATGCATCCTGAGATTCTTTCTTCAACTGTTTTTGCCTTGCTCTCCTTGTTGGAAGGAGCTGCCAATTAATGCATTGGAAATATGTCTGGAATATGAAAAGGTTGATCAAGTTCTAGCTCCAAAAATTCCACCAAATATGATAACTTCTCTGTTAAGTTTTTCTGAGTAATATTCACCCATGTTAGTTTGGCGAACAGTTGGAAAGGAAGGGGGCATCTGACTTGCATCGGAAAAATGCTAAGTGCAAGAGTGGAGTGGAGTGAAGTGAACATGCAATTCCTCGAATAACTTGGAAAATCAGTGGAGAAAGGTATAACATGCTGATGCTAGTTTATGGTAAAAAGCGTCTATTCCGATACTCAGGTTTATCAACGGTTCGAAAACTTCACAGAGGGAGGAATAGACTTACAAGACGATGCGCGCACAGGCATCAAAAACTGATGATAACATCCCAATAGTCGGTGAAATTGTAAGAACTTGCAGCAGACGAACTTGTCGATTCAGCGTTCTCTTAATATTCGAGAAAGTAATGAGTTAGCTAACATCAATATCGTAAAAAAGAACTGCTGACGAACTGGGAAGTACCAGGCTGAGCTACTGCGTCAACTGCACTGTACTATCAAGGAAAAGTGACGAATGCATATGGCTTCTAGGAGCTGGATCAACTACCGTATAGTCCTTATCTTTCACCCAACCTTTTCTAAAACTACTCTTTGCTTTAAAGACGGAAATAAACACGAAGAATAAGTTGAACTCCTTTTTCTAGCATTTTGCAAACAAAGTATCGGACCATTTTTTTAAGAGTATTAGAAAAGTTATTCCCGAGAGAAAAGAAACGCGTTAAGGTAAATGGAGATTACATTGAAAAATGACCACTTTATAATTTTTCTAACATGGTCAGGCAACACTTCTTTTTTACCCCTTTAATCAACTACAGTAATTTCTACAATTATATTTTTTAAAAGTTCATTGAATTAAAGATTTGTGAAGTAAAAGGTAAATTGCAAAAACATGGCCTCCTGAGAACGCAGAGCTAGTAGGCTGGATTGGTCAGGAATAATGCGCTCACTCTGGTCTAATATTAGAAACGTATTGTTATCCATTTTGTTAATATATCTCTTGTAAAACAATACATTTCTGACACTAGATCAGAGTGATTGCATGAGTCCAATGTGTGGCTTACTATTTCTGCGTTCTCAGGAATCCATGTTTTTGCAATTTGACTTTTATTTCACAAATATTTAATTCAATCAACTTTGCAAAAAAATGTAATGTCATTATTGAAATTAAAGATCAAAAATGTAGTGATTAAAAGCGAAAAACAAGTCTTTGGATAATAATATATATACACACACATACACACATATATACATACATGTATATATTATTTAAATAGTTGGTATTATTTGTCACCCAAAACACCTTAAAGTTGGCGCAAATTTATATGTTGGGCCTAAAACGTTTGGAATCCATCTAGCATAGCATTATATATTTTCTGGACCTGTGTGTACTTACATGTCATTGAGAATTAAGTTTCTCTTGTTTCTTTAGACATCTGATATAAAGCAATAGATATTTTGAGAAGAATAAGAAACAGTTTCCTTTAAAAGAGACGCTCCTCCAGAGAATTTTGAGACATAAATTGAAAGACATTTTTCTTGTTTTTGTTTTTTTTTTTATTTCCATAACTTTTCGTTCGTATGCTAGTGCGTTTCTTTCATTATCAACTCTCTTACATTAAACAAGTCTTACCTCCGGAGTGCTGAATTTCCATCTTGAGTCAAGCGGCGAAATTCTTCCATCTCCAAATAATAATGATAATAAAAATTGCGGGCTCCATTAGTTAAATGGCAGAGCTCTCTGGAAAAAATGAGAGACAAACTTTGTCCCACTTTACATGTAATTAGGTAATTCATCATCTCGAAGCAATAGCCTCTGTGTTTGCTCAATACACAAAATGGCCATGTTCAATCGATAACAGAATGCTTTTAGTCACTGTGGCCTTGGTTGATGTATAACACGCAAATTGAACGAGCTCACAGATCACATTTAATTACTGTATCGTTGGATACCATTGTAGGGAATATTAAAATATTATTTTACATGACAAACTGTGATCATATGTTAGGTTGTCCCATAAGAAATGTCACTTTTTTAAGTTTGGTGTTTTGTAACATTTTAATGGTTGTCTTTTGTTTTGCGATGTTATTTACAGTATACCGTAGTTGTGCATATTGTAAATATGTGTCGGTCGTTATTTACTAATACACACTCATAAGGTAACAAAGCTTTAAATTAGAGCCCTTCTTGTATTTATTGATTTGGTTTATTTACGGACACTCTTTAACGTCTCAGTTCATCAACGTCACATTCAATTCAGGGCATGAAATGGCCGATGAGTTTTGCTCAGAGGCCTCTTTTTTCAGGCTTGAGGTTCTTTTATGTGCCGTAAATCTACGACACTGTTCTCACGGCTTTACTTCCCTTCTAAAGGATGTCATACTTAGGATTTTTACTCCCGAAAAAAAATCTATTGATCCAGGCCAGGATTGTACCACGATCTTTGGTCTACGAGACAAGTATGGTTGCCACTAGACCACCAGGATATACTAGAGTCCTTCTAAGACACTATTGGAAACAACATTATAAAGCTACTGCTCCAAGTCTTGGAGGTAGCAAATGTGAAATATTACTCTAATATGTGTTTGAGAATTTGTATGTAAGAGAGCTTTGTAATAACCTTCACCATACGTTTGCAATACTTATTTTTACTAGAATAAAATTTAAATTACATTTCAAAGCAAATAAAAATTGCGAAACTTTCCATTGATTATTGTTGATTGTGTATATTTGCTTAGTATATTGTAATTGTTTTTAAATAATAACATGTTTTTGTTTTATTGAAACATATGAACATGTAGTTAAGTGCGCAATTTAACTCGAAACTGTAGTTAAACACTATTAAAAAACTCGAAACTTTCTGTTATTTCTTTCTATTTTAGTGAATGTAAAGACTGTATCGAGAATATTTTAAAAGTATTCACACAGTGTTTATGTGTTCGTTTATTGCATTTAATTAATAGTGTACCATTAAATGTCATGGTTTAATCTCAATAATAATAATAATAATAATAATAATGATTATGATTATGATAATAATTCTAAAACGTGGTTTTTCCTTTATAATAATTATAGATTTCAAGAATTCTAATCTCGTTCCCCTAATACCACACAGTAATGCCGCAAATGTTTCCATTTCATTAATTAATAAGCCACAATTTGGATTTTATATTTTTGTTAAAGTTACTCTACTTGGTGAGGAATTGGTTTAGTTTCCCAGCTCCTGCGTGATGGACTCTTTTGCACTTGACGTTGGCATTCTCTGGTCTCAGCTGTGAGATTGAATGTGGATCCTATACATTATATTGCTGCCTTTGAGTTGGAAAGGATGCCCAGTACTCTTAAATCTTTCTAAGTAGAAGCAACTTAGACTTCGCCATCAAATGCTATTGAATGCTGCCATCAAATAACAATCAACATTGGCGTCAGCTGTAAATGTCCTGGATCTGTTTACCACTATAGTGAAACATGCGAATGCTAGGTAGTGAATGTTATTGTAAAACAATTCCAATACCAAATTCTGATTTTTATTTATTTGCTTGGCGGTTCATTACTATTAATGATCAAGTCCCCCCCCCCTCACTCTGAGATATTTATACTGTCATTCCAGTATATAAAGGCCAATGAAGTTAAAAATAACTACATAGCATAATGTTGGAGACTTGATAATAAGCTAATGTATACATATACTTTTAATATTTCTTGTAACAAGTTGTTGTTTAAACGCTTTATTGTTTCCAAAGCTTCCCTGATAAACACTGACAGATTTTAAACTGCTACGCAAAGTCTTCCTGGGAGACGAGAGAGAAAGTGGTTAAAATTGCACGTAACAGTCATGTGTTTGAGCAAGTTGCGGAAATCTTAGCCTGGAGGAGCAATTTTGCTCAAGCGGCAAGAATTTCGAAACTCTGCTGTTGCTTATAACAAGCTAAGGAGAAACCTCGCAATCTGTTACTAGCAAAGTTTTATAATGCTATTAACGTTCACGCTTCCTCATAAAACAAGAAAAATACTTTATAATTAACTGAAAACGCGTCTCATCTTTTGCATTACCATAAGAAGAAATAGGGAGAAAAAAAAAAAACCCTTCCTTGAGGTTCCGTTTTGCTTTGTTTAACCAGCATAAAAATAAATTAGAAAGTACATACCTGCATTCTTTGTGCTTTTTCTAGTTAAGTAGATGGTAATTTTCTGGTGTTTTTTGTTATTTGAAACAGAATCTATAATGGCTCCTCAGTGCATGACAATCATAGGAACAGTTCTTGAATTTATGGTTTACCAGTGGCACTTTTAACTCTCATATTTCGTAACCTTCTTTCGCCAGCCTATGTGCTTACACTTAGGTCCAAAGTAAACAGAGTAACCTTAGAAAGTGCCACTGTGAAAATATCAAACATTTACTACGGCGCCACAAACCCTACCTACCAGCCTCATAACACTAAGAAGAATTTCTAGTACATGTTGCTTCGGAAGCAGAAAACGGGCTAGTTCTAAAAGGACAATACCTAATATCATACCAGCCACCGTTGTATACTTGGACACTTAGTTGCAGAACAATAAACATATACAATGGAAGAATGTAACATATTGCAATGCTATCCAAATATGAAGATCCAGGCTAGGGGTCGACGGATTGATTTTTCGGAGTAAAAATTCCAAGTATAGTTTCCTTCGGAAGGGAAGTAAAGCCATGGGTCCGACATCGTAACAAAAAAATCTCATGCCTGGAAAAAAGAGGCCTCTGAGCAAAATTTATAGGCCGTTTCATGTCCTGAATTGAATGGGACGATGATGACCTGAGATGTTAATAAGCATCCGTAAATAAAACAAATCAACAACAAATACGAAGAGGCAAGTACAAAAACTGTCATTGCAGTTGAACTGAATTGCTTTGAATTCTTTTATGTTCAAATGTTAGTGATATTTCAGTGATGTGAAATTAGCCAAAATTTATCACAGAAATGTCCTGTCCAATGCCATTCTGACGATCACTATGGTCTCCTGCTTTACAAACTTGTGCCACTATTATATTAATACTAGTTTTTCAGATAAAACTCTATCACTGCACTATTTTAGATATTTCTGGATGCAGTGACCATTAACAGCAATACCTGCATTCTCCAGTTTTTTTTCTTCCCTTTCCCCGAGCCTGGTGGTCGCTAACGGCATTGGTAAGGTTCTTAATTGCTTGTGTTCGGCGATCACCAATTCCGAGGTTGTCTACTAAACTGTTGGTTTAAATTTACTTTATCTAAATCAGCAGTTAAAGTAGTTATTAAATTGTTCTTGAATATATAGATACAAAACCGAATTACAAGAAAACGAATTAACA
This sequence comes from Metallyticus violacea, assembly GCA_030762175.1. Taxonomy (NCBI): domain Eukaryota; kingdom Metazoa; phylum Arthropoda; class Insecta; order Mantodea; family Metallyticidae; genus Metallyticus; species Metallyticus violacea. Next base: position 27,145,179 of record CM060845.1, on the reverse strand, counting down.
TGCACTTTTACAATTTTCATTTATTACCATAAAATAAGTTAGAATGAAATTTAAGGAGATTTCTATTTAGCAGCGAGCTTTCAAATAGGTAAACCGAAAACATGGACCAAGCAGAGCATTCACACACTCACACAGGCATAGTTCCCATGGCAACAACACGCATCTTTCAACAGCAGACTGCGTCGGGCATGCGAGCAATAAATATCTCCGGACTATCACAAAATACCATGAAAGTATCGCTGTCCGTAACAATAACTTCTGTGAAAATCAACCATTTAATCTAAAACACAAACGTTAGGAATAGTTCAAAACACAATTAAGTCCGATATATCATGCCTTGTAAATGGTTATTATGACGCGTCTCTTGTAAGAATACATCAAAATAAAAATGCAAATTTTGGAAAAAAAAAGGTGTACATTCATTTAAATTTTACAAAGTGTATAAAACGCAAATTTAGGATTTAATATTTTTTGAGTTAAATCTTAGGGATCTGAAATAGCGGGAGATTTTTAAAGGTAGTGCGTGGTTAGAAGTTTGAAAACCGAAGGTCTAAATTAAATTGGCTACGTATCTTGTGGTTTTTGATAGTTTAAAGCTTATGTCAAATTTGGAAATGTGAATCCATTGTTATGTGATATTAAGGTAAGGTTATATATGTACATTTTGGTAATTTTAAAAATTTACTAAAATACTAAACATCCATAATTCTGAAGTTAATATTGTTTAATGCATCATGTTCAACCTAAACTCCAGTAAACGTACATTGCATATCCATTGTTTTGGTTTCATTTTAGTGAATTCCGAAGGAAAACTGCTGTTTTACCCATGAAAAATTTTCGGAAAGTTTCTTTGAAATTCTACCTATAGGCACCGAAAAAGACAATGAAAAAAATATATGTGTGTGTGTGTGTGTGTGTGTGTGTGTGTTATGTGTCTATCAACGCTCTAGCACTCACAAATTTTGTTTTTCTCTCAAAGAAACTCGGTATATAACCATTAATTAATAAACGATTCGTCGAGGTCGTTAACCAGCAAAATTGGACCATTGGGGATAGGGGTTAACCTAAAGCGTAAAGAAAAGAAAATTTAAAATTTGTTCTAGCGGCCGTGTTTTTTTTATTCTCATTTAAACTCTCTGTATACGCATTAAAATACATTAATATAAACAGTTTCTGAAAATAAGGGAAACCGGGCCATTAGGAGTGGTAGTGTACCTGAAAACCGAAATTTAAAGAGTGTGAATTTAAGGGAAATTTAAAAATTGCGGCCGCAATTTAAATAAAATAATAAAAATATTTCTGAAAATCAAAGAAATCGAACCATTAGGAGTAGAGGAATACATGAAAATGGAAATCTAAAAAGTGCTCTAAGAGTTTTTCTCTCCATTGTTTCAAAATAAAAGGTAAATTAACTCAGCATATAAACTGTGTTTATAATGGTGCATAGGTTTTGTATTTGACAAAAGTACCGTCGTGAAGATATCAAATATGAAATATTAATCTAATATATGTGTGAGAATTAGATTTGTATGTAAGCGCGCTCTTAAATAATATTCAGAAAACATTTACATTACATGTTTTTACTACAATAAATTTAAATTAAATTTCAAAGTCACTGAAAATCGATGGAACCTTAGGTTGTTTATTGCTGATTGTGTATACTTGCTTAATACATTTGAAAATTGTTTTTAAATAATAACATGTTTTTGTTTTATTGAAACGTAATCTTAATTACATACTGTAATTCCAAACTTTCTGTCCTTTTCTCTATTTTAGAGAATGTAAAGACGATATCAAGGGCTCAGTTCATAAACATGGTTACATTTAAATAAAAGTGTTTAAATATACCCACACAGTACAGATTTATCGATCGGTAGTGATATATTTCACTTAATTATAGTATACCATTCGGTTTTGTGGTTTAATCTCAACAACAACAACAACAATAATAATAATAATAATAATAATAATAATAATAATAATAATAATAATAATGTTCCTCTAATACCACACAGTAATGCTATAACTTATTTCATTTCATTAATTAATAATTAATTTGCATTTTATATTTATTTTTAAAGTTATTTAACTTGGTGAGGAATTCGCTTAGCTTACGCAGCTCCTGCATGTCGGAGTTTTTGTTATGTAGCGATAAATCCTGTATCATCCATAACACAAGTACATTCGATCCTCTTAAACATTTCCAAACACTCCGTTAAGGTTAGAGCTTGACTGGAATTTGCTTTTGTGTGAGCAAACGTGGCACCTACTTGTAATTTTTAACACAATTATTTATGTAAAATATGAACTACGAGGGTAGGTCTATAAGTTTCCGGTCTCAAAACCCTTATCTGGTGTCATACCTTATCTGTTAAGTAAATTATTGCAGCTGTAACTTCCGCTTCGCTGTGTTCAGTTGTTCAGATATAGTTGCATAAAGAAAGATATTTGTGGAAAATTGGAACTTATTCATAATGAAGTATCACGCTGTTATTAAGTTCTTCACGAAAGAAGGACTTACTCCAAATGAAATTAAACAGCGATTGGACGGTGTAAATGAGGAAACACCCCCCTCATATTTCACAGTAAAAGAATGGGTCAAACTTTTTCGAATGGGTCGAGAAAGCATTGAAGACGAAGAGCGTGCGGGTCGCCCCTTTGAGGTGCTCACTACTGAAAACATCGCTCTTGTGGATGAAGAATATATGGAAAACCGGGGACTGAAGGTTACAGCGATAGCAGCAAGGTTGGGTTTTTAGGTCAGACATTTTTGGAGCTCTGCCGTGGCAACGAGAGAGAAGTTCTGCAAACCATTTACATGAGATGAAAGCTATGGTCCTCTTCTATAATTCCTTGTCCAGAAGAGAATCAATGGAGTGGCGTAAACCTGGCAAAGCACCACCTGTAAAGGCCAAGGTCACTCAGTCCACAAAGAAGTTCATAGCCACAATCTTTTGGGACTGTGAAGGAATATTCTTCATTTACTTCAAGGAGAGGAACACCACAATAAATGGGAAGTACCATGCTGGCCTACTGCACAGACTACGCGCTTCTAACAAAGAGAAATGTGAGGAAAGCTGAGTGGTGATGTGCGCCTTCACACCAGCGCTGCTATGCACACAGCTCTTGTTGCAAAGGAAGCTGTGAAGAAACGTGGCTTCAAGGAGATGAGCCATCCACCCTACAGCCCAGATCTAACTCCTAGTGACTATTTCCTCTTCTCAGAACTCAAGAAGGACCTTCGAGGAAGAAAATTTAAGTGTGATGAAGATATGATCGATGTTGTTTATGCTCATTTTGCAGATCAAACTTCTGACTATTTGGGGGGGGGGTTGAAACGTTAATTCAAATATGTGAGTAGTGTTGTAATGAAGAGTAACTATACTGAACAATAAAATATAGTTTTTGTCTTTATCATACCTAGAAAATGGTTAAGTCGGAAAGTAATGGACCTATCCTCGTACCTCTGGTAAGAAATCTCTAAGGTTTCCATGCTCCATTCGCCTTTATTCTTTGATCTGTGAACTACAGTTTTTGACGTTTTGAATGTGATTCATTATTTGTGTGCTTGAGGCCAAGCTTGAATTCAGAAAGCCAGTAACTCAAGGTAGAAAATGAAAACAACGAGTCCCCAAGAACAGCACCTAACCTCGATTTTCTACCTATTTCTTCCTACCATTATTGAAAGCACACAATAGCGATTTATCTGAATGATGCTCTAAACCGGGTCGATTTAATAACTGCTGCAAGTAAATGTAAAAGAGTTGCCTTGGCAAGGCATAAATATATTTGAACCTTACGCCTGATTATATAAACTCTCTCTCTCTTAATGACCTTGAAATACAAATTTTTTTCACGTACAGTGACTTTTCCGTTGTTTATTATGGTATTATATTTAAAGGTAGTAAATACACACAATAGCATTTTAATAATATTTAATAATTCATTGAGCAATGTGCGATATGTTATTAAAATTGCTGATTTTCACTGGTGATGATGTTAAATATTAATTGAATACATTTGAATATACAGAGTAATTGGAATTAAAATAATAAATGCACGATTTTATTGTGCATATCAATTTTGCCATGAATATAGGAAATTCCAGCCAAAACTGCAATGCAATACTTGGCAGCACTACTCCCAGGTTCAGAGACTATATTTTCCCAAGTCGTACAATGGAAGTCAAAATTCTAAGCCCAAGATAGTACAGAAAAGATGTGGTGGTCTTTTACAAAATGAATAGCAGGCTTTAACGTGAAATGAACACAAAGAAAAGATGAAGGGGAAGAAAATATGGAGAGTTGGTGGGATGAAACGGGGAAATGAGAAAATTCAAAGCAAGATATAATTCCATTTTTCTTTTGCCAATAAATGACAATTTTTTAAGAAGTGGATGCAGACTAGTGCACTAGGCAACTGAAACGTGCGTTCTACCAAACATGTATTTCATTATACTGCACTTAAAACAGTTATATCAAAAGGCTATACACATGAACTGGACAAAGTTTTTATTGGAATGAGTCACCTATTGGGAACAAAGGAAGAGTTTAACTGTGTCTGGGACATAAATGCCTTGGAATGCCTCTCTTTTGCTTTAGTAAGTAGGTATGCTTCTCAACTCTCACTGTGTTATATGATATCGAGAATTCTTGGACTGGTGTCAACTGAAATGATATGTTGATCTAGCATATAGGGGGAATTGGGGAAAGAACGACGAGTTTTCATGACCTAACTGCGGGCAATATAAAGCCTTTGAAATGAATTTGTTCATGCATTAACTCGCTAATGTATTCAAAAAATCAATGCAGATGAAATTAGAATAAAAGTATTGAACAATCATAAAACCTTTCTAAATAGCAACTATTCATACTATGAACAACTTGACTTAACATGCGCTTAGAATGTTACAGTTGCGGCCTCACTGCTGAAAATACGCTCATTTTTAAATCTCTAGATGTCTTTTTGACGATCTTTGTATTTATTTTGGAGCGTATGTGCAGATTTCCTTTTGCTTCTTAATCCTCTAATGCTCACTCACTGTGTAAATATACGAAAGGCTTTATTTAGAACAATTTATCAACATTTTTCTTTTAACCTGGTGACCATAACTAAATATTCTCCCTGTTTCGATCAAATGCCTAAAAACAAATGACAAGGGATGGAGGACTTTCTCTGTTCTTGATTCCTGACTTTAGGCTGGAGATTTTGTTTGTTGCTAATTATATTCCAGAATCAATGTAAACGTTAAGGCCATATATATGTATATGTACTGTATATATACAAATATATCAGAAAAATATTCTTAATTTTCTGATGTGATAGAGGACATGAAATGACAAACAAACAAACAAACAAACATTTTCCATAATGTCCGATAATGCACCTTTTTCAATATAAAAGCCAGAGCTTATCACTACATTATGCCCTCACTTATGTTTCAGGTGTTCTTGTTACCATAAACAATTGAAGTTATATGTTTCAGCTATTCTGTAAACAATAAACAACTAAATTAGTTTGTTGTTGTATGCCAATATTTTGTGAGATCTGTTTATTTAATTTCATGGTATTAAAATGCATCGGTATACAAATATTGAATTTGCAGATGTACATAAGACATTGGACCAACTTACCGCAATGTGATTTTGGCAAAGCGAATCTATGGGGAGCAACACCCTCAGCGTCACATTTCTTTCCATACATAATTTTAAGACAATGGATCAACATCTTCGAGATAGTGACTAGATTTATGTAATGAAAATAAATTCATGAGTGAATCGAGCTTTGAGATCATTTTGCTTTCAAGACAGGTTTTGCAGAGATTTGAAAATTATCCACGAACTAGCACTCGAGCTGTTGCCCATTCGATCAATACCAGTCACATTACTGTATGGGGAATCTTGAGTGAGTATGCAAAACATCCATTTTATGTCCAAAAAGTAGAAACATTAATTCGAGGTGATTACCCTAACAGCAACAATTTTCTGAATGGAATTTACTATAGTTAACAGTGAGCCTGATTTTGCTAGACACATATTATGGACAGAAGGTTTCTATTTGAAAACATAAAGCTTTTTTAATACACACAACAGTCACATTTGATTCCTAAATCTGTGGAGAGTCTCTGCAATCGATGGAAGTTTTGTATAAATAATTTGGTTGGGTTTGTTGATAGCTTTCCAGTGGAGCCATATGCTATGCCTACACAAATGAATGAACATTTTTTTTCGAAAATACTTCTGGAGCTACTTGAAGATGTCCTGATTAATATTCCGAAAAAAACACTTTTCAACACGACCATGCACCTGCACATTTCGGCTAAAACTGTCGAAGTTATTTAAATGTACATTTCCGAATCGTTGGATAGGAATAGCAGGTCCCGTTGCCGGCACGTTCCCTAGATATAACTCCAATTGGTTAATGTGTTTGGGGTCATATTAAATCAATTTTTTATGAAACACCCATCGACACAGCAGAAGAATTAGTTGCTAGAATGATTCTTGCTTTTGACGATCTTCGTAACCGACCACAGAAATTTGAAGGATTCATCGTTCAATTATACAGTGTTATACTTTGTGTGTCAACAATAACGGTCGCCATTTTGTACATTTCCTATAGAGTGTCAATACCTTTTTCTTAATATCTGGTATTATTTAAAAAAAATACTGCCTAACCATAGAAAGTAAATAAAATAACTTTCCAAATTGAAATTCCTTAATTTTTTCTTTCAAAGTATTATAATTTGAAAACTAAGCACTTTTGGACATTACAATATTAAGCATTTTATTTTTAAATTTTCATATCCATGCATAATACTTAGAAATAGAGACAAGTTTTATCTGAGCCATCATTTGACATTTCAGCACTGATAATGCGGAAACGCCTGGACTCTCCTCTAGAGAAATAACCAATTCTAAGAATTTACGGTGAGTGCCGTTTATTTTCTTCCTGTCTCTCAGAAGTCGCGTGGAAATATTTATGAAGGTATTGAGTGACAACACTGCATCAAGTTTGAAAGTTTATTTTGAGTGCAACTTTAGTACACAAACACGTTAGTAAAGGTTATTGCTGAAAATACTATTTTTATGATATAAACTGCTTTTTTAACTGTTTTTATTGCCACTATGACTGCATTTGGCACTATCGCGATATCTATAGAATGTGAACGCGAATCGTGTTCGTGGTGTGTGTTTATTTAGATGTAGTTTGTAGGGATGAAAGAATGAATTAATGATGGCGCAAATTAACTCGGTCGGTGGCGCCTTAAATGTATGTGCCATTCACTTACTCGGAATAATGAAAATCTCCGAACAAAACTTTACGCAGACAGCTTGGCCTGACAGCTGATCTGTCGATAGCTCTATTGAACAAATTTGGAACCTTCAAGAATTTATTTATTTTGTAAAAAATATGCATAAAAATACAACTAAAATATAGCGGATTTTCATTTTAACACTTTCCAGCCTCAATGATTATACAAGGACTGTCAATAAAGAATAGTTATAGCTATTTAGTGGCATAATTTCTCGCGTTAAAATTTAACTTCACAAGATTTTGTTAACTTAATACATATGTGACTTTTGTCACTTGCTGCCTGTGAGAGGTATACAATTTGAGTTCCGCCTACAGGTGACAAGTGATACGGGCGATATGCTGCTCTGAAATTCCAAGGGGAAATGTCTGACTAGAGAGAACATAAAATAAATGTACTTACATATTTTAGATGTACTTCTGTTGGTTTTTCTGTTGTTTATATATGTATTGAATTATGCATTTCCCCTGTTTAATACCCAGTAATTATACATTTAAAATACTTATTAATGGTATCAAATTTTCCGATACTACAGGGGGGAGTAATTATTTCATTGTCTTTGTATACATGCAATTCTGTGTATGTCTGTATGTTTTATTTTTTCTCAAGTTTTTATATGTGTAAATAGCACGAAAGGTCTGGCTAAACTCGTGAGCCGGTTAAGTAATTTATATGTTCGCAAGTCATATTTAAATAAATACACTTGTTGAAACTGTACTTTCGTCTCAACAAATCTTCAACTGAGGCCTATGCATATTACAGGAGGCCTATGGAGAGTTTATTCTTCCCTGTAGTACAGCCCGAAGATTTTAAAATGCTTAAAAGGAAAGGCAATTACTTTCAAAGGGAGGTTGACCCGGTGCTCCAGTTTGTGTTCTAACGGGAGGATGATCGAATAACATTAAGAACACTTTAATAAATTCTTAAAATGCCATGGCTGCCACCCACATATTGATATTTGAAAAGTTACAAATGAGACATGAGGCGGAAACTATTAGTTTCCAACCCCCAAATAAATTAAAATGAGCATATCAATTAGTCCTATGGAACTTCTTTATTTAATCATGATTATAGCGTCATTTTATTCCCTGTACCAGTGTTGAATTATTGTATCTGATGTTATTTATTTATCAGAGGGGAAACACGCCCTAGTTTCTGTTAAAACTTGACCTGGAAATGGAACAGAGGAACCTATTGTATGACAATATTTGTAATAGATGACCAAAGCCAAAAAGGGGAAACGGACCGCTATTACTTGGAGAATTGCAAACCAGGGTCCTAGTGGATATTGCTTTTGTAGTTTTGCTTGTATTATATTACGTAAGGGTCGATATAATGAACACCTTATGCTGAAGAGACAGTCCGATAACCTTTCAAGGCACGATCTAACGGTTTCAGTTGATATCGACATGCAGAAACTCACGTAGTCATGGTGGCCAATAAGAAAGACGAAAAGGATATTATGCCAGTCCAAATCCAATAGAAATTCTTAAACGTGATAGGATATTCTAAAGTCACATGTTGAAAGAAAAAATAGCCTTGGGAGACAGACGGATTGCCATGTTTATTTAAACTTGTAATTTTACGGCTCGGCATCAGTTATCAGTTCAGCTCAGTTTTCAGGGGTAGTCTTCAGTCTTGTCAATTCTAGCAGGGCAGTTGAGTTCTCAGTTACATCAGAGAGTCAGCAATCTTTCGTCATTCATTCAGGGTAGCGCTGAGTCAGTTGTAACATTTTGATAGCATTAACAGTAGGCAGCGTCGGAGATATCACTGTCAATAGTGAACATGTGTGAAATATCGCGATTTAAATAATTAACAGATTCAATATCATTGGTAAACTAATTAAGAGATTCTTGTAGTAGTGCGAAAGTGTCTTTAATAGCACAAGATATTCTCCAAGGAATAACGGTGGCCCATTTAAGTGGAATGGACTTTGACAATAAATCGTGTTTCATCTCATAATACGATAAATCTTGTTAATCTCCTTGACTCCTTCCCCTCTGATCTCCGGATCACAAAATGTTCAGCAAAGAAATTAAGAGCTAGACGGAGACACTGTAAGTCAGGGGAAAATCATCGAAGAGGAAAAGAAGAAAATCTTAATCCCCGATAATCCATAATCCACAATCATTAATCGAATCTTCCCTCAGTTATTACAATCCCCCTTAATTAATCCCCTTCCCCTAACCTATTAATTGACCATTACCGCTGCAGACGTGTTTGTGCAGGTGAATTTCAAGACTGCCGATTCCCGGACAAAAGGACGTTATTTGCAGGTTTGCATGCACCTGTAGATGTTATAGGAAGATGCAGAGTTTCCTTCAAAGGTAACCAGTGCTGATGAAACTTGCCTACATCATTTCCTTCTGAATGCAAACCGGGAAAATTTGTGTGGAAATATCCATCAACACCAACATGGAAAAAGCAAAATTGGTTGTTTGCATTTGATTAGAAAGTTATGATCATCTCATTCATCGATATTCAAGCAATGGTTTACCATTTTGTCATGCCTGCACACATAACTTTGATTGGGAAATAACTACAGGGGCATGAAAACTCTGCAAGGCCACATCTCCCTGCAACAGTCTGGATGCTGCACCGCGATAATGCATGGACACGCATTGCAATTGTTGTTGCTATATATCTTAGACGTATGTCTCCCACCCTCTCTATAATCCACATGTATCCCCGTTGACTTTGTCCTTCCCCCCAAATTGAAGAAACAACTTCGTGGGATGCCTTAGCAAAAATTGTTTCCAGTTTGAAGAATTGCCAGAAACGCTGGGAGAGATGCATTGCATCCAACGGGGACTACTTTGAAAATTATCATCAATATTTTGAGAATGAGTAAAGACCTCATATGTTTAAAACAAATTTAATATATAAACCAACACACCCATTTAAGGTAACCAGGAAGTAAACTAGCAAATAATGCAGCAATACACATTTTACACTGTATCTCAGAAACTTATAAAGCCATCAAATTGAAACATTTGAGAGATATAAAGAATATTTAACTAAAGATTCTCTGTAAATTTTAATTCTCTAATGAGCATAAACTTTTTTAAAACAAAAATAAATCTAATTTCTGCAATAGTTTAAAAATTTTACCTAAATGTGCATTTTTTCAGGATTGGCTGAACCAATATTGTTGAAAAGTTGTATACACATAATGCATGCGTGTGGTAACTAGAAGTATGCAGATATCACTATTGGTTCATAAAAATCAATACCAATAAGTAATTAAAATATTTTTATTTTTTTCAAAACTTGAAAATTAATTTATTTTCAAGCAACTAGCATAGATATATTATTCCAGTTCCCAGGATAGCAAGTGTCACATGGTGACTGCTTCTCTAGGAAGTTAGAGGTTTACGTTAACCCTAAAAATTTCAAAGTTTAGTTCTCCTATAACATAGTGCGCTTATCATGTTTTAAAAATATTTGTAGGGACTACTATTTTGCATCTGATGTTTGTGTTTATTATCTGTAAGGATAGTCTCCCTGCGCAAGCATAACAGTAAGTTATTGTCAAACAGGGGTGAAGGGGGTCTATCATGTAGTTACATGTGTAGGGAAACCTTGGTTTAAGCTAAAAGTTTTCCCTCTTCTGGGATCTTGTAAAACCCGAAGTCCAACATAAGGGCTGGGATGCAGACGGTATCATTTTAAAATTTAGTATTTCGCTTTTATTATTTATATTTTGGTATTATATGTATAATGATTTAATTATTTTGTGTTAACAGTAAATACTATTTTCCATGACTTAATATTTTAAAAACTTATTCTTAAACTTAATTTAATTACCAGTGAAACGGCTGATAAATTTTTCTCAGAACTCTGTCTTACAGGATTGAGGTTCTTTATAGTGCCGTAAATCTACGACATGGCTTTACTTCCCTTCCGAAGGAAGCCATACTTAGTATTTTTACACCCAAAAAAATTAATCGGTTCTGACCGGATTTGAACCCGCGATCTTGGGTTTAGGAGGCAAGTATGGTTACTACTATACCACCAGAACCGATAAATTACCAGTTAATTACTTATAGTCACATGTCACATCATTTTGAACATAAAAACATTCTATTACATTACAGAGATATATTTAGCATAAATTAGATTTTCTATTAATTTCGATACCCGTGTCTCAGTTTTTCACCTTATACTAACCACTTCACCGCGTTTCAGCACTGTTATACAGATAGCAGAAAAACATATGGCACCTATATGTGCGAAATTTTAAGAAAATAAACATAAAATGTAGAACACACGTATTGTCTCTCATACTAGTCTAAAAACTTTGTTTGTTAAAAATTCCATGATAATTGTATTATTCTCTACTCGTGGAAAATGTAAAATTTTATATCAGCATTCATTTTAAAATTAACGTACTAATCTCGTTTAAACTTGGATTAATCTCAAAAAAATCTATTTTGCATCTTAATGTCTTTAACATTTCAAGGCCTCACTTGTAGACAAACGCAAGACCATCCGGTACTACTTCCATCTGGCCAGTGGAGGAGTCTAATATACACACCTAGATATCCAGCTATATAATAGTGCACTAAATAATAACTCATGAAATCCAACCCACCTTGATCCTTGGTGAGCTACGGTGCTCGGAGGCTGCAAAGCTTGATGCGATACAGCTATCTTAATAATTAAATAATGCTTTCTGATGACAAAGAGTTGTGGACGACTGTAATGCACTGGCTCTTATTAAATGACGACAGAATGAAACAAAGGACTACGATGCATGCTTTGCCCGTGTTGTATTATGCACTTTGTGATACAAAGAAATAAATGCTTAACATACTTGCATGAACTGCTGTGTTCAGTCAGAATGTCAGAGATAGCGGATTGTAAGGCAAGAAAGGAGAGGGAGGGGAAAATATGCTGACAGCGTAATATTGTATGAGGGTAAGTGAGAAAGTAAGTTTCCTGTGTTTCTTTTTTTGTAGGCAAATAACCACGTTTTATGTCAATACCATTTCTTTATTTTTACACGGAATTATTTACATATCTTTTATTGCGCCCTGCTTGTTTAACTATTTAAATATTTAATCTTTCACAGAGTCTAAATCATCTACCCCAAAGATAGATATACGTTTTTTAGTCATCCAAACAGATGAAAATCAATGGTGTAGCAGTTTTTCAACAGGCCAGATGAAATTGTTCAATCTTGTACAAATTCACGGCACAATTTTTGCACTTATTGCATGGATATCACATTTGTTCCATACTAACATAATCTATTGGTGGGTGTATCTCAGAATTAGCAAATTTCCTCTCTACTGTAGTAGCGGTAGCACGTGGGCCCTCCGTTAGTGAGGGAAGCTCATGGACCAGCAAATTTTTATAAGGACTTACATTTGTCTTATTCCAAAATGGATTAGCTTATTTTTACATTCTCTTGGGCCAACATGAAGGCGGCCCAAGGCTAGCGCTCGGTATTCTCTCTTTTCTTAGGAACCAGATGTTGAGGGTTACCGAAATTACGCACGAGGTTAGTTTGCACTATGTTTGAAATTGGGTGGTTTCTTCATTATTTGTCAGTGGAAAGTTGATTTTCACAGGGTTAAATATTAAGTTACAAAAAAAAAAACTTATCTGTTTTGTAATAAGAATAAAGTGGACATTTTATTGAAGACTCCGTTTTCATGTCTAAGTTCAACTGTAAGTTGGAAGTGAAACGATTTGGGCCTCACCAACCGAAAGCTATAGGAGCTTACTCAGCAAGACAGTACAAATTTATTGTTATTATTATTATTATTATTATTATTATTATTATTATTATTTATGTGTTTTGAAAAACATTTTGGCTGACAAGTTGTGAAATGAGAAACATACTTGTCGGTAGGAATGAAATTAGAAAAGAAATAGAAAGGACGAATTTCGTTTCTGTGTAGACCTCGAAACAACAGGTATTACATGCATGTCACAGTTTACTGTGATATTACGATATATCACTGAAGTAAACTGGTTGAAAGATTCATAAAATTTATTGCTATTTTAGAATTGACCGCAGATAGCTTAAGAAGCACTTTAATGTCTGTATTTTAAAAAAATTTCATATAATTCAGAAGTTTTTAGCATAAATGTACAATCGCTCTGCAGTTATGAGGGAATATTGGGATAGTGTATAAATGAGACCTTTCTCCACGCCATTTGTGTGTCATATAGTTACGTCCCTGGCCACGAGCCGCCACTGTGATAATGTTTACAAAAATATGGGCTGTAGTGATTGGAAGCGGAAGCGAATGGCTTCGTTCAGGTGAAAGCGTACTTTCTTTTATTTATGACATAGTCTAAGGAACGACGTTTTCTTTCCTATGTTTATTATTACCTTCATTATTGTGGTCACAAAACGGTACCTCTACCTGGCTACTGTGGAATGCAAGAAAGGTGTGGATATCAACTCTCTCTTGCTATGCCCATACGTGTGATGTGGCATGTTCCTTTGCTCCCATTCATTGCTTTTTCTCACAAAAAACGCGACTCCCGTTGCTTCTGCTGCAGGGGTCTAATCCATAAAAAAAGGTCGCCTTGCAGTGCGCCAAAAAAAAGCTCCCTGTGTGCACGTATTACACACATACAACATGTAACTTGCCGTTCTCAAAGTCTGTGACAAACTTGTGAGGACCGCATGGTTTGAAGGGAATTTTCTTATAACGCCAATTCCTCCTTTCCCCTCCCTTTCCACATAACCTCGAATTGTCGCTAGAAACTGTGAAACTTTGCCAAGAAGTTTGAAGCGAAGTTTCCGGTTCCCATGCCTCGTCGCCAGGCCTTTGCTCTTGTGTATACACAAACACTCCCCATGGCAATTCAACCCTTGTTCCCCTTTTCATCACCCTCGTCATCAGCGTTGCGATGTTCGATATAAAATATACACGCTGCTCCTTCAAATTTCGTTAAAACATGTCCGATTTAATCAGCGATGCGAGAAAACTACGACTGTGACAAACACCGAAGGAAAAAGTCTTGTTCTTGTTTGTCTTTCGTTTTCCTGTTCTCACAGAGGCTTCTCATTTGCATACTTTCCAAAAAAAAAAAAAAAAAATCGAAGAAGGTGCAACTCTTTTATTGCATTATAGAAGCAGAGAATTTTTACTTCACAGAAGATTTCAAACACGTCTGTGACTTGCGTCATCGACATTTCCAATGTTGGAGATGGGAATGAGCGTCTTGAATTGGGTTTCTTATGTTTCACGAAACAACCAGTCTACCAGTTACTAGCCTAATTCCTCCAGTTTTAATAAAACTTATTTCACGAATATTTATTCCACAAAGATAGAATCATAACATTTTTTATTAGTAACTTGTCAAAATTACTAGTGTAGCGACTGTGTCAGAGCGTCGAGAAGGCTATTTCGAGAATATTTATTACTGCGTGGATTGTTTGTTGATGCGATTTTGTTTAAATCGCATATTCAAGCCAAGAAATAACATTATGTCCACCACATCGGAAAGAATCTCTACTAATCTGTAGTAACAAAGTAACAGCGCTGCATTTGATTAATGAGCATGAAGAAGTAATATTTGGACAATTTTCCGACAAAATTACAAAGAAAGATAAAGCCGAAATGTGGAAAATAATAACGCAAACTGTGAAAGCGTTGGAGTTAATTACATGGGAGAAAGATTACGCATATGTAAGGGACACATTTTAGCCAAACATCAAGAAAGCTACAATGATAAATATATTCATATTTACATACATACATATAATATATTTTTTCCTTCCTCGGCTTATATTTGTTTTGCTGTAAGTTGAATTTTATTCTTCAAAAGCGGCATTTATAATTAGTAAGTTGTTACAAGGAAAGACATTTCTCTGTAGTTTTCAAATTCATTTCTAGTACCTTTTTTACAAATACGTATGCTTTTTAATATCCACTACTCAACTCGCATTCATTGTCATTATTGAAGAGGTCTAATATTTTTTTATTTCTTCATTTTATTTTGTCCAAGCTTCATGTTGATGTTATAAATTTCTAGGGCTTTCTTTTCTCTCTCTTCTTCTTTTTTCTGTTCCGTTAAAATTATTTACATTTTTTACACTGTTATCTGCTGTTGTTCTGGTAGTTTTTGTATTTCTGCTGTTATTCTCTATTCTTATACAACTGCTCAGTATATTTTTATCATTGTTAGTTGTGGATGTTACATTGACGTGAGTGATTCTCAACAGCGAGTTATAATGAAGTCCGTTTAAACACTTTAATCAACACGAGTATTGGTAATTGTGATAAACCGTAACCAGACAATCATTGTGCACCGAAATCAGTGAGTGGCCATTTCTACTTCTTTGCTTTCTCGCCAACATTGACCAGCTCATGAACCAGGAACTGGATACTGATGCAATCAATGTGGAAATTTTGTACTTTGTTTAACTATCTAGAATTTAGGTAAAAATGTTACTATAAAATGTATTATTGTATCAACAATTGTAATTTTGAGGGGTCACACATTAGGGTAGATGAAGGCCCCTTTGTAGTTGTTATGGAACTTTTGTTAATACTTGATAAATTTCAAATTTCATTATAGTATATATTTGAGAAATAAAAGAACTAGTATTTGTAGAGACTGTACCTAGCTAATGGTATAGGTACAGTAATTGAAATGTTTTATTTTAGTCCCCTGGGTTGCCTCGGAGCCTGGTCCCCTGGAATTCCAGTAAGCTACTGCTGATGAACCGGGGACTGGTGTCTGATGCAATCAGGGTGGCAATTTTGTACTTTTTAATAATTTATAAATAAAGGGTCAGTATAAAATTATTATTGTATTAAATTTTTTGAATTCGCGAGGAGGTACACCTGAAGTGACTTGGGTCAGATAGGTGGAGACCCCTTGTAGTT
The DNA here is from genome assembly GCA_030762175.1 of Metallyticus violacea. NCBI lineage: Eukaryota > Metazoa > Arthropoda > Insecta > Mantodea > Metallyticidae > Metallyticus > Metallyticus violacea. Next base: position 27,129,006 of record CM060845.1, on the reverse strand, counting down.
TGTATTTTTCTTACCACTTTCAATACATTTCAATTTTAACATTGACTAGGATGTTACAGGTGACAAGAAGAGGTGCTTTTATGTTAATGTCGCTAAAGAAGAAAGAAATGGTTGAGCCCTAAAAGTATAATAAATAATTAAAAATTAAAATATAAGCAACTGGTTGTGCATAAGCTACTGGCAAAGAAAATTCGCTCCCCAGGAATGTGATCATCACTTCTGCCAACAATTAAGACATCTTGCGGCTGCAGCTTAAAGAAAAATGACCAGAAAGGTGGCATCAAGTGATTCTGCAATTCTGCACTCCGCTAAAGTTACAAAAACACCTGTACAGTAATTTGTTTTGGAAGTTATTTAATATTTCCCCTATTTTGAGCCTGCAGCTTTTCTGTCCTGCAATCTTAAAGAAAACTTCTTTGATAACGTAAAAACTTGACTTGACTTCAACTGTAAACCAGCAATTTTCTCCAGACGTAGAATAGATAAACGGTAGAACAGGAGAATGATTTTCTAATTTATTTTCGTAGGATGTTCATCTCACAGAAGCGTCAAATAAACGTTTCTACACTTAAAACTCTTAATATCTTATGCCTTAAACCGATATAGTTTTTACATTCATATTAATTTACCAAAGGATGTAATCATGCCATAATAAAGAAAATGTACATAATTTTAACATAAGGTAAAAATCAGAAACGTGATAAGAATATATTTTGCTCCGCCTTAACGAAATTCCCAGAAGTGTCTCGATAAATTAAGACAGTGTACATTGTATAAGGTTCTTGTGCATTGCATGTCCTTCAGAACATGCAATAAGTCAAGATGTACAAAGTTGTGTTACATTAGTAATGCTATCTATATGGACATTTACATTTTTTAAAGTACATAAATATACATGCTCAATCATCTTCTACATATAATTAAATTATTTAAGGGTATATGTAAGTTTAAAAGTGTATTTTGCTTAACCCAAAAAATCGTATATGCTTTCAAAATTGTAAGTCCAGTGTTTGATACGTGAAATGTTATTCTAACCATGCATTAAAAATTAATTACTACAGCTCTGACGGTACCACGTTCTGTTTCTTTTATAATTTTGTGTTCATTTTCTTGAAAGCCATTTGAAATATTTTAAGACATTGTATATAATATTCTAGATATTTAAACTGGTGAAACACGCTTTTGATATTAATAAATTGCTAAAGAAAAACAACTTTTTTAAAAAATTTAAAATATTATAAAGTATTCATATGTTTTAATCCTTCAGCTAAACCAATAAAGATATTGAAAATCTGTTCTACAGAATTGTTCAGAAGGATGTTTTCTATAAACTTGTCAACTTTTCATTGTTTTGCCAAAAGTGGTTTCTAGAAAATGCACCTCAAAAATGATGAAACGTAAGTTGCGAAAAACTTCAGTTAAAGTTTTTACTTTCATTTCCGTTGCTGCTGGGGTTACTAATGCTGGCCATAAAAAACCAATAGAAAGCCCGTCTAGAATGATAGGTCATGAAGAAAGAAATAGAAGAGCAAAAGAAATTGAGGACTATGCATATAGCCAGCACAAATGGAAAGGAAGATAAACTTTGAACTTTTAAGTTTTATTTAACACACATTTCTTCTTCGTCTTTGAGGTGCATTTTCTCAGAATTTACTTTAAGTAAAGCAATTCAATTTTCCATTTTTATAGAAAAAATCCTTTGGCACAATCCCATGGAAAAGAATTTCAATAGCTGTCTTACTAAAGCTGTAAGCTTAAAATATTTGAGAATTATACTTATTTTAAGTTAAAAAATAAATATTTTGCTTTAGCAATTTATAGTATATCATCCAATAATTTTATGCTTAAATATCTAGAATGTGTATGAAAATTTTGATAAAACATGGCCAATGATTTTCAAGAAAATGAACCTAAACGTTTTTAATTTATAAAAATCACAATAAAATCTAACTCAGTTCTGTGCGATAATGCGTTCTACAAAAAAATTTAAATGATAAGCAACACATTTATCATTACCATGCAAACTTTCAGCTCTCTATGTTTTAAAGTTTATTGTTATATAGTATAGTTTATATACGTCTACTTGCTGCAGCACAGATAACAATAGAGCAGTACATTTCATGGAGTATAGTGATATCTTGTCATATCAGCTGTGGGTCCATCCTGATGATGTAGTGGTAACTATACTTTCTGCGTAAAAAATCCTAAGTATGTTTCCATCTGAAAGGAAGTAAAGCCGTGGGTCCCGTGTCGTACATTTACGGCACGAAAAAGAACCTCAAGCCTGAAAGAAGAGAGATTTCTGAGCAAAATTTGTTGGTCGTTTCACGCCATGAATTGAATGAAACGCTGATGACCTGAGATGTTAAAGAGTGTCCATAAATAAATAAACCAACCAAATATTAGATGTGGTTTTTTATGATTGAACACTATTTGAACCTTATACATTTTTTCATCTGTGATTTCGAAAAAAATCTGAACAATAAATCTGCTGCATTGCTATTCTCTAAAAGCAGATTTGAATCTTTTCCTATTTACGATTGTTAATAATTTCAGAGTAATTCGGGGAGAGCGTTATACATTCTGGTGTATTCAAAATAAAATTAGTTTTGATAAAAAGATAAATTTGAAATGGGCCTATGCATATCACACAGTGTATTTTATTGTTAGTGTAAAAGTTCATGAGATAATATATTTATTTGCAAAAAAGTAACTTTTAAATTTCCGAAATAGATTTGTATATGCTTTTCAGTTATTTATTCCAAATATGGTTCATAATGCTTTATTTTGTAACGTATGTTTCCGGGGAATATTAAAGTATGTTTCATAATCGAACATAAATAAGCTTTTTAAGGGGGCTTCAGAGCTTATATGATATAATGAGAGAAGCACGTACACTGCTGGTTTTACTTTTAGTATATGCTTACAGAGTAAGTTTCTGTGAATGTAAGACCAAGAAAGGTGATACCTTCGTGCTTGTCTATTACCTACGTGATTATTAGTAGGTATATGTAATGTGGGATCAGTTGAGTTATATGTTATACATTTCATTAAAATTTGTTGAATTTCAACCGCTTAGTTTTTTTTTAAGTGTAATTCGTGAACATTCGGGTGAGTTTGCAAAGCAGTCGCAAAGACTTAACGAACATAAAATTTGTCTTTTATAATTACCGCATTGACAGACATTCTAAATTTACGAAAAGTATCGTGAACATCTGCACAAATTGTTAGAATAAACTGAAAAAGCAAGACCTAGAACAACTCAGTCAAAACAACAAAAGTCAGAGAATTAGAAACAAACAAATCATTGGATTCACAGAAATTTTACTATATATTTGTTTACATATGCATTGATATAAAAGTATTGTAAAAAGTTTAACTCAGTATGATATATTATTGTCATTCACATATTCCTTTACAGAATAATATGCCTTTTTACATACACGTAGGTATGTTCTAAGGGCAGATTTAAAATATTTACCATTGTTTATTAAGGTTTTTAGGCTAGAGGGAAGAATATTTTGTATTAAAATGCATTCATAATAAACTCCCTTTTGATGGCTGGAAAGTTTTGAAGTCAGTCTATGTAGATTTGCATTTTGCCTACTGTTCTTGTCATGTATATTTTGATTTTGAATAAATTTTTCTTTAATTATTATAAAAAATTCATAAGGCATAATATATATTTACATGCAAGAATACTGCCATCGGTGGCCGAGGTCGTTAAGGTGCGGAATCGTGAGCGGAAGGTCTGGGGTTCGATTCCCACCAAGACCGTCCTCCCTGGCTGAGGGTTTTCCAAGGTTTTCCTCAGTCCTCATAAATGGAAAATGCCGGGAAGGTATCCTAAACCTAGGCCTTGAACGTGTCCTTCGTTTAAAAAAATACTTGCTCAATTTATCATTTCATTTCATGCATAATCATTGTCCGCCATGTGGTGCCCCAGTAGTAAAAACGGGCGTTAAACACAATTAAAAAAAACCCATGGAAGAGTTAAATTTTCAAATTGCCTAAAATATGTTTCTGTATATGTCTGCTATGTAAACCAGTGATTATTAGTATGGCTTTTTTTCTGTAATGGGAAGACATGCTCTTTTTAACTGAATTTCCCCAAAATATTAGACCATATTTCATTATTGAATTGAAATAAGCATAATAAATTAGTTTTGAAGTCTGACACCAACGTTTCTAATGCACGTATTGCATAGCACGCACTGCTAAGTTTAGCTGATCTTTACAATTCAGATAGTTATCAATTATTAAACAAAGAAATTTAATATCTTTGGCTTGATTATTTTTTACACTATATTATGAAAGCTGTTGCTAGAAACTATTATAAGAATATAAAAACATAGAATTAGTGCCTATGTTTTAATTTAACTGAGAAATCATTTATATGAATTATAAATAAAAGAAATTAACAGTTATTTCCTTTGCAGTTAACGCTACAAAATCTTTTTCAACCTCTTTGTCACTGTTCAAGGTATTGGCTGTGTTTTTTAAATGTTTTATTTCGTATTGTAAATGGAGGGAATTCGTTCAATATCTTTACCGCACTCCATAACGTCAGAGCAAGCATTTGACCTATTCCATAGTCAAGGCTCAGTCTCGTGTCTGCTTTTACCTGGAGCGGACGTGTGTGTTACAAGCTATGGCGGTTTATTCTACTGAACAGTGTGTGTTTATTTATAATAGCCGTGTAAAATGCAATTCATCTGTAGTGACCAAATGAAAATTCTAAAGAAAATATCCGACAAAATTGTGCCAACTAATTATACAGTTCAAGTTTGCAGTAACATGTAAATAAAGTGTTGCGTGTGTTTAAATAAGATATTTAACTGTTATTGCAGAAATTTGTGGAATGGGGGTGTATTCTGGCTGGAGGATGTGTTTTCAACAGTTACAGTTAAGGTAAGATTTAAAATTACTTACTCGCTCACTTTCAACTGAGTTTCCCCAAAATATAAGCCCGTATTTCATTATTGAGTTGAAATAGGCGTAATAAACTAGTTATAAAGTCTTAATTGGCTCCAGCGTTACTAATGAACGTATTGAATAGCATGCAGTACTAAGTTTATCTATGATAAGATCGTCATATTTTTAATTCAGATGGTTATCAATTATTAAACCAAAAAATTTAATATAATCGGCTTGTAGAAGTTCACTGTTATAATATCCTATCTGTAATTGTGGATCTGGAGATCTGTGAGTGATAAATTTCATAATATTTGTTTTATCTAGATTTAGAGACAGTTTGTTTGTTTTGAACCATACACACAATGTGCCCAGAACCAGATTTAGTTTAATGAAAAATCATTATGGCTATTTCCATGTGTAAACTATAGTTGCAATATGCTTCTTCCAGTTAAGATTTTGATTATTTATAACTCTTGAGAATTTTGTATGACTGATTTATTTTAGGGTGGTAATCGTGATAATTGGTTGTGAGATCTGACATTCTTTTTTATGAATTGAACAACGTTGTTTTATCTATATTCAGCGACATTTCATGGACTTGAAACCATAAGTTTATTAACATAAAAAGTTTTTGTAGCTGTATTTGACGGAAGTTCTTGTGATGTCCCTGTTACAAGCATATTACTACCATCTGCAAAACGTAGTATTCTTGATTTAATACTTAAGCTATATGATAGGTTATTGATAATATTGATCCCTACTTCATAACCTCTACCAAGTATTTGTGGTTGATTGATTGATTTATTTACGGACGTTCTTTAACATCTCAGGTCATCAGCGTCCCATTCAACTCAGAGCGTGAAACGGCCGACAAATTTTGCTCAGAGGGCTTGAGGTTGTTTTTCGTGCGTAAATGTACGACACGGGACCCACGGCTTTACTTCCCTTCCGAAGGAAGCCATACTTATGGTTTTTACGCCCGAAAAAATCCATCGGTCCTGGCCGGGTTTGAACCCGCGATCTTGGGTTTAGGAGGCAAGTATAGTAACCACTACACCACAGGACCGACGGATTTGTGGTGACTGGTTACAAGTTTTGCATTCTATCACACAAACAAGATTTAAATCATATTAGTATTACATTACCTAACCCATACAAATCTATTTTTTGTAATAATAGTTCACGTTCTATACAACCAAGTGCCTTTTTTAAAACTCAAAATATCCCTACAGCATATTCCTTCCTATCTAGGGGCTTCTAAGATTTCTGTAGTGAGTTAAAACTTGGCCTTGTCAGTTGATATGCCATTTCTAGAACTTATAGACTAGGTATTAATAACACTGTTACACATAATTTGTTCTAGAATCTTTGAGAATGAACTTAAAAGTGACATAAGCCTGTAGTTTGATGGAAAACTTTTGTTCACATTTTTTAAAATAGATTTAACCTTTGCATACTTCAGTCTTTCTGGAAATATTCCAGATATTCTGAATGTTTTACAAGACTTGGAAAGATGAACTACTTATATTATCCAGACGAATTCTTGCATTTAAGTAACAATTTTTTCCCATTGCACTGGGAGATGTTGGCCCAGCAATAAATTTATAATGAAATTGTGTTTACTTACAGATTTTGTTAATAGATCTGGTGTCTTAATTCTTACATTATTTCTGTTTACCATTTCTTTGCAACGGCCATGAAGTGACTATTAAAAGTATTTCCAATATTATGTAAATTATTTTTGTATTTTCGGGAAAATTCTGTGAAGCATCCATTTGTGCTAAGTTATATGGATAATTTGAATTTTCCAAATATTTAAACAAAAATGGTTTATTTATTTTTTGTTATGTTTATACACGATACTTTAAAACGTAAGATGTTCATGGTTTGAGAATGACAAACTGTCAACTGTCAACTTTAAATGCAGTGCAATTTAAGTGCCAAAATCAAAACACTAAAGAAAACCGGAAGTAAAATTTCCCGTATTATCTAATTTTAGCTCCTTCAACCAGTAAACGGCATTAAAAGTTACATATTTTACTTCAATATTAACACATGTCGTAGCGTAGTGTAGCCTTCAACTGTTCCCAGACGAGACAACAGTTGACTGGACAGTAATGCAAGCCCCGGAAGTAATAATGCTTCGATGACAGAGAAATGCAACTAGAGGTGGAGTTGTAGCATATGTGCAAGTGTTTTTACATAGCAAACAAGTTACAAAAGGATCGTGACTAGGTAATTAGGTTAATTATTTATAATTGAACTTGGTGTTCCACAAGGCTCAATAATGGGCTCTATTCTCTTTCTAAAATGCGTCATTTAGGAGCGTAAGCAATGAATCCAAGTCAGCAGATGACACCAATGTGTTTATTTCTGAGGACTAGGTACAAATGCATTTGAAGTGATAAGCGTTCGTTAAACTTTGACTAAACAATTAATGTAATTAAAACAAACAGGTAACAATTAACTTTCAGTCACACTAATTATTTTCATTCTATCTTAAGATATGGGACAGATTTTTAAGTTAAAAAATATTCATCTTGTAAATAAGAGTCATAAGAGCCCTCTGTGTTGTTACTTCCCTACTATCACGTAGACAATTATTAAAATTTTGCTGGAGAGTGCATTTGTATTCTTTCATGATCTTTGTTGTTTGAAACTTTGTTATTTTTAAAATATATCTTTACATACATTTTAAAGTTATATAATATCTATACCTGTTGGGCATGCTGCTTACTTATTGAACCAATAAATGCCCTAAAACTTTTACAGACAAAAGGGCAGCTAAGAATGTTCTGCGCAGCTCAAGTTGATAAAAGTATTGTCGATTTCTTGAAATTACTGTTCAAAGAATTTTAAACACTTAAATACATTTTAATACTCACGCCCTCTATAATATTAATGAACGTTTTAATTCCAGCACAGACTTTTTTAATGTGTGTTTAATGCCTGTTTTACTGAGGTATCACAGGCGGTGGGTGATATATGAAATTAAATCATAAATTGGGAAAGCCTTTTTTATTTTTTTTAAAGTAAAGAAGCGTTCCAGGCCTAAGTTAGGGTACCTACTCGGCATTTTCAATTTATGAGGACTGAGGAAAACCTGAAAAAGACCTCAGTCAGGGAGGACGGTCCTGGTGGGAATCGAACCACAGACCTCCCGCTCTTAAAGACCTCGGCCACCCATGGGCACTTATCACAGGTCAGCATATGCTAAATGCGGTGGACAGTCTTTTATTAAGTAATGGGGTGATGGTTATAAAGTATATGACCGAGAATAATACATAGTGAGGTTTTTTATTGCATTTGTGTGCCATATTTGAAAATTTCATAAGATATATGACGGATCTAATATTCTTAAACATTGCTCTCTATAGGAATTTTGAATTTTTATTATTTTATTAATTTATTTTTTTGTACAGAATGAAGTCAATAGTGTCCTGGGATATTAATGTAACGAATTCAGAAGCAATACATTTATTAAAATGCTCCAGATCCTGAATATTTTCTGAATAAATTATTCCCCACAGTGAAAAATCTATTGGAATTAAATTTGGGGAGTCGAACTGGCCATTCATTGGTTCAACGTCTACCAATCCATATATGAAATGTGGAATTCAAATCTATCACAATGTGCCCGTAGTAAGGATAATCTTGTTACCATATCTAAATTTTCTCTGGTTTCATACTCACCTCGTAAACCCAAAATCGTGTGTTCAATCATGGCAAGCATCGATGGATTTTTTCGGGCGTAAAATAAAGAAGGGAAGTAAAGCCGTGGATCCCGTGTCATAGATTTACAGCACGAAAAAGAACCTCAAGCCTGAAAGAAGAGGCCTCTGAACAAAATTATCGGCCATTTCAAGCCCTGAATTAAATGGAACGCTGATGACCTGAGATGTTAAAGAAGTTATACCTGTAATTATAATCATGTAACGATCTTTTCTGATGTAAAACAACGCGTTTTGCATTGGTAACTTATTCTCTTTGTGTCTTACTACACAGATATCGTAAATTAACTTTCGACTAAAAGTGTTAAGTTGATAACACTAAATTCACTTTTTATTGCAGGTGTCAAGTGACATATGGTCCACCCTGTGTGTGTGTGTGTATATTTGTGTCACCTGTGTGATAATTATGATAGCTTCAAGGCTAATTAATTACATATGCATGAGCATGATATTAAGCAGAACTGCTATAAAGCAGCTAATTTATTAAACTATCCCAGAAATGTACAATTTATTATTCCGCAGTGCAAGTATTGATTACCTTACATTTTATTTAAAATTACTACTTGATAAGTGGAACAGCAATGTGTTTAAAAACCATATAAAGATATTCTCAGTTACATTAATAGTAATGCAAAATAAACTTCCATGCAGGACCTTATTGCTTTAGTCACCAACATAAATTCCTTTGTCGCATGACACGTTACACATCCTGGAGTTTCGCTCAATATGAAATCAAAGGAATAAGGTTTATACTTACCAACTAATTTTATCTCGTAAACATATAAATTGTCGATATTTTGATACCTTTAAGACCAGTTTCAAGTAGGTGTAAATTAGTTCTCTTTGTATAAATATTTTTCTGAAAACTGTAAGATTAATTTAATCTCAAAAACATAAATTTGTTGATTTTATGACACCTTTAAATGAGTTTCAGATAGGTTAGGTCTGGCCTCTCTTTATAAAATGTTTATCGAAAACTGTGGTGTTAATCCCATTTCATAAACAAATAGAGTTGTTGATTTCATGATACCTTTTACACGGGTTTCAGGTAGGTTAGGTTAGGTTAGGTCCGGCCTCTCTTTATAAAGAGTTTATCGAAAACTGTGGTGTTAATTTCATCTAAAAACATAAAATGTTTTTCATTTCAAAAAAAAAAAAAGTTTTAAGACGAGTTTTAGGTAGGTTAGGTTAGGTTAGGTTAGGTTAGGTTAGATCAGGTCAGGTCAGGTCAGGTCCAGTCAGGCCTCTCTTTATAAAGCGTTTATTGAAAACTGTGGTGCTAATTTCATTTAAAAATATAAAATGTTCTTGATTTAAAAAAAAATATTTTTCGAAAAGTATCTAAATATAGTGTGAATGCTAAAATTTCAAAGGCTCATTAAATTTTGATGTTCCGCTATTTAATACAATTATAACAACCTAAATATTTGCAATTTAAGGGAAAAGTCAATCTTTTATCTGTCGTGGTTGTAAGCGAACAAACTTATGTATATTCATTACAGTGTTTTATATTTTCTTTTCCATTTTCAAAAATTAACTATTGTGGTTCTGATTTTATTGCTATGTATTTTGTGTTAATATCCAGTTCCCTTTCTTGTATTCTTCCATAAGGTTGTATGTTATATACTGCATATCTTCACAATTTTCTACTGTTAACAATTGGTTATTAGTAAATAGTATTTAGTCTCTCTTGTCAGTAACAATTCTATTTCAGTTCATTTATTTATACCAATTATATCTAAAATAAAGTGAATGATGAACATCAGAGCCGTTATGCTTTAGTGCCATAAAAGTTGTGGGAGATTCTATATATTGTAATTTATTTTTTGCATCAGATTACTACATGAAATATTTATTGCTTGGATAAAATGTATTAATATCTCTCAAAATGTATTCAAAAACAAATTAACTATGTGAAAAAGTATACCATTTAATTCTTAGATAGTTTCAGTTCCTTTCAAAAGGTGCTCCCGGAAGAAAGTAGAGCTGAAAGAAATGGTATCCACTAAAAGGAGGCAATAAAACATGTTAAAGCGTATCTTAAATTTTAATTTTGGAATAAGTTTACGACCATGGTTATTGTAAACTTATTCGTGTTTTTCTGTAGCACGATGCCATTACTCACAATCTCAAAAGTTCAACTAAATAGATTATGAAAAAGGAAATTTTTTGAAAAAGATAACTTGAAAATCAATTATTTTTTCGTGTATAATAAGATAACAATGGACCTAAGTAATAAATATATGTAATAAATTCATTGTACTTGTATTGTTATGAAATGCATTAATCTGTAACATTGATCTCAAATACATTCGTATATCAAGCTTGATGTGTACTTTTCGGTAAATATTTGACAAAATCGCGTTATTTCAAGCCATAAAGTAAGATGGAACAATACGACTGTTTATCCAGGTGAAACAGATGATTTACATAAACAGAATATTGTCACATGTATAGTTAAGGAGCATTATAAATTACTAAATTAATATATGTTTATGGACGTTTCTTATTTCATTTGAATAAATATTCTTTAACTTGAGCTAAAGTTGCTGGTGCAGAAAGCACAAACATATTGCAAGGAACAAGTGATTAACCACTTCCTATGGCAACCCCTAAGGATTTTACCATGACATCATTGCCCGCCTAGTAACAAGCGAAGCATGCTGAACCTAGGATTGTCACGCGTTACTAGGAAGGTTCTAGAACACCTACTCACTGTTCTGTCATTAGTTAGTGTAACTGAAACTTAGGGCGGTGGCACACCATGATTTGTAAGCCCGACATTACAATCTAGGCAATCATAATTCTATATAAAGAGCTGCACTTCTCTCACTTGACATTACCTACAGACCAAATTCTTGAGTAGTAGAGCTGCAGTCCCGAACGACAGCGGAGAGAGCCGAACTCAGTCGCGAACGGGACAACTCTGCCTGATCGCATGTTAAAGTGTAGATATTGTATGTATTAATTTTTTGTTAAAGGTAACGTAACTTATGCTTGTCCTCCGTTGCAATATGTTGCACCTAATTACAAAAATGACATTTTCACCTTTTACCACGCATTGTCTTATTGGAATGTCCAATTAATTCATATATATACACACACTATTCTTAACGCTAACCTCCTGTATATCCTAGAAACCAGTGGTTTGCTGCGGCTCGCTGCAGCCTACGCTCGCCTCCTTTTCGTAAATACAAGTTGTCGGGGGGTGGGTAAATCATTATAATGGTGGTAAATCTCCTATAACTCCTGTAGAAAAAAACATCAAGATTCGAACCCACTACATTCACAACTATAACATGCCACTCTTACCGTCTGAGCCATTATGTCGTTGTGGTTAAATTTTTAATTATCTAGCTATATCTTGAAAGTAGCACTTACTTCGGTTTACTCCGTTATCGCTCGGGACTGCAGCTCTACCGCTCAAGAAGGTGGTCTGCCGGTAACGTCAAGTACAACTTATTCAAGCGAACTCTGTGACTCTACGACACGCTTTTGCCTTCTGGGCTTCGTCTTTGGTTGACTGCGGCTAACAACTCCGCTTGCTCGACACCAACGCGGCGACGTAACTCTGCCCGTCTTTACAGCAAAGGACGGCATATCCCCAAGAGGTAAGAACTCCGTCATGGGAGTAGCTATATTGACAGCACAGAATATCCAACTGTGTACACTCAACAGCCCTGGATGTAGCTGAATAATAAAGTAGTCAATAAATAGAGCACCAAGTGAGTTAAGTATTTTTATCCAAACCTCACCACTACTCCCCCTAGTTACAACATTAGTCGTGACAATATATTTATTAAATTATCCATTAACGGTCAGCTAGTTTCTTTATCCTTTTCACAAGGTAGTGACCAAACCTTAGAAATATGCAGCACGCTATGAAACATCTTTTAATGAGTAGTTAGCTGTTCCATACTTTTAAGCAAAATTTTATTCACTAGAGATATAATTTTTAATCTTTTACATAAGTTTTAAGTATTGGTGGTTTGATCGTGGTAAATTTCCAACTTTTTGTCCCCCTATTACAAGTATGTAATTAAACCTTGTGTAATATATAATATCTATTTTTATGTCCTGAAATTCTGTACATTAGAGAGATCACAAATAATGCCGGAGATATTTTAAGTTATATTTTTTAAATGTATTATACTAATACGATTTCGTTTATTTTGTATTGATTTGATTCTCCGTTCATTAATACATTTTTATAATTTTCTGATGTGTGTGTTTCAAATCTAACTTTAAAATATTCTCTAAATCAGCATCAAATGAATTTCTATTTTCTGTATATTAAATTATGTGTTGTTGCTTGAAAGTTATTCAGGCGATAACCATGTGTTATATCCGGAATAACAAACCTGTGTCTTTCTTAATAACTGAGCATGAAATAAATTCAACAGTACAAAGTCACCCTCTGAACTGAATGCGAAAGTTACACGAAGCTATCATACAAATCTCTGTTACATTTCATTCCTGGGGCATATCATGTCAAAGTAATATAATAAGCAGCTGAACGACTGTAATTTCAGTTACAGGCTTGTCCCGTACTTTACCGGTTAAAACCTCCCAACTATAAACACGTGGGATGTCTGTTATCAACGCGTGACGTAACACATGACTTGAGAATTTCAACCTTATCGCAACATTAATAATAATTTAATAATTTCCAATATTTGTAACATTCGATCATTGAATTTTAAGTGACAAAATAAAAATGTATTAATTCACCGTAGAGAAAAGCCTTACCGGAAAAATTATTCGATTTTAAAATACCAATATTTCTGTATTTTTATGCCAGTTTTAACACATACCTACTATGAAAATCCGTAATTATTTAAAAAATGCCCGAAAATTTTCGATTCGTTATTGTATTGGTAATGCATGGCCGGCTTAACGGGGATTTACCTGCCTTGTTTCTAACCGATTTTGTTTCTCTTTCCACTTTCTAGCCTTTCCATGTGCTGATGCGAAGTCTTTGTGCTGTACAGGTGTTGAACGTTGTGAGACCATGTGTTTCAGTGTGTTAGTGCTGTAATAATGCCAAAAAGTCAGTCCGTATACTTTAGCACACACAATCTTTATGTATGATTTCTATTTGTCAACAAACTCGTATAAAAGAATGAGACGGCGGTTTATAGATAGATTCCCTGCTGTTCGTGCGCCTCACAGAGAAACGGTTCATAATCTTGTGAGTAGATTTAGGGAAACGAGATCTGTTCTTGATAATAAACCGAAAATAAAATGCCGTGTTCTTGGATAGGGGATACTCGATGATATCGGAGAAAAGTTAGAAAAAAAATCTGAGAAAGCTTGCAGGAATCAGGCAGGAATTTCGCAAACCTCGGCTTGGAATGTCACTAAACTTTTAAAATTGAGCCTATAAGATAACCGTAGTTCAGGCATTGCAACCACGCAATAATGTGAATAGAGTTAATTAATGGGTGTTTGATAATATTAATGCTCACACTGTTGACACGTGTTTATTCTTTTTATGTACAAAGCGTGGCTTTATTTACATGGTCATGTAGTGACACAAAACAATAGATAATGGGGTACAGAAGATCTTGTACACGAAATGCCATTGTCAGACCGAAACATTGGTGTTTGGTGTGTTGTAGAACTATATGTGCTTGAATTTAAGGGGCCATCGGATTCCGCTGGTAAAGAGAACGCTTCCCGGTGCCAAGCAAACCCCGTTAAGCTGGCCAAGTGTTCAAACGAGGGCTCTGTACTTGTTAACCCTGCTAATATTTAATCCACCACTATAGTTAAACCACTACTGACAGACATCTCAGATTACGTTGTTTAATTATTTATTATAGAGCATTGAACATATCCTAAACTTGAATTTACAAAGGTTTGTCTTTTATATTGAAAGATCCAGTATTGATATCGCTGTCTAATACGGGGTGCTGGTGGAGAGGCGAACAAATATTATCGAAAATGAAAGTCTGTGTTTTGAATGGTATGTTTGTCTAGTATGTTTGTGTTGACTGTTTTTGTAACAAAACTATTTATTTATACAAAAAAATTAGATGACTTGGAGAGAGGACCCGCAAGGGGCAAAGAACTTATGCGGTATTTTTTTTAGATGCAAAGCACACAAAATAATGTGGGGAGAGTTGGCACTACATAGCTTGAAGCACGGTTGCTGTAAACATTAACAAAACAGCTGCATGGAAGAAATGCAGTACAAGTGCCCTTTAAAAAAACACAGTAAATAAACAGTAACAATTCCCAAGAGCAAAGTAGTGTTTTTCCCCTAATTAACGAGCTGTACTCAACGTTAAAAATTGCACTTTTGTCTGTTGTAAAGTAAGAAGAGGCGTTCAAGGATTTGAAATACTCTTTATAGAGAGGCGCAAAAACTTTCTGATTTGCGCTACCCCAAAAAGATTGTCGTTTAATTTTTTATAACAATTACTTATGCCTTTTAGGCTCACCATGTCTGTAGAAGGCTTTTATCTTCCGCCTGATGTTTGTTATTATCTGTAGGGGATTGGTTTGCAGTCGCGTTGCAAACCAAAGTCTGTTTGTGGTGGTGTATTTTAATCGGGGGAGGTGAGAGATAGCGGTAAAAGGAGCCCCTTACCCATGAGAGTTATTATGTGCATGCACCATGTCTCATCACGTGGGTTCCCAAATGGTTTAACTCCAGTACAGGCAGATTATTATTGAGTTTCAAATTGAATAAAACGTTAATAAAGACTGTTAAATAATAATATTAAACAGTATTAATGAAAGCACACCTATCTCTATTAAATATTTGAAAACTCACATTTATTTCAGTATCAAAAAATATTACATTTGAAGTAACATGTGGTACTGGAAACCCTTTTCAGAAACGATAACCAGTCGTTTGGTTAAATATTTATTTATTTTGTTTATACACCGGCGATCTTTAACATCTCAGGTCATAAGCGACCCATTCGAATCATGTGAAGAAATGCTGATAAATTTTGCTCAAAGGTCTCTTCTTTCAGGCTTGAGCCTATTTTATATGCCTTAAATCTACGACAAGGCTTTACTTCCATTCCGAAGGAAACCATACTTAGGATTTTTATGGCCGAAAAGTTATCGATTCTGGCCGGGTTTGAACCCGCGATCTTGGATCTTAGTAGTAGTCAGTTGCTCCTAAATCCCTGGCTAAGGAAGTTTAGTGTGAATTCGTAAAGTAGTTACTTTATATAGATTTGTGTTAATTGAATGTAAAAATGACAAACAGTATTTAACTTTTAAATCATAAGGTTTTTAGAAATGTAAGTGGAAAGCATCATAGTGTTTGAAAATGCAGAAAATTAACAACAGATAGGCAGGGGAAATTTGTGGATAAACAGGGAATATCAAAAGAGAGGATTCTGGGGAAAATAACCTAAGTTAGGAAGATATTGAAAGACAAGAAATATTTGATAGTATGAAAGAAAACAGTTCATTGAGACTTTATAGGGAAATAAAAATATATGGGGTATGGAAAATATATAGAACAGCAGCAAGGGTTTGCAGGGGCCAGAACTGGAGTTATGAATTTAAAATGGTTAAAATATGATAAAGATGTAGAAAAATGTGTGGGGAAAGCAATACGAATTTCATTGTTTATTGTACTGTAAGTAAACAAAGTTATGGAGAGAACAAACTTGGGAAGAATTTATTTGGGGAAATGTTAATTAGAAAGATTTTAACTGTAAAAGGAAAGAATAATATAAAAATGATAGGACACTATTTGGGCAAAGTAAGAGAGATATAGATAAGAATGACCAAAAGGAAGATGGAGTGAAACGTAATCTTAGAAGTACAATAGATCATATAAATATAAACAAGAATAGGATAATGCAACAATAAATATGGTGGGCACCAATACACTAATAACCTGGGGTTGTGTGTATTGGGATAAGAATGAAGAGAGAGAGAGAGAGGGGGGGGAGAATATCTACAGGAGATAAGTAAGATTAGCATTATTTTATTTTTAGATATTATTTTGTAACGAATTGATAAAGTATGTATGTTTCAGTAGTATGTTATGTAGTATGTTGGGATATATTTTGAATAAATTTCAATTTCTAAGCTTTTTTTCTTTGCGATCGTTGGAAAAGAAAAATGAAGAAAAAGTTATATGAGAAAAGTAATAATTGTGAGGTAATGTTTAAAATCTCTTACTTAAAAGTTTGGGCTATTTTTGGAATATTTCCTATTCTTTTATAAAGGAATATTTATGAATGTGTTAAACTGGCAGGTTCAATAATAGAGCAGAACGTATAACTGAAATCTTTGCATTTGTTGTGGGTAACTGAGTGTCCCATGTTTCTATTTACGTCCCAGAAATTATGTTTCATTTAAACAGCGGGTGAACTTTGAATTTCAGTATAATGAACGGTTTAGAATACTTTAGCAGAAGGAATGCTACAAGAGACAGAAAAGGAAATTCAACATAAACCAAGGAATTCTTTCTATTAACATTACTTACAGAAAATTCAATATTTATCAAATATACATTTTTGAACATGGAAAATATCACTTGTGTATCAATTTTTAATCAAATTTCAGTGAAATGTTTCAAGCATTCCTTGCAGAAAAATATTAGCCCCATAATTTAATCACTAATTATTTTTAAATAAAATTCTGCGCTGGTTTTGGAACATTCTTTATGTTCCATAGTATTTTTTCAGCAAAAGGTACAGCCTCAGAAAGTTCACGTAAATATACCAACAGTTCTGCCCAACTGCACGGAAGAAATGTCCTTACTCAAGAGCTTTGACAGCCCTGTTAAGCTTTTCCTTTAAAGAGGGGCGGGGAAGGCGGATTGCTGTTTACAAGAATCTAATCGCCGTAGTTATTTAGCAGAGATTTATATGTCAGAAAATAACAACTGCGACGAAGAACAGCATGCCATTTTCAACATTAAATTAGCTTTTAACATAGCGCTATACGTCATTAAGAGCAGTTACGGTTCTCCACTTTTATGAAGGCAGTCAGCTGAATTCAGCCTTTATCTGCTGTTGTGTAACTTGAAACATTAAGACCCCTATAGTGCGTAGGGTTATCGACCACAAGCATAAGCTTCGAATGCATCAGGACAGGGGCGGCCCGTCAATAAGGTCAGATGGACTTTGCCCTCCCCCCCTTCCCCAAAGAAAATGCTATAATAATTTATCGTTTTCTCCTGGTAAACTTTTAAAACAATAAATGCATCAAACAGCGATGTATAACCGCTTAGTTCTTCATTGTATTTTAAGCAATAAACGCATATCCTCTCTACTGTTGTAGCGGTAGCATGCGGACCCTCCGTTAGCGAGGGTGGCTCATAGCCAGCAACTATTTACAAGTCTTTCTCCAAGATGGGTTAACCTCCTCCTGCTTATTTCTCTGTTCTCTTGGGCCAGCAGGAAACCAGCGCTCAGTATTCTTTCTTTTTTTTAGGAACTAGATGTTGAGGGGTTACTGACACTACATATAACTGACTAGGTATGTTTTTGTTTTCGCACTTTGTTTGTAATTTGGTGGTTTCTAACAGTTTGTCAGTGTAAAGTTGACCTTTATACTGTTAACTGTCAAGTTACAAACAAGCGTATCTGTTTTGTGGCAATGAATAAAGTGTACATTTTATTCAAGTCTCCAGTTTCGCGACTTAGTTTAAAGATAAGTTGGAAATGAAACGATTTGGACCTCAATAATTTAAAGCTATAGGAACTTACTTAACAAGACGGCACAAAATTAAGAAAGTATTTTTAGGGTTTGAAAAAAAAAATCTTACAATTAACTGACAGCGTGTGGAGTGAGAAACATATCTTGTCTATAGGAATGAGATTAGAAAAGAAATAGAAAGAACACATTGCGTTTCGGTATAGGCCGACGAAACGACAGGTATTACATGCATATCACAAGTGTTGTTATATTACGATAAATATATTGACAGGTAAACTGGTTGAACATTTCATAAAATTATTTGCTGTTTCTGAATGTCTACAGAAGGCTTATGGCGTACTTTTAACAGCTGGATTATAATAGTTCCATGTAAATCACAAGTTTATAGCACTGCAGTTATGAGACATTGTTGCGGGGGAGTATATGTCTTGATTAAAGGCATCTTTCCCCACTCCATTTGGGTGTCATTTACTTATTCCCATGACACACCCATCTACAGGGGCCATGAGCCGCCACTGCATCAGGATATAGTCGACTTTGCCAAAAAAAATTCCAAATAATATCATAGGGATATGTAAATTAAACTTCTATTGCTTTGCAAAATTGTGAAAAATTAACTAATTCCAACTATGAAAATACCTTATGGATTATTATAGTACCATACAATAATATTGGCTTTATATGAGATCTTTTGCCTCATAGGTTTGTTTGTGATTCTTGTGATGACAGTTGGGCTTCCTTCAAAGGAAGTGGGAAATGTATGATTTATCCAAGCATGCACTAAACTCAGGAAAATGACAAAGAAATCAGCTATATCAGTATATTTGCAGGTTTCTCTTTGTAGTTTCATGTTTATAAGAGTTACTTTTCCTCTAAAAAACATAAAATTAGAACAAAAATGTCATTATTATTATTATTTTTTTCCTCAAAACTTACTTGAAGCTAAGGTTAGATTTTTTCCTGTATATTAAAACGTTGTATATCTTGCCCCTGAACTACAGAAATTTAGCTGCTAACAGTATTTCAGTTTTAAAATAGTTTTTCTCTATTAAGAAAACGAAGATAAATTTATACTTCAAATTTAGAGATTAATATTAAATTTCATAAAATTTATACACTGACCAATATAATTGTAGTTCAATGAATTTTTTATATTTTATTACATAAGTGTGCAAAATCTCAATTGTAACTATAACAGTTTCTGAGAAAAGGGGGGAAAAAAACTGTATTTAGAAAAATGTTTCAAGATAATCTTAACTGAAATTTAACTTACAATTTTGACTCGCTCTAATGCATTCTAGAAATATAATCATTAGCAGCATTCTCTGTTGCTTTCTAATGGCTAATCTGCGTCTTTTGATGAAATGTACTTCAAACAGCTATCTGGAAGATTATTTGAAGTATTTCAGTGAAAGGGGCATGGCACACCAAAATTTCAATGACTTTTAATACCGTTTATTAATAGTTAAACGTAGTAAAGTTGTGAATTACACGTAAAAATAGTTACTACTACGCCATGCACATAAGTTATACGATATTTGAGATAGCTATGTAACCTCCTTCATAGTATACAGGTCACCTCCTGAATACCGGACAAAAAGACAATATACACATTAAGTCTTCTCCTCCTGATTGAGAAGTTATAAAGTCCCGGCATTTACACATTGTTCCATAAACACTGTCCCCTGCATCGTATTGGCTGCTATGTGCCTCTGAGTCATGTTGCATTGTGCGCGCTGGTCTTTAGCGGTGAAGACCCGGGCTTCAAATACTGGCGCATGAAAATAATTTTTCCAGCAAATGGAACCGAATTTGTGCTTCTGCACACTTTTTGACTGCTATTTCGACTCTGATCTTAAAGTCCCATCCACAGATATGAGGTTACATCCATAAGTTTCCGACCTTAAGATTTTCTAGGTATGATAAAGACAATATACTTACCCTTTGTTGCAATACACTTCTCAAATCTTTGAATTAATATTCCAACCCCCCCCCCCCAACAGTCAAAAGTCTTGTCTGCAAAATGGACATAAACAGCATCCACCACTTCTTCGTCACAGTTACATTTCCTTCCTCGAGCTTTCAGAATAGGAAATAGTCACTGTGAGCTAGATCTGGGCTGTAGGGTGGGTGGTCGATCTCCTTGAAGCCACATTTCTTCACAGCTTCCTTTGCAACAATGAACAGTACTTTCGATGAACAGTATTTCTTCACAGTCGCAAAAGATTGTGGCCATGACCTTCTTGGTTGACTGAGTGACCTTAGCCTTCAGAGGCGGTACTTCGCCAGGTTTACGCCACTCCATTGATTCTCTTTTGGACAATGTATCATGGTAGAGGACTATAGTTTTATCTCCTGTAACAATGGTTTGCAGATGTTACAACAGATGACTCGTTGCAGCTTTTGGACTGAGGACAGAAGTCTAGGCACCCATCTTGCACTAACCTTATTCATGATTAAATGATCGTGAATAATTCGAAGGACTGCTATTTTAGAAAGGCCCAAATTTGCTGCTATTTCTGTAACTTTGAACCGCCGATTCTCCATAATTTCTCCTTCCACAAGAGCGATGTTTTCAGAAGTGAGCACCCCGAAGGACGATCTGCACGCTCTTCGCATTCAATGCTTTTGCGGTAGAATATGAGGGGGATGCTTCCCCTAAATACACATATCACAAATATCCATCGATACTCCATTTTGAACATATCACAATCTTCTACACATAGCGTTCTTTATGCAACTATATTTGAACAACTGAACACAGCGGAGCAGAAGTTACTTAACAGATAAGGTATGCCACCAGATAAGGGTTTTATGAAGGCGATAATCCTTATCGGCGAGTCCGGAAACTTATGGACCTACCCTCGTATGTGATTAGACTCTCAAGTTCCGGTATTTTTATTTGAATGGATTACACAAATCGGTTTGTCATGCCCACAGGGACTACGTTAAAGACACACGTTTGTGGGAAAGCCGAAACAAGCCTTGAATAGCGTGCCGTCAATCGATTAAAGATGGAATTGGCTATGGTTGCGTGCCCACATTGACGAATATCATACCCAAAATTGTTTAATTCTCTTTTAAATCGATAGAAAGATGGCAATATCACGGTAACATCCCTAAAAATCAATTTCGAATATGAATAATCCATTTCCAATCTCACTTCAGCTTATACTTCGATTTAAGTTCGTTTTTAGTTCATAATTTCTGACAATTGCAACTTCTGAGGAGAAGCAGATGAAACGATGGGTACGGTTAACAGTTTCGACACAAAAAAGAACATATTAATTACTATCTATGCGGCAGGCGTTCACAACAAAGCCGCGTTTGAATTATCGATTGTTAGAATGAAGTCCATTGTTATTGGAGGAGAGAGCGCAAGAACAAACTTTGTGATGATGTAACAGGATTTTCATCTCGCCATAGAGTGGATTATTGTTCGAAAAACTAGTACATAGAGCCTGATTAGCCCTTGTCCCCATACAAAGCGGCGCAGAGCATACTGTTTTAGTCTCATTTTCGTGGATTTGCATGGAAATTTAACATGTGCACATCATTTATCTGTGTAGCGGGTGAAACAATTGAGAAACATGTGGTTATTTTTCCCATATGACATTTTCCTACACACTTCTTCGTGTGATTTATTTTGACGAAAAAATATTTAGATCATATATTTCCACTTCGCTTGTTTACATACCATTTCACACCCTACTCTCTTTACCGACACTGGTCGCCCAGTTCGTTAAGGCGCGAACTAGTAGATGGGAGCTCTAGGGTTCCATTCCCACCAGGACTAGCCTCCCTGACTGAAGTTTTTCTCAGGTTTTTCTCTTTTTTCATAAATGGCAAGTGTCGAAGAGGTACCCTAAAATTTAGGCCCGGAATATTTCCGTTAAAATTTCCTTTCCCATTATACAGGGGTTGCTATTTCAGAACCAAAATGATGATTAAATTTTTTTTCCAAAAAAATCTCTTTAAAAGGCAAAACAACTACATTTTTGTATTACTTTTTATGTTTCAGTTATGCAAGGACGTCGTAGACTGTAAAAATATTATATAGTGTTCAAATGCAGTTTCGATAAATTTCGGTTTAAAATAATCCGGTAAATACATGTTTGTTGCTATTCTATTCTTTTAAAAATAAACATATATACTCATAAAATGCATATTGAGTCGTACAATAAGAATATGAGATACTGTAATGACATGGAAATAGATTCCTAATTAAATTTTGAAATTCTAACTCAAAAGAGCTCATGGTCAGAAATGTATAAACGTATCATAATATTTCTATTTTACTTCAGTTATTGTCATATCTGATACTTTATAAAATCTGGAAACAATGAAAACTTAACCTAGTCGAGTTTAGTCTAGAAATCCTGAATTATTAGCTGCATTTAAGGAAGGCAGATTTCAGATACTTTGGCTACCCCTTGCATATTTGATCACCCGAGCCATCGACGGTAAACGGTAAACAACGTTCGGAAAATGCGAGTTTGCCGCATCCACCGTACTTTAAATTTTCAACGACCGGTTTACTTATTGCCTCTCGGTGTCTGCAGAGCTGATATCGATTGGGAACTACCTTGCAGCAGGTATCTAAAAACAATGTGCCGGGAATAAATTCATAAGCTGTATACTCATCTTCTGTTGGTGAACATGCACTTGAATACTTGTGATGTTGTCATGTATTGAAGTTTCTGTTGATATATCAAGCTGCACTTTTTATTCTTTCAAAACTTTAAACTTAATAAAAATGTAACCGATAAATAATGCAACTTAAATAAAAAAAAAAATAAAAAACATAATGACAATTGATGTAAATGGGAAGTTAATAGAATAAATAAAAACGGTGTTCTAAAATAAGGATTTAGTCTCTCTCCAATATTATTTAATATATATATACATATACATAATAATATACATATACATATATACCAGGTATTTAGGTATTTAGCTCTGGGATCTCAAATATTTTCGAAATGAAACAAGATGTAAAACATTTAGTTGTGCAGGAATGCACCCATGTCAGGGGATCACACAATGGGGATTATGTCCAATCCAGAAAATTAAATAAAAAAAAAAAAATAAACACCACCGCTCTCAACTCAAAGTTTCTATTTAAAATGGAATGCACGCGTTTTTTGTAGCGAAATGAAAACTGGATGTACCAATAACACAATTGGTTTTACTTTCCTAAACAGAATTATTTACCTATAGCACAAAGAAACTTCATGTTTGTAAATTATATCCAACATAGAAAACGCATTCACAAGTAAGTAACGTCTTATCTGATGAAATTGTGTCACTTCAGCAGATGTTCAAAGTGACCAACGTTTCCATCAATGCACTTGCGGAGACGGTGAACAAGCGAGCGTTGCACAGATTGTAGTGTTCCTACAGATGTTGTCGTACACTCTGCAGATTTGCTGTTTATATTCTCAAGTGTATTTGAAAGTTCCTGATACATTTTATCTTTCACTGCATAGCAGAGAAAGTAGTCTAATGGCGTCTAATCGGGGCACCAAGCTGTAAACTTTGCATCCACAACTCCTCTAAGAACATGTGCGAAGTGTGCGGGGTA
The DNA here is from genome assembly GCA_030762175.1 of Metallyticus violacea. NCBI lineage: Eukaryota > Metazoa > Arthropoda > Insecta > Mantodea > Metallyticidae > Metallyticus > Metallyticus violacea. The sequence goes on along the minus strand of CM060845.1, from coordinate 27,105,132 downwards.
CCCATCATGCTCGAACCACATTGATAGACACGTTTCCAATCCCGCGTCCCCCATGAGAAGGGGTAGAGTGTCTTGCAGAAACGACGCGTATCGCTGTCCGTTTAATGTTCCCTGATAAAAATTGGGAACGGTTGTCAATGATATCTCACCAAACATTGACTCTCCACTTTGTTGATGAGCAACCTCACTAAGCAAGTAGGATTTTGCACGGACCAGTAGTGCATGCTCCTTAAATTCACATTACCGTGATTTGTGAACGAAAATTCATCCGTAAACAAAATATAACTTAGAAATGCAACTGGTTCCAAATATCAATACGGAAAGCGCGTATTAGCTGAAAATAGAATCCGTAAAATACGTTACGGTACATACTGTTTCCTTGTTTGACACTAACAGCAGTGCAGCGGACCTGTACACTGAGCACACTGATAATAGTTTGTTTACTGCATGCTTTTAGTAAAGACATTGCAAGCAACCCTTGCTCTGCGTACAGACTACACTCTTTGATAACGTCAGAAACATTGCCACCGTTTAAAAGTTTATATAGTTCAAAAGGTATGCTGTTATTTAAGTAATATCAATTCTTAAAGAATGGAAAATATTATATATAAAGGAATAAAGTTGAAACAGATAAAATAAGTAAATGTTTTGCTATTTGGAGATGATAATAGTATTCATTAGTGACAAGGCAGTTACACTACAAAAAGCAATATACCAGCTAATTAAAATAAATAATACAATGGGATAATTTAAAATACCAAAACAAGAAGTAATGGCGTTCCGAGGTAAATACCTAGTAAGAACAAAAAGTGTGAAAGAAGAAGAAAAAAATAATAGAATAAGTATCACACTTTCAATACTTAGGTTGTGATGTCATACGTGAAAAAAGATCAAGGTGTTAATATAAAAATACAAAAGTTGGGATTTGTGTGTGGAAAAACTAGAAATATTTTGAAAAACAAAGTGAGAAAAACACACCATGGCCATGTTGTTAAAACTAGGCATTTATCTTTTCAATGACAATGTCAATGTCATCTTTTAAAAAATATATAAATTATTATGTAAATGGGCTTTGGTTCTTTTATGTGGAAGTGAGGCTACACTTAAAAGAAGAAGAGGAGGAGGAGAAGGAGGAGGAGATTAAAATTCAAGCAGTAGATAAGCTCGTTTTATGATTTGTCAAAGGTTGCACAAAAGATCATGTAAGAAAAAATTAGGGAATTATAGACAAGAATGGATAAAACACTTAAAAGAATTACAACAGCATAATGGAAGATTAAAAAAGGATGGATAGAAAATCGAAACAGTCAGGAATCTAATCCGTGATGGAAGAACAAGAAGAAGAAGAGGAAGAAGAAGAAGAAGAAGAAGAAGAAGAAGATGATGATGAACGCCTCTCCCGCAAATGTTTCTATGGATACACTGTTCTAAAATGAAATGAATGTATTAAGGATTTAGTTCTTATTTTTCTCGATCCAGTCAATAAAAATTGGTATTGTTGATTTTCACAAGAAATCTTTCATACATTGAAAAATTGCACAGGTTAAAAAAAAAACTAAATGACAAACGTTTAGAGATTGCACGGGATCCCAGAACAAAACGTTATTTATAGTATCCTAATTTCTTATGATGCTTTAGATGAACCGTTAGACGGCGTAAGCGTTCTTCGGATGTAAGAACGCATTTTATTGTACATCTTGATCCTGTGCATTATTTGTTTACTAACAATACATCTGCAGTGAGTAATGGACATGTTTGCACGTACCTAAGTCAACGATTTCCATGGGAGCGCATTGACAGAAATGGTTCTGCAAATGGCCCCCTGTTTGTGCGGAATCAAATGGGTAATGTTGTTTAAGAGAGACCTCAGTTGAAACAAGAGGGCCAGGATAGTTCAGGGAACATAACGACATTCTGCAGGCCTTGACCGCGTTAAACAGTCCATGTTCCGACGATATTGATTGTTGTGTAGAGAACAACAGTAGAAATTGTAAAATGAAGTGATTGCAATTATATTTTTATAATATCAAGGCAAATTGTTTACATTATTTAAGACGTGATGTCCTCGAAAAACAAATTTTCGCAAGTTTTCAATTGATACTGCACTAATTTTCATCTGCGAAGCTATTTAAAAAAATAACAATAAATTGCAATTGAACATTTTGAGATTTACAATTCTCAATTTGTAAATGTTTCTACATGATCGCACTCCTTTTCAACAATCTTCTCTCAGCGTTGTATCAATATCTCTATTCCAGTAGAGAAATATGTTTTGATTATATCTGCAGTCAGGGATTCCGTTTTATTCGAACTTACAGTTTCTTATCTTTCTTCTCTCAAAATAACCTTCAATGGACATTTAAGAAACACGTAATAATCTCAAGAGGTAAGATCAAGGCAGTTTGCGGGTTGCTATAAGGTTTGCAACCTCATCTCTGAATGTTATTGTGGCATTGTGTGGGAACCTGAATAACAATAAAGGGAAAGAAAGCCTCCAAGTTCTCTGCTACGATTCCGCTCGTCGTCTTTGCAATTTTCAACAGTGCGGAGAGTTCAGACTTCAACTTTTTGGCTTAAGAAGATGCCTCTTGCTTTCGGGTTGTAGTTTAACTCTCCTTCAACATTATACTGCTGAATCATATTGTGCTCGTTAGTCCAGATACCCGCCCTGCACGCAATTGCAATACTTGATAACCTCTGTGACAGTAAAACGTGAGCATCGGATACTGAGCAAAATGGCATGAGCCTGTCGCATTTTTTTGATCAATGAAAGGGAAGACCAAAGCGTCGCTTACCACGGATTCTGTGGGGTGGGAATTAAAGGAAGTTTACAGGGCATTGGGAAGAAGTGGGTTTGGGCAACACTATATACAGACACGAAGGTTGTAAGGATATAGTGGCAACACTGATGTCATGTGAGGACGTTGTTCTCAGCATGTCTAGAGGAATGGTATAGCTATTCAGCACACTCAGCGTCACTAGTACACTATCTGTATATGGACAAAAAACGAAGCTTTCGAGCCATGGTGTGAATTTAGACCGCACTAAAGTTATGTTTTCTAAAAGCGAGCAACGTGTGCATGGATTAAAATTAAACGATACTTCTTAGGGACCTAGGGGAATGTCATATATGTCTGCAAGAAGCCTGTGGCATTGAAACTTTGCCATATTGATCCGCGGGGTGCCAGACTTTCGACAAGAACGCAATATAGTGGAATATGCGCCACGTTAAAGTCATCTTGTCGTTACAGCGCATTAGGTTTATTTTATTCAATCACTGCTTTAGGTGGGTTGTTAATGACATTGGGAGTTGGTGTCCGAAGTCAGAAGAAATCACATGGAGTGTTGCAGATCCCAAATATCAACCAAAACAGCTTAGATACAAATGTCAGGTGTCTTCCATAGGCGTGGCAAAGGATGATAAATTATGTTAAAAGTCTTCAGGTTCTAGAATAACTGGTTATTACTTATGAATATTATGTTGCCGCGACTTATTTCCAGCCCTTATATATATATATATATATCATGAGCTCTCAAAATCGATCGGGTCTAGCGTCACTTAGTAGCGTCACTTAGATTGAAGGCAGAAAGGTAAGCAAATCAACAACGAGGCTTAGCGGGAAATATGTGCTTTTGTGGAGGCAAAGAAAACTGGCAAAGCCTTCTAATGGACTGCCAGTTAGGTTGATTTCTCTGGAAGCTAAGTAAGGAAATATGTTGGCATGTTGGGATCTGTTTTTTGATGGGAAGACAACTGGGTAAAGTCTGGGCTTTTTTCTTTCCTGAAACTAGAAAAGCTCAGTTGAAGCGAGTGGCCGGTCGAGTCTGAACGTATGTATGTGTATGTTGCGAGGATCTTATATTCACTTTGGCAGGAGTTGTCGCTCTGGCTGCCGACCTGCAAGCTGCTGTGCAACGGGCGACAAAACCACTAAAGCTCCAGTAGTATTCTTATAATTCTTTTATAACCATCTGTAATTTCTAGCATTGATTTTTTCTATTCGTGTTTATATAATTAAATTACATGTACTCCCGCGAACCATATTGTACAAATGTGTGTGTTAAGAATGCGCAATGGATAAATGGTTTTGCTCAGCTGTGATGCGGTCATTTTTATATAGCGCACTTCAATGTTGAAGCTTACCATGTCATCTGCAGGACAGTGCCAACACTTTCTCTACGAGAGTTATAAACCACCGAGGTTTTGTTTTTCAAAAAATACTGGAATTTGTGTTACTTTTTAAAACGCTTGACAATACTTTCATTTTCTTAGCACGCGCTGGGGTGTACGGGGCGTCTGTGTATGGAATATTAGAGAATTAACGCCGCATCTAGTCTGCTGACAGAGGAATGCTGCAAGCCTTTGTGACGCAATGATGAATCGAGCGTCAGCAGAGTGGAGGTGGCAAGGGTTCCAGTGTTCATTCCACTCTTATCGCATCCACACCCGTTTTAGTGATTAATGTACCATTAATCCAGCCCTCGAGAGGCATTCCACTAGAAGCCACTCCCTTTGCAGAACGTCAACTGTCTTTCCTTCTCAAATCATTCATATGAAGATAGCCTGGTCTTGAGCAGAAAGCGAAGATTTTATCTAATGAAGGTATTTTCAAGTTATCATATTCTCTTAACAGTGCCTGTAAAGTTGGAATTGTTCACTCACACACAAGTTACACTTAAGAAGTTTTGAATGCATCGAAATACAAACCGCTCTTCATTAAAAACAAATCCAATTTGTAAATTGTCCATAATGAAAAAGTCACATACGTATTTACAGGCATTTACAGCAATCTAACAATATAATACTTAAATAAAATTTTAATAGCTAGTGTACACTAGTAGATTTGTTTTATTTACGGACGTTCTTTGACATCTCGGGTCATCAACACCCTATTCAATTCAGGGCGTGAAGCGTCCAATAAATGTTGCTTAGAGGTCTCTTCATTCGAGTTTGAGGTTCTTTTACGTGCCGTGCCGTGCCTTGCCGCGACTTTACTCCTCCGAAGGAAGCCATACTTAGGAGTTTTACGCATTTTAAATACGCATCGACCCTGGCCGGGATTGAACGCGGTCTAGGAGGCAAGTATACCAAAACCGACCTCATAGATGGTGATTCAATAAAAGGATAAATTGGAAAATTTTAGTATATAAATATACGAAGATGTATAGCAACTTTCCATGAAATAGTTGTCATTTGTAATCCACTATCATAAAACTGCAGGCAGATGCATCTCATAGTTAGGGCATTTGCCAGAGAACAATATCCGTGCAGTGATTAAAGTAAGTTGAAGTAAGTGGAAAGACCGTGCATTTTAAAACTCGGTTACATAGGTAACGGGGATTCTACACGGCATTGAAGTTAATTTAATAACGTGGGTTTATGTGCACCGAAAATAAAGGACACTCCAGATGCTTAATTGAAAAATGACATACGAGGGTTGATTGACATATCTGTGTAAACTCAAAAGGTGGTAGCACTAGATAGTTTTCAACGTTACCATGGAAACGTGGTGCACATGCTATAAACAGTTACGAAGCTTAATCTGTATTTGAGAGTCATTTTCCCGTATAAAAATTTAAACTAACGTTAAAATGAAGAAACTAATATAAAATAATATTGAAAAGACCTGTAGAAATGAAGGAGAATCTGGACAAACATGACAAAGAATCTGAATGGTTTATAAATGGGTTGGTGAGTTCAGATATGGCCAAAAGAACACAAGGGATGCGGACTGTTCTGGTTATCCTGTCGAGATAGCGATTCCAGAATTTATTGAAAAATCCCGCGACATGTTACAGACCGTCTGGAGACTGAAGGTGCGGGAGATTGCTGAAATTAATAGCGTTTCTGTAGATCGACTGGATAATATTTTGCAAAATAAAAAAGTTATCGACGAAATGAGAGCCACGTTTTCTAACAACTGACCACAATTTTGTCACTTCCGAGTAGAATTTGGACTGTTTGAATTTCGGAGAAGGTATTTGACCCACCATTACTCAGCAGACAAAACATCAGAGAAAGTGTCCAAAGAAGGCTAAAACAGTCCGCTCCTCAGGAAAGGCGATGGCAACTGTGTTTTTAGGTTGCTACGGCGTAATTTTAACTGACATTTTCTGGAAAAACATGAATATTACGCTAGAGCAATTAAAAGTCGCGATGAAGAAGAACCGTTCTCATTTGGCACACAAAGCTCCTGTTCCAGCACTGAAATGCTGTGATTGCGACCTCTAAATTATTGAACTTAAAAGTATGAAATCCTTCCTCACCCCTCTACTCTTTGGATCTGGCTCCCTCGGGCTTGATCCTGTTCCCCAACATGGATAGCAAAAAGAATTCTCTTCATATAAAGAGATTTTTAAAGAAACAAATGCTGAGGACGATAAGCGCATTATAAAATCGTTGGAATGAGAGTATAGTTTGGAAAAGAGATTAAGTTAAAAAATAAAACCTTTTATTCAAAACATACTGTCATATTCTCTTTATTTTTTCCACAGCCCATCGTACTAAACACTCGCCGTAAGCAATTAAAACACCGCCCTAATCCTAGCACAAAGATGGAGCCGTATGTGGATAAAGTGAACTATTTTTGCTATGAGATGCGTGACCGAAGGGCGTTTAGACACCGATGGCGTGACAGTAGGGCGTGAGTCGCCCATTCCTTTCTTCTGACATGACATGCTCGGCACATGTATGGTGACCATCTTGTTTACATCCGCCGTCAAACATGCATTAACATTAATTGAATTATTACATGCGTTAGTTCGACTTCTTTTCTTCAGCCAGACTCCTTTGTTCAGCAGTTGAACTTTTATCGCTTCTAGTAGCTGCATTATGCCGTTCAGAAATTGGACAATGTTTATGTATGTTATTCATTTTAAATTTTAAAATATACAAACACATTTATTTAAAAAAAAGTATTTATCACCGAGGCATCACAGCTGGTAAACACTGGTGATACATGAGATAAAATGATAAACTGGGAAAAACTTTTTTTTTTAAACAAGGAAGAGTTCCAGGCCTAAGTTTGTGGTACCTCCACGGCATTTGCCATTTAGGACTGAAGAAAACCTGGAAAAAAATCTCAATCAGGGAAAATGGTCATGGAGGGAATCGAGCCCCAGACTTCCCGCTCACGAGTACGCGTCTTAACGACCACGGCCAAACGTGGATATTATAATACATTTCTGATTTGGCATCTTTACAGTAAATTTATACATTTTATTATTATTGTTATTATTATTATTATTCATTAATTTAAGAAACAACAAATATTTAACTGGATTACAAAAAATAATTTTAGAAATTACGGAAGTTATAAAAAGAATTATAAGAATAGTACTGGGTCTTCCATGATTTTGTCGCCCGTTTCAAAGCAGTTGGCTCATTGGCAGTCAAGAGCGGTAACTACTTGCGAAGGGCATAATTCCCGCAACATCAAGTTCTGGGAATTAAAACAAAAATGAGCACATACCTTAGAACAGAAGATTTTTTGTTTATTTGGTTTATTTAAGGACGCTCTTTAATATCTCAGGTCATCAGCGTCCCATTCAATTTCGGGCGTGAAACGGCCGACAAAGTTCGCTCAGAGGTCTCTTCTTTCAGGCTTGAGGTTCTTTATCGTGCCGTAAATGTACGACACGGGACCCACGGCTTTACTTCCCTTCCGAAGGAAGCCATACTTAGGATTTTTATGCCCGAAAAAAATCCATCGGTCCTGGCCGGGTTTGAACCCGCGATATTGGGTTTAGGAGGCAAGTATGGTAACCACTACACCACCAGGACCTATAGAACAGAAGATATTGGAAATAACTGTCCCTGCCATCTTTTTAGAAAATGGTCATTTACAAGCATCAGTTCATCTTCCGAAATCGAGTCAATATAAACCTGAAAGCATACACGATCACTGTTATCCAGGAATTGCTGGCAGGTGATTCTGATATTCGGATAGATTTCTGTAATTGGATGTTATTGATAGAATAATTAATTCACGTTTAATATTCTTTACTGATGATGATGTTCCTTTTATGAGGGCGTTCAATAATACTCTTATTATCGGTTTTAACAATAAAAAATAACTTCACGCTTTGCATTGTAGAACGATTACGCGTCCCTGTAGTGTTTGCCACTTAAATTTTACCGCCTCATTATTACGCAGGACGATGCTGGAGTGCAAATCCAAGATGGCGCACTCTGCTGAGAAGACGGAAACTCTGCAGTTATTCGTTTCCTGTTTGTGAATGGAAAATATGCAAAGGAAATTCATGCTGGGCTGGTTGCCGGTAAGGAGACACTGCCCCAGAATATGACACTTGGTTAAGTGGCGTAGGATTTTCCAATGAGGAAAAATGAACCTGGAAGATGGGCCATTTCTCTGTGTAGTTGTTTTACATGACTTAAATCTACGACACGGGACTCACGGCTGGTAATATGGTGATGGTTACTATATACTGCATGTTAATGGACAAGATTTAGTGTAATGTTCTAGTCCAGTTTTAGAGAGTCGGTATTAATGCTGTACAAAACCTCAGTTTAATGTTAGAAGATTCCTTTCTGGGTATGATCCACACAAACTGGACGAAAGTCTTAAATAATGTGCGAGGGGTTATCTGCAATCAGTTGAGTAGAAATATAAATCCTATTCAGATAATGTTCCATGTCATTACATTTTATTATCAAAAATGTGGTTTTTTGGCACAAATAATACCCATGCCGGAGAAAATTTCCCAGCGCATTGAATTGGCTATTGGCTGTTATATGAGGTGCATTCAAGTTATAACACTTCCAATATTTTTTCTCGATTGGAAACATGCGATTTATTTTAAAATACGCGGGCACTCATTGTCAATGCGTGACTGAGATGACAGCACTGTACGGCACACACAACTCTAGCGGCTGAGGCGAGAGTGAGGACTGTTTTGATACTTCAAAATGGCGACGTTTCATTACAAGAACAGCGTGTAATAATTCATTTTCTCCATTTGCTTGGTTTGACACAGACTGAAATTCATCGCCAGTTGAGTGGGACATGTGGTGATGGTGTCATGGATGTGTGTAATGTGCGTTCATGGGTGCAACAGTTCAAGGAAGGCAGATCGTCGTGTGACAACAAACCAAGGCATTTTTGAGTTTTCATTTGCATGTCTATTCGCTAATGTTAACATTGCATTATGTTTCAGACGATTTCTAGCCTGTGTCAAATAACCACCCTCAAAACTTCCAAAGTTAAATACCAATCGCCTGTACGCCTAGATTGCCTTGAATCATAAAGACTGTTTCCAAACCGCCTCACAACTTGAGAATGCTTGTGGTGTTGTTCCTGTTTTCGTTGTTAGCACATCCATAAGGCGTTGCAAACGACCACTTCTATGTAAATGTTTGGGGAAACTTAACCTATTAAGCTTGGCTTCTATTTTAGCGAGTAGGAATGTAGCTATTGTTGTTGTACCATGTAAAGATTGTCGAAAAATTTCTTCAAATCTCCCCAATCCAATCTACTAGGCACCGTAAATTGCAACGAAAAGAAAAGAAAAGAAAAGAAAAACTTTAAAAATTAAAAAAGCGCTCTAGCGGTCACACTTTTTGTTTTTTCTCAACGAAATTCAACATATTTCATTAAAATAAAGTTAAAAAAACCGTTTCTGAAAATAAGAGCAATCCGAATATTAGGAGTTATTTTATCAGTGTTTAATGCCCGTTTTTACTACTGAGGCACCACAGGCGTGCTATTAGGAAATGAAAGCATACCTGAAAATCGAGTGGGGATTGAAGGGAAATTTAAAACACTCTAGCGAACGTATTCTACTTTTTTAAAAAATACTCGGTATATTCCATTAAAATAAAAATAAGAAAAATAGGTCCTGAAAAATCAGGGTAATCGGGCCATTAGGAACGAGGGTTTACCTGAAACCCAAAATTTTAAAATCGCTCTAATGGCACCAGGCTTGTTTCTTCACAACCAAATTCACATCTCTAATTTTCTCTCTATGTTTTAAAATAAAAGTACAAATTAGTCCAGCATATAAACTGTTTTAATAACATTGCATATGTTTTATATTTAACAAAAATATCTCCTGGAGATAGCAAATAGGAAATATTAACGTAATAGTGTTTGATAATTAAATTTATATGTAAGAACGTTCTGTAATTACCTTCTGAAAACGTTTTGGTTACATGTTTTTACTACAATAACATTTAAATTAAAAATAACATTTCGGAAATTTCAAAGCCAATGAAAATCGATGGAATTTTCACTTGTTTATTGTTGATTGTGAACGGATTGTAATTATTTTTAAATAGTAACATGTTTTTGTTTTATTGAAACAGAAACACCGAAACGTTCTGTGAATGTAAAAATATCATTAAGTGATCAGTTCATAAACATGGTTACCTTTAAAAAGATTTAAAATTGCCCACACAATATAGCTTTGTCTATCAGTGGTGATATGCTTCATTTAATTAATGGTATATCATTAATGTTTGTGTTTTAATCTCAATAATAATATTAATAACAATAATAATACTTTTAAAATTGGTTTCTCATTTGTAATAGTTATAGATTGCAAGAATTATAATTTTATTCCCCTAATACCACGCAGTAATGCCATAACTTATTTCATTAATATATATAATTTGGATTTTATATTCATTTCGAAAGTTATTCAAATTGAATCCGGTTACCTTACGCAGTTCCTGCGTCTCAAATTTTTTAAATGTCACAAAGAATTTAAAGCAGCTTTATTTGTGTGTGCTCTCATTCCTGCATGCAGGAGATGAACATTTTATGCAAAAAATATAATCAGTGGAATAGTGTTCCAAATACTGCAAATATGTATATAGTGTAACGCTGTTATGGCTGTTGGAAAATAAATTTGAAACAAATTTCCCTGTTACCACGGTCTCACTTGTAATTACATACTGTTTTAATAAAAATTATAGTGGGAGTATGCATTTTCGCTAAACTCGCTAAAATTAAAACCGCAAAGCGCAGAATGTCGGTCCGCAGCGGAGTGGCGCATTCTTCCTTACCGACTCTAATTTGTTATAAAAACACAATAAAGGGCAGAGGTGACCATAGCGGCACACCTTAACAATAACACTCCTCCTGTCGTTGTTGCCAAATGCATTACTGCAATGCAAGGAATTTTGTTTGTTTTGCCGTCCCTTAATTATACACCTGCAGACACATGAATATCTGCAAATACAGGGCACTTTTAGCGACAACGAGCCAAGACGCAGTACTTAGTGCCCAGTTACAGAGAGAAATGAAATTGGGCGCATGTAGCCCCTATTTAAAATATGCATATTTTTTTCATCTAGTACAAACTAGACAAAAATATGTTTTCGTAAAGTAACAATTGTGATCAAACCACTTAAAACCAGGAAGGATATTGATAACAGCAGTCCTTATAATTTTTAATGTGGGCATTTTATAGCTGATCTTTTATATTTAGTGCATGAAAATTCAAATATGTAAGTCATTTTGCTGAGTCAGGTCAGATTTTCTTGTAAAACAGTCCCTGTGGCTACCGCACTGAAATATATATAGCAAACCTAATCATCATATTTTGTGCTTTTTAATTAGTAATGTAGATATTTTGTATATATTTTTAAGAAGTATAACGTTAATGTGTTAAATATATGAAGTCAAAAGAGAAAGTTCTCTGATGTAACTATCTGCGGTGGCCCAGCCCGAAAGGTAATAGAGTCAACGAGAACATAAACGGATAGCAAAGGAAAGGGACAAGTGCTATGCCACTTTTTAAAATACTTCCGTTTGTGAGGGTTAGTAAAGTCCAGGCTTTCGTACATTTTACGGCAATGAACACGCCAGCCGTTTGTACAGTTAACTTTAAACCAACCAATGTAAATAAATGTTTTAAACTTCCAAACATGGCATGCATTGGCATATTAATTTGAACCAACCAATAGTAAATGTATATTTTGAATTTTCAAAGCAAGGCTCGAGACTTGTGCATGCTCGTGTGACCCCCTTTGGCTTAGAGAAGCCAACGTTTAGTTAATTTGAATGAAATATGTAAGAAGGAGTTTACTCTGCTGGGGCATCAGTTCATACATACTCGGAGGTAACCCTGATCAGTTTAAATAATAAGACGTTTAGTTCACGTGGGCAGTTGACGTCAGGATGTCAGTCAGACAATCGGATTCAGTTCATCTCCTTAGAAATCGCAGCAGCTAAAATTAAATTCCATCGTACGCAGAACACCAGAGAACGCGGAAATTCTTGGCAATAATGACATCGCGTAATTATTTATACAGTTCGTATCCTCTCCCAGTCTTACATCCTAGCATGTATTAGGTTTTTTCGGTAGCCATTTTTTTAATGTTCCTCATTTGAGTCGCATATCCATAACATGGAAAATCACATAATATGGAAACAACACTTAGTAAAGACTAAGCATTAATAATAGCAAAACGTGTATCCTTTATGTCATTTTGTTGCGTATATATTTTCATATAAAACTCTTAACAAAATTAATCTGAAGGCTCCATGGTATAGTATAACTTTCGCGACTACTAATCCGCAAGTCCTGAGTTCGAATACCGGTAATGTTAAGCTGTCTAGGCTTTATTTTTCATTATATTTAGAAAGTAAATGCAGATAGGACTAAGATGCAAAGAACTCCGAGCTCATTTACCCCTTCATCAATTCATTTCATTTCATTCCTTCCTGTATACGTAGAGAGTAATGCAGTCAAAGCGGCAATAAATGAACCAATTAAAAAAGTTAATTTTAAATTGTGCCATGGCATTTAGTTCTAAATTTGCATCGATTGTTGGTTATAATCTGAATAAAAAATAAACAAAAATGCCCATTATTTAAATGCAATTGTTTCCATTCCAGACAGTATTATTGCTTTTCCATATTACAAGGGCAATAACTGTACTTTCAAATTGCATGCATTTAGCAAATAAATCTATGTAATGTACTAGTAGAGTGAAAAAGAAACCGAACTTTGCCCGACTCCATCGTGCAATAGATAACTTCTGCCTTCCCTTCGTGGAGTACAGCGTATGTTCCTAGACGCTTATGACATACTGCAGTTTCGCAGGAGTAAGTGCGAGGGTAGGTCCATAAGTTTCCGGCCTAGCCGATAAGGATTATCATCTTCACAAAATTATTATCTGGTATCATACCTTATCTGTTAAGTAAATAATTGCAGCTGTAACTTCCACTCCGCTGTCTTCAGTTGTTCAGATATAGTTGCATGAAGAAGGCTATGTGTAGAAGATTGTGACATGTTCAAAATGGAGTTTCGTGCTGTTATTAAGTTCTTTACAAAAGAAGGATTTACTCCAAATGAAATTAAACAGCAATTAGACGGTGTATATGGGAAAATATTCCCTTCATATTCTACCGTAAAAGAATGGGTCAAGAAAGCATTGAAGACGAAGAGGGTGCAGGTCGGCCCTTGGAGATGCTCACTCCTGAAAACGTCGCTCTTGTGGAAGGAGAAATTATTGAAGACCAGCGGCTCAAAATTCAGAAATAGCACAAAGGTTGGGCCTTTCTAAAACAACAGCCCTTTGAATTATTTATGAACATTTAAACTTGAATAAGCTTAGTGCAAGATGGGTGCCTAAACTTCTTTCCTCAGTCCAAAAGCAGCTAAGAGTCCTCTGTTGTCAGGCATTTTCGGACTTCTGCAATGGCAACGAGAGAGAAGATCTGCAAACCATTGATACATGAGATGAAACTATGGTCCTCTACGATGATCCCTTGTCCAAAAGAAAATCAATGGACTAGCAGGCGTAAACCTGGCGAAGCAACGCCTCTAAAGGCCAAGGTCACTAAGTCAACCAAGGAGATCATGGTCACAATCTTTTGGGACTGTGAAGGAAAACTCTTCATTAACTTCAAAGAGAGGAACACCACAGTAAATGGGGAGTAGCATCCTGGCCTACTGCACAGACTATGGCTTCCATCAAAGAAAGAGAAAAGGAGAGGAAAGCTGAGTGGTGGTGTGCGCCTTCTTCATGACAACACGCCTTTGCACACAGCTCTTGTTACAAAGGGAGCTGTGAAGAAATGTGGCTTCAAGGAGATCGACCATCCACTCTACAGACTAGATCTAGCTCCCAGCGACTATTTTCTCTTCTTAAAGCTCAAGAAGGACCTTTGAGAAAGGAAATTTAAGTGTGACGAAGAAGTGATGGATGCTGTTTATGTCCAGTTTGCAGACAAGACTTCTGACTATTTGGGGAAGGGGGGATTTAAATGTTAATCCAAAGATATGAGAAGTGATTGCAATAAAGGGTAATTATATTGAAAAGTCAAATATGGTTTTTGTCTTAGTCATTCCTAGAAAATGGTTAGACCGGAAACTTGTGGACCTACTTTGTAGATGATCAATTGTGACTAACATGGCACAATGGAAGATACATTTCGAATTTCTCCTAATTAATAAACAGTCGAATATTGCCAATCGTGATGTAGTGCAACGGAAACTGCCTAATTTATGGCAAGGAGAGAATTGGGTTTTCTGTTCACTACAACATCTTAGCACAACAATCGCGAATAGCTCGCAAAGCATAACATGCTGGGAGCCGGAAAGATGGCTAGTGACACATGTGGGGAGAGAACTTTATCTGCCTACTGCATGTGTATCATCACCTATTCAAAAACTTAGTGTTGGTCAATCTCTTCGCATTAGCAAAAGAGGAATATCAATGGTATTACTGCCCAAGAGGCACTCTGAAGTGTGAATGTTCATTTCTTTTCTTCCTCTACTAGTATTTCTCAGGAGGCTTTGTTTCTATTATCAGTTTGTATTGAAATAATTGCAATTATATTTTTCCCATTTCTTTTTTAAGATGAGTTTAATTTATAGCGCTTTATGAATAAGAATAAATCAAACACTTTATAATGTGCCACACTGGGCACTTAATGCTTGATATATGAAATCCCCAATTAAAATCTCTTTAAGAATTTTAAGTTATTGTATCATTTATTAAATATTTCCTTTAGAGAAAATGAAGTGGATATAACCATATTTCATATATTTAAAGCCTTAAATTGAGTCATAGCCTTTTTTGACCATCTTCCTTAGGGAAAACAAAGTGGATATGAATACATTTCATATATTTAAAGTCATAAATTGCGATAAACCTTTTTGAATATTTTCTTTGGAGAAAATAAAGTAGACACTAACATTTGTAATATATTTAAGCCATAAATTGAGTATGAACTTTTTTGTATATGTTTATTTTCATTCGATGCGTTCCTTTGCTCCATTAAACATGACACAAATGCTTCAAAGTTTCGTGATTTACTCGTGTAGTTTCGTGTTTCTTGATTTGGATGCGAGCAATACATTGGACCAGAATTTAAAATAAAAAAAGACAGAAATACCCTCACCGCTATGTAATGTGAAGCGTGGCAGGACGTGGCCTCAAACGTATGTTGGGCAGAGCAAACGAAGCCAGTTATCTTTGTTCAAATCAGCCTAATGAAGGCTTAATGGTGCAGCAGGGCCGCCTAGAACTGCCCTCGTTAGCAGCTTTTCGTTTATACCAGTTCAGGTAACGCACGCAAGAACTTTCCGGGCACAGACTATTAGCGTAACTTCTTCGGCTTCGTTTAGTGGCAAACTTTATTAGAAATTATTATAAGATACGTAAACTTGGGGATAGACGTGTAAAGTATATATACCGGGTGTTTCACCTAACTCTGAGGTCACTCCTGTACACAGTGCGTTGCTTGCAATGTGTACTAAAAGCGTACCAGTGTCTCCTGATTTGTTCTGCGTCAGTGTTAAACAGGAGACAGTCATAGTAAATATATGACACTGTTTTAAGAAGTGTATGAAAATGACTTACACCTCAGCAGTTGCAAGATAATAATGCACATTTGTTTATGGATGAAACTTGGTTCCCAAATCATGGTAATGTGAATTTGAGGAGCATAAACATCCCTCTGGCTTTGCGAGGTTAAACGACAGTGGGGCGTCAATGTTTGGTGCAGTATCATTGATAACAACATTGTAGGTTCCTATTTTTATCAGGGAACATTTAACGGACAGCGATACGCGTCATTTCTGCAAGACATATCTATCCCTTCTCTTGGAAAGAGTGTATCAATGTGGTTCCAGCATGATGGGTGCCCCGCACACTTCGCCCATGTAAGTTGTGGATGCAAAGTTTACAATTCGGTGGATAGCCAGCTCGGTGCTCTGATAAGACACCATTAAACTACTTTCTCTGGGGCGCAGTGAAAGATAGAGTGTATCAGGAATTGCCAACGACACTGGAGTATACGAAACACGTGTAGAAACACTACAATCTGTGCAGCGCTCGTTTGTTCACCGTCTTCACGTTGTTGATGCAAACGGCGGTCACTTTGAATATCTGCTGAAGTGACACCGTTTCATCACATAAGATGTTACTGATGTTGCTGTGAATGCGTTTTCTGTGCTGGATATAAGTTACAAACATAAAGTTTCTTTGAGCTATAGGCCACTGGTAATTTTGTTTAGGAAAGTGAAATGAACTCTGTTATTACTAATTGTACCTCTATTTTTCAGCTCGCTATAAAAACGCACATGTTGCATTTAAAAATGTAACTAAGATTGAAAGCGTTACTTTTTTTGAGCATCTAGATTGTTCACATTTGTTTCATTTCGAAAATGTTTGAGGTCTCCGAGTGAGGTGAGGCATCCTATATATATATTTTATAACTTTCTGGAACTTTATATATAAGAAAAATAAAAATAAAGCAACACTATCTACAATGTAAAAAATTAACAGTAATTATGATAGCAGAAACAGATAAAACACAAAGAAAAGGTCACACTTGAGATCGCTATATTTCGGACTCGTGGAGTCCTTCTATGACACGAAGACAAGATATAGCTAAGAATATCCTTTGAAGAAAACTCTCTAAAGAGAGATGGTCAATCTTTAGCAGACCCGGTTAACCCCTCCTGGAAAATATTACCTACTTAATTTTATTTACTTTTTTAATAAATTTCTTCCACTCTGTCTTTATCTTTTCCTTCATAGAGTATCGGCATCCGAAGATATTTCATTTCATCTGTTCATCTTGTACATTAATGTCCCACATTTCTGCATCCTGTCCTAGGATCCCAAATTGTCAATATCACCTGTTTAAGTTCTCGTCATAAATTCCTATTACACACTTTTAGGGCTTCTAGTGGATACGGAGAATGTAATTTTAAGTAAAGACTCCTGTCAGGAAAAGTATCATTTCCTTTACAAGCAGAATTCTGCTCGACTGGCGAACACCTACTTCGACACAAATATAGTACCAGCGTATCACACGCTCACCAACCCGCCGCTGCATGACTGGACTCGCGCAAGCAAGTCTTCCTCTGACTCAACCGAGTCTTGTAAATTCGACCTTTCCACAGGAAAGTATCCAGCGGAGTCACATTCGGGGAATGTGCAAGATATTCATTTGGGCCACCAAGGCAAATCCACTTTTGTCCAAATCGTTCTTTGAGACGACCTCAGACCGCATGAGTAAAATGAGGTAGTGCACCATCGTGTTGAGGCCACAGATCTTGCAAAGTGTTCAATGGCACATCTTCCAAGAACTCCTAGAACATATTCTCCAGGAAAATAATGTAAACAACCACCCGTGATGTGAGTTTGAGAAGATGGCATCGATGATCAATGTGTGGGTAGCGTTTATGGACTACTTTTATGTTTGGCACACCTGACCTTGAGATGCCTACACTGAAGAATAAAATACCGAAAAAAGAGGGAAATAGTCCTTCAAGACTCTGTTCTAACAGTAGACTGTTAAAATGGAAAAGGTTGGCACGGAAGACCCCAATAGACTAGCTTACAGAACCTCAACTTGGAACCTTATAATTGATAAAAGAAATCTATAACCAGATGAAGAGCTGAATGGACGAATTTTAGATTACACCATAAAAGCACCAGAAGAAGTGGGACTTCTAAATGTGGGTAGAGAGATAACCGGAACTGTCTAAAACTACCGTCCCCTTTTACGAAAGAGACCTCGTCCACAAGGAATGTTTGGTTCTTAACCTAATTTGAAAATCTAAATTAGTTGGTTTAGTTCTCATCGTTCTATAGCATTTACTTTTTAATGTTTTATAGCTTTTTTTTTCTAGTTAAATTTTTTAAGTAATAAGCAATTTAAATGCGATTCATTCAAAAATAACAATATTTAAAATAGCTTTTTTTTTTTGCTAATAAATTTTTTTAAGTAATAAAGAGTAATTTAAATGTGAATCATTCAAAAATAACAATATTAAAATTTTTGTGTCGTTTTATATCTCAAATTTTCACGTATATTTTACAAGATGTTTCAAGAATATTCTCTATATTTTAAATTTAGGAAATCCTCTTAGGTGAAGCTAGTAATGATATTTTAAATTATTTTTCTCTGCTAAAGATATGTAAAGCAGTATGCAAATGTCCAACCCAATAAATTATTCAGAAGGAAAAGAAATGTGAATTTCAAGAAAATACCTCTGTCGAGTGGAACTAAGAGGTTTATTTTACATATATTTGTATTTTAAGGGCATCACCAGTTCTTGGTGACCCTAGAAAGTATCTACATACGAATTGTGTTTTTATGCTGTTTTCCACTCAGATGACTTGAACCGCTGCAAGTGCAGCCAAGCGTATGAGACCCTAATATCTTATCCATTAAAGGTAACAAGCACACAGCCTTTGTAGAGTGGAAGCACAGTAAATAAAACAAATGAACGAGAATGTGGTTCTTTCCCCCTTTGCTTGAGCAAATGTAGGTATGGAAGAGAGAGGTGAACATTCTTTGAGCATAGCATCTAATTTATTTTACGTTTATCGTTACCTTCGTTAAGCTGAGTGGTGTTTACTGCATAGCAGTCGACCACATTATTACCGAGTCCAGTTATAAACTGCCCATACATGCCTGAAAATTGTTGGATATGGCGAGATAGTTTGTTACAAAATGTAATAACGGGGATTTAATTGGGGATTTTAGCTTAAATGTTTATTTTAGTTCTTAAAACGGAACTGTTTTGGGGAAAAATTTGCCGCCATATAACACTTGCGATACTAAAATGTGTAATTTAATTGCGTCCACTTACTTTCAGTGCAATTTGGCCTCTAACCAGATGTGCGGCTGGAAAAGAAACTTCGCACACTTGGAGCAACAGCATCGGCCGCTCATCCATAAGAATATGGCGACAAAATAACAGGTTATACTGTGCCCTTATATTGTTGTGCAAACGGAGTTGGTATACACTTGGCAAACCTGTCGGTCCTGGTGGTGTAGTGGTAACCATATTTGCCTTGTAAACCCAAGGTCGCGGGTTCAAACCCGGCCAGGATCGATGGATTTTTTCGGGCGTAAAAATCCTAAATATGGAAGGAAAGTAAAGCAAAGCCGTTGTTCCCGTATCGTATATTTACGGCACGAAAAAGAACCTCAAGCCTGAAAGAAGAGGCCTCTGAGCAATTGAATGGGATGCTGATGACCTGAGATGTTAAAGATCGTCCATAAATAAAACGAATCAAAAAAAAAAAAAATCAACTAAGGAAACCGGCTGACCTTCAGGGGACGCGTTATTCATGATCAGAATGTGATTAAAGTTTCGCTTATGCAATTGCACTTGCTCATCCGTGTTTATCGCATCAACTGTTTCCACTGTCTATTAATATGCCGAAAACAAAGAATGTTATGTACAAAATAAGTACTGTAGGAGAGAATGTCGTGCTCTAAATTTCATCTGGAGACTCGAACACAAGACATTTTTATTGACAACAAGCCGAGACCAAAAAACCCGAGTTTTAAATGAGGGGCAGTGCTAAATAAAACCTTGGTAATTTCCAATAAAAGAAAGCGGAAAGAACACGATAGTTTCGGAACATAAAAAAGCAAGCATTCGCACGCCTAAAATTAACTATGTAGCTTTAATGTTAATCAAATTCCGTTTTAGTAGCACAGCTAAGTGCAATAGAAAAAGTTAAGCTTACAATATAACACATAAATAACACAATAATTGAAACAGGAAAAGCATGTACTTTTAAGACTGAAAGTTATGTTTTTATATTACAGTAAATGCCTGTCTTCAGTTAGCACTATTTTTTTTTAACTATATTACCTACTTTAACCCTTTGGAATAACCTTCACAAATTCAACTTGCTGAGGAATTCGCTTAGTTGACGCAGTTTCTGCTTGACGAATTTTTTTTATAGTTCACTAACCTGTTTATATAGACTAAATTGCTTTTTGCCAAATAAATTCGAAGGTTAATTTTTAGATTCTTGCCAGAAAGTTCTACTCTGTTTTTGACTTTTAAATATTCATAAAATGTATTCAACTATCCCCTCACACCCTGAACGAACTTAAAAATAAACCAACAAACGAAGTTAGTTCCGTTAGCAAAGGAGAAAACTATTGCTTGTCAATAAGAAGTGTGATCGAAAGTGGGAAACCTTTCCAGTATCTATTTAACAGGAGGTTGAGTATGAAATATGCTACAACTAAGGTTAAAATAGTGCAGCGCTTGAGCGGCGCGCATCTAAGTGACCAGCTGAACGGCATTTTTTAATTGTTCTTACTGTGCAACCTGACAAATAAAAAATAACAAAAAATATAAAAATAAAGGACTGATAATAATAAATAATTCTCAAAGAATGCAACTTTACATCGGTTAAACGTAGCAGTCAAGATAACTTGTGAGGCTGATTTTGCTATTTCGCGCTCACGGAGTCAGGGGATGAGACGAGAAGGACAGGCATTGTTATGATAACTCTTTGCTTCATTCACTGATCGTTGTGTTTATCGTCATCATTGATGTCTGGCTGCCTCCTGGTGCGCTGCTCTGGCCGCCGACTTTAATTAAATATGCGAAGCCTCTCGCGTGAGGTTCTCAAAGTTCAAGAATGTACAAACATTTACATTGAAATGCACCTGACTTTAGGAATAAATGGCCATGAGAATTACTCTCGATGCATGTTTTTATAGCCTACTTACGACAACTGAGCGAACTGCTTTCCACGCTGCTTGATACCGGTGAACTGATCTGCGTGAACTGCCAAACTTGCATACTCTGCTCGACTTGCAATCTAAAACAGCTTGAACAAACTGTTGGAACTGCCTGACTAATGACTGCTTGTAATTCGAATACTAGAACGCGTCTACTACCGGAAGTGGTCACCACTTACATCACTGAAATCTGGAGAAGACCCGAGCTGTATACTCAAGAATGTGTGAACTGAAGGTTTGAACTGTATACTCAAGAATGCGGGAACTGAAGGTCCGAGCTGTATACTCAAGAGTTCTATAACTGAAAGTCCGACCTGTATACTCAAGAACGCGTGAACTGAAGGTCCGAACTGTATACTCAAGAGCGCGTGAACTGAAGGCCCGAACTGTATACCCAAGAATGCCTGTCACGCGAGGAAATTTCCTTTTATATTCACTTCAAAAATGTCCCCACATATTCCATGACGCGCTACGGGGCTTCATAACTTAACTCATGGATTCCTATCGTTTGAAATCTGAGATTCTGGTGTGCGAGTTCTGCTGTTTCGACGGCGCTCAAACTCATCACTTTAAAATACTAAATTCTCACTGGTGAGCTTCTAATCACGCGTCCATGTCATGCTCAAAAAGAAACATCTGCATTAACGTCTCCTATGGAATGTTCCATTGTTCTTACAGCATTAGTATCTCTTCTAACATACAAAAGAGGCATTGTTATAGCCTTTCCCTACCAGGTGCACGGCTCTGTTGTGTTTATCTTACGTGTTTCGCCTGAGGCCAATTGCGACTGCACAAAGTAACATACTGTTTTGCAACATTTGTTTTTTTATATTGAATTTTCTTACATAGTTTGACTTATTGAAAATAAAGATACAATAAATATCAGACTTCTGATTACCCTCTCTTCTTTCTAAAACTCTTATGTAATATAAGCTTGATATTAATACTGAAGTATGCTACCTGTTATTTACAATATATGAGTTGACAATAATAATTAGTTATATATTCATTATGCAAATAAGTTATCTTGTGTGATAGGGGGCGGGAGATCTGCCTCAGGAGTTGTTTCTAACAAGATGGTTTACAAAGATAGGAATTAATAAAGCACATTTAAGTTCCCGTGCACAAACCATAAAGAACCTAGTAATAATATTGTTTCAGAACTTAAAATATTATCTATAAAACGAGTTAATATTGTGCCCACTTTAACCAGATATGTTGGGCTTTATTCTAGTGTTAGCCGAAAGAGTCTTTTAGACAGGAGGACCTCTCCAGTACTTCAAAATATTGCGAGTCAGTGCTAAGGTTCACTTTTACTGCAAACACAGGACAATTTATGGAGTGTGTCTTGTGGTGTTATATATTTGCACATAAAACTGCGAGACGTGATATAGTTTTTTTCCCCATTGGACATTTTTCGCCTCGTTATTTTAGCATCGCCGCGTTACCGTCACTTTTCTGCCGACAAGTGCACTAGCTGAGATATGAACGAGTCGCCGCAATAGCTTTTAGTATTCATGAAGGATGAATGATGGATATAATTTAAATTGCAACAAGGCCGAAAATTCATGAAATGTGGAGAAACGTCACGTGGACGTCCTCATTACCATTCATCCAGTGTCCCTTTTCCGTCCATCCATCATTTAACTTCTCTCCCAGCGCGAGAGATGCAAACGTTTTGGATATTCATGGTGAGCAGCTTGCCAGGAATAAAAAAAAGTGATTTTGTGCACAGATGCAGCATTTTCTGTGTGCTGCTCGTATAACTCTTACTGTGCACCGATATGCAAATACTTTTTGGAGAGAGTGAACAAGTGGCAAGCGTAGAGCTCGGATAACATGCAAGAAGTACAGGACAATCATTAAAATAGTATGGTCCATAAGGAGCTCCTCTCCCTGGCCCTAGAAGGGCGTCATTTGTTATGTTTCTTACTAACTTTGTAATTAAACCGAGTATCTACGCAAGAAGTTGAAGTAGTGAGTGAAAAACAGAAAGGCGGATTAGGTGTAATCCCTTCCTTCGTCGCATATGGCTGTTTTGTTTACGATTTTAAGAAAAGTGCGTAGCTTTTCATTCTACGTACAACAAAGTAACCCAAGTACAAGTTCGCCTCAGCACCAAAGTAAATATGAAGCTTGATATTCATAACGAAATAGGGTTTACAAATAGTGGAGTATTTGTCGCATCTACTGGCTGAATGTAAAGAGTGGAGGGAATGTTATAATACTTTACGAAATAGGACAGCTAAAGCTGATCATGTAGGGCTGGTAAGCAAGGAAAGCAGATATTAGATAATGTTCTGATGAAAATGAAGTAACTCAGATCTGAAAAGGCCGATTATAATAATGATTATCTTACTTTATTTTTGTTGGGTATATATGTTTTATGGGATATTGTGAATATACGTAATTTCTTGTATTGAATCAAACACACTAAGTGTATTATAAAAGTACATACGGTCCGTAAACCCTTGCTCCTGCTGAATTTTTGTTGTATTGTAGCCACTGAAATACACTACTAGTACGACTACTAACTGCTACTACTACACCACCTTATATACTCCACTACTACTACTGCTACTACTGCTACTACTACTATTACTACTACTACTACTACTACTACTACTACTACTACTACTGCTACTACTACTACTACTATTACTACTGCTACTACTACTATTACTACTACTACTACTACTGCTACTACTACTATTACTACTACTACTACTATTACTACTACTACTATTACTACTACTACTACTACTACTACTACTACTACTACTACTACTATTACTGCTACTACTACTATTACTACTATTACTGCTACTACTACTATTACTACTATTACTACTACTACTACTACTACTACTACTACTGTTACACTACTACTACTACTATTACTACTACTACTATTACTACTACTACTACTACTACTACTGTTACACTACTACTACTACTATTACTACTACTACTATTACTACTACTGCTACTACTGCTACTACTACTACTACTACTACTACTACTACTACTACTACTACTATCATCATCATATTTTTGCTTGTATCTTAGCACGTGTGAGTGGCTAGTTAGTAGAGCATGTGTGAACTAAATGTGTAGCAGTTGGCTTGTTCTGCATTAATTTATTCTTTCGAATACAATTATTAGCTCTAAAATAAATTAATATTCAACATATATAGCAAAGTGTTTGTTATTTGAAAACAGTAGAAACCAATTTCTGCATATCTAAGGAAAAAGTATGGCCCATGACTAAAAAACCGTTAATCCCATTGCATTAAGACCACTTCGTACCCGAGACAAATATGGCCACAACTAAAAAAGAACTAAATTTTGTTAGAAAGTTTTGTATTCTGAACATAAAAAGAAGAAATTATTGTCGTAGTGCTCTCTGATGGATATTAACAGAAATAAAAGTATGGCCGTCTTTCATATGTTGAAATTCATATAGACCAGTGGAAAACCTCATCGAATCCAAAAGTATTATTATTATTATTATTATTATTATTATTATTATTATTTACATTGTGGCCCCATTATTCTCAGTTGCAACTGAAGATGATATTTTAGCTATATACATGAAACAAGATTTTAGGATGAACACTCAGTGACTAAATGTAGTTGGAGAGTGTGCCTTTTAGTCCCCTTAGCTCAAGATTGAGTGTGCCCTGCATATCCACTCCGCATCACACAACAAAAGCAACTTTAAAACATATTACATACATATAGCTATGAGGGAACGTTATTAAATAGCCGGAATATAATTCTGGATCTTATCCAGAAAGATATATGTAAATTGAAAAATCTTATTTGGGAACCTAATATTCCTTGTGAGCAATGTACAATGTAGAACCGTAACGATTAAATACTATGCTCTCGCGCAGTGGGTTGTAAAGCATTGTCATGACAAAGTGGCAAAACGTTATTCATTTTTCCCTTGGTACGCAATGCTGGGATGGATATTTACATTCCACGAATTTTGTGCTCTCTAATTTCCTTTCATTTTATTTCATAGCATCATTATAGGGTTGGAAGCCTTGTGTGGTGATTTGCACTGACTGAAGTTCCTGTCCTGGCATCTAGGGAGCCTCCTGCGGGACAGTCGAGTGATCCGGGATGGTTCTCATGGGTCCGCTGACTCTGGGAGTTTCATCTGAGGAAACTAAAGATCCCGCCTCAACGTATTCCTGCCCTCTTCGGGGGCAAATGTACAATAGCCGTCGCGGTTTGAACTCCCACTCCGTGTGTAGCACAACACACCTTAGAACCGTAACAAAATCTTTTTCAAACCATTTTTAATACGAATTTGTACTTAAGAAAAACGGGGATTAAAAACTAAGCTTAAGCAAGCAAAGCATAACAGCTTTGACGTACAAAATGGCGTAACTTATGACGTTTGCCACTACGTGGAAGATAAAATTAGGGATGACATCTCTGATTGAGGAAAGAAAAAAAAATCAACTACATAATGATACTCTCTAGATTTTTAACTGAAGACCTGACCTGCAAAATAACATAACAGTTTCTGGCATTCTCAGTTTAGCTTCCGTTCGGTACGTTAACAGAAAATTGGCAAACAATAGAAGAATCGCGTGGAGATGCTGCCGTAACGATGTTTTTCATGTCGTTCATTTCGATAACTTTAGTTAAATTGTTTCGCAGTGCATTGAAGTGTAATTCTTTGCTACTACTTGTCATTATAGGGAAATCAAGTAAGTTAATTGTACCTTATTGAGGAAAATAAAATGTAACATTCTTGTACAGGCCATTACATGAAGATGTGCCACTATGGAACGGCAACACCACAAAGTTTGTCTCGCTTTACTTCCCGGGAGTGCAGTTTATTGCCGGCAGGGCAACTGACAAATTAATGTTGATTTCAAATAGTTTCCCAAACACTGTGAACGCGAGTGCATCCTGGGAATTGTGCCGCCTGTATACCGAGTCTTATCAATATTTCACAAAGGCTGTTGCTAGGCGACGCAAATTCCTCCAACACGCGTTAGCCGGAGCACTGTGTGGTGAGATTAAACTTTCTTAACTAGGGATCGACTTTTATTGCCATAACGTAGAATATCGACGTTTAAACAAGTTAGTAACGCAGGAAAAGCAATTCCCACAACATATGATTTAAACAGGAGCAATTAAAACACCTAAATTCTTGATTTAAGTGTAAAAATTTAAACTTAAATAGAAATCCTGGAAGGTACTGGTATAGCGAACATGACTTAACTGGTAACCAGCGTTTGAGTGCACAGGGAAAATATTTGTTCGTTATTAGTAAATGCGTTTAATTCCTCTTTTATCTAAGTAAAATAGAGGAATGTTTATTATATCCATATCTTGCGTGATATTCTTTATTGTAAAAAGAAAAATTTCGTAAATGATTTTAATTTTCAACAAACTTTATCTTATCCTAAATGCAGAAGTTTCTATTCCAAATAACCAAATTTAGTTTTGTTCTCTTCTCATCGTTAGCAGGAACGATTCCCAAAAGAGATTGCTACTTGGCACTACTCTCAAAAATGTCAACGTTTACCTTCCTATATTATTGATTAATGCTTTTTTGTGCGTAACTTTTTTTACAGTACTTCTCTATTGCGTCTATGTTTCACCTCATTGTTATTAACTTTAGGGGACTTGTTTTGCAGTCGCGGTGCAAACCAGTGTCTCGGTAAACTCGAGGAGTATTTTAATCCGACAGGAGGTAGTCGTAATGTGCATATAACACCTTATACATCACCTCTCGTCAATTGCGTTTTCAGGAAAGTTTGCCTCGAAGTTTATACGACTAATTGTTGTTGCATTACAAAGTTGAACAGAATATTTTTAAAAATTATTTTTGTAGTACGTTGAGGGGAGTATGAAAGGCATATCCTTGTATACCAACTTCATTTCCCATTTTCCTAAGGACTATTAAAGCTAATGAAATGAAAGTTTTACAGCATACAGATGAACATAGCTGAAAATTGCTGATCTGTTTTCAGTACTACACTATAGATGTGTAGTAAATTACTTTAAATTGTTTGCTTTTTTCCCCATCAGTTTATTTTTTTACGCTGTCACATTTGGTCCTAATATATCCAAATCATCACAGTAATGTCATAAATAAGGGGTAAAAAGCGATAGCTTATACAGATACTAAAAAAATGGGAAACTAAAGCAAAAAACAGTTTTTCAATACTTGCAGCCAAAAAAAAAAAATGTTTTTATAGAAAAATTAACTTTTTGAGAGAAACACCAGCTAAAACCCTCCAATGTTGTAAAATAATAAAAAATTATGTTATGAAAACAAACGCTGCCAATTTATGAAATACAAATTTTCCTATTATTCGAGACAACCCAGTCTTGTAGAACAATTAGTTCCTGAGATATAGACTTTTTAAATAGTGTTTTTACTACTGAGGCATCACAGGCGGTGAACACTTATAATACACGAGATGAAATGCTAAATTGGGAAAGTATTTTTTAAGGAAGGAAGCGTTCCAGGCCTAAGTTTAGAGTACCTCCTTGGCGTTTGCCTTTATGAGAACTAAGGAAAACCTGGAAAAAAACTTCAGTCAGAGAGGACGGTCATGGTGGGATGGAACCCCAGACCTTCCGCGCATGAGTCCGCACCTTAACATCCTCGGCCGCCCGTGGCGGTAGATACAGAATTTAAACTGAAAAGTGTTGGCGAAAAAATAAATAAATAAATAAATTTCTTCTTCAGTCACATAATGAAAAATGTATTAAAATACTTATAGCCAAGGAACGTTAATGAAAATCATATAAAATAAATATAAAATTTCAAATATTATTTAATGGTACATAAAACAAAAATATGATTTTGACCTCCCTTTGACTTTAATACTTCCCTTAAACATCACAAAACTTGCAATACATGTCATTGGCAAACAATATGGCACTGTGACAATTTACATAATCCATCCTTATATCCATTAGGGCACATAGGTGAATAGTTCCCTTTACTCAACACGATAAATCAGTTCACTGTTGTTTAATGTCGTACGTCCCAGATTTTAGAGATGTTTACAGCACCAAATGTTGAAAACGCTGATGAGCTATAGACAATCGAGATTCTAGGAATGAAGACTGAAAGTTTACCCCATTTTGCTTTAATACTGCTTATAAATATGTAATTTCAACTTCTTTATCGCCATTTTATTTTTCTTGGACAAGGGATTCCCTGTGTCAAATTGTTTATCTAAGATTCATTTTTTTCTTTCTTTTTGAATGGTATTTAATCCCCGTTTTTACTACTGAGGCACCACAGGTGGTGGGCACTGATGATGCAGGAGATGAAATGATAAATTGGGAAAAGATACTTTTTAAGGAAGGAAACGTTTCAAAGTTTAGCGTATCACCCGGCATTTGCCATTTATGAGGATTGAGGAAAAGCTGGAAAAAACCTCAGTAATCGAGGACGGTCCTGGTGGAATTCGAAGCCCAGGGCTTCCGCTCATGATTTCGCGCCTTAACGAACCGTGGAGGTTTTTAACTATACTGTGGTCGTTAGAATATTAATATAGGTTTGTGCATATTTAATAAATGTTTGAGTTATTTTATTATATTGTGCTTTTAATGTTGAAAAATATATATCAGAAAATGAAACCTGCGCAATTTGTATGTTAAGCCTTAAGAAGCTGTAACCAAAACTTAAAACTTGCATTTTTTCTCATAAGGAGGTAATTTAAAATATGTTCTTGATTTTACAGCCATTTTAGAATTTGTAGACAGTATTCTGGTAGAACTAATTTTTCTCTAGTTTTAATGTATCATTTTTATAATGCAGTTAAAAGGTAGAAAGTATTTTGTCGCTTTGAAATTGCAAGTCATATGGTGATTTAGGGTGAAAAAATGGGTCATATTTAACTGCAATTAGAGCACATGATAAAAGGGCTTGTCAGTGTAGCCCTTGAATGGGAAGAACAAAAATGTACAGGCCGGAGTTTTTGCTCTAGAGGGCAAGGGTGCTGAAAAGTTGGCAATAGCCAGAGCAGAAACAAAAGTACAAGAAGAAGTGGGGCAGCAGTAATGCTGATAGGCTGGCGTCACTCAGGTGAAAGGAGAAACACTGTTGACTTTACCAGCGGCCACGCCCTGAGAATGCCGAGCTCGATACATATCCATCCTTGCCTGCGGGAATACAACTCATCGACCTACAGCAAAAAGAAATACCTCCGGCCGGCCATTCTTGAAGACAAAATTGGCTGTAAAAAAACTAGGAAATAGGAAACGGCAGGAAGAACAGCTTTACGATACGTGAGCGTATAATAATAAGTTTGCGATTAATTAGTTTTGAAAATAGTCTTTACTTCAAAATATAGAAAGGATTTTTAAATATTAGCTCATCCAGATAATCCTTTTTATTTCTAACCTACTATGTGCAGAATTTTAATATATAAATCTATCACCACTATGCTATCATAATGCTAGAAGTTTTAACACTAAAACGCCCTATAGTGCTCACTGTCAACCGCTTTTAATTTTCAAACGCTCATTTTTTCACTGTTTTTGGAAGTATTTTTCTTGTATTTCAGGCGCAGTTTTTTAAAATAATAGCAAATTTACTCTTGGGGCGTTCAAGCCTGGTTCCTTACCCACGTTTCTTACAATGCATTATTTATTTGTTTATTTAAGGACGCTCTTTAACATCTCAGGTCATCAGCGTCCCATTCTATTCAGGGCGTGAAACGGCCGACAAATTTTGCTCAGAGGCCTCTTTTTCATGCCGTAAATGTACGACACGGGACCCACGGCTTTACTTCCCTTCCGAAGGAAGCCATACTTACGATTTTTACGCCCCGAAAAAAATCCATCGATCCTGCCCGGGTTCGAACCCGCGACCTTGGGGTTAGAAGGCAAGTATGATTACAACTACACCTTTTTTTTTTTTTTTTGATTGATTTATTTATGGACGCTCTTTAACATCTCAGGTCATCAGCGTCCCATTCAACTCAGGGCGTGAAACGGCCGACAAATTTTGCTCAGAGGCCTCTCTTTCAGGCTTGAGGTTCTTTATCGTGCCGTAAATGTACGACACGGGACCCACGGCTTTACTTCCCTTCCGAAGGAAGCCATACTTAGGATTTTTACGCCCGAAAAAATCCATCGGTCCTAGCCGGGTTCGAACCCGCGTTTTGGGCGTAGGAGGCAAGTATGGTAACCACTACACCACCAGGACCGACGCACACAACTACACCACCAGGACTGACTCTTACAATGTATATTGCATAGTTGCAAGCGACAGTAATAATCACGGCACAACAAACATGCTTCAAACTGAGTGAGGCATTGTTCATCAGCTCTTGCATCAGTGTCTAAAATTTCGCTTAGTTTTACATTTTCACGTAGATTTCTTGTAAAAATAATCTATTATTACATAGCATAAAGCAAACTCAAGTTCGCATAATAAAACATTTCTTATTTTGGAGAAAACATGCGCATATACTTGAAATAATATATAACTACATTTTCACGTAGATTTCATCGACTACTGTCACCAACACTCATAGCTGATTATAGAGACGAAGGAACATCTAAGGCCGCTAGATGCAAGACATATTAAATAGGACTATGTAAGAAAAACATAGTGTTGGTGATAGTGGTCGACAAAATCAAAAGCAGTTGTTCAACATGTAAAAAGTTTTGTGTGATTCTTGTATAATCAAAAACTCTGCAAAAAGTGTCATTCCGATATCTCTGAGAATGTTTAAATGTAACAGTTTTCTCTATACATATAACCCGTGTTTGTATAACTTGTTTCTTGTATAAATAATCTATTATTACATAGCATAAAGCAAATTAAAGCATTTAACCTGAGATGACCTATAAAAGACGAACAAAAGAATGAACTGGGAATACATCACTGAATTATCAACAAATTAAATGAATGGGCACACGAGTCTGGGGACATAAAACGCTAAACATTACGTGATACGTGAGCACAAACAATGTACATGAAATATCTGAAAGCAGAAGGTCGATTCAAGCTGGATTGGAACCTGGTTCGCAGCTCAGAAGCCTATTGTTCCCTACAGTCGTCTCGTAAGTAAGAAATTTCATCGGTCTGAGTCAGAAGACACTTAAATATGACGTGATACTGAGCAGACACCAAGTGTATACAAACTCGCCCCGGATGCTAAATACAAACTGGATTCGAACCCAGCTTGAAATTTAGAAGCAAAATCGTTCTCTCTATACCATCATAGTAGGCTAGAAGACTATAAATGGAAAACACGATAGTTTTCAGTGAGAAAAATGATTAAAATGCACAATAAAGTAGTAGCGGGCAGCCACTAACGGTACTTGAAGCTTGGGCGTTCCAGTTTAAACTCCAGATCTTACTTAGCTTAGAAAGAAAATGAAGGTGTATTTATATTGCAGGAGGAATAAGTCATTCCTTTTGTTGGTTTTAACGCAACATAATACAGCATTTTACTGTATATTCGGGCCATAGTTAATAACCTCGGCATTTGAACCATTTTAGTAAATGGAACTTTATATTACTTGGTTTAAACTATGTTTATTTAACAGATATGTGTTTTTTTTTTTATAAAAATGAAGTTATTCAAACGTTAAGGTAGAAATTTTAAAAATCTAACTGAACATTAAGACCACCCTAAATTTCTAATAGTGTATTTCTCGGCTGAATATTTTGACATTAAAGAGCCATATATGGAAATGTTTGCCGATTAATGCATTTTTTCCTTCATCATGAGTGGCCGAGGTCGTTAAGGCGCCCACTCGTGAGTATGAGGTCTGGATTCCCATTTCCTCCAGTACTGTCATCCTTGACTGAGGTTTTTTCCAGGTTTCCCTCATTCTTCATAAATGGCAAATGCCTGTAAGGTACCCCGGAGCATTTCCTTCCTTAAAAAGAATCCTTTTCCAATATATAATTTCATTTCTCGTAGCACCAGTGCCCATTGCCTGTGATGCCTCAGCAGACAAAATGGGCGTTAAACACAATTTACAAAATCATTGTTGCATACTTTTATTAATGTTACTCCCATGATGTGGCCAATGGAAAAGTCAATTCGGACAATATGTTAGGAGAAACAAGGTAATTTACTGACCGTGTTTTAAAATTGTTTTTAACAGATAAGTTAATTATAAAAGGGCTCTCCAAGAAACATCAACAAAGGAGATACCTATTAGAATTATAAGCTTAATGCCATTTGTAAGTTTAAAATATTTTCTCATTGAGCCACAACACTCTAACACATTAAATTAAATTCCATCTCTCATAAAATGAAAATGTAATTAACAAGTTCAAAATTTAAAGTGGCCTTTAAAGTGAATACAGAAATTCCTTTAATAACCGAACTAACAAACAATAATTCCCAATTTTAAACTTTCAGTAGCAATAATTTAGTGCCCTCAAACTCTGGCAATTGGTTTTAATTAGGGTTGGCCCATTTCCTGATCAATTCAATGGTAAATTCAACATGGAAGCTTCATCCTCTTGGAATGATTCAGGCGGATGATGACCAACTCGCTGATGTAGTGTTCAACCAAAACACATTCCTTCCCTCGGAATCCTGTAACAATTGGGCTAAAAAGCAAAGGAAGGGTAACGTTATTAACCCAATGCGATTAGTGCCATTGACTCTAAAAATATTCCTGAGAGAAGACGTGCGAAGGAAAGGTAGGAGGAACGGAGCAGTGGAAGTGACCCATAATTAATAACAACCAATATTATTTAGTGAGAAATATTGTCACGTAACTAAATAATTGCCCGTTGACTAAAACCAAATTATTTCAATTTAAAGAGCACTCCCTTATATCCTAAACTCAATAGTAACTAATAACGCGACATTAAGAGATTAAGTCGGAACCAAATGTCCTTTTATTCGTCATATCCTTTTTCTAAATTAACTAATAAGCATTAAAGACAATAGATTAAAACTAATCATCTTCTAAA
Source organism: Metallyticus violacea (assembly GCA_030762175.1). Taxonomy (NCBI): domain Eukaryota; kingdom Metazoa; phylum Arthropoda; class Insecta; order Mantodea; family Metallyticidae; genus Metallyticus; species Metallyticus violacea. The sequence continues at coordinate 27,072,198 of CM060845.1, read as the reverse complement.
CCAAGTTATACTATTTCACTTATGTAACGTCATCTTAAAATCGATCACTGAAACGAAATTTTTACCACACAACAGCCGGACATCGCAGTGAAATTATAGAAAAAAGTAGCAAATTTGTTTTATTACGCGACGTTCATTTGTCTTGTGTTTTCGGTAATTGTAGATTTAATTAATTTAATTCATTGACTCAAACAATTATTTTTGTGTATTCAGCCAAACAGTCTGAAATAATCTTATAAATTATGTAACAATATCTAAAGGATAAAATGTTTTCTCTGTTTTGTTTTCCGCAGTTGGTATTAGTAAATCAAACTGTAGCGACTGTAATAGTCGACTTCGTCTATTTCTCTCTCACGGTTTCTGAAAGTAAGTAGAATGTTGTAAAAAATGTTAATATTTCGTGCGCGAATTTCAAATAAATATTACTTATATTCTTTTCATTAAATAGTCACAAACTATATTACGAGTAATATTATTTACTGCATACTTTTTTAATTGAAGCTGCCAATTCCTAGCTCATTATACAATGAATTAGTCAAGAGCATGTTGGTCCTGGTGGTGTAGTGGTTACCATACTTGCCTCCTACACCCAAAACGCGGGTTCGAGCCCGGCCAGGATCGATGGATTTTTTCGGGCGTAAAAATCCTAAGTATGGATTCCTTCGGAAGGGAAGTAAAGCCGTGGATCCCGTGTCGTACATTTACGGCACGAAAAAGAACCTCAAGCCTGAAAGAGAGGCCTCTGAGCAAAATTTTTCGGCCATTTTCACGCCCTGAGTTGAATGGGACTCTGATGACCTGAGATGTTAAAGAGCGTCCATAAATAAATTAATCAATCAAGAGCATGATACAGTTAGTATATTGATACCTGGTTTACACATATGTATATTTGAGCCAATAATAGGCCTTTTATTCATGGGTAGTACTGCGGGGCTCTGGGTTCGACCACGGCTCTTTCTTCCCCGGGAGGAAAATTCGATCTTGTATGAAAAATGCATTTTATTAATATTAATTCTTACACTAATTTTAGCTCATACTGTACTACAGTATGTTTTGTGCTACCTGGCCATGTATATAAAACCATGCTTCATTCGTAAAAAAAAGTAATAATAACAATCATAATAAATAAACGTGTGTCAATATAGCATTAACATTAACATTATCCAACATCCAATTGCAGAAATTAAATCTACTCACATTATCTTGTGGTTGCAATTCCTGAACTACAGTTACCTTCATAGGGTTTCAATTTTAAAAGTTTAGATGCATTCCAATTCCTGATTCCTGTGCAAGCTTTCTCGGAGATTTCTTTGAATGTCGTAATTTTTCTTCGATGTCTTCAAGTTTTTTATCTGTAAAAACACTGCGCTTTTTCTCTTATCAAGAACAGATTCCGTTTCCCTAAATTTATTCACAAGACTACAAATGGTTTCCCTGTGAGACGCACGAACAGCAGGAAATCTGTCTATAAATCGCCGTCTCACTTCTCCATATGAATTTGTTCTAACATAGGGTCATACATGAAAATTCTGTGTGCTAAAGTATACGGACTTTTTGGCATTGTAACAGCACTAACACACTATAACACTGAAACACGTGGTCTCACTACGTTCAACTCCTGTATAGCACAAATACTTCGTATCAGCACACGGAGAGACGGGAAAGTGGACGAAGAGACAGAACCGGTTACTAGAGACAGTGTAGGCAATTCTCCGTTAAGCCGGCCATGCATCCAAATGAAGGCTTTGTATAATACTCCAGTCACATAAATGTCGATCAGTTCACAGAATTTTCTCCTTTCTCCCTTCTAACAGACCACAGTCCACTGGGGTAGAGCAAACAAGATCACGCCAGTGTCAGTCAGTTATTTTTATTTCTGTTTGCAGAGTGTGCATTGCTCAGCGTGTGTTTTATGAACGAATTTATATTAGTAGAGGATTCTTTCTAAGGAAACAATAACACGACCATTTCTTGCAAAATTTCCCCACAAATTATCTCGACAGCTTCCTTAACAAAAATATTTGTCATAGTTCTATTAGGAAGAGTTGTGTTTCATCTTATGCAACTAGCTTGAGATCACAGCTTACAAATAAATCGCTTGAATATTCAGTACTTGTCAACTCTGCGTTGCTTTTCTTATGAAAACAGTATTCATATTAAGTGACACCCGGAGATAAAAAAAAAAAAAAAGAAAGCGGTAATTAATATCTGAATAATTTTTATGTAGTTTTTGCGACACTGGAACGCAAATGGTGTTCTTTTAACATAAGATAGAGCTTTACAGTGCTTCTTAAGCTGCTGTGCTTCTTCACCACCTCAAACTTAATCCTCAACACCTTAAGCAAAGCGTCAGCTGGAGACAAATGTAATAAAAAGTCTTAGGAAACCCTTCTTTTTGCTCCTTCAGGCTAAGCCTATTCCAGTGTCGCGTCTCTCCTGATACTGCGGTTTTTATCCAGCTTTATTATTCCATTCAGCGCTTGATGGATTTATGGAACAAATTTATGCCGTGTCATCCAGAGCTCCCCGCAGTACTGGAACAGTTGTTTTTTGAAAATGAAGGCTTAGTGTGTGAACATTTTCTGAGTCTATCTCAATGATTAATAATGATCTACCTATTTTGCATGTTACACTAGTTTGTTTTTATCGCAAGTTTCATTGTTTTAAGCTACTTTAAGATACTATACCATTTGTACATCTAAGTTGTCCTGAATAACTGTCGGATAGCCCGGAATATGTTTAAGACTGGTTTTGGGACATCAACTTCGGTTTTATAATACTTTACTTAAAATTGCAGCGTGTTTAAACGTTATCTCTGGTTTTTACATGGAAATAGTTCTTTCACACTGGTCTTGTGTATAACATTTAGCAGACTTGAAACATTCGGAGTACGCCGGTATTCTATCTTCCGTGTCGACGTCTAACTAACTGAACGGAACATCTCTAATCTGACTATATACCAGAAGTTTTCTCTACTTGTACTACTTTATATCTGAATGTTCGGCAATTTCTCTTTCGTAGCTATGAGAGTTCGTATATTATTTTAAGATGCTTTGCAAAAAGAAGGAGGGAATGAATTAGTGGTACTCTATATTTAAAATATGTTCATCCTACATTGTGGTAATTTGATTTACCGGCCAACAAAGTGCGGCTGCATACTGGTAGAGTCTGTCAAGGCCGTATTATGAATGTTTAGGTAGTTGCCTATACAGCGCCCTCGCTTACCGGGGATTTGCTTGGCACCGGGAGGCACTGTGTTTGCCGGCGGATTCGGATATTCATAGCCCCTTAAATTCAAGCGCATAACTTTCTAAAGTATACTAAATATAATTTTTTTGGTAATTCAATGGCATTTCATGTACAAGATCGGGTTTTTCTGCACTCCAATGTATTGTTTTGTGTCACTACATGCTTCATCCGTTAAAAAATAAAAAAATAACAAATAAAATCCAGTCATTAGAGCGAATGTAACATTATTTAACACCCAATTGCAGAAATTAGCTCTACTCACATTATCGCGTGGTTGCAATTTCTGAACTACAGTTATCTTATAGGGTTTTAATTTTAAAAGTTTAGTGGCATTCCAAAAGTTTGGCGAATTTCCTGGTTCCTGTTCAAGTTTTCTCTGAGATTTCTTTGGACTTTTTTCTATCTTTTCTCCGATGTGATCGGGTTTTTCCTCTGTGAGGACAGGCATTTTATTTTCAAGAACATGTCCCTTTTCCTTAAATCTGTTCACAAGATTACGAATCATTGCTCTGTGAGACTCATGAACAGCAGGAAATTCTGTTTATAAATCGCCTTCTCACTTCTGTAAGACACTTTTCATGTATGAAAATTCTCTGTGCTAAACTATACGGACTGTTTGGCACTATAACAGCAGTAACACGCCGTAATACTGAAACACGTGGTCTCACAACGTTCAACTTCTGTACAGCAGAAAGACTTCGCATCAGACACGTAGGTGCGGGAAAGTGGAGGGAAAACATAACCGGTTAGAACAGGGCAGGCAAATCCCCTTTAAGCCGGCCACGCGCCAAAATGAAGGCACTGCGGTTGGTTTGAGGGATGTTTTTTCAGCGATGCTATGTTATTCAGTGTTTTCACTGTGTAAATTGCGTATTATTTATTTTTCGTTAGTTACGCCGTTACATAAGTACAGTCTAGAAGAACGGATTATGACACATATGTGAAAACGGATTTTTGCAGAGAACTGGTAAGACAATTCGCAAGAAAGTATGCTGAAAATCGTATTCCAGGTGGAAAAATGTTAATAAACTTCTCAAAAAGCTATAAGAGGCAGGATAGCTCAAACAGAAAAGCGTGTTCAGAACCGCCGTGTTCTTACTGAAGAAAGGTTAGATGAAAAATATAAATATCTAAACAAAATACAAAGTTTACGTGTTTCATTTCTATCTGGCTTTTTCCGGTTCCGGCAGCCGCACTTCTCCAATAGGCAGGCACACTCAGATAATCACAACTAAATGTTTTACAATTATGATTCTAACATTTTTTATATCATAAGATGCCATTACTTTTATTAATTAAATTCTCCGTTAGTCTGTCCTATCTACTTGTTCTACAAGAATGAAATGACTGACATACACGTTTTCTTGTACAATAAACTACAAAATAATTTCACATTCAAACAAAAATAGACTCTACCAGCGTTTTCTTTACATTTTTCAAGACAGTGCCATGCAGTGGAAACTAGAAACACCAGATCGGTCTCCAGTTTTTTCCCTCTCTGTCTGTCTCGCTCTCTCCTCTTCGTGATATTAAGTCTCACAGGGAGTTGGTTCTAGGTTTTCTTGTTCTGTATTACATTTTCGTTGACATTTACATATGTCTCATGTTGTTAAAGGCCTCTACAGACCTTGCATTATGAGAATAACGCTTTAAACTCTCGCGGTCACTTGTAAACGCTTTTGCCCATTTCAAAGCAATTGAAAGTAATTGGATAATTTTCCCTAAAATGTTTCTCCGGTCGGTATGAATTTCTGTTGTTTTGTATTCATCTTTACCATTATTGCATGAATGACGGCAGCTGTGTTAATCATGGCCTTGTTCACTGCAGTGGTTCGTGCACCTGGGCCGCCATGCTTTGTTGTTGAAACATGTCTCTTCTTAAATTCTTTGCACCTTGCGATTGAGTGTAGCCGAACATCGTCGCAGTATGTTTGCTGCACCATCACATACGCTTCCCTACTGGATTTCTGCAGACGGAAGCAAAATTTCAGAGCATCTAGTTTCGAAACGACTGGCAAGCACTCGCTCTTAGCTGGTCTCCCTAATTTTTATACCAATCATGTGAGATCTGTTCTTCTCATTAAAATATGTTCACCGTATCTGCAATGTGTGTTGTGATATAATGTGTTCTGCATTTATTGAGTAGTCCTCATATTCGGAAGCATGACATTGTTACTCCAAATGACAGTTAACAAACGGTATGCAAAATTCTAACACAGTATTGTTGCCATGTAAAAATAGTTACTACCAACTAGTGCATCATGTTAGCATTGGTTCACGTCGAGATCACCAAATGTTGAGTTGCTGTCAAAGTATAAATGTTCTTAAATACTTGACACATTTATTAAAGAAAGAATACTGCTACATGACTCGAGAGAAACAACATTTTTTCAGAGATACGCTGAAACAATAATTCTCGTTGTAATTCCTAGCCTATATAATAAATCTAACACTACTGCCATCTGTGAATCACTCCGAGAACCTCATATGATGATGGTGATGATGCTTTTTTTTTAATCCTAAGTGAAACATAGGACCGAAATAAATTTACGCCTTGATATTCCTTTTTTTTTTTTTTTTTTTTTTTTTTTGACCGGACTGTAACGTCGTTTCTAGTTTTATTCATTGCTTTCAATTCCACCTAATTTTTCTTTAAATGTAAAGAAAAGTAAGCTAATTAAGCTAATGGGTACATACCTCGTTCAGAGAGATCCTTCACTCTTTTCTAATGCCCAACAATCCAATAAAAAGCCCATTTTTAATAATTTTGATTTCATTCGTGATATAATCCAACGATTAAGATTATTAAAGAAATAATTCTGGTTATCCTCGGTCTTCCAATTCTTCTTCCGCCTTGTGGATTCCAATCTATCACCTGTTTGGTTATATCTTTATGTTATTTTCTTAATGTGTGCCCAATTCACGTCCACTTCTGTTTTCTTATTTCAAGGTCAATTGGGGTCTAATTTATTATGTTCCAAAGTTTGGCATTGATGATTAACAAGCGGCCAGCGGTTAACAAATGTCTGTAATATTTTGTTTATATGTTGGGTAGCTATCCATGTTTCACAATCGTATAGTAACATAGATAAATTTTATTTAAATTTCTATTTTTTTGTGTTTCTCTGTATATTTTCTGAATTCCATAATGTTCTTAATTGTTGGAAATTTCCTATTTATTTTATTTTGTACATCTTGTTCTGCCTTCTGTTTTGGGATATTATACATTCCAAATAATTGAAGTATTCATCTCTTTCTGTCTCGTGGTTATCTATGTATAATTTATCCATATTTTTTCGTATTTCTTTCGTCTTTTGTGCGTTAATTTTCATTCCACTATCCTGAGTCCAACAATTTCATTTTTATATCTCTGAAACTTTGTGTCATTCTATAAAGATCATCAGCTAAATCGAGATCTTCCGGTTTATCAAATAGGCCTCATCGTACATCTCTCTTCCTATTTATAGCTTTCTTCATCATTATATAAAAAAACCATTAAAACCCTACTGGTGCAATACATAACCCTTTTTAATCACTATTTACGCAGAGGGAGTCTGATGATTTATGTTCCCCGACACGACAAGATTTTTTACATTTCTTGTATAATGCTGATAATTTTTTTCCTAAATTTCAAAATTTCTTATGGCCACCAAATTTTATTTGGAGTAATCGGTCCATAGGCTTTTCAAAGTCAACAAAAAGCAAATACAATGGACTTTATATTCATAAATATGTTCTAAAATTATTCTTATTATATTAATGTAAAATATACTTCTCTTCTCTCCTTTCCATTGATCTCCTCTCTCCGCTCTTATCTTCTCTTCTCCTCTCTCTCCTCTCCTCAATTGGTTCTTCAATTCTATTTAAAAATTATTAGAGATAGCATTTTATTTAAAAATGAAAATAGAATTACTCCTCCAATGCGCTCTAAGAGATTTCCTTTCTTTGTTTTTTGTTTTTTTTTTTTATTTAGGATTCCTCTTGTCATCTGATAACGTTTCTGATTCCTATATTTCGTTCAAAAATGGATATAAAATATTTGTAAGTTCATATAGTTATACTAATTATGCACTTAAATTAAGGACACCAGATTTGATATTTGGACTAAATATAACGATTAGTTGTTTGGATATAATGTCTTTTTCTGAACCATGATTTGATTATGCTAGTTCCAGAATGTGCCCGCTAAACTCTTGCAAAGAGATATCATAACGCGTCTTCGCTACTTTGGGACTGAAATGAGAGTAGCGTTGGGAGAGAAGGTTTGGATTACACCTAGCAAGTTAGCAAAGATTTGGGTTACATATCCGCTTACTGCCAGGATCTCCACACTTAAGTGAAGAAGCCCTGGAGATTCTAAGCCACTGCTCCTGGCATTAAAACATGAAGATTTGCTAGAGGCAGAAGCACTTTCAGCTCCGGTACTCAATTGCTTCTCACTACTGTAAAGTGGAATTCTTGTAACAATACCTGCAATGAAAAATTCACGGCCGAATGTTGAATTTCTCAAAAGATATGTTATGCAAAGGAAGAAGACAAGTGCAAAAATATTTAATATTTGAAAATGGCTGTTAATTTTAATTTTAACATACTAACTTAACTTTTTTTAAGAAGATAGAATTCAATGGTATTTATTTTCTTTTTAGATAATACATATTACATTTATTTGAATCAAATTTATTAATCATTGACTTCTTTACATAATCGACAGTATAAACTAAATTGAATTTAACAATGCACACTACTACAAGAATTGTAAATAATTTGTGCATTAATAGGTCTTAAAAACCTAGCCTTGCTTACTGCTGTCCGTTTGTGCTTACCTCCCCAATAGGTGTATCTGCAGGAGAAAAGGATAATGTGATTTTTTTTTAAATCTCTACGATTTGGGGGGGGGGGGGGGCGATCGACTAAGGAAGGTCTACGTCGCCTCCTCATGCTATTAGTAATAAAACATGCATTGCATGCGAAATTTATTGTAGATGATGGACTCACATGCCAGCATGCTATTTTCCGATTGGTTCAGAGTGTCCTCTCGCGGAGTTAGATGTTGGCGTAAATGCCCATGCTGGGTGAAGGTTGGAAGTGAATAGCATGCGCCTGCTGTTATCGCTGTGTGAAGTTGCTGTTAGTGATCTGTAAGTAGCGGCCGGAATCTATGAATTAATTGGTTTGTTTATTGCTAACATTTAAGTTATTCATACCCTGTGGGTCTTGGTTGGGTAGCTTTACGAGCCGAGTAGCTAGAATATATGCACATATGTAGAACATTTAGTTATTTTTGTATAATGAAATGGGGGTTATTGGTTGGATATGATAATTGATAATGCTAGTTAGCTTTTACTTTACATAGAGAGGCTAATATATAAATATTTATATGTGTAACCTTATGGGTATGTATTAAGTGCAATTAATTTAGTACTTACTATATTATATTATGGACTTTAAAAAAGATGTATATTTTAGTGTCCTTTAAGAATATCCGTGAGAGTGCTTTGTCAGATGTATGCGACAACATGACCTTCAGAGTCAATGGGCGCCTACCTCATACGTCGCTATGCCGCCTTGGCGTATTGTCACAAGGACTTTGAGGGTGGTGCAGCTTGAAGGAGTATGCAGTGTCTGGTAGTTGTGTGTCTTTGAATTTGTCCAGCTAACCATGTTTAGGAGAATTTTATATTTAAGCCAGATATTCGTGGAAATCAATTTCCGGTGCCTCCAGGCCAATTTTTCGGTCAAAAATTGAGAGTGGGTCGGTTTTAGTGGTTTAGTGGTAACCATACTTGCCTCGTAGACACAAATTCGCGAGTTAACCCGGCCAGGATCAATAGATTGTGAAATAACCTCACGGCACGTAAAATAATCTCAAGTCTGAAAGAAGAGGCCTCAAGCAAAATTTATCAGCTGTGTCACGCCCTGAATTGATTGGGACGCTGATGACCTGAGATGTTAGAGAAAGTCCGTAAATAAAACAAATCAACGATCAACAAGGCTCCGGTGTAAGAACCCCCCCCCCTCCAGTGTGAAGTATATGGTAAACGCCCTTATGCTTTACAGGTCGTGTTGTCACATATATCTGACACTGCACTAACATGGACACTAAAATATACATCATTTTAAAGTTAATAGTATAATATAATAAGAATTGCACTTAATACATACCCATAAGGTTACACGTGTAAAGAGCTTTTATTGTTATATAGCTTCTCTATATCTCTGTGCACAGTTAAAAACACTATAACGAGGACAGAGCACTCAGGTTTCACTGGCGCCCTGATAATTTTACACCCTTACCGTGCCCGCCCTCTTTCCCTAGGAGTTCGAGTGTCTCAGAGCTCTCCTTCCATATAGAATGCCGGAGCAGACACCTTTACAATGCAAAAGCATATTTTATGTTCTTCCTTTCCATCTAGCCTCCTTTTACTAGCCTTCCAACTACATTTTTCTTTCACTTTTGCTAAATACCTTTCCATTGTTTTACTTCTAAGTCTGCTAACATTTTTATGGGTTCCTCTAATTCTCCTTGAAGATCAAAAGGCTTAGCGGATAAAAGAGAAATGTACTGTACCGAAATTTAGCAGAAATGAAATATGGGGTGTACTACTGAAGTCCAAGCATGCGCACATGGAAGGGAATCTGATCATGACTAAGCACAAACTTGTCGCTTACCTGCGAACATTTTCTAGACGTTTGTTCTGGAACTCCCCAGGCTTTTTGTTAATGAACTGCCAACTTGTGATTGAGGCAATACTTGGTTATTGCCGAAAAAGACGTCAACAACCCATTTAAGATGTTATTCTCCCGCAAGACAACGCCCGTCCGCATTCAGCTGCTTTGAGAAGGTAGAAACACTAGATAGCATTGGAATACCATCCCTATAATTCAGCCTTGCGATTATCATTCTTGCGAATTGGAAACCGAACTCCACGCTATCTTTAATAATGAGATTAAGAAATCTCCTCTCATTTGGGAAAAGTGTTCGTAAATTCAGGAATTAGTTGTATCCCATTTTATTTGAATTTGTTTCAATTAATTAGAAAAAAGTATGTAAACTTGGAAAAAAAAAAAAAATAAAATGACCTAATTATATAAAAATGAAAAACAGGCTAACACTATGTATAAGATTTTTGTATGTTGTTAAGTGTGCATAACCTGCATTCTAAAAATCATCAAAAATAAAACTAACAATATTATTTGGTGTTAGATTGGCCATCTTATCTCATTAATACCTCCTGAAATCCAGCAGCATAAAAATCTCTAGCAGGTGGTGGAACCAGGCGGTGGCTTACCTTTCTAGCTTCGTCGTCTGGAAAATGTTCACCAGAAAGGGAAAACTTTAAAATCATTTAGAGCTAGGTCGGGGCTATATGGAGGATGCTCGAGGATTTCTCACTTGAAATTTCACACCGTTTCATTTGTCTTATTGGCAGTATGAAGACGCGCGTTGTCATGCAAAAGCAACACGCCTTTGGTGACCCTTATGAAGTTTCCAGAGGATGCTATAGTAGGAGTCTGTGCTTATGGTTTGTCCTTGATGCTTGAATGCAATGAGCAGCATGTCTTCGTGATCCCAGAAGACAGTGAGCTTCACTTTCCTGCGAATGGTGTCACTTTAAACACCACCCCCCCCCGCCCCGCAGGCGGCGCAGGATGTTTCAACTTTATTGACGCACGTTTCAATAAAGTGACTCAATCTGTGACAGCTTGGGCTAGCATATTGTGACCTTCATCGTGGTAGCGATTGAGATGCTGTAAAGGCAGACCCATTCTTTGCATTTTGTGTTATGTGGTTAGCTTGTGCGACACCCATCATGCATTGTGAAAACCTAACCTGGCAGACCATGCGATGTGAACAAGAAATTGTGACATACTCTTCTGTCTGCTCGGATTAAGTCTTCAACTCGTTGCAAATTCACTTCTGTAGCAATCTTCGATGGCCGGCGACATAGTGTTCGTCTTCAGTACTTGTCTATCCTTCAGAGAACTTCTGAATCCAATTTCACTACCATTTTGCAACTGCTGTATCGTTATTGTCAACATCGATTGTCTCGTATGGAATGTTGCGAATTGTCACCGGACTAATGGTGCACAATCCTCAGGTATCTAATTCAAATATGTAGCATCTCACATCAATTTGTAACTTACCCTCATATATAAGGGAACCATATTTACATTCACATCACAAATTCCAATCGGTTACCATGGAAATCTGGCTCTTGTCATAGTCGCGGTAAATTGCCCCAGTGCTGTGCTGTCTCGCCCGTCAGTACTTAAACAATCTTAATCTCGACTTTCCAAATCGCCTTCTCGGGTCATATATCCCCCGATTTATTTTACGAAACTAGAAATGTTCATCTACTTTTTGATAGAGCTACTCAGAAATGGAATCTTAGTTATTCCAATCTGCGGGTAGGTCATAAAATGGAAAAATGAGAAAGGAAATGAAATGTTTTTCGAGACCATAACCATAATTTTGAAAATTTCTAAATTTATACTGCCGTAATGTTTGGGCAGGGAGACCTCAATTTAAAATCCATTCTTCGTAACCTTCAGAACTATTATCCTGAAAACCTGTGGGGTTTGGGGCATGGGTTTTAATGTCACTTGCTTCCCACGCTTGGAAATGCAATCCAAGGTAAATGTAAATAGATGTTGAAGCTTGCATTTTAAAATAGAAATACATTCATATTACGCCATGAGATGCTGAATTAATGGATTTTTGTTATTGTATTGTTTGTTAGTCAGGGTTATCTATATACAATATTTATATTAATATTTACGTCGTGTGTGCTTCTGCTACCTATGCGTGGTGTCTCGTTTTTTTCTCTCTGTTTTTGTAAAAAGAGGCAAATTGTAATGGTGTTTGTATAACGCAATAAGTTAAAAGAAAGGGGAAAAACCAAATAACTAAGAACCAATGAGAAGTTGATATCTCGAGGGTTAGTGTGCTAATGTGCACGAAATAGAACTCCGCAAGTATTTATTTAAATAGTAAGACTAGACACGAGGTAAGGGAGAGTTCTTTTCTGCAGTCTCGCCAAAGATCAAAGAGTAAATGTAGATTTAATTGTATAATTTTTTTTCATTTTCCCCAAACGTTTAATCTTCAATGACCATGCCTTTATTAAGTGAATGACCATAATATGTGCAAAAATTTCAGACGGAGAGAAAACTTTGAACGAAAAACGGTATAAAATTTTCTCCTTGCATAACCCAAAATATAATCACAATAAACATTATAGAATTAAATGAAAATTTAATTCTCAAATAGGGTAGATTACAGTATGCAAAATTTTTACTCTTCAAAAAAACTATGTAAATTATGTAGGCATAGTTCTTGTAATGTTGAGGCCTTGAGAGAAGAAAAGGGGTGACCTTTTAGCTTTTGAACTTTGACCTTTCCCCAGAACGACATGTATACCTATAGATAGCGCAATACATGTCAGCTGCAGGTGACCCCAGATTCGTCACACGTCGCGTGATTGCTTTCTCAATGGCTTCACTTTGTTAACAAGACTACAAAAGTGTAGGTACTCGACCCGTTTTGTGAAGTAATTACTCCAGTCTCTGTGCATTAAATATGTTTAATGTGCATAAAAACTGACATATTTCAATATCAGAGAAAGTAAATGCATAAGTAACCTATCGACTCGTTCTTTAATCAATTAGTTGCGTGGTTTATCACAAGAGGGTCTGAGATTACCGATAAATTCACAAACGTAGTGAGCCTGGAATACTCAGACCCTCGACTGATATTTATAAGGACTATTTCACCAATAAAATAAGAATTTAAATATAATTCCCCTAAACTTGGCTTACAAAAGTGTAATAATTGTATATTTGTACTTAATATTTTTAGGTAATCTTGCGACAGAAGAATGACGATTGTCAGTGATGCCAATAGAGAAGACCAAAATACGGGTTTAGGACTGCTCATTAATAGAATAAAAATAATATATATTTAAAATTCACTCATAGAATATTAACCCTTTTTATACATATAAATATCTATTCTATTCAGAAACCGTGAAACTAAAATGGACAAAAATCGACTATTACAATTGCTCCCATTCGATCCTCTAATATCAACTGAGAAAAGAAAACATACAGTGTCTCTATTTTTCTTTGTATTTTGTGGTTTGAAATTCCTAAACATAAGACCAATTTGTACATTTGACGCATCACCAGAACGCTTTGAAGAGCCCTCCATTTTGCGTTATGATTGTCAATTGTTAATGCTTTTGTTGCTATCAATAGCTCCCCACCATCTCAATCAAAAGTGGTCAGTGATGCGTGCTCAGGAATTATATAGTGCAGGTATAGAGTTGGCTATACTGACCGCAAGACAAATGCACGTCACGTGATAAAACAGATTTGATAATTTTTTCTCGATAATTTTACTCCATATTCAGGCTGTGATGGGTCATAATACAAAATTTTGTTTATTTACATTGGTCGATTTTAAGATGACGTTACATGAGTGAAATGGTCAGTAAAATATCTATGAGACATGAATAATCGATTCCATAAGTAAAAATGTCTATAAAGAAAAATTTCTGAAATATTAAATGAAATTCCTAATTTATTAATTTCTCTCTGCTCTTTTAGTAGTTTTGAAAATTGCTAATTGATTTCATGTTTAAATTTATGATATTTTAGTTAAGATTTGAATACTCCATTCCATCAAACTTAAGGAAACAAACGTTTGTATATTTATTTATTTAAAAATAAAAACTAAATGGACATTAAAACCCAATCAATTTAAAATTAAAGCTCAAACTAATTCGAAATTTTCAAACTACTACAACGAGCAGAAAGAGAATAATAAACTGAGAATTTCATTTAAAATTTCAGGAATTTGTCTTCTTCTTAGACATTTTTACTTGTCAACTGTTGGCCCTTCTGGGTCTTGACGTAACACATGAGCCACTCGAATTCAATTCAGAGCACCAACATACGTCAGAATGATACATTCAAGTATGGAACTTTTTAATGTACCGTAAATCTACGACGGGGTATCCATGGCTTTAATACACTCTCAGAGGACTTGCGCTCGAAATGTTTGCTGCCCCAAAAAACCCATCGACTTTGTCTGGGTTTACTCCAACTAAACTAATACAAAACAATCAATTTTTTATTATAATTTAATATTTAGGATGGTTGAAGGCCTAAGGATTTCATTATATATACTTGGTGCTAATAAACTACAGCTCAATAATTTCACAGATTGACAGGCAATGAGATAGGAAGTCTATTGTCCACGAAGATAAACGATGAAGTTATACAGCGCTAAACAAGTTGAAATTATATGCTGATAAGTTATCGTTATAGCGATAAGGACTACAATTGGCCATACAATGTCTTCAAACACTCTTATTTCGGTGTAGTGTATTAAAATTTTATGCATGGAACACTAAAGACTAGTGGGTGGGGACACTGTAAAAAAGAAAATGATGAAAACGTTGTAAGAGCGGTGCATAATAAACAAGATGTTATGTATTAATTCCGAGCTGCTCTGTTCACCCCAGAATAACTTGTATGTGGATATTCATAATTAGTATAAACTTTAAAGAAAATGTTGCTTAGATCAGTTTGATATGTGTATTTATAAAGCAGATGGGGTCTTCATATAAAACTGTAGCATTTGAACTTTTGATTGGATTGTTTGGGGCGGATAAGGGTATTTGGTATTTCAGAGGTCGTTTGTGCATTACTCCGAATGGGGAGGAAGGGATGAGATGAGGGAGACATCTGACTATGTGCAATCCACCGTCACACCGCGCCAATCCATTTGAGATCGTCACAGGTAGCGAGGTCATTAAGACTCGGACTCGTGAGTAGGAGGTCCGGAATTCGAATCCACCTATACCGTCCCCCTTGTCAGGTTTTTTTCAGGTTTTCCTCAGCCCTCTTAATGACAAATATCGGGGAGGTACCTTAAACTTAGGCCTGGGCTTCCTTCCTTAAAAAAAATTATCCTTTCCCAATATTTCATTTCATGTATCATCAGTGTCCACCGCGTGTGGTGCCTGAGTAGTAAAAACGGGCGTTAAACACTGTTAAAAAAACCATTCGGCCCTGGCACTTTATATTCTATAGCAGAACTAACAGAATTAAACGACGTGAAATGTGAGAACAAAAATTCTGAAAAGTAAACAATCGGTCCCAGCAATTGCCTAAGAGACCAAAGTTGCCGCGTGATCCACTGTTTTTGGTTACACTTGAACTTTTTGGCATTTAGATTAGTTTCTTTAGGAGTAAAATCATTAATGGCAAGTGTTTTCAGTTAAACGCCAACATTGAGTACACATTATTTAAGACTATGTATCACTACAGATGGTACCGCCACGGGTGGCGGAGGTCGTTAAGGCGCAGACTCGTGAGCGGGAGGTCTGGAGTTCGAATCCCACCAGGACCGTCCTTCTTGACTGGGGATTTTTCCAGGTTTTCCCCAGTCCTCATAACTGGCAAATGCCGGCGAGGTACCCTAAAGTTAAACCTGGAACGTCAAAAAAAATATCCTTTTCCAATATATCATTGCATTTCATGTATCACCAGTGTCCACCGCCTGTGGGGCCGCAGTAGTAAAAACGGGCGTTAAATACTACTAAAAAAACTGAAAATGGTTTCCATAGGATGTGGACATTGATTCGGTTTTGCTACATGGTATAAAATCGCCCCAACTATCGTTAATTAATACAGATTGGAATTGAAATATTATATGCATCTCTGGAATAGATCTAAAACATGAATGCATATTTCAAGATAGGAGACAAATTTCAAGACTTTTTCATACAATTATTCTTCAAAAGTATTGGCCTAATAAACTTGGGAACTCTACTTTGCAACAAAAGTTTAGAAATACAGTAGAGCCTGTGAAGTTGGCAATCTCTGTAACTTGATCACCTGCTTAAGTTGACCTATCTTTTATGGATATTTATCCTTAATAGTGAGCATTGTCTGTTCTAAATGAATTTATTATTAGGTTTTTTTAAATGATTAATTGAAAGATTGAAGAATGATATAATTAGTGATATAATACTTCAACTTTCTTTTCTCTTGTGGCTGGTTTACACTGTTTCAACACATTACGTTACCTTAGAGATTCAATATTTATGGTACTTTCCTCACATTCACTTGTGTACTGTTTTTAAAGAAAAACACAAGTGGCTCTAAATGTTATGTGAGTATTTACCTCTCTAAATCTCTAATTACAATGGCCAGCAAATGGAAATTAAGTTTAATTGTCAGATACGGAGCTGCGCTCACCCACTCCAATTTTCTCATGGAGTTCGTTCACAATGCTGCACTATCGTTTACACATGAGACACGTCTGTGCCAAATTGCTGACGCCTGGATGTTGCGAGAGACTTGTGTCGGGAATTTCAGCGTCTAGTAGCGGAGCATGGTGATGAAACTTGACTTCAACTTACGATCCTGAGAAGAACAAACAGGTGAGCCCAGTCTGGAAATCACCTGGTTATCCTATACCAAAGAAGACCAAGATTGTTCGGTCAGCAGGGTTATGGTGATTTGGTTCTTCGGCTCTCGTGGAATGTTTATCAACATGAAAAGCCCTTGCAAACAACGGTTAATGCAAGTATTAAAAGACAGTTTTGAGTGTTCCGACGAAAACGCCTTGAGCTACATAAAGCTGGTTGGTGCCTTCACTCTGACAATGCACGCCCTCACGTTTGCAACGTCGTTACCCAACATTTTGGCAGTTATTATGTTTATTATATGGTTTGTATAGTAAATATATATGAATTATGATTTTTTCCCTGAAGTCGATGCCAAAAATGTTTTCAACACGTGTTCCAGAACTGGCAACATGTTGGGCCAAATGTATACAACTCAATGCGGACTACTTCGAAAAAGACCTTGACCCTACATACTGTACTTCATAAGTAAAGAAATCATTCTGTCTTTATTTCTAGCCCTCGTACACTTTTGTGATCTATGTGTAAATCACCTACATAGCAAAAGTGTCTGGGATGGCAAAGACATTTTCGAAGGATAATACACAACAAAGCCTGGAAGTTGGGTAAAATCTTATTTATCTGGGTGGATATATTTAACAAAACATTTCCGTACATTTTGGGCTAGTAGGACCAGTTTTTATTTTGCTTTCCTCCCCCTCTCTATCTTGGCATCTTTGGCATATTTTAAAGTTTTAACCCCCCCCCCTTCTGCCTGTTTTGAATCGTTATGGATTTTTCTGAAATTATTTCATATTAAAGAAACAAAGAATTTCAATATATCGATGTGAGAAAAGCGATAAAAATTAAATGGCATGTTATCTCACAAAAATATGTATTGAAAATCTTCTTATACATTTATTTCTTTTCAAGCAGTTAAAATTTTTCCACTCAATTCATTATTTAATTTTGTAAATAGCAGAACCTTCATTAGTGAAAGATACGCACCGTTACCTCGGGCATACGAATACCAGGAAATAGAGAAGGTGAGGGAAGTACTATAGTTTTGAATAGTTTTGGGGAATGGCATTGTATCGATCTTTGCGAGTCAATTTTAGGAAATGTGTGTTGGAACTAGCTTTTTAGCTGCATAAATGTAATGAACAATTGCAAGCGAGAAAGTTGAGAGCAATGTGCAATAAACCATCCCTACAATGTGTTCAGGACGGAAGTAACAGAGATACTAACTTGATTCCCCTATAAATGCATAAACAGAAAATGAACTCGACCTGAAACCACTGTACATCTTCTGCTCATTCGCCAGGACTATCAAAAACTACTTTACTTTGTCTTGATCAGCATTTTTAGATGTTCTGAAAGGTGAATGTTCTGTTGTAACTGGTATGAGTCCCTCAAAATTAACTTGCTTTAAATATGCTCCAATCACTTCAGTGGAAGTAGAACGTTCTTTTTCCATGATAAAAATGTTCTCTCTAACAAGCGACTGACTATGACAATTGATACCTTGAAAAAACATCTTGTTGTTGCTTGTACCAGGAAAAGTAAGCTTAAGTACTTTAATAATGATAAGGAAAGTATTAAGTATCTTAAATATCTCTTTTCATTAATAATCAATGATATTACTCTATATAATCACTTTTGATAAATGTTTATTGTAATTAAATTACTGTTTATTTTCAATATTTAAGTGCTTTTTTTAACCAAAATACGTGCCTGAACTTCCGGGTTCTGATAATAACTCATTTTTTGCGCATTTATTGCAATGCACTGCGTTCTATTTTTGCGAACGATGGCTTATGGTTCTTATCTTATTCGTTCGTAATATTATAAAAATTATGATAAGTTATCCTATCTATAACGCGGCAATTGCATACACAATTCATTAACAGAACACTCTAGCTGGAAGAAAAACTCTCCCCTAGAGATTAAATAGATTTAATTTGCATAACAGAACAAACACATTTTATCAATAAAATGTTCAACAATAGGAGACACAGCGCTTCCGACAATTTTCCTTAGTTGATTAGACGTTTAGAACGGAGACAAGATTTTAATATGCAACCGAAAATATACACTTCAACAATGCGTGTCATGCTCAGCTAAGCCTGCAGAGGTTTGGGAACAATTGCAACACAAATAAAAATGAAATTAAGAATAAATAAAAACTACATGTAATAGAGAAAAACTGAAAAGGACCTGTAATCAGCATAGCGATACTTTCCTCGTGGATTAGCTACTTTTTTTGGCGAAAATATCTTGTTGGCTATTATTATTATTTTAGCTACGAACTACTTTGTTTAAAGTATACAATATAAACATTTTATATTAAAACAAATAAATTTTCATTGTTCACCGTGAGGAAACGCAGCAGTTCTAATTGCATCAGGTCATGTCGCTACTGTGCCTACAGAAATAACTGAAAAAAGAAAAAAGAAAGCCCTGTGCTATACGGTTCTCGGCAGAGGAACATTCCTTCTGATTAAAGCCGGTTTTCGTGCAGTTCTCAGCGGAAATTCCTACAGTGCTAATGTCCGGGCGCACTGCAAGCGACGGGTTCAATATCGTATTCTTCTCCAGCCACCTGCTACGACCTCCCTTGAAATTTATGACCGCCGTCACAGCTCTGCAGGCTGTATCATACGGGCTTCACAGATCGAGACCTCTACCTTGCATAGCAATTAGTTTTTCTGGGCTACGTGCCCCGTTATTGGGCAGGGCCTGCAAAGTCCTCCAGAACTAAAAGTTGTAAAATAAAAAGTTTTTTTTTTTATAGGTAAATTGTGTATATCGCTTTCCACTTTACAGAAAGGTACGTTACTATTCCAATAATATACTTTTTTAATTATTTTACTTTTTGAAAGAAAAGGGGTTTCTAATTATAGAATATACTGACAGTAGAAGTTTAGATAATAGCACCAATAATAAGTAATTGGAAAATATACAGGTATTTGTGCTACGTCTGAACTCTTGTTGTATTCTGGGTACAAAACTGTCGAAATGGTAGTTTAGCTTAAATTATATTTAAACTCGATTATTTTATTTTATTTACTGATTTATTAATAATGTTTCAAAACAAGTAAAAAGTTATTATTCCAAATTCTAAAATGTCGTCGCTTCTGGTGGTTTAGTAGTAATCATACTTCCCTCGTAGACACAATATCAAGCATTATAAAATCGATCTGGGTTGATAGATTTTTTTCTGGCGTAAAAATCCTAGGTTTGACTTCCTTCGGAAGGGAAGAAAAGCTAGGTTCCCGTGTCGTAGATTTACGGCACGTAAAGAACCTTAAGCCTGAAAGTGAGATCTCTGAGCAAAATTTTTTCTTCCGTTTCACTCCCTGAATTGAATGAGACGCTGATGACCTGACATGTTAAAGATCATCCATAAATAAATGAAATAAAGAAATAAAATCTTTATAGGAGAATACCTATAAAAAGTAAGAGAGAAATTGATTGGAATAGTTAACGAGGATGATCGAATTGGGGCATGCTTGTTAAAATAGTGCTAACAAGTGAAATATAAGAAGTGGGGGGGCTCATTATGCAGATAACCTGGAGGTTGTGTGTAATGAGGTCTCGAATATTATAGATAAATAAATTCAAATTAAAATAAAAGCTAAATGTCGAATGTTGAAGTAATATATTTAAATTTGCTCCAAAATTATGATTTACCTGGTTCAGAATTTATGTAGATTAGGGACATCTCAAATTATTCTTTAATTATATTTTCCAAAGCCATACCGAACTGGCTTAGTCGGCAGTTAACGCTTGAGAATGGCATTGAGCAGCTTCCAGGTTCAAATCCCAGGCCTTGGGTATTCTCGTTGTTTTCCATGGTCACTTAGTTGAATGCTTGGGTGGGCATGTACATTGCATGAATTTTCCACTCTCTCATTTCATTTCATTGGTTATCTTACAGGATCGAAAGTGCCAGAGAGAGAGAGAGGAGGGGGAGAGAGATTTGCCCGTGCATGCAGGAAAAATTTAGAAGCTGGTTACTGCTGAATGCTGCTTGCGAGCAACAGCAGAGAGATCGGAACTACTGTTTGTGTGGCCGCTTGTAACATTGTAAATGTTGAATGTATTATTTTTTGTTAAACATAGTGTAGTCAGTGCGTTGTCCTCCATAACTTTTAAATATAAATTAATAAGGGATTATTAGAACGGTGAAATATTTTATCGGTGGAAATGTGCTCTTATTGCAATTCGCAATTAAATCTCACACACTAACCCTAACACTAACTTCAGGTAAAATCCTAGAAATGGTGGACCCAGTGGTTTACTGCAGCTTGCTCCGGCCTGACGGCCTACGCTCGCCTCTTTTTCGTAAATATAAATTGATAGCGAGGATAAATCATTGTAATGCTGGCAATTTTTCTTTGATTACAGTAGGAAAAAAATTATAAATTGCAATTCATAGCGCATTGTGTGCGTAGTACTATGTTAGCGAGTAAATCATTGTAATGGTGGCAAATCTCCTTTAACCCCGGCAGAAAAAAAAAAAAAAACATGTGAAGAGTTGTAGACCGTACGTTCTAAAGTATGATACACAATTAGAATGAGGGACAAACAATATAAATAAAACAAAATTAATATTAATAAAAATAAACATTAAAATGGGATAAACGATATTTACACATTATAATTACACTAGTTATCGCGTTCTAACCTGAAAATAAATTACTTCTAGCTTCGCACATTTTGGCTAGGAAAATGCCCATATTCAACCACATTAGTGTGGTTTGCAAACAGATCCCAGCATGTCAATCGTCCTCTAATTGCTTTAAAAGTGTTTTCAGAAAATAGCGTTTTTCACATTCTACAAGAATATGTACCCCCATTCTTCATACCCTCCACAAAATGGGCAGGATTCTCCTACCAGAACTGTCCGCTATTTCTTGAGCCTTCCAACTTCCCAGTCTAAACCGGGCCATTCCTGATCTTGCCTTTCTGCCTAGAACAAGCATATATAACTCTTTACCCCAGGTTAATTTAATTTCATTCGATAGGCTCAAGGAGACTTTCTTGTTATATTCTGCTTCGATCTCCTGTCTGCTGATGACCTCTAGCCTTATTTTAACTTATTTCCATATGTTGTTATTATTATTATTATTATTATTATTATTATTATTATTATTTGCATTGCCACATTGAACCCAAACCATTTCTTCTGAGTCCTCTCTCCACCTCTGCAGTCCAAAACGTTGGAGTTATATTTTGCATCTGGTGCCTATAGCATTTAGCGCGAAATTGTAAAACTATTTGAGAGCTAACAAAATACACCAATCCACGATATAATTGTTCCATATTGTTTCTCATAAATATATAATATCCAACTTTTTGAGTTTATAGTATTTACTTTTTCTACTGTAATAATCTGTTGCACTAATATAATCGCTTTCCTTAAAAAATCTATTAAAATTTATATATACAAATAAAATCCAGTTTACTAATGTGAGATTTTTAGGAGCTGTTTTTTTTTTTTTTTTTTTTTTTATGGCGGGTTTCCAATCCAGTGCAAAACCTCCAACCTGAAGGACTAGGGGTTTTTGTTTTGTTCTCCTTCCTTTAGACGGTTACCTTCACCAAGGCTTACGATATTCCTCCACCCGGGATTTTCGGAGTTTCCTTCTACAAGGTGGGAAACGTATAGGATTAATTTGGGATAGGAAGGAAAGAGAAAGGATATGGGTATTCGCCTGGGACATAATCTCCCCAAAATGGGGATGGGAAGAATGATGAGCTCAGGTGGGAAGGGTGGCTAAACCTCTGAAGTGAAGCTTTCATCAATCAGGGCCTATTATCAAGTACCGCACTTTCAATATTTAGATTGTGATGTCACATGTGAAGAAGATCAAGATGTTCATATAAAAATACAAAAGTTCCAAGCTGTGTGTGAAGCAATTTATAATAATTTTAAAAACAAAGTGAGAAAACATTCACAATTAATACTGTACACAACCATGGCCTTCCAGTGGGTTTTTATGGAAGTACGGTCAAGATTAAAAAAAAAAAAAAAAAAAAGAATAGAGAGAGAGAGAATAAAATTCTAACCGAAGGAATGCGCTTTCTACAATCTGTTAAAGGTTGCACAAAAGAAAACCATATAAAAACGAGGATTTAATCAAGGAATTAGAAGTACAATCAATATTACTTACATTTATTAGGTAATTATATACAAGAATGGGTAAAACACTTAAAAAGAATGGCAGAAGAGAGAATATATTGACATATAACCCGAAAAAACAAGATCTGGTAATAGTGCTAGTGGTTGTATTATTATTATTATTATTATTATTATTATTATTATTATTATTATTATTATATGGTATACAATATTACACATCAGAGTCGCATGGGTCTCATGCTGTTATAAAACATTTCTGAAATTAATTCCAACGAAGGAAAACAACATTAACAAGGACGCACTCACACGCACATGAATATAATTCTGATGTTCATATTAATTTTCGTATTATTTATGTACAATGTTTATAGAAATTTCTTGTCCTTAAAACTAAGTATTTCATTTAAGAAAATGCCCAACTTTAGTCAGTTTTGTTGATTTACAATTAAGTCCCAACATGCCAGCCTCCCCCTACTGGAAGTCAAAAATGAACCGGGAGAAATTTTATCCTATCATCTTCTATCTGTGTGCACTTAGCCAAAATGTGTACCTAGTTTTCCGGTTTCGCGTAATGGACAAATCCTCGTGCCTTCCTCGTCAACAACCTTACGTGCCTACCAATGTAAACCATGACCAAACCAGACCAGAAACTGATGGCATGCTGGGTTAGTAACCAGGCTGTTGGTGGTTGCTGTGTATTTACCTGCTTGTTTTTTCTCCCACCTCCCCCCGCCTGTGATGCCACAGTAGTAAAAACGGGCGTTTAAAAATGTTGGGTTTAACCGCAGGAAAGGAATGAGGTTGTAGGTTATTTTCTGATATTTGGGATGTGGAGTGATAGAAAAGAGATGCTAAGACTTCTCAATGCTCTTCCCGACTTTTGTTTCATGCCTAGCTCCATGATATGGGTCTCTTTACCCCATATAGTTTTAATTTCGCTCTGCAGGTCCAGAGATGACATATGCATGTATCGTTCCTCTATTTCCTGCTGGTTTATATCAAAAAACAGTCTTTTGACTTTTGTTACTAGATCAGACCT
This sequence comes from Metallyticus violacea, assembly GCA_030762175.1. Classification (NCBI taxonomy): domain Eukaryota; kingdom Metazoa; phylum Arthropoda; class Insecta; order Mantodea; family Metallyticidae; genus Metallyticus; species Metallyticus violacea. The sequence continues at coordinate 27,048,344 of CM060845.1, read as the reverse complement.
GTTTCCAATACCCATCTGCCAAATATCGTATTTTTTTTAACAACCACTGCCCACCATTTTGGATTATGTATGTTGTTTAATTGGTGCCGGTCCTAAAAAAAATTCAATCAGTTCGCGATTCTTTGATCCAGAGAAGAGGGTGCTATTGTGACCAAGTATGGATTAAATAAAACCATTTGTTACTAAAAGAATTGGTATTAAAATTCAATAACACAAATTTATACCACAATATATCATAACCATTGAACCACGAAATACCTTGTTTAATGAAAAATAAATTCTGGAGAGAGCCGAGCACGTTCGGGAAGTTTGGAAACAGTTCCTGCATTTCCATGCTAGCAAGTACCTACACTCACTGACAGTTGAATAATGGAGGTGCAGTTCCCTCATAAGGTCTTAAAACAATACAGGGCTAGTTTACAATACAATAAGTTACCACTCCATTCATCTACGTTGTGTTTTCAAGCCACACATGGAAAGCGGAAGTTATATAGCATATAGCGAAGATTAAACAAGGCCATGAAGATTTAATTGACTATTAACTGAGTAACAGATTGGAAAGCCTCCACCCCAACCCTTTCCCCACCCCTTTTACTCTTCCAACTTGCTAGCTCATATTCCCAACCCCCAGATTTCTCTGGCGAATGAACCCTGATTGAAATTAATAGCAAAGATCCCCTGCTAACTACTGCATTGACTTGTAGTCTGTTTGCTCACTAATGAAAAGTATTGGAAAAATAAGAAGCCTCCTAGCTCTAGTAAATCCGGTTTAGTGGAGGAAAAACCTGCTTTTGAAATATGGCCTATATCAGTTGGACCAGAAATTGCTGTGAACGTCAAAATAAAATACGAAACAATAATGACAAGTGGCTGTTTCTTTACTTAGTAAATATGCATGTTTTATAGTTGTTGTTTTGGTTTATTTACGGACGCTCTTTAACAACTCAGGCCATCATCGTCCCATTCAAATCAGGCCATGACAGCCGATCAGTTTTGCTCAGAGGCCTATTCTTTAAGGCCTGAGGTTCATTTTCCTGCCGTAGATTTACTACACGGAACCCATGACTTTATTTCCCTTCCGAAGGAAGCCTTATTTAAGGTTATTACAGCCGAAAATATTCTTCGATCCTGGCCGGGATTGAACCCGCGATCTTGAGTTTAGAGGCAAGTATACCACTATATCACCAGGACGAACTGTTTTACTGCATTACAATATTAAAATGTGTAGTTCCGTGGTGAACATAAATGTTTATTTTGATGTTAGTACTTGTTCTTTATCTTCATGCCTAAAATATACGTCTTTACATATAAAGCTGCTCTTAATATAATCTAATCATATACAGATGGTCATTACAAAGCATTAAATGAGGCAATAAGACAATATTCTTAATTTTTCTACACGTACCGCCGCAAGAAGGGGGTCATAGCCCCATGAGGCCCGGTGGTGAGGGCATCAGACTTTTAAATGAACGATGATATACTGTTTATCGATTTATTTATTTAACCTGCCAAGAGTTAAGGCCAAGGGTTCTTCTCTTTCACTCTATCAGGCGAAGAGCTACAAAGAATAACATACATAGTTATTTAAAAATGCACAAAAGCCACGATAACAGTGGAATGTAAAATATTGCTGCATGTCAGAAAGATGGCGACACTGCTCCATTTTTTCTCCAACAACATTTCTGGGGTACAAGGGTGTAATCCGAGGGGAAAGGGGAGTGGAGGAGGAAGAAAAGGGGGCAGAAAGAGGGGGAGAAGAAGAAGAAGAAGAAGAAGAAGAAGAAGAAGAATAAGAGAAAGCAAGAGACTAACTGTTGTGATTCATAGAATTGAGATGACAATTTAATCTGCGATTAAATATCTTTATTGTCCCCACAATCTCTGACTTCAGGAGGAAGGGAGTTTCTGATTCTGGAAACTGACACGCTGAATGAGGTTGAGTAGAAATTAGTTTGGTGACGAGAGATAGAGTGTAAAATCATATTCCGCGTCCGAGATATAGACAGATATACGAGGCGAGAGGGTGGATGTACGGAGGATATTGAACAGGAACGTGAGGGAATGGAGAATCCTGCGTTCTTTTAGAAGTAGTCATGGCAATTGGTTGTAAAGGAGTGTTATGTGATCAAATTTTTGAGTGTTGAAGACTAAACGCACACAGGCATTATAAACGTGTTGTAATATGTCGATCTACCCAGTAACTCAGATTAGAGCACAATATATTACAATAATCAAAGGGAGGCACATATTTTAGATATTTGGGTATGTAGTCCTCAACAAAGAAGCACCGTTTGTTTGAAAAGCTTTATACTAATGAAATCTTAAGAGGTATGATCGAAACAACATTTATTTAATATAGTTTGTGAATCCAAAAAGGAGCCATTGGAAAGAAATAATAATACTTAAATTCTGGTAACTACCAGGAATATATTACCTACACTTTTGGAAAACGTTTCTCTAGCTTTACAGAAAAAAAATGTGATACCAGCAAGATGAGGCACTGTCACATTTTGCAAGACGCACGGGTGAAATGTTGAACAAAAAATTCCATGATAAATATATTGTACGGCCACACGACTTACCTGATCTTATATTCTTAAAATTCTTTAATTGCTTCATATTAAATAAAAAAAAAAACTATGTCTACAGCACCTTCAACAATATTTATTTATGTAACTAGTATATAATATTGGTAACTGTGACATGAGTGACTGTTTAGCGGAAGCGTTTCCATCCAACGTTTTATGCAATTTTAGCATTGAAATGTTTTTAAAAAGCATTAAACATTTTCAAAATGTGATGTTATGACGTAGTAGATATGACATATTAAGTTGCATGGTTTCTTAGTACTCGTTTCTATGACGATGTTATTTTGTTTTGAGGAATTCAAATGGAAATGGATGCTAATTCCGCACTGTTCGATATTGAAAGTATGGATATATTCCAGAAGAAATTATAAAATAAGTAGAGGTGGCTGAGGTTTGTAATTCCTCAAAAATCGAAAAGTGTGTACGAAAAGAAATATGACAAGTTCTGTACATGGAGGAAAAAAAAATAAAAAAAATCTGTTGACATTTTTTTTCAGAGCTGGTAAATATATAATATAACGTTTATTGCTTAGTAATATGATAAATAATTTAAAATTTAGATTCTTAGATTTGTTTATTTTTCCAATCGAAAATTGTAAGCCTTCAACGCTCTGGTGTATGTATTCCAAAGTAAATTCAATGTAGTAAAATTAAGGAAGTTTTCTGTTAGTGTAATAGAGGTTACTAATGGTTCGAGATTAACGTTTTGAAATTAAAGAAATTTTAATATGATTAATTAATTGAATTTTCAACTTTTCCTAGTTAATGGAAGTTAATTTATGAGGATTAAAAACTTTCATTGTTGTAGTTTCAAAATATTTGTTTAATAAAATGATTCTTTTTTTTGAAAGTTGGTATGCTTGTTAGAGCGGCGATTTTAGCTTTTTCATTACATTGTTTAAAATTGTCTTGTGAAGAAGATGATGACTTCGGAATACTATTTGTTAGGTAACTAGTGTCAGAATTAGGCTAAATGTCCACGATTTATGTAATAAGAAGCTTCTTTTAATACGGGGATTGCATAAAAGACAATATGAAACATCGAATAAGGTAAGCTGGTGCCACTATCACTGCATGCTTGTTATGAAAAGCTGAAGAAATCTCCGAAAAACAGCTGTTAAAAACTTAGTTTATTTTGATTATTTAATAAAATGGCGTAAACTAATAGCCGGGTTTATTAATGTTTATATGTAATCTAAAAATAACCCTTTTAATTTACTTTTAGAGAGCTTCCTTGATCATTAGGTATATACTTCAGTGCATTTCCGCGTTTGTTATTTAGGCTAAAACATTACACGTTTTTCTATAATTTAAGGAACGGTAGGGCCATAAGTTTCCGGTCTAACCATTTTACAGATATGACAAAGAAAAAAAACTATATTTCACTTTTCAATATAGTTATCCTTTATTGCTATACACTTCTCACATCTTTGAATTAACATTTCAACCCCCCCCCCCAAATAGTCAGAAGGGCTTGTCAGCAAAATAGTCATAGTCCATCACTTCTTCGTTACACTTAAATTTCTTCCTCGAAAATCCTTCTTGAGTTTTGAGAAGGGGAAGTAGTCGCGGGGAGCTAGATCTGGGATGGTCAATCTCCTTGAAGCCACATTTCTTCACAGCTTCCTTTGCAACAAGAGCCGTGTGCACAGGCGCACACCACCACTCAGCTTTCCTCGCATTTTCTCTTTGATGGAAGCACGTAATCTGTGCAATAGGTCAGCATAGTACTCCTCACTTACTGTGGTGTTCCCCTCCTTGAAGTCAATGAAGAGTATTCCTTCACAGTCCCAAAAGATTGTGGATATGATCATCTTGGTTGACTGAGTGACTTCGCCTTTAAAGGCGGTGCTTCGCCCGGTTTACGTCGCTCCATTGACTCTCTTTTGGATAAGAGATCATAGTAGAGGACCATAGTTTCATCTCCTGTAGCAATGGTTTGCAGAACTTCTCTCTCTATAGCTCTAAAAACACCTGACAACAGATTACTCATTGCTGCTTTTGGACTGAGGAAAGAAGTCTAGGCACCCATCTTGCACTAACCTTATTCATGTTTAAATGTTCATGAATAATTCGAAGGACTGTTGTTGTAGAACGGTCCAACCTTGCTGCTATTTCTGCAGCTTGAGCCCCCAGTCATCCATAATCTCTCCTTTCACAAGAGCGATGTTTTCAGTAGTTGCTTTCTCGACACAATCTAAAAAGTTTGGCCCATTGTTTTACGGTAGAATATGAGGGGGATGCTTCGTCATATACACCTTCTGATCGCTGTTTAATTTCATTTGGAGCAAGTGCTTCTTTTGTGAAGAACTTAATAACAGCTCAATATTCCATTTTGAACGTGTCACACTCTTCTACATAATGTATGCAACTATGTCTGAACAACTGAACACAGCAGAGTGGACGTTACAGGTGCAATTATTTACTTAACAGATAAGGCATGACACCAGATAAAACTTTTGTGAAGGAGATACTCCTTACCGGCGAGACCGAACATTTATGGACCTCGTATGTACTAATGTTTCAGTATCCAAGAGAATGCAAGTGGGAGGGATCATGATATCCCAAAGTGCAGGAAATTTTGCAATAGATATGTACGGGAACTTATTGATAAATATCGAATATTAAAATAGAGGATTCTGGGAAGAAATAAACCTAAGATTGGAAGATATTGAAAGATAAGAAATATTTGATAGTATGAGAGAAAATAGTTCATTGAGACTTTATAGGGAAATAAACGCACTATGGAGTAGGGAAAAAATATATAGAACAATTTGACAAGTGAAGCCAGGAAGGATTTGCAGGGCCTAGAACTGGAGTTGTGAATTTAAAACGGTTAAGATATAGAAAAATATCCAATGTTATGTGGAGAAACCGATACAGATGTTCATTTTTTATTATACTGCAAGCAAATAAAGTTATGGAGATAACACGCTTGGTAACAAAAATGGAAAAATCTAATTGGGAAAATATTGATTAGAAATATTTTAACTATAAAAGGAGAGAAGAATATAAAAGTAATAGGGAACTATTTGGGCAAAGTTAAAGAGAAATGCATAAGAACGATTAAGAGGAAGATAAAAGGAAAACGTAACCTTAAAAGTACAATAGGTCAGATAAGTATAAACAAGAATAGGATAATGCAGCAATAAATATGGTCAGCAATACATTATTAACCTGGATTTGTGTATTGGAAACAAAATGTAAGCAAGCAACTTTAGAAAGTAAATATCTAATAAGTAGTATTAATATTATATTTTGTAATGAATTGATTAAGTATGTATATCAGAGTATAGTGTATTATGTAGTCTATTGGGATATATTTCCCACAAATTTAAGCTTCATGCTACGTGGTTGTGAAACAAAAAATTAAACCAAACATTGCAGACATTTGTTTACCATTTACCCAGATATATGTTCAAATTTTGGTGGCCAATAGCTATCAGCAATGCCAAACTTCGGAAAATCACAAATCAGACTCCAATTGATCTTGAAATAAGGAAACTGAAATGGACGTTAATTGGACAATCACTGAGAAATGAAACTGAAAATATAACCGATAGACAGGCGATAGAATGTAATCCACAAGGCGGAAGGAGAATTTGAAGATTGACAGTAACTTGGAGAAGAGCAATTGAAAGCAATGAATAAAACTTGGGAAGAGGTTTCCTGTCAAGAAATAGAACCCGAGAGCGTAAATTTGTTTCGGCCCTATGCTCCACTTAGGAATTAAAGGCAATCATCATCAGTATCATCTTAAGAAATAAATTTCTCACAGTAGAGAAACCTTAGGGAGTCTCCGTGTATAAGTAGAATAGACGAGAGAGCTTCGTGAGGAGAACACTGTAGCTCAATAGTGTACAGCGTCAGTCTGGAAGGCTGAAGGTTCGTGGTTTGAATTTGTAAAGTCTAATTCTTCATTTCTTACTTGGCCTGGAATAGTGCTAAATACATTTATCTGCAAAATTTTCGATAATTTATTTGAGATTAACATAAGCTTATTATCAGCTGAATTAAATTACCTAAAAAATATAAGCAAGAGGGGAAATCGGTAAAGTGCAATATGAGAACGATGCCTTTTTGTGTACTTTTAATATAATCATTGAAGTGATTTTGCTGACCTATTTGATCTTTATGAAAACATGCACTAATTTTACTAGATTTTATTTCAAGCAGAACCGCATGAAAATCTAAAATAAATGAAATACAACTGAACACTATTATAGCAATTACCATTCACTACTTTTTAGTATCAATTATGTCATATTTCGTGTTGTGATAAGAGCTTCTCTTGAAAGGCATTGAGATAATCGAATCGAAGCAGAGGTGAGAGAATGCACTATTATTAGTTGTAAAATTGAACTTAGGAAAAAAAAAAAAAACTATCAGTTATTTTTAAACACTGTGCTTTAAAACTATCGATTAAATTCCATTCTGATTAGTGAAAAGATATCGATGAGACCGTACCGTGAAAGGCACTCATTCGCGATTATCACTCAATTCTCATTGGTTTGATTTTCTTGAAGTCAATAGGCAATATTCCAATTTGGAAAAAATTAACTTTGTGCTAAAAGTACACACTTTATATTTTTGGAATCGTTCTGCTGGCTACATTGATGAACCATTGTATAAACTTTAGTTCCGTGAAAACAGCCCATATTCCAGTAGTAACCATAAAGCATGACCTCACAGATTGAAGATAATATGTTATATGAACATGGGCACAGAAAGGCTTTATTTCCTATTAGAACTCATTTTCTACAACCCTTCATCCACATTAATCACGGGAAACACACAGGAACAGACCGTACCAGCATACCATGAAACTCTTGGTGTCCGGACCCATGTCCATATAACATTTTCTTCTTCTACGTGTGAGAATGTCCTGAAAGTTTGGCCTTACCTTATTGTTATACTCGGTATAAGCCTTTCGTTTTTGCGGTGGTAGTTTTAGTTGATTTTCTGGATAAAATCAACTTCGGGAAAGTGAGCCCGATATACAAACTCTACCTCAAGCTAGAACAAGCTTTTGTTGTGAAAGTGAAAGCATCTCATAGGGTCCCAGTGGTGTGCTAACAGTACACAAATGTACCATGTACATTTTCCATTTTGCGTTCATCAGTTTCGATCGACATTCTCTGTCGCCAGCGAAATTGCTGGGGGCTCACAGTAACGACACTCCAAGGTTTTTTTTTCCCCTTACTTTTTTCAGAAAGTGTTGAGGTATCTGGTTTCAATATTTCCCCGTTTGTTTGCTTTGAAAAAGAGCAGCTTGGGATACGACAGTTGGCAGCACTGCGTGCTAAGGAATAACTCCCTCTGCCACAAATCCAATTTCCGATTGATCCTCCGGATGCAGATGATGTCTTTTGGCTCTTCTTCTCTCAGGTGCCGGATCCCATGCTCGTCTTCCATTCTACTGCACTTTCTGTTAAAGCAAATCGTTGGGTAGAACGTGTAAAGAAATCTCTCGCTGGACACAATTGTATTCTTAACTTGCTTTAATAATTATAAGGCATTCACGGCCAGTGTTACAATTAAAACAGCTCCGGGCTATTTTGCCGTGGGCCGTGGTTTCATTTGCTAATAGCTGTTTAACTTTGTTATATGGCCATATGAACATCACAAATTACAAATTTCTTTAGAAGACTCATGTTATATCCGTTAATAGTACACCCAGATCGCCACTCAAAAATTCTAAACATTTTGTGCAAATCATTGATAAAGTCAACATCAAGCCCAACGATATTGAGTTTTGATGTTGGTTCTCTGTTCGCAAATCTACCCAACAAAGACACTTTGCAACTCCAACAACTCCATTTTAAAACAAAAGAAATTACATTATTCAGACACTCCTTAATCTCCAGCTACTTTCAGTGGAGAACCAACTTCTATGAACAGAAACAAGGAGTAGTTATGGGAAGTCCAGTAAGCCCTGTAGTAGCGAATTTCTTCATGCAACACTTTGAGGAGAAGGTTCGAGACACTACTCAATAAGCTTCACTCTCTTTGAAATAGGTGGATGATATTTTTGTTATATGGTCACATGGACATCACAGACTACAGTTCTTTTTAGAACACGTAAATAGTTTCCATGAAAATATAAAATTCATTATGGAAAGAAAAAGTAATGGGACATGTCTAAATGTCTTAGTTAGGAAATCATCAGAATCCCTTGTCATCAAGTTTATAGAAAACGCACGCATTCAGAAAGATATCTCAATGCCAGATCGTTTCACCATCCATTGAGCTGAACTGAATACTGGACACTGTCCCTGAGAACTGAACTGAATACTGACAACTGCCCACTAATGCTGATCTCTCCCTGAACACGAGAACACTGACTTGACTCAGAACTGCCTCTTTCCCCACGACATTTCCTTGCATTTTTAAATTATTTTCTTTACTCTCCTCTTACATATTCTATACCTATTTAAATATTTATTGCTTTTAGAGTTTAACCATCTATGACGAAATTGCTTTTTCCCCTCGCAACTGCTTCTAATGCTTCCACACTCATCCATTCTGTTCCTCTTCTACAGCTACCTAGGACCGCCGCTGCCACTTCGAGAGTACATATAACTCCTTAGCGTTCCAACCATCAATTGGGATTAAACTTGTGTATGAATATAGTAAAGTTAAAAAAAAATATTGGAAAATTGTGTATTTATTTGTTTATATCTTTAATTTTTATAAATTTAATAAATATGTACAGATGAAATGTAGGATAATAAGCTTTGAGTTAAATTTAGACGAATGTGACAGCAAGAGATGTTTAAACGGAGTTTACGGTCTAGGAAAATTTGATAACCTTTGAAATAGATCACATGTTTAAATTAACTTTATTTTTATAGTTTCTCTATCCAAAATTCGAACATTTCCCACCCAATAAGATATTGCCGATATTTAAGGATAAATTTTATTAGACAAACTAACAAAAGTTGTTTATTTTTATTTTTTAAATCCTTCAGATCTGCTTGGTAAAACATGAAAATACGCCTCGAGGTTTAGAAATGCAGTCCTCGTTGACGTGTAGTAAATAAAAAGGTGATAGAGTTGTTTTTCTCCACGCCAGCATCTCCGTCAAGTATCTTCACGGTGCGTCATTAATTATAACGATAATTAAACCGACGCTGCTCATTGTGCCCAACGAACTTCCAAAGAGATATCGGAAAAAAAGGAGAAAAAAAGAAAATTCTTTGGAGGGGGGATTCATCAGCAGGATATGATGATGGAAGCCAAACCAAAGCTAGGCAAACAATTAAGCGTTCTTTTCTGTCGGCGTCCACACCTCCTACAGTTGCTGACTCTGCACCTCGCAGAAAATCAGGACATGTATCTAAACCAAACATTTACAGTGCTGGCTGTATCACCCTGCATTCTGTGTGAACCAGAATTCTGTTTGAGTTGATTGATGGACAAGTGGAAGGCAAGTTGTGGCAGAAGAGAGATGATATATAGTAGCTAAGGTAGATCCCTTGTCACGTGGTTCAGTGCCTGTCGTTTAACATTGCTTTTGTGCAAAGCCGAGTACATTGGAATTGTTATTATAAATAAATCTGACGAATTATATCCACTAAAATACTGAAATATGTCTTCAAAAGCGTTAAAACTGGACTTGATATATTACTTCTGCACGATTACTTTTTCCCTATTTATTTTTCATATAAATATCTCGTTTATTTAAAGATGCTCGGAAACATCTCAGGTCAATAGTGTTCCAATCAACCAGGTTGTGAAAGGGCCGATAAATTTTGGTTTTTCAGGCTTGAGGTTCTTTTACGTGCCGTAAATTAGGACGCGGAACCAACGACTTTAGTTCCCTTCAAAATGAAGTAATACTAAGGACTTTTATGTCCTAAAAGAGTTAATTGAACACGGATCCACGAGGCAAATATGCTTGCCACTAGATTACCAGGATTGACTTTTTTAATGACTGTATGTTACGGTTATGGTTTTTATAACATATAAGATAAAAATAGGACAATATTTACAAATAAAGTTTTTAAATAAGTCGCTGTACTTTTATTTTCAATATAATGGTTATCAGAACACAATTTTTAGAAATTTAACTACACAAATAACTGTCGCGGATCTGAAATATCCCGTTAATGCGAGACAAGATTTTGAAATAGGAAGTATATACTGAAAGAGATAATCCCCAGGAAGTGGCTAAGAGACACTAACTTTACAATATACGGGAGAAGCGTGATTTATAATTGTAATCTATTTAATTCAACAATATAATTATGTATAGTTTACATGTTAAGTTTGTTTTGTTAAATAAGGATTCTGTAACACACTAATGTACTATTCAAAAACAATAAAACATCCACAATATATTAAAGCACGTAACTGGCATTGTAATATACATAACAACAGATTGCTAAATGTCAAAACTGTGATAAATTCATTAAATCATTGGCAAATATCAACAGAGCTCAAACATTTCATTATCTCCTCCTAAAGCAACTAATAGAGAGTTTATACACTTTAAATAAATATAAAATTTTCAACGACCCATAAGCAAATTGTTATATGTAAACATTTTATAAACATCAATTAATAAAGAGTTTTATTCCGAAGTGAAATAAATTTAACACAATATAATGTAATACATAAGATTCCGCATTAAGTTACAAAACACAAGGAATATTTATATTGTTGTACTAAATGCACATTAATAAAAAAAATATAACAAAAAGGAACAAAACTCCAAAGAAAGGGTTGCCGCATTTAATCTCGGACGACCTTGGAAAACTTTCCCACTCATCGTTTTTACTGCTAATACTTGCCTGTAACTGCAGACACTACTGTTATAGTTAATCAGGGATAGAGAGATGGCGGCCATAGTTCTACATAAGGCTCGCACCCCTCCAATTCTAAATCTTTCGCTCTAATTTTTCCCTCACTGGTAACCAGTTTTTTTAGCTTCGCCTATGTTGGATGCCCTATGAGCCCTCTCGGTTACTTAACGATATATTAGTTGCAAAAATGTGCCGTCCGCTGTAGTATTCATAGTTCCGAACAAGAGCTGGCGCAGTGGCTCTAAATATCGTTCTTTTAGCAGTATTTTACAGTGTTTTAGTGTCAATCTCATTTTAACCGTGTCCTTCTCTAGTGCATTATATATAGCACAAGGTAAACTGCACGAATTCTGTAACTTTACAGTATTTTAGATGCAAAGATGAGCTGAGGATACTGTGTGCAGCAAGAGGCTGATAATTTGTGTTTATTTGTTGCAGGGTAAGCTGTTTACAAACGCTAGAGACGAAATCCAAGGTGCTTGTGCAGATTCAAGAAGTTACGGTAAGCTCTTTGAAGGAAGGAACTGTCATAAACGCTATCTCAAAATAGAGCAGCCAAGTTTCTGTTTTGTATTACACAGCTGTTTGTTACTATTCACTTATCTTGAAAACAGTTTACAGATTAAGTATAAGGTTTTTATACTTTCCTTAAAAACATTTCCATTATATGTTGCTTACAAATAGATGTTCACCTGCAAGAAAGTGGGCAACAACAGAAGCTAGTACTGCTAACCTGTTCCTCTGACTTTCAGGGACCCCCCTAGAGCAGTTGGAACGTTGTCTATGTGCCGTTGGGACGTTCTTAAGTTGTTTTTCGCTTTATTTTTGTACTAGTGCGTTATAATGCAAAAAAGTCGGTCTGCGTTATAAGACAAAATGTTTATGTATGATTCGCACGTGAAAAGCTCCCACAGAAAAGTGAGGCGATGAAAATTCCTCGGTGTGTCCGCTCTTCACAGGTTTACTGTTCGCAATCTTGAGAAAAGATTTAAGGAAATTAAATGTGAGAAAAGTAAAATGAAGTTCAAGGAAATCTCTACGAAGGCTTGCACAGAAAACACAAATTCCTGCATCTGCGTTTTGGAAATGTTAGGAATTATTCAACATTTAATATTTTTCACAGAAGAAGCATGATTTCATTCAAATGGCCATGTAATGGAATTGAAATACAGACACTATAGTACGGAAAAACTGTATGCCATTGCATGAACTAAAAATTAGTGTGTAGTGAATGTTTAAAGAATTATGGGACCTATATTTTATGAACATACCGTCAATACATAGACAACATAATCACACCATTCATCGAATAGTTATCACATTCTTGAGTGTAAAGAAGAACATTTTCAATAGGACCCCGCTGCAGCACATACAGGTGATGTTTATTTAGTTTTAATTAAGGATTGTTTTTAGAATACGATCATTAGTAAGGGATTTTGGCCACCGCGAACCCCAGATATTATCATGCGAGATCTATTTACGGGGAAACTAGAAAAATGGAATGCATCGGAATAGCCCGCATAGATTGAACGAACTGAAATTCCATACGAGAGGAGAAATTGCAACCATTTCACAAGAAGAGTTAATGCAAACTTTCTTAAAGGGTGTGAGAAATGTGTGGTGGCACAACATTTCCAACATCTTGTGCGATAAAGATAGATGGTTATTACAGTTGTCATTTGATGTAAGATCTATGCTCTTGAATTAAAGGATTTTGCATATTCGACTTAGTCGGCAGATAGCCTGCTTCCAGCCGCCATGCGGGCCGCGCTCTCACGGATCAAAATTAATTTGAAAGCAATGTATGTGTGTTTAATTTATACATAAAATAATTTTGCGCATAAATTAATCATAGATATTCAATATGCGTTCGGAGTTGTATTCTACAATTATAAGCCAAGTGTTTTCAACCGATGTTTATATACAGAGCTAATTGAAAGTCCCATACCTCTAATTAGATTTTGAAGCATGTGATTCAATAACTCGGCAGTGGAAATAGACATATACCGAGTACTCAAAATATTATATTCTTTCTACTTCCAGATTAACCGGAAGTAACTCTAACTCTCTTATTTTAAATGGAACATTCATTGTTTTTTACATTTTAAAATAATGCTCATTAAGATCATTTCAAAAATTACACACACAAACATTTCTGTACAAATTTATTGTTGCTAAATCAAGAAAACATAAAAGTGTAGCGAATAAACAAAAAGTTTTTTTAATTACAGTGTTTTGTCAGTAATAACATAAACACTTACCTTGTTTATATCCATGGGGTTATATTCTATCTGATGTTGAGCGAAAGGGAAAGAGTTATAATTAATTATGGTTGGATATCTCCAAACTTTTCACCTGTGTAATGAAGCATAGTATGCGGAAAAATGAACAGACATAATAACTTCGGAATCAATATAAACGCAGTCGACTAACAGATCTGAGATTTGGCGACGATATGGTCTTATTTACCAAAACACAGAAAGAATTACAAACAATATTGGAACAATTATGTAAGCATAGCAAAAATGCAGGGCTGTCACTAAACAAGTTAAAGACACAGTTTATTTCAAACGAACTTGAAACCCTAATAAAAATAGATGGAACAATCCTCACATATGTGAGTGAATATACCTAGGACAACAGATCTCCTTCCATATTAAATGGGAAAAGAAGTACGAAAAAAGGATATCATTAACCTGGAGAGCATTTTGGGTTCTTAAGTTTATATTGTTAGACCAAACACTAATTAAGAAAACCAGATTCTAGACGCTCGAAACCTGCGTATACCCTGCATTACTAACCAGACTTGATCACTAACAGAAAAACAAGGAATAAAATTCAAATATGTCAAAGAAAAATGCAACGCAAGATCTTGAGAATAACTTTTATAGTATTAATAAACCAGCTATCTCAGAAAACAGTCATCGCTCAAATACCTACCAGAAGCAAATGGCAATGGGGCGGTCACGTCGCAAGAATGCAGGACAATAAGTGGACCTGCAAGATCACCATGTGTGGCCCGCGGAAAGAAAGCAACACAAGGCAGGCCCAGAAGAAGATGGATAGAGCTCTTCAAGCAACATGAAGGTCCTGATTGGCCAAGAGCAGCAAGAGGAAGAGAAAAATGAAAATCTCTGGAGAGGCAATTAGTGCAGTGAGAAATGGAGTACCCAAAGAACAAATCAGTCAAAGTGTGTTAAACAGCAAACGAACAACTAGCGAGGAATTGCTCACCACGTTAGGAAAAAGCGAGCTTTCCCTACTTGTTAGGAGGCCTTTGCCCTTAAGGGACATAGTAGACTATCTTTATATTCATCTTTATGTAGACAAGCAACGATCTCATCGAGAGGCGGTGGAGTTATTTAATGATATTCATCCATATCGCAACCCAATTCCACATACAGGAGTGACAAGGATCGTAAACATATTTACTCAAACTGGCAGTGTAAAGGAGTTAACAAAAACAAATCGCCCGAAAAGTGCAACGGATGAGAATGCCTTCATCGGGTGTTCTCCATGTACAAGAAAATCTAAAAGTTTCTACTACAACTATCATTAGAATAAAACGTAAGTCAGAGTCCTGTGATGAGAAACCTTACAAGAGCCAAGCAACATCCTTGTAAAATTAAACTTTTGCACTGACTTTCAGAAAAGGATCCCGATAGAAGAATTAATGATGGAGCGCATTAACAGCAAGGCAGTTTTTCTTATACAAATTGTACTATCAAATGAAACCATACTGTACCTTAATGGATTTGTCAAAAACACAATGCCGATACTGGTCAGACATAAATTCACAATGAATGGAAAATATTCACAAAAGCTTGGGGCTGGTATCATTGGTGGTCATATCTTCGCTAAACGCTAATATATATTAATAGATATTTGGATTTACTTCGAAATCAAATAATACCGGCTTTCGCAAATTTGTTTGCACATCAACCACTGATGCCACCTATTTCCAACAAGATGGAGCTCCATTTTACTATGGACAGAATACTCCTCAGCACATAGACCAGGTTTTCCACAATTATAAGGAAGGTTAACTAGAGTGGGCAGCAAAATCCACAAATTTGGATTTCTTTTGTTAGTATATCGAGAAGAATTCAACAACTTACAAGATTGAATTGTATTGAATAAAGAAGACATTCCTAAAACCTGGTTAACTCATCTCTTAAATGGTGTAAATGATCGACTGAAGGCTACCGGTTTCAACACAGACTTTAGACTTTGAGCTACTTCTGTTTTGTTTTTGTTGCAAGGATCGATTATTATTCGCTACATTTTTTTAGTTTTCTTGATTTAGTAACAATAGATGTGTACAGAAATAATTAGTGTGGTTACTTTTTGAAAATCTTTTAATGAGTATTATTTGAGCCTGTAAAAATATATTGCATATTCCATTTAAATAAGGGAGTTGGAGTTGTTATGCATAATCTGGAAGTAGAAAAAATCAGTAATATAATTTTTGAGTTCCCAGTATACCCGTTATCTCCATACTCCGAGTTACCACATGCTTCAAAAGTTATTTGGATGGTTATTTAATTAACCCCATGTATCTATTTTTAGAAACTATTTAAAGATGTATGGTGGTGTGCATTCTGGCATTTAATAATGAATTTTTCCCTGCATTCCTTGGAAAGCATCCATTGTTTGCTTTTGCGTCATTCTTTCCAGATCAGTGGTCGTAAGTAAAAAACACAAACAGACCTTGCTCTGCACAATTGGAAGATAGCTCTTCTGATCGATAGACATCGTGGTCGGGGAAATGGAAGACAGAGGGTGTTGGAGTGAACGACCCAACACCACGACCTAACATTTACTTGCCTGATATGTTTTTCCATAAATTCGACATGCCATTTGTCTGCTTAGTTGTTCGGAAAGAAGTAAATGGCGGACACTTTATTCAAACGATCGGAAACCAAAAAAATAATAAAGAGAATAAATGGTGCACATTTATATTGGTTATTCTTCGCAAGCTAGATATTAGTAAAATATTATCCTACGAAATACAGGAAGGAACATAAAATGTGTGAGAAAAGGAAGAACATTTTTAAAAATACAAAGTAAGATCAGCACAGAGAGTTTTCAGAGTTTTGAGATGCACAGCTATGCTTTTGTGCTTTGTAACAATATGGAAATTCTTGTATGCAAAGTAAAATTAAATGTAAATTAATATCACCAGCATGAACTGAATTACTAATGACAACAAGATGCCCCGTGACTATTCAAAAACATTCTTATAAAAATTACTGTAAAGTGAAATAATATGAAACTTCTTATAAACAGAAATATCTGTCTCATTTTAATTGTGTATATTAGTGAAGAATTTGTTCCATCTGTGGACACACATTCTGGCGGAATGTAAAGGTACGGAAGAATGGAGGGAAAAGTATCTACCTCACTCCTTCACAGGATCGAACAAATGGAGATGGTCATGCTGCGTAAATTTCTGATGAAAGTGAGACAGCATGTCTGAAAAGACTGATCACCGCAATGGGAATTGGAAGAAAACAAATTGACAGAATACAGCGGTGTATCATGCATGTGTTTTATATGAATTTTGCATATTTTTAAAATAATTCCTATGGCGTTCTTATATTATGACAGCGAGGCAATGAAAATAATAAAAATGTATGGAAGAAGGTTAGATCAAGGCTGGAGGATATCAGCAGAGAGGAAGTCGAGGCAGAATGTAAGCATGAAAGTTTCCTTGAGCCTTTCAAATGAAATTAAGTTAACCTGGGTTAAAGAGGTATTAATGCTTGTTATAGGGAGAAAGCAGAGATCAAGAATGGCCTGGTTTAGACTGCGAGGTTGGAAGACTCACAAAATAACGGACCATTCTGATAGGAAAATCTGCCCATTTTGTGAACGGGATAAGGAGTGGGTACATATTCTGGCCAAATGTACTCACTGGGAACACCTGGGAAAAACGCTTGGTTAAGGCGCGAACTCATGAACGGAAAGTTCAATTCCCATAAGGATCATCCTCCCTGATTACGTTTTTTTTTTTCCAGGTTTTCCTGTCCTCATAAATGTCAAATACCGTGAAGGTACCCTAAACTTAGGCCTGGAATGCTTCCTTCCTTTAAAAAAATCCTTTCCCAGTTTATCATTTCATTTCATCCATCATCAGTGTCCACTGCCTGAAGTCTCAGTATTAAAAAAGTCACTTTATAATTAAAACATACTTTCTGAATAGGTTAAGGATCGGGTGACAATTGTTACAGTAAATAGTCAACGTTATTTTAAAATAGTTCAAAACTATGCTATGCCGCTTTGAAGAACTCGAAACATTAAAACATATTCATGCAGGATGGTTCGTATCCTCACATTTTTAGCGTAATAAAAGACTTTAGTAACATTTTTGGTGGTCCTGTTATCAATACACACTTTTTTGCATTTTGACCTGCAAGTTACCTCACATATTAACTCAGTAGATGATTGGTTGTCGAACTATCTGAAAGAAAGAGTGTTCTTGAGGAAACTTAACGACAATTGATATATCCATCACACACACACACACACACACACACACACACACACACACACACACACTCACACTGTTGCAGATATCCAAGAGCACAACAAAACACAAACTCTGAGTATAGGAGGAACATTATACACAATATTTAGAATAAACATAATCAATGGATGTTTATGCAAACTATCTTATTTCGTTGTGTAATAGGACAAGGCCAGAATTGTTAAAAACGCCTCAGTTGTTCACTATAGGATTCTGTTTAGTGAACCTTTGCTCGATTCTGAACAAAGAAAACCGCATCAAAATAAAATTATAATCCGTTTACTTACTGCTTAGTTCACTGGGTTTTCCTATCTGTTTCCCCACAAAATGCCTCAGTTGCTCACTATAGGATTCCTTCAGTCAACCTTTGCTCGGGTTTGAACAAACAAAACCGCACCATAATTATGTTATAGGCAATTTACTTGCCTCTGAGATCAGTTGCAACGTATTCGCCTTCTGCTACCCCAGTCGATATTGTGCAGGTGCTTGTATCGCATGCCTCTAATTGCCACTTAGAGTTCTGTCAAATGCGACATTTTATAGAAAACTGATATTGTCATTGAATTCGGGGGCAAGTAAATAGCCTGTAACTGAATTTTGGTGGGTTTTGTATAATGTAACGCAAGGGTTTTACCTGTAAAAACTAAAAAACACATTTAAAAACTAAACATGTGATACCATTGGTTCTAAACCTTTCGGACAGCCTGTACATCGGACGGTAATATACAAGTTCTGAAGCTGAAATGGTAGATCAGTATGACATCGGCTCCAGTACTCTACAAAGGAGCCGCTCCGAAATGGCTGAGTATTCTACCAACTTCATTATAGCTGCTTCTAACATGCACAATGAGGCGTGAATTGAAGGCCGCCGATATTAACACAAGGCTTGTAGACCATCCACACAGTGGTAGTGATGCAATGGAGCATGACAGGAATTTTAGCTGTCTCCTGTTTGAAGTGGAATTCTGGGTATATATCGGAATCCGTTTACAGGAGTTGGAGAAACGCGCATTGCAGCCGCAGAATGCAATCGCATCTTTTCCAAATATTGTCATACGCCGAACGAGGTTTGCGTATACAATTACATTTTGCGGTGTCGATAAACGGAATTTATGTGGATTATCTCAAGAGAGAGACACTAGCTTGTATTTGGCATATCTATAATTATACACATGGTCTCAATTATGCTTGCTATCACTTCATGAAACGCGTACTGTTTAGGACTTCGAAATTAACAAAAAATGTAATTGACATGCTGAAATCTGGTGCAAGTATACACAGCGTTTTGTCTTACAAGAAAAAATTGAGTAAATCGAGGTGTGCGTGTGCGTGTGTGTGTGTGTGTGTGTGTGACATTCATAATGCTATTCCTTTTTAGGGAATTCCTAAGGAATGTAGCTATTGCAAGTGAAACTTCTATCTCTCTCCTTCCATTCTCACCCCAGGTGTGTGTGTGTGTATATATCTCCGTTAACGCTCTAGCTTCGAAATTTTTGTTTTTTCTCAAGGAAATTCCTCATATAAACATGAATTAACAAACGCGCCTATTGCAAAATTTGGCACAATTTTTGCTTTTTCTCAACGAAACTCTGTAGAGTTCTTTAAAATAAATTGATAAAAGTAGTTTCCCAAAATCAGGGCAATTGGGCTATTATTAGAAGTGGGGATGTACTTGAAAAAAAAACGATTGGGGAGTGAAATTAATTTAAAAAATCCCTCTTGCGTTCGCAATTTTAAATGTTTTTTTTTATAGGAAACTTGGTATATGCTATTGAAATAAAGTAAGAAAAGTAGTTTCTAATTTTTTTAAAAGGACTTATTATTGTGTCAGTTGATAGTATACAATCATAAAATAGAAGTAATAAAGTTTGAGATTAGTGTCTTTCTATGGCACTGTGGAAACATTTATAAAGCTCCTGCCATAGGTCGAAGGACATTGAAGTTGAAGCGGGTTTTACGTCGTTGTTGAGGTAGTTGTTGGATATTTACCCGGGGGTCCCCACTTAGTACCCCGGGCCTTTGAGGGGCCCGAAGTTTCCTTTTTTGCCCTCGTAGTCGCGGGAGAAGGGAGATGAAAGTAAAAGGTGCAAATCACACGACAGTGCTTATTAAACGCCTAGAAGTGTTTATTCACACGATAATTTGTTATTGGCCAGTTACTGGTTCGTTACCTCTTTGACACTAACAGCACGTGCTACATACAGTGCCTGAAAGTGCATCTACATTGTGTATCTTTCGTCCTTCACTTGCCTACACTGCTGACTTGAAATCTAGAAAATGCGCAAACTCAAGATCCGGACTGTATCTGAGACTGCGTTCTGGAAAGTTACTCTCTGGAGATGTCCTCTGGTAATGCTTCCGCTGTATCTGGAACTGCGTCCTGATAATTACGACACTGCCTCTGGGATTGCCTCGTCTTCCACTTATATACTAATCTCAAAGAATCCCCAAGTGTTCATGAGAACTCACGGGGTTCACATAATAGCGCCCACGGATTACTGAACCTTCAAAATATTAAAAATTTATTGGTGAGCTTTTGTGCTCCCAAACGCGCTCACTTTAAATTCATCAACTCTTTAACTTCTCATTGGAGAGTTCATGATCAAGCGATGTAATTACATCATCGCCAACCCTACTCCTGTGGCATCTTTAATGAATTTCCGAGCATCTACAGCAACTAAGGATACAAAAGGCCTATTGTTCGACTGGTGTCGGACGCCTGCATCCACTTAACGTTGTTACCATGGTAAGAATTATTGCTCGAGCCATTTTCAGCAAGTGAGAATGCGAAACTTTATAATAGGCAGCCTTTCCCTCTCGTCAAAAAGTTATGCACTCTGGTATCCTAAATACATGTTTCTGTTACATTAAATGTTCTTGCTTGTTACTACAGGATATATAACATATTTAATAATTATTACTATTTAATTTATGTATAAACATTCACTCTTAGGCATGCGTGGATGTGAGGATATGTCACAATGTGGAAGGAGGTGTTGTTACTGAGCGTGTGCCACAACGATGGTTCCAGTGTTTCAATAATGCAAAAGAAATCACTAAAATATTTACCGCTAACAGAAGACCTAAGGTATGGACTTGAAAGAAAATCCGCTAAAATGTACTCGTAGGCTATCAGAACAACTTGGCGCAACAACAGAAACCACACTTCGCCACATTAAAACACTTAAAAAGTCCGGCAGAAGCTGTAGATATCTACCTCATAAATTGACACCTGAACAGGCCCAACACAGAGGATATCTGTTGTCAATGTATCACAAAAACACGGAGGATAGATTTATCGGGAGCATTGTCATGTGTAATGAAAAATATGTACATTATCACAACTTTGACACCTCGAAACTGATTTTCGATCCCCGTCAGCTTCCTAAAGTCATCACTAAACAAAACGATTCGGTCCCAAAATAATGTGCTTGGTGCAAATTTTAAGGTGTTTGTTGCAAATACGCGTGTAGTTGATGCGCATCTTTATTTCAACTACTGTAACGCTTTCATGAAGTTTTGAAGACCCAGCTTTGGTTAATCCAAATAGAGTTCTCTTGCAGCAAGACCATGCGCCCCATACAGCTACGCAACCGGCTTACAGCCCTAATCCTGTGCCTTCAGATTACCATCTGTTTCGATTCATGACTCATTTCCTGCTCGGTAGAAATTTCGAAACTATTGAAGCCGCGGAAGTAGATATTACTAAACCTTCGCATCAAAATCCAGA
This sequence comes from Metallyticus violacea, assembly GCA_030762175.1. Taxonomy (NCBI): domain Eukaryota; kingdom Metazoa; phylum Arthropoda; class Insecta; order Mantodea; family Metallyticidae; genus Metallyticus; species Metallyticus violacea. The sequence goes on along the minus strand of CM060845.1, from coordinate 27,026,690 downwards.
AACTGCGGCTTAAGAGTATATATTCTATGAATATTAGTTTCACCACCTGTCAGAACACGTTTAAAATAAAGTTTTGCTTAAAAACGATTTAATTTATGAACAATTAAGTAAAAGTCCTAAGTATGGCTTCCTTCGGAAGAGAAGTAAGCCATGGGTCCCGTGTTATACATTTACGGCACGATAAAGAACCTCAAGTATATATATATTTAATCAACTAAAGTTAGTGTATTGAAAGAATACTTGCAAAGTTTTACTGCAATTTTCCACTGTAAGAAATACACCACTACTACTGGTATCACTATTACTGCCTCCAGTCACTATTGAGGAAAATATTCTAGTTATTGCAATATTAACAAGTACATATTTTATAAATAGCGTGCTATTTACTTATTTTCATGGAAGAACCCAACTTGTATTTATATTTTTTTCAATTTTTATACCTATAATAATTTAGTCAAGGGTTTATAACTATTTTCTGTTTATGTTGGGACAAAATTTAATATTCTTCGGTTCCAACTAAACAGTTTGTACTCTCCATTACAGCTACACTTCAAAAGTACTTGCTATCATACCAGTGTAAATGTCATTAAAAATTGTGGCAGAGTTATTCACATTATAAAATTATTACAAGCACAGTGGGGATATCACAATGTTAATAATGAGAAAAAAAATATTGTATGTCATACGAGAGTAAATAGATTTTACGCTTCGTGTAATGTAACACCCTCGGCTTTGCCTCGGGCGCTGAATTTTCCACCCGTGAATAAAATCTAACCTTCCCTTATATCATAACTAACTGTTATTGCATTGTTTAATATATGTAATGGAAACATAAAAAGCACTTTAGAAATCTGTACATCTTAAAAATAAATAACACGATTCTTAGTATAAAATGTACATTAAAATTTATTTATTTTAGGGCAATTTAAAAAGCAAGTTATTTTACTCTTGAATATTTCACTCGTGTAACGTCAGCTTAAAATCGAAGACTGTGTGGAATCAGTTGACTTATTTTATAAACTCTGTTTAGTTTTTCTCTTTTGGAATTAGTAAATCAAACGGTAGCGATTATATTTTTCGATTTTCATGTATTTCAGTTTCACAGTTTCTGAATAGTTAGGTATTCATAAATTAAATGTAACATTTTATATAATTGTTAATATTATATTTTAAATTTTCAAATATATATACATATATATGTGTATGTGCTACTTTTATTGTTATTCTATTAATGAAATAGTCCTAAACCCGTATTTGGATCTCCTCTATTGACATTACATAGCAATTGACATTCTCCGTTGCAAGGTGACTTGAAAAGGTTAAGTATTCATATTGGTAATATACAATTTTGTAAGCCAGGTTTAGGGAAACTATAATTAAAATCGTATTTTATGCGTGAAATAGTTCTAATAAATATCACTCGAGTGTCTGAACTTTCCACATTAATTCAGGCCCTCTTGTGATATTACTTGGGATAAAATATAATTATCATTTTCCCTTTGAAAAAGTTTGTACTCCAGAAGTACTACTTTACTTTTACACATTATCGTATTCTTTGTTTAAACATATATATGTTTATGTTATGTGACCCTTGTCTTCTTGCCATAGAAATATAGCGATCTCAAGTGTGACTTTTTCTTAGTGTTTTATCCTTTTCAACTATTATAATTACTGTTAATTTATACATATATATGTGTTTAAATTATATATATATATATATATATATATATTGTCTGCACCATTCCATGTTTGATTTATGTGGTAATTTGTTCACTTAGTATTTAACTTTTCAACAACTGGCCCCCAAGTTACGACTGAGCTGAAGTTAAAGGTAGAAATTACTACAAGTATGGCTAAAAGTCTCTCATTTCAATTTTCTAAGCAAAAACCTGAATTCTTTGAAATGAAGACGAGTAAGCGTTGTATGCAGGAATATAAATACAGTAGAAATTATATAGTACAATAAAAATGGGTAAATATATATATATATATGGGCATAATTACAGACTATAATTATCAAAATATGGTATAACATATTGGTAAAATTTTTACTAAAATAATACAAAAGTGCATAATCTTGCATTTTATTAAATTTTTATACTACCGAAAGAGTTTGAGACCTATTGTTTGATAAGAGAATAAAATTATAATCTGCTTTATATTGGTATTAAAATGATTAAAACACTTTTTGTACTATTACAATTTGATTCTTTTTAATCTTTCTGTGCAATGTGTACGAAACATCAGTTTACAAAACAATCGTTTTAAATATTTATAGCTGAAACCAGGGGTGACCCGTCCACTCAAAGAAAATATTACAATTATTGACCATTTTCTCTCCTTCTGGACAACTTTAAAAACAATTAGTTTTTATTTGTTTCTTACTCAATAAACATGCAGATCCGTTACCGAGGGAAGTTCGTCGGCCAGCTTGGAAAACTTTATGCTTTAAACTTATACCTTCATGGGCCAGCAAATATTTACAAAGACTTACATTTCACTTCCTCCAAGATGAGTTAGCCTTTCTCCTGCTTATTTCTGCGTTCTCTTGGGCCAACAGGAAGACGGCCCATTGCCAGCGCTCGGTATTCTCTCTTTTCTTAGGAACCAAAGGGTTACTGACACCATACATAGCTGACTAGGGGTTCTTTTCGACTCTGTTTGAATTTGGGTGTCTTCCTCGTTGTTTGTCAGTGGAAAGTTGACTTTCACGTGTTAACTGTTAAGTTAGAATAAAGCGTATCATTTTTGTGTAGTGAATAAAGTGTACGTTTTAATGAAAGCTCCATTTTTGCGTTTAAGCATAACTTTTAAGTTATAAGGGAAACGATCTTTTTTGTTATGTTTTGAAAAAAAAAATGTTGGCTGACAGCGTGTAAAGTGAGATATATTGTCCACAGGAATGAGATTAGAAAGGAAATAGAAAAAGCAAATTTCGTTTTTGTGTAGACCGACAAAACGCATACATATCGCATACATTTTACAGTTTGTTGTGATACTACGATACATCGGTGGGGGCAAATCGTTTGAAAGATTCATAAAATTGATTGCTGTTTCTTAATTGACTACAGAAGGCTTAAGGCGTACTTTAACAGCTGAATTAGAAGAGGTTTATAGTAAACCAGAAGTTACGACACAAACGATCCTGGCTTCGACTGATGTGGATTCTCAGGCAACAACTATCTATCTCTCTCACTAATGAGTCGTCCTGCCGTATTCTAGGAAAGTCGGTATTGAATTTAGAAGAAGTGCATCATTAAGATTTTCTAGAAGTTCTTACTGGTAATCTCCAACCGAAAGGGGTAACCTCTAGGAGTTTTGCATGATACAAATCTAGCTAACGTACAGAACATTGCGGGCTCAAACTGAACGTTAGGTTGCGTTTTGTGCTTCCCCTGGAATGTTCCATTATCCACACTGCTACAAGTAATCAAAACTTTAATGTGTAACACGAAATGACAGCGATAATTGGGAAACCTAATTTACTATTACCTAGCTCGTCACAATATGACAAAATTCTAATTTTAACTAACGAAAAAAACACGTATTTACAATAAATTCTATCTCTGGTAATAAATTCAGAGCGTTTCATTGCATCTCAAGCCTTTCCAGTGTCTCTCGACATTCATTGCAGTTCTGTGTGTGAATAAAACCGCTCTACAGTCCCAGAATATTGGTGCCATAACTTTTCCTGCAGAATACGCGACCATGCTTTTTGGGAGCACTTTCACTATGCATCTTCCAAGCCTTTGGGTCTCGGGTGATAAATGATTCGCCAAGCTTTCAGTGAAAATGCACTAAATAAGTGGATCTCTTTCTCTTTGATGCAAAAATCGGGCGGTATTTGTTAAGAACAACAATAATTAAACGTGGTGCCCATCGCGCAGATATTTGATTATTGAAATTCGTCACAATGTTTCAGATAGATGAATGTCTGGTGCAGAATTCCGTGAATTTCTTCATTATTGATATGACGGTCTTGTTCACAATATTACGTACTGCGAGAACGATATTATTGATAGTAGCTTTAGTTTGCGCTCTTCCCTGTGCACATTTTCAAAGCCTTCTATGAGCTATATGCCTTCGCCGTACAATTTGGATGCTCATGCAGCCTTATCAAAGCTGGCTCTCAATGATTATTCTCAGCAATTGAGGCTTGCGATTTATAGGCGTTGATACTGGCAGCTTCATTATATTGGTACTGATAGAACAGAAACTTTGGCTCCTCTACTCAGCCAATCAATGAATGATACAAAACATACGAACAAATATTTTAAACTATTATGACAACTACACAATGAGTTTATAACACAAATCCGAAATTAATCAAGGGCGAAGCAGGATGAACCAAGCCAAAATTATATGTTTCCTCGTTTGTGTTACTTTTTATTAATTAATTGAAATATTTGAATTAGTGGGTTGTTTGTAAAATAAATAGCATATCACGAATAATATTCGAAGTCTCGGGCTATCTTGCGCAGGCGTAGTAGTGATTTTCTAAGTCGCTGGCAGGAGAAGTGAAGGCTAGGCTGGTTTCCGGAAACCCAAGAGAAGGACCGGGATGCAGACGATATCAATTTAAATATAGTATTTCCTCAATTTTAGTTGTGTTGAAATGATATTTATGTAATTATTTTATCTCAATAAATGTAATTTACTATTGTTTATTATATATAAAACTCATTCTTAAATTTACTTGATTGCATTTGAGTTTACAGAGAACCATATGATTGGTTTGCAACTACTCATTTACATATTTCTCCCTCTATTTCTTTGTAATTGTTAACTGTGACGAAGCGGAACGGTTTGGATTTTCCAAGGATGTAGAGAAAGGGAGATAAAAAATTAAGTAAATCGTTAAGAACTTCTTTAAAGAGTGATTGGCGTATTTGTAAAATAAAAAAATAGAAGGAGAGTCATGGAAATTTAACTTTTTATAATACATCATTTCATTTATTTATTTCTTACATTATTGATAATGGCATGGTATAATTTTAACATGAAAAGTTTTTGTGATAACATTACTGAACCAAAAGTAGCCTTACCCAGATTGGGCGTGACAGTATAAAAATATTTATTTAACTCTCTCTCTCTCTCTCTGTCTCTCTTTTACGGACGCTCTTCAACATTTTCAGTCTTTAGCGCCCCATCCAAATCAGGGCCGACATTTTTGCTCAGAGGCCTCTTCTTACAGGCTTGAGATTCTTTACATGCTGTAAAAGTACGACACGGGACCAACGGGCTTTACTTCCCTTCGGAAGGAAGCCATACTTAGGATTTTTATGCCGGAAAAAATCCATCGGCCCTTGCCGGGATCAAACTCGCATTACTCGAAATCGAAAATGAAGTATGAAAACTTGTGAAAGTAAATGTTAAATTAAAAGCTAGAATTAATAAAATGTGTATTATTCATGCCTAAATTGTATGCTTTAAGTGTGTATAAACTCCAGTTTATGTGTGCCTAAAGTAAACAACAGTTATGGTTGTAAGTTAAATTAAATTACATACACGTAGAACAAATTAATGTTATAAAAATAAGCATAAAAACGAATAATAGCTCTACATTATAGGAATCAAGAAGAGATGGAATAACATTGAATATGAACTAAAGGAAGAAGGTATTTTATCAATTGTAGAACGCAGTATTTCACGGCCGATATGTACTGAGTCTTCCGGGCTGTAAGGCCGTGGTCCAATGGGATTCTTCTCCTTTACCTTCCCAGACGTTTCTCCATGAAACGTCCAAGCTCTTTACTAATGGAGATGGTATATGATTAAAAGTACGAACATTTCCTTTGCGAGATGTAATGGACAAACATAATGGTGATATTTGCTGTCTAATTGATGTTGTGCAGATCAATTTTGGAAACACGAAACAAACGAGTTCTGCACCGGTAAGAAGAATTTGGAGAAAATCACGTTTTTAATTATGTTTCCTTTCTAGAAAATAATTTATAGTAGACAAATGCTTTTTTTTTTTTTTCCTTCTCTCAGAAAGAATTACTTATCCTACAAGTTTTCATCCTAATACATTAAAATTTATTAACATATTTTTAAAATAATGACTATTTTTAGTATTTTTAAAATAAAAATACTGACAATAGCTTTAAAATAAAACCAGAAAATCGAAAAAGTCAAATCATAGCATATATGAAACTAAGAGCTTTTTTGGTTCCCTTTCTTTTTCATAGATTAACGATTTGAAATTTATTTTCAACTGTCTTTCATACATTTTGTAATTCGATTATATAAATGTACTCCGGTGCAAACGCACTGCCTTTAATTTACAATAATAACAATAAATGATGATGATAATGATAATAATAATAATAATAATAACAACAACAACATTCTGTTGACAAGTTGTTAATGGGCATTGTTGTTCTCGTGTCTGGAAGGGCATAACTGTTCAACAAACTCAGCATCATGGTGTCCTCTGCAGACGGACAAATACGACGTTGTTGAGTAATGGTATAAATTTGGAGCCCCCTGAAGTGATGCATTCTAAAAGTGAGCAATGGGCATAGATTAAATTGAAGTGGCACGTTTTACAAACGTCAAGGAATGTCATTCAAGTCTGCAAGAAATCTGTGACAATGCAACTTTGCCATATCGAACGTAGGTCTGGGATGCCAGCCAGACTTTCGACAAGGCGCAATAGTGTGAAAGATGCACCACGTTTAAATCGTCTTGTTCTTGAAGCACATTACTTTGATTTGATGCAATCATTGCTGGAGAAGAGTCGTTGTTGGACAGTAAGGGAGTTAGCCGCAGATGTCAGAACAAGCCACACTGCAGTAGGACGCTACTTCTCAAACATAAATAAAAATGGTTTAGCTACCGATGTCCAGTGTCTTTCAGCAGTGTGACAGCAGGGGATAAATGTGGCAGGAATTACATCAAAAGAATTAAAATCTCCAATTGTTTCCACCCTTGTACAAGTTAGAAGCTGTTGCTGCGAATCAGAAACTCTATGGAAGTGCATATTATTTTTTTTAAATATAAAGCTCTCATACTTCTTTATCAATCCGTTTTTTTCTTGATTGGAAAAAATGTAATAATTATGATTTATATTATCACCCTTACAAGCAGTAATTAAAACCCATATTTCATCATCACATTTGCATTATAATAACGTTACAAGCAATAAAACATTTTCCTCTTTACGAATATTACATTTGTGCACAAAATTTGCTACTGACTGGCATTTGTAAGTACTTTAGTACCGAAAAAGAGGGGAAAAAAATCAATAAGACGCACAGAAGAAAAGGGCAGTGAAGAAAAAAGCTTTTGAATGCATACGACTGACTGCTTGGCAAAGAATCTCACATGTATTTCCCATGGGCAGAGTTGAATCTCACGTCTGCATTTTAAATTCTCATATATATTACAGGACTGTGCTGCAAAGCTTTTCTTGCTCAGTTGTGGAACACATTTCCATTTTGATTGGAATCGTTGGTCTCCACAGACTTGATGCATGTAGCTGGGCAATTTATTATTCCTCCATCATGGGAGAAAAGGCAAAACAATGATAAACAGAAACATACTGCAATGAACATTAACTTAAGGAGCTTAGAAACCTCTGAATATTTCATTTACTGTTTTTCTGCAAGAACAAGGTAACCTTTAAGTTGTTTAGAACTGAGCAGTAAATAGATGCAGTGAGGTAGAAAATCCATAAAATTGTAGCTTTCTTGACTTTCAATCTCATGTTGATAAAATGTATCTATATTTTATAAGCGTTTTTCTTTCTACAAGCCCCAGATCTATTTAATTTAAAACATTTTTTATAAACCTTGTCCGAAACAATATTGTGTATCTCGGCTGCTAAGCGTGCTGATCTAGTTTTTTTTACTGCTGATTTCGCACTATTTTCTTCGTTATTTATTTTTCAATTACTAAAATAAAATTCACCAAAAGACATACTATTAAATGTTTTAGCTCTAAACAAAAACAAAAAAATGTCATTTTAATAAATTTCCCAAGAAAACAAAAGCAATTCTAAGCTGATGTTAGGGCAGTTCATACTTAACATATAAATTTTCTATAATAGAAAGCAAACTGATCATCTTTATGTTTAAATACAAGTTCTAGTTCTACACATGAAGTCCTTTTTGGTCTGTGCTTTGTTTTCCATGTAGCACATGACAGACTGTGATATTGAATGCACTGCTTGACCAGTAACTTTATATAAAACTGATACACAGGGCCATAAGATGACAGGATGCAATGAAAATGGTACAGTGGTAGTTTGATAAACGTCTTGGTTTGATATTTAAGAAAACCACCCCAGTCTTGCTATGTATTTTATTTTCGACATAGTTCCCTAGTGTTTAACGCCAGTTTTTACTACTGAGGCATCATAGCGGTGACACTGATGATACATGAGATGAACTTGGGAAAGGATATTTTTAAGGAAGGAAACACTCCAGGCCTAAATTTAAGGTACTTCCTGGCATTTGTCATATATGAGGACTGAAAAAAACCCTGCAAAAACCCCAGTCAGGGAGGATAGTTCTGGCGGGATTCGAAGCCCAAACCTCCCGCTCTCGAGCCCGCGCCTTAACGGCTCGACCACCCGTGGCGATCTCCAGGTTCTTGATTCCCTAGTAGTTTCTTCAGGTCATCAAAATACTCGTTTATCTCCTGTACGACCTCTTCGTTTGAATTAAATTGTGTCCAGTCAGGAAAGTTTTGAGTTTCGGGAGAAAATGATAATTTTAAGGGAGGAGATCAGGTGTTTAGGGTGGATGCGGAAGCATTTCAAGTCAATTTGTTCTGGGAGAGGCGGCTTAAATACACCAGTGCAATGCTATGGTGAAATGACACCCTCTTTTTGATTGTTGCCGGATTTTTTTCTGCGATCGCTATCTTCAGTCTCTTTAAAAGTGATCAAGTATTCTCCTTTAGTGGTTTTCCACTGCTGCAAGTAGTAAATGAAAAAAATTCCTTTTGGATCAAAAAAAAAAAAAAAAAAAAAACTGAAGTAATTTTCTTTCAACAAGATAGAACGCATTTCACCTTTTACAGAGCCAGTTCACCTGGTGAATTCACTGTTTAGACTGCTGTTAGTAATCTACTCACTTTTCGTGACTCGCACATTTTCACGAGTTTGTCAGTTAAATTAATATCATGGATGCCTTACAGCTCATTTGGAACTCCAGGACGTGGTGCGTCTTTGACACTTGTCCTGTTGAATTCGTTTACTAATACTCGAAAGGTTTCATAGTCAGGACATGCGTCACCCTATATGGACAAAACTCTTCCATAATTTTCCGTTGCTGTTTTCCCTTCCAGGAAAAAGAGTTGAATCACACCACTAACTCCAACCTTATTAATTGTCACTGGAAACGCTTGTGTTAATACGACTGTCAAACACTGAATTTGCAAATTATTTATCGAGTTACTTGATATTTATTGCTTCTCAATAAAAATAAAAATTGAACCACATATGTCGAATATAAAAAGTACTATCTGCTCTAGTTTACGAATCGAAATCTTGGATACAGTGACATAAAAATGACAGCAGCTGATTTTTTAAAGCTTTATCCCCACTCGGAAAGTTATAAGCATTTCCCAACTGCATACCATCTTTTCCAGCTGGATTCAACATTGTAATCCGGTTTATGTGATGGCTACAAATCTGGAAGAAGCTCACAGTCGACTTGAAGACGAAGTACCTTTACGTTCCTCTATTGCCTTTTGCTAGAAAGTTCTACATTTGCAAGATGGATTTGTGCAATAAAGCGAGTCAATGTACTGTTCACATATAGGGAAAAGGTTTTATTTCTGTTTATGTAATGATGAATGATGAATGATGAATTATGTAATGATGAATTATGTAATGTAATCATAGGTATTTTGTATTATGGACAATTTGTAGCTATCGATTTAAAGAACACAAGTAAAGTGTTTCAATTGAGCGTCTGTAATTTGTAACAACATTTGTGCATGGGTACACTCTGTATGTTTGGGAGTCTTTGCCTTTCAGTGATACATGAATCTCGAAAAAAAGTATGCTATTTGAAGAACGAACTATTATTATTATTATTATTATTATTATTATTATTAAGGCTTTTTTAAAAGAAGAAAGCGTTCCAGGCCTAAGTTTCTCCCCGGCATTTTCCATTTATGAGGACTAAGGAAAACCAGGAATAACTTCAATCAGGGAGGACGGTCCTGGTGGGATTCGAACCACACACCTCCCGCTCACGAGTCCGCCCCATCTTTTATTTTAAAATATATTTTTCGGTCTGTCCTATTAAGTTTTTTGCTAATTGTTAAGTCATTTCGAATGGTATGCATGCCAATTTGTTATTACAACAAAAGTCGTTGTAACCGGTACCAGGATAACCGGAAATATTAAAACAACGGTACTTTTCAATAAGAAGAAAAAGAAAACAATATAAATAAAGGGAAAATAAAGAAAATTCATCACATTTTACACTTTTGTGAAATGTCATTTTTTTCTAATTGCGTCATAGATGATTGGCTCGAGAGTTGCAAGTGTACAGTCTAGGCATTCTCTCCGGCTCTAACGTTAGTCTTGACCCAGAGAAGCTGTATTGCTAATTCTGTACCGCTACTGAGAGCGCGTCTGTTATGCATCAACACTTATTGTAACCATTTTGCTATAACAACAATAGCAATGAACATAAATATAACAAGAATAATAACACTAAATCGTTCACGCACAAAAGAAACCAGTTTCACTTGAAACGAAACAATAAACAACTTTGCGTATATGCTTTGGTTACAACAGAACTGGCCATATAGTGCAGAATGCAGCACGAGAGGAGTAGTGGTTGGTGCTGGCAGACTACGATATAGTACAGCTCGAATCTTATAACAAAAACTATCGTTATTAATAACATTATAGGATATCCAACTAGAGAGCCGGTTTTAATATGTACCTGTTAAAACGTATCAAAAAAGTTGCATTTACTCTAGAATTTAGATGTCTATTCACACCTTAGGTTGGCAGTGCTGAAATCTACTCCCTCTTTCTTTATCCTCGCGAAACATCAGGGCCGGAGACTGAATGGCCAGACTATATAGTAATACCAACACGGCGGGGCTTCCCACTTCTCAGTATCACAGTGCCGAGCGTGATAAAGCGGCAGTCGCACACCACCGCATCTGTGGATAGTAGCTAAATGAAATTACCCCGCTGATGTATGACTGATTCCGTGAACCGAAATATTCTTACACTTAAACAGATGTTGGAGCTTTTGGATAAAATAGAAAAGGATGTTAGTAATTACTGCGAGAATTGTTGCGTGCTATAACTTCATCGTTGCAATCGGCAGCCATGTTGGCCACCAATGGACATTGCTATAAGTACGGCAATTTTAGTAATACGTTATTATGAATGTACAGCGATTAGTATTGAAAATAAAGTTTGTAAAGCTTCTCGATATTCAAATTAAACAAACATTGTGGTAATGAAAATAAATGCTCTTCAATATGTTTGTACCTTATTAGAAAATTCATTGTCCTTTATGCAAATTATTCCTATAGGGATTGTGATATCCAGGTTAGTAACGTCAAAAACGTTTTTTATTTTAAATTTTTGTTCATCATTAGTTCCCTAGTGGAATATTCAGAAGACTTTGGCTCATTTGCTTCTACAATCCACGTCTTTTTCAAATAACAAAAAATCATTAATAAAATAAAAAAAATGTAAACTAGAAATGAATTCTTAGATTAATCAAACAATATTGAAATGCTAAGAAAAAAATACAAGGACCTTTACTTATCTGGCCCATGTCATTTTAGGTATGACCCCTCATAATTAGAAAAACGTTTCCACCTTGATTGTACCCGCACCCAGTCCTCGGTTCATCAGCGGCAGCCTACTGGAATTCCAGGCCCGGATCCAATCCAAAGCCCTAACATATTATTACTAAGTTATTATTATATTAGCACCAATTATACTATAGGTAACACACCCTGCATGTTACACCATCACAACTTGCCTGCATATACTGTTTCCATTCAAATACATCATGACTCTAGGTTGTTGATGCATTGGGAATCGAATCACAATCAATTTCATTATTTCTCTTCTTATTCTAATAATCAAAATCTCCCTTTTAATTCTCTCTCGCTCTTTTTCTCTGTCTAAATACCTATATCAAAACTCTCTTCTCCTAATCTTCCTCCACCATTTATTCCTAATTTTGTCCAAGTATTCTCCCATTGTTTTTATATTTTTATCTCCTTTGATTGCTAAACTCTTCCTTATTAAAATATTTCCCTCAAATTTATTCCATTTCTCTTCCGAAACCTGTAGTCCCTACTCCCAGTCCTCTACTATTCCTTACTCCAGACCTGACCCAAGCGAAACCTTCTCTCCCTAATTTATCACAAATTTCTACGTACCTCTGCCCCTTCCAAACTTTTTTTATCTCTCCATACATGCTCAATGAACTCTTCTCTCTAAAACTTGCAAAGATTTCTTGTTCCTCAATATCTCAATTCTCTCCCCTACTTCTTTTCAAAACCTCCTATATCTATACTGCTTATTTGCCCAACAATCCCCTATACCAATTTTTCAACTGGATTTCAAGCACCCGTGACCTTTTCCATTTAAACTTTTCCTGTGCACCAAGCCATTCCTTAACAATCTCTCCAAAAACAATTTAACACAAGTACCTTTATTCATTTTGATCATCTCCTGTGTAATGTTCTCTTTCAGATCATCCAATGTCTAGGGATGAGTGGCGTAAAGTGTTTTTTTAAGTAACCGCCTACAAGGAAGTTGTCAAAGAAACTTTCAATTAGCGCCATGTACGTGTAGCATGTAGCGCCATCTTGTTGAAAATGGCCATGACCCAGCTCTATATCTTCCTTATTCATTTGATATGTAGCTATTACAGCCTTACTTCTTCTCTTATATCTTTCTCTTTTCAGATATAAACAAGATGAAGATAGAAATCACTGATAAAAATTTAATAAATAATGAGGAAAAGTTTTACTAAATAAATATAAATGACAAATAAATTTCATCACCGTAAGAAAAAAAATTCAATAAGTTATTTTAACTTCCTTTTGTATATGTCTGAAACAGAAACGTTTATGCATTTAAATACTTTCATGAATCAGATTTATTGTAACTTTCAAGCATTACGTGCACCTCACCACCTCCCGCCTGGGTCATAAATATTCTAACATTACGAGTCGCCTTTTAAGGAATAAATTTCTCACAGTAGAGAACACTTTAGGGAGGTTTCCTGAGGTATATAGAATCAAATGAGAAAGGTTCGTGGTTCCTTGAAAAAGGGTGCGGTAGCTCAGTTTGTATAGAAACAGCACGGAAGGTGAGGATTCATGGTTCGATCTCCGGTCTGGACCGTAATTTTTCAAATGTCCTACTCATAGCCAGCGTGAAAAAAATTTCATATATAAATTAACAACTGTGGTTAAAGTACATAGTAGAGTATCTTAGGAGCATTATTAACCTCTATAGAAAATGTTAAAAATGTCCTCTCTCCTCCATAAGGCATAATTCAACAGATTATTCCATTTTACTGGCCACTACTTGGGTTGTTATTGATTTGTTTGTTTATGGACGCACTTTAACATCTCAAGTCATCAGCATTCCATTCGATTCAGAGGGTGAAACGACCGGTAAATTTGTTCAGAGGTCTCTTCTTTCAGGCTCGAGGTTATTTTTCGTGCCGTACGACACGGGATCCACGGCTTTACTTCCCTTCCGAAGGAAGCCATATTTAGGACTTTTACGCCCGAATCGACCCTGGTTGGGATTCAACCCGTGATCTTGGGTCTACGAGGCAAGTATGGTTAGCACTAGATCACCTGGACCGACTCTCCCATTTTGGAACAGTTTTATATTTTGAGACCTATGTAAAACATTTTAAAAGTTGAAATGTTTTAAAAGCCCACTGCAAACATTTCTTACTGTTGCTTTCTGACTTCCTGGCATGTTTCTTTACAGGGTTAAGGAGAGAGAGGAAAGTATGAGTAGCCGTACGAGTGTTCTGCGCATGTGCGGCTTAACATGATACTACTTTTCCTTCAAGACATCTTCGCTCTGTTACGTGATAGTAATTGTTATGACGGTATGGCGGATTTTCAAGCTTCGACAAGGGTCTTGTAGGCTGTCATAAGAGGATATCTTTTGTGGAATATTAAATAATATGTTATTGTAATCTGTTTTTAAGTATTTAGTTCCATTTACCCTACAGTAAAAGATGCGGGGGGTGGTTTAGCACTATGTTTTCAGCACCCTATCACCCTGAGAGTGCGAGGAGACGTGGTTGAAAACACAACTAGCACTAGGAAACTCAGAAGTCGGGCAACAACTGTATTCCTTGTTCAATATTTTAATTTATTTTATGTCAAATTTAATTATTTCATGTGCAGCACAAACTTATTTTGTATCAAGTTACCTCAACATTGAATTTACATTCAAGGTTTTTGATAATTAGCAGTTTTAATAGATCTTATAAATGTTGTTAAATCTTATTTTCTTTTAGCAAACACACACATACTTTCAATGTCTATGTAATCATTCCATTTACTTTCTAACTATTCTGTAGGTTCTTAGCCAGTGGGATATCTACTGTTTTAATAAGAATTTTATTTTGTTCTTGAAAGTTGTTTAATTTTATCTGACTTTTTTTTTTTTTTTAAGCAATTGATATACAGTAGCAAGTTCATTTTCTTTTTAATTCAATTCCGCAGAAAAGAAATATCTGGATGACTACACGAAGCAGATAAAACATAAGAATGAGTCTATTAAAGAGCGTTAATGAAGCACAAAAATTGTTCCTTACCAGGAAAATATCGACAGTCACAGCAGCTAAAGTGCCGACTTAGATTTCTAATTGTTTCCTCAGTCACTCTTTTCACCGAATGACGTTTCCTCGTTCCAGAACTTAAAATTTTGTTCCGTTGTTGACAAAACATAAGTTTTCCATGGGATAAAAGACGGAAACTTGCTAAACAAAGTGCATGCCCTTGATGGAGATTATGTTGATGTTTATAAAAGTATTTACACGTAGCCTTTCAAACGACTGTAGTAAGCTTTAAGATGTCTGAACCTATTTTCTGAAGGCACCCTCTGGTAATGCTTTCGGTCGACACTTGAGACTACCTCTTTTCAAATAATTTGCTTACGTTGACGACAGCCTGATTTCCACATCGTGGGTTTTAAAACCCTCTATAGTGAAAACCAAATGAGATTATTCTAATAATGTTGACAACAACACAAAGAATCTGGGTAGATTCCGAGCAGGTAATGAGATTACTGTTGCACGCAGCGGTTCTGTGGCGTAGGTAGACTCGTGGTTGCCAGCACTGCTCCATTAAGAAGTGGTAGCAGAGCACAAGCAGCCAAGCGCAAGCCATTCTTCACCATTACGCCTTCTTCTCGCCCCCCACCCTCCCAACAGCAATATGGTGCCCTCGCCCAGATAAAACCACCTCGGTTTCCTTCCGAGATAAATTCTTGAATAACATTGCGGCGAACTGTAAAGATGTTACAGTTATAATGATGTCTGAATTAATCTTTCCTTTAGTTTGATACGAAAAATGATTCCAGTGGGCATACAACTAAATCACGTTATCCTTTAAAAGGGCCCTCTTTATTCCAGCTCTGTATACCAACCAGGGAAATTTTCACGATGTTCCTTTATTTTGTGCTGTATTTATCTACACTGCTAATCCTAAACATCTGTTAACTTTCTCTTTCGTTCTCTCTTTTCCTTTTTCTCCTTCACATTCTACTCCATGTTATATTTCTTCCCAAAGCGCTGCATCACTGCTTTTCGTTGCACATTTAGCTGAGGAGAGCACCGTGATCAATCATGTAGCAACCACCGTTGAAAGTGAATGCACCCATGTTTATAATACGGGAGGTTTAAAAAAACTTTCGAATCTGTCAATAAACAGGTTTTATTTCGAATCTCATTGCCATAACTATCAAAAACAGTATGTCGAAAAACATTAAAAAACCCCAACTTTCTGTAACATC
Organism: Metallyticus violacea; assembly: GCA_030762175.1. Taxonomy (NCBI): domain Eukaryota; kingdom Metazoa; phylum Arthropoda; class Insecta; order Mantodea; family Metallyticidae; genus Metallyticus; species Metallyticus violacea. The sequence continues at coordinate 27,010,690 of CM060845.1, read as the reverse complement.
CTTAAATAAAATGTCCTCTCTTAAATGCAAAATTCTTCTAAGTCCTACTCGTTACAGCGCGCGGTTCACAAGATACCCAGCAAGACTGTGTAGCTACTGCAGCTGTTGTGTTATATGGCATGCACTAAAGACGCTGTCTAGTGTGTGTGTGTTCCGTTAGCTCTGTGGCAGAGTGTGTAGTGATATCGTGGTTAAGAGCGCAGGTTCGCCTTCTGGAATGGAACCCTTTTTTAATAATTCTTTGAAATATATAATTACAAATTAGTTTCGTAAGCTTTAACGTTAATACACTAATATATTATAATGAATATTATAATCTTTCCTTCAGTATTTGCTCTGTCTGAATGCAATAGACTGCACACCCATTCCTTGCACATGCACGAAGGACAACAGATGACTTATGGGCACCAATTCAATAATCCTGGGATATTGTAGGCTCTCGTCCACACTACTGTAGAAATCTGACATCATCTATGCCCCGAAGATTGAGTGCAGTTAACCATGCTGAGCGTTCATAAACCCAATATTAATTTGTGTTTATTTCTGTGAGTTTTCTGTTCATTTTTACTTAGTTATTTGGTTATTTGTTAAGAATACGTTAGTTTATGGTAACGTTTTTGTGTGTGCATAGGTAATGTCATTAAACTCAAATGATACGTTAAAATAGAATATGATATTAAGTCAACATAATGTTCTGCATATACACTTATAAAACCAATAATAAAAAAATGTACGATTTGAACCCAGGAGTTTGCGTAGAAGAATTCTAAACCGCTCAGTCAACGCTACTCTACCCTAACGTTCTCTTTCCAGATGCTTATGATAGTGATCTTACTTTTACAGGCAAAGCGTCTGCTGAAGTATGCACTCGCTGCATGCACTTGTGAATACAGCGTTTACGCTCGTCCCCGAAGTTATCCGACCAATACGAAGAATCTGGCGATGACTTTTTTTCCGGCCTTGTGGTGCAGTGGTTACCATACTTGCCTTCTAAACCCAAGATTGCGGGTTCAAACCCGGCCAGGACCGATGAATTTTTTCGGGCGTAAAAATTCTAAGTATGGCTTGCTTCAGGAGGGAAGTAAAACCGTGGGTCCCGTGTCGTACATTTACGGCACGATAAAGAACCTCAAGCCTGAAAAAAGAGGCCTCTATGCAAAATTTATTGGCCGTTTCACGCTCTTAATTGAATGGGGCATTGATGACCTGAGATGTTAAAGAGCGTCCGTAAATAAAACAAACCAATTCTTTTAAAAGGTTTTACATGAACCATGTAGAAAATGACGTATGGATTAACTACTGTTTGAAATTTGTGTAGAGTTAACATCTTTTGGTTTGGGGACAGATATACGATCTTTCATGGTCGAGTTGCCCTCTTCATAGCAGCTGGCGGCCAAGCCAATCACAACGTTTGCTTTTGGCGAATCGGATGTGATATTTCCGCAATATCAGATGTACTGAGTGTTTGTTGTTTGAAATTGCAGGCTGGCAGCTTAGAATCCAAAGAACGACTGACAATATTTCCATCTAATTATTTTATAGGGCTTAATGTCCTTTTATGATGATGGAGATCCTTCCTAGTTGTGTGAGCATTGTCCTGATGTTAGACATTACGAAATGTGCATTCAGTTACTAAGTAAAACATCAGAAATGCACTCTAAAAAGTTGCTGTAATAAGTTCAGAAATAATGCAACAAATGCAGTGTTACATTACGTGTTAATAACGGTTTTTATGTGGAGCATACAAATAAAAAACGAATAAATATTTTAGTATCTCTTCTTAGCATGTGGAGCTGACGTTTCGCACCTCCTTCCTCAGAGCTGGACGACTGTCAGGAAACGTCAGTTGCACAAGCCACAATTACACGGCGAAACCCGCAAGCTACTCTATCAACAGCTGTGGAAGCCCAAGAGAGCAATTTATACTTTTGCAGACAGGAATTCCATTTTATATCCTTAACGCTCGGTCTTCTCATTTGAGTGCACTTAAAGTGGAACGTTTTTAAATTCTATATATTTATGACGAGTTTAATCAAGAAAAAAGAATGTCATTAAATCTTTAAATGAACAAACTTACAAAACCATCAAATAGAAAATCCAAAACCAACAAATTTAGCGTAGATTTACGATTTCCAACAAGGCAGTGAACGTTCCCGCTATTTTTTTAATATATAAAAAAACTCCAAATTATAGAAATATGCAATTCTTAAAGGAACCTCAAATCTCAGAAAACATTTAAGTATAGTGTTGTATGCTTACGATCATATATTAACATCAGACACGGAAGATTATCTACAAAGATTCTCTAAGGTACTAACCGGCATGGCTGGGCTATATAATGTGAAAATATCAACGAGCAAGACACAATGGATAGCATTTCAAAGTTTCCAGCATGTGTTCCAGGACTGGCAGGCGCGTTGGGCAAAATGCAAAGGGAAAATCAACAGAAAACACTTTGAAAACGACTACACTAATCTGGACCAAGCCTAGTGTATTGCATGCGTATATTTTGACTAGCCCTCGTAATATCTATTGGTTTAGCCGTCTCCGTGGTATAGTATCGGAGACTTTTTTATTTTTTACTTGAGAAGGTGAATGCCATAAAGCTTTAAGAAGCTAAGGACTCAGAGCACATTTGTGCCATCATTAACTCCTTTTATTCATTTCTACGAACTACGTATATGTAGCCATAGGTTTAAGATCTTCCTGTTGAACTATAAACCTTCACCATCAACTCCACTGAAACTACACAGGGTGCCCTAGGGTGCCCCAGCCTCAAAATTCCGCTACAGTACCTCCAAGAAAGAAGGGAAAAACTAAAGTTCTTGAATACAATTGGCTGGCATTGAGCAGTAAAAAATCACTTGTTCACAATAGAATAAGTTGATACACAGCTATTAAAACGTGTTCATTTTATGCATTATGTGTATTTATATTAGTTTCTTTTTTGTTAAGTTTTTCAGATCTGGTGGTTTTGGTGCCAGTTCATGAGGATAAATATCTCATGTAAAGGATTGAGAGTCCTTCCTCCGGAGTCAATACATTGTACCGATACACTCTTTGTAATACTTTTGGCGTTACTCCAGTTGACGATTCTTCTCGGGGATCCTCAATGCTAAGGGGTCTTGTGAGATACACTGCAGCTTTTACGGTCCCCAAAGAAAGAAATCTAAGAGGGGGGGGGGGTCGGGAGAACGATAAAAGGCCAGACACAGCTGCCGAACTGTTGTAATGTTCAGAATTCTGTCATGGTATACTATAAGCTGCAGTGGAACGTCTTCTAGAAGACTAAAATAGTCTGCAAAGTAAGAGAGAGATGATACCCTAAGATTTTCAACTATACACAGAGGCAGCGTCGTTCTGTGTGTAATGCTGGCGGAATCAATGGAGATTCTCATCTGCCCTGTAAACATGTTGTGCTTTCATCAGGCCAAAGCACATGCCTAAGGAAGTGCAGTTATTATTGCAGGATTTTTTTTGATTTGTTTATTTAAGGACGCTCTTTAACATCGCAGGTCATCAGCGTCCCATTCTATTTAGGGCGTGAAACGGCCGACAAATTTTGCTCAGAGGCCTTTTCTTTTAGGCTTGAGGTTCTTTTTCGTGCCGTAAATGTGCGACATGGGACCCACGGCTTTACTTCCCTTCCGAAGGAAGCCATACTTACGATTTTTACGCCCGAAAAAATCCATCGATCTTGGCCGGGTTCGAACCCGCGACCTTGGGTTAGAAGGCAAGTATGGTTACCACTACACCACCAGGACCGACTTACATTTCTTTAAAATAGTCATCTATGGTGAAATCCATTTCTGGTCAACAACTGCACCAAGTGAAGCTTGTAGAGGTGCAACGTACAATCCCGTGCGAATTAATTGAAACAAGTAAATCTTTTTTATATTTTTTCCAATGGTTGGCAACAATGTATTACAGTTGCTTGTTCTTAGATTCTGCGTTCTCTATGCATTCTTTGCACTGTTATTCATTATTAATTAATCTGTGTGACGATTATTTTAGGATAAAAGTGTATTTATTTGGATGTGTGTCACATTTGAGAAGTTTTGAGGTTTCCTTGTACCTATTTATTCAATGGATACAACTCCCGGAAAGTGTAGTGTTATTGCAGCAATACATCAAAACACTTCCATGACACAAAGAGAGTTGGATACTAATTTTGGCACAGTATATAGAATTATGCATTGGCACAAACAAACTAGCCCAATTTCGTGGAGGAAAAGATATTTATTAGGTGAATAACCGAAAAAATACAAAATTTTAAGTTATTGTAGTGTTCCGATTAATTCACACGGGACTGTATGTGATGAATGGAAGGTCTTTAGATACCTATCTGGACCGCATACTTATATGAGGGTTTTCTCGAAATAGAGCAAGAGCATATCCCTCATTCCTATCGATAATAGACCTGCACTCTTCTCTAGTCTCACAATTCTGAAAGACAATTATTTGGGAACAGTTGACGATACACTGTTCTCGCGGAGGAAAGTTTTCCCCAACCTCACCATAGCACCATAGTCGTCAGTATAAATCTTCATGTGGATGTTGTGATAGATATGCGTGTATGTAACGTGTGCGTTTTTATACCCAAGTGCAACAATCTGGAATCTCTGCGGCAGAAGACACGTTTCTGGAAAGTTCCAGAAACGTGTATTCCGCAGAGTTACAACGGCCGCGGCTGTTGTTACTACTGCCCATGCTAAATATGATTATATTAATAATAACGTCAATAATAATACCGTTGGATGCAGAAACACTGATGGGATGAAAGAATTCGAAATGTTGTAATCATAACACAGCTATATAATGGGAGTCTTTAAAATAAAAGAAATTAATTTGAATGAATGTAATGTATGGCTTATAACACATGCTCAGTAAGTGTTTAGTGACCAAGTTGCTTTAACCCAATCTGTTTCCCGCTTGCTATGCGTTGCCTATATATATATATATATATGTGTGTGTGTGTGTGTGTGTGTGTGTATGTGTGTGTGCGCACGCGTGTGTTTTTACTTATTTGAAGAACTTTGCTAGCAGATAGGAGGGAGGAGGGAGTAGGTAATTTTAAAAAAAAAGTGAGAAAATTTAAGTCGTAAGAGGCATATAATCGGGAAGCGGGTTAGGCTAGCTTGAGTCATAATATTTTTGGAATTATTTGTACGTGTGAGAGTGTAAGTTATTTACTTCTGTACTGTTTTCTTCTCTGGTGTTTTATTCATGTATTTCGAAAAAAAATTATATAATACATTTATTTATTTCATTATGTACATTGTTTGTTTCTTAAAAGATAAATATTGTTTGTGCAATTTCAAGTATCCCTCTTTATTACTGGATAGGAAAGCTAGCTCTGCGTATGCGCATAGAAAAATACATTAGATTTTAGTGTGGCTACCAGTAAGTCCGAAGCTGATCTTAGAAGGAGAAGGGAGTCTTGCTATATACTTCGATGGACCTAACGATAGTCAATATGATAATGTAGAGTTCAACTAAATATATTATGTTATTAATTTATATCCTGGTATTGTTATTTTCCACGTATTTTCTAGTTTTAATAAGGGATGACCAAGATATATTCTGATACAAGAAGTTAAGCTAGCCTCATATCCAGCCAATTGTATTGGGAATTGTTCTAATGTAGTAACAGCTAGTGACACTCTGTTAGTAATAATAATATTTATCCCACCAGAGATAGAAACAAATTTCAATGAGCCTGTAACATTTGTTTATCATGCAAGATGGAATCAAAACAACGTGAGGGGGGGGGGTCAGTCTTTAAGAGACCTGTACCCAAGCAACGTTCTCTTATTCAGTGCAGTTTCATATTACTCTTTACAGAATCTTCTTTCTTCCCTCACCATTCTCCCCGCCGGCGCATGGTGTTTCTCTTATTCCAACTAAAGGAATGGATTCTGGAACATAATGCCAGAGCCCGAGGCAGTATCTTTCATCCAGCCAGCATCGCGCAAAGGATCAGGTATCCATCCTCACAGCCTCCCTAAGGAGCCATACACAACAGTTTAAAAATATAATACCCGACTTAAAAATCTCTTGTAGCCTGCTATAAGGAAAGAAAGAATGTCTTCACATTCTTCGTAAAGGCTTTTTGTTTCTGCACAATAAGAGAAAGCCCACAATTTTCTTTTCAATTCCACAGCGGCTTCGTAAACTTTTTGTTCCGACCAAGCCTGCACGTGTTGTTTCTTGTCCCTGCTGCCTTGATCTTCTCTTGAAACTCATTTTGAGTGGTTACTTTGTCATGTTAGAGTAGAATTTATATTTGTTTTGGTGTAGCTCCATAACGGACTTAGAATGTTGTTTGCCATTTTATGCACGTATTTTAATACACTGCATTAATAAATTAACTCCAAATATAGAAATTGTTCTTTAACACCGGCCGTGTGTAGGACATAAGTTGGAAATGTAGAACCAGACTTGAAAAATTCGCATCACGGGTCTTCAGCCTTCCGAACTGATGCTCTAACCAATTGAGCTACCGTGTTTTCCTCCAAGCGCGGAATTACGAACTATATGCCGCGGAGACCTCCCTAAGGTTTCTCTACTATAAGAAATGTATTCCTTAAAAGGCGCTCGTAATGCTATGAGTACTTATGACTTCGTTCAGTTGGCCCGGAAGAATGAATGAAGATCCGTGTTTCGAGTTCCGGCAGGGAATAGCATTTTTTAAGTATGATTCTACATTTCAAACTTATGTCCTAAACATAAAAATAAACCCTATATAGTTGGTTAAACTACTTTTATTTACGTTTCTTAAGTTACATGTCTTTTCTTCATTGCTTAACACAACCTAAGAACTGTCAAATCTAAACTTTATTCCGATTTCGGCTAAATGAAAACTCTTTTGAGAAAAAGTTTATGGCACCTGAACTATTTATTTTCAGAAAAAAGTAAAATGGAAACAAAACATTTAATACGTTTTTTGGAACATATAGTGTCATTTGTAATGTTTTTATATCTAAAGCTACATATGTAAAAATTTTGTGCTGCGAAAAGCATTTAATATTTTTAAAATTAAATATACTTTCTCTACCCGCTTATTATATCATCGAAAGCACTATTCGCTGATTTTCTTTTAAAAACCCCTAACAAATATTATGCAACCATGCTAATTATATTTCTGTAAAATAAATGAAGCATGTATTACCTAAACAGCGATATGTGATAGGAGGTCTCTTTAGATTATAAGGGGAAAAAACCAATAATAGGTAATTTAAAAATGTCGTTTTATTTCGTCAATGATGATTGTAAAATGTCTTGTTTTCATTAAAAATCAACATTTAAGAGTTAGTGTATCAGATAACTTTATAAAACATTTAATTTAAGTTGAAATTATGCTTTGGTTTTGAAAAGTTGTTAATATAAAATAATGTTTTCATATTAAAACTCATCTACCTGAAATTCTATATATTTAAAATAAATTTAATTTTAACAAAAACATGTCAATTTAGCTGTCGAGGGGAGCGTTTAAAACCAATTTTAATCATATTTTAGGTTTAACCCCTTACCCTCAGGCAGATTCACTTTGAAATTTCAAATAGCACTCTTAGAATTGTCAATCTTTTGTTTTCCATCATCGTTCAAAAAGTGAATTTGGACGGAATAAAAATAAGTCAGGTTTAGGATGAAAACAGTTTTTGGAAAATATTACTGCAAGACAGTCTATTATTTAACTTCTAACTATTTTTGCTTACATTTTGTTTTTTCTTGCGAGTTTTTTATTAGTGTTTAACGCTCGGTTTTACTGCAGAGACATCATATGCGGCGGGAACTGATAACACCTGAGATGAAATGATAAATTGGAAAGGCATTTTTAAGGAAGGTATAAGTTTAGAGTACCTACGCGGCATTTGCCATTTATGAGAACAGAGGAAAACCGGGAAAACACTTGTCAGCAAGGACGATCCTGGCGGCAATCGAACCCCTGACCTCTCACCCACGAACCCGTGCCTTAACGACCTGGATTCCCCTGGTGACTCCTTGTAGGGTGCACATCATTTTAAAGCAATTTGTTTTCAAACTACAACTATCATATTAGCTTTTGTGCGTTTATTTTAAACTCAAACGAGAGCCTAAAGTTAGGCAGAATGCGTTTTTTACTGGGGTAGATATATTTAACAGTCAGATAGAAAACAAAATGTTGGTATTGCCAGTTTTTATTTTATTCTTTTTTTGGTCTATTTTAAGGTTAACCCCCCCTTGGCCTGTTTTGGATCGTTGGCATATTGTGTGCTATTATTTAGGCATTTTAAAAAGTGGATAAAGAATCTCAATATATCCAGGTAAACAAAAAGTTATAAAAATTAAATGTCATATTGACTTCACAAACATACATATTGAGAATCTTCATATACATTTATTTATTTTTAAGCAGTTGACTACTTTCTCCTCAACTCTTTCACTTAAACTATTTAAATAGCAGAAACTTCATTTGTGAAAGGAAAGCACGGTTACCTCGGGCATACGAATACCAGGAGAGGATGAGGGAAATACTGAATAGTTCTGTCGAATGTCCTTGTATCGTACTGCACCAGACAATTCTAGGAAATTTATGGTGTTGGTAATTTCCATTGCATGCGCAGCTGTGCAATAAACAATCCCTACTATGTGTTCAGTACGGAAATAAGAAAGATACTAACCCGATTTCCCACGAACGGAAATCATTGCACATCTTTTGCTCAATTGCCAGAACTATTCAAAAACTACTTTACTTTGTCTTGATCAATATTTCCATGATGTCCTGAAAGGTGAATTTTCTGTGGTAGCTGGTATGAGTCCTTCCAAAAACAGCGTCGTTCCTGGTGGTGTAGTGGTTACCATACTCGTCTCCTAAACCCAAGATAGCGGTTCGAATCCAGGACCGATGCATTTTTTCGGGTGTAAAAATCCTAAGCATGGCTTCCTTCGGAAGAGAGGTGAAGCCGTGGGTCCCGTGTCGTACATTTACGGCACGAAAAAGAACCTCAAGCCTGAGAGGCCTCTGAGCAAAATTTATCGGTCGTTTCACGCCCTGAGTTGAATGGGACGCTGATGACCCGAGATGTTGAAGAGCGTCCGTAAATCAATCAATCAAAAAAGCCACCAATCTTCCAAAATAGCTTGTATTAAAATGCTCCAAGCACTTCCTGGAAGTAGAACGTTGTTTTTCCTTGTGAAAAGTGCTCTTTGGCAAGCGGCTAACTGTGTCAGTTGATACGTTGAATAAACATCTTGTTTTTTCTTGTAACCAAGAAAAGTAAGAGTAAGTACTTTAACTATGTGAAAAAGAAATTGAGTATCATAAATAATTATTTTCATTAATAACGAGGGAAATTACTCTCTGTTTTCACCTTTAATAAATAAACTAATTAAATATGTTATATGGAACTTATTTTCAATATTTTAATTGCCTTTTTACTTGCCTATTTTAACCAAAATAAATGCCTGAACCTCCGAACTCTGAATACCAACAATCCAGGTTGCCAAATAATGATCTAAAGCAAAGATGTGGTTACTACTAATTTTTTTTCAATCGCTTATCGTAACCTAGAGGGGCTATTTGACATTTATAATTGGGGGATCTGAGGGGATGATTTCTAAAATATAATCAACATTGTTTATAAACTTCCTTCTTTATAAGTCGGTCCTGGTAGTGTAGTGTTTTACCTCGTAAACCCAAGATCGTGGGTTCTATACCGGTTTTTCGGGCTTAAAAATCCTAAGTATGGCTTACCTCGGAAGAGAAGGAAAGCCGTGGATCCCGTGTCGTACATTTACAGCACATAAAAGAACCTGAAGCCTGAAAGAGAGGCCTCTGAGCAAAATTTATCAGCCGTTTCACGCCTTGAATTGACTGGGACGCTGATAACCTGATATGTTAAAGAGCGCCCATAAATAAACCAACAAAAAAAATCCTCCTCTATATCTAAGTGCATTTGTTCTTTTTTGTTTTAATTAAATCAATTTTAAATAGATAAGTTTGAAATGAAAGCCCTGCTTTGTGGTATTGTTTTGCTGTTTTTATGTCTGAGCTATACTGTTATAATACTATTACAGAGCCAATCAAGAATGAACCTCAAAGGTACAACTGCAGTGTCACTGACAATAAAATGCATGACACACAGTCATCTCTGTCAGTTTGCATTTAGTCGTCCTCACCGAGGTCCATTGGAGGACTTTGGACATCCCTTGGGAAATTTTGCTTCGTGTTTTCAAGCAAAGGAATGTTTGAACGTTTTCTCTGGGGAAGGCAAAGCACATAAAAATAATCCACGTTCCCATGAGCAGATTACACCTCACAGGGAACATTTGGCATGCCTTTCTTCATTAACATAAGCGAGGTCTCCGAGGAGTTGTAAATGGAGTGTGTCTAGTTTTAATGTATACCAGATGTAAAACTTATGTTTAACACTGCACCTTATTAGACTTCTAACACAGGAGTAATGGGGGGGGGGTTCATTTCTAACAAAGCGAGGTCTCTCATTCACCAAGCATGGTGCTCAAAAACAAATAACTGACAGTTTTTCTCCTACGTTCTGTTCCATTCGACTAGGGACCTAGGAAGCCTATTCTCATGCATTTTCCTGTTCACTTTTATTTAAATCTACTGTTAAAATAAATAAATTTACTTTGAACTGTTGTTATAACCTCAAATGTTTATTGATTTTACTTATTAAATTACAAATATCTTCGTAGTCCTTGATTAAAACAAAACTAATAACAATGCATTCTCTCACCTCTGTTTAGATTCCATTACCTCACGTCATCCCAAAAGACGTTTTCATCACAACACGAAATATGACAAAATTGATACAAAAATAGTAGTAAGTCATAATAGTGTTCAATTGTATCTTATTTACTTTAGATCTTCACGCGATTCTGTTTGGAATAAAAGCTAGTAAAATTAGTGTCATGTTTTCAGAAAAATCAAACGGGTAAGTCAAATTACTTCAATGATTATATTAAAAGAAAAAAAATCGGTTTGCATTGCGATTATCTGCAGAATCCCCCTCTTGTTTATCATTTTTCTTAGATAATTTAATTAAGTTTTAAAATTCACATTCGTTAACCTCAATTAAATTTCCGAAAAATGATCGGCACCATTGTATTACCGAAGAATAAATTCTTGCCGTTGGATATCGATTAGCTCTTTCGAGGTCCTTACGTAACAGAACTATCATTTTTTAGTAGTGTTCAACGTCCGTTTTTACTGGTGAGGCATCACAGGCGGTGGACTCTGACGATACATGAGATGAAATGATATATTTTAAAGGAAGGAAGCGTTCCTGGCCTGAGTTTAGGGTACCTCGTTGTTGCTTTGGTTTTTTACGGACGCTGTTTAACATCTTAAATCATCAGTGTCTCATTCAATTCAGGGCGTAAAACGGTCGGTAAAATTTGCTCAAGGATTCCTCTTTCAGGCTTGAGGTTCTCTTACATGCGACAGGGGACCCACGGCTTTACTTGCCTTCCGAAGGAAGCCGATGGTTGAGATGGAACCCGCAATCGTGGGTTTAGGAGGCAAGTATGATTACCGCTACACCAGGAATGATTAGGTTACCTTCCCGCATTTGCATTTATGAGGACTGAGGAAAACCCGGAAAAAAACCTCAGTTAGGGAGAACGGTTCTGGCGGAAATCGAACTGCAGATATCCCACTTAGGATTCCACGTTTAACGACCTCGGCCATCCGTGGCAGTACACAACTATTATGATTGCTGTGATTGGAATGGGAGTTAAAAACCGAACCAACTCTCTTTAAAAATCAAATGAGAGAAGAAAAGAAATATTACTTATAAAGAAAGTCTATTATTGGGGAAAAACTCGTCTTGGCAACGTAATGGAACATTTTTAATATAAGCTTGTAAAGATGCAAAAGTCTTCTTTTATCCATATGTAAAAAAGGCCTTCCTGGAAAAAAAAAATATATAAATCCTTGAGGATTTTGGCTTCTAAAATCCTCTTAGTCCTGGTAATATGTCAGTGGAACAGTAATCTCTTATACAGGCGAGACAGTCGGGCTATGAGTTATCATCTACAAGGATTTAAAGGTCCTCACACAGGACATATATCCTTCAGCACTGCCTCATCTGAACACTTGGACTAGTTTGGCTCAGGTGTCAAGCGCAGTTTAGCGGTAAACGCCCCCTGTTTAATCACCCACAGCGGGGCTATAACATTTCAGCGTCTATTGAATGTAAGATAGGCGTGTGCATGACCAGCAAACGTGAACATAGCCTGCAAATCCAGTTACGATGACTGTGGCAATTCTCTTACTGATTTTGTGGGTTATAGAAGTTGATCTTCATTCCTATCTGTATCTGTGTTGGAGTTTTATTTCTACATTACTTTTCAGTATTTTTTTTTTTAATTTTGGCATTTTAAAAGAAAAATATGTATACCATATTTACATGAATCTCATACACACCTTTTTGTACAAATATAATATTCAAAAATGTAGTGCACATTAGATAAGAGTGCAAATCTGTTCCGTTAGCCGGTAACTTCATTCAAATTTAACGTTTATTATGTCATAATACTTTGCCACTTTGTTACATTTATTGTTAGTCTATTATTGTATAGAGCGTTTGAATAGGTAGTCACGAAATGGAGGACAAAAACAGAAGAACATCTTATGCACGCTACTTTCATGTGTGAGGTAATTTTTATGCTGAAAAAAGTTAAACAGAATGGCAGGAAGAGAGTTCAATGTAACTGAGATGAATGTTCGCTTGTGACGACAACAGAAATTGCCATTATTTGTAACTAAATCTAGTAGGAGGAAATTGACTGGTCCTGACATTGAAGAAATTTTTTTTGGAATTCGTACATGAAAGGAGGATGAACGGGCAACCTGTGACTAATGACAACATAAGAAATAACTTTTTCTTCTTTGACCTACGCCAACTGTCCTAGAAACAGCACCAGTGATGGCAATTGTTCTACGTGCTCCAAGATGTAACAATAGTCCACTTATAAATTCCATATTCTGATCGTTTTATGAAGCGAATGGGCTTTTTCTAAGAAACCGTACAACAAAATGCAAAAACATTTTTAAGTTTCAAATTTGGGGTGCGCATTACATTCGATGATGCATTAGTTCGCTCTGGTGCCTGTATTCCAAATTTAAAAATATGTTAATATTGAATGAAAATAGCGAAAATTAACAGTCGGCAAAGGTAGTGATTTTTAAAAAAGCTTTCCGTGGAATATAGATCGAAGAAACGAAACTTGCCTCTCAAGTCAGACATTTACTAATTTGTTTTAAACCCGACCAGGATCCATGGATTTTTTCGGGGCGTAAAAATCCTAAGTATGGCTTCCTTCGGAAGGGAAATAAAGCCGCGGGTCCCGTGTCGTACATTTACGGCAAGATAAAGAACCTCAAGCCTGAAAGAAGAGGCTTCTGAGCAAAATTTGTCGACTGTTTCACGCCCAGAATTGAATGGGACGCCACCGACCTGAGATGTTAAAGAGCATCCATAAATAAAATAAATCAAATATATCGATTTGTTTTAAAAAATAACAATAGAAAAGCAGGATTTTATTTTAGCAGAGATTAATACTAGTTCGGAAATAACTATTTCAAATACAAAAGTTAAAATTTAATTTTCATTTTTTGTTCCAATAAATATGATGTATGCATTATATCCTTTTAAGATGAATTTATAACAAATTATAGATTCGTTATAAAAACGCACAGTAAACCAGATGGGGCACTAATAGAGTAGAAGTAACAAATCTACCAATATAAATAAATAGGCGAAGCTGGAAGACAAGCTATAGTCGAAACATGTGATGACAATGATGACCGTTCTGGTATTTATTTTAGTGAAAATAGACAGTATTAAAATTAAAATAGGTATTTATAAAAAATTATAACAGAGTAATGAAAATGGATATTTAAGATACTTAATTTCTTTATCACATAATAAGTACTTAAGCTAACTTTTCTTGGTTTCAAGTCACAAAAATATGTTTGTTTATTTATTTATTTATTTTTATTTATTTTATTTTTTTTTTTTTTTTTAGGTTTCAACTGTCATAGTCAGCCGCTTGTCATAGGGAACGTTTTTCATCATGGAAAAGAACGTTCTGCTTGCACTTGAATGATTGCAGCATATTTAAAATAAACTATTTCGGCAGGACTCATACCAGTTACAACAGAACATTCACCTTTCAGGATATTATGGAAATGTTGATCAAGACAAAGTAAAGTCGTTTTGAATAGTCCTGGCGAACGAGCAAAACACGCGGTGTGGTTTTTGGTCGAGTTCATTTTCTGTTTACATATATAGGGAAATCAGGTTAGTATCTCGTTTACTGTTGTACCGAACACATTGTAGGGAGGATTTATTGCAAAGATGAACTGCTCTCATCTTTCTCGCTTGCAATTGTGGGTTACATTTATGCGACTGAGAAGTTAATCCCACGACAAATTTTCTAGAATTATCTCATTCAGATCGATACATGATTATTCGCCAGGACTATTCAAAACAACAGTGCTTCTCTCAACCTCGGGTATTCGTATGTCGAGGTAAATGTTTTCCTTACACTAATGAAGGTTCCACTATTTAAAGAGCTTAAGTGAATGTGTGGAGGGAAAACAATTTGACTGTTGGAAAAGAAATAAATGTTTAACAATATTCTCAATGTATTTTTAAGATGAATATGCCTTTTAATTTTCATAAGTTTTTATGAGAGGTATAACAGGATTTAAATCTTAAAATATACTACAGAAGCCAAAATAGACAAAAAAGGAGGGGGATAAATTAAAAACTTCCTCTACCGACATCAACTATGTGGCTACATGTTCGTTTCTTCTGACTCTTATTTACATCCACCTAGATGGAAAAGGTATTTTGCCTAATTTCCGGACTCTGATAATGACAATAACACAATGACTGCTACGAGCATGGAAATGTTGCAAGGAAGACCTCGTAGTGAATTGCATAAGCCAAAAAGCGTAAGGAACAGCAAAGGAAGAAATTGTGAAGACTTTCTTCAAACATTGTGTTTCAGTGAGCTTTGGAGGCACAGGACATGGAAAGATGCATGTACTCTTTAGGAACACGTCTATTTATTCTAAAGCACACAACAGTCAGTAAGGAACGGTAAGCACTTTGTGGCCTTTAGTAAACCAAAAGAGACATCTGAACATCACATCGCGTTTTAAGTTTGGCAGCGTCTTGTTTGTTATAGAGATCATTATGTGAAACAAAGTACTGCTGCCATTATGTGCACAAAGGGCTGGAATCAGCTTCCGGCGCCGAAAGAGGCAACTGCAGTTTGCAAAGAAACGCGGGATGCTTCTTTGTAAATATGAACTGCCACCATATGACCACAGGGCCCCTACAGGGATTGGGTTAGCGGGTAGCTACGATGCTGCCAAGCCTTCCATTAAATTACTGCGAAAATTAAGTTACCAGCTTAGTTCTCGTGTACATACATATATTGTTGGCTACACTGGGGATAAACCGGATATTGTCTGTCGAAGATTACTTCGAGGGAATGACAGTACACAGTTTGTGCAACTCATTCGTGGAGTCTGCTTTATGGAAACAGCAGTGTTGCCTATGGACGAAGGATTATGATAGTAAAAGGTACTAGAACTTTTATCGTCGTTAGTATGAGAAAACATTTAAAGTCCTTATATTTCTATGCTCTAGGTTCGTAAAAAGTAGTAGCACGTATCTTTATTGTGATAAAATTCTACATACATATTACAAATAGTTTATGCATGGGACATAGACCGTACATGCTTAAGGGACACTGGGAGTGAAGTTTTATAATATTTTTGCTGTGATTGCATTGCTATTAAGTTAATATTTATACCAGATTTAATTCAAATTGGATAAATACCTTACGAACTGTAAATAACTTCATAAATTTTGTGACGTAAACATGTCGCAAAAACAAAATGTCCCACGCAGCTCATGAGTTGAGAAAATTGGTTGGCATTTTTTAAATTGTAGACATATACAAAATATATACATACATTCATACAAATAAATACAAAAATTGTATAGAAAGATGGTTTAAATAAATAGGACGAGTGGAATCTCATAATTTTTTAAATCAAAAAAGAAATTTTAATCTTTAAAATTAATAATTTTTTCGTATTAAATATGTTTTAATTATATTTAATTGTTATTGCTGTTAGCGTGTATTTTGTTCTAGAATATCACAATGGATACTACTGCCCATTCTGGATAATTTTAATTAAATTTAAACAAAAACTGTAACGCATGGGACATTTTGAATGTGTGAAAGTGAAGTTTTAAGAAAAGTGTTTTTTATAAAAAAAAAAAAGTATGCTGGGAAACTGTGTGATTTAAAAGGACATGCCGAGCGCTTTAAATGGCTGTAGAGCTCGAAGGAAAACCAGACATGCAAATATTGACTTTCCGTGGAACTATTTGCAGGAGGGGAGAGGGAGAGGGAGGGAGAGAGAGAGAGAGAGACCGATTTTGTTCAAAAATCCACTCCCAGTTTCTCTACAGCACGATACACGATTAGAAAGAGGAAGAAATAATAATAAAAACAAAACAATATTAATAAATAATTAAACATTAAAACAGAATGATATTTACAGATATATGAATGGTAACGTATTATATCTTATTTATAATTACCCCTAGTTATTGCGTTCTAAGCAGCAACTAAATTACACTAGCTTCGCGCACTTTGGCTAGGAAAATGCTCATATTCAACCAATTTATGTAGTTCGCAAACAGATCCCAGCATAACAATTGTCTTCTAATTGCTTTAAAAAGTTTTCAGGAAACAGCGTTGAAATTAAAATTAATTGAAGGAATTTCCACTTTAGTATACAAAATTGTCTAACTAAGCCTTACAGCATCCTTGAGTTAAATGAGAAGTACTCTGTTATTAAATAAGGATTTAAACTTTCTGTAAAAAACATTTATCACAATATCACGAGAGGATCTGAGATTACCAATAAATTTACGAACATAGCGAGTTATCTGGAAAGCTCAGGCCCTCGGTGATATTTATTAGCCCCATTTCACGAATAAAATAAGAGTTTAAATATAATTCTTATAAATGGACTCACAAAATTGTTTATTTATACTAACATTTTCAAACAATCTTTCGACAGAGAAATGCCGATTGTCAGTAATGCCAACAGAGAAGAGTAAACGGCGGGTTTAACGCTATTTCATGAATAGAATAGGAATAAAATTGATATAATTCGCCCACAAAATATTAACACTTGTATAAAATGTCATACTTATGAATATCTGTTCTATTCAGTAACCGTGAAACTGAAACGGACAAAAGTCGACTAACATAATCGCTACCGTTCGATTTGCTAATACCAACCGAGAGAGAGATGACGTACAGTGTCTCTATTTTTCCATCACCAAAAGCCTTGCAGAACCCTCCATTTTGCGTTATGATTGTCAATTGTCCATGCTTTTGTTACTATCAATAGCTCGCCACTGCCTGTAGCAAAAGTGATCAGAGATGCGTGTTCAGGAATTATATAGAGGAAGTATAGAGTTGGCTACACTGGCCGCAAGACAGATGCACATCGCATGATAAAACGTATTTGATACTTTTTTCCCTATAATTTCACTCCGAAATCCTGCTGTCATTAGTCAAAATTCAAAAAGTTTTTTATTCTATTTTAAGATGACGTCACGTGAGTGAAATAGTCACCCTAAACCCAACTATGGCAGTAATACAAATGTTCAAATTGTTGTCCCTCTAATTGTTTTGAGCAGTGTATTTTATTGACAGCAAATACGAAGAAGTTCATATCTGTACTTAATATTAGAGACAATAGTAGTCACAGCTTAAGATATAAAATATATTTCTTTATGATAGAATAATTTATAGAAATAAATATTGACTATTCATTTTTAAAATAACAGAGAATAAGACTGAAGCCAGAAAGTGAAAGACTTAGAAACCCTATCATGTTGAATTGTAAGGAAATATTTTAACTAAAATCGAAGAATAATATCGAAGCAAGAAAGCGTCTGCTTTGGCATGTAAAAGAAAGCAAAACAATACAACAATAAAGACGATGAATGGAGTTTTGAGTATAAAAGAATAAATAAAAAGTTTAAGAAACATGAGAGAGGTAGAAGTAAGGTTGGGAGAGAACGCAGGTGACAAATTCTTGGTTAGGAACATATCCATTGTTACTGTGAAGAAAGAAAAAATGACGATAATACACTCACAGGTGTCATCGCTGTGTTAACAACTCTTTCTTGTCTCTCTTTTTACTATCTGCCACGTCATTTATAGCTTGAAAAATCCAACCCCGAAACTACACTAATGGGATGCGAAACTTGCTTTTATCGTGCAAGCTGCAGTCGATAAATCACGTTAACAGGGCTTTTCTTGAACAGAAGTGACAGTTCTGTCTGCTCTGTGACGCGGGGCCTTAGACCTCGCTTCTGTTGTATTTTTCTAAATCACTTTAGTATTTTGTGACCACCTGTAAAAGTACCTGCGTGTTCCAGATGTACACCTACAGACACCTTAATTTTTTTTAATATTCTTAATTTTACACATTATTATATGTGAATTATTATAATTTCATTCATTTTTGAACATTAAATACTTTACAAAACATTTTGCAACCACTCTTCATTTTGAGCCTATAATTTCTTTTATTGTATGAGCATAAACACAAATGCAAGTTAATCACGTTTCATAATTTGCCGGAATTTCTGTTTCCTCTTCTAATTGCTCAAGTGTCCAGCGCCTATCATCACGTAAGCACTGCTTCACCACCATCACCCGTACATCCTTGTTAGCGGACACAGTACGCCCACTGCGTGGCAGATCGGCAATCAACATTCTGCCCCATTTAAAGACTTCTGTCCACCTTGCCACCATTCGATTATGGCAGGGCATGCACATCCAGTGCTTCCCTACCTCTGTGGAAATCTGGTGCATTTCTGCGGCTGAGAAATGACAATTTCACACACACATGTTGTTCACTCTTCGCCACCTTCATCGCTGACCACTCTCGCTCATCTACTGAACTTCGGCGCACGCTGAGACAGCCACAATCTGCTAAAGCAAATTCCACACACTTCCAATAGCATATCTTAAAATTTTCGTGTTATCTCTTGTTCGCGAGAAAAAACATATTTAACAGGACTTATCTTTCTGTTCTGTATTTCTTCTAACTTGACTTTACTGTGTTCTCATTCCGGATTTGCTCATTTTTTTAGTTTACCTCTTCTTGTCATTTCCTTTGCGGTAGAAACCTCACTTCTCGTTGCTTGCCCATAATACCAATTAATACAACCGTTGAGTCTATTGTACTTCTGAACAACTTCGCATTCTGATATTTAAAGAATTTCACTTGCTCATCTATTCCGAATCAGTTAATATTTTAATCTTCTTAAGTGGCTACCCTGCCTAGCCATCACTTTAGACTTCGATGTGTTCACATTATATATTGTTATTAAAACCTTGTTTAAGTCCATTACATTTTATTGTAAATCATGTTCGAAATTCGCAAAATTAGCATCTGATCATCGGCGAATAAGAGTATGTCATAAGTTCCTTTTGGAATCATCTTTAACCATTCCTCTAGAATTCTATTTATCTATGAATTAAACAAGAGACTTGGTAAACCATAGCCTTGCCTAAGTCCTTGTTTCATTAACAGTAAGTCGTTTGGTTGACTATCTTTGATTGAATTAATGATAGTTTTATCATATGACTTAATAGCTTTGATTAAACTGAATGGGATGTTGTATTCCTCCAAAATTTACTCTCAAAAGGAGTTGTTTATTTTCATATTGGTATGTTTTGATATTTTCTTTTCACAGTAACGAAGATAATTAGGATTAATATTTTCAGCATTTAGCGTTTGTTTAAGATCCACGTGTTTATTTGTGGTATTTGCACATTCTTGAATTTTCAACACGAATGTAATGAAACGTTCCTTGGATGATCCACAATTTGGAATTCTGTGGTAATGATCATGTATTTTCTGAGTAAATGATTCACCTATGAATAGACATGGGTTTCTAAATTAACAATGGTGTATGTTAAAGTGTATCCTTAAATTAAATATTAAATTATTAATAATTTTGAGAGCATTACATTTTAACACCAGTTTTCATATCATAGTAGTGTTTCTAGAACAAAATCAACAGTCTTAGGCTTACCAAGTTCTAAGAAAGTAACCCAACTTAACTAGGAAGAGTGTCAAGGAAGGATATAATTATGGAACAGGCCCTAAAATCTTCAATCTTAAAGGAAATAACTTATTAATACAATGTTTAGAATATCAAGAGAAGAGTGTTAGGAATTCTGGATGGTTCAGAAGGAGTTGGAGAGGAATGGGTTAGAAGAAATGTGGAGAAGAAGAAAAAACAATAATAACGGCTTTTGGCAAAGGGAAGATTTGAGGATATAGGAGTTCAGAATTTTTTGTGTGATAACTGGAAAAAAAGGTCCCTAGTTTTC
The DNA here is from genome assembly GCA_030762175.1 of Metallyticus violacea. NCBI lineage: Eukaryota > Metazoa > Arthropoda > Insecta > Mantodea > Metallyticidae > Metallyticus > Metallyticus violacea. The sequence goes on along the minus strand of CM060845.1, from coordinate 26,990,224 downwards.
TATATTCCAGTGAAGAAATCGTGGTAAAGTAAAATATACATTAATAGAGTAAACAGTGAACAAAATGAGGGAATTGCATGCTTAAGAGCAGGTGTAAGGAGATTAAAGGACTGAGCAAGGATCAGTGTTCCATTTGTGGAGGGGAGGAAGATGTTGAACACAAGATTTTGGAGTGCCAAGGGACGAACCTGCAGAGCAAGGCTTGCTAAAGTAGAGTAAATTAGACCGAAAAATGATTCTAATTGAAAATTTCAGAAAGTGTAACACAAACACAGGACAGTTCTTGAGTAATATCAAAAAGTGGAATTGATAGGAGAAATTAAAAGAGGTGGCTTAAACATTATTGCATGCTAATTCTAATTTTAACATGCTGATAGTTTTTCAAGAATTAATTATAAATTGCATTAAATTATGCACTGAGTATGTTTGGCTAAGAGCCTGAGCTGAATACCTAGCCATATTCATAATATGTATTTGCCTAGTACAAATGAATGAAATAATATCAACGGATGTGATTGCCTTCGACTGCCCCTTAGCTGTCCAGATTGTTGAGCTATCCATAACATTGACAATGCACCATTTTTAAAACAATAGACTTTCTGCAACAATCGGGAGTGACACTGGTGAAACACCCACCGTACAGTCCATATCTAATTCCCTGCGACTTTTTTCTGTTTCTAGCTGTTAAAGAAAACCGATAGGTCATAGTTAGGAAGTTCGAAAGAAGCGGTTTCATTTCATGAAGAAACGTGCCATGGCTATTTCCTTTATTGGTCCCGAACGATTTAATTTTTAACCGAGAGTGGGGGAAGAAATAGGCAGAGATGATAGTTATGCCCTTCTACTTCGTAGAATCATGAAATGAAATGGCTATTCTCGTATTCAAACCATGATTAAAGTATAAATGTTTTCAACATTGCTGCCCAAATGAACACACTGGGAGGTTAAGGATTAAATTGTTTATTACGCTGGAATGAAAATATTGATTCCGTGTTTTATTTACATATCTCACTGAAGCACTGAGCTTGCAGACACTTTTTTGCTGTTTGCATCTGCGAATGTTCGTTGTTCACGCTTGGCAGAGCATCTTTGCTTTCATTGTGCCTGCTCTTTCCAATCTTTTGTTGTCTCCTGTCATTTGAACGAAGAAACGGGTCTTCTCTAAGAAGAGGAACCGCGTTCTTGTATCTTTATCGCTGTCATTTTGCGTTTGCTGCTGAAAACAGAGAGAGAGAGAGAGAGAGAGAGAGAGAGAGAACATTGCTTGATGTTCGTAAATGTCTCTTTGCCAGCGTTTATTTACTGGGTCAAAGCCGTAAAAAAGGCATAAATTTACGATGCCACTTTAGGTGTAGTAAAGCTGGCTTTTAATGTTTTTATATTTGTGACGAAAATAATAAACCGTTATCTGTGCTGATATCGCGAATCTTCAGTAAGTAGTTTTTTCGCTGCAAACATTTCTACAAGTCTGTAGAGGATATGAGAGAAACTGTGCCGTTATGTATTTGAGTGGTAAGTCACCAAATTGAGTAAAATAAACGTCCTCTTGGGTGACGCACTTTCCCCTTTTTGGTTTCTGAACAGAGAGACTAGTCACAACATGGGTGAGAACATTTTAGCAATTAAAAATTAGGAAAAGATAAAAATATTTTAAAATTAGCATTTTAAATCAACAATACACTTTTTAATCAATGAATTAACGAACTTGAGGAAAAAATACTTATAGAGGATTGTTTTAGTGTTTTTCTGCATGTGTGTGCTAGTATTTCGGTGTTACAAATGACATCTGTATTTTATCTGAAAAAGACATATCTTTTTGTAACCACACTGAGGTTAGCATGGGCACATGAGGGAACCGCTTGAAGATCTGTGATAGAGCTCACTCTAAACCAAATCTGTCTCAGATTCAAAGAGTTTAATGTAAATAAATCGAGCTAATGCAGCATTCCTTACCTTTGGGAAACGCCGTAGAGAAGACAATGGACTATGTGACGAACCTTGCACGGAACACGGTGAAGCTCATACGAGCAGCAGTTCCTCAATTCATTATTTCTATTTGAATTGACGTCATTAAGATTAGCTAATTGTCTTAATTTGAACCTTTAGGCACGTTTTTTCACGAACTTTTCTTCTTCTTGGTACTCTACAGCTCGAGGTGAGCCTTGGCCTGCCGCAGCGACTTCTGCTTCCTCTACCTTCGTCTACGACTTCACTGATAGAGGGCAGTATTGCAGGGTGTTGTATGATCAGTATGCTGGCACTCCATCGGTCGCCCATCACGCGGCTTTCGTGATCGCGCCACCTCTCCATCAGGCAGCTCCCCATTTATCCTCACCTTGCTAGATGGACTCCATTCCAGACCTCCCTAAGTTACAAAATCCTAAGATACTGGGAACAGAAATGCTAACCACTAGACCAAGAAAGCCGTCTTCCACAAAATGAGTATGAACAACAATTTCTAATTGTAATTATCTCATACTTAACATATGTTGCAAGACAATTGCATTGCGCTTTTCCATTCTTTCTGTATATTTTCCATTTCCTTGCTACACTAATCATGAATGAATACAATTTATTGATATGCTAAGAAAAAATATAAAAATACAAACTACCATGGGGCCTTCACCTATCTGGTCCAGGCCCCCTCACAATTACAAAAAATATAAACACAATAATTGGTTTTATTCTATCACATTTATCTAAGTTCTAATGTAATTAAACAAATACAAAATTTCCCCTCTGGTTGCATCAGACCCTAGTCCCCGGTTCATCAGCAGCAATCTACTGGAAATTCAGAGGACAGGCTCCGACCCAGTCCAAGGTCCTAAATAAAGGTTTTCAGTTACTCTACCTATGCCATTATTTTGTTAGTAGCTACAGCCTTTATAAACTACTAATTCTTTTATTTCTCAAATGCAACTAAATGCTACATTTATTCACTTTCCATTCCTAAGCTCAATAATTTTATCAAAGCTAATAAAATATTAATTTACTCCCAAACATAACCATCTTTATCTAAAGCCTAATATAATTTTTCAAGGTACAACCTTTTAAGTTGTTTTATTTACTTCCCGTCTTGGTACCCGTTTCCATTTATTTTAAACTTTATTCAGGAACTCCCATACATTTCTGCTCTGTTTGCTAAATATTTTCATTAAAGCTATTTTTCTATCTAATTCACACCACTTCTTGTTTATAAACTCTTTCCTCTAAAGTTCCATCGTCCTTTACTGCACATATTGAACACTGATTCTGAGAAAACCCTTTCCTTATTCCTTTTAATATCCACACCCCTGCTCCAATGCCCTCTCTTTGTTCTTTATTTGATTTATCAATATACTTCTCTCTTTCTCGTTTATTACACACACATATATATATATATATATATATATATATATATATATAATAGTGTTCATTTCATTCATACTAATTTATTTAATTTAACAATTCATTTGGTTTTGGCATATGACAATATTGTTTGTTCTGGCAGTTACCTCTTTGCTACATGCCTGACAAATTATCAATTCGCCGTTTGCCTTAAAATTTAAATTATCATTTAAAAGCAGGGGTGACCGCTCTAGAAAGTTACTAGTTTTGCACTGTGACAAAAATGTGGACGTTTAATTCCTATAACTATTTATTAATGCGTTATTGTGTAATGTCTGTAGGAGACTTCCGTGTTGGATTTACTGCTATTATCTGTAGGGGACTCTGTTTGCAGTCGTGAAGCAAAAGAGTGTCTCTGTAAGCTAGAGGAGAATTTAGATGGAAAGAAATGAGAGCAAGCAATAGCAGTCCAGCGTTTTGCACTAACAGTTATTTATGTAACTAGTGAATTGTGACACGAGTGAATGTTTAGAGTGTGAGCGGAAGTGAACGCACTAATTTTCACTAGTGTTCAGAAATGAAGATTACACTCGTACACGTGTTGTATACGGAAAAAAATTGGGAGTCCCGGATTTTACTTATTTTAAACTGTTATTTGAGATTAAGGTGATATTGCTTTATGTGTTTAAGTGTTTTAATTATTTTTGTTTTACTGATTTTGAATTGTTTTGTCAGGGGTGATTGAGTAGTTAATCTTGTTTTTCTTTTAAAGTTTTATTCTTGCTTATTTTTAAGTGTTGAACTATTTTAAAAAAGTATTAAACTTTTTCAAAATGTGATGTTATGATATATAATACGCCATAGAGATTTAATGTATATATGGTATTGTTATTTTGTTTTTGTTTTGAAGAATTCAAATAGAAATTAATGGTAATTTCGCAATGTTTGATACTGGAAATATGGATATCATTCTAGAAGAAATTATAAAGAAAACTGAGGTAACTAAGGGCTTTTTAATTCCTCAAATATCCAAAAGTGTATACGAAAAGGAATATGACAAGTTCTGTACATGGAGAAAACAGAAATGTGTCAATTCAGCTAATGAAAAAAATTAACATTATGCAGTATATTTCAGTAGTGACTCAGGAATAATATTTTATAATGTATACTTTTAATATTTACCATGCAAAGTAACTGTAAAATGTAAAAAGGTTAAGGAAGATTTCTATTTAATAGAGATAACTAACTATTCAAGATATACTTGAAATGGATGAAATTATAATGTAATTAATTAATTAATTATATTTCCAACATTTTCAAAATAATGAAAATTAATTTATTATGATTAATAACTTACATTGTTGTAGTTTTAAAACATTTTTAGTAATAAAATAATTCTCGTGTTTGAATGTTGATATGCTTGTTAGGGCGACGATTTTAGCTTTTTGTTACAGGTACGTTGTTTGAAATTGAGTTGTGAAGGCGGCGATGACTTCATAGAGTACTAGTTTCTAGGTAACCAGTGTTTGAATTAAGCCAATTATGCTCGATTTATAGCCTCATAAGACGGGCGTTTTAATGCTAGGATTGCATAAAAGTCATGGTATGTGTGCACCTGAAACGTCACATCTCGTCACATGTGTTGCCATGAATTTTTTCCTTCAACCTTATGCATACTAATTATTGTTGCTTTACAAAATTGATTAAAATGTTTTATAAGAGCGTTATATAATTCTACTGAAACAGATATTAATTTTAATACATCCTATACACTAGATATGGTAAAACGTGCACTTATTTAAATATCAAATAATATCACAGGCACTCTCCAGCAGGAATGATCCGTCATTTCGTTAGTGATGAGCTCTTACTAAATGGCAGTCCAGTGCCATTTCGTTTATTTCGTTTTAGCCAATGCCAAAGGAATGGAACAATTGCTGTTTTAATATATTTATATATATATATATATATATATATATGAATTTATATCTCTCTCTCTCTCTCTCTCTCTCTCTCTCTGTCTGTTTATTTATATGCCCGTTAACGCTCTAGCGATCGCATTTTAATTTTTCTCAACGAAACTCGGCATATAACCATCAATTAAGTTCGTCGAGTTCGTTAACCAACAAAATTGGACCATTGGAGGAGGAAGCTAAAAGTCATTAAAAAAAAAATTAAAATCGTTCTAGTGGTCTCAATTTTTGTTTATTCTTAGAAAAACTCTCTAAATTTCTTTAAAATAAATTGATAAAAGAAGTGTAAAATCAGGGCAATCGGGCCGTTAGGACTGTGCCTGAAAAACGAGCGGGGTTAAAGCGAAATTTAAAAATTACTCTAGCGGCTGTAATGTTTACATTTTTTTAAGGATACTCATTATATGTAATCTAAATAGAATGAGAAAAATAGTTTCTGAAAATCAGGGTAATCGGGTCTTTAGGAGTGAGGGTTTTCCTGAAACACAACATTTAAAAATTACTCTAGCGGCACAAATGTTTGATTTTTCGCATTGAAACTCCTAATATACCATTTAAATAAACTTAGAAACATAGGTTCTGAAAATCAGGAATATATGTTTATTAGGAGTGAGGGTTTTCCTGAAACCCCAAATTTAAAAATCGCTCTAGAGGCACCAATATTTGTTTCTTCACAATCGTTAGTAGAGAGCATTATAAAAACTGATTAGATCCACTTATTTTATTAATTTGGTCACACTATGATTTTAAACATAGGAAGTCGTATAACATTTTAGTTAAAGATAGTTTTCATCCTTCAGACTGTCATCTAAGTTTGTTGCTATTACAATTAGGGTAATTATTTAATTAAATAGATGACATTTTTATCAAAATATTTCTTATAAAATCTTTCTTTCTCTCTTTATTGTGTATGTTCAGTCATTCACGTATGAGTATTAATTCTGATTATTAAGATCAATAAGTTTGCGCATTATACTCAGCAGTAACAGTAGTGAAATTGTCTGAATTCTGTCGCCGCGAACACCCGCTGAAGTACAGAAACAGTTTACATTATATTTGTTTTATTATTTTATTCAGCACTTTACAAACTGAAATTGATACATTCTATTTGACAAATAAAGACGGCACAAATTACACACTACCCCAAAGCACTTAAACACACGCTGCAGTTGAACAAGAAAAGAGATTTCTAATATTTATATGCGACTATTTTTTTAAAACTTGACACTTAATCTTTATTGAAACACAATTATCATTTAAAAATTGTGCGAGTAAAACGTTAACGTATAAAAATTAATTGTTGACTTTGTGACATTCAGGGCTGCTCCATGTCTCAGGCAAATGGCTCTAATAGTTCTCTCATTTCTACACCCTCCCGTTGGTGTCAGACAGTTGTAACTTTGGAAATATGCTGGAAGAAAACCAAAAGAATATGACCAGAGACCAGAAGTTCACGCGTTTATTTTAGTTAAGACAGGCAGGAAGAAAAGGCACTTAAAATACTGAAAATTGACAGTAACATAATTAGGCATCTATTAAAATTGAAAATAGAGAGTAATATCACTCATTATGAATGAAAATATGCATTTAAGATACTTAACAATTTCTTTATCGCTAATTAAAGTATTTGAGCATTCTTTGTAACAATGGAACAATAATTTTTACAATAAATCATTTTTTATAGTTGTATTCTACCATGATCAATGGGAGTAAATTACGAAGGAGATTAAGGACTTAACAATTTAGAACTGAAGATCCAAAAGTTTCTGCATTCCCTTACTGTGTGTCAGAAGAAGACGAGAACTGAAATAAAATGAAATCGCTACCCAGCATGGTCTCGGATTTTTTCATGGACATGTTATTTGCCTCAGCCAATAGACAACGAGCATGTCCATAACACGTGGGTGGAATAAGAACTTGGAAGAAAGATTGGTATATTGATCGGGAAGCAAGTAATGCGTGCAAGAACGGCACATTATGAGGGACATTCTGAAATTTCTATGCCTGACCAAGAACACACATTGGAGATTTTTTTTAAAAAATTTCAAGTCACTTCGTAAATCTATACATTTAGTTAAAAAATTTCTCAATTTTTAATGCCCTCAGTGAAATAAAATTTGTCCAACTGTGAAAAATTAGCACCTGTCTCACCTGTAACCTCATCATTTGGTATGAATCTCCATCCACAGATTTCTTCAAATTTGGGAATGAAAAATAATTGCTGGGAGCCAAAACCGTGGAATATGGCGGATGTGGAAGTACTTAGAAACGAAAATCATGTATTTTTGCAGCAACATCCGTGACGTGTGTGAAGCGCATTATCTGATGAAAGAGAACTTTCTTTTTAGCAAGGTGTGAAGTTTAGTCTGAATAGCATGCATGCTTCCGTTGGTGAAGTAGTGAAGATAATACTCCCCAGTGATGGTTCTGCCCTTCTGGAGGTAGTCTATGAACACCACACCATGACAATCGCAAAAACTGTAGCCATGACTTTTCTTGCAGATGAAACCATTTTTGCGTTCTTTGGTGACTTTTGCCTGTTGCCACCCACTGTTTGGATTACTCCTCGTCTCTAGTGTGTGGAGATGAATCCATGTTTTATATACTGTTATCGCATAAACTCCTGGAATTGCGTTTAAATGTTTCTAAACACTCTTGCGAACCGTTCATTCAAATGCGTTTTTGGTTTATTGTTGAACGCAGGGGAAGAATCCTTTAATGTGGAATCTAACTCTTTTTATAATTCTGTAGTGGCAAAAAATAAATAAAATAAAAAGAATTTCTTTATCATAGCATATTTCAGTTTTAATCTATTTTGTAGAAAATGTTAACACTAGTTTGTTTGCACAATCGTCCCAAACAAGTGACTACACTTACGCATCTGAAACTTTCCGGCGCACAATCTAAAGTAACAGTTGTCATAGTAAATTGGCAATCTTCGTGATATCTTTTATTCAGGCCGAGATCATTTATTTAACAAATACTCATTTGAAATACTTAAAAATTCGATTCCCTACTCCCTAAAATGGAGTAAAAAAAGTTAATAAGAGGCACGAGGAAAATGCTGGGACATGAAAATATCCCTTAAAGATGGTGATGCTAATGGTCTCATGTTATAGCTGTATATGCATTTTGACTCTTCTCTTTTAATGTTGCATAACAATTTACGGTAAGAAAAGTTGTCATGTTTGCAATAAATTAAGACATTTTCGCACATTTTAATCGTCACCGTTGGAGTCGAAGATATCCAGTATAGGCCATTATGTAGACCATGTTTTCTCTGTGATATTTTATTTTATGATAAAAGCTTTCTCTTAAGAGCTTAAATCTTTGAGGAGCCCTCTCTGCGGGTTAGAAAAGGGGAGGGAGTAGGAGAAACGTGGCATTGCTTTGCAACATAGCATGCCACCATACTTCCATCGTTTCATGTTGTCAAAACATCATAACAAGAATGCGGAGGGAAATATAATTTTACGGTGAAGAAGGAACAGATGGATGGTTATGGAAAGCGGAAAGAGAGAGGGGTGAGAGAGCCTCAGATGATGTCCCAAAGAAAATGACATATGGCATGGTAGAGGGATGGGAATGCATCATGCAAGGTATGATAAAAGAATTTGGGGAAGAGAAAAGCCTGAAAAGGAAGCAAATCTGATTTTGAGATAACTTTGCTCAAGATATGAACCCTATTTTACTCAGGTAAAATGGGGTTTTGTGAAGGAAATTGTCTGCACGTGACTGTTTTAATACGATAACGGCGTATACGTTTTCTGATAAGCGTGCACAGAGTTATTCGAGGAAAGCCCATAATCTACAGATGAACACTAAGCTGCATTGTGAATATTTGCTTCTCGCTGCATGTCGGAATACACAAATGGATTTTACACAGACGTGAGAGGTAGGAAATGAGATGAGAGAATAAGGGCAAAGGAACAGTATAGAAACTGGAGATAGCATGGAAAGCTGTGCTGAGATGAGAATGTTTTGATAACAATAAGCGAAGCAGCAAGCGGAGGATTATAGTACAGAAAATGGACAAAAAGAATAATAAAATACATGAGAGGGTTTCGAGAACAAACCTAAGCATGAATTGTTCAAAATGTTGTAGCATACAGCGTAAAAAGTGCTAATCGAGGGTGTTAGGCCATGCACCGAGGTTTAATCCCTTTTTATAGCATTGCTAAATTCTTTTGTTTCTATTGTCCTGCCTTTCACACTGTCCTTCACGTTCTACAGATCGATTCAATGAACTATGAACCAACTTGTGTTTTGCCTATAGGCAGTATCGCAGGGTTGTGCTGACATAATTATACAACAGTTTTTTTAAAATATCATTAATCGTTTTAAAATGTTTTACTTACCAACTTTGTGAACGTGGATGCTGAAACTGGCCACTGTCGGTGTCCATACAGTTTTGGCACCTCTTTAAACTATCCATTACTAGCTGTAGTTCATGCCAGCTTTTCTTGGCGAGTATTTTATTTCAATTTTTCCTTGTTGTGCCTACAATATTATTTAATATACCCCCGATATAAAAATATATACTTTACCTTTTACTACTGCACTTTATTTCCTGATATGTAATGCGTGTCTGCTTATAATTTTAATGTTATATATAACGTACTACTTGCTACATTATTTTATTTGTGTGTGTCACATAATGGACGAAAACTTTGTTTTAATAATAAACACATAATTTATTTGAAAAGTGCTAATATTATAAAGGCATTATGAAGTATAAACACTGCCTTTAAATATGAAACAAAACATCAGGCAAATGTCCTCCACAACTTCGTTGACATACCTTCACTCTGTTGGCAAATTTTTTAATGACTTTAGAGCAAAGTTGGGACTGAATTTCACCCATGAGGCGTCTAATTTCTGCATTGAGTTGAGGGATGGTTCGTGCATTGTCAAAATAAACACAATATTTTACATACCTCACAAAAAAATAGTCTCATTGTTAAATCATGGTGGTCAATTTTGATCGGCGTTGCGTTGTGTTCCGGCTTAAAGGATGCATATGCAGATATTTTGTTAAAATTCGCTACAAAATATTACACGAATGGTTAATTGTTGAGAATGGCGGCGAATCGAGGTCATTGGATTCGTAGCAACGCTCTGTGTCTGACGAGGGCAACATTCTCTACCGATAGACGAAAACGTCCAGGTGATTTGATGTTTTCTGTCTATCCTGTAACTTCGTATTTCCTTACCAGTTACTGTTGACATGCGCATTTCGTCTTCGTCTACACTAAGTCTTCGAAATTTCTCTGCATAACTTTCACCGTACTTAAATGCACTTTCAGAATCTGAACGCGTTAATCTTTTTGTATCGTTCCATTTTAGCTGATAACAATACACAGAGATGACAATAGTTAATCGCAAAACAAACCCATAACAGTATGTTAAATTTCAGGGCCGGTAACCTAACAAACCTATTAAAATATTTCATTATGTGACACCCTATCGGTTTTGCAATAGATCTAGCTATAAATTGTTTAATTAAAAGTTTTGTATTATATGTAACACGTATACAAAAAAGACCGGGTTGTTTCAGCATTACCAGTTTAAATAAATAAATAATATAATGTATTCTAATATGGAAGTCACAAGGGGTTAGGTGTGGGGAAAATGATAGCAAATCCTTAATTAATTAATTAAGAAATACATGCGACTTTTATATCTAGAGTAAATTAAAAATACATACGCAAGACAAATTCACATACCCTGGAAGAATTAAAAACAAAATATCTGCCGAGAATTAGTGATCACTATTAACCCGAACTACAGCGAGATGGACAGATTTTTTTTAACTAGGTGCCAAGAGTATATGGAAAACGACGGTGGGCAGTTTCAGCACATCCGTTCAAAAATGGTGGAGTAAAGCCCTTTTCAAATGTTTTACCCCCAGACGGTAATGAGCGGCGCTCTCGCCTATAGGCAAAACCTGCAAGTTGGTTCATAGTTCGAGTCATCTGTAGTAGACGGCATAGACAGCTGGTGATTATTTCAGTTAGATAACAGAAATTTGAGTGACTATTGCTATGGATGACGCTACAATAAGTGTATATGAACACAAACCGTACAGGCTGTGAACTGCTGTCCATGCGCCAAGCTCCGCAGTACGAAAAGGACAGAGAACCTGCATCTATGGTTTAGAACGTGTTCCGCAAATTTAGGTTCAGTCCTGAGTATCGTTTCCTTATTTTTAAAATGTTCAATTTTTTCATTTTTTGTCGACGACCTGGTGGTCTGGAATTAACGCGCTTTTCTCTGGACCGAAGTTGCACGGGTTCAAACCCAGTCGAGTTCGATAGATTTTTCCGGATTTAAATATCTTGAGCGCAATTCTTTCGGGAAGGACTTAAAGTCATAAATTTACGGCAATTGGAAAAACTTCATACAGGAAAAAAGGCAAAATAACCGGCATTTTCACGTCCAAATAATACCTTATTACAGCACTAGATTGCGGCCTGTACACCTGCTGTAAAAGATAAGTGTAGCTAAAACTCGAATGATTAATATGGTTCGTCAGGACCGACACAGGCCTTAGGTATACTCCTTGTAAGTAGATGGTTTTATATTATTTACATTTTATTTTACTTATTTATTGCTTAGACTCTACTCCCTTTCCTATCACGTTGGCAATATTCGCGACAAATTCAGATTACCTTTTGATTATCACTTCCCAATTTTGGATATTCGGTACAATCTCATACTTACCCTTTTCTAAATGTTTTATTTATAGTCACTTTGGCTGCATTGGTCTTAACGCGACATCTGAACGTGGAGGCAAACGATTTTTATTTAGGTCTTAAAAGGTACACTTTTATCTAATTTTATTCAGCTGCATTTGCATTCGGCATTGCATTTGAGCTCCGATATGCGTTGATATACTAATCATGTTCTATCATTTGCTACTCTTTGCGGTCCTGTTTGCGCTGTATATGCCTCGACATTGTAAATTTTTTTTCTCTTCCCTCATTTTCACTCGCAATTTTTTCCAGTTTAACTTGTCGACTGTTGATTGTGGCTCAAATGAAATTACGTCCTAGTTTGTTACATGTCGTTTGTCACTATTGCGATCATTCTCGAATTACACAACCTCGGCTGCCGTGCTTCCGCCAATTCGTGTCTCAACTTTCCTTTCCCGCTTATCGCTATATCGAAAGATGATATGCACCGGCAGAGCACTATTGTATTTCCGCTTATGCTGGGGTGGTCAGTTGTGAAGAGCAAAAATAAGCAACTATATTGGACATGGACAGAGATGAAAGGAGCCGGACTTGTACATTGAAGCAAATACATCTACATTAATCCTGATATTCGGATAAATTTCTGTACTTGGATGTGACTGAATGTTAATGATAAGAATAATTGATTCACGCTTTATATTCTTTAACCAGTGAAGTACGGTTTCGTTTATGTGGTCATGTTTCCACGCAAAATAACACGTATTGGAGTACATAAAAACCTATTTTATATACGAATTCTTAAAGCTTGTGTTTTCTTCTTCTAATCACGGCTACTTGTGCAACATTTCAGGCTTGCGTACTCTGCGCACACTACCAAGAACATGTCACGAAAATTGTCCCTGACTTTGAATTTACTCACCCATCGCAGAATGGTGTGGCACATTAATATCTTCCCTAATTCTTCTCTGAACTAAGGATATTGATTTAATGCATGCAGGTGGCCGAACAATATATCCTTTTGTATCTAGTTGAGGAAGATGCTTCATAATTCGTTACAGGTGGAAGGGGAATACGTGTCGTCGATGAAGTCGTAACATCGTATGATCAAGAGCTCTCCTATAAGGAACCAAAGATGCGACAAATTTAAAATACGCGCGTTTGGTAGCTGAAGAGGTCATCAACAGTATTTAAATATTTCAAAGGCTCAGGAAGCCGTGGGCGCTATGCTGGAAACACTGTGAGTTTTTGTAACCATGTGGCGACATTTGGAGTTCATATATAAGGAGCACGTTTTTCAGTCATACATACGCTCATTCATACATGCGTTTCATATGTTGTGTGCATACATTCGTTCATACGTTTCGTTCGTTCGTTCTCTGATGATCAACATCGCTTTACCGGGGGCAGTAGACGAGAAGCACACAGATGCAGCATATGTAGCACACGTCATCAAAGTTATAGAGATAACGAACCAGGTGAGCGATAACTAAGTGTAGTGTGATTAAACATCTAAATGCATTCAATGACGCAAGGTTGTGTGATTTGAACCACCTCCTTTCATCTCCCTCCTTTCATCTCCCTCCACTCGTTACCAATAAAACACGAAAGGGGACTTCGGGCTCCTGAACGACCTGGGTATGAAGTGGGACCTCGGTCCCACAACAACATTAGCATCCGCATATAAAACCGCCTCAATACATTTCAAACTAATTAAATAAGGTCAACCTAATTACTTGCATGTCAATCTAATTAACCAAATAAATAATTTATATACCTGTATAATAAATCAAAATTACAGTATATTTTTTGTTCGTTATTTATGTGATTTAATTTGACATGCACACTGTTCTTATAGTTATATTACATCTGCCATATTGAGCAACTTTGGTTCAAGAATTGCAAAACGAGAGAAAAATGCAACGTCGTTGCGGCGATGTCACACTCCCCTACCCCATGTCGTCATCTCCAACTCAAGTCATTAGTATCCTGTCACAAGCTGGTTGTATGTAGTAATCGGAATGATTTATCACCGTCTGTGTTGCCACATCTTCTCCCTCTATCGGCAAGTCTTGGCTCAACTATTTCTTACACTCTATCCAAAAAAGAAGCCAACGCTTTACTGCCCTTTGTGTCGAGAGGTTATGTTAAGTTCACCCGTATCATGGATGATGCTTACGATATTTATGCTGTGTTTGAAATCTTTAGCACGAAACGCTCTTTTTGAAGTTAATAAAAAATTGATGCTTGGGCCATTTGTCACTGTCTCACTGTATGACACGTACTTCCTGTCACTTCAGCCCTTAGGCCATTCTTCTTTAATGTGAAGTGCAGACACCCTTCAAAATGGACGAAATTGTAGGGGACAGAAATTAAATGTGGCAGTAGGTTAAAACACCATGACGAAGAAACAGAAGCTTCTGAATACTAGAAAAAAAGCTTTTCTATAACTCTCAAGTAATTAAGTCAAGTGATTTATTAATATTCATTTCTGAGACTGCCAGCATTTTATAGCATTTGAAGTATATTTTAAGTACTGAGCATGGACATTTTTACATGACTATTGCAGTTTGTTTTCTCATTTCATCTTTGATATGAAAGTTACTTATTGGTAGAACAGAATTATATTCTATGGGGCGATCCAAAGAAATATGAACCAACTTGTGGTGTTTTTTCCACTGAATGTATTCATACACCGTTTGATAGCTGGGATCTTTCTTCAAATTTACTATCCCCATACTCATCAAAAGGGTCACCTCTTTCCACATGATGCGGTTTTGACGCTGGTCCCGATTTAAGTAATCCAGGTACAATATCTCGTCCTCAATACCTCCAATAAAGTCGAAACGGGCATCCATTTTGTGTAACTTGACCTTTTTTTTCTTTGATTAGTGTTTAACGCCCGTTTTACTGCTGAGGCACCACAGGCGGTGGACACTGATGATTCATGAGATGAAATGACATGTTGGGAAAGGTTTTTTTTTTAAGGAAGGAAGCGTTCCAGGCCTAAGTTTAGGGTACCTTCCCGGCATTTGCCATTTATGAGGACTGAGGAAAACCTGGAAAAAACCTTAGTCAGAGAGGTCGGTCCTGGCGCGGTTCAAACCCCAGACCTCCCGCTCACGAGTCCGTGCCTTAACGACCTCGGCCACCCGTGACGGTAACCTGACCTTGATTGACAGCACGCGGTCAAGTTGACCATAATCAACTACCTCATTTAACTTTGTTCATTTTCGAAAATGAAAAATAACATTGATCGAGGGTGATGCACATGGGCGTTAAGTGTTTAAGTCATGTGCAGTTAACAGTGCGGTACAACAATAGCTATCCAAAGGAGGGAAGAAAATTTGCACATAGCCACAGTGCTGCGGATATAACAAACGAGCAGGACACATAAGGGCGGGGGTGGCAAATGCAATGTTGTGGAAACCTTACTATCACAATACGTTAAAATTTTTTATCGACACTAAACTTGTTAAAGGTGTCCCATTGTCGACCGAGTAACTTCACAAAGAAATAATTGATGATGCAGGTGGAGTAAGATTTCTTTTCACATGTTGTCAAGTTGCATTTAGACTGCGCCAACGATTCTCAAAAATATTCAAAATGGCTGGATAATTTCCGGACAGATATTAATATATAAGCCATACCTGTTGTTGTGAATATATGATTACAACATGCACGAGAAAGTTGTTTTTGCATAGCATTGGTATTAATTTGAATAATAAAGAATGGATATTCCCTGAACCAGACAAATATGTTTGCTGTTTTCCCAGCTGGTCTCTTTTTTCCTACCAGAATGAAGCACCATACACAGATACCAAATATTTCCATTATACGGATTCTGTTTATCAAGCACAGTACTAATATTTTTCGATCAATATGCAGTGATTAACTGGGGCAATGTGGTATCTCCATAAGAGACGTGAAATTGTTAGCCGTTTCTGTTTTCAGCGACTGAAATGTGATTACAAAGAAATACGCTAACAATCGTCACTGTGCTGATTATGTTTAATGTACAGATCATGCTTCCTTATTTGGGAACTCTGGTGTGTACGATTCTAAATGCAAAACATTTGCAATATCCCCTTCAGAATAAAAAATATTCATAAATGAATTACGGAACATGTTTCTCCCCCCCCTCTCTCTCTCAGGGTTTGTTTGCCTTCTTTTCGAATCTAATTTTTTAGCTATACAGTTTTTCCTCATGAACTCTCTTTGCATCATAAAACATTTGCAATATTCCCTTCAGAATAAAAAATAGTCATAAATGAGTTACGGTATATGCTGCTACTCTCTCTCTCTCTCTCTCTCATTCAGTGTTTGTTTGACTTCTTTTAGAATCTAATTTTTTAGCTATACAGATTTTCGTCATGAACTCTCTTTGCATCATCTAGAAGTCGTAGCCTGTGCCATTCTGCAAGCCTATCTCCGATCCATCTTGTGTTTTGTGTAGATATGTGTTCCTGATCGGCGTCAAATGCTCTTCTTTTTGACGGCCGAAGAGATGGATACATATGTTTTATATTTAACAAAAGCATCGTCGTGAAGATAGCAAATGTGAAATATTAATCTAATATGTGTTTGAGAATTATATTTGTATGTAACTGCCTCTATAATATCTTCAGAAAATGTTTGCTGTACATGTTTTTATTACAATTTCATTTAAATCATATTTCGAAAACACTGAAAATCAATGGAACTTTAGATTTTATATTGTTGATTGTCTATATTTGCTTAGTACATTGTAATTGTTTCTGAATAGTAACAGATTTTTGTTTTATTGAAACATATGAACATCATCTTAAATACACAATGCAAATTTAAAATTTCTGTTATTTCTCTGTATTTTAGTGAATGTAAAGATAATATCACACATTGCTATATTTAAAAAAAAGTATAAATACTCGGTGTATCTTTATCGGTCAGTGGTCGTATATTTCATTTAATTAATAGTATGCCATTAATTTTTGTGATTGAAACTCAATAATAATAATAATAATAATAATAATAATTATTATTATAATTATTATTATTATTATTATTATTTTAAAAATGAGCTTTCTATTCTGTAATATTTGTAGATTGCAAGAATTCTAATGTTGTTACCCTTACTCTTAAAAAATTAGAGCAATTACACTATAGACATTTATCTCCAAGTGACTTGGAAGGGGAAAAAAAACTTTGTTAAGTAATGTATTATAGTTAAGTTTTTATTTTATAAGTTATCTTTAGAGTTTGTCATGATAATTAGCAATAAGGCCATAATTTGGATTTTATTTTTAATTCTGTTTTGAAGCTCATACTGGGAAAGTGTTTTTTCTCACGAAACTTGACATTAAACGATCAGCTCAACAAATGATTTTCATCGAGTTAAATAACTAGCAAAAAACTTAAAAGCTGCGTGTGCATGTGTGAAAGCTCTAGCGGCCGCAAATTTAGGTACCGAATTATTGCGGTGTACCCATGAACAGATTTTTAAAAAAATGTCTTCAAATCTCTATCAATTGAACTTTCTAGGTACCAAAAATAATAATAAAGTTCACAAACTGAATCTTCTGAGGAATTCGCTGAGTTAACCTCAACTCCTGCATGACGGGAGTTTTTTGTTTTATTTTCTTTAAAATTCAAAGACAGTAGAAAAGGTCAAAGATTTCACTTTCCTTTTGGTATAACATTTATTTTTATTACGTTTTAGGTTATTTGAATGACATTGGAAGAATTTCAGTTTGTTTTCTATCACCCGCAGCTAAATTTTCATCGTACAAACTGTAGGCAGAATAAAATATGAAACAAAAGCCTTCACCATGTAAACTCGAGAATATTAACGTGTCCATATTCCGCTCGTATCTTCAGGAGATGTCTGACAGACTAAATTAAGGATAATGTGGCATGAAACGTGATTTGTAGACATGCCAAGGAAAACTTGAGAAGAGATCAGGAGGTAAGAAAACGAGGTATATTTATCATAGAAACGGCTTACTTCGTTGATCGCATTAAGCAAATATACAAAACCGAGGCACTGAGATGACAGCCTCTGTATTTTCATTGTTTTTTTTTTTTTTTTATAAGGTAGCTCAGTCAAAGTGAAGGCTCTGTTGGCGCAGAGCTTCACAAAAACATGCAATGACTCGTGTATTGTGAGCTTCCTTCATTTTGTTTTATGTAACGAATTTCTGGAAGCAAACATTCTGCAAGGAAGTCACAATATCATTTAGTTGCCAGCTAATAGCTCACATAAAATGTCAAGGCCTTAGCACTTGTCAAGCTGCTACAAACTGCGTAATCCTAGCTAATAATTATGGTCTAATACATTACAAGTGTATGGACTTGTAATTGTAGTTATTATAGTGTTCTATTGCACAAAGATCTCTGCTGCGCTTGTACTTTACTACTCCATACAAGTATACAAGTGTTTTTTCGTTGTTCTGTTTCACAGACGTATTAGTATTTGTCAGGTACTGGTAAGTTGTATTAATATCTGTACAAGTGTAAGAATATTGGTAACTTCAAATACTAGCACAAAATTTCATATCTTTTTAATGAGTTTGGAAGTCAGTTGAATCAAATGTGCTACACATTGGAGAAAGTGATGACGATGATGAGTAGGAATGTGTATAAACAAAGAATAAATAAGCATTTGTGTACAATGATAAAGTTAGGTTGCGGGCAATTAAAGTATGACTTAGAGTGATATTGGCAAATGCATATTTCACACCAGCATCTTAGTTCATGCATTTTCAAGGTTCTTGATATATGCCACGAAAATAATTTTCGTTTCATTCTTCATTCTCTTTTAAAATAGTTTCTTTTGATACAATTTCCCCAGCTTTTGCTTATAATAAGAACGAGATTGTCAAGTAATATAAACAAATAAATAAACATAAATGATCAAATGAACTGATAAAATAAATGAGCAAGGGAAATCGGGAAGCTCGATTCTTCTGCCATCTTTCAATGACTGGAATTGATATTGCTAATGTAAAGGCTGTCGTCTCAAAGTGAATTATTACACTTGAATATTTATAAATACAATATTTAAAATATCTATAAATACAGTATATAAAGTATTTATATTATCATTATGGTTGAGAAAAAATACTAGACGCATATAGCAGGAATGACATTAATCCGATCTGTACATTAATAATACCTAAGGAGCGGACATAACCTAATTCAAGATATGACAACGTATGGTAAACAGCTGTTCCTCCATCTTGCTCTTATATGACGTCACTTGTAACTTTTTACTAATACTTTGCAAGTGTTGCACTTCTTTCGTGGAACAAAAAGTTACAAGACCTACTTTACAAGGACTTGTACTAATACACTTGTATGTATTACATCATACTTCTGTGGAAAAGGGCCCTGGCTGTTCATCCTAAAAATGTGTTTTGTTTCTACAGATTATTTTATGGTGATCACAAAAAAAAATTAAAAAACAGAATGATAATATTCAGTTATAGTGGGAATCAGCTTAGATACACACACATTACTGTTATAATTAAGGACTTGAAATAAATGTACAAGTAAAACCTAGCTTAAGCAAATAGCGGGAAAACACTTTAATAAACTTCGCATGCCACCAACTTGCGGTGTATATTTCACCGCTTTCGCAGTAACACCAGGTAATTCCGCAGCTTTGCCACTGCTACTTTCGTGTGTCAAAGACCGAGCAGAAACTATAAACAGTTCGTGTTTTTCATATTTAAGACTATCTGAGAATACTATATTTAATAAATAAATAAATAATAACAGAATCACATGCCCTCTTAGAGAAACAAGCATCTTTCTTTTTCTATTGTAGCAATTCCTTACTGCGGCCACTGTCACTTTCTATATCAAAGGTCGAGCAGAAACTATGAATATTTCCTACTTCTCATATTATTATCATCAATATTTGACAATGCCGTAATTAATAAATAATGAATAATATAATTACATACTCTGTTATGAAATTATATATCTGTTGTGGAAAATCTGTACTGAATAGAGAAATTGTGGTTTGTACTTTTGAGTTTACAAATTAGAGATAAAAAACATCTTTACAATTTGAGATTTGTGAGGTTTATGCACGTGTTACAGAACGAAATATAAAACCTTGTGTGCTGCACTTATTTTAGTGGGCGCGAGCCGTCACTGATCATGATGTGTGCGTCACATTTTGACCACCCTATAGTTACAGTTTTAAATTACGTAAAACATTCTGTTAAACTGAAAGACGTTTGAACGAGTTCAAGTTGGAACCTCGTTAGAATTTCCGAGTACTGCCACTTCAGTTAAACACGAATGTTCCCATCTTTATAATTCCTATTAAGAAATACATAATATGCTTCAATTTATTTATTCTCTTAAATTAAACAAACACGAGATGTTGGAGAAAAGGAAGAACGCAGGTGAGGCTTCAGAGAATAATAT
Source organism: Metallyticus violacea (assembly GCA_030762175.1). NCBI lineage: Eukaryota > Metazoa > Arthropoda > Insecta > Mantodea > Metallyticidae > Metallyticus > Metallyticus violacea. The sequence goes on along the minus strand of CM060845.1, from coordinate 26,969,814 downwards.
AAAAATAATATCGGGTTACTAGAAAAAATTTAAGCATTTTAATCGTGCTCTTTCTTACACGAAAACATTACTTTCCGCATCATTAGAGAACTCAAGTTTGGGTGCTGCTGAAAAGATATACCCACTCAGAAATGAGTCGTTCTGAGCAAAATGTCTGAATACCACGAGGAATTATTTATACTCTGAATACTTCTGACCAAAGATACAAGTTCTTAGCGTTTATAAAAGAAGATAATCGTTTTAACTGAACTGTATTACTTTAGAAATAACTAAAAACCAAATAAATAACCCGACACTTAGCAGACCGGCAGCATCTGCACCTATTACAGATATCCACTAACATCTTCTCTTCCAGAATTAGCCTTTTTCTTAACAATTATAGAGAAAAGGGGAAAAAAGCTTTTGTTAGAAAGAATAATTGCATTATAAATATTGAAAGGCACATATAGCACATCCGAATGTAATTATATTTTTAAACTACCATATTGTAACGTAACTTATTTTTAATGTAATATCATTTATTTTAATTTGGAAAGTTAAAAATGAGAACTAGAAATTTCTAATCGATTAGTTTACGTTCATATGCTTGTATAGTTACGCGTTAGTGTTTTGTTAGTGTTGATTTTAGTGAAACATTTAGTAGCTTGATGAGATGAAGAAGTGACGACAAGTATAAGGAATGATTTATTTGCTGCCTGAGAAATCTAAAAAACGGAATAAGCGAGAACGTGATTTATTAACAGCTTGGAGCTAAAAGAAAAGTGTTAGGATAATTAGTGAGAATGTTGTTGACGTATTTTCTGAAGAAATCGAAGGTAATGAAAACTTCAACATTATGGTCTCATTATTCCATGTTAAAAATTTCGTTGTATCAGAGTAATAGACCGTCACGGGTGGTCGAGGTCGTTAAGGCGCGGACTCGTGAGCGGGAGGTCTGGGGTTTGATTCCCACCATCCTCCCTGACTGGTTTTTTTTTTTTTTTACAGGTTTTCCTCAGTCCTCATAAATAGCAAGTGCCAGGGAGGTGCCTAAATTTAGTTCTGAAACGTTTCCTTCGTTAAAAAAAATTATATTCTTTCTCAATTTATCTTTTCATCTCATGTATCACCAGTGTCCACAGCCTGTGGTGTCTCAGTAGTAAAATGGGCGTTAAACACTATTAAAAATCTGTGTAATAGTGTTTAAATATCGAAGTTTAGAAGTTTGATCGCCTTCTTGAAAAGAAAATGTGTTGTATATGAACAATTGCACCCAGTGTACCTTGTGTAGTATAAATATTCATACTTACAGCAAGTAACATGCATTTGGTGAATAATTTTGGAAAAATACTTTATTAAATTCTGTCATATGCTACTTTCATTTGTAATTTGTAAAATAGTGATGCAAAGTTACTTTGTTCAGTTGTTTCATTCAAGTGCCTCTAGGCTGCTTTCACATATAAAATTAGGTAAGCGTAAGGTACACTACGATATGTTACTATAAAAACAGACTTGAAGTAGCTATTAGTTTTTCCATTTTAAATATACAGAGCTTTCCAAACTGATTTTTATGACTTTTTATGGGTAAATAAATGAACATGTGAATACTACGTTGCACATATAGATAAAATGTTAAACTTTTGTTCCGTGCTATACGCATTTCAGTTCAGATATCAGCGTTTGCAACATGGCGGCGAACTATATGGAGAAGGAATTCTCTATTCTCGAATATCACGAATTTCTGACCTTTACCATTGTCCAGTGCATCTTCCGCACAGAATTTAGAAATGATCATCCCTTCTCTGATTCCATTCGCAGATGATATGCACAGTTTGTGAAGATGGGGTGATTGTGTAGGCGAAAAAACACCGGGTGTTTCTCATTGCCTTAGGAAACAGTAGATCAAGTTAGAGCTACGAAATTGACTGCAAGGTGCAGCAGAAACTGAGCATATCACAAAACAGGAGCATCAGAGAGCCAAACATCCAGTAGATGGTAAAAGTTATGATAGCATATTAATCCATGGACCATGGCAAAACAACCCAAAAGATTTTAACTGAATTAATTATAACACCGGCCGTGAAAATGTAACAACTATCATCTTTATATTAACACGAATATTTTAATTTACGAAAGTTTTAGGTATTTTGTCCTTATAAAATGTCTTTAGCATAAGGAATAGCCCATTGCTGAAACTCATAAAATGGCATTGCTTTTTCTATGTGCCAAGGCTATTAAAAAAATAAAAATGCAAAAATTAAATGTTAAAGTTAATTTCAGTCATTTAAGGAAGGAATTTCACTACGGTGTTTGCCAGAGCTGTAACTACTGACACAAACAAAAGTTTTAAAGCCACTAAAGCATTTCCCCACCCTTCTCTCTACTCCCCCTGCTCCATAATTTCGCAAGATAAAGGATAGAGGAGATATGACGGATTCCCAGGAACACCGGCGCGGCATTATCCTCCCTAGGAGTCCTTACAATCTCTGTGCCGTGTCCTGGAGTAGAGTGGAGGGTTCTCTCTCCATTCCTGTGCTGTTCCCGGCTCTGCGCTATATGAGATTTCCTGATACTCGACACAGCTGTTCTCACTGCGTCATAAAATCATTCACGCACGTCTGATTCCAGAAATTCCCATCATTCTTATTCCTTTAGAGAGCTGTCCTTTTGTCGCGGTTGTTCCCTGAAATAAAATTAATTCTCTTTCTTGGAACATCTTTGTGCAATATATTGTTCATTTACACTAAAAATAGTTTAGGACGTGACATATCAGCAAATACAGTTAGGAATGCTTTTATTTGTCATCTGGGTGTAGATGTGCCGTTATTATACTTTCTATAATTTCTTCTAACTGAACTGATTATATGAGTGATATAGTAGCGCAGTCGGTAGCTTATCTCTGAAGGTCCCGGGTTCGATTCCCTGTTGGATACAAGAAGTTGATTTATATTAAGAAAATTTCTCGTTTTTTCTGATGAGCCTGTTTGTGTGTAACAGTTATTTAATAACTAGTTCGCCCATCGGGATTGAGCAGATGCCAACCATTTTTTATAGTGTTTAACGCCCCGTTTTTACTACTGAGGCACCACAGGCTATGGACAATTATGAAATATAAATTGAAATAATTTCATAATTGTCCATTTCATAAATTGAAATGATAAATTGGGTAAGGAGTATTTTTTTTTAAGGCAGAAAGTGTTTTAGGCCTAAGTTTAGGGTACCTCCCCGGCTTTGGCCATTTATGAGGACTGAGGAAAACCTGGAAAAATCCTCAGTCAATGAGGACGGTCCTGGTGGGAATCGAGCCCCAGGTCTCCCACTCAGGAGTCCGAGACTTAACGACGGCGGCCACCCGTGACATGGTACCTACCTAAGTAAGCCAACTACGATTGGCTTACACCAGATGGCTGTAAAGAACAATGAAAGTACACTAATTATTTACAGCACAGTACTTAAAAAGAAACCAGTTAACTTTATTAAGTACATGCCAACACAGAATTTAATAAATAAATATAATTTATATACACGTTGAATTGTTTTTACACACATTTGCTCACCAATTTCATTAAATATATTTTTTCCTAACTATAAACCCGGTAATCATAGATACCAACTTACTTAAATATATCAAGCTAATTAAATACATGCCAACATAATTTTACATGCATTAACTTATATATATATATTACATCAAATTAAAACATGTCAAATTATTTTAACACACCAAACTATTTTGTATATGTAAACTTCATTTTACACGTATTAAATTAATTAAATACATTCCACATAATGGAAAACGTGTTAGTATAGTCAAATTCAACTTAATTTTATGCATATTAGTTATTAGATTATTAGCTTTATAAAATACAACCCGGCATATTTGTGCCTAAACAATTATTAGCTTGAATACAATATAAACAAGCTCAGCGAAATTTTTCAATTAAATATACAATTTTAGGTTATTTTTTTTTTTAAATCTTATCAGAGGAGAACAACCCTCAAAAACAACTGCAGTTAATTCATGCAAGTCATTAATGAAAGAGAGTTGATCTTCTACACCCGTTATTTGTTGTCTGCAATTTGGTTTAAAACTATGGTCGATACTACCAGGGTATGTTGGTTTATTATTATTATTATTGTTATTATTATTATTATTATTATTATTATTATTATTATTATTTTAATTCTAATATTATCTCCCTGCATGCATTTTGTTGTGTATAATGAAGGTATCCTTGCTTTTTACATCTCTCTGCTAGTGATTGCCAACCTAATGCTTTAACATTTACGTCCCTAGTTCTTTTTTTACCTTTTATTAATTTTGCTCAATGCTGGATGTTTTTCTAAGACATTTGTATGGATAGCAATAGGCTGTTCCACACTCCATTATGTAGGTCCTGGTGGTGTAGTGGTTGTCATACTTGCCTCCTAAACCAAAGATCGCGGGTTCGAACCCGGCTAGAACCGATGGATTTTTTCGGGCGTAAAAATCCTAAATATGGCTTCCTTCGGAAGGGAAGTAAAGCCGTGGGTACATTTATGGCACGATAAAGAACCTCAAGCCTGAAAGAAGAGGCCTCTGAGAAAAATTTGTCGACCGTTTCACGCCCTCAATTGAATGGGACGCTGATGACCTGAGATGTTAAAGAGCGCCGGTAAATAAATAAATAAAAAAAAACACTCTATTAAGAGCCTAATAATGATAATTAAGCCTTCGATTTTGGATTCTCTCTCCTTCTGTTCCTTTCCTTTCCTTTTCTTTACTTTCCTTTCTTTCTTACTTTTGTATAGTATTCTCATAGCGAACCTCTTCCATGTTTTCCTGGTAACACTGTCAATTTGTTCGTTCCATGCAAGTTTAGAACTTAAGTAAACGCTTTAGTACTTTTAGCAGTTTTGCTAGTGAATTTCTACTTCCTCGAGTTTATTATTAAAATTTATCTCTTCTCGGTTTTTACCTTACTCTTAGAATAATTCATTTTCATCACATGTCAAGCCACCCAATTGGTTGTAAATTTACAGAAGTTCTTCAACATCTCAGATAATCAGCGTCCGAATCAATTTAAGGCGTGAAACGACCGATAAATTTTTCTCAGAGGCCTTTTCAGTCAGGCTTAAGATTTTCTTTTTTTTTTAATTTACAACATTGACCCAAGTCATATTTTGGATTTTTCGCCCAAAAATTCATGGACCCTTACTGGGATTGAACCGACGATCTTGGGCCTATGAGGCGAGTATGGTTACGCTAGACCACCAGGGCCGATTATTTTTTGAGTATTGTAAATAGTTAAGCATACCTTTCATTTCGCAGTTTCAATAAATTAGTTTATTTACTGAAACGTTTGTAGTGTTCGTGTAGGAAACTGTTATTCTGCTTCCGAACATTCAACATTTCGATCGAACAATTAATTTTTTACCTAAAAGTTCCAGGGAAAAAATATTTGACATTAGCATCAGTAAATGGAGAATTGTGGTAAATTTTTGGGAGGGCGGACTTGAGCGTGATAGAAAGTGTAGTAATGGTGGTCTTCTAGAGTTATTAGTCCCGCCGGCGCCAGTGTAAAACATTGTGGCGTCGCTAATTAAAAAGCAAACAGACTTAATGGAGTGGGTGACTCTTCACGAAGATTACTGCGGACAGTAAGAGAAATAAACTGTTCTGTGGTGGGAAGCTTTTTTCATTGTCCAAAGCTTCTAAAGTGCATTGCCTCATTCTTTAACCACGGAAAACAATTATTAGAATTATCTGTAGTATTTTTTAGTATTTTTATTATGTAAATGCTCTGCTATTAGTTCATTTATTTTTCACATTATGTATTAATCCAATGTAGGTGATGGTAGGTATGTATATCAACAATTAATTCTCACCACTTTCTCTTTAACACAATATTTACCCTAATATACAAAATAAAAGTTTTATCTAGTTTTTTTATTTTTCTACCTGAATATAAATAATATAAATGCCCTGAATTCAAATATGTTCAGTTTTTCTCTATTGAGCTAGGTTTTTAAATAAAATCCCATCAATTGTAATAATGTACTTATATTTTTATTAAATATTATTAAGTTTTACGATATAGCTAGAACAAAATGTTTGTTTTTGTAGGTTTCGTTTTAACTTAAATATTAATAAATATATTGAAAAAAGAGAGCGGTGTCGAAAATTATAAATTTCTATTTTTTTTTTTCCTCATTATTAGGGAAAAAACTTAATTTTTTTCGAAGGTCCGTCACTAGTGTCTCTTTTCAAGCTCCAACAGTAATCAGCCATCATTGACACATTCCAATTGCCTTGATAGCGGGTTTCCATTGTTTCAACGTTTTTACGAAACCGCTCGCAAGATTCGCAGGAAGCAATCAATGTGACTGAGCAAAGATCGGTAAAGGCTAAGAACTTTTTTTTTTCAGGCAGCGAAGCTTGTAAATAGTTTAAAACTACCAATCCATTGATTTTCACGTAGATTTCACAATTACTATGTTAATTTTCTGTGAAGTTTTGCACAGAGCTCTCGAGGGAGGCACCTCATCATAAAGTTGCTTCGCAGATTTACCCTGCAGGTGCAGAAACTTGATAACGCAACAGGCTTCCTTTATGTCCAAAGCCTCTCTTTATGCAGTTTCCTGCTAATTTCTCCTTCATTCAGCACTGCGGACGCACGCGATAATAGTGCTATACGTATACACAATGCTGCCGTCCATCTTAGTAATGGCAAAATTGTATTTAGTCCAAATTTCTGTGTGAAGTTCTGTACACTATTTGTTTTTTCATGTGAAAAAAGTATTTATTAAATATATTGAAACAATTCAATACAGTTTGCGCTAATTGTATGCCCTTGTGTCTTAAAATAGACACTTTGGAAAGGTATCCGTAGGCTCTGTGATCCGGCCGACTAGCCAAAGGAACCGGTTGTTCATATATGTATTCACACATTGTTTTTTTTGTGCCTGTTCAATAAACAATTATCACATATTTTTTGATCTCATACCTTTACTCACCTAAAGTATGATGTCCAAGTGGTCCCCTTTGGATGCAATGTCGCAACGTTTCCACCAGTTTTCAAAGACATGCTAAAAACCATTTATTGACAAGCTCTTCAAAATATTCTCCGCAGCCTTTATCACTGCTTCGGATGATGGAAAATGCTTCTCATGAAGATGTCTCTTCAATTTGAGGAAAAGGAAACGGTAACATGAGGTTAAATCTGGACTATAGGGAGGGTGAGGGACACACTCCATTTGTGTAATATTCAGAAATAGCGTTTGCAGTGTGCTGCCGTGCATTATCGTAGTGCAACATCCAGCTTGTTGCATGGAAAGGTGATCTGGCCTTGCAGAATATTCAGGACATCTCTGAAGTACTGCCAAGTTACAGCTGTGTGTATATCGTAGATGTGGTGAATCATTCCTTCAATATTGAAAAAGTATATGACCTTTCCCAGCAGAAGCAACAACTTTGCTTTCTGTGATGGAGGTTTCCACACAGTGCTTTGCTGTTTTCTCTCAGAGTCAATATGATTTAGCCTCGTTGCATCCGCAATGATTACTTTTGGGAAAAAAAAAAAAAAAAAAAACTTCGCATTTTCCTGTAACATCTGTGGGTGGCACTGAGTGAAATTTTCAGAATTTAGAGCGAGAAATAATGTGTGAAAAATTTTGTTATTCTTTCTTGAAAAACCTTCGGTGTTAACATTACATAATTGTCGTTATTCAGGAAATGACGTAGATTTCTGCAGCCGTCGCTATGCTTGTTAGAAGCGAGTAAAAAGCCAACTCAACTTGCTCTAATGTTCATAGTAATTCTGTGATAAAATTTGTGTTCGAAAAATACCGTCTACCAATTCCTACTAATCATTGTTAATTCTCTTCGAAATTGAGATTAAATTATAACCCAATATTGTACAATTTTATTGTAACCAAATAAACTCCCATTTCTGATACTTCATCACGATGATACTAGCGAGTGCAAAATAACTAGAAAAACGGAAGATAATCGATAAATATAGGAAAAATCCTAAACAAAATAAATTAATATAAACTATAGGAAATAATGAACTATTTTTAAAAATTTGTTCTTTTATAAAAAGGGATAAAACTAATACAGAGTAATATTTTCGCGTTCTAACTAATTTTTATAAAATAATTTATTTTAAAAGCTTTAAGTTGCACAGTTTTTGCAAACCTTACTACCCAACTTCTATGATAACGGCAATGAAAACTGTAAAATCTGCATTGTCTCCTCAAACATGAACCAAAGTAAACAAGATTGTTGAACATATGATTGAACTGGCATAACGTATCAGTCTCTTTCTGAATCTACTGCAGATGTTTTATATAACTATCATTATCTTCCCTTTTTGATCCTATTTCCAAGAATAGAGGGAAGTAAATTCTCAAATGGTCATCCCAAGAAACACCAAACGTTATGTTCGATTCAGCCAACCAGAGGAAAAAGAGGAATGGAGAGGACTTTGTGGGATATTACATTCGCTGTGCTCGATTTAGAAGTGGATTTTCTTCCATCCGTAACTTACTACCTAACAGAAAGAAACTTCTGTCAAACTCCCTACAGTTTCTCACAAAAGTTTACTTTTATTCCGAGAGAGACATTGCAGTTATACATCGTGAATACCGAAATGTTTTAATGCTTCAAACTATTGCTTTTTTCTATGTGTTTATATTCGTTTGATACCATTCATATTATTTTCTCTCTTTATTAAATCAAAATACCAAGGAACGTTTAACCTCGAGTAAACAAATACTCTTGGGGCCGTATGGGGAATGTGGTCGTGACTCGAGAGATAAGGAGGAGGAAATTAAATGATGATTTGAGTTCTTGGTTTGATGCCGCTTTGCCTCGGGATTAGGAACATTTATCTCAAGAAAATTCTGGAATTTTGTGACTCCTTTCAGTCAGAGGGAAGGGTAGGAACTCTAGCACCCTACACGGAAACACTCAAGTTCTTAGTTGACATCATTTATTCACTCGTATTATAAGAATATCGGACCGTTCGTTTTGTCTTGGAAATATTTCGAAGATCTCAGTTGACTTCTAGATAATGCTTATCGCTTCACTACTGCCGACCACTTTAACTGACTACTGACTATTCCTTTTCTATAAACTTCGCGCACTCCGATTCTGCTTGTCTATTCTTACGCCTACTAATTCCAATTAGCTCTTACTATTCCTTCCTCCGACTCCAACCATTGACTCCTCACAACTCACAGCCTTCACTGCTCACTCATCATGCTAATTGCTCCTCTAATTTTTTACATTATTATATTAGACGTAAAGTTTATTGTATGGTTAGGAACTTCCCCTCTAAAAATTAGATCCACAAAATTATGGAGCTCGGTTCAATTCTAGCTGTTTTATTGGTTCTTCCTTAATATCTATAATTATACAGACTCGCTCCGATTCGCTCAATTTTGGAAGATTCCTATTGGTTGAGCTGTACTAGTTTTCTAAAATAAATCTTCTCACTCTGTAATATCTCCAAGAAAGGACATTCCTGCCATAAATATTCGGAAACTTTTCTGATCTTGACATCCCTTCACTTTTCTAGCCTTTCAGATTTACCCACAATGAAATCGCGATAGACCACGTCTCTATTTGTTCCTAAAGTCATGTCAGAAACCTGCTAACGTGTCTAGTGTTACTGTTAAAAGGGCTATAAAACATATGCTGTCATATGTTCTAATGTGTTCAGTTCTCGAGAGAATTCTTTCCTTATTGTCATTATGCACCCTTACCTATTGAAATAAGACTTCTCCCTGCGCTAGTTAAAATTGCACATTCTGTGTCTCGGGAAATTGTTTTCCCTAACCCTTTCAGAGGAAACTAGTTTATGCCAGAACAAAGGCTAGCTTCTTCGCTGGTCGAACCGCTTAAAATACCATCGGGACAAACTTCAATACGACACATTCCATAGTTTAACGAGCAGTCCTGTATTGTACCTTCACACAAATACACAATGACCTTCTAGTAAAGATTTAGCACAGGTGCTATCGAAATAAATACAATACCGTTAATACGAATTAAATACATGCAGCAGATCATTTTTACATTAATTATTAACATCGACTATAATCCGTATTAATTTATTCAAATGTGGCCTTTATTTTCGGCTACACTGTCAATAATACAAAACCGAACTAATTTAATTTCGTTACACAAGATGTGATGGAAAGCAAGGCTGTTGCTGAAACTGCAAAATATTTTTTATTTGAATTTGATGTTTAAGTGCTTACTGGAACGACTCATTTGGAGTCTAATAGTCAGTGACTCGAGCCAAATCGGCGATCGTAGATTTGAACCATAGTATTCCTCCCTCAAAAGGTAGGCAGTAACTGTTTGTGTCATGCCATGGTGTGTCTGTCCAAGCAAATCTATAAATTATCACCGTGTAGGTCCATACTGTTTTCAAAGTTTGAAAATACGGACTCTGTTTATATACATTCCTATGATGTATGGCAACTGTTATTGCAAGAAAGTGTTTAATTCTAGAAATGCTGGTTTTTGTTGACAAATTAGAATACATTATTCCTGGAATTACAGAGGCAACAGGTAAACCTTTCCATTCTATAATGCATTTTTATGTGGGAAGGGTAGAAGTATTTAAATAATTTTGTTATTCTAAACTCAAATTTAAAGATCAAAACTTGCGTGTCAGGGGTGGTGCGAGGCTGTAATATAAAAATTGATTTTTTTACAGACATTACTTCTCGTGTAATATTTAAGTTTGCAATATTTTAGCTCAGTATGTGATGTACATGGGGTACTAGTTTCATTATTATAACTTACTGCCACGGGTGGCCGGGTCGTTAAGGTGCGGATTCGTGAGCGGAAGGTCTAGGGTTCGATTCCCATAAGGATTGTCCTTTCTGACTGAGATTGTTTCTAGGTTTTCCTAGGTATTGTAGTACCTCAATTTGGATTGGGCATATTTTTTTATTTTGTACACCATTCCCGAACAACGTTCTTCTCCTCTTCGTTGGAATGTAATATATCAGATACGTCATTTGCTGTGAAATGTGAAGAACTCGGAACATTTCCCACAATTACGATTCTTGCAGTATGGTGACGAGTATTATCATGACGAATTACGCACTGTCACGGGTGGCCGAGGTCGTTATTGGACGTACTCTTGAGCAAATCCTGACTGGGGTTTTTTTCCAGATTTTCCTCAGTCCTTTTAAATGGAAAATACCAGGAAGATATCCTAAACTTAGGCCTGGAACGTTTTCTTCCTTAAAAATCCTTTTCCAATATAACATTTCATCTTGTGTATCATCAGTGATCACCGTCTGTGGTGCCTCGGTGTTAAATACAAAAACAGAGAAATTATGCTTGTAGCCGAGCATTCCAATTTGGGCTTGATTGAGGTTCGTGGAGTTCTGAGAGAATATATTTAACGTTTATAGTATTTTCATTCTTTGAGCATTTAAATGAAGTAGTTACTTGTTAAATCACGAAATCTTCTCTCCTTAAATGACATATGCCTGTCTACTGCTGTACGAAATCGTAGAGGTTCGAAATGTTTGACGCGAGCGTATGCAAAGAGTTGTTCATCCTCTCCCCTCGCTGCTATTGTTTTATCTCAGTCATACAGCGCCGTGTGCCACTGAGTTTCAACCATTGCGCTATAATAATTAATAAGTACGATTAAAAGCATAATGATAAATGCGCCACAACAGAACTTATAATATATACTTTTACTGTTCTCAAAATAAAAATACATTTTAACGCTAGTTAGTATTTAGTGTATGTTATTTTAACCAGGGAGCTGTTAGATGTTGTCCTCGTCATAAAAAACTAGCAAATTTGCAATTATTGATTCTAAAATAATGTCCACTATTTATTTCCTGATGTTTGTGGCGTTTTTTTTTATACATTTCATATCTTGCACTGCAACCCGTGCATTCACTGGTTAAGCATTAATAAGCGGCTCCACTCATGACCACGTTATTTCCTCAAACATAATCAGCGTCAGGGGCTATAACAAGGTGGTAGACAAAATGCTGTTAAAGCCAGTTTAAACATGAACAAGTAAATAAGATTTCAATATTCCATTATATGGTAATTCACAAATCCAGTTACTGTAATGGTAATGCAGGGAAACATTTAAATTGTTGTAGAATGAAAAGTGCTAAAGCTAAAAAACCAAGTTGGAACGTGCATATTGAGAAACTACGCTCCAGTATTTGAAGCGAAATTAGAACATTTTGAGGTAGGGTATATACTTTTTAAAATTTCATTATCATTTTCCCTTGGACCTATTCAAGATTGCAGTTTGTTATTATTGGATGTGCCGCATACCTTGAAGGTGATATTCCTACTCATTTAGAAAACCTCTTCCACTTTCTTTTTGTCGGCCAAGGTATTAGCATTTAATATAGGATAATGCCGAAAAGTTTTCTTTTCATTTAATTCCTTTTTAGATGTTAAAGACGCACGATAGTTCCACTTTTTTTAAAAAAAAATGTTTTTGTTCCATGTGAAAACGCAATTAAAAAAAAAGGTAAATTGGAGGAATGCTAGAGGACATTTCATTTAATGCCTACGGTCATTAGAGAAATTAAAAATCTACGTTTGCACAGCAGAATTCTAAAACTTAATCCCATGCTGCCTTTAAGCTAACAAACTTAAAATTCATTTATTAATTTTGCTCTGCTGTGCTGCTTTTTCTCTCAGCGTTTGGTAAGAGAAACCTGACTTGTTGCTAGTTTTTCTTCCTAATAAAGCATGGACGGTAACAGACGTTTAGATAAACGTTTGAATTCGTCACCTTAGAACGGTGTATTCTCGATGAGGTCCTGTTTATTAACTCTAACTAGAGCCTCATAAATAGATGTCAGTGGTGGAATAGAAACCAGATAGATTACATGTGTAGAGCAGCATTGAAAGTAATCATTGAGACAAACTTATTCTTGACTTAATTTTATAAAAGCAAGAACGGTGGCGTGGTATCTAAGTATTAATAGGTTATCTCAATATCTGGAAGGAATCGGTTACTGTTCATAATTCTCTCTCTTTAGGCATTGACATAGACATCTTCATCAATAAATTGTACCTTTTATTGAAACGCGCCGTCTTTGCCAGAACTACGAAGCAACACCATCATAAATTTCAAGTAGAGATATGTTCTGCAAATAGGAGCGACAATGTAAAATTATGAAGCTACGGCATTTTCTCAGTTGTGTCTATTGATAGAGCAATTTAAAGTGTATAACAGAGAAGGGATTATTATTATTATTATTATTATTATTATTATTATTATTATTATTATTGTATTCCATAGCCCGTTTTTACTACTGAAGCATCACAGGCGATGACCACTGATGATATGTGAGATGAATTGATATATTGGGAAAGTATTTTTTAAGGAAGAAAACGTTCAAGGCCTACGTTTAGGGTACCCCCCCGGCATTTTCCATTAATGAGGTTTGATGAAAACCTGGAAAAAAAAACCTTAGTCAGGGAGGACGGTCCTGGCGGAATTCGAACCCCAAACCTCCCGCTCTCGAGTCCGCACCTTAACGGCCTCGGCCACCCGTGTCGGTGAAAGGGAGTTAGCTAACACATTACTAGTTTATCTTGTATTTATGAGTTCAATTTAAAAAAAAAATTTAGCTCGTTCAAATTTCTTATACTATGATCGAAGATTCCACTCCAAATCCTTATTATAGTCTTTCATGATATTTTTAGCTACTATCTGTCTGAACGATCATTTTTCATGTATATCATATTTTCCCGTTAACTCTCCTCGATTGGATTGGTAGGGACAGAGGAGAATATTTCGGTACTTTAGCAGTGCTCAAGGGATGCTCGTTGGGGCTTACGGTCCCAGTGAGGACAACTCTTAAAAGGAGGCGTGAGGTGTAAGAGAAGGGATCCAGAACATAGTTCCTTATAGAACATTCCGATGGAGGCGGAACCTCCCTCCAAGCAGTTTGAGCCCCTCAGAAGGGCCACTTCCATACCGGACGCAAGGGCAGAAACTATTCTAAAGTACAAGACACATCACACCGCACACAGCTACAGCTCACCTCCCCTGGTACGTTCGACCTTGTAACAGAACCAACGGAATTAAATGAGATGAAACGGGAGAGTGGAAAGTTCGTGCAAAGTAAAAGATCCATCCCAACATTCGCTAACAATGGAACTCACAAAAATCCAAGATCAAGAGAATTGACTTTCTAATGCTAATCTCAACGTTACCAGCTGAGCCGTCTCTGTAGTAGGATATATAAACTTTGACTTGTGTGTTATATGTGCGTGACATTCACCGGAAAGATAGCAAACGAAAATATATTCGCCATACTTTGAATCCACCTTATCGAGAGCCACCGACGTTGTTCGAGTATGAGCGTTTAACTGTGGAAGCGAATCACTCTTTTTGTCTTAAAGGGTACATTTAGTAAATTTACCAGCTTACTAGTTGCATTGAGCTACAAATGTACAGTATCCAGTCGGTTTGAATAACTCAATAAAACGAATAAAAAAGACATATCAATGAATTATATTTTCCGTAAACCTATATATCAATTCGAACATTGAGATCAGTACATCGAAGATGCCAAAGGTCTTTCGGTAGAGAGTTTCATTTTGGAATACTTTCAACAGCCAGAATTTGAAGGTGTTGACATTGTGACAAATGTAGAAATATTTAAGGATTCCATATACCTAGTTTAACAAGAACGTTAATAATCATGAAGCCTATGGTAATTGTCCAGTGCCTCCTGTCACTGAAACTCCATGACCAGAGTCCGGAAGTTAGGTAAAATATCTTGTCTACTTTGAAGGTGACTCTTATATGTGTTGGTTTCAATTGCTTTGAGTATGCCCCATGTCGGTACGCCAAAGTTTGAGGGAGTTATTTGTGGCGGGAGAGAATTGTTATGGGACTTTGATTCGACATTTTGTTGCTGCCCACCAAATTAACTCTTCTTGTCGATCTATATGAATGTTGCTGGTTTTTGGAACTTGAAAGTGCCGGGTTGGGGGGGGGGGAATTAAAGGTGACATGTGGATGAGAAAGAACATCTTGTTATCTTCCGGTTGACATCGTTTATTGAACCAACAAGTGCGTACCAGGGCATTTCTCGTCAGATCGCAGAAATGAGACAGTTGGCAGTCACGCGGACAGTTGACAAACAGTAATTTTCTGTCTGTAAGATGAAGAGCCGAGTAGAAGTGAAGCTCAAATATTGATGTTCCAATGCGGGTTCCCAAGACTAAATTCTCCCAAAAAAGGTGATTAAATACTCAATAAGACTCGCTTGACCACGTGATACAGGGAAGCTCCAGTTTCCCGCCACTGTGGAGATATCATCATAGGCTATCGGTGATATCATGGAACTCTCATATTATTGGCTAGTCGGGTTATCTGAACATAACAACTTGAAGATTCGTTCACCTTTCAATTTAAATTTCTACTATACGTTAGAGTTCAACGTCCTTTAACGGTAGCTCAGGTGTTAACAGCATTCGTCTTTACCAACATACCTGCCAGGGGAAAAGCACCCCCCCCTTTTCCAATGAACAAAAGAAAGAATTTACTCCATTGCCTGCCAGAATGGCTCCCTGCTTCCCGAACGAGAATTCCTACTTTTTGCGACATTTTTACACACTTCAGAACCGTTCACTTACAGCTAGCTTAAATAAAATATTAAATATATTCTAATTAATTTCCCACAATAGACGAAGTACTAAGGACGGTATCAACTTGGGTGAATATTTTTAAAGGCTCATATAAAAATGAACATGATACCTTGCATTTGGGTTAAGCAGTTTGACTTCTGTTGCCTAATTTAAGGTTTAAACTTTTTTTGTCTTTTTTCAATCTTGTAATTTTTTTCCTTCGATTATGTACACATTATAATATGTATATAAAGAATTTCAATACATCAAAGTGAAAAAGTTATAAAAATTAAATGTCACATTCACCTCGCAAAAGTATTCATTGATAATCTTGTTATACATTTATTTCTTTTTAAACAGTCAAAAACCTTTTCCTCAACCCATTCACTTAAGCTCTTTAAATAGCGGAACCTTCATTAGTGAAATGAACGCACGGTTCACTGGGGTATGAGAATATCAGGAAATAGAGAGAGTGAAGAAAGTATTGTAGTTTTGAATAATCCGGGCGAATGGCCTTGTATCCATCTTTGCGAGATAATTGTAGGATATTTCTTGTAGTGGGGGTAACTTATCAGGTACATTAATGCAACAAACAATTGCAAGCGAGAAAGATGAGAGCGGTACAGCTCTGCAATAAACCGTCCCTACAACGGTTCGGTACAGAAGATACTAACCTAATTTCCCCTATAAACGCATAAACAGAAAATGAACTCTACCAAAAACCAGTGCGTATCTTTTGCCCATTCACCAGGACTATTCAAAACTGCTTTACTTTGTCTTGAAAAATATTTCCATGATGTCCTAAAAAGTGAATGCTTTGTTGTAACTGGCACGAGTCCTGCCGAAACAGTTTGTTTTAAATATGCTTCAATCACTTCAGTGGAAGTAGAACGTTCTTATTCTATTATTAAAAATGTTCTCTCTGAAAAGAGGCTGACTGACAATTGAAAAAAAAACATCTTGTTGTTTGTAAACAGGAAAAGTAAGCTTAAGCACTTTGTGTTTTAAATCAAATTTAAGTGTCTTAAGTATCTATTTTAATTAATGAGTAATGTTGCCCTCTGTTTTCAATTTTGATAAATGTATATTTTAATTATATTACTACCTACTTTCAGTATTTAAAGTGCATTTTTGCCTTTCTATTTTAACCAAAATAAATTACTGAGCTTTTAGAAGCAGCAAACAAGTACCATATATTCTTAAAGAGACTATAAATTAACTTCATCTAAAATAAAAGGCAGTGTTCCAATTGGAGTGGCCTATATTTCTATATCCGAAGAATGTGCAGCTGAGTCGGAGCAAGGTCCAGATGATCACTGATAGCTTCGCTGCAATTATCTATCTTCATCTTCAGATTTGAAAACATCCCATCTCCCAAGTTAGTATACTTCCCAAAAAATTCACCAAAGTCCATGTTTGCGTTTTGATATTTGTAACTGTGCCTTTTGAAGGAAGGGGGTTCTGTTTAAGGGGAAGATAAAGGGAATGAAGATGATTTTTCAGAATTGTTGAAAGCCTGTATCTAGTACAAGTGTGAGGTATTAACGGTAGTGCTTTGAAGATAACTCCTTTATTTCTTTAATTTTTTTCAGCTCCTGTTACAACAATTATAATTCCTAGTTTCTAAACGTGCATACGTTAGAGACACACGAGTTTATTGTACTTTTTGCCCAGGTAGGTGACATATTACAGTGCATAATCTGATATTAGTTAAGGCTATTGCAGCTAATGTATTACCCTTGTAAATGTAGACTTCATTAAGGGTAATGGAATCGTATATCTATCCGATCAGACCCGACTTCTGCGCTTCCAGGAAGTTTTGAGGCACTGAATTCGTCGATGAAAGCATAAAAGCAATGAGCAAAGGCGATGGGGGAAGTAAAATGAAATAGAAAGGTTTTTGGGTCGGAAGTTTACCGGAGGAGCGAAGGTAAGTCGCGGAAGGAAGTGGAAAATTCGGTGGCAACCCGAATGTGGTGGTACAGAATTGAAGGAAGAGAAATGCGAGTAGCAGTGGCGGATCCCAGAGCGACTGGTTTGAGGTTCAGAGCTATTTATTGCTTTTGGGGGACAATTTATGAAAAGAGCACACGTTCTGACTGTTCCGATAGTTCAGGAATACAGAAATGTGGACTGCAAAATAACATTTAATGATATTTATAGTGGTTATAAAAATAGCACACGTTCTGACTGTTCCGATAGTTCAGGAATACAGGAATATGGACTGCAAAATAACATTTAATGATATTTATAGTGGTTATAAAAATAGCACATGTTCTGACTGTTCCGATAGTTCAGGAATACAGGAATATGGACTGCAAAATAGCATTTATTCCCTTTGATTTTCCTGGTGGATATAGTTTTGGCTTTTCTTTAAGTTTCCGGATTTCATTATACTACCACTCCCCTCTTTCAATCCCATGTTTTTCATCTCATTTTACTATCTCTCATTTCAAAACTTTCTGGATGACTGCCGTTCGTAGTATGGCTTTATGTCCTGCTCCCTACCATATTCCATATTGAGCCACTGGTTAAAACTATCCTGCAGCCGAGACTTCCATCCTGGATAATTACAAGATATTGTCTTGAAATCATTAGTTTGCAAAAGGGCGGGAAGGAAAGGAGTGTTTTTTGCCCTGGACTCTCGGCATAAGTGATGGGGCTGTGACACTGTCGATTTGATATTTCTGGAACCACACTCTAATAACTTTTATTCTAATTAGAACCGCGTGAAGACATAAATTAAATAAAATATAACTGAACACTACTATAACAATTACCATTTACTATTGTTTTTGTATCATTTATGTCATATTTCGTGTTGTGGTAAGACCTTCTTTTGGGTTGCAGTGAGATAATCGAATCAAAGCAGAGGTGATAGAATGCATTGTTAGTAGTTTTTGTTCCAAGACGGAATACAAAGATAAATGTAATTGAATAATTAAAAATAAATAAATATTTGAGGTTATAATAACAGTTCGTAGTAAATTGATTTATTTTAACATTCAATTTAAATAAAAGCGAACAGCAAAATGTTTGAGAATAGGTTTCCTAGATCCCTAGTCTCGAAGCAGAGATTATAGGAATAAAAATGAATGTAGGAGAAAAGAAACTGTGAGTTATTAGATTTTGAGTACCATATTTTAAAACTCACAACACCGTTGCAAAGAAGGTAGCGTGGAACTGGACTGAAATAAGATAACACAGCTCGGCCAAGGGGGCTTTACGTCAAGGTCACAGCTAATCAGCGTTTTGTTTCAGAATTTTGAAAGTTCGGATGCTTCGTATAAAGCAACACAATTCCACCAGCTGCTCAACTGTTTGGGTTGAAAGGGACACTTGTATCAGGGTTTAATGGAACTGAGGCGAGAACATTATCGTGCAATTATTTATTATAAAAAAAGTGGCTTAAACCAGAAATAGTCACTTGAACAACTTGCACAGTCTTTAGGGGGTCTATCCCACGTCCGATTTTCAGTTCAGATTGCATCTCTAGCGAAACTTTTTCTGCACACGCCGAAAGAGCCAGCTGCCTGTTAATATCCTTGAAGCCTATCTTAATTTTCCTCCAAACCTATTTCCCGTTCTACGATCCAAATATTATTCATCCCTATGCTTTCCAGACCCCTTCTTAATTTTCTAGCTCCTGTTAAGTGCTGGACCTTCAGCCTCGTAACGAGCAAGCAACACAGAACAGATAATGGTTCTGTTCCTTTTGATCGGCAGAAGGCTTCTATTCATTTAGCACAAATGTTTTATTGTAAATAGTGAATTTGTATTGAGACTGCCAAGTTATGCAATCAGAGGCTAACTTGGTTCAGGTTAAGCGCTTGGCACATGATTAAAGTAACAAACAGAGAGATTAAGAGAATCTGCATTATATGCACAGAAAAGAATATTAGTAACATATTCTGGAGTGCTGTAAGGGGACGGAAAAATGGAGAAAAGAAATATCTCCCCGGGGGGAGAGGACACTGGCAATGCTGGGCTTTGCTGTCAGATAGAAAGGAGGAGAAGGGAGTAGGTAAATTTTTAAACAAAGTGAGGTAACTCATGCTGGAAGAGGCAGACATTGGCAAAGGGGGTAGGAAAAAAAGAGTCACAATATCGCAAACATTTAAAGCTGTTCAAAACAGAGGGGCACAAAAACAAAACGTCTAATTCCTAGGCATATATTTAGAAGACATAAAATTTTTCCAGCAGGTTCTGGTCTGTTCATTGGACGGAATAAGTTGGAAAACCCAATATTAAATATATGGGTCACATGACATGAAAAGAAAATTTTATATGTATGAGTATATTTTTACGGATAGGAAAAATAATCTGGGCCTAGAAAACGCGTGCAAAATTATTGTATCAAAAAGTTTCATACTTTGAGTTTCTGGGAATAATTTGTTAAAACTAACAATTTCAATATTTCCTCTTATAGCACTAGTGTTCTTTCTTTCTATGAGATCTGATAGCAAGCATGCATACTCTCAAGTTTTAGAGCATGTTTTTAAAAATTTAAATGTGTTTTGGGCAATTTAAAGCGCATATTGA
This sequence comes from Metallyticus violacea, assembly GCA_030762175.1. Taxonomy (NCBI): domain Eukaryota; kingdom Metazoa; phylum Arthropoda; class Insecta; order Mantodea; family Metallyticidae; genus Metallyticus; species Metallyticus violacea. The sequence goes on along the minus strand of CM060845.1, from coordinate 26,949,653 downwards.
TAACATGTTTGTAAGTAATTAGTCACGTGAAGCCTAAAACCATTTACTTTATTTTCTGTTCTTGTCTGATCAACCCAAACCAGAATCAACTTGTCCAATTAAGGAAAATTATTATAAATAATATCACAAGAGGGTCTGAGATTGCCGATAAATTCACGAACGCAGTGATTTCATATCTTAGTTTGATATTTAATAGGACTATTTCACGAATAAAGTAAGAATTTACATATAATTACTAATTACATATTGTAATTTTTCAAGCTTATTCAAAAGAAGAATTTCGATGGTCAGTAATGTCATTAGAGAAGCGCCAAATACAGGTTTAGGACTATTTTATGAATAGAATAAGAGTAAAAGTAAAATATATTTTAAATTTGCGCACAGAATATTAACAATTTTATAAAATATTATATTTATAAATAGCTACCTATTCAGAAACCGCGAGGTTGAACTAGGCAGCATAATTCGACTATTGCATTCGCTAAATTTGATATTGTATAATTATTGGTTCAGTGCAAGGAAAAAAAAGAGGAGAAATATAAAATTTTAACACAAGAAAATAATAATTGTTGTAAATATTGACCGTTTGATTTACTAACATCAATTTAGAAAAACAAAACAAACATAACATTTTGCTATTTTGAACAACGTGTTTGTTAAAAATTATGGTTGCTTAGGCAGGCATTGTTACATATTTTACAAAATGATTTCAGACTGCTAGGAAAAATGGTCAGTGATGCGTGCTCAGGAATTAAAGTGATGTGTATAGCGTTGGCTACCGCTGCACTTCCGCGGTAAAAGGATTTGGTATATTTTTACGATAATTTAATTGCGATACCTTAGGGCTGTCATTGGTCAAAATGCAAACTGAATTTGATTTAAAAGAATGTCACACTGGTTGAGTTTTTACATTTGTAGAAGTGTAATATATAATTTAATTTTAAAACATACCTTATGAAGTAAATGATACAATTATTTTCAGAAATTACAATTATTTATTTAAAATTTATTTTTCAGCTTATACAAGAGATAGAACCTTAATTATGGCTTAATATGAAGTGGTAGACAGTTTTTAAGATTTCTTAACGATCTCTAAATATTTGTTTTCTCACGGCAAAAGGGAATTTCGACTTTCTTTTTTCCGATTGGTTAGTGTAATGGTAAGCAAAAAATGTTGCAATCTGCTTTAGGGGAGTATGAAAAGTCTATCGTTGTAATATTAAATTTACCAGCTTCAGTTGCCATTTTCTGAAGGAATGTTAAAACTAATGAAATGAAAATTTTACAGCATACAGATGCACATAAATTATATTTGCTGCTCTATTTTTCACTACTATATCGTGACTCTGAAGCAAATAATAAATTCCTTTCAATTGTTTGCTTTTTATATTGTTTTCTATTCTTTCCCATATAATATATTTACGTTTTAACTTTTTGTTTTAGCTTAACCATAATAGATCCACATCATCACAATAATATCATGAATAAGTGGTAAAAATTTCAAAGTGATAGCTTGTACGGATCCTCAAAATTGGGAAACTTAGGACAAAAGTGTAGTTTTTCAATAATGTTTTTACAAAAAAATTTAACTATCCAAGGGAAACATCAACCAAAACCCTCCATTACTGGAAAAAAAAGGAACAAAAAAAAAAAGAAAGAAAAGAAAAGAAAGTAAAAAGGAAAAAGAAAGAAAATATGTCATGAAAACAAATGCTGCCAACTTAATGAAATATAACTTTTACTATTATTCAAGACAAGCTACAGCTTTCTAAAGCAAATAGCTCCTGAGATATAGAAGTTTAAGTGCACAAGTGTTCGCGAAATGCAAAAAATGGCCTCTGCAGCGACATAATTGAAATGTTACTTAGCACACTCATAACCAAAGAGCATTAATGAAAAACACATCAAAATAAACAACTGGTACAAAAAACAAAAATGTGATTTTTTTCCCTCCTTCCCTGCAATATTTCCCTTAACTGATATTTCTATCAGTGAGCTATTTTATGCTTATGACGTATAACGTTGTTGCCGTCAGTTAGAACACTCATCGCTAATAATGGGGTGTATGCTCTCTTCAACCTCCTTCCCCTTGGCCCTAGAAATCGAATTCACCACAATAACGACGAAGTTAAGCATCGAAGAACCTCATTGTAAACTTAAGTCTCCTTGACCACTAACATTTGGGGGTGGTTGCTACAGCGAATGGGTTCTGCACTCTACAAATATACAGTAACTTCTCCGCTCTAGTACATGGTCTTCTAAGCGTAAAGTTTAAATTGTACCACACTGTTGAGTAGTTCAGGGCTATCCAAATTATTACACAGCTCATTCATTCATGAGCGTTTCAAATATCTCAAAATTACCAACTCAGGTATCGCAATACTTTTACAGGTTAAGAGGCCTTAAGGTAACCAGGAAGTGTAAATCCAGCAAATAATACAGCAGTATACATTTTACAATGTATCTCAGAAATGAGATATTAAAAATGCTAAAGTAAATATGATCTGTAAATTTTAATTCACTAATTCACATAAATGTTTTTTAAACAAAAATTAATCTTATTTCCCCATTACTTAAAGTTTTGACATAAATGTATTTTTCTCAGGATTGACTGGACCAATCTTGTTGTGAATTGACACATATATAATGTGAAGTGTGGTAACTAGAAGTATTTAAATATCACTATTAGTTAATAAAAAGCAATACTAATAAGAAATTAAAATATTTCTATTTTCTTTATTTGAAAAGTAATCTCTTTTCAAGCAACTAGCACACATACATTATTCTAGTTCCCAGGATAGCATGTTGTCTGCAGTTTAAGTAAAAAAAAAGTAATTTCAATTCCACCAATAATTAATAGGAAAATACATGATTACGTCACGGTGTTTTCAGTTTTAACAAAATTTTATTTTGGTTTAAAAAGATTTATAAAACGTTTTATGTGCATTAGAGAATTAAAATTTACAGCATCTTTAGTTAAGTTTTCTTAATATCTCTATCAAATTTCATATTGATAGATTTAAACCTTTCTGAGATACAGTGTAAAATGTATACTGTTGCTTTATTTGCTAAATTTACACTTCCTAGTTACCTTAAACAATAATTTTATTTTATTTAGCAGTAGTATGTATTACTGGATAAAATTGCAATTAACCTTATGTTGTGAAGATAGCTATATTGTTAGAATGTACCTAATTTAATATTTTTAAAAGAAAACAAGAAAGATACCCATAACGATATAATATGGTGACGAGGCATATCAACAGGTTATCGAATTGCACATGAAAACGTATTAAATGAGTTCCTACCGCGTCCTAGTCACAGATAGCTTGTAAATAGAACGCGTTTTGAGCATCTTTTTTTTTAATAGTGTTTAACGCCCGTTTTTACTACTGAGGCACCACAGGCGGTGGACACTGATGATACATGAGATGAAATTATACATTGGGAAAGGATTTTTTAAGAAAGGAAGCGTTCCAAGCCTAAGTTTAGAGTACCTCCCCAGCATTTGCCATTTTGAGGACTGAGGAAAACCTGGGGGAGAAAAAAGCCTCGGTCAGGGAAGACGTACCTGGCTGGATTCGAACCCCAGACCTCCCGATCATGAGTATCGCCTTAACGATCTCGGCCACCCGTGGCGGTTTTCGATTATCTGAATATGTAACATTAAATTCGGGAAATTCTGTATTAAACTGAATTCTACAATTTTCACTGTTGAAGTAATATAATTATACCTAAATAATTGCCATATTTTTTACAGGCATAATTTCGTAATGTACAGTGTCACTTCCGTTTCCTGTCAGAGGTTTGAAGGTGCAGACGTGTTCAATTCCGACTACAGTAAAATGAAGTGACACGCGGTAAACAATTACTGCTGGTATCAACAAATCTTTTGTCTTCCCTAGGGTACAGCTTGAAGACTATATAAAATGTTTAAAGAGGGGAGGAAATCAATTTCAAAGGAAGATGGATGTAAATTTGTTTCTTTCATCTTCTCTACCATTTTGATTGTACATTTACATCAACTTCCGTCTTCAAAGATATTCCAAATAGCCGTCCAATTCGGAGGTATTGTTTCGTCGTTGTGGATAAAAAAATAAAGATAGTCTATTGTGTCTCTTAAGGACAAAGGCCTCCTAGGAAAAGCTCGCTTTTATCTAACGTGGTGAGCTATTCCTCGCTAGTTGTTCGTGTGCTGTTTAAGACACTGGCTGATTTGTTCTTTGGTTACTCCATTTCTCACTGCACTAGTTGCTTCTCGAGAGATTTCCGTTTTTCTCTCCCTCTTGCTACTCTGGACCAATCTGTACCTGCATGTTCCTGGGGTTCGAAGCCCGCCAGGACCGTTCTCCCTGACTGAGGTTTTTTCCAGGTTTTCCTCAGTCCTCATAAATGGCAAATGCCGGGGAGGTACCTTAAAATTAGGCCTGGAACGATTCCTTCGGTAAAAATAAGTCCTTTCCCAATATATCATTTCATGTATCATTAATATCCATCGCCTTTGATGCCTCTGTAGCAAAAACGGGCATTAAACACTATTCATTCATTGAAGATTTTGTCCATCTTCTACTGAGTCTGCCTTGTGTCCTTTTTCCTATCCGGGGGCCCCACATGAAGCTCTTGTAGGTGCATCTATTGTCCTGCATTCTTGCGACATGATCACCCCATTGCCATTTGCTTCTGGTAGGTATTTGTGAGATGTCCGTTATATGAGATAACTGATTTATTTATACTGTAGATATTTTGTCTTCAAACTTATTCCCAGGGTCTTGCGTTACATTTTTCTTTGGCATATTTGACTTTTGTTCTCTTGTTTTTCTATTATTGCCCATATCTGGGACGGATGTACTAATGCATGGTACACACAGGTTTAGGGCGTCTGGAAGTTGATTTCCTTAGTTAGTGTTTGATCTAATAAAATGACCTTAAGGGCCCAAAATGATCTTCAGGTTTGTCCTAGATATGTATATTCACTCACATATGTGAGGACTATTCCATCTATTTTTATTGGGGGTTGAGGTCCGTTTGGTTAATTCCTCTCACCTCATAATTGCATTTGGAAAAGCTTAATTGCCTCCTCACTGCATACTATGTCCTCTCATCACCAAACGTTCATGGGCAGAGAAGAGGCATTTCCCTATATTAAATTCACTAAACCAATGATACTTGAAGAACAAATGTACTCAAAGGCCTAAGTCAAACGGTCGAGAGACTGTGTCTTGATACTCACTTAATATCACACAAAACCGTTGCAGGAAAATGATCCCACTCAAGAATCCACTTTTTTTAATTGTGTTCAACGCTCATTTTCACAGTTGAGGTATCACAGGGGGTAGATACTGATGATACATGAGATAAAATGATAAATAGAGAAAGAAAGGTTTAAAGCAAGAAAGTGTTCCAGGCCTACGTTTACGACACCTCGGCATTTTCCATTTATGAGGACAGAAGACCTCAAAAAATCTCTGCCAAAGAGAACTATTCTAGCTGGAATCGAACCGCAGACCTCCCGCTCACGAGCCTGCGCCTTAAAGACCTCGGTCCCCCTTGTCAGTATCGCCCAAGCTTCGTTTTATTACATTTACTGGTCCCGGATTCTAGAACAACTGAACACTCTATTACTAAGTTGACCCAACCGAATGCACGTTTTAAGTATTACTTGTGACAAGTAGTGGGAGAGCTCTTAATATGTTGTACGTTAGTTTGTAGCATAGCTGTCGATATAATGTCATATGTCATTTATTAGTTAAAAACTGACACGATTTCTATTTCTTGACGTACAAACTTCTCAATAACCGGCTTCTCAGGTGAAGTTAACATCATTATACTTGCAGGATATGAGCATCAAGTTGAAGTCACGAAGTTTGCTTCTGAAAGCTAAGTGAATCATGCACGCGCTACTCTCCTTAAATGCGATGCCATTTAACTTGCTGAACTTTGGCTACATGCTTTCTATGACTAATTCAATATATTATTGTAATGTACATAGCACTTTGTTTCCAAATTACTCGCTTGTGGCTCCAGAAATACAATCTGCAAAGCTTCCTGTCGCAGTGACATTTTGGTGAATGTATTTTAAAGAAATGTTTAATATTATGTATCGGGTGAATTTTCTCATTCTGCGGTTTGGTAACGAGACAAATCTGCATTTTACAGTCGATTGGAAATGCAGGTGCTCTCAAGTGACCCGCCGCATTTCCCACACCATCCTATAAGGGAGTTTAGTTTTATCTACTGTGTAATATTGCTGCAGAACTACTACTATTTTTGCCTTTCTTTTGTATGTAAGAATATCTACAAAAAGTAAAATATCATTCATCGCCTTATGTTTGTTATTAATCTAAAGTGTTTCGCATTTACTAATTATGTCCAATAAAGCTGATCTATATAGTAATTTGCAATTAATTTAAATGTAAATAATTAGGATTTTTACATTAATAAATATCACAAATTAAGTATTATTTCTCTCTTCCATACCAGGAAATATCACAATAGAGCTATACTTTCATGGAGCAGCATTTGAATCCCTGACCTTGGCAGCTAATGCCCAACGCGCGCACAGTACAACTCGAGCCCGAGAAGTACATGCAGTCAATTAGGCCTTAATCGTCACGACGCAAGGGACAATGTTTACCGGATAGCTTGTAAAAACGCCACGATTGTTATGTGTTTTTCTAACCGCCTCTATTTCCCCCTCTACTTTTTCCTACCTCTCCTTGTGCTGACGCGAAGTCTTTGTGCTGTACAGAAGTCAAGCGTTTCGAAACCTCATGTTTCACTGTTATAGTGTGTTAGGGCTGTTATAATGGCAAATAGTCCGTATAGTTTAGCACATAGAATCTTCATGTATGACTTTTATGTAACAACAAACTCTTGTAGAGAATTAAGACGGTGATTTATAGACGTATTCCCTGCTGTTCGTGCGCCTCACACAGGTTCGTAATCTTGTGAATAGGTTTAGGGAAGCGGAATCTTTTCTTGTTGAGAAACCGAAAGTAAAACGAATTGTTTTTACGGAGCAATTGATAGAACAAAGTGCAAAGAAATCTCTGAGAAAGTTTGTACAGGAATCAGGAATTTCGCAAACCTCAGCTAGTAATACCTCTAAACTTTTGAAATTAAAACACTATAAGATAACTGTAGTTCAGAAATTGTAACTACGCGATAATGAGAGTATGAGTTAATTACTGCAATTGGATGTTAGATAATGGTAATGTTTACTCAATGATCCGCTTTTAATTTTTTTATTGCGAACAAAGCATGGTTTTATTTACATGGTCATGTAGCGACACAAAAAATAGATACCGGAATGCAGAAATCCCAATTCTGTACACGAAATGCTGTTGTATGATCAAAAAAAAAAAAGTTTTTTAAAATGCAGTAGAAATCTTTTCACAGCTATGAATATCCGACACCACCGGCAAACAGCATGCTTCCCGGTGTCGAGCAAATTCCCGTTAGATCGGCCACGCGTCAAAACAAAGTCTCTGTATAAATTTAATTGTTTTTCATACATATATATTAAAAGTAAATAAATAGATAAAATACAAATAGTCGCACAGTTTTCGCTCTATTTCTTTGAAGAGGGACACGAGTTGTTCGAGATATAGCGAAAATTTAAGTGCTTTATCTATTTCTGCTTCTCTAGTTCTTGTATAACTGCAATATTTCTACAAACTTCAAAATCTGCTTAGCCAATGGTTTCTATATCCCGTCCTTGACTTGTTTCTAGTTGATCTAATTTTCTTTACACAGCTGAAAAATTGCTGCACTTTATAAACTTCTTGTGAGCAGTTTCAAGTCTATAATTTGTTGCATTGCTTTGTAGCAGCTGTTGAAACAAAGTACTGACTCTGGGAAAACGCAGCTTGACGAGTAAAGAGACATACAAATGAAGGAATCATCTCATTCTGAAATTCATCAAGATACATGTATGTCTGCATTTTTGGGCAAATGTACCTGTGCCATATGTCCTTAAAAGTTTGGAAATTCAAAGACTCAAAATCTACATATTTTACAGATTGTTGGTAATTTATTTTTATTGTATTATTTGAAGTAAATGTTGTTTCCCTCTTCCACAGTTCCGTGTCGCTGCGCTGGCCCCACAGTCTCTCTCTCTCTCTCTCTCTCTCTCTCTCTCTCTCTCTCTATTTTCTATGAACCTGTTATTTAATTATTGCTAGCACAAACCTGAATATTATCCAAAATAAAATTGTTTGATCCTAAAACATATTTTTCCCTCAAATTCAAACAACAGTAACAGTCCAATTTGCCAGGCAACGATAGAAATAAAAACATTTAAATCAACTTAAAATTTAAGTATTATAATGTAGGAGGGCTGTATATAATTTCGAATTTGGTGGCAAGGAGTGAGTGAAACCTAAAAAGTAATCAACATTGGTTTTAAACTTTCGCCCAAAATCTAAAGTGATGTTTTTTTGCTTCAGGTAAGTCAAAAGGCACTTACCTCATCACGTTAAACTAGCTAAATGTTCTCATTTTGGTCGAACCATTAGAACAATAGCATTTAAATTTGCGCCGTTCATTTGATACATTTTAAGCATAATTAATAATTTAAATATTGGATCAAGAATTACATTTTTTTATTTGTAGCCATTTATTGTCCAACATGTTATGCAAAGACGTCCATAATTCTAAGGTGATGAAAATGTTCCTATTAATTATAATGCAGTAACTTTATGCAGTAACTATATTAACAATTCATAGTTGAAATCCGGAACCTAATCACGCCTACATCATAATCAGAACCTGTTCAGCCAACATCAGCAGCAAAATTTTCTCTAGCAAAGGGCAAAAACCAGAACCTTCTACTAAATTTATCTGAAAGCTACTTATTTTCAAATAGATGGTTCATTATTTAATATATACAGATGTACTTTATTTTAAAATGTTAAAAAAAAAAAAAACAACTTCTAGGCTAAATATCACTAATCATTATATCGCTTAATTCAGGAAAATCGTGATTTATTGTGATTGTCTTTTAGAAATATGCAAAAATTCAATTTTTGCTTTAAACTGCCCTTAAATTACATTTATTTTAAAGGTAGTTAATCAAACTAGTTTTTTTTTTTTTTTAAATTCCAGTCATGTATTTATTTTTTATTGAACTTAATCACTAATCAATATTGAACTATTTAATGTCCCATAAGTTTATTATATCTAATAAGCTATTCATAAGTCTACATGCTAACAAGGAATTTATGCTGAAAATTTACTCAAACAATTGTCTTATTCTACCTTCATGATTATTCTGTAAATTTAGGAAAATTTCACTCCTGATCGCATAAATTAGTGAATAACGTCCTCGCCCGTCCACGATTTGATGGTTTGAGGTACTGAGCCGTACTCACGGCTTGCCTTTTGTCACTAGTAGAGCATCTGCGATAGGAAGGGATGAGACGAGGGAGGCACCTGGTGGTCAACTCGTTTCGAGATAGAACACTCTGACGCCGAATTAGTTGCTCGAGCCCCTCTGCTTCTATTCCAGAAACGTTTTCCGATGCATAAGATTCCATCCCACTTGGTTCTGGCACTTAGACCTTGTAACAGAACCAACCATGAGCTGAAAAGTTATGCAAAGTAAATACCCATCACAGGATTCGCCTAAGTGACTAAGGAAAACCACAAAAAAAAACTAAAGGTTAAGATGATCGATCCAACAAGAATTGAACCCGACACCTCCAGAATGCGAATATCCCCTCCTCTTTACTTCCATGACTAGAACAGTCGTGTTTTACGAGCTATTATTCAGACACACATGCTGGATCATCACGACTTCTTTACGAGACATTGCTAAGGCGTCAGTTTGTGTCAAAATTTTAATAGTGTGCACATCTTCGTGAATTTTGAAATAAAATTACCGTTATTTCATAAATTTCCTTTGTATTTAAATGTTTTAATGACTTAAGCTCTTTGCTTTATTGCAGTTTGCTTTCCCAATGATGGGAACGGTAACACAGAAAACTTTTATAACCTCCAACTTTTCGCTTTTCCCACGTACAGATCTGAAGGGAACTGAATCTAGAAAACGATTGGCACGTCGAAGTTTTGAACACTCGCCCCCAAGTCCAATGTTAAATACAAGTGGGAAAGTGCAGGAGGAGAGGGGATCTCATTTCTCCTTTCTATTCGCTAGGGTTAAACTGTGCCCAAGTGTGCTGTGATAGCAAAATTCACCAGTAGATGCCACCACAATCTGTGTTCCGCTACTTTTTCACTTGCTTACACTTGGACATTTCTCGGGAAAAGTTTCACTTGGTCCGGAAAGTTTATTTTCGTGGCTTCCTCGATATTGCCAGCCAGTGATTTTTCACCCACATTCAATCAAACTTCACCCACTTTTCTTTCCTATCCGTCTTTCTCTGCACCGCTTCACGGCTGTGTTTATCTCCCAGCATCAAATAGGAGTCTGCAGACATAAAACATTCCACACGTGCCAAACCAAAAATTGGTACAGACGTCTTGCGACATACCACTGGAATTCTTATTACATTTTCTGAAAATGCATCTAACTCTGCAAAATCTTTTATTGTGACCTCTCTCTGTTTCTGCTACTGTCTCGAGAGAAAACCTTCACAAACTGTAGCAGAAACGTTTGAGGACAAGATATTTAACAGCATTGGTAGCAGTGCAAGGCTATTTACATCCATTAATGCTTTCCACATTTGCACTATAAATGGTGATACATTATAGCTTTAATAACTGCGCTCCATTTTCTAAGATATACAGTGTGTAGATAAATAAATGAGACACCGTTCTATAGTAGATACACGGGTGTAATATCCATCTTCGTTAAAAATAAGTTTAACCAATAAATAAATTTCTCTGTGTTTATAACAAGTAATTTCACGAGAGGGTCTCATATTACCGATAAATACACGACATAGTGAGTTTATCTGGATAGCTCATACCTTCAAGCGATATTTATTAGGACTATTTCACGACTAAAATAAGAATTTGAATATAATTCCTCTAAACTTGACCTAAAAAATTGTAATATTTGTATATTTGAACTTAACCTTTTTAAGAATCTTCCGACAGAAGAATTCCGATTGTCAGTAATGCCAATAGAGAAGAGCAAAATACAGGTTTAGGACTATTTCATGAATAAAATAAAAACAAAAATTATATATATTTGAAATTCGCTCACAGAATATTAACACTTGTATAAATGTTACACTTATGAGTATGTATTCTATTCAGAAATCGTGAGACTGAAATGGACAAAAGTCGGCTATTACAATCGCTACCGTTCGATTTTCTAATACCAACTGGGAGGAAAAAAAAAAAAAGATAACATACAGTGTCTCTATTTTTCTTTGTATTATGTGGTTTGGAATTCCTAACGATAAGATCAATTTGCACATTTGACGCATCACCAAAACGTTTTAAAGAACCCTCCATTTTGCGTTATGATTGTCGATTGTCCATGCTTTCGTTCTTGTCAATAGCTCCCCACCGCCTCTAGCAAAAGTGGTCAGTGATGCGTGTTCAGGAATTATATAGTGGAGGTATAGAGTTGGCTACATTGACCACAAGACAAATGCTCGTCGTGTGATAACACGGACCTGATATTTTTTCCCACATTTTCATTCCGTAATTGGGCTCTGATAGGTCAAAATTCAAAATTTTGTTTCGTTTCATTGGTAGGTTTTAAGATGACGTCACACGAGTGAAATAGTCCATAAAAACAAATAAGAAAAAACATTTATATAGAGTTGTTGGCAGCCTTGAAATAGTTTCATTAAATAGGGCGCATTACTTAGGCAGTAGTTTATGTAGGTGTCACTACAAAGCATGCCACATTGTGAATTGCATGAAATTGCACATATTATATTTTCAGGTATGACTGTTTCAGCAGATGTATTGTCCCAACCACCGCTAAATATCCTAAACCTCCTAACTTCTGCCTTTCTCGTGATTGCGACACGAAGAAAGTATCTAAATCTAATCCATCAATATTCCTAACATCGTTAAATGAAAGGACTTAAGAGATCAAGCATAAAGCAAACGCATACTCGCGAGTCAATGTAGGCTTCTTATTTATTACAACTATCAATATTTAGATCATAACTATGACGTACATTGTGACGTAGCTATGGGTTATAGCAGCAATTCTTTTTGTCCCTCTTGTCTCTAACTGATGCCAAGCTGCGAAAGTAATGCCCTACATTTTTTCTTCAACAGCTATTTATTCCACACAATGAGAATTGCATACATGAAAGAATGATGTTTTATCTACATATCTTATTTTTCCACGTAATCTCCTTCCTAGTTCTATGGCCCTCCTCCAGCGAGACACAAGTGAAGAGCATGTATGTCCTCTCGGTACCATCCCTTGTTCTGGTCACGAAACCATTTCTTCAGTGCGCCAATCACCTCCTTGTCGTCTTTCACGAATGCCATACTTTAATGGACCAACAAGTGGAAGTTCGAGGGAGCTAGGTCAGGGCTGTAGGGTATATGGGGCAACACTGTATTCGTGATGTGTTCAGAAGTTCTCAAACTTGTGGGCTCGAGCGTTATCTTGTTGAGTCAAAACATTTCCTTGGTTGTCATGGCGCCGAAGTCGCTGGAAGCACTTCTTGAGTTTGGTTAATATGTTGACATATATCTCTGCCTCTTGCCATCACAAACAAACACCCGAATGGGAATACGGACATTTTCACATGATTATTTTTAACACATACAATGTGTTGCAATTTTAATGACCAGCGGTGTGCTATTCTGAGTTCCCCAATTTTGCTGAAAAGAATATAAAGCACAAATCAAAGGATTCTCATACTGACTTATGCAAATAGGATAGAAAACGAAGTAAATTTGTAATGTTGTAGCTGCAAAAAGTAAAGTTGAAACATCAGTGAAAAGTAAATAATTTGGGAGATCCAAGTGAAAGAAAACATGTTAAAATATTCTAGAGATTTACCAAAGAAAGGAAAAAGGGCGTTTTAGTGCTATTCAAGAATTTCTACTTGAATATGCGAGAGATTTCTACTCGGATGTCTAGAAGACAACTGAAAGTCAAATAAAAATGTTAATCTCCCCCCCCCCACACATATAGGTGTAACAAAAGATATGTAAAACTTTAGAGAAACATCACTTACATGTATAGGTCACAAAAATATATAATATTAATATGGGTCTGGAATTACTTTATTTCAATGTTGCAGTCTTGTACATCATTTTACAACCTGCATATATGCTAATAAGAAATCCTCTATTTAGTATTTAGCATATATGGAATTTGAAAAATCCTCCGTAAATTAGTTGCAATTTCAGATATTAATTAAACGATTATAATAATATGGCATTTTGCTTATTTATTGATAACGTTACATTATTGAATTTTGGACCTTCTTAAAATAAATTTCTTGCCAGATAAGATAAGAAAAATGCAATTTTTTGCAAAATAAATATTTTAAAAAATTCTACTCAATTTCTTATCAATCAAATGTACCAACTCAGGCATCGAAGAGTCTGTTATTTTTAAATCTTCCCTACCAGTTCTGGCAGCTGCATATCCTGCAACTCTGTTTGTATACATGGGACATTGTAGGTGATATTTTGACGAAGCACATGCATGGGAGTGTTGCAAAACTTCGAGGAAATATTAATATCAGGCTGGTCTTCAAACCCCCGAAGTGCTTCTTTAAAGTCTGGTATATGGTGACTCCTCATTGTTAGAACCTAATCTACCTGTTTCACGCAAATATAGAGCCGGAAAGCCTTTTTTGCATTACTTCTGCCTTCCACATGCATCAGGAGTATCTCGCTGAAGTCTGTTTTTGTGTTCAGGTCCGCCATTGCTCATAATCAACTGACGGTCGCCACGCAAAATAAAGTGAAAGTAAAGCTATGGTCGCCTGGAGTCTTGCGGGTTGCTGGCATATAGGCGTCCTGCTTCCCACGTCAGAAGTGGGCGAGGCAGCAATTTGATCAGATTGAATCCGTCTATGAACCATAGAGCTTTATATATTTAGGTCATATTCAGAAGAAACAATTGCCTGTTCTGATCTAGTAAGCTCCAACACTACACTTTGAGCTATATTTTTAGTGTAGAGAGATTTACTTTAAGCATACAATAATAAAGTTAGTGAATGTATACTGGAAATTGTGTCTGCGGCTGGCTACAACATTGTACACAGAGAGCACTTAATACCCTTATGTACAGGAATCGGTGGATAAAAGCTTTTAGCCAAATTAATTAGATCTATATAATATTCGAACCAAACCCTCCTACAAATTTAACCTGTTATGGCGCACATCTCCAGCTATACCAAAGAGCTTACTTTAGTAATACTGTTCTAGAAACCTCGTTACAATAAAGCAGATATTATTTGCTCTTTTAGGAAGTCGTAAGAAAGTATTAGTACACCAGTAACTCATTCTTTGCAGTTCCTGGATGGATTTTTTTTAACGTTTCATTACACAAATTAATACGAGTGTTTTTTTTTTTTTTTTTTGAGCTTCGGCCAAATTGTGCAGAATCCATCGGGAATAGACGTTTTTTCACAGCTATTATGATAACATTTTAACAATAAAGGAACGAGATAAACCCATTTTGAAAATGATACAGTTAAAATATAAAATACATGTGAGAATTCTAAAATGTTGGTCTTCCCAGTTCTGAATCTTCAGGTTGACATACATTACATATTAAATATTCCATTCGAAATCTGATCTTTTTATTCAAAACATCTTCTAATTTATAGAATGGATGGTGTACTATTATAATTATAATCCGATGATTCATAAAAGTAGTCTTATGTTTTATATCATCGTTTAAGTTTATTGTTCATATCTAAATAAAGCTAAATGTCTGTAATTATAATGATTTTATTTGTTCACCACGAGCAAATAAGAAACTCTGGCTCCATGATACAACTTATGTTAATCCACTAGCAAAGAAAGGACTTGGAACAGGAAAAACAAGGAAAAGTTCTGATGACATATGCTTCTTGTACATAAATCACACGCCTGCAGAGCTTCCTTTGTTATATCCTTCCGAAATATCCTGTCGCCAACATCTGTCTAGCCGTAGTGGATAAACGACACAAGTACTTTACATTCAACTATGTCCAACTAATATTTTGGGTGCGATAATAAATTTGTACACCCTTAGACAAGAAAAAAATAGATAACAGGCAGAAACCATGTCTGATTCGGGAAAACGTCGCAAGCATTCGCTGACGATGGATTCCCAATGCCCTTTTCAGTTCATATTATGTCACAATCAGGAAATGCAAATGTTCGTCCGTATAAGCGGACAAAAGCTCTCGTCAAGTAATAAGAAACACGAGAGTTAAAATTCAATATATTAAGACCTTAATACTGAAATGCGCAAAGTACATCACACAGGAGCTGCGTAAACTAAGCGAAATCCTCGCCAAGTTGAATAACTTTAAAAATGAATGTAAAATCCAAATTAGGCCTTATTAATTAATGCAATGAATTAAGTTATGCCATTTCTGTGTGGTATTAGGGGAACAAAATTAGAATTCTGGCAATCTATCAGTATCACAAAAGAAAAACCACATTTTTAGAATTATTATGATTAAACTACAAAAATAATGGTATATTATTTGTTACATGAAATATGTGACTGATGATAGACAAAGCTATAATACTATGTGGATGTTTTTTAAAAATTTTAAATATAACCATGTTTATGAACTGAGCCCTTGATATCACCTTTACTTTCACTAAAATATGGAAAAATAACAGAAAGTTTAGAGTTACATTGTGTATTTAAGAAGATGATGTTCATATGTTTCAATTAAACAAAATCATGTTCTATTCAGAAACAATTATAATGTACCAAGCAAATATACACAATTTACAAAAACAACAAATTTCATCTATTGACTTAGAAATTTAATTTAAATGCTGTAGTAAAAGCATGTACGTAAACGTTTTCTGATTGTTATTAAGCTCTCTTACATACAAATATAATTGTCAAACACGTATTAGGTTAAATGTTTCATATTTGCTATCTTTATGACGATGCTTTTATTAAATATTAAACATATGCATCGTTATAAATAAAGCATATGTGCTGAGTTAATTTGTCATTTATTTTAAAACAATATAGAGAAAATTAAACAAAGGAGCGCTTTTTAAATTTTGGTTTTCAAATATACTCCTACTTCTAATGGTCCGATTTTCCTGATTTTCAGAAACTAATTTTTCTTATTTTATTTAAATGGCATGTTCCGAATTTTGTTGTGAAGAAACAAATATTGACGCCGCTAGAGCGATTTTTAAATTTTTGGTTTCTGGCAAACCCCCACTCTTAATTTCCCGATTTCCCTGATTTTCAGAAACTATTTTTCTTATTTTAGTTAAATGATATATACCGAGTTTCGTTGGCAAAAAGCAAATGTTGCGTGGTTAAAGCGATTTTTAAATGTTGGGTTTCAGGTAAGTCCTCCCTCCTAATAATTTGATTACCCTGATTTTCAGACAATGTTTATTTTATTTAAATGGCATATACGGAGTTTCTTTACGAAAAAACAAATATTAATGTCACTAGAGTGATTTTTAAATTTTGGATTCAGCTAAACCCTCCCTCCTAATAATCTGATTTCACTGATTTTCAGAAACTATTTTTATTATATTATTTCAATTACATATACCTAGTTTCCTTTACAAATATAAAATTCCGGCCGCTAGAGCAATTTGTGAATTTCGCTTTAACCCCAACCTAATTGCCCTGATTTTCGAAAATACTCTTATGGAATTTTTTAAAACAAATATACCGAATTTTATTGAGAAAAAATTGCTTTCGCTGTAGATATTTTAAAATTTTTTTTAAAAAAATCGCCTAAGGTAAATATCCCCTCCCCCTTTGTTGGTACAATTTTTCTGGTTAACGAATTGGATGAATTGTTTATTAATTGATGCTTGTGTACTGAGCTTCATTGAGAAAAATAAACAATTTGCGACCGCTAAAGCGTTGACGGACAAACGCACGCACACACATTCACACCCACTCTAACACACATATATATTTTTTAATTGTCATTTTCGGTACAGATAGGTAGGATCGATGGAGATTTTAAGAAAAATTTCAAAAATTGTTTTATTGGCAAATTCCTTCCGAATTCCCCGAAACGTTAATTAATCAGCTTCGTTTTCAAAATAAATGACGCATTAATGAATATTATAAATTGTAAGACTAGAAGAAAATAATTTGCCTTTCTTTTAAAATAATGAGTAATGTCTTATTTATTTTATAAACAACGACCGATTTATGTTCGGTAAGTGTTTGAGCTTAAATGTCTTAAAATATAAATTCAAATAAGCATTTGAAATTAGAAGTTAAAAAATTGTATTTATTTAAAATTAGAAGTTAAATTATTGTATTGCATCAGTACTAAACTTTTTCTTGTAAAATAAAACAGGATAGAATTTCATTGTTAGAGATTGCTTGAGTATCAGCGCATTTTCTCCATAGACAATTTGTTATGGTGGGGATGACAGAATGAAGCTAAAGACCCCACGCGCAGAGACATGCAGTAAGCCAAACAGAACTATGTAAATGAATGTTTCGAGAGTGCCTCTTTATTTTTTATTTTTTTATTTTAATTTATTTGGTATTTGGGTACACATACGAAACCTTAGTTGAACTAGAAAAATGTGTTTAATATTTGGACTCTGTGAATTTTAACGACTATTTCACTTATGGGACATCATAAAATCGACAAATAAAATGAAATCATTTTTGAATTTTGATCAATCCAGCCCGGTATTGAAGTGAAGTTATCTTAAGGTTTGATCAAATCCCTTTACTTGCCAAGTGCATTTGTCTTCTAGTCAGTGCAGCCAACGGACAAATTAATAATTCGGCAATACTAAATAATCTATTAATTTCCTTTGTATGCAATGAAATTACATCCTCCATTCAAATTTGATAACTGCGTTATCAATAGTTGTATATTTAACTAATTTAACGTGTTTCCACTCAAACACTATTTTTTCCCTTTTCAGCTAAACAATATGAAATAATTTTGTAATTTATGTAACAATACCTCCTTAAGCAATCATACATTTTAACAAGCACGTTGTTCAGAATGGTAAAATATTATCTGTTTTGTTTACCTCACTTAGTAAATCTAACGGTACCGACTGAAACAGTCCACTTTCATGTTTCATTCTTACGGTTTCTGATTGTGTATTCATGAGCGTAACTTTTTATACAATCGTTAATATTCTGTGCGCGAATTTCAAATTTATATTACTTTTATTCCAATCCTATTCATAGCCGTAAACCCGTTTTGGCTCTTCTCTATTGGCATTACTGAAAATCGACTTTGTCTGTACAAGATGGCTTGAAAAGTTAAATATTCATGATACAAATATACAGTTATTACAATATTGTAAGCCAAGCTTAGAGGAATCATAGTTAAATTCATTTTATTCTTTAAATGGTCATAATAAATACCATAAGTTACTTTCTAATCTCACTTTCTCTTGTAATATTACTTGTGATAATAGAACTACTTTTTAAACTTTCATTTGCTGACTATAATAGTTGTAATAATGTATTTTGCTTTTTAATTACAGCGTATTTTAATATACTAGATTAATTTAATAATTATAATGAAAGATTGTCGATAAGGATTAAATAATAATTTTGTAATGCAGTGCATTATGACATTGGCTGCCCCTTTTGTTACCAAGAGAGGTTCCTGCTGCCCTACCTCAAATATTTATACTGGAATTGAATAGCGCTATGTCTCCAGAACTCTTGACTGCTGCACAAACTACGTCAGCATCGAGGGAAGGCAATTCGGTATTGTAGGCTAATGGATTGACTGATATCGGTTTTCACACGTGATCCCGCATTGGATTGCCTTTAATTTTGCCCGTGTCTCATTTTTATTTTATTCCATTTTTATTTCTGTTTCTCACTCCAGTTATGACGGAGAGGACCTGCGGTCGATAAAATTAATTAATATAACTCAACATGCCCTGACGGATGACGATCATATTTCCAAACTCTGAACACTGCCATTTCTCTCGCAGAATTCTGTTGTGACTTGATGAATGAATGTATCAGGGAAACAACGGAATGGAAATCATTGTGATGGAGAGGGAGAGGGAAGGAAACTCCGTGGTCGATCTCACGTACAACACCTAGCAAAAGTGTAACAAAAACATGCTCATACGAATTGAAATATGTTTTGTATATAAATACTAATAACGCAAAACACTTACATTTTATGGTATTTTAATGTTAATGCTACTAAATCAATACATACTAAGTGAATCTACCCCACAGTACACGTTTAATAATATTGTGGTAAGTTAAAGCACTACAACACAAAGGAGTCGATAGAGAATTTCTTTTAATACTCCAAATCTAGTTTAGTTTCTACGCCTTAATATTTTTGCCAATATGCCGTTCTTGCGCACATTCACCGAAACACTACCTTCTCCCTCTCTTCTTCTTCTTCACCTAGTCATGTCAACATGGTAAACCGAAAAGGCCGTTTTTGTCATTGGTTAAAGCTGATCGAATGTTCATCGATACATGGAAAGAAGACCCTGGCGTGATGGGTTGCATGCACATCTCGGCTCTTATTTCTAAATTGCTAGGCCCGAGACTTCCTTCGTCGCGTAATGATCCAGATAGAATGTAGTTTTTTAAGCATTTTTTGATAAAGTTCATGCTTGCGTTGCATTATATTGTGGGATTAACAATATGTGGGGAAGTGTGTTGTAGCATTGAGTTAGTTAATAATTGGAAATGGCGGCTGGAAAAGATTACGTAAGCAAAATTAGGGTCTGCCCTTGCGCAACATGAAGTAGAAGCGTTCTTTTTAACTGTCTTAAGGAAGAGTTGAGTGTGGACGCTTGAGGAGAGAGGATGTGCCGCCGTCTGTTTCAAGAGTAGACTTCTTGGTTAGCGTCCATCATATATGTAAGTGATATTTATGGTTTATTAATGTATCATACATCTAACTTGAATAATGTTTGTTTTCAGTGTACACCTAGGCCAAATATTTTGTCAATTTATTCGCGTTTTAATCAATAATTAATAGGGTTTCTGTAGATTAGTGTTGCAGCTACTTCCCCAGTTTGAACACAGTTTGTTAAATGAGTTACAGAATGACGAGTGATAGCAGGGGGTCGCGATAATATTGGATTAGCGAAGTTATTGTAATTAAGGCACAGCATTTGACTAAAGTTTCTGAAGTATCCTAAATGTTCATCAAGTTAACGTATCCGTCGTATTTTTTCTGGTAAGTGTAAAGCATTTTTTTTTTTTGTATTAGAGACAATTATGCCTTTTTAGATTGGGCTGAAATTTCTTGCGGTAAATCCATTTTCTGTAAGAGCAATAACAACAGACAAACTAATTAAACCATCTTTACCTTCATATGTACAATAAAAATAGCATTGAACTAAGGTAAATGATTAGAAAACAGACATTATTATTAATTTTATTTTATGAATATCTGTTAAAAAATCTAGTATACAAAACTAGCTCATGGAACCCGTTTATAACGCTATAGAAGTATTGCATTCTTAAAGAACTACGAAACTGCCATCCTTCATTTCTTAAACATTTACTGGTACAATAAAGTATAGCATCATAAACAAGTTTACAAATAACGCCTTTATCGCCCGGAAGATCCAATTGAAATGAGGGGGGTTAGGAACTGTTTGAGGAAATGGATAGACACAAAAAATTATGCAATTAAGGGAGATGATCTCGTTGGGGTTTAAATCTGAATGTGGGATAGAACAGTGCATAAAAACAGGAGCCAAACTCCCTGGAATGCGCTCTCGCAGCTCAGACAAGGGGCATGGCGGATGATTACGATCACTGACTAACGAATATTAGCAGAGAATTTGCTTCATATGTGATGAGGGTCAATAATAAACACAATCTGACTGAATGTAAAGGTATGAAAGAATGAAGGAGAACAAAGTATCCATCACACTACTTTACAGGACCGAACAGTGGGAGACAGTCATGTTGTAAGGCAGGAAAGGAGAGGAGAGAACAGGTAAATTTCTGATGAAAGTGAGACAGCTCAGGATTGAAAAGACTGACAACTGGGGAGCGGGTTGAGGAAAAACAAATTGACCGAATTCAACTGTGTGTCATGTAAATTTCATTGAATTTTATGTGTATATTTAATATTTCTTTTTAAATTCTTCTTCTGGTATTTATTTTTACTGCATTATAAAAGCACGTAGGCTCCGTTGAACCCTAGCGTCTGTTGAATCTGTTTGGTATTGCGTTGGTACCACCGGGATAAATGCACTCCTACTAGTAGTTTCAAATATCGCTTATATTATCCGTAAAAGGAGATCATGACATGCACCGCTTTCTGTCACTTTCAAATAACTACCAGGTGTTAATGTAAAATTATATTTCATGCTAAAGAAGCTCAAATACGATACGCTTGCGATATTATAAGCATCTTGTGATTATTTAGTTTACCAGACCACGTGATCTCTCTCTTATTGTTTGTCATACTCAGAACTAAAACTATTTTGTAGGTGCAGCGATATTTTCGCATGCGCTAGAACTGTAAAATTATTAAGTCAAAAAATCTCTGCTTCAAACAGCATTGGATCACCTTGTAACAGAATCAATGGAACGAAATGAGATAAATTGAAAGATCAGAAATTTTATGAAAAGTAAATATCCATCCCGGCATTTTCCTAAAGAGAAAACCACGAAAAAAACCAAGTCTGGCTTGATGACAGACCCCAAAACATTTGAACTTAGGACCTTCCGAAGGTGTTACCGCCTTGAGCCACCTCGCCCTATATGAAGTGATATTAAATTGAGCTTGGAATTTTTCTGGAATTGAAGAATCAGACTTGAAAAATTCGAGTCAGAGCCGGGATTCAAACCACGAATCTCCAGCCTTCTGGGCTGATTCTCTACCAAGTGACCTAACGTGTCCTCCAAGCACAGAATCACGAACCTCTCTCATCTGATTCTACATGTCCCTGAGATCTCCCTAAGGTTTCTGTACTAGGAGAGATTTATTCCTTAAGAGGCGACTCATAATGCTACGAGTACTTATGACCCAGACCTCTAGTTTATCCGCCATCTACAGAGCGTTCCTTATATTGCAGGGCCGCGGATCGCGCGTATAATGCTCCCCGTACTGTCTATTACATTGGGGGATAAATGGGGTTTCTCCAAAACATATTGCTTTGTGAGGCAGTGGGTCAACAGTACCACCAACGAGGTTTTGTAAAATCCAGTTACAGAAATTTAATCCTTTTTCGTCTTCTCGAGGTTGTTATTCCCTCTGTAGAAATTCAATTTTAAAAGTTTAGCGGCTATATTAACAGAGGTTTTTGAAACACCCAGTTGCTGTGAAACAAGTCTTAGAGATTTTTTTGGAGAGCGTTCGAATGATGCACCACTTTCGTCAACTTTTTTTCCTCTTTTAGAACATTTCTTTTTCGCTTCTTACGTTTAGCGTTTAGCGATCCCGTAGCCGTAAATTTATTAACCAGACATCTAACAGTTTCTCACCCTGGAACTGGAATACCAGGAAATTTCTCCTGAAACTGTCTATACACCTGCCTACATGATTCAGTTTTACATATGTAACGCACATAAAAATTCTTTGTTCAAGCGTGAATTTTTCGTTAGGCATTTCAGTAGGCTAATAAGAATAATCTAATGACACAACACAGATATCTTGAATAAACGTTCACTTTTGAGATACGCAAACTCTAGTCTTTACAGGTGGAACAGAAGGCAGCAACTGACACAGTATAACACAAGTGATAAACGTAGTCTTGAACGGGTCATTCACCGCTAGTGCGCTACTGGCATAATTCCGAGGTCATAGCAGTACAAGCGAACTATACTCGATAAATAGCCCGGCTATAAATGGAACGTATGGTATATTGGGGTTAATTTCTATATATTAAATTCTGCTATTTTAGTCTTCATCTCTCAGCTGATATGGAAGTCTGTCTGGCAAGTGTAAAAATGAAACTTTGCACTAAAATGATTCTGAACACAAGCAATGTGAGGGTAGTGGGATTTATGCTTGAAGATTATCATAATAGAAGCTGACATCATTAGATCATATAAAATATTAAATTATCCGAATTAATAGTTCCCATTTAAAAACTTAACTGCTGTGCATCTAAACGTAAGAGAAAATACATGACGTGAAATAAAGATGCAGCCAGAAAGAGAGAACAACAATGAAGGAAAATTCTGTGGACAGATGACATTTTAACGCAAAGAAGATAAACAAAATGATATAAAGAAACGTCCTGATGATGAAGAGCGATATAAATGGAAGATAAGACGAGTGACACCAGGAAGCGAAAGAAAGAAAGAAAAAAGCAAAAGAAGTGAGGAATATTAAATGTGGGACAAGGAGGTCATCGTCATCATTCAAGGGCTGTTTTTATGTAACTATTCGCTCCTCATCCATCAAGCCATCTTTCCAAAGTGTGACAGGCCTGTCAACGTATTTTTTTCTGTGGATGGTTGGTATCAACGCTGTATTTGGAATTTTATTCTCTACTGCATTGTAAAGTTTACTCGTCTGGAATTATTTTGGTAAAGAAGGTTATAAAGATACAGTAAGGCATTATGCACTCGTTTTATTGCTTTTAATAGTGCAATTACCTGTGCGGCATCGAAGGCGAAAAATGCTGATAATAATGCATGAATTGAAAGGATAATTTGAAAAAGAATTTTTTTAAGGAATGAAACGTTCCAGACCTAAGATTTGGCATTTATGCAGACTGAAGAAAAACTGAAAAAAACTCGGTGAAGGAGCACGGTCCTGGCGGAAATGAAACCCCAGACCTGGTCCGTACATTAACAATCTCAGCCACCCGTGTTTGTCTTGCCATTGATGAAGACTAAGGAAAATTTCGAAAAGGTTTCAAGGATGACTGTCCTGGTAGGAATCAAACGTCACGTTCATCTTGGCCTACATTGTTGGTTTTAGTTTTAATTTTTAATTAGTAGAGTTAGAATGAGATACGTGAAACGTTCCTGTTTTTGAGTAAATCTATTCATTAATTTAATATATATATATATATATATATATATATATATATATATATATATATATATATATATAAAGGTGTTAAAACATTTGTAAAACGCTTATTATACAGGTGCAAAAGGTATGTCAAAACATTGGGGAAACATTCGTCACATATACAAAATAAAACAAATATAATCTGAACATAGAGCCGAAATTATTTTATTCCTATTGCTACACATGTATCACATAGCAGAATATTCAAAAACAGAACTGTGGGAAACTGATAATCTTATGAAAAATTCAAAATGTTCTCCGTTATATTCATCTTCTCTCATCACATGCATTCCCTGATGTATTCCTAGAGTGTCTCGTATTGTCTGGCAGTCTTGCAGAATACTAGCACGAAGACTCTATACATCTTCGGCTAATTCATAGATCATATAAGCTTCTATCAACTCCGTATTTGAATACATTATTTTACTGTATCTATAACGATGTCCGTAAACACATAGAATTTACAATACGTGTTCGGGGCTACGTCAAGCAATGAAGTGGGTAATATAACAAGCGGACTGAATGGTACAGAACGACCACACCAATGGTGGACCTAGGAACTAAGAGTAGTTACAACACCATTACCCCAATTTAGGCAAAAGCGAATGTTTACCTACTGTACGTATTAAGCAATTGTTCCGTTGTGGGTTTACTGCCACAAGACAGCTTTGCTGGCATTTTAGCTTGCAGCGTGTAAACTGAGTTGTAGACAAAGGGTTCTAACATGGATATAAAGCATTTCTGGACCCATGTTCATATAACATATTTGCACTTTCTATATGCTTCCTAGTTTTTGAACATGTCTTTTTGTTACAATTTGTATACGTGTGACTTGTAAAGTGAGTCGGTATGCGCTGGAATACAGGCATCAGGATCGTGCATCCAAAAACTGTTGCAGTTTGGAAGGTGATTCAATTGTGCATTTTTTGGTGATGGTATTTCGTCCCCTACGTCCATTTGCACCTTCATGAAAGTTTTATACAGGATAACGAAAAAGTTTTTATAAATGTATAAATTTATCAACAAAATAATATCTTTAGTTTTGTCAGTTCCCAAAGTAACGGTTGCATTTCCTCAACGACATTGTTCGCTATAAATATAAATATGAAAAGGAAGAAACAGGTAGGCACAGTGCATTGAACTAGAGACTGTTACAGAACATAGGAAACGTGCTTTTACTTTGAATAAAGTCACTAAAGCGTTAAGGGTTCTTATCTGTTGGGTGTTTAGTTCATAACATGAATCAGGCAAGGGCAATGACTATTTCATGGCATCGTGCAGTTTTTGTGACAGAGAAGCGCAATATTCAAACAATGGACAATATTGGAGATGATCAGCGGCAGGTCATTTCTGACTACCTGCTTCATACCAACAAAATGGTTTGTTAAATGAATTAATGAAGTGTTTATTGAAACTAACATGCATGATACTATCTGTACAGCCTTCGCACGGTTTCACAGTACAGTACATGCGTTTCATAATACACAAAAATACTGTTCTTAAATAAATTAGTAAATAAGTTATACCTCCATTACTTAAGATAGTTAAAATACTAACAATATAATAATTCCAATATTAACTTATTAAAAACATCCAGAACACGGCACCCCCATGTCTGTATTCGCTTTTTTCATACCTGCTCCTCATTCTTGCCTGCCAGCAGAGCCCCCGTAAGCCCCTTGCCTTGCAAAGAGAGGTGTAATAAAGAAAGGTACTGAACTTTTGTCATATAGTCTCTCCAACATCTACAGCACATGAACTTGCTACCATCGTTGCAAGGGTGTTAGGAAATCTTCCTGCAGAAATATTAAATAATGTTTTCTTGAACGGACAGCACGTCATGATTAAATGTATGAAGGTTAATGGGAAGATCTGCTACAAACAACGTCACATAGGGAAGCAACAGTTTACGGCGACAGGTGTGTTTGGCTTTACTTCTTCATTGTTATCTCCGCCCTCCTGCTGTACTCCATGTTGAGTGATTCGTCATCCGAGAATACTGTTATTTTTAGTCAGTACTCTGAAACAGGGATTTCTCCTTCCCCTTAAAACAAAGCAATTATGGGCGATGAAATCAAATTCAGTGTACATATATAAACGAATAAATTTATAATTGCATATTTGACCCAACCATTTATAGCATATTCATAGTTTCCTTGTTGGATAAAGCGAAATGTTGTTCTGCACAAAATTATCGAAGAGGATGCAAAACTGTAGAGTGACGTAATGGTTTATGACCCATACCTGACCAGGACTATTAAACTGTGGAGGATTTTTCTAAAGACTACGCAGAGGGAAAGCATATTTCTCTTTTGAACCATTAGTCGCACTCGATCCCAGTTCCTTCATCAAGAACGTGTAAACAACTCCTATTACATAGAGTTAGGTCAGAGAACTCAAGCTATAAGTGACAATGCCGAGAAAATCGCGAAATCAAGTCAGCAATGGGAAGAGAAAAATTGAAATCAGAACGCTTAAACTCTAGTGACGCAAAATGTTCGCGGCGTCATGAAACGGTCTGACTGAAGTCAAATAAAATTTTCGAAACTCCGGGAGTTAGGGACAGTTCAGAGTTATCCGTTAGTTTTTTACACTGATCGTGCTCAGCTAAGTTTTTCACTGACTTTGTTTTTTTGTTAAGCGGATATCATTTGAAGCAGCCTGGTGTCGCAGTGGTTGCCTTAGTTTTTCTCTCAATCAAAGAGGTTAAGTAAAGAGGCAGATATCAGTGGTTTATTGTTAATTGAATGCTTTGCATTTGGACATGTCCCTCCAGTTCTTTTACCCGAGAAGCACCGAGGCATCTCCCAATGCACTGGACTTCTCACCTTAGCCAGGGCAGCGAAGGAATTTTCCCTTCGTAATTAATAGAAGCGGGAAAGAAGTGTGAAGATTACAGCAGAGAAGAGGAAGAGGGGTTTAGCAGAGGAGGTTATGAAGTGATCAACTCCCGTACTCAACAATCCAACTCCTGCATCCCCCATACACACCCTGAGAGAACCCTCTAAGACAAATCTGCTTCCTCCCCTCCGATACCAAAACTCCCACCCGACCAATAATAATTCAGTAAATAGTTTCACTAGTCATTTTCACCATTTAATCATCAATCCACCGTGAAATCCCGTTTCAACTCTTTTTAACAATTATCCATTTCTGTCAATAATAATTTCTCAAAAGAAATTAGATTAGTAGCATAAAAAGTGCTATAATGAGGATTTTAGCCAGCATGAATTCCATTGCGTATGATCTTCTAAGGGAAGAAAGCAAAATATTCATTCGGAATTGCGTTCAAAGAAAAGAAAAGGTAACAATGTGATGGTGCTATATCGGGTGAATATGGTGGTTGCACTAGTCTCTCCCAACCAAGACTAATTTGTACTTAAATTCATATAAAACAGATATTGTCTATAAACTGTTTGATATTGGAATAAAGGTTTATAAATTTAGAAGTTGTTAATATTTAAAGAAATCAATATTAAAAATATTATAACTTAATAAGCTTACCCTAAAGCTCTTTTAAAGATATAATAGATACAATTACAATTATGATAATAAATCCAAAAATGTCACTAAATGTGAAATATGGGTGAGAAGGAATTTTATAATAGTTTGATATCTCCCCTAGCTTTCCATTTACACATCGCTGCTTTTTAGCGTACACAGTGGCGTTAATTGTTTGGACGGATATCAACAGCTCTCACTAAACACTTCATTTGGTGCAGTGGTGGTTTTGGATGTAGAGATAAATTCATAGACTGCCGCCTATCAAGAAATGAGCCTTCTTCTGTCAAATGCAAATCAGGTGCTGTGCATTATATATTATTATTATTATTATTATTATTGTTGTTTTTTAATAAAATAGATTTCGGTTGTAATTCTTCTCCCTATTCTTCTTATTTCAGTACACGGAAATAAGACAAGGTTAAAGCTTGTCTGGGTAAATATAGAAGGGATTTGAATTCATGTTATTTAATTATAGAACCGTGACAATTAATAAGTCTAGTTATAACTAGTTTTTCATTAAAATATCTTTAATAATCAATCTTCGAACTCCATTTCTGGTCTACAAATATAGTCAAGCAGATCCTTCTCTTTCTGTTTGTTGAACTTTGTTATATATGAGGGTGGTTTGATTTTAAAGAAAAGTCCATTCTTCCAACATACTTTATTTTCGACATAGTTCCCACGAAGTTAAACGCACTTGCTCTAAACGTTTCTTCAGGTTTCTGATTCCCCGATACTCTCAAAATACTCGTATGAGCTTTTCATTTGACTTTTATTTATGTCCAGGCAGGAACGTTTTTAGTTTCGGATCAGATGGTAATCTGAGAGAGCGATTGGGTAAATAGGCGGATACGAAAGAATTTCAACTCGTAGTTCGGTAAATTTGTTCTCATCGACGCGGCACATTGTCATGGTGAAACAACATCATGTTTTTGGCACTGTACGGATATTTTTCCGCCATCGCTTTCTTCATCTTTTCAGAAGATAATGCGTGGTGTCCTCCAGTAACGGTTTCTCTTTTCTGCAACTAGTGATCGTCGGTCCTGATGGGGTAGTGGTAACCATACTTGCATTGTAAACCCAAGATCGCGGGTTCAATCCCGGCCAAGATCGATGAATTTTTCGGTCGTAAAAATTCTAAGCATAACTTCCTTCTGAAGGGAAGTAAAGCCGTGCGTACCGTGTCGTACATTTACAGCACGAAAAAGAATCTCAAACCTGAAAGAAGAGACCTCTGAGCAAAGTTTATTCGGCCGTTTCACGCCCTGAATTGAATGGGACAATGATAATCTGAGGTGTTAAAGAGCGTCCGTAAATAAAACAAATCAACAACAACTAGTGATCAAGAGAATTTCTTTTGCCTCCTAAAAATTCGAAGCCAGCACTTCTCCAGCGTGAGAAACGCTCTTCGCCTTTTTGGGGCGGTTCGCTTCGCACGTTCCACTGTTTATCTACCGTTTTATTTCATAATGGCAAAACCCCGTAAAATCGGTTGGATTATTCTTAAACATTTCCAAACAGTCGGTCGATGTTCGTATGCGATTTTACTTTTCCTCCAGAGTGAAAAAATGCGCTTTCCATTTTAAGTAAAACATTTTAATTATAGAAAATGATTCTCTACCAACTCGCGCCATTTCCTTCATTTGTCAGTCAAAACAGTATCATGGACTTTATCGATGATTTCAAGCCTCACCTGATTTTGAAACTCCAGTACGTGGTACACCCTTAATGCTTTTTCTTCCATGCATGGATTCATTTACCTAAATGCAGTCGGTTTTATAGGAAGAGATGTCATTGAATGTGGGAAAATGTTTCGCATGAATTCCTTTGCTATTTTCACTTCCACAAAAAAGAACCAGGAATCCCAATCTTATCCATTACACCAGAAGGATTTGTGACCACAGGATATTGATTTATAGAAAGCAAACTTCATGGCCACATATAGAGATATTGCTGTCGCCCTCTGTTACTATGCGAACTTGTCAAATGATTCATTACTTAATTATCACAAATAACGAAAGGGTTGAGATTACCAACAAATTCACGGACGTGGTGAGTCTGGAAGGCTCACATCCTCGACTGATATTTATTAGGATTATTTCACGAATTAAATCAGAATTTAAATATAATCCCTCTAAACTTGGCTTACTTAACCTTTACAAGCAATCTTGCTACAAAAGAATGCCGATTGTCAGTAATGCCACAGAGAAGAGCAAAATACGGGTTTATGAGTGGAATAAGAATAAAAATGATATATGTTTAAAATTCGTGCACAGGGTATTAACAGTTATATAAAATGTTATACTTATGGATTTCTATTATATTCAGAAACCTTAAGACTGAATTGGACAAAAGTGGATTATTACAAGCGCTACCGCTCGATTTTCCAATACCAACTGGGGGAGACAGAGAGACAAGGGGGGGGGGAGATAACATACAGTGTGTCTATGTTTCGTTGTATGCTGTAGCTTGGAATTCCTAAAATTAATTTCCACATTTGACCCATCACCAAAACACTTTGAAGAACCCTCCATTTTGCGTTATGATTGTCGATTGTCCATGCTTTCGTTGCTATCAATAGTTTCACACCGTCTCTAGCAAAAGTGGTCAGTAAATGCGCGTTCAGAAAATATATAATGTAGGTATACAGTTGGCTACACTGACTAAAAGACAAATGCACGTCCAGTGTTAAAACGGATCTGATAATTTTTTCGATAATTTCACTCCGTTATCCGGTTGTGATTGATCAAAATTCAAAATTTTGTTTCGCATCATTAGTCGATTTTAAGACGACGTCAGATGAGTGAAATAGTCATTGTAACATCATTTAACATTTGTAGTTGATTAGGTGCAGTTCAATAAACTACTGTAGATCAAACAGGAATGTACATCGCAATTTAATAGCCACTCTTTTATCCTCCACAATTTCAAACTCATGAAACATAACATAGAGGTTCATTATCTTCAGATAGAAATCCAGCGCTGAAACTAAAAATAATGCGAAAGGAGGCAGAAACTGAATGGGTAGAAATAAGGATTTAAAAGGGATGAAAGTTGGGGAAGAGGAAGGTGAAAATGAAGATGAAGCAGAGAAGAAATGGCATAAAACGTGTGCGATCGGTGGGAGTGTATAGCGTTACACAGGCGACCCCTGTTGGCTTGCACATCGGCAACTGGGAACACTGCGGGTAATTCAATATTGAGTCTGGTCTGCTTGGTTTTATGTGTCTTTACACTGGAAGGAGGCAAGCAAAACCGGGCCCAGTATCGACAGAATCGGATTTCATTTTCCTCTCTACCACAGCCAATGGGTTTCGGGTGTTCCATTAGCGGAGGGTGGAGGCACTTTGCCGCCGGAGGAGAAGGTGTGAGAGAGGCGGGGGAAGGAACCGTTATTGCCAATCTACGAGAAGGTTATGACGCCCCCGATGAAGATGGACTGACGGGGATGAAGGACGGCGCCAACGAGAAATCCGGGTGTGGCGTCAAAATGCATTTACTCATCTTCTTGAGGATAATGCTGTAAGAATAGATTAGGAATCCTCAAGTTTATGTCAGAAATTTTACATTCTCTGAAAGGCTTTACAGCTTAACTTGTGCTTTAAGGAAAACCTTTTTATTAGTTCCTACAGCAGTGTTAAAATGTGTCTCTAGAGATGAAGAATGTGTTTAAAATATGTGTCGCACGAGCTGAACTTTGTTAGAAGAGTTAAGTTCAGTTTGAAGGCAGGCGAACACTAAGAGACTTTTAGAGATGTCTGGAAATCTGTCATTGTCCAGGCTACAGTTCACAGTGTCAGCTACTGTTACAATAACAGTAGACTGCTGGTGGCATGACAGATTTTATGTTTAAGGGTATCACTTTTTAACTACACACACACACACACACACACACACACACAAACACACACACACCACAAATTCATGCAACAGTTGAATAGTTGGAAAGGAAAAATCCGTGAGTCGAACAAGAATCTTTCATGCTGAAGTTCTAACCAATTGAGCCACCGTGTCCTCCAATCACGGAACCACAAACCCCTCTCATCCCAGGCTATATATGCCGAAGATACCAAGGTTTCCTCTTCTGTGAGACATATGGAAAGGGTAAAATTAATGAACATTTGAACTTATATTTATTTAGGTGTAAATTTCTCCTTTATAATGATGTATACTTCGTGCAGTTTTCGAAACTCAAAACGTTCCTTCCTGGACATAAATTAAAGTAAAATGAAGAGGGCATATAGGACGTAAACTACAGCACTTCATAGCTCAGGTAGTACGCAAGAGTTACAATTGAAATTAAACGTTTTATATTACCCATATTAAAGCGGTTTGGTATGGCTGTTGCCCCCACGTTGGGCGCCAAATTTTGTAGCGGTTTTGACGTCCACAACAATTAAGAGTCCCTATTATAAAGCGGTTTAGTAGCTCCGACGGTGTCGCAGGTTGGACAGCAATCTTGAAGTGTTGTCTACCGGAATGGCCTCACGTTGTCATTCCAAGTTTTGAATATTGATTATTGATCCTTTCTGTATTGTTGCCCAGGCTACAATGACAGCACTTTCTTAGGGGGAATATTGTTGATTCGTACTCAACGGGATTGTGAAAGGAATTCAATGGTGCAAATGAGCACGCGATGCGACATTTATAACGTTCAAAATCTCTCGCGTGCTCTGGTGTTTGCTTACGATAGACATAGCTACGCCGATATAAAGTTATTTGCCGCATGTGAGACCTAAAGATGAGTGCCGCTTATATATAAAATTCAAATGAAGTGATTGTTGGTTTTAACAGTGCCACGGGTTTACATAGGCGCGCGCAATCTTATCCCTATCTTTAAAGGTTAAAACATACATTCTGCATTGAATGGTTCAAATTCACCTGCCTCACGTACCATTCTCTATTTTTGAAAGTTTAAAACATTTTGTCAATATTGGCTATTTTAATAAGCTTACACTACCACAGTCGGTCGGGGTCAAAGCCCCAAACGATTTAAAAGTCCTTCAGTTTACTTACCCTGCTGTAGCTGTCTTTTTTATTAAAAACGGAGGTTTCACTCTTGTCCCTCGGGTTCATTTTATAAAGTTTTATGACCCTTTTGTTGGCTTTCCAAGCTACCGTATCCAAAACACCAAGGAGCTTTCTCTTTATGTTCACAATCAACTCACGTGTTAGCATTATGCGGTATTATGCATATATGTTATCTACATTACTAATTGCAATATTGTGATTTCGCTTGTATAAATATGCATTATAATTATATTTAATTGGGGGCTGGATCGGAGGGACTGTTTCAAAATTCATAATTTATATATTAGTTTATTCAACACTTCAATAAAATGTTTTTCGTTTTGTTCGGAATTAATTTCTTGGATTTTCTCTTGTGTCTTTCTGTAGAATTCTTACAAAGCAAGCAACAATAATCTGTAATAATGGCCCTTCCTATCTCATTTCCATTTATCGAATATTTTGATGGAACTTCTCCCTTGCTCTTCACTGACTGTTTCAAATTTTCAGGAAATGCATTCAAATTAAGAAGAAAGTATAAGTTGAGACTCATTCTGCAATGCAAAAGTGAGAATTTCTGTAGCATTCTGTTTATAATTTTAACTTACTTAGCATGTTTATTTCTTCCTAGAAACTTTTTAATGACTTATTTAAATGTATACAAATCTACTTTTTCAATATGATTCATTGTTGTCACGGCCTGCCTAAAGAGCGACTCGCCTTCACCATATTATACACCTGGCAGGATATGAGGGGCTAGCTTATCCATTAAAGAATCTGAATATATATCAAGCATCCCTATTTCAAACCAGAAAAATAGCAAGAAATTAATGGAACCAAGATATAGTTTTAACAATACTTAAACCCAAATCCAACACATCATGTTAATTACATTAACAATAAGTTGCTTCTGCATTACCTTGCTGCATACCTCAAGGGCGGTCGTCCGGAGTATGTAGCGTAACGTTCTTCTTCTTCTTCTTCTTCTTCTTCTTCTTCTTCCTCTTCCTCTTCCTCTTCCTCTTCCTCTTCCTCTTCCTCTTCCTCTTCCTCTTCCTCTTCCTCTTCCTCTTCCTCTTCCTCCTCCTCCTCCTCTTCCTCTTCCTCCTCCTCTTCTTCTTCTTCTTCTTCCTCCTCCTCCTCCTCCTCTTCTTCTTCTTCTTCTTCTTCTTCTTCTTCTTCTTCTTCTTATCTTCTTCGAAATCTCAATCTCTACTCAACGCTTACCCTCCTAAAAACCCGTCATATTTCTCTATGCGCATGTGCAGAGCTAGTTCCTTCCCAGTTCAAACATATAACTGTAGTATGCACAACACATGGAACCAGGAAACAACCGCTTGGCATACATGCCCAACAATATATAAACCCAACCTTTATTGTTGACTTCTGTATTGTCAACAATATTTTATAATAACTCTCCTCCTACATGCCACAATCTTATTTTAAAATTGCCATCTTTACCCATTACTCTGATTTGCTGACCTACAAAAATTCTTCCTTTTATTTTTGCAACCAAAAGAGTAGAAAATACGGTTTTTTTTGCCTCTCTTTTCCTCTCTCTGTTAACTGCTTTTACAAATTGCTTCATCACACAAAGTTTGATATGTAAAGGTTTTGAAAGATTTTTTTTTTTTTTTTTTTTTAAATCCAAAAGCTCGCAACTTACATTTTCACGACCTGTGTTAAACTGTTTCTTTGAAGTTTTGTCTTTGTTTTTATAATAACAAAATATTACCAAAATTAGGATTGTTTAAGCAACACCTTTCAATTATTATCAGCCGTATTGCACAAGATAAAGATAGCAGCAAAAGGAACATATTTATAAGTTTAATTCTTCCTTTCAACAA
Organism: Metallyticus violacea; assembly: GCA_030762175.1. Lineage (NCBI taxonomy): Eukaryota > Metazoa > Arthropoda > Insecta > Mantodea > Metallyticidae > Metallyticus > Metallyticus violacea. The sequence continues at coordinate 26,915,218 of CM060845.1, read as the reverse complement.
ACACTATTTTACCACTCTAACAACTCAATTCACAATACAAGATGGTGTAAGCAGGTGGAATGTGCTGCTAATTGTCTGAAAATAGTCAGTTAGTTCTTTTAAAAAAAACCTTATCCCAGCAGATGAAAAAGATAACTGTTACCAAACATTTATCTAGAACTTGGTCAGCCAAATATTTTCTCATACATTAAATTTAGATGTATGCTATAAAAGATGCATATCGTAATATTTTTCAGTAATCTATATGTTCTTTGTTATAGGTAAGCGGTTTCAACTTTCAGTCTTTCCCACTGTAGGTGGTGAGTAAATTAGAATTATATTGTAGCATAGCATAGATTACACTTTTTTATTATAAATGTCCTTAGTTTTATATATTTTTCCATAGGAAATATTTTATGTTGTTACATTTGGACGTGTGATCGTCCTTTAAGAATATGAATATCGCAATGTATTTCTCTCCATATAAAAACACCGTGTATCCGGCTTTATTAGATGAGCTCCAGCGAGCTTTTATTGTAGTATTTTTAATTTTTGAGGCTATGAAGCAGTTGCTATGAGATGTGTCGACGATGTGATCCCACGTTAGGCGCTAAATTTAAAGTGGAATGTTGTAGTTGATGTCGCGGGGGCGGTACTAATTCGAAGACAATCGGATTTTGATTAATTAGTGCTGGCTGGGATCACCTCGATGTAATAATGTCTGATAGAGCATCTACCTGAGGGTCCCATTTTGTACCCCGGGTCTTTCAGGGGCCCGAAGTCGCTTTTTGCACCCTTGTAGTCACGGGAGAAGAGGAGGTGAAAGGAAACGACGTAAATCACGCGACATACCTCGTTCAACGCCTAGAAGTGTTTGGTATTCATACGATAGTTTGTTGACGGTCACCTGGTTCGTTACCTCTTTGACGACGACATTATCAGCCTTGGTGCCTAAACTGAAGTTGAAACTGCATCTTACTGTGCCAACTGACACCACTTGAAAACCTTAAAAGCGTCTACAGCCCAAACCGAAGTCCATCTCTGCGTCTCATAACTGCGGGCCTAGCTGCCCAAAAACCACTTAGACCGTGTAGCTCCGCAAGGAAGTTTTCCTTTTAATATTAATGTCAAAGTGTCCCACGTGGTCCTCAGAGCTCACGGTTCGCTGAACCTTCAAAATATTCAAATATTATTGTTGAGTCTGACTTTAAACTTTTCATCTCTTTGGTCTCTGATTGGTGAGTTCGTGATCATCCGATGTGAAAGTGACATTTGCTCCTGTTATATTTTTAACGAACTTCCGGGCTTTATCAGCAAGTGAGAATACGTTCCGACTCATGCCCCACACTTACACGCACTTAGCCTTGTTAGCATATACGAATATATACATTCACTCTCGGGCACGCAGAGTGCGAAGATCTGTCACAGCTGAGTTAAGGAAAATTAACGGCCTAAAAGATTCATGGAGGCGTGGGTATGTGTGTGATTAGCAAACAAGAACTTAGCAATATTATTGAGAAAATTATTTTATTATAACAGTGAATAATAAAAAAAAGCTTTGAATGAAGAAACTGATAAAAAATTAAGTTGTATGTTGCTCAGCAAGTAGTTGCATTTAGAGGTAGACAATACTCTAAAAGAGCTAAATTGCAAAAACGATAACAAAATATTTGAGCAGTTTATCTCATTCCTTCGACGTAAAGGAGGGTCCCAAAGTAACAGCGCTTGAGACTGTTAAGGAAAACACTTTGCACGAGAGTGGGAAAGTTTGTAACGTTCTGACAGCAATGGCAGAGTCATATAGGCGTAAATGTGGCCATTTCCTTCATCCGTGCACTTAGCACAGTCATGTAGTTGGACAAAGTAAAAGCTTTAAGCCAGAACGTAGCTTTAGGCCCCTTCATTGTTCCCTCACACAACTTTTACTTTGATGCAGCTGGAGGTAATATCTAACAAAAGCCTAATAGAAGTTTCATTTCCCAAAGAGAAAAGAAATTTGGCGCTATATCGGCGCACACAACAATGTTATGGCGCCTGTAGTAAACGGTTCTTTTACAACTTGGAAACCACTTGCTTAGAATTCGATGATGCTTTCCCTACCATGAACACCTACCAAACTTTATTTTGGGCTGGAAAAATATATCGAGGAAAAGCGCAGGAAAATTTAATATAATGAAGTTTTTGTAAGGAAACTATTTATGAAATTACAACAAAACGTTATTTTTGTTCTTCTTGCAATATTTAAATTCTCGGGTTTCATGATTTCTACTCTGGGCACTTATTTATGTAGATCGAAAACTTTTTCTGGTTTTTAGCGAATTCCGAAGGAATGAAACTATTGTAGCTGTGCTCGTAAAATATCTATTTTTTTATTTTTTTAGTCAATTCCGAAAAATTTAAGCTTTTGCGATTGCATAATATAATTAATATGGAATAAATTTTCCAAATATCCATGGACCGTATCTACTAAGTACGGAAAAAGGTAAAAAAATATAACACATATACACACACCATTTTTGTTTTTTCTCAAAAAACTCGTCGGTCCTAGTGGTGTAGCGATAACCAAACTTGCCTTCCAAACACAAAATCGCGGGTTCAAAGATGGATTTTTCGGGCGTAAAAATCTTAATTATGGCTTCCTACGGAAGGGAACTAAAGTCATGGGTCCCGTGCCATAAATTTACGGCATGAAAATAACCTCAAGTCTGAAAAAAGAGGCCTCTGAATAAAATTTGTCGGCCGTTTCACGTCCTCAATTGAATGGGACGCTGATGACCTGAGATGCTAAATCAACGAAACTGCGCATATAACAATCAATTAACAAACAATTCGTCTGGTTCGTTAACCAGCAAACCTGGACCATTGGGGTTAACCTAAAGATAAAATTTAACAATAATAACAACAACAATAATAATAATAATAATAACAATAATGGAAAATCGCTCTAGCGCCACATTTCTTGCTTTTTATCAACGAACCTCGATAGGTTTCTTTAAAATAATTAGTAGTTACCGAAAATCAGAGCAATCTGGCTATTCGGAGTGCATGGAGGTTAAAGAGAAATTATAAAATCGCTCTAGCGGTTGCAATTTAATTTTTTTTTAAGGAAACTGAATATATGCCATTGAAATATAATAAAAAAATAGTTTTCCAAAATCAGTGAAATTGTACTGTTAGGTTATCCGAAACCCAATATTTAAAAATCGCTCTAGAGGCATTAATATTTCTTTCATACCATTTAAACAAAATAAAGATATAGTTTGTGAAAAACAGGAAAATTCGGCCATTAGGAGGGGGGTAAACCTTAAGCCCAAAAATTAAAAATCGCTCTAACATTCCCTAATAGTTGATTTTCAAACACCTAAACTCCGCATATACCAAATAAAATAAAAAAAACAGTTTCTGAGGGTAATCGGATCTTTAGGAGTACCGGTATACTTGAAAACCGAAATTTAAAAATCACTCTTTTCTTTAATTTTTCTCTTTAGTGTTTTAAAACAAAAAGACATTGGTTCAGCATATAAACTAAATGTATAACTATATATATATATATATATATATATATATATATATAACAAAAACGTTATCGTGAAGATAGAAAATGAGAAATGTTAATTTGTGTTATATGAGGTTTATATTTGTATGTAAGACGGCTCTGTAATAACCTTGTGAAAACGTTCTCGTTACATACTTTTTCCTATAATAAGATTTAAATTACATTTCAAAGCCACTGAAAATCGGCGAAACTTTCAATTGTTTATTGCTGATTGAGTGTATATTTGCGTAGTATATTGCAGTTGTTTTTAAAATAGTAACATTTGTTTGTTTTATTGAAACATATGAACATCTTATTAAATACACAATGAAACTCAAAACTTTCTGTCATTTCTCGGTTTTAGTAAAGATGATATCAAGGGTTTAGTTCATAAACAAGATTACATTTAAAAATATTTTAAGATACACACACAGTATAGCTTTGTCTATCAGTGGTCATATATTCAATTTAATTAATAATATACCATTCGCTTTTAGGTTTAACCTCAACAACAAAAACACCACCAACAACAACAACAATAATAATAATAATAATAATAATAATAATTAAAAAATGTGATTTCTCTTTTACGATACTTATAGATTGCAAGAGTTCTAATTTTATTCCCCTACTAGCACCATACAGTAATGTCAAACTTATTTCATTTTTGGTAATTAATACATTAATAAGTTCATCATTTGAATTTTATATTCTCCTTTAAAAGTTAGTCTAATAGGTGAGGAATTAGCTTAGTTTACGCAGCTCCAGCGTGACGGAACTTTATAGTTTACAACTTTCACACTACTGCCCTTCAAACACTATAAGAGTATCTCTGCTTGCTGTTAACCTCAAATAGGCACCGTTTCTTGTGAAAATAAAAACGTATGTTGAATATTCTGAGTATTGATAATATACTGTTCTAGCAGATAGTTTTCTAGTCTTAACAGAATAAATATACTGCGTAATTCAAAACTAAACAATGTTAACGGCAGGAGCGAGTGTAATCATTGAAGGAGAATGGCAGGTTAACAAAGGCTGGATAACAGTAGAAATACTGAAGAGAACGAAACGGCAAAGAAACTCGCATGAAAAGGTTTGGAAGAAGGGCCGTAGAAAGAGAGAAGAACAAAAGCAAAGGGTAAATAAAGTAAGGCAAAATCACGTTTCTTGTTTTCTGTGTCTTATTAGATACGCTTAGTTAAACTCTACCTACCGACTTTGTTGAAATTCTGATTTTTGCCCTTTGACTTTAATTTTGACTCCGGGGTTCTTTGAACAACCGAAACTGCATTAAGTAGTATTATTTTATTATGTATAAAGAAAAGGTGTTGGATATTTTTTGTAAAATTCTAAAACCACAAAAATTATTTTTCTTTAATTGAAAAACAGTTTTTATTCCAGTGCTAAACTTGTTTATTATGGTTATATGTTTTTTTTTTTTTTGAGTAGTGTTAAACGCCCGTTTTCACTACTGAGGCACCACAGGCGGTGGACACTGGTGATACATGAGATGAAATGATAAATTGGGAAAGGATATTTTTTTTTAAGGAAGGAAGCGTTCCAAGCCGAAGTTTAGGTACCTCCCCGGCATTTGCCAGTTATGAAGACTGAGGAAAACCTGGAAAAAACCCCAGTTAGGACGATCCTGGCGGGATTCGAACCGCAGACCTCCCGCTCACGAGTACGTGCCTTAACGACCTCGGCCAGCCGTGGCGGTGTGTTATATGTTTTTAAATTAGGTTCATTGTAATGGAGATTTTTATTTCCATACTTGTTGAAATACACATACATCATCACTTACAGTATATTTTCTCCCATTTCATAACTCAATATTACTGAAAGCCAATGTTTCTAATTAAATGTATATTTTTAACCTAGAATTCGTGTAACTGTCGGTAGAAAAAAACAACTCTCATTAAGGGCAAAAATGACCAAAAATCACATTTTCCAAAAAATTACTCAATAATTTTGAGACTCTCCCCACCGAATTTTAAAATCAGATCACTATTCTAAGTGAGTTTTAAATTTAAAAGAACCTAAGGCTGCGAAGCATTGCCTCTCCCCCTTTTACAAAAGGGTTTATCCTAGCTTCATTTTTTCCTATTTTTGACGTGCAAATGCTGGGAAGTGGCAAGTTAGAAGGCTGTGCGTAAGTGTAGCAACATTGTAATTTTCTTTGTTTATAAGGAGAAACACATGGTGTAATTGAAGCTGTAGTGAACAGTTACTGTAGAACAGTAACTGTTTGCATGTTGCCAAGTCCTTCATTATGCCTCGTTTTAACAACACAATGAAGAAAAACAGTCTACAAACACTAAAAAGGGACCTGTGGATGTTAGAAATGAAATTCTACCTCAGAGGATCTGAATAGTTGCAAAGAAACATTGGGGAGGGACTTGACTTCCAGACTCTGGGGAGATACACAGTTTAGATTAATTGATTTATCCATTATTTCATGTCAATAAGTAGGGCATCATGTCGCTCAAAAAGCCTGAAACCGTATGAGTATGGTGTTGTGTGTACATTGTGGATACAGTGTAACAATTTACATCAAAGTTTAAAACTTCAGGTATCAAAAACCATGTTTATTTTATGAAGCAAATACTAAGTTGACCTATAGCATGAGATACATTAGTGTGGGAAGGGAGGAGAGAAATAGCATGTGAAATAATAAACATACCTTCACCACCTCTGCGATATATTGAGACAAATAAGCGAGTTCTAAATTGAATATATATTTGCATCATTACGGTACATTTGTACACATTGAAATGTCAAAAAATATATTTAGACTAAAATTAAAAATTAAAAAATATTTTGACAAAATATTAAAATTTTACTTTAAAAATTCGTCATCATTATAGTGACCATTTTGCAACAGATCGATCTGATTGTTCTTTTGATTGTAGAAAAAGGTAAATTTATAATCGTGTTTGGTAAGAAATTGAACATTTTATAAGAGAAATATACAAACTCTATCATTATATCACAATATTTCGACTTAAAATACATCCAATCTAATACAATTGGATAGCCATGTAGGAAATAACAAGTAGGAATACTGTAAAGTACTTTATACATACAAAATACAGCCAAGAATGAACATTGAAGGCAAATTCCTAGAAAAGCGGTCAACAGCAAATTTGTGATGCAACAGCGCCAATAACTCTTACAGCTCTTTTTTGTAAAATAAATAACCTAGAAACAGAAGCATGGCTATCCCACAGAAGAGTTCCATAACTGAAATCACTTAAATACGTGCACAATATACCACAGTTAAGTATTCAATTGATAATTAACATGAACACTGCAACCCAGTCTAACCGAGGAACTTTACAAGAAGAATGCAAGCCACAATTATTTCCATTATAAGTAACATTTAAATCAACCGTCTACTTAAATTTTTACATGGCACCAAACATTTATAGCAGCAGTTGCTTTTGATTTATTTCTAATAATTGTGTGACTGCTATGAGACAGGAATCGTCCTCGATGTAGGCTGGTAAATCGTTTATATAAGTAATAAAACAGAAAGGGCCAAGGATGGAACCCTGAGGAGTACGCTGTACACGTTTGAACTGAGTTATTACAGTGTACTATTTGATATCGTCCTGCTAAATAAGAACTAAAATTAATAAAATTGTTTTTAAAACCACAAAATTGCGACTTGTGAAGATGAACAGCACGAGAGATCGTATCAAAATTTTTATTAAAGCCATAAAAGTGACCTACCGTTAACTTAGAATTTTCTAAAGCGGACTGTTCGACAAATTTGCCTATTGCTTCCATCATATTATGAGAAGATCTAAAGCCATATTGGTTTAAAAACAATTGATTACTTTCAGTTTGGTTATTTAATAAAATTTGAAATATCTTGGAAACTGTTGGAAGAATACTAAAGGGTCTATAGTTTAAATAGTCGAGTAGGCCAAGCTAATCAGTGGTTATACTGGCAATACTTGTACTATATATACATGCAAGATGACGTTTCTGTAGAATTGATAATGGTGAAAAATTCTAACCTTAAAAATATTTATAGCAACACAATTTATTATAGTATTGGTTCATATTAAGATATTTATTTGGTTGCAAGTACGAATGGTGGTTGCCAACGATTTCAGACTTGTAATATAATATACCACGCTTACTGAAAGTGATTTAGTGGGCTATATTTCAGAAATTTTATCCTTTTATTTCATCGTTCACTAGTTTAAAAGGTATGAATACCTTACCCCAAATTACATAAATATTTTGTTCATTTCCGTGTATTTATTTATATTAATTATTTATAGTTAGCTATTGATACAGAAAAAAATTTTAAGGAACTAACTTGGTAGCACTACAGGTTCTGAAATAGCTAAACTTAAATTGTATCGTTTGTCAATTATTTCAGCTGTTGAAATAATTGACACATATTATTTGCCCACATATTTTGAATACTATTTTCTACTCTTTTGACTATTGATGCTATATTAATGACATAGATGCAACCTTTAAGGGTGTTCTTATAATAGCTAAGTCATGACGAAAATGGGTGCTAAGGTGAAAATTTTACGTTCCGTAGTCGTAGAGTTCTCGTAGCTACAGCAAAGAGGAGATAAATCAGGACCTCCCTACGGGGAGCCTTGAGATATGGTAGCCGCCTGGACAAGGAACGTTTATTGTACCTCCTCTGGGAGATGTCTGCAAGACTTTGCTGAAATATTGATCATTCTGGTGTCTTACATATAAATAACTGGGGGTTAAGACACATACGTGTAAAAAAGTACATGTGGGAAATTAAAACTGAGCACTTATTAAATATTTAATATATTTGTACACTACTACAATAAAATACTAAAAAGTTACTGTGAAACATCACGTTCCTAGCTTCTGGTGGTGTTAATGGTAACTATAAATACCTCGTAGTCCCAAGGTTGCGGTTTCAAACTCGTAAAAATCCTTCGGAAGATGGAGTGATCCCATGTCGTAGATCTACGGCACGTAAAAAAACCTTATACCTGGAAGAGGAGGCCTCTGAGCAAAATTTATCAGCAGTCTCACGCCCTGAATTTGAGGCGCTAATGATCAGAGCTATTAAAGAACGTGCGTAAATATACCAAGTAAATAATAAAACCATTTTATACATACATCTTTACGTACCCTTAAATAGAAATCTGAGCATGTCTCCCAAATATAAAATTATTAATTCCAATAATATTGAAAAAGAGTTCATACCTAGAAGTAAGATTTCTGTAAGCATAAATAAAATTAAAAAAAAAAAGCCTCTTGTCTTGAGTATACAGCAAGCGTCGAATTTTCAAAAACTTAAAAATTAGTCACTGAGGCTTGCTCTGAGAGCTCACTGCTTCATATAACAATAAGTTCGCTCAAGAATTGGCTGACATGTTTATACTATTATCTTTGGCATCTACAATAGCATACGTAACAACAATCCAAATAATCCAATCTATTGAAAGTTATGTCGTTTTAAACACCACATTATATTATTATTATTATTATTATTATTATTATTATTATTATTATTATTATTATTATTATTATTAATCACTATATTATTATAAATCACATTGCATAAGTTCTGCTGTTTTGCTTGAAGAAGCTTTCGTATGAATATATACACTGTTTAAGCATAGTCAGAATTTTACTTTTTAAAATGTTCTTAAACGATTATCTAAGTTCGATGGTAATGGTTGAGTATAATGAGTTAAATCAGAACAAACGAACGTGCAGGATATCTTTGGAACATGTTTGCAATTATAGGAATGTGTTGCTCTTCAGAAGGATCTAACGGAATAGGGAAGCCTTAGGGAAACAGAAGTGCAACAGGCCTGAGCTAATCCCCACAACACAGTACAGCGCACTCCCGTGGCCTGGAGCTCACATAATCTGGAGACAAATTAACACCTCTCACCCTCTACCCTCAGCAACCCCAAGACACTGTGTAACGGACACGGCGCGATTAAACGGATTGTATCTTCTGTCTTTGAGGAAACGGAAAGAAATTAAACCATGCAACGAATGTTTAAAGTTATTTAACTGTATAATTTGTATTTATTACACTTGTTACTACAGAAAATATATTTTAAAGTTTATGAGAGAATATAAAGGATTAAAACCATCTTGATACTTGATTTCAGAGCATTTCACTCACAGTTGTCGAATTAGAGGAAGCATCTTGTTCTTAGTAATTCTTTACTGCCTTCCTCCGGCCGTTATTTACATTACCACAGAGGAATTTCTTAAGAGAAATAATCACATAAAACCAGCTCTGAATGTTGAACTCTGTGAAACCAATGCCTCGATGTGGCTTTTAGGATTGAGTATGGTGCGAAACATTTCTTTCTGCTCACAGTCTGTGTGACATCCCTTCCAGAAAATGCCATTATCACTGAAAACATTCCTGATGAACATTAATCAGTGCACAGATCCATGTTTCATCTTTTGTACCACTGAAGTTAGACCCTTGTGAGAGACCAGTGTTCAAATAACAATTAACATAGGCAGAGGAGAGAACAGTGATTCCAGGAATGAGAGGAAGAATGCATAACCAGATACAACAAATCTACTTCAGAAGTAAATGCGGTTTGAAGCGTTTTATAATGTGATGATGGTGTAGCTGTTGTGTGCTTACTCGGGGGTCCCGCTTCGTGCTCTGGGTCTTTTAGGGGCCCAGTGGTCACGGGAGGAAGGAAGGGTTCAAATCACACGACAATTTGTTTCATTAAACCCTAGAAATGTTTATTCACACAATACTTTGTTGTCCGCCACCTGGTTCGTTATCTCTATGACTGTAACGCCACGAGTTACATAAGCTGCTTGAAAATGCATCTGTGTGCCTCTTGTCTACACCTTCCTACTGTATCTGGGACTGCGTCCTGGTAACTACTGTACAGTGCGAACTGGGGATGCCTTCTGCAAATGCCTGTTCTGTACTGAAGAAGAATATGTCTGGGACTGCGACGACCTCTACTGTCTGTCTCAACGGCAATGCGTCTGCAAAGTTGTTTCCCCTTATACACTAAATTCAAAGTATCCCCACGTGGTCGTGAAGGCTCACGGAGGTCACAGAAGAGCGTCTATGGATTCCTGAGCCTTTAAAATATTCAAATGCTATTGGTGAGCTCTTGTGCTCCCAAACGCGCTCACTTTAATTCCACCAACTGTTTAACTCCTCATTGAGAAGCTCATGATCATCCGATGTAATGATGTTATTGCCAACACCTGGTCCCTTTCTATTTTAACGAATTTCGGAGCATCTCCAGCAACTAAAGATCAAAAAACGTATTGTTCGGACACCTGAATGCACATAGGTTTGTCAGAATAAAGACCCATTGGTAGAGCCGTTATCAGTAAGTAAGATTACAAAAGGCAACCTTTTCCCTCTCGTCAAGGAGTTATACGTCCAGGAAGCCATGAATACACTTTCGTGATAATGAATTGTTCCTGCTTGTTACTGCAGGCTATATAATATTTAGTGGTTATTACTATTTAAATTATATAAATACGTTTACTCTCGGGCATGCGTGGGTGTGAGGATCTGTCACAGGTTATAGTTCATCATTCCAAAGAGAATCCTTTCCATCCTTTTATGTACATGGATGTACAGTGGGGCATTTAAAGTCGAGAGACGAGTCCACCTTGCTGGGGAACCAGCCAGAAGCGAGCGTTTGATAGCCCAACATCAGTCTGTTCATTCCGGGTTTGCACTGCAATCCCTCCAAGGCCGGACAAATTCTGGAGCCAGCTAGAAAATGCTTTCGCCCAACAAAGGTGCCAGAAGTACACTTTGGCGCCCAGATAAAACCCCTTACATGCCCAATTGTAGTGGTCGCTTTCTGGAGCTGGAAATCTGGCAGTGTCTGGGTGCCACCTAGTATAAACTCCAGAGATATTGTAAGGCTGTACGTTATCGAGTGTTCGGGCTGTATATCCTACTATAGATGTGCAAGTAATCAGTTATTTACCAGATAATAGTAACACGTGTATTTCCAAGATTTGTTAGCCTGTCATGCTGAAAAGTTTTATCTTCAGTGGTCCGCTAAATGAAATATAAATCCGATCAGAACTTTGTCGTTAACAAATGGGCTGTAGGTTGAAATAACGTCTAAAATCCCGCACTAGCAATATGTGCAACATTATAATTATATATAAATTATTTCCACTTGGATATACACATATCCTTTAAAATATTTAAGTAATAGTACTAAAATATATAATAGTATTATAAAAAGTGGAATTTAATTGAGCCAAGTAATTGTAAACTGTTTAAATTCCATATGATGGGATAAAATAGTTGTAGTTGGGGGGGGGGGAAGTGTACGAAAAATGTTGATGAAATCAGTTTTGGATTGTAGGAGTGAGATATGGATACTGAATAAATATTATGGAAAATTATTTTAGTGGTTGAAATGTATTGTATCAGACGGAATGCTAGAATTGCTAGAATGGATCATATTCAAAATCTGGAAATTGGAAACACAATGGATGCAGAAGAAACAGTACTCCAAAGAAAATGCAACAAGAGCCTTAAATGGCTGGTCATCTGATGAGAATGGGAGAGGACAGGTGACCTAAAGTAGCGTATGAATAGCAACCACTAGGAAGGCGAGAAAGAGGAAGACCAAGAAGAATTTAAATATTGAGATGGAGGAATGGCAAGAAGAGGTTTAATACTCAAAGACACACAGGATAGAAGATGTGGACGATTGGTACAGAAAGAGAGCAGTAGCTGTACAAACCTGACATAGATAGAGAATGAAAATAAAATAAATTTTATTGGTTAGCGCAGACTTTTATAACCGGGTGGCCCTGGTCGTTAAGGCGCAGACTCGTGAACGGGACGTCTGGTGTTCCATTCCCACCAGAAGCGTCCTCCCTCAGTTCTTAAAAATGGCAAATGTCCGAGAGGTACCCTAAATTTAGGCCAGGAACGCTTCCTTTCTTAAAAAAAATATATTCCTTTTTGAATTTATTTCATTTCATGCATCATCAGTGTCCACCGTCTGTGGTGCCTCTGTAGCAAAAACAGACGTTAAACAACATTAAGAAAAAGACTTTTATAAACACGAAAGCGCTAATTTTTTCTTCTTTCCCTATTAGACTGTACTTCTCTCAGTTTTTTTTAATATATTGGTAGCAGTGGACTATTCCATCTACTTCCAGCTCCCCGATGTCAACCTATGTCATCTCGTCCCGAAATACTGTAGTTTGAGATATCATTTGGGAATATTTTATAACAAATATGATTAGTTCTTATAGCAAATGTTCAATCGCTTTACACTTTGAACTGGCAGCATAACTTAACATAGAGAGAATGGGTGGGTTAATCACTTCCTTTGGAACCGCCATGGGTGACCCAGGTCTTTAAGGCGCGAACTCGTGAGCGGGAGGTCTGGGGTTCTATTGTAACGCTTTGATCTGCGCAGCCATCACATTAAAAACGTTTAGTTGCTACAGCGAATGTGTCTTAGGCAAATGCTTCTTGAAGGAAATTTTGCAGCATTTTATGAAAATGTTCAGAACCTTTTAAAACGATCCTTATAATTTGAAGTTTTTTTACAAAAATTAATAGTTTTGCTTAAACCTGCTTTTCCTGTTTTTACATCTCTATGCTTTTCCTAAAAACACATACTCATGTTTTCCATTAATTTAAAAGTGGCACTTTGCGTAATTATTGTTGTACTAGATTTCATAAATTTTACAGTATTTATTTTTCAGATTAGATTTAATATTTCTTAAAAAGAATTTTCATATCATTTTTGGAGCTTGTTAGAATACATTTGTTAAATTAAAAGTAAAAGTAATTAAAAACGTTTGCTCAAACAGAAAGGATATTTCTGCCGTGTTGAATGTTATTTCAGACTTCGTTTGCTTGCTAGTAAGTAAGGTTGTGCTAAATTATAGCTCTTGATGTTTTAAACAAATGACAGTCGGGCATTTTAATTCATTTCCTACCCGAGTCTACAGGGATTATAATTACCTGATTTAATTTCAGTTTTGATTGTGCAGCAGAGGTGTAAAATATTTTAATATTTTGCAATTTTTTTCTACTGCAAGCTTAGGCTCTTAAACCTATTAAAAGAGTCGGTGGTGGTATAGTGGTTACCATACTTGCCTCCTATACCCAAGATCGCGAGTTCGAACCCGGCCAGGACCGATGGATTTTTTCGGGCATAAAAATCCTAAGTATGGCTTCCTTCGGAAGGGAAGTAAAACCGTGGGTCCCGTGTCGTATATTTACGGCACGAAAAGGAACCTCAACCCTGAAATTGAGGCCTCTGAGCAAAATTTGCCGGCCGTTTTACGCCCTGATTTGAATGGGACGCTGATGACCTGAGATGTTAAAGAGCGTCTGTAAATAAACCAAATGAAACAAAAATACAGTTGTGGAGTATCCAATGAAAACAAAGTTGCTTCGCCCGAAGATATTTGTGTAGGATTTACGATTAAGACATATGCAGCGAATTCTTAAGAGACTCCTCTATCCCCTTGTGATTCACTCATTGATCGTTCTTCACTATAGCTTCTACACGACTGTTGTTTTTATCTGTGGCTACTGTTGCTGGACGCCGCGTGTGCTCCTAGTTTTTTAAGGCTGCGTGCGGAAGAGTAGAAATTGAAAAAAATTTCTGTAGTGTTTCCAGGCATTCTTATCGGCTAACATTTTCCTATACGTACAAAAATGTTTTCCGCTAATTAATACACGCTCTTTCCAGTACTTCCAATAGGAAAAGTTTATCTCTCATAGTTTCTTCAAATCTAGAAAATTAAATAGCGACCCTCGTATTATCTTTAACAGACTGTGAGAGAAACTATCAAAGTTTCAGTAATTATTTGGCAGTCAGTGGCCAATGTTTGCAAAATGGCGGCTAATCAAAGCCGATCCGTAACAATTGTCAGCACCATTTGGGAAGAATCCACTCTCATACAATTCCGTTTGCTGATGGTATGCTCAGTTTATAGAGACGAAATGTTTGTGCACGTCCCTCTCTGCCCACCCCCTTCTACCTGCGACCATTCCGATTCTGAAGGGACGTATCAGAGCCGCCTTTGTAAATATCTCCGCTACCGTGTGGGAAGAAATGGACTTCAGTGTGGGAGTCTATAGAGTGAAAATAATGCAACATATTCAGATTTGTAATAAAAATAAAAAAGATTTGAAATTTTTGTAAGTTTTATGTTCTATATGTACTGCCAAGGAAGGCCGAGGTCGTTAAGGCACGGACTGGTAAATGAAAGATTCCCACCAGGACCATTCTCCCTCACGGAGGTTTTTTCCAGATTTTCCTCAGTCCTCATAAATGATATATGCCATAAATGAAGATAGTTAAAACGCTTCCTTCCTTAAAAAAAATTTTGCCCAGTTAATCATTTCATCTCATGCATCATCAGTGTCCACCGCCTGTGATGCCTCAGTAGTAAAAATGGGCGTTGAACATTATTAAAAAAACCCTAAATTAATTATACTACGTGATGGCAATGTTTTAACTCTTAACGTTTGTATTGAATAGTTCTGTAATATGCAAGTTCTTATATTGATATTACTTCATTTTCCGCAATTTGTTGTTATTGTTTCATATTTGTCTTATATCCTTTTATTTTTACCACGAGTACGTGAAAGCAGTTCTTCATAAAGGGTTAGTGTACTGGAAACCAGAGGACTGCAATGTTGTGCCCACTGGTAACAACTCCATTGATTGATTTATTTTAAGGACGCTCTTTAACAGCTCAGGTCATCAGCGTCCCATTCAACTCAGGGCGTGAAACGGCCGACAAATTTTGCTCAGGGGCCTCTCTTTCAGGCTTGAGGTTCTTTATCGTGCCGTAAATGTACGACACGGGACCCACGGCTTTACTTCCCTTCCGAAGGAAGCCATACTTACGATTTTTACGCCCGAAAAAATCCATCGGTCCTGGCCGGGTTCGAACCCGCGTTTTGGGTATAGGAGGCAAGTATGGTAACCACTACACCACCAGGACCGACGTAACAACTCCAGAGGACCTGGTTTCTCCAAATGGAGATTATTCAAAACGATTAGTGCAAAACTAAATGTTATTTATTTATTTTTATTAAATTTACATAAAAGCCATAATATAATGCAACTATTAAAAGAAAGAAACGTAAACATTGCAAGAACGTCCTGAATAACACGGCAAGTGTGTAAACAAATTCATTTCTTCTTAGACGCGCCTTAAAACACTCTCGAATATCAGCTTCCTGCATTGGAGTAGCGTTGCTTCAAAAATCTAGATTTTGTGGTGATGGAAGAAGAGACATAACATCCTTCATATATCCCCACAAAAAATATCGCAAGATGTTAAAACTGATAATCTTAGAGACCATATCCTCATTTCCGGCAGGCTGATGCAATGTCCTGGTCAGCTACTGGCAACATCCAGATGGTAATGTGAATGCGAACCATCCTGTTGGAAGATTGGGTCTGGTAGCTGAGGCATGAGCTATTCTGGTAGCAAATCCAAGTATTAGTGTCCGGTGAAGAGCCTAGAAGGGAGCGTACACTTGACGTCTGCTCATTGACAAGACGTGCCGTAGACCCTGAGATTGTAGCGACTGACTTTCCCACTCATTGCTGGAGAGTATCCACTTCTAACCTATGTAAATGTTACCGCGTTTTCAGCTCGTTTAAGCGCGTGCAGGACAAATGCTTTCGTAGAATACACCATGACATTTGGGCTTTGTTTCACGAAACAACTACTTTACTAGTTACTAGCCGTAATTCCACCAATTCTAATAAAACTTATTTCACGAACATTTATTCCACAGAATCGTGAAGTTTTGTCATTAGTTACTTGTCAAAATTACTAGTGTCCCTACACTGTATCTGATGCGATTTTGTTTACGCGGCATGTATCGTATATTCAAGTCAAGAAACAAATCTTTCACAAAATCTCTAGTATTTAAAACAAAGTAACAGTACCGCATTTAATTAATGAATCTAAAGCATTACTATTTAGGCGGTTCTCCGACAAAATTACGAAGAAAGACGAAGTCCAAATGTGGAAAATAATATAATAAACTCTGAAAGCATTGGGATTAATTATATCGGAGAAACATTATGCATATGTGAGGACACCTTTTGCCCAAACATCAAGAAAGTTAAAAAAATAAGTGCTTTTATTTTACATTCATATTCGCATTCATATTATTATCTAAAAATAATAGTGTAACTAGTTAGTATATTATGGTATCATGTGAAAGAGATATTTCAATAAATACGGGAATGGGTGGTAAATTTGATACCACAGATTACATAAATAAACCTTCAAATAAGCTTTATAATTATAATGCGTCGACCTTTGTTGATAGAACCAATACGTAATCTAAAATATGTACTGGTATGTAAATTCACCATTCGAGATTCACGGGTAGAATTCCACTAGTTACCAATATGCAATGTTTCAAAACTAAACATTTCGTGAGACAAAACACTAATAAAACAAAATCGCACGTTGATATCAGTCTGTCAAACTATAACTAGTAGTTTAGCTTCATACGTTCTGGAAACATTGACTTGTAAAATAAACAAGTAGTACTAGAGACTAGTTTACTAGATCATGAGCTTCGTGAAACAGGAGGCTGGAGTCCCCTGCCAGTCCCTGCTGTGGGTTTTCTTGCACTTCTTTTGTACGCCAATCCAAATATACCGGCAGCGCGGTGTACTAAATCCACTGGATTCGAACTGCCACACCGATCGTGCAATGCAGTTTCTATGCGCTTGCTTAATTTTGTCGGAAAGTGCTTATTCACTGTCACAATATGTGTGTTTGTGCGAATTCCATCATGCAAAGTATCTTCACGATATGTCCATCTTGCTCACACAATGCCAGTACCGACACTAGCGGCGTTTACCGAAGCTACACAACAACTTGATGATCTTAAATGTATTTCATTGACCATTCAGTAAACGCTGTTATTACTCTATTCATTTCGCACCACTCTTTTTAAATAAATCTACATTTAAACTGCAAAATCTTACAAAATAAAGTTATTTACACAGTGCTTAAATCATCTTTGGATCCGGAAAAAAAAAAGAGAAAAAGAAAAAAGAAAAAAGAAAAAAATACCAACAGTTATTCTCTTTTGTTAAAAGCGTTTCTCGAGTAATTAGAGATAAAGATATTTTCCTAAAATATACCTTAAAAACTGAAATAATGGACATCAAGGAAAGTATTTGAAGAGAACATCAAAATGCTGGCATTCATAAGAATTGGCTACAAGGAGATGGAAATCGATAATAATCGCAAATGGTTCGAACTGCTTCTTTTCTAACCCCTTCCCGTACGGCTCGTTTTGCAGGGATTTGGGTGATCCATTCAGCCCCAATGAACGATGATCAAGATCCCCGTAGCCGCTTAACTTCACGGATGAATGCATTCCAACAGAACACTTCAGGTCATGTTCTACAATCCCATCTTCTGTAGGGAGGGAAGGGAGACGACAGGGCTGCCAAACCTAACAGATTCTGCATGCGTGATAATTGCTTACAGAATTCGGTAGATGCTTCTTGATTAAAACTTGTTTCTGTGCTTACATAACGAATTTGTTTTTTTTTTTTCCCATAAAGTAAGTAATGAGTTATTTCTGTTGAACTTAAATTGCCATTTTTACAAAATTCTGTAAATATCAGGTTCTTAAGGGTGCGCGAAAAGATTGTAATATCTTCTTTCAACGTGCAGTGTCAGCTTGGTTGTTTTGAAAGAGTATACGAGTAGGGTAGTAGGGGTAATGTGTATTTATTGTCCAATGTTTTCAAACATTATTTGTACATCATCATTCGCATGGGCCTTCCGACCGTACATGGTATTCATCACACAGACACTTATAGAAAAAGAATTTCCACTTCCAATCAAACACATTTATAGTTATCATCATCTAAGTGACCACTTAAATATGCACACACACAGACATGTTTCATATGTTCGCACCCACTTACAGACTGAAAGAGTCCGCAAAAATGCTTCTAATTTCACTCACTTTGCATAAAAACGACCCAAGTTTAGGCCATTTCTCCTCCGGTGCATAAGGATCCCAACATGCTAACCTATCCCTATTCGACTTAGCAAACTTAGCGTCAAGCGCAATCAGTCTCTACTGTTCCTTACCTGGGCAGTCCGTTAGAATGTGTTGCCAGTTTTCACTGTTCATAAATATCACATATTCATTGCCCCAACCTCATTCGCCTTCGATACCCCCAATCTAATTTACGGTTGACCTGATTCATGTTGAGAATGTTATACACGTTTTTCTACTCCATATGATTTTGACTTCTTTGCCTAATCTAAGTGGTATTCTCTCTCTCTATTCTGTTTCTATATTCTGTTTGTAATTTTTTCTGTCTTTTTTGTAATTTCCTGCAAACATGAATAACATTCATTGTTGCGTTCTGCCATACCCATCTTATCTCAAATGTTCTTATAAATTTTTCTGCCGAGTGTCTTTGGTTCCAATTACGAATCTAATGTTCGTAGCAGAAAACTCTTTATCTACTTTCATTATGCGTAACCAGTAAGAAATCGAGTTCTGCGCGGCTCCGCCGCGATGAATAGGCTACCTCTCTCACTTGCGATTGTAAAGTACAGTATATGCTCCCAGGCGTGTATGACAGATTGAATAGCCGGTTTGTGCGGCTAGATAAGACCTATAGGTGCAGGCTCAATTAAAATATTTGTCTAAAAGAAAAGCAATGAATATATTAATTATAATATAATTTTTCCGACATTATAAGGTAATTTGAATGAAAAATATAAATATTTTCATAGCCAAACTGTTAAAAACAGTTACAGCAATAGAGGGACTATGTTCAGGTTCAGATACAGATGACTACAGGCTGTAGTCATAAAGTTTACAAAGTTAGCTAAAGTAGTTCTTCAATGCATTTGAGCTTCTACAAATAGCATAGATGCTGATGAATTTACAGCAACTATAATTTAGTTTTTTTATAATAGGAAATCAAATATGATATATGACAATGTAAAGGTATTTTCAATGCTTTTAATAGGACAAAGATGATATGAATTTTAAAATGTCTTGCTTAATATACATCAGGAAATCAAAGAAATTGCGTAATATACATTTTTTCACAAATCTTATAGTATTTAATGTAATTTGTCAACAAAGCTGGAATGAATGCCCTGTTAATATTTAGTACAATAAAATATAAATTATATTAAATCAAAATGTTTTTGTAGCTATTCAAGTGTATTTTAATTAATGCATGCATAATATTACATAGTTTATTTATCATCACTGGTTTCTTTCAAACCCTTACAAAATATTACATTAAAAACGTATAAAAGCTTCAAAGTAATAAAACCAAAATGTTAAATTTCTTATTATAAAAGTCTAAAACTTACCGTCCCCTAGTCATGATGTGTTCAATTCATACAATCGAATAAGAATAAGAACATTTTACTAAAGCAAACGTATTCTTAAGCATTTTGCTAATCTGGGGAAAGCGCACGTGTTTCGTTGCTGTCACTCCAGGATCCCGTCTTGAGAGGAGAGCAAATTGTGGCATGATCAGTTCTGACTACAGAAAATTAAAGATGACATTTGGCGAACAATATTTGCTCTGAAAATTTGCATTTGTTTCAAAAAACATTCCTTTCCCACCCCCTAATTTGAGCCATTTGAGAGCACTACTTTCTTCCCTGCCACAGATATCAATAGAACATTCATGTACAGGTTTGCATGAAGTTACAGGATGTTTTAAAGATAATCGCTGCTGATGGAACTTGCGCATATAATTTTGATCCTGAGAGCTAAACAGCAAAACTATGTATGGAAATTTCCATCATCAGGAACAAAGCAAAATTGGTCGCTTCTGCTGGGAAAGTATTGGTATTTCATTTTTCGATATTCAAGGAATGGTTTACCAGCATGTCGTAACTGTGCAATACTAGAGACATATTCTGTAAACTATGCAATGCCAAATCACATGCAAAAGACCTTATTTCCGTGCAACAAAGTGGATGCTGCACCGCCATTACACTGCAATGTTGTTGACAAAGCCATTAAGAAATGCGTTCCTGGCCCCTCTTTGTAGTTCTGATTTAGCTCCGTGTGACGTTTTGCTTTTTCCCAAATTGTGCTGGCGCTAAGGACGGTAGAAGTGGGAACAATTTGTAGAGGGTCAGACTTGTCAAACTTGTCCCATTGCGACAACTGCTTCACTACTCTTCAACCATTCCTGGTATATTAGCATAACTACATTTTCATTGTGTATATCACGTCTTTGTTGTGCCCCGTGTTAGAAAAGATTGGATTACACAGGTCTGTACGTATGCATATATCATTGTTTATCTGGACATATTCTAAAGTTATTTCAAACCTTTGTGAGGAAAAATAAAATATACATAATTATGAAAATTCTGGGAGAAGGAGTATAAATATCACCATTTGAACCAGAAACAGATATCAACGAGGACAAGGAAAAAGGCTATGCACACACTTTTGCGATGTTTATAGATCTGTAAGGAATTTAAAAAAAGAGAAAAAAAACAGGAATGATGTTACTGTGCCGGTGAGTGTTAAGGATGGGGGTTTGCGGTGAACCGGAAATGTGACCGCTGCCCCACAGAACCGTTTTACTGTGCACTGAATCTCGGAAAGCGGCCGTTATTACGTTTAGCCTATTGCATTACGGAAGTGGTATTAGTATTTGATGCCTACCTTTACTTCCTATTCATTTGTGCAGCGAAGTTTCAGCATTTAACGAAAGTATCTAAAACGGAACACACATTTGTTTCAGCTTTTAATTAAAAAAAGAAATATTTTGTATTTAAAACATTTAGTACGTTTACTTAAGGTAAATATCATATAGTACAACACTTTTTAATTGAACGATCAGCGAAATAAATCAAAATATTTACCTTTCATTGTAACCGCAATAAAAGCCGAAAAAAGCGAACTGTTTTATTCAATATTTTACAAGAATGGAATAAAAATAAAAAGTGACTTTATGTAAACATCGGTAATGTTTACATGTTCTTATGATAGCATTTATATGTGCGCAGGTGAAAGTTGTAAATGAATGATCAACCACTTTGTGTGGAACTGCAGGTGCCCAGTCGCGCACTACGTTATAGTAAACCGCTTTGATGTGTATACAAGATCACGCAGTAGATCCCCCTACCCGTGCTATGAAGCACTGTCGCAATATTGAGTGAACTCCGGTTAAAGTTTTGCTTTTTTCACACAATGAATGAGTGATAATGGCGAAGCAAAGCGCTTGAGGAAGAAATTGAACGGACAAAAAATGCTGACCACCTGTTATATATCGTTACTTTTTACATTGCTTGTTTAATCATTCTGTATTTGAATTATATGCCTAAGATATGTGCGCAAAGCTATTTTAACTCGTTTTTAAAATATAAACATTATATGCTTTTTCATTTATTTTATATGTACAATTATTTCCTTAGCTGATGACTTCTGTATCCCTTCCACTAGGTATATTTTCATCCAAATTTGGCTTTACATTAATTATCGTGCACATTTCACAGATACATAAATGTGGGTGTTGTGGACAACCAGCCAGCCTAGGAGAAAGAAAGAGAAGGCATGTATTCTAATTGGAATGTTTTCAAGAAGGTGCACACCACCACTCTCAGTTTTCCTCGCCTTTTCTCTTTGGTGGAAGCACGTAGTCTGTGCAGTAGACAAGCATAGTACTCCCCATTTACAGTGCTGTTCCTCTCCTTGAAGTCAATGAAGAGTATTTCTTCATAGTGCCAAAATATTGTGGCCATGATCTTCTTGGTTGACTGAGTTACTTTGGCCTTTAGAGGCGGTGCTTCGCCAGGTTTACGCTACATCACTCCATTGATTCTCTTTTGGGCAAGAGATCATAGTAGAGAACCATAGTTTCATCTCCTGTAACAATGGTTTGCAGAACTTCTCTCTCGTTGCCACGGCAGAGCTCCAAAAATGCCTGGCAACAGATGACTCGTTGTAGGCACCCATTTTGCATTAATCTTATTCATGTTTAAATGTTCATGAATAATTCAAAAGACTGTTCTTTTAGAAAGGCCCAACCTGGCTGTTATTTCTGTAACTTTTAGCCGCTAATATTCCATAATTTCCCCTTCCACAAAAGCGAATGTTTTCAGCAGTGAGCAACTCCAAGGGCCGACCTGCACTTTCTTCGTCTTCAATGCTTTCTCGACCAATTCAAAATAGTTTGGCCCATTCTTTTACAGTAGACTATGAGGGGGATGCTTCCCCAAATACACCGTCCAATCGCTGTTTAATTTCATTTGGAGTAATTCCTTCTTTTGTGAAGAATATAAATCAGCTCGATACTCCATTTAGAACATGTCACAATATGCTGCGCGTAGCCTTCTTTATGCGACTATATCTGAACAACTGAACACAGCGGAGCGGAAGTTACAGTTGCAATTATTTACTTAACAGATGAAGTATGACGCCAGAGAAGGATTTTGTAAAAGCGATAATCCTTATCGGAGTCCGGATACTTATGGACCTACCCTCGTGTATTGCTTGGAAAGTTTGCCACTGCGATTGTACAAATTCTGCTATTTGCTATATTTGGTTCAGCTCAGCAAAGTTGCTTGACAATTATTTCAATTATATCAGCCCCTAATTATTCCTAATAGCTTTCAAATTAATTTAAATTCAACATAAAAATAATAGAACATAATAAAATAATATTGCTCCATAATAGCACTTTCTAACTCGTTACTTTTTTAATCTGTATACTTTTTGTATACTATTCTTAATCGAATAAATGTTACTCATACGTTAGATTAGTTCAGTTTAAGTTTAACAAACAAATAAAAATAGAACATAAAAATATCAATATCACTGCAAAGTAATTTATCGTATCGTAAGCAGTTGTATTTCTTCGCTACGATTCGGGACTGCCGGCTGCAGATGCGTTCGCCGAGTAACCGGTAAGTTTGGCATTGCGCTCAGAGAGACTTTCGAAGGTGGACGTGGAACTCTGAACCTCCTGGTGACTAGTAAAGTTATTCATGAATTTCGTAAAATATCTTGGGGATTTTTATTTATAAATTTCATTCAGTATTTATGAAGCTTTTTCGACAAAACCATTTTTCTTAATGAGTTCTTGGTATGTGAGCTCAGGAGATACTCGATTCGACTAAGGGAATGCATATTCTTGCTTTAACTTGCACATTTTATTAGTTTTTGAAAGTATGTCCTGCGTCACTTGAACCAAACTGTATTGTTAGGGTCGAATGAGTATGCGTACGCAGAAGAGTTCCCTAACATGTTCCCAGATAGGAAACCCCGACGTCGACGCAGTCTCTCAGAAAGGCCGCTTTCATACCAGAAACCTATTCAATGCGCAAACCACAGTCATACGATACCAGCCTAAACAGCTCCGGCACTTTCGATCCTGTAACAGTGAACATGAGCAACGGGGAGCAAACAAATAATGGAAAGTAAAAATCCATCCCAATATTAGCCCAAGCGACCAGAGAAAACCACGAAAAAATAAAACCAAGGTCAAAATGGCCGACCCCAAGTTATTTGAGTTTTGGTCCTTACGAATCCGAGTCACTTGCTTTACCACCTGAGCTACCCCGGTGTGCTATATTCTTTATTACTTCTTTGGTGTGCATTTAGAAAGATTTAATATTTAAAACGACTAATAAGTGTAACATTTCACGTTGAAGCCGCATCTTTTGTTATATTGTTTGCTACTGCTCAGTTATGTTCTTTGCTTTGCCTTTTTTTAATGTTACTATGTAGTGACATTTCAATAAAGTTTGTATATGTTAAGAACCCTTTTTATGTATGTATATTTTCCGTAACGATGCAGGTTCACCTCTTTCCGCGTTTGGCTTCTAAGGTGATAGAGAGGGAATCTTCTCATTTATTAAGTGAAATTAAACGCAAGGACGAGATTACTCGGACGCGATAAAAAGTTTAATTTAATTAGTTTTGTCACACATGCTATTCAGGTCCACCAACTACTACTATTCTTACACAGCAAGGTATTTCTCTGTTGGATTTCAATCAATTAATTCATTAGCTTGAACTTTGCAAAGGGAAATCAGGAATAAATGCAAGCGAAACGATCGATATAGTTAGTGTTATCATATCCTCAAAAAGTTTATTCTGATTAATTATTCCATTATTAAAATAAAGAATTAAAAGACGACCAGAAATAATTAAGGTGTAAGACAAGGGTGCTATCGTCACAAGCTGTATTTAATTTACATGTTGATGAAGTGTTAAGTGAAATCATTTAAATGCAAAATATTAAATTGAAGCTTTATCGTTGAATATTTACAGGCAATTAAATTATATTCTTTAGAGTACAAGAGTATCCTCAAACAGCCACAATCTTGCATTCTAAACCAAGCTAATTTGGTGTCTCAGTTTTAACACTAAAACGTCCAATGGTGGTCACTTGGCCGCTTTTAATTTTCAAACGCTCATATTTTCTCTGTTTTTGGAGGTATTTTTCTATGATTTCGTGACTTTTAATGCCTTTCGATGACTTTTAGCTCATGCTTTTTTTTTTGTTTTGTTCGCATTTCAGGCGTAAACTTTCAAAATAATAACAATTTTATGATCGGTTCCTGTAGGCGGTCAAATGACCGCTTCTTTACCCACGTTTCTTGCGACGTGTATTGCGTAGTTGTAAGCGACAATAATCATCACGGCACGACAAACATGTTTCAAATTCATTGTAGCGTAGTGCGTGAGTTATTGTTTATCAGCTCTTGTATCAGTGTATAAAATTTCGCTTAGTTTTACATTTTTACCTAGCTTTCATCGACAACTGTCAAATCATTTATGTCTCATTATGGTAATGAAGGAACATCTAAGGTCGCTAAACGCTAAACATGTCAAATAGGGTTATGTAAGTAAAATAAAACCAAAGACAGTTGTTCGACATGTAAAAAAAGTTGTGGCAAAAGTTTGAGCAAAAACTCTGCAAAAAGTATCAAACCAATATCTCTGAAAATGTTTAAATGTAAAGATTTCTTTATATACATAATCCTTTTTGTATAATGTATATTTTTCTTGTATAAATAATTTGTTACTACATAGTATAGAGCAAATCCAATTCGTATAATAAAATATTTATAATTTTCGAGAAAATACTTGAAATAAAAAATTAACATTATTATTTAAAAACATTTAGCCTGAGATGACCTATAAAAGATTAACAAAAGAATGAACGAACAAATATGTGAATACATCTTTAAATTACCAACAAGTTAAACGAATAAGCACAGGAGTCTGGGGACATAAAACGCTAAACATATGTGTTCCATGAACATTAAATATTTGAAAACAGAAACTCGATTCAAGCTGGATTCGAACCTTGTTCGCAGCTCAGAAGCCATATTGTTCCCTCTACATCACTACAGTCGCTGGTACGTAAGAAATTTCATCGACCTGAGTCAGAAGAGCACTTAAATATGTGATTCGGAGCAAACACAAAGTACATACAAACTCACTCCAGTTGCTAAATATAAACTGGATTCGAACCTGGCTTGCAATTTAGAAGAAAAATCGTTCTATCTATACAATACAGTAGAAGGCGATAAGAAAAACATTCCATAGTTTTCAGGGAGAAAAACGAATAAAAATGATAAGAAATTAGTAGCGGTCAGCCGCTAATGGGCGTTTTAGGGGGTATTGAAACTCGGGCATTCTGGTGTTAAAGTTTCAACGGAAAAGTTTTAAATGTAAAGAACAATTTAACAAAAATAAAAATTAAATAATACCATTTTATAGAATGTTTTGAATTTAATTAGAACACAATCTTTCAACAACTAATCCACTAACTTAATGATTCTGAAGATTTATTCGTTACAGAATAGGAGGAGAAAACACCTCTAAGCCTACAATAATGTACCAAATACATTAGTACTTAGGTTTTAGACACAATTTGAGCTCTTCGTAATTAATATGAGTTCCATCTTTTGCTCATGCATTTAACCAAGGGTGATTCAGAAATTAAATTAAAACTGATTATTCAAAGGCAAGAAACTTTATTCGTCAAGGTATTAATACAATATAACACAGATATACCACACTATTTTTCTGCTCAATCTCCGTAATCATTTGTCTAGACTTTTCTTGATAATAGAAATACGCTCTAGATGATGAAACTAAGCACTGCCAATTGAGATAGGTACGCAACTCTGTGCAATTTTCTCGTAAGAGGACAACAACGTACACAATATCTTCCGTGCTTGACGTTGTTGACCTCTTTCTTGTCAAGCAGCATCAGTCAGTCACAATTGAGATGTTTTGTCCAAAATTGGAACTGTTCCTTGTATTTCAATTTTTAATATGTTTCCAGGGCCCTGTTGCACTTTAAAAACTGCATACTTACTAGTGCACAAGTGATTTTTCTCGTTGTTCTGTAGTATTAATCGGGCAATAGTAATTTATATAACTTTCTCTACCAATGTAGGAATATTGGTAATTTCAAATACTAGTACACAATTTATTATCTTTTTAATGGTTTTGGGAGTCAGTTGACACAAAAGTGCTAAGTATTAGTGATAGTGATGACATTGAGGAGTAGGAATATGCATAAAAAGAATAAATAAACATTTTTGTATATGATAAATAAGTGCAATTAAAGTACGGCTTATGAATACTGGCGTTTCCTGTTCCAAATGCATATTTCAGACCAGCATTTTAATTAAATGTATTTTTAAGGTTCTTGCTACATGCCACGAAAATACTTTCTTTTCATTCTCTTTTAAAATCTCTTCTGACACAATTTTCCCAGTTTTTTGCTTATAATGAAAAAATGTTTCTCAAGCAATATAAAAAATATAAATGCTCAAAGGGACTAATAAAATAAATGACCGAGAGCAATCGAGAAGCTCGATTCTTCTGCAATCTCTCGACAATTGAAGTTGATACTTCTAAATGTAACCGTATGAGACTGCCGTCTCAAAGTGGATTACTACACTTGAATATCGTTAAATACATAATAAAATATTTCAATTATCATTATATCTGAGAAAAAATACAATACCCATTTAGCAGGAATGACAATAATTCGTTGTGTACATTAAAGATCTCTAAAGAGTGGACACAATCTAATTCAAGGAATGGCGACGTATGGCAAACGCTGTTCCTCCATCTTGCTCTTATGACATCACTTGTAACTTTTTACTAGTACTTTACAAGTGTTGCATTTCTTTCGTGGAACAGAAAGTTACAAGACCGTATTTTACAAAGATTTGTATTAACACACTTGTATGTATTAGACTACACTTTTATGAAATAGGGCTCAGTTTTCTCGCCATGTTGTACTCTTGTTACAATGTACCTCTTATCACTATAACGAAAATGGTTCTGTAGAAAGATCTAAACATGAGCTCTAATCTGCGCAAACGCCACTCTTTTTATGCAGAGTTGCCAGATTAGGGTAACCATTGGAACCTAATTTTTTAATTCTCTTAGGTAATATGGTGCAAATACAATTTTTTGTGATTAATTGACGTTTCCTTTGTTACATGATATTTGCTACATGTTAAGCACAATTTTATTATACTAATATACTTCTGTTTATATCATTGTTTTAGCAATAGGGTTGGAATTAGCACCTATGAATGCAGTTAAATTGCAGCATAAGGAAAGAACCCGATAGTAGCTGGACCCAAGGTGAGGAGAAAATATAAACATTCCCGTAATTAAACCTCTGAGTCACTGCGACCAAACAAGAACTGCAAAGAGAACAAGATAAACCTCTCTTGTTCCAATCCTATCCTGTTTTTCAGCTGTTTGGTGTGTTTTTGAGTGCAGTGGTATGCTGTTGTTTGCTATGGGGCGTGTGAAGTTGATTCCCTTTAGGTATTGTAGCTGTCATACTTTATGTCTAAAACAAGACCAAATGCAAGTGCGAAACTACCGTGTTTTCAAGGGGAATTAAAAAGTAAAATATTAATTTCCCATGGAGAAACTTTAAAAATAATTGGAATGACAAAAACTTGAGCGTTATTCAACATTTCATCTCCAGTGAGCGCAGTAAATATAAAGAATGAAATGCTCAAAAAGGCGTTTTGTTCAGAAACTTTTTCTGTATTTTCAGGTACCAGTAAAATTTTCATCTAATTTTTCTGTGATGTCGTGAAGCATTTATAGCAGCTGATATCCCTCCATGGAAATAAGTAAGACACAGGCGGTAATGCTTGAGGCTCACATTCGTAAGATCTCGAGTTCAGTTCACTTGGGACTGTCCATCCTGACCTTGGGATTTTGTTCTAGTTTCCCCCTGGTCATTTTTAAGACACATGTGCGGAAATGGTATTCACGGGTCAACGAGATCTCAAGTTACACCTTATTCACACAGGAAAAGGTCACCTTGAAACTTTTGCATGAAGACTGCGCCGTTCTTACGCGCATTTGGTTCTGACCGATGAACTAGCCTGTCTCTCACCTGGACACGTCAGCATGGTAAACCTTGACCTTGATTGCCAACGGTTGAATCATCGAATGTTCACGAAACCCCTGTTGTTTCAGAAGGAAGACCCCGATACGCATTCGGCCCTTCGTTCTAAATTGCCAGCCCTGGGTGCTTCTTCATTCTCACCCATCGATCCTGATGGTGTACTTGCCTCGTAGACCCAAGGTCACGGGTTCACACCCGGCTGGGATCGATGGATTTTTAAGGGCGTAAAATTCCTAAGTATGGCTTCCTTTGGAAGAAAAATAAATACACAGGTCCCATGTCGTAGTTTTACGGCACGAAAAGAAACCTCAAGCCTGAAAAAAGAGACCTTAGGAAAAAAATTATAGGTCGTATCACGCGCAGAATTGAATGGGGCGCTAATGACCAGAAATATTAAAGAGTATCCTTAATTCAAATAAATAAAAAATTACTTATACTCAATAGCCCAGGTAGATTGTAAATTAAAGCATTTTATGATTAAAAGTCTTGCTTATATTACATTACATTTCCTTTATTATACTTTTTGGTCAGCAAGGAATTGGAAGCCAAGATAACGAAAGTATAATAAAAGGTAGAGCATTTAAAGACTTATTCATTGTTAAAACAGAATATTTGCCCTAGCATTTAGTTGCCAATAATTTGAATAAGTATTATAATTTAACAAAGATTTATGTTTTCAAAACTTCAAGTGGTTGGTTGTTGTTATTACTATTGTTATCGTTATTATTATTATTATTATTATTATTATTATTGTTGTTGTTGTTGTTGTTTTTATATATTGAATTATGCTGATTTTCTCACTGCTAGAAACTGTAAATGATTCATCTTCTCTCGTCCTTTCTATGGTAATATCATGGGGCCTTTCTTTCCAGCATACTTCTAAAGTTGAAAATTGTCTATGCCTCAATGAAAATCTGTCTCATTTAGGTCATTGCATTATTTGACCTCTTACGTGGTGCAAGGTAAAGCGATGAACTGAGTGCTAAATAGAAAACCAACATTTCCATGTTCTTTTTTATATAAACTCTTTTTTTATTAGGTATATGATATTTTTTTAAAATTGTATTTTTTTTTTCCATACATTATTTGCTTATATAGATTTACGTAGATTATACATCCAATAGTTCTGCTATTGAATTTAAAATGTAATAATAATAATAATAATAATAATAATAATAATAATAATAATAACAAACAGCAAAGCAATTTTAACGTTGTCTTCAATATTCTTGATTATTTTTAATAGGTAAACTTTTTAATAAATTTTCATTTATGTTTTGACTCTATTTCATTTAAGTGACATCATAAAATCCACCAATGAAATGGTAAAAAAAATGAATTTTGAACAATCACAGGTCGATATTTCAGAAAATTATCCTAAATTCTTATCAAATCCCTTTAATCACGCGACGTACATTTGTCTTGTGGTCAGTGTAGCCAACACTATACTCCCACTATATAGTTCCTGAGCACGCATCTCTGTCCATTTTTCTGTGTTTTCAGTAATTGTAAATTCAACTAAATGTATATATTTACTCAAGCAATTGTTTTTGCATATTCAGTCAAACAGTCTGAAATCATTTTATAAATTATGTAAAATATTCGCCTAAGCAACCATAAATTTGATTAAACACTTTGTTCAGAATGGCAAAATGTTTCCTGTTTTGTTTTTCTCACTTGGTTTCTGTTAATCGAAAGATGGCAATTGAATAGCCGACTTTCGTCTATTTCAATATCAGGATTTCTAAATAAATAACTATTCATAAGAAAGTGCAACATTTTATACAATTGTGCACGGATTTCGAATATATCTTATTTTTATTCTGTTCGTGAAATAATCCTAAAACTCTTTTGTATTGACATTGCTGACAATCGACGTTCATCTGTTGCAAGATGGCTTGAAAAGATTAAATATTCATAATAGAAATTTTGTAACCCAAGTTTGGGGGAATTACATTTAAATTCTTAATTTATTTGCGAAATAGTCTTAATAAATATCACTCTGGTGATATTATTTGTGACAGTTTTGTCCGTGGCAGTGTTTATAAAATTAATTTACAGTGTGTGAAGAGGGCTTTAGGGCGTTTCTGGTTAGTTAGATAATATAGCGTAAAAATCAATCAATCATCCAGCCAGCACACCTGTTATAGCCAACATGGTACACTGAACATTAAGTGCCTACTTTTGTGCCTCAAATTTTATTAAATGCAGGTTTATAACGAAAAACATTTTACATTTAACGTCATGTTTCACCAACTGTCACGAAGGAACTGTCGTATAAGACTGGTGGGAAAACAAATAAAACAAGTCTCAATCTGTTTAGTAATTTCTACTACAGTAATGATAATCAGAGATGTTTTGTCTGTTTTACTTACGTGCAGATAACAGGAACATGTTACAGTAGCATAACCAGCAAGTGTCATGTGACACGTAAACTGCATGTTATGCGGTATTCGACACGACCATGCGCAGCTCACATTTCCATAGCAACAGGCTTTCACTTTCAAAGTACTTGGAGCGGAAAACTTGTCGCGGTGGGAGAATACAGAATTGAGACTTCAAATTGTAAACCGTGAAAAAGATAATGCGGAATTTTCTTAAAACTTGCAGCTAAAGAAAGAAAGAAGAATAGCAGAACAGTTACTTTAACGTAAGTATGCCAAATAGTATGTACAAGGAACTTACTAAATATTAAATAGGAAGGGATTATAGTCAAAGATTTGTGGAATTCTCCAGGATTACGTCAAAGCTCTAGTAAGTAAATTCTACTATGTTCAGGGTGTTAATGAACTACACCGTAAAGTGTTACAAAGAGTTTTTGCAATGCTTCAATTTCAGACGTTGCCTAACAATTAAATGCACAAAAATAAAGTTAAAATGTGAATGCCGTTTGGCCGAGAGAAAAGTTAATACTTTTAAGCTGGTAGTTTTAATTTTTTATGGTGTTAGCCAATCTTATAGAAGCGCGATTAATTAAGTAAAATTGGGGAACAATGAAACTGCAGCGATGCCGAAAATAAAGACCTCCGGTACTGATGTGAATGAACGTATGGTGGAAAGTTTCAAGAAGGCAGCGATACTCTCCAGGATAAATCGCGGACAGAATGTATAACAAGGCTCTCTTAGCGACTACAGCAGCCGGATTTCATGACTTGGTCGTGCAATTCAGCATCAGTGTAGTAACCTCCATCCGTTAGGAAAAATATATGAACTCGATCACTGCGTTCCACACGAATAGACAACAGCAGTAGATTTCTGAGGATGTGGTTCTGCAATTCAACGTGAGTGCAGAACCCATACGGCCCCACCTCCATCAACTAAGAAAAATATATGAACTCGGCCACACGAGTAGACAACAGTCAGATTGAGAAATAAATAGACTAAAATTCTGATTTCCATAAACGAGGGCTTCTTGAAAAATTCTTGCCTCGATAATGGCAATTAAGAAGATAAATATTAAGCATTTATTTGAAATAGAAAATCACAATTGTTAGTTAGAGAAGACGCATAGAAAATATTCCATTCAATGGATAAACTGGAGTATCGCGTTTTGTAAAAGAGGGTTTAAATGCCATAGAAAATTCGCGCTAAATTATAGAGGTTTATGGGGACTCTTCTCCTTTTGCTAAAGACATTTCAAAGGAATACATAAATTAGCTTTACAAGAAAAATTGCTTGTGATAAAATGGTATTGATCTGCCTCAGAAAAGCATTTGCATGAAAATATTTCAGGAGCGTTATAACGGAAACAGGCCTGATTTTATGCGTTACTGTGGATAGCGCTTGGGTCCACAATCACACTTCAGAATCAAAATAGCAGTCGAAGTCACACCAAGGAGAATAGTCAATTCTATTTGCAGGAAAAATGATGATATTCTTTTAGCATGGTAATGAAATTTTAATAATTGAGTTTCTTCAGGAGAGTAAAATAACAATCGGAAAGTACTAGTTCAATCTTTGAAATGTATGAATTGAAAAAAATTTGTGAAAAGCCGATGTCCTGGAGAAAACAAAAACATTTGTCATCAATACAAGATGTGTAATGTATACTGTAAAGTGCAGGTTTGTTGTTCCAAAATTTATATTTCAAACTTCTGAATTAACCAAATAATTTTGTACAATAGTACTATAGTTTTGAGTAGTCCTGGGGAATGACCTTGTGTTGACCTGTGCGATATAATTCTAGGAAATCTTTGGTGGGAGGCTACTTCTCAGCTGCATAAATGTAACAAACAATATCTGTGGAATAGATCGTCCCTACAATGTGTCCAGTAGGGAAGCAAGAGATGCACTGACTTGATTCTCTATAAACGCATAAACAGAAAATGAACTCAACCTGAAACCACTACGCATCTTTTGATCATTCACCAGGACTATTCAAAACTACTTTACTTTGTCTTGATCAACATTTCCATGATATCCCGAAAGGTGAATGTTCTTTGTAACTGGTATGAGACCTTCCGCAATAGCTTGTTTTAAATGCTCCAATTATTTCAGTGGAAGTAGAACGTTCTTTTTTTCACTATGAAAAATATTTTCTTTGACAAGCGGCAGGCTATGGCAGTTGATACCTTGAAAAAACACGTTGTTGCTTGAAAAAAGTAAAGCTCGAGAAAAGTAAGCTTAGATAATTTAATTATGTGATAAAGAAATGATTAAACATCTTAAATATCTATTTTAATTAATAATGAGTAATGTTTATTTCTGTTTTCACTTTTAATAAATGCCTATTGTGTTACTACTTATTTTATGTTTTTAAGTGACTTTTTGCCTGACTATTTTAACCAAAATAAATACCCGAACTCCCGGGCTCTGCTCATAAGACACAACACTACCAAAAGTTTCTGACCTGTCTTAATGAATTTCAGAAGCAAACACTATCCTTATTAGCAGGTATTTATTGTCCCTATACTACCGTTTTAGCAATGTATGGACTCGAAACTAAACATGTGGCATTTATAAAAATATCAGGCATTCTTATTTTATGGAATTACATTTTTAGACGGACTGGAAGCAGGTAAACCCTCTTAGCGCCCCTAGTGGCTGTCAATTTAATTTTTTTCAACCCGTATCTTTGCCGCACTAGTATTCCAGAAGCGTGCAAAGGGCAAGTTCGTTTGAAACAGGCACAGTTTGCTAAATATTTTGCGTTACAGAAGAAGTGAGATTTATTGCTTTGTCTTCGTTGAAATACTGTACACGAACACGGCTATGCCTCCCGAGGAAGGGAACAGGAATCTAGATGGGATTTCACTGTAATCTGTTGGCCAACGTCCAGATCACGCGGTTCTTCCTCATAATTCCTTCCTTTGGCGGCGACGCTGGAAGTGGAGTGTTAATTGGTAGAGGATTTTACGACTGCACAACAGGAAATCCTATGTGTGTGCATTCACCTGTAAAGTTCACTTAGCAGACAAAAAAATGACTGTCGAAGACGGCACAACTTCCAAACATATTATGGGCATATAGACACACATAATTATTATGGTGACCATCAGCTCTTAGGATAAAAAGTTATAATTATAGAATTATGTCAATTTTTAAGACGACATTAGACATTTAGACCTATTTAGTTTATAATAGCTTTACGAAATTAATCAGCGATTTCTAAAAGTAACAAACCATTTGGTTTATTTACTAGAACTCTTTAACATCTCAAGTCATCAGCGTCCCATTCAATTCAGGGCGTGAAATGGCCGATAAATTTTGCTCATATGCCTTTTTTCTCAGGCTTGAGGTGCCGTAAATGTACGACACGGGACCCACGGAGGAAGTCATACTTAGGAATTTTACGCCCGAAAATATCCATCGATCTTGGTCGAGATCGAACCCGCGATCTTGGGTTTAGGAGGCACACCACAGGACCGTCTGTAACGAATGAGAAAACTAGTATAACGTAATAGGGTCACCTATATGGTTGTTAATGCTGAACTTTTTCGTTTTATTTATTTAATCAGTTTTACGTGTATTAACATATTTTGACAGTCAATTACAAAATCCAGAATGTTCATATTTATAATTATGTAATTAACTATAAATGACATTAATGCTGAAAGCCATTTCTCTCGGTCCAGCTATTCTTCTTCTTTTAGGTGTCTATTTTCCCATTTATTCTTGGATGCCCTTGATTTACTTTGTCTTTGATCTTCCTCGTTTCTGTCTTCTTGGTGCAATCTATTTATGTATCATCCTTGGTAACCTTTCTTCACCCATTAAATGACTATAGCATATCAAATTGTCTTGTTAAAATGTCCTCCACAATATTATTTTAATTCCTAATTTATTCTTGTTATATCATTTCTGATTCTATCTCTTTGGGACACAAGACTGAAACATATTGTGCCTACATACACGCGCGCGCACGCACGCACACACAGAGAGAGGGGAGGCGAGAATTTTATGATGAAAAATTATTGCTCTAATATAACAAAGAAATTGTGTGTAGAACCATTTGTAGATACGAAAAATAATATTAGGTGATTCGGAAATAAATGTCAGACGTCAGAATGAACCTTAATTATTAATTTCGGGAAATTGTTGTTGAAGCAAATGCACGTTAAACTATTGAGATATCAAGTGTGCACTTTCAACTTTTCTTGATCATTTTAAGATATGAAAAGTGGGGGGGAACTTGATAAATAGTTTTAAATGAGCATGAGAAATATTGAGGTTTACAATCTGATTTTCACTGCTTTTGCCCAAAAGTTGAGCAAACTGCCTTTTTATGCCTGGTTGCAATATATTTAATAGTGAGATAACAGTTTCCGCACATTTGGGGTCGGTAGGGTCAGTTTTTTATCACCTCCTCGGCCTAGTACCTCTTAGGCATTTTTCTGAGTTAAGGAGATCTGGAATGGGGTCCTCCCAGCCTAGTGAGGTTAACTCGAAAGGTGCCTGATGGAGAGATGGCGTTCTTCGATCACGAAAACCACATGTTAGGCTACCTATGGGTACCGCCTTGTTCATCACAATACTGCCCTCTACCAATGAAAAGTCGCAAGACGGAAATACAGGATGCAGAGGTCGCCGCGGCAGGCCAAGGTTCATCCCGGCTATAGCGCCAAATGAGAAGAAGGAGGGCCACTTTTTATTTTGCCTATTTTGACTTCTATTTTAAAGTTAGAAACTTTTTTTTTGCCTATTTTGGATCATTAGGAAATTGTCCTACGATTATTTAAGCATTTTAAATCGAACATAAAGAATTTCAATATATCCAAGAAAAAAAGCTATAAAATCAAATATCAAGTTCACTTCACAAAAATATCCATTGAGAATCTTGTTATACATTTATTTCTTTTCAAGCAGTCAAAAACTTTCTATTCAACCCATTTAGTTAAACTCTTCAAATAGTAAAACCTTCATTAGTGAACGATTACCTCGAGCACACCATAAAAAAACACGAAATAGAGAGGAGGAGGGAAGTACTGTAGTTTTGAATAGTCCTGGGGAATGACCTTGTGTCGACCTGTGCGATATAATTCTAGGAAATCTTTGGTAGGAGGTAACTTCTCGGCGGCATAAATGTAACAAACAATTGCAAGCGAGAAAGATGAGACCGGTACAATAAACCGTCCCTACAATATGTTCAGTAAGAGAGGTACTAACCCGATTTCACTATAAACGCGTAGAAAATTTACTGTACTAGAAACTAATTTAATACTATGAAAAAAAAATCATTCTACTGTTGCTTATAACCAAGAAATGTAAGCTGAAGTGGTTTGATTGTGCGAAATTATTAAATATCTTAAATACCTATTTTCATTAATAATAAATGATTTACTCTCTGTTTTCACCTTTAATAACTGCATTTTTCAGTATTTTAAGTTTCGTTTGTCTGCCTATTTTTGACCAAAATAAGTGCCTGAACATTCGGGCTCTGCGCATTATTTGCTTAAAGGTGGATTATGTACAATAACTGCACAGCGGCTGAATCTGAATTAAGCGCCGAAACACTCCCCGAAAGCAAAATAATTTTAGGGGAAGGCTATGGAGACAGTCTGGTTTAATACACTACGTGGCAAAACAATTGATAAGTATTGTAAAGAAACTGCGCTCCAAATAAAACAGTCAGCACTGGACAATTGTAAAGCTGAAAGTTCGATGACATCCACACTCGTGTCCCTCTTCCAATGTTGAGTTTAATTTCATTTATTAACAAAGGAAAGTTCCTGCTTCTTAGAAGGTAAAACTCAGAAAGAGGTGATGCACTGGAAACTGCACCACCAGGAATGTTCTTGGCGCTAAACTGTTGCCAAGGGTAAACGTGGGATAGGAAAGGCAGAACACAGACCTATCTCCAACAATATATTGTTTATTGTTAGTAGGGACACATGGGTAGGTATGGTGGGCACCCCTAATGATTCTTCTACCTAGGCGGCCATCAGTACTTTCAGTCGACACTGGTGGGGCACGTCATTTATAGACATACTCTCGTCTCCACCACGAATAACTCTGGTACCAAGTGCGTTGCAATTCTGCGATAGGACCAGCGGCCTAGCATAGCAGGCTTAGATACAAACACTAGTAAGATCTACAATGAAAAAACCTTCTTTTCAAGAGTTGTAAATATTACTGTTTCATTTATAACGACAAAATGAACTGCAACAGAGTCAAATTGCTGCTTTATGTTTTGATCATTGTAATTGGTGAAAACGCATGGCTTCCGATAGTGCTTATTTTTATTAATAAACATAATTTTTGTTTCTGTAGCTACCGATATATTTATGTGCTTCTGTTTCAATTCTATAATAATTTTCAAAAGAATAGGGGAAATCTAACAGTACCTTATGTTTTGAAAAGGGACAAAGAAACGAATAAAAACTATAGAGGAATGAACTTATTAAATATAATGTATAAATATATGCAGGGAACCTTACATCCAGATTAAACACTTTATGTAATGTAAAAATGAGCGAGAAAGTAAGTGGATTTAGAACTCGCAGATCATGTCTTTATAATAAAAGAATTACAGAAAAACGAAGAGAGCACATGTGGCATTTGTTGACATAGAAAACACTATTATTATTATTATTATTATTATTATTATTATTATTATTATTATTATTATGAGAAATATTATACCAACAAGATATCCTATATATCTAATAAAAATCATAAAAATCTTATATACACATACAAAAATGATAATAGGTGTAAACGGAAAGAAAACAGAAGAAACAAAACATATGTTGGTGTAAAACAAGGTTGTGATTCTCTCTGCAATATTATTTAGTATATATGGACGTCATTCTTAATAAATGGAAAAACATTGTACATAAAAGAATAGAGTAAGGTCAGAATAGAAATAAATATATTGCTATTTGCAGATGATATAGTATTACTTTTTGATAAGAAAAATACACTAAAATAAGCAATATGACTAAATAAAATAAATAATAAAATATGATCATTTCAAAGACTAAAACAAAAGTGATACATCCCGAGGTAAATACCCAGTAAGAACAAAACATTTGATATAAGGAAAATAATAGAACAAATATCACCTTTCACTTTTGAAGTTGTGATGTCACATATGAAGAAGATTAAGACGTTAATATAAAATTATAAACGTTTCAAACTGTGTGTGGAAAAACTCTGAAAAGCAAAGGGAGAAAAGACACAATTAAAATTCTACACAGTCATGATCTTAACAGCTATTTTTTACGGAAGTGAGCCTTGACTTAAAAAAAATAAAAAAAAAAAAAAATAAAGAAAAGAAAAAAAGAAAAAAGGGAGGGAGGGACGGAAGGAAGGAAGGAAGGAAGGAAGGAAGGAAGGGAGGGAGGGAGGGAGGGAGGGAATAAAATTCA
This sequence comes from Metallyticus violacea, assembly GCA_030762175.1. Taxonomy (NCBI): domain Eukaryota; kingdom Metazoa; phylum Arthropoda; class Insecta; order Mantodea; family Metallyticidae; genus Metallyticus; species Metallyticus violacea. The sequence goes on along the minus strand of CM060845.1, from coordinate 26,876,450 downwards.
AGCAGAATTCACGATCTGTCGAAGATTGCACAAAAGAAGATGATATAAGAAAAGAAACAGAAGTGCAACCAGTGTTAAATAGACAGGAATGGGTAATATGCTTAAATAGAATGGCAGAAGACTGAATGTTAAAAAATATGTCGACATATAACCCGAAATTAAGAAGATCGTTCGTAACACCAAAAAAATGGATAGAAGCAAAAACGTGACATTGGAAGAGGCAAGATATAATCCGCGGTGAAAGAAAAACAACTTAATTTTGAATTCATTGAAGATTAGACCACAAAATCATCTTTAATTTCTACACAATATAATACAATAAAGTAGAAAAGTATATCTATAAAATGCTAAATTTTAGAATAACAAAACTTTATTTTCATTAGAGGAAAATGAAAAATCGGCCAATCCTCAAAATAACGGTCAATTTTAAGTCGAAACAGGCAGAAAGATCTTAGAGTTGATGACATATATATAGTCAAAATATGTGTATAAACACACAATGAAAAGTTTAGAAATGAGAAAGAGTATTTTGTTGCAAATGTAATTACTGGTCAGAAAATCCAGAAACAGGTCCAGCTACAAAGCCGCAGTGGTGTGAAAAATGCAGATATACGGTGTACAAAACAAGCAATGTAACTACAGCTGTCATATTTAACATATGAATATATCACAATATTGATAGATTATTTTTCCCAGCACAAAATGGTTGTAGTAAAACACACACATACACACATTTGCATACACAGTGCGACAGGCAATTGGAGGGGAAATGTTTTGCCGTAGATTATCCGACTGTTCATGTCTTTTCAGCATTTCCATGTATCGATGTTGATTGATTGATCGATATTACTCTTATGATGAAGCTGCAATAATGATGATAAACGTTTTTCAATTCATTGGACATTCTGCCGAACGAGTGGTTTTGTATGCGACGAGATTGAAATTCCAACTGCCATTTCTATCTTTTGTACTTTTATTTGAAAGAACTTTAATGCGATTTCAGATATTAAACTGTATGAGAAATGGAATTACTCTATTAAACAGTAGAAGTCTACAAGCAGAGACGGAGATTAGATATTAACGAGATGACATTTAGGAGAATACACGAGGGTAATAGGTCCATAAGTTTCCACCCTCGATATGATAAAGACATAAACTATGTTTCACTTTTCAATGTTGTTACTCTTTATTGCAATGCACTTCTTACATCTTTGAATTAACATTTCAATCCGTCCAAAAATAGTCGGAAATCTTCTCTGCAAAATGGGCATAAACAGCATCCATCATTTCTTCATCACACTTAAATTTCCTTCCTCGAAGGTCCTTCTTGAGTTTTGAGAAAAGAAAATAGCCACTGAGAGCTAGGCCTGACTGTAGGGTATGTGGTCCATCTCCTTGAAGCCACATTGCTTCATAGCTTCCTTTGCAACAAGAGCTTGTGCACAGGCGCGCTGTCGTGAAGAAGGCGCACACCACCACTCTGCTTTCCTCGCCTTTTCTCTTTGATGGAAGCACGTAGTCTGTGCAGTAGGCCAGCATAGTACTCTCCATTTACTGTGGTGTTTCTCTCCTTGAAATCGATGAAAAGCATTCCTGCACAGTCTCAAAAGATTGTGGCCATTATCATCTTGGTTGACTGAGTGACTTTGACCTTTAGAGGCGGTGCTTCGCCAGGTTTACGCCACTCTGTTGATTCTCTTTAGGACAAAGGATCATAGTAGAGGACCATAGTTTCATCTCCTGTAACAATGGTTTGCAGAACTTCTCTCTCGTTGCCACGCAGCGCTCCAAAAATACCTGACAACAGATGACTCATTGCTGCTTTTGGACTGAGGAAAAAAGCCTAGGCACCCATCTTGCACTAATCATATTCATATCTAAATGTTCATGAATATTTCGAAGAACAGTTATTTTAGAATATCCCTACCTTGCTGCTATTTCTATAAATTTTAGCCGCTGGTCTTCCATAATTTCTACTTCCACAAGAGTGAGCACCTCCAAGGGCCTACCTGTCTTCACTGCTTTCTCGGCCCATTCGACAAACTTTGGCCCGTTCTTTTACGGTAGAATATGAGGGGGATGCATCCCTATATTACACCGTTCAATCGCTGTTTAATTTCACTTGGAGTAAGTCGTTCTTTTGAGAAGAATTTAATAACAGCTCGAAACTCAATTTTGAACATGTCACAATCTTCTACACATAGCCTTCTTTATGTAACTATATTTGGACAACTGAACACAGCGGAACGGAAGCTACAGCTGAAATTATCTACTTAACAGATAAAGTATACACCAGATAAGAATTTTGTGAATTCAGTAATCCTTATCGGCGAGGCCGGAAACTTGTGGATCTACCCGGATAGTTTGCCTATAGATTTTCGTACTGTAACAGAGTATTTACGAAAATATACGCACATCCATAAAGTTTACATATACAGGATGTACAGTAGGAACTGTAGGATGGATAACATTCTATCGATTCCTTAAGCACAAGAAGCAAAAGCCATAATGTTGGAGATGTTTAAACGAATTTGTCGGATCTAATGGGGACACAATATTAAAACCAGTGATAGTACTAAAGAAGTTTAATAAGAATTTTAGTTTCAAATATAACGCTTTTTATATTGCATTCGGTAATAATAGACAACTGAGCTTTACTTCAACAGCTGTTCAGAATGTACTCCATTCATCTCGAAGCTCAACAAACACCACACTGGGTTGCCCCGCGTCTTCTCTGATATACATAATCTACATGTCTCTGATGTAGACATTTAACATTCAATAGGCACATGGGTTTAACGGACAATACGTGTTTTTATAATACACTAGGTCTGTTTGATTTAGTACAAGGTATTAGATTAGATATTTACAAAATATTAATTCATCAATAAAATAAGACAAAAGTATTAAAATTACATATAAAATAGAAGCAAATCACATTAAAAATGACACACAGCTGTTTTCTCGCCCCCCCCCCCCCCCCGTTTTATCGGCTCTTCATTCCTGAGCTGTCTTACTTTCAGTAGAAATTAACTAATATCTCCTCCCCTTCCTTTCCTACCAGCAGAGCCCAGCATAACCATCTCCTTCTGTTGGAACCCGTAAAGGAGTGTGGTAGATCTTTTTCTTCCATTCCTTTAAATTCAGCCAGAATATGCACATATCCCTTTTCCTCACAGATGGGAAAAAACTCCGCTCTAATTAGTTGGTGATTTTAATCATCCGCAATGCCTTTAGTCTGAACTATGCGAGATCCTGTTTAGTCCCTGTTTAGATGTACTGCCATATCTCGCATTTAGATTTTAGCTCCAAGTGTACGTGCAGCTGTATCATCCGTCTACGTTGCTCAATCGTCTGCTGCCTATCCATATCCCACAGCGGTTTCTAACCCTCTTCCATGCGATCTTTCTATTCCCTGACCCGCCGTCCAAATGGAGCCCAATCCTATTGTTTCTGTTCCCTTTCTTAATTTGGATGTTCTCTGATATAACAACCACCGCAAACAGGGAGTGATGAGCTTTTCCTCGTTAACCAGACCGCCTTGCATACCAGTTCCATAGAGAGCTCAAGTCTGGTAACCTCAGGGGCCAAGGTACAGTCTCTCCTTCGGGCTGAATATTATAGTGCACCTTCATGCTGGAGCCACATACTCCGCTGCACATATTCCAGGAGAATGGGTTCCGTATCGTAGTAGATTTATGGCACGAAAAAGAACCTCAAGGCTGAAAGAAGAGGTCTCTGAGCAAAGTTTAGCAGCCATTCAACGCCCTGAATTGAATGGGACGTTGATAACCTGAGATGTTAAAGAGCGTCCGTATAAAATCAAATCAACAAATAGGAGGAAGGGCATTTGCTTCTGTCATTCAGAATTTTAGCTAGAAGATACGAGCCTATAATGTAATTGTTCCGGACATTTATCTTCTAGCAAACTTCATGACCCCTTTCCTTCACAGCTTGTGAAATAGTGTGGGCTCACCCACGACTGTTGTGGGAGTTAAAAACACCACTCCATGTAATCACAATGTTGATATAGCCAATATATCCTCCTCCCGCAAAATATCACTGTCGAGACTGCTATCGTGTTGGCGCTATTTGGGGTGTGTTCAAAGCACCGGATCAATTCCAGCAGCTTTCCTCCGAGTGAGGTGTGTGACGAAACGCTACTAGAGTGCTACCATTCCCGTTTCCCTCATTCGTCTGTCCAGTTGCTCAAATACATATAGACTAGGATTATGATTATACCCTTGTTGCTAATTTCTACATGGAGGGATTTGAGCACAAGCATTGATGATATCTTTGTCACGTGGAAACTTGGTGAGCAAAAATTGCACACTTTTCTGCTCCATCTGAGTATCATATATCCCCAGCAAGACCTAATAATATCTGAACCGTGCCATTTTTAAAGGTTCTGGTGTACAAAAAGCGGAACGGTTTCCATACTCACAACAATCTTTGCCTAGATAGTCACCAGCAGAATGCTCAGAAACGACCAATACCGGTTACTTTGTTTCACTGTATTGTCAACATTTCGAACAATTTCAACAGTAGACTGAGATCTGTCACCTTTTGAATCACTAGGAAAAAACGTCTACCGTAAGTCCGCCATTCGATAAGTCTTAAGGGTTGCCAAGGATACCAGCTACACATAAGTAAAGTCACAGCGCCTATCTGGAAATTGTTCCAACAAAATATTCAAAAATCTTAAACATGGAGCAACACCACATCATGGCTTAATATGCCATATAAACATAAATCAAATACTGTGCTGGGCTGTGCATTGCAAGCCTGAATATGACCAAAAGTTTGAGGACAATGAGATCTTCACTTAGCGAATTTTACGTCATTATGTGCCTCTTTTAACTTTCCAACTGTTTTTAATGATGAGTGTTGATTCACTGAATATTTCGTGACTTTGTCGCCCGTTCCACTGCTGCTGGCGGTTCAGCAGTCAAGAAATAATCTCTGGCAAAGCGAATATAGGCATCCGTACCACTGATTCATGTTCTCGCAATTATAATTACAATTACAATGAAAATAGGCACGTGCCTTTTGACAGGAGATGTTGGAAATGATGTCCCATTTTCATCCATCTATTTTTAATAAATTTCCATTCATCTTACGAAATTGGGTCCATTTAACTTGGAATCATATGTCACTCACTGTTGTGAGTCCAAAAATTGCAGGCACATGATCCAGGTTTTCGGGTAAATTTTGTAATTTGATGTGGCGAAATGCTAATGACAGAATAATTGATCTGCAATTACTATTGTTAATTGATGTACAAAGTTACGCAAAATGCCTTTTCTACCTAAGTCAGATAGAAATAAATATATTTCCGTACATTCCGAGTTGGTAGGGCCAGGTTTTACCTATCTTAAGGTTTAAAACTATCTTTTGCCTGTTTTGGAGGCAATGGACTTTTTCTGCGATTATTTAAGCATTTTAAAAAGCACAGCATTTTCAATATATCGAAGTGAATAAAGCTTCACTCACAAAAATATATACTGAGAATATTGTTATACATTTATTTCTTTTCGTGCAGTCAAAAACTTTCTCCTCAATCCATTCACTTAAGCTCTTCAAATAGTAGAAACTTCATTAGTGAAAGGAACGCGCAGTTACCTCAGGTAAACGAAAAGCAGAAAATAGAACGAAGGAAGTCCTGCAGTTATCGATCTTGCCCTCTAGGAACTTTGTGGTGGGGGTAATTTCTCATGTAACAAACACTTACAAGCTAGAAAGATGAGAACGATACAGCTATGCAAAAACCGTCCCTGCAATATATCCAATACGGAAGTAACAGAGGTACTAACCTATAAACGCATAAACACAAAAAAAAACTCGATTAGAAATCACTGCGCATCTTTTGCTCATTCACCAGCACTATTCACAACTACTTTACTATGTCTTGATCAACATTTCCATGATGTCCTGAAAGGTGAATATTCTTATAACTGGTGCGAATCCTTGCGAATTAGGTTATTTTAAATCTGTACATTCCAAGTAAACCCTCCCCCTTTTTTTCCCGCGATGAAAAATATTTTCTTTGAAAAGCGGCTGACTATGACAGTTTGCACCTTGTTGTTTGTAACCAAGAAAAGTAAGGTTAAGTTTTTAATTATGTGATAAAGAAATTATTAAGTATCTTAAATGCCTATTTTCATTAATATGAGTGTTACTTCTCTCTGCTTTAACTTTTAATAAATGCCTATTTTAATTTTATTACCGCCTATTTTCAGTATTTTAAGTGTCTATTTGCCTGCTTAATTTTAACTAAAATAAATGCCTGAACATCTGTGCTCTGCAAATGAGGCATAAATTCACTTATGTGTTCAAATTTCAGAAAGCCTCGATTTTATAAATACTTGAAGAGAAAATTGCTATATGATGCTCAATAAATGCATACAGAGCAATTAGGTCAATTATTTTTTTTTTTTTTGAGAATTCTATAAATGCAGAAAGACACAGGAATGGGAATGACATACTCGCATGTATTTTTGGAACCAGTGCCTGATATTGAATGCCCATCTGGGGATTTCCGCCAAAACTCTTCCACCGCGCATACGGCTAATGTGCCATTAAGTTTCATTGAGTGCGTTTTTATGACAGAGTAATTACTAGGAGATTATGTGCCTCACAGGCCCCTGATCTGTCAGTAGGTAATGTTATTTATATCGGAAGTTGAAAAGTAAAGTATATGAAACAAACCACCGCAGATTAGTAGAACTGAAACAAAATATCAGGCAAGAAATTGAACTGATGTGTGTTAATGACAATTTTCTAAAAAAGTGCAACAATTCTGTGGCACATCTCCTGCAATCAAAGACCTACCTATTCTCATTGTAACTGTAGCAGTAATTGCGAGAACAGGATTTAGTTGGGCGGATAATTCATCCGATTTGCCAACACTGTGACTGCGATATAGCAGTTGTCGTGAAACGGACGGCAGAATCATGAATGATCCAGTATTAAATACAAACAAATAATTGATTGAACCTTATTGTTCGAAAATAGCTAATTCATTGGCATCTCAAGGTAGATACTGGCATTTTGAAAATAAATTTCCCTAAGGGTGTAACTCTATTCGTTTTTAAAAGAATGAAATGTTAAAAAGGGTTTCTCATGTATAGAGATTAAACGTGCAAAGTTTTAAGATGGATGAACTTTAGCTAGTAAATAAAAAGTCTGTCACGCAGAAGCTGCGTAAATTAAGCGAATTCCTCTCAATTAGATTAACTTTAAAAGAGAATATAAAATCCAAATTATGGCCTTATTAATTAATGAAATGAAATGAGTTATGACGGTACTGTATAGTATTAGAGGAACAAAATTACAATTCTTGCTATCTATAAGTATCTCAAAAGAAAAAAAATACATTTTAGAGTTATTATTATTATTATTATTATTATTATTATTATTGTTGAGATTAAACCACAAAAATTACTGATATACTATTAATTACATGAAATATATGACCACTGATAGACAAAGTTATACTATGTGGGTATTTTTAAACATTTTTAAATGTAGCCATATTTATGAACTGAGCCCTTGATATCATGTTTACATTTACTAAAATAGAGAATAATAGAAAATTCGAGTTACAATGTGTATTTAGAAAGCGTTTTATGTTTCAATAAAATAAAAACATATTACTATTTAAAAACAATTACAATTCTCTAAGGAAGTGGATTCTCAATCAGCACTAAACAATCAACATTTTTGTTGATTTTCATTGGCTTTAAAATTTAATTTAAATAATATTGTAGTAAAAACATGTAACGCAAACTTTTTCTGAACGTTATTACAGAGTGCTCTTGCATACAAATACAATTCTCAAACATTTGCTGTCTTCACGACGATGCTTTTGTTAAATATAAAACATATGCATCCTTATAATTACAGTTTATATACTGAATTAATTTATCCATTTATTTTAAAAGAATATGGAGAAAAATTAAACAAAAGAGCGCTTTTAAATTTCGATTTTCAATATAGCCCTGCTTTTAAAATCCGATTTCCTCCAGATACTATTTTTCTTATTTGCTTTAAAAGGTGCATGCCGAGTTCTGTTAAAACAGAAATATTGGGGATGCTGGAGCGATTTTTAAAGTTTGCACTTCAGGTTAACACCCACTCCTAATGGCCCAATTTTCCTGATTTTCAGGAACCATGTTTTTTATTTTATTTAATTGTTTATACATACAGAGTTTCAAACAAATATTAAGAGCGATTTTTAAATTTTGGGTAACCTCCCTACTGATAGTACGATTTCACTGATTTTCAGAAACTATTTATCTTATTTTGTTTAAATGGATGCTGAGTTTAATTTAACAAATATTGCGGCTGCTATAACGATTTTTAAATTTTGGGCTTCAGGTTATCCCCCACTCCTAATGAACCGATTTTCCTGATTTTCAGATACTGTATTTTGTTTTCAATTTTGGGTTTCAGGTAACCCCCCCCCGAATTCACTGACTTTCAAAAACTATTTTGCATACTTTATTTCAATCCCTTATACAGAGTTTTCTTTAAACATTTAAAATTGCTCCCGCTAGAATGATTTTAAATTTTCGATTTAATCCCCACTTGTTTTTCAGATATTCCCCCCCTTCCTTCCTAACGATCCGATTGCCTTGCTTTAAGAAACTACTTTTAACAATTTATTTTACAGAAATATACTGAGTTGAGAAAAAATAAAAATTGCGGCCGCTAGAGCGATTTTTCATTTTTTTTTTAATTCCCTTTAGTTAAACCCTCACCCCCAATGGTCCACTTTTGCTGGTTAACGAACTTGATGAATTGTTTGTTAATTGATGGTTATATGTTGAGTTTTGTTGAGGAAAAAAAAATTCACCACTAGAACGTTAAAACACATACACACCCATATATTACAGAGAGGGAGAGTGAGAGATATTTTTATAATTTTTTGTCTTTTTCGGTGCTTAGCAGATACAATAATGGAATATTTAGAAAGATTATTCAAAATAAATTCTTTTAGCACAATTGCAATAGCTTGCAATTGAGTGAACCTTATTGTTGAAAAATAATTAATGGATTTGCATTTCAAAAGAGATATAACTTTTTTAGAACAAGTTTCCTTAAAGATGTAACTGTATTCGATTTTAAAAAATGGAATGCAAAAATGATTTCTCATATATAGTGATTAAGTGCAAAATTTTAAAAATGGACGAACTTTGGTTAAAATATTGATCACACGCAGCGCCATTTTACTCTCGACATCAGTAAAAGAGCAAGTAAATTAGTACTTCCAAAGAATGTTCAAAATATATTGTAATAATTATTCATCCATATCTCACGTAAATAATAGAAGTCGCAGTGAAAACATAAATTTTCGTACCTAGATAATACAGATGAAATACTTTGCACCTATTTTTGCGATAAAAATAATTATAAATGTTTTCATTGCCGATTTACCACAGCTACAGGCCTTGAATAAACTCTATATTCTTCGTTTGCAATTAAAATCCATTTTAGCGTAAACGACGCCAGTTAATGCTTTTAAACATACGTTTACACTCGTCTGGCTCCAACTATAGATGCATTGATGATTGTTTCGTCCTACATTTCGCTGTGTCTATAGCCATCCAGCTTTGCACGTAAGTTTGCATCTTGCTCCATTGCTCTAAAACAGAAGACAGGCGATAGCATTTTAGTCGTTATTTTCGGTTTAAAAGCACAGGCGTTGTTGCAAATGACGTTCATTTGTTACTTCATTGTAAAGTGCTGTTAAACGCTTAAATGATTATTCTTATACATTTACACTATTTGCGTTTATTTGCATCGACGTGGAGTGATTGCCAACATTTTTACAGCTACAAAGATACAAAAGAGAGTCATTAAAGAGAGATGCCAACTTAATAGATACATGAACGATTCTTGAGCAACTTAGAAATAATGCTCTATGCCAATGTTTGAAACCTGTAGGTTATTCATTCTTTCGCAAATTTCCATTTATTGTATTAATATATATGGTCCACTTTATAAATAAATAAATAAATAAATAAAATTATCAATGTATAACTAAAAACTCCATAATGCACAAGCTGCGTGAACTAAGCGAATTCCTCAGTAAGTAGAATAATTTTAAAAATAATATAAAATCCAAATTGTTACTGTTCTATTCTCGGAATACTGGCTAACAGTATTCCGAGAAACACCTTCAAACATGAGCACCTCATATACGAATTATATGTTCTAGGAATTTTATACTGGGCAGCATTGCAACTGCAGTGGCGCGGAAAGTATGCCAGGCCTTTGAGGCTGATGCCGTGAACGAACGGATGGTGTAAAAATATTTTACAGAGTTCCAAGAAGGTAACTAAACCCTCAAGGATGAGACAGAAATAGAAATGCCAGCAACAAGGCTCTCTTAGCGAGTAATGAGGCACAACAGCCAGATAGTGAGGAGGGAACACAGAAATTCAACGTCTGTGCAGAAACCAAAAGACTTGTCTATCAGGAAGCAAAAAGATTCACACACAAGTGGTGACACGAGCTGACTCCTGGTTTGCATTGTTACGTCAGCACAAGGATCCGTTTTTAATAGGCTACTGACTTGCGATGAAAAGTAGATCCCCCAAGACACTGCAAGATGCCGTCATCACTGGCTAGCAATCCATGTATCTATTCCTGAACAACCCCAACTATCATGAACCAAAAGAAGGTCATGCGCTGTGTTTGATGGACTGTTCGGGGTATCAGTAGTAATCAAAGTATTCTACTCTAATTAGTGATCTAATACATAGGACTTTTTCGATATTTAATTAAAGTTCGAATGCATGCTGCAAAATTTATATGCGTTATTTAGGTGTATTGCGTTATTTACCGCAATATGGTAACTTATTAGGAGGCTACAGCGTTATACAGGTGTCCCACCTAAACCAGCACGCCTCGCTGCCATTCTGTGTTTATATTTAGATACACTGCGTAATTGTTAGAGTTCAACACTCGAGTTTAACGGTAATTGTCGTGAATATCTTGGAAGTGTTGTGAGAGTAATGAAGCAGTTTTTATAGCAGGCGTGAAGTTAGTTTCTGATTCACACTTGGGCCGTGTTTATGCCAGCTACTCAGCTGGCGAGAGGCTCGTCCAATCAGGTAACAAAAATACATCATCGTCGTTGTAACAGTTAGGGAGTTAGAAAGTTTAAATTACCCATTAGGATCGCATTTTCAAGTGCGTGCACTGATCTAATTTTAATACGCAAGTACTTTATTAGTGGTTGTGCTTTGTATCATTCATCAAATAAAATTTATTCTGTAGGATATTTTGGATCAAAAGTGCACATTTTCCTGCTCATACCTCTCATTTTCATACACGCTACTCCTTCGCGTCAATGCATCCAACCAGCTTATGGTATCTGCCACTAGATGAATCTACGTGGGTTCTACTGTAGTTTCAGCTAATTTGCCACCATTAAAATAATTTTGAAAACATAACCGTGGAAAATTTTCAGGTAAAATGTTCAATTATGTAAGAGCATTTGATTTTTATCATACATGTAAAAATTTGTACTATATAAAGGATAAATATGAAGTGTAAAATATGCTTTAAATCACAGAGGAGCAGGAAGAAAAAGATGATATTGGAGTGCAGCCGCTGAAGATGGATAGCGAGTGACGGGATGTGGCAACAGCGTACTGGGTCGGCCACGTGGCAGTAGAAACGTCAATCACAAATTAATTTCTCGACTGCTGTAGTTGAAAACCAAATTGATATTGTGGAATTTTTTCATAAAGAAAAGCTCCACGTGGCAGTAGAAACGTCAATCACAAACTAATTTCTCGACTGCTGTAGTTAAAAACCAAATTGATACTGTGGAATTTTGCATTAAGACAAGCTCCATTAAAGAGACTGAACATATTTTTATCTAATATCACAACCAGCACAATTCAACATCTTATAAGAAATGGATGACTACAAGGATATGTTGTGAATGTGAAGAGGAATAAGCGTTCGACAGAATTCGCATGGACATAACGAGAAGCCCAATGAGCAAGGAGATTGGTGTATTCCGCACATGCCATCGTGTGCTAAAGAGCTGAAATTTCGAGCACTTAGTTTGAGCGCTTTAAATGAATTGAAAGAGCCAAATAAACGCGTTACATGTGGCAACTAGCACTTATTTTCGATCGTTAGTTCGCCCCATACTTTTCCGGGCGTAAAAATCCCAAGTGGCTTCCTCCGAAGGGTCCCGTGTCGTACTTTTTCAGCACAAAAAGAACCTCAAGCCTGAAAGAAGAGGCCTCTGAGCAAAATTTGTCAGCCATTTCATGCCCTTAATTGAATGGGATGCTGATGACCTGAGATGTTAAAGAGCGTCCGTAAATAAACCAAATCAACAAACACCCCATGCTCTTCTTTATGAGCCTGGCTTCATCTAACTGGTTATGTTAACTCACAGCACTGCAGATATTGGTCGAAGGATAACCCACATATTGTGCATGAAGAAACTCTTCACTCAGAGAAGATAGACATGTGGTGTACACTGTCAGGAATGCACAGTATCGGCTCCATTTTTTTCAGTGATGTGATTAGCAGTACAATATCTTCAGATCTTCACAAGAAAATAATATAACACAATGACACGTGCCTTTTACTGAATGTCAATGAGAATTGAGGCGTGCCGGTTTTATGTGGGACAGCCTGTGTATCAATTTAATACATTTTGCAAAGTTTTTAAATGTTTGGCATCTGTCCCTAAAAATTTGTACAAACTGTGATAAGAGTGAGATATTAAACTTTAATGCAGTTTCTGTATTTGAACGCGCAATTTTAAAAAGTATTTTTATGTCATTGCGGCATTGTGGCTCGGTAACAAGAGAGAGAGAGTTAAGAATGTGAGCAAAGAATCATTAAAAGCTTCTTTCTGCATCTTTCTGAACACATTTCCTTAAAGGTTCTGTTGTATTGATGCAATAAGCGGCTTAAAATAGTAAGTGAGAGGTTACACACAAAAGACATTTTGATCTGAGTGAAAGTAATAGCGAAGTTGTTTTATAATCGTTTGCAATCTCCTTTGTCCTTCTTTTGTTTTTCAGTCAACATGAGAGGTTTGTTTCCATGACAACATATATCTCCTTTATTGCTGAATAACAACTGACAGTTTCAAGGTTTGTGCTCGTTTTTCCCCGTTTCTGTTCAATACTCACCGCTTTAGGTTCCTAATACATTAACAATACTTGTAAAATCGCCCTCTAAGGAGACGGTGAATATTAAATTATATTCCTAAACGTTCTTTTTCAATGCAGTGTATTAAAGCCAATGCTGTTTGCATGTCATACATTTCTTTTGGTGATATCCTCTTTAATTTCCCCGATATTGCTCTACATCGCTGTTTATAAAGAGCGAAGAGAAGATGGTAAAAATATTTGTTACGGCGAACTATAGTGTGTTAATAATTCCTCCTCATGTAATAATACAACGCACATCAGTTTTAATACATACAGAAATAAAACTAAGTTTAAAGGAGAAATGTCAGTTGTCTGCAAAAGCTTTTTAAACTTAGATTAAGCAACAACTACATGATGTTATTATGGACAAACTTATCAAACAAAGAAAGTTTGCACTTTATTTTTCTGTTTTCAGGGCTGTTTTGATAAGAAATTGAATTGGAATAATAATTTTTAAAACTTAGTAAAGTGGAAAGAATTTTAATGCACATTTTTTCTTCAATAAAGTCTTTCTTAATAACGCAGTTTTTAGATTAAGTGCCGCTGTCGGTTTGTTAGGTTGCCGGACCTGATATTTAACAGACTGTCATCTATTTGTTTTGTGATGAACGATTGTCATTTGTGTGTATTGTTATTAGCTAAAATGGAGCGAAACACGAACTTTCCCTTACTCGGAGAAAAAATTTTAAAGGTATTACAGCTGCAGTCCCGAGCTGAAGCGGGGAGAGTTGAGCTCCTCAGTCCCGAACGGGAAATAAGATTTTTTTTCTTTGTTTCCATGGCCGTTTGTAAAAGTGTAAATGTTGCGTGTATTAATTTTGTTAACGGTAGTGTAACCTATGCATTGTTCTCCGTAACTTTCTGGCTTCAATATGTTGTTCCTTATAAAAAAAAACTGAGTTTTTTCAGCTCTTACCATGCGTTGTCAATTGGAATTCGCAATTAATTCACACACACACGCTAACCTCGGGTAAATCGTTGATTTCTGGTGTTCATTGTCCTTCACATGGTTCATAGATGAAGCATGGCTCCACGTGAACTCGGAGAACTCACGCTATTGAGTCGTTCAAAATCCACACTTCATTCATGAAGCCTCTATGCATCCAGCTAAAAGCAACCCATGACTCGAATTGAACTTTTCTTTGACGACCGGATAATCTCCTAGAACCCGTGGCCATTGAAATTTCCAAATTTGACAACACCGGACTTCTTCCTATGGGTTACTTAAAAGACAGATACGCTACACTCCTCCAGACACTGGACGATCTGAAGCATAACACTGCGCAAGAGAATTAATGGTACTGACAACACAGTTCTTCAACTTGGAACGATGTGTTGAGTAATGCATTATGCAGGAGGGAGGACATTTTTAACATTTTTATAGAGGTTAATAATCTCCCAAAGGTACTGCACATTTAAGATATAATATGTTGTGGCTAGCATACTTTATTTTGAAATAAAGGAAAAAAAATGGTTACATATAAATATATAAATCACTTGTACATCTTATTAATTTTTGGAACTCTACAAACTCTCAGAATTAGTGTATTTCTTACATAGTAATCTCTTTTACTTGACGTCATGCTTCTCTAGACACTTCGTAAGACACAACACGTTCTTCTCAATCTTGGAAAACGAGTTTCTTCAGCCCTTCTTTACGTCAGACACTGGAAACAAACACGCTGAGACAGATTTGAACTGTACAATCAGTTGTTTCCCAAGTTTTGCAGCAATTCTGTTGTTTTCAATGCAGCAGTCGTTGTCGTGTTGAAACAATAATCCTTACAATCCCCAACTTGTTGCAACTCTGAACACTCTGGGGAGGCAGACTTTGCTATACCCGTTGACTTGACTGTCTGTTGTTCAAGTGGAGGTACGAAACTGGTATTTCTTGAAGAACAGACCCTGCACAAGAGAACCCCCCATTTGGAAGGGCTCTCTAATTCCTGATCACATGCAACTTTCATCTTCTGCGCAGATGGGTAGTTCCCATTATGAAAATAGCTCACCGCTGTTATCAACGATAATAAATCTACCCCTCACAAAGGCATTAGTACAGAATTTCAAACACCTGTGGTGACTCACTTTGCCAAGACTTATCAGCACTGCTTTCGTCTTTGCTGAACTCTCTGTGTTCTCCACATCTTTCGGAGCTGTTCTTTCTCATTGGGACTTCGCAAACTAATCATAAACTGTTAAAATCCACAGTTTTTACCCTAATGATTGGAACTTTTGGAATTATTTGAATAATTTTTGGTTATAGTTTACCAATATTTTTCTTGGGTTTTTAGTGCATTACGAGGGTCAATAGATACGTTTTGGGTCAAGGAACATTGGGCACGCCTAGGGAAAGCAAGGTTCATTGGTCCAATACTGTCATTGGTGTTGCCATGGTAGCAGGCAGAGCTCTCTTGTGTTAATCATTTACCAGCCATTTTGTGTTTTAAGATGGAAAGTGTGAACGTTTCCTTAAGTGCAATGGAGATTCAGAGAGAGTAATGCTCTTGTAAGATCAAATGTGACTTAAGTGAAATGCAGTCACTTGAGTGTTTGAGGGGGGGGGGCTTTCGGGAACTTTGCTCCTTCACGTGCTACTGTGTTTGGAGAATTAAAGAGGGGCGGCTATCTCTTAAAGATGAAGAGAAGAACGGCAGAACTCGAACAGTAGTAACTGAGAGCATCATCATCGCAGTGGAAACAATGATTAGGGAAGAATCAAGAGTAACCTACAAGGACATCGAGCTGGCATTAGCGATTAGTTCGCCGAGTGTTTCAACCATCCTTCATGAGAACCTTGTTGCAAATTTTTAACTGTGGAAAGTCTCTCCGTATTTCAGATATTTACGGGTGATGAAACTTGGACCAATTTTATCCAGAGACAAAACTCCAGATCTCCATTTGGGTTTTCCCTTACTCGTCAAAGTAAAGAGGCCAAGGTGTCACGTGGCATTCATTGTGTCCGAAAATCAGATAATTGTTAGTGCAAAATGGTTTGCCTTTCGAAAGCAGAAAACATAAGAACGGCGTCCAAAGGCAGGACTAAGAAGCACTTTGTTGCACTGTGACAATGCATCAGCTGACCCTGCTAATGTATCAATGAGTTTCTGCAAGGTACTGAGGCAGAACAAATGACTCGTCCATCCTACAGTCCCGACCTGGCACAATGCGATTTCTCCCTGTTTCCCACTTTGAAGAACCGACTTCGAGGTCATCGATTTTCTGGTCCCGAAAAAGCGGTTACAGATACGAGGAGTTATCTGCTGTGCTGGAAACCGAGTGATGTAGATACTTTCATAAGTGGTTCCAGAGGAAGGAACCTGCATACAGTGCCAGCGGGAATACTTTGGGAAATTGGGATAAACAAAACATTTCTATCGGTATTAGGTATTTGCTGTCTCAGTACTTGTCCAGTGCCCATTCCACGCATTAGTATTTGTGTTGTAAATGGGGAATTTTTTTTTTCATTAAAATGTAGCTACAAATATGCATGTTTCATTTTTCTGTGACAAACCGTTTTGGAAAAACACATGTTTTATGCAAAAGTCCACACTTTCTTTCAAATTATTCGTAATTGGCAAATTTAAAATTATGGAACAATTAATATGTTTCTTCTGAACATTAAATTATGCCAAATTTTATTAAACATTTATCTAAAAATCTGTGTGAAAATTTTGAAAGAAATATTTTGAAAATTGTATTTGAACAGTGAGAAACCTGAAAAAAATTAAAAGTGGAAAAAATCAAATTAAAGAGGGTTTCTTTTGATTTCTGCTGCCCTTCAACTACCCTTTCGGCTTAATCTTCTTCTGTAGATGGTTTTATCTCTAACTTCCTTTTTACTATTTTATGTGTAATTTAGAATTCAATGGGTTTTGGTTCAGGCACTGCCTGTCCCTAACAATTTTTTTTTGTAGCTTACTGAGCTTATTTTGTCCACATTGACTTTTTTCCTTAGCATTTAACGTGGCCTGATATCCCATATTAAACTTACCAATAGCTGCAGTTCCTAGAGTTTGCAGTTTTTTCTTGAAAAAAAATTGGTGGTCTGTCTGGTGGGATAAATAGGGCGTCGCATACTCTGAATTGATTCCCAGGAATGTAACTATAACGGCTGAAATTTACTGTCAACAACTCAAACGCCTGTGACCCACAATTGAAGAAAAAAACCAAGAAGACCGCAGCAAGTGCTGCTGCAACACCGAGAACCCCTTCGATATCTAAGATACTTTCCAAACTTGGCTAGACCACCTTCAGTTCCTCCTCTGGAAGGGAAGTAAAGCCATGGATCCCGTGTCGTACATTTACGTTACGATAAAGAGCTTCAAGCCTGAAAGAAAAGGCCTCTGAGCAAAATTTGTCGGCCGTTTCACGCCCTGAATAGAATGGGTCGCTGATGGCCTGAGATGTTAAAAAGCATCCGTAAATAAACGAAATGAAATCAATTCTTCAGCTCCAAACGAGCAGATTTGTTTCAGATCTGGAATCAAGAAACTACCCCAGCGTTTGAAATAACGGGGGAGAATACATTAATGCTTGATTTCGTATGATATTTATCTCCAACAACAATTTAACACAGCCAATAAACGTTGCCATCTTACGCATCCCAATATACCTGTTTCAGCAAGCAGAGAGCGTGCCCTTAACCACTCTCAGGGATATGTCAAAGCAAAGTAGTTAATTAGTAATTTCATTTCAAAATATGTTCTTCAAATGTGTTATTAATTAATGTAATTCACAAGTTTTATCGGTTTGTATTCTACAGACACAGCTTTGTACAAATTGTTAACCATTTAATCTCCCATTTTTAGTAGTATGTGTATTTATTTAAGTAATGCCTTACATATACATAAATTACACACTTAACCAGCGCACGGGTTTAATCAGACAATACGTGCTACTATTTACATATATCATATACTGAGAAAGCGGAAGAAAATCAAACATACAGAAACACACAGAATTTGTTATTACCAACATTATGAAATAACCCTCTCCCATCATATCGGACAAAAAAAGTTACGTCATTAATAAGAATTTTCAATGTATAATTACAGAGTACTAAGTGAGATAAATACACAACTATGTATACATGCATATATATATATATATATATATATAAATAATAGAATGAAAAACCAATAGAGATGCCTTTAAAATATATTAATACAATTACACTATCTTCTTAATAAATGTACAAGCCCCTACCAATTATTCTTATTCAATAGCAAATTTAAACTGCCGCCCTACTCCTTCTTGACCTCACAAAGTTTTCGGAGAGAATCTGCGATCTCCAGCACTCTGTAGCTTCACATTCTGCAAGAACATGTTCCCAGTTTTCCTTTGTACCACACATAGGACACATTCTTTCGCCTGCCTCATCCGTTATTTTCTGAGCTTTCCATTCCACGGGACGCAGCAGGCTATTGCCGTTCTTTCTTCTACTATCATTACATTTATATATGCATCGATCCCTCATACTCCTTTTAGTTCTGATGGTAATTCCAGCTACACCTTGTTAGAACACTCAGTTTCCACTGCCTGCTTATGAATATCAATTAATCTCCTTCTAACATCTTTCAAATATTTCTTCTATTTCTAACTCCCATCTCCCACACCCACCCCATTCCTATTTTTTCCAACCCCCCCCCTTTTTACAGATGCCCAGTTTACAGGCTTTTAAATTGTTCCTGATTACAAACGACTTTTAACTTTGTGTCTGCCCCCTTATTAGGTCTAACCAGTATTTAACCGCCACAATTTTAAAATATATTATATCACAAATACTGGCTAACACTTTTCTTACCCCACAATTTGTCGCGCTGCTATCAACCCTTAGAATTCTTGTCAGAAAATTAGCCTGAATTTGTTGTACATATAACATGTTGAAGCATAACTTACTGTCGCTATTATTTTTTATTGTTAACACTTGTAAAGTGCACCCTCGCCATTGAAGTGAACAGCTGTATATTGCATATGCCTTGCCCATTTACCGTTAATTGTTAAGATAATACCTAAAGAGAGCTTGCACTTCCCTCTTTCGTACCTTCTCCCTGTCATTTCTAAATTCTTGCGAGCTGGGAGGGTTTGCTGATAAACTCTCGAGTGACTACTGCAAAATCTCTTCAGAACTATAACTCGTCTTTCTTTTCTTTTGACAGTGGAGTGGGCCTGGATATGCAGGAGTTGCTTCATGCAGATGATTTGATCAGCCTTCTCTGACTAGCAGAAGAGAATCTTCTGCTAAAGCTGTGACGTATTTTTCAAGACATATTACATTTTCCTCGCAGTCTCCTGTTGTTGGATTATATACTTATTTTATGACGAAACCACTTTACTAAGCATTTTGAGGGTGCTTCTTCAGTAACACTGAATGTACATTTTGTACACTCGTAGTTGAAGATTATGTTACAAAAATTCTTTGCCATTTTTAACGAAAATGAATTAAGAACATCATCGTATGAAGACGCACTTTATTCATTATTTGAAATATCTGTGATCTCCAAAAACGATGCATATTCAACAGTTTTATTAAAACATCACTTTGCAATTTGTTTACAACAGTAGCGATTCGCGTCAGCTGACATGGTTTGTTCTTGTGTTAATTATTTTAATCATTTACTTATTTAGGTGATTTATTCCTTCTATATTACCGCACTGGCTGTGCAGCCCTATTTTATTCCGTCTTCTAGGTGTCACCTGTAGCTATAGCACCTGATAAATATAGGAATGTCAGAGAATCTTCACATGTAAAAGTAAGGGACATGCAGGTCAGTGAATGTTACTAAAACGTTATCAATACCTAAACAGCGTGGGCTATTGTCTCCAAAAAACCGCCATTTTTTTAAAATCTCCAAATAGATCCACAAGCGGATATTGTCAATACACATGTTGGGGTTGAGATAACAGCAGTAAAGGAACTTATGAATATGCTTACAACTACCCCTTAATATATTCATTGCATCGGTTTCGTTTGTATTAATATTTAAAACGTTTCATTTGTATTATTTTAGTACAAAAATGAACCATATCACACACACGTACTTTGAACAATTAAAAAATAAACATATTCATTAAACGTCAGTTATTATATCCTTAAGTAACATTTGACCTGCGCATCGAGTCAAATTTAGGAAGGCACCGTAAACGTGGCCGGAACTGGTAATTTCATTTACCAGAAAAGAGTTGTGCAAAATAATTTAACAAAGAAATAATAAGAGTACATTCTCACTAAGGGTGCATTCAATATTAGTGTAGGCATACACAATTCAGCAGTTTAATGTAAAAGCACAATAAAATAGTATATAAAGATTAACAACACCACATGCTTGCCTTCAATTTGAACATCAAAAAATTTAATGGCAAATCGCAATAAGTAAGTGACAAAATATTAATATCTAAATTTCTTGCCTTGCAATTACACATATAAAATAAATTCAATGGAAGAAAAAATAAGTAAGAAAATTATCAACAACACCATGTGCTTGTCTTCAATTTGAACAGCATAGAAACTCAATGCCAAAGCACAATTAGAAAATAAAAGAAAATGTTAACATCAAAGGCTCTTGCCTTGCAATTAGAGATACGTGAACCGGAAAATACAATTTTATATATCAAGGAAACTTCTGAAATTAAAATTAGTTACAAATTTTGAATAGTTAGTTGAAAATACCTTCTCACTGTATAGTCAGAACATGCTCGTAGGAGTCATCATGCTAGATGCTTCCATACTAGTGTCCACCAATCAAAAGAAAGTTCGGATGTAAGGCACAAATGTTTTCATTTTGACATAATGTTTTACTCATACGAAAATATTTTTGAAAACTGTTTTAATTTCAATGAAATTTTGTTAATCGTTAATCGTTAAGTGGACTGGTATTCACAAAGTGTATTTTTTGACCATTTAATAAGAGGATGTAATTACTTTTATTTGCCTACAGATGGCAGAGTGATAGGCAGCTCATCGCCTTCATCGACATCTAGTAGAAAACTAAAATATTACATGGAAGTGAAACATCTAATGATTTTGACAGAGACCTCTAGTTCCTTAACATACTTAAAATTTATCACACGGGACTGACGGGTTAAAGTCCCGGGCGTAAATCTTGCGCTCTAGAATTTTATGTTTTGAAAAATGCACCCACCTCATCCCATCGAACCCGCAACCCTTGGATGCTACCCACTGGGACGACATTATTTACGTTTGAGTTTTAATGAAGGTTGTGTATC
Organism: Metallyticus violacea; assembly: GCA_030762175.1. NCBI lineage: Eukaryota > Metazoa > Arthropoda > Insecta > Mantodea > Metallyticidae > Metallyticus > Metallyticus violacea. The sequence continues at coordinate 26,855,028 of CM060845.1, read as the reverse complement.
ATAGTTCTCCCTATCAACAATAGGAAGGTGATAGATATTAGAAACATAAGGCAAGCATCTCCCTTCTATAAGGAAAAATAAAATTACATAGCAGGTGAGCATAATAATTCTTATAGTAGTATTTTATGTTATAACTTTACAAAGTAAATAAAACCTTCCACATAAAAATTAACCAAAAATCACCACTTGCTAGGAGTTTGTGATAACAATTTAATATTTTGTGCAACGGAAGTTATTGAATAATCTTGTGAGAAATTTAATAGGCAACATTTTGCCTAATGATAAGGAATCTTCAAAATAGAATTTTTTGCTTATAATAATAATAATAATAATAATAATAATAATAATAATAATAATAGTGGGAAATTAATTTATAAAGGAAACAAGTTTTAGATATAAGACAGAAACGCAAATGTGATTCAAGGAATAACCCAAAAATGCATAAGACGTTTTTCGCGTTTATCTGGGAACATACTTTTGGATGCTACGGCGGTATTTGGAATGATAATTACTTTGTTCATGTGATTGGGTTTGGAATCCTTGTGGATAAGGATGAAGGACTGACTGACTTCTATAACTTATGTAACTTGTCTATCAGATAAATTCCCCTATCAGTGTAACTTTTTTTTACTCTTCCTGTTCCGCTCTTTCGCTTTTTTACACTTCTCCCACTCACTTCAGCCTCGACTAATAACTAACAACCATTCTATAATACATTACTACTGATTTTATTAATTCGACCGTCCGCCGGTCTCATGTGCTATAAACGTCTTTAACATAATTTTCTAAGTCACGGGATATGATCTTCCTATTGGTGTTATTTTACGCTAATTTATATCTTTTCCCTTTCATTGGCTATTTATCTAAGATTTGAACAGGATCCTCCCACGATCGATTCTTAGATCTTAGGCACTGACCTGAATAACTAGACTATAAGAGAAAGCCGTATCGGAAAATATTATGAGTTTATGATTTTACAATTTCCTTGAATTATTTTATGAGTCTTTTCGGCAATGCTAAGAAGAGAACACTTGTTTCCTTGGGATCGCGATTAGTTCCATTATCCGGTCGCTTTCAAGGTTCCATTTTGACCTGAATCTCACAAAAGGTTACAATGTTGTTGCTATTTCTGGGCAACCATCCCTTTAATCTGTATTTTGCCTTCTTTCTTATTCCTGTAAACAACATATGTAAACCGTATGTCCATAACCCTTTTGTTTTATTGATATTTTTTTATTTTTTATTTACAGACGCTCTTTAACTTCTCAGGTCATCAGCGTCCCATTCTATTCAGGGCGTGAAACAGCCGACAAATTTTGCTCAGAGGCCTCTTCTTTCAGTCTTAAGGTTCTTTATCGTGCCGTAAATGTACGACACGGGACCCATGGCTTTACTTCCCTTCCGAAGGCAGCCATATTTAGGATTTGTACGTCCAAAAAATTGAACCCACGATCTTGGGTTTAGAAGGCAAATATAATTACCACTACACCACCAGGACCGACTTGACCCTTTTGTGATTATATTGTATGTAAATATTACTTCTAAGCGAACCTTGGATCGACAGACAATAATTGTCTCAATGCTATAACCTATATTTACTTTATTTCAGAAACAGGATAAATATTTTGTCCCCCAAATTACCAATTGAAACCCGCTTGATGCTGCTATTTTTAGACGTTTTCTCTTCTATTTCTCGTCTTGGTTCTAGTAATTCTGATAATTATTATTAAATCTCGTTTCTGGAACAAAATTATTTGGTGTTGGTTTACATTCACTGGCCTTATAATTAGTTTTAATTTAAATGCGTAGCAAGATGGCAAATAAACGTTTGCTGAATGTTAAATGACATTATGACTGTACCTCTTCATATATCCGTGTAAACACTCCTAGAGCGCGGTCGAGGCGCGCTTAATCAGCAGTTCTCATTCATTTCTGCGCAGGCGCAAAACAGAGTTGCTGGGCGTGATAGAGAGCGGAGTAATGCAGACAGTTGAATGCTGTACGAACTGTTTGCTCATTTCCTCGTAGTATACATAGGAGGATAAGTAATAATTTTCTTTGTGCAAACTACGATTTTTAAAGCCTTTTACAGCCCTTGCTCGTTTTAAGGAGCATAGGGGCAAGAATATAACAGAAATACACAAATACCGGCGCGGAAAGGGAATGTGCAACACTATGTGGTGGTCCTGTTTTTAGCGAACTCCGAAGAACTTTCTATTGCGGTTGTACCCATGGAAAAAAAAAAAAAAAAAAAAAAAAAAAAAAAAAAACTTCAAATCTTCATCCATTTTACCTACTAGACCCCGAAAATGACGGTTAAAAAATATATGTGTGAGTGTGTGTGTCCTTTAACGACAGCAATTTTTTTTCCACAACGAAACTCTGCATAAAATCATAAATTTACAAATGATTCATCGAGCTAGGTAACCAGCAAAATTGGATCATTGGGGATGGTGGTTAACTTTAAGGGAAAATTTAAAAATCGCTCTAGAAGCCGCGGTTTGTATTTTTTTCTCAACGAAACTAGGGATATGCCATAAATAGAATTAACACAAATATTTTCCGAAAATCAGCGAAATCATACTATTAGAAGTGGGGGTTTACGTGAAACCCCAAATTTAAAAATAGCTCGTGTCATTTATATATTTTTCCGTAAGTAAACTCTGCATATACCATTTAAATAAAATATTAAAAATATTTTATGAAAATCAGGTAAATAAAGCCTTGGGAGTGGGCGTATAGCCTGAAAACTAAAAATTAAAGAGTGGGGGTTAAAGCAAAATTTAAAATTCACTCTAGCGACCAGTAATTTAAACTTTTTTTTTAAAGAAAAAGCGTTATATGCCATTTAAATAAAACAAGAAAATTAGTTCTTGAAAATTTTTGAAATGAAATTATTAGGAAACCTAAAATTTAAAAATTGCTCTAGCGGCACTAATATTTTTTTTCTGCAACAAAACTCGGGAATTAAATAAAATAATAAAAATAGTTTCTCAAAACTTAGGGAAACCGGATCATTAGGAGTATACAGGTATATCTGAAAACGACATTTAAAAACTCTCTAGCATTTAATTTTCTCTCAATTTATTCAAAATAAAAGGACAAATTAACTCAGGGCATAAACTGTATTTATAACGATGAACATATTTTATATTTAACAAAAGTTTTGTCCTCAAGATATCACTAAGAAAAAATATTCTAATTTGTGTGTGAGAATTAGTTTGTATGAAAGAGCGGTCTGCAATAACCTTCAGAAAACGTTTGCGTTACATGTTTTTAACACAATAACATTTAAATTAAATTTCACAGTCACTGGAAATCAATAAACTTTTTGATTGTTATTGTTGATTGTGTATATTTGTGTATACATTGTAATTTCTAAATAGTGACATGTTTTTGTTTTATTTAAACATATGAACATCATCTTAAATATACAAGGTTTCATTCTATTATTTTTGTATATTTTAGTGAATGTAAAATGATACCAAGGGCTCAGTTCATAAACATGGTTACATTTAAAAAATCTTTAAAAATAGTATATCTTTGTCCATCAGTTGTCATATATTTAATTTAATTAATAACATATCATACTTTTGTGATCCATTAATAATAATAATAATAATAATAATAATAATAATAATAATAATAATTATAATTCTAAAAATGTGGTTTTTCTTTTGTAATTCTTATAGTTTGCAGGAATTCTAATTTGTTCTCCTTGTCTCTGAGTAATTTTACTATAGACATTTATTTCCAAGTGATTTTGAAGAGAGAGAGAGGGGGGGAGAGAGGGAGAGAGGAAAAAAAACAACAAACCTAGTTAAGTAATGTATTATTATTCAGTTTTTCTTTTATTAGTTACCTTTAGTGATTGTCACGCTAATATCACAAACAATGCCATAGCTTATGTCATTAACTAGTAAGACCATAATTTGGATTTGGCATTGGTTAAGCTACGAACAGGCATCTATTATTTTTTTTTCTGCTATTCTGCTAATGACATATAATGAAAAGTGTTAGCAAAGCCTTTCTTTCCTTATTTTAAAAGACACATGTTCAAGGCAGGGTTTGAGTTGTTTCCTTGAGGATGTTTATTGCCTGGAGTGGCAATTTCACTTCCAAGATGTCAGAAATATCCCTTGCAACCTCACGCACTTCTTTAGGTACCGAATGATTTGTATACCAAAGTTAGACGTTTCGAAAGCACATTATCAATGGAACACAAAGTTTCTGCCAGTTACAGGGTTGCTTTATGATGGGCATGTTTCATTAACTGCAACTTCCTAGCTCAGAATTTGCTACATCTACCATAAACTTGCGATAAGGGCTTGCTAACAATTCTTTACTTGTACCCTTAGTATCTAAAATGTTATTACTTGCTCACTCAAAGAAGTTGTGTCTAAATAATTGATAAATATCACTTTCAAAATATATTTTACCATTCTGATTTCACAAATTGTGAATAAGCCAATGAAATTGCAAATCAATAGTTTACACTCTTATGTCTGGAGTAATTCGGCAAGATCATCTAATATACAACACTGAAGGAATAAAATGTTGTTGTTACTTCTTGAGAAGAAACGTTGAAACTACCCTTCAATATTAATTTTAAGTGAAACATATAAATATATAAAAATCCTGGATGGTGGTCACTGAGATTCTATATTATTCCTCAAAAAGAAACTGTTCCAACCCTTGAGATGTGGGTAGGAGTATGGAAAGCCTTTATTTTGTTTTACTATACTTACTACAGTTGCTCAATATTATTCAAATAGAGTGATTGTACAAGTCAACAAGTCAAAGTAAAACAGTTCAGATCGGAAAAGGCAAATAACCGGGTAGGTGAAAATGTGACACAATATTTTGAAAATATTTATGCGTGTATATGGGGATGTAAGTTATTTATTTTTGGATTTTTTCTTTTAATCTCATTTTGTATATTTAAATACTTTCTATTGTTTTCCATTTTTCATTTATCTATGTAATATTATATTGTTTGTCCCTTAAGAGCTAAATATCGGCTTGTGCAATTTACATGTATTTCTTGGTAAAAGCACTTACGTTCCAGGACCCGTGCGATATGGATGGTTTATTTTTATAACAAATATATTTTGTTCATACTCATATATAAAATATTGTTACTAAAATACTTTATTATTATTATTATTATTATTATTATTATTATTATTATTATTATATGACTGACTAAATAGGCATGTTTGTTTCGACTCGTTAACAGAAGGTAGTGAATTAAGTATTTTCATAAATACGCCACTGAAGATTAACAAAAGGCCATTGCTTTCACACTATGCAAAAGGTCATTAACACCGTTTGTGTGACTTCTTGGATAAGGTAAAATAGCCTATGCATTGTTCCTTGCTCTCAGTTCTAGTTAAAGGCAAGTTTCTCATATTTCTCTAAGCACTTTACTTGTAGTAATCTGATACCCTTACATGTGCAGGCACGAACCGCCAAGAGCTCGTAAATAAAGTTAATTATAAAGTTATTATTGCCGTTTATGGTTCCATTTCTTTCCACTTTACTCGTTTTACTTCTCTCTGACAAGCTCGCGTGAGCTGTAGCTTTCTGCTCCATTAATTAAGTCGGGAATCGCCGTTGGAGAAGTAAAAATATATAGGTAGGATATTAAGGCTAACCTTCCTCTACGTCAGAAAATATAAATCCTCTAATTATTTTGTCGTTTTCCCACAGCGTGATAACTTTCATTTTATCAAGGAACTGTAACAGATACTCTCACGCAATGAAGTTTGTGGCTTACTCAAAGGAACTAAATCTTTCATTTCCAATATAAACAAGAACAGCTGGTAGTAAAGTTTATTACGGTTAGCACGTGCGTCGCTTCTCTAGAATGCTGTTGGCTTACACTGCCCCCAGACTATCAACTTTTAATTTCTTATAGATATTGCTTAATGTGTTTGTATGCGTAAAAATGTTTATAGGGGACTTACGTGTACATTTTTCGCATTATCATCTTAGTGCACTTAGTTGTAGTCATAGTGCAACCATTGTCTTGATTTTTTTTATTTTATTTTTGATCGGGGGGAAATGAAAGTAAGTGACAAGAGGAGCCTAGACAGGTGTATGCACCCCCTGAAACGTCATCTCTCGTCACATGCGTTCCCAGGGAAGTTCTCCAGTTTTATACCACCCGATTGGTATTGTTATGAAGGTAAATAAATGGTTTTAAAACATTATTATATAATTATAGTAGGTGGAACGAAAATTAATGGTAACACAGTTATACCAGGTGTCCCAAATTGACCTAAAACTTTGGGATAGGATAGATTTTTGTTTTTAAAGCGCTCTCGGTTAAGAAACCCAAGGGTAGGACGTTTCATTTTAGTGTAGTAAGGTTAGTCTTATTTGAATGATTTTACAGAAATGGCTTGGAGTAATCCAGTATATGAAAATTAATAAATAAAGCCAGTAATAATTAGTACAGCATTCATTTGACCCAAGAACACACGATGACAGAAACGAAATGCAAATAATAAACTCTTGCTGAAGCGTTAAATTAACTTTCTGCAATAAACAGGTACATCGTTCAGATGCTGAAACACACGTTCATTAACTTCCACACATCGATGCGTCTTTCTGTCTAACCCCCCCCCCCCAAAGACGCCAGGCCTTTCTCTGCTTTCGTCAGCTGTACTAGCTAAGCATGCTACAAGATCTTCTACTGAATCAACAGTTGTTTCGTAAACAATGAACCTCGTGTGTCCCCACAAGCAGAAATCAAGATAATTAAGATTAGGCGAGTTCATCGGCCGGTCATTGGACCCACCCCGGCCTATCCGGTGATTGTCGTACTTAGTAGTATAAACTCCCTGCCCAGTCGTTGATACAAAATCTGAACTAATGTGGAATGGGTTATTTTAAAGGCCCCAACAGGTGAATTGTGAGAATTAAACAATCCTTCAAGTGTGAAGCATATTTCATGTGTGCTGAAAAGTATTGTCGCTGTTCAGTTTTGTGCAGCTACCTTGACTGTCACCTGGCACAGTAGCATGGATCTTTTGAAAATGAAACGACCGTTCCTGCAGAACTCTACAGACCATGCAGCGACTTAAGTTCAATTGTCGAGCTATAGCGCGAATACTCCCAGAAGGATTGTCTTATACGAATCTCAGTAATGTTTCCTCGATCGGAGGAGTTCGTTCAGATCGCAGCCGTCCTTGACCCTCTGCTATGCTCGTGTATCTAACGCGTAGTCTGCGATCAATGCTGCGATATGGAACTCGTTCGGTTCGGAAATTGTTCCCGGTAAAGTCTCTGACCAGAAGTGCAAACCTCTCCGTATGCCAAATGCAGGTCCGTCAACCCATTCCGTTGATAATGTTTCACATTTGTATCGCAGACGTGAACAAATTGAGTTTCTAGCCAATGATAGACCGATACTGAGAACACATAAGCCACTACACGGCCTGGAAGTGGTTATGACACTTGAGGAGAAAACAAATGAGAAGAGAGCATGATACAGAGTTTAAGTAAACAAACAGAATGTAAGCTTGATACTGAGCTTTATATTTTTTTAATTGTTTTTACTACTGAGACACCACAGGCGGTGGACACTGATGATACACGAGATGAAATGATATATTGGTAAAGGTTTATTTTAAGGAAGAAAAACGTTCCAGGCCTAAGTTCAGGGTACCTTCCCGGCATTTACCATTTATGAGCACTGAGGAAAATCCGGAATGAACCTCAGTCAAGGTGGACGGTCCTGGCGGGATTCGAACCCCAGACTTCCCGCTCAGGAGTCCGCGCCTTAACGACCTTGGCCACCCGTGAGGTGAAATGCGGGGAGGTACCCTAAACTTAGGCCTGGAACTTTTCTTCCTTAAAAAATATCCTTTCCCAATTTATCATTTCATTTCATGTATCATTAGCATCGTCGCTTGTGGTTCCTCTGTAGTAAAAACGGGCGTTAAACACCATTAAAAATTCACATTCATGTAAGGTTATTCGCTTTTATGTTCAACAAAGCTGATTCTTGTAGTAATTTGTGGTTTAATTTAAATTGAAATGCACATAATTATGGTTTTTACTTTAATAGCTATCACAGCGTAAGCATTATATCTCTTCCATGTCAGAAAACATTAGAAAACAAAAATACTTTCACGGCCAGTATATGATCCTCATATCTTCACCCTAAAGCCCAGCGCATGCACAGTGCAACACGAGTCAGATCATATCGGGAGCAACATAGCAATCAATTCAGCCAAAATCGGTATCACACAGGGAACTGTGTTTCAATCAGTCGTTTTGTTTATACGACCTAAAGCTATTACAGAAGTCCAAGCTAGTGAAGTTTCTTTGAATTCGTGAAGTAATTATCTTTATTTCCTGTTGCGATAGTCGAGTGTTCACTATACAAACTTACATTCTAACACTTTTTCTTTGCAACCATTGGAATAGAAAATTAAAGGACTGGGTAGACCAATCCCAAGTACTGATCTGATTTCAAAACATAGGAAACATAACAATGCTGTAGAGAAAGACTTTATCCTGCTGATTCCAGACATTAATCATTGAATCAATGATAAGTGTATTGCAATGTAAACCAAAGAATGAACCTTTTGTTTAAATGTGTGCGTTACTGCTATTAAATTATGTTCTGGTATTATGTTTAGCTTTAAGTGTTGATTCCAGCTATTAAGATTCTAGAATCTTGCAAGCTTTATTCAGAAGTAGCAGTAGTGGAGTAAATTTGTGCACCCTGGGGCGTTGCCGCCACTCCTATTATACTGGGTGAGCAATGCTTGACGCAACCGTGGGACGGGCCAGCCGCGCTATGTAGGCGAAGACGGGAAGTATATTTCCATTCCGCTGCTCGAGGCTTCAGTGTAAGTTGAAATCTTGCGCAAGTAGCACGTGTTTGTTAGGCGACGCAATGCGGTGTATTGAGTGAAAGTGTATCAAGTGAAATGGGCAATACAAGTATTTTACTCCCCAAAGAAAAGTCTCATTATAGGAAATTCATGACGTGTTTCAAGATAAGACTTATCACTAACAACATATGGCCCCCGATTTAACCCCCTGTGATTTTTATCTCCGGGAGGCATTAAAAGAAAGTGTACAAAACAAATCCACACACTTTAGATGAACTTAAAACTAACGTTGGTCAAGAAATTGCTGCCTTTTCTTAGAGGGAACTGCAGAGTGTAATGAGCAATTTCCTAACCAGGTGTCAGAAATGCTTGAACAACGAAGGGAGGCAGTTCCAGCACCGCCTTGCTTAATATAAATGAGTAATTTACTTTTCTTTTTAAGTGTTTATGTTAGAAATAACTTACACGACAAACCGCACTATATTTACTGTGGCCTTCCTGTCGCCCGCACCGCCGACACAGCAACGAACCTCGCCGGCCGGCCAAAAGATCTAGGCGATTTCTGATTTTAATAACTTTGTCGTCTACAGCACTGATTCTCATACTGTCCGTTCACTTTAAGAACCAACTTTAGATATAGAAACTATGTTGTTAGCCCCACCCCGTCACGTATATCACGAGAGAAAGCAAATATTGACTACTGGCTGTTAAATGCTTTTAAATAAAAGTGACATGAAGTATAACAATTATTATTGCCTACCTGCAAATTAAATTTTACGAAATAACTGTACAATAATCTCATATTAATTTGGTCTCTCTCAGTAAATGGGGCAACTTGTAAATCCACGTTGCTATAACTGAAGAATTCATTTACATGTTCATCTTAGAAATCAGTATCCACTTTGATCGCAAGTGATTTATAGCTATATTCCTACTCATATGCCTGACTTATTATGCTTATTTTTTTTTTCCACATTAAAGGTGTCCCTTGAGATACTATAGATACGAAGCTATTCCATAATAAATTATTCTAATTTTTTATCCTTATTTATACCTAATAGACTGGTTTACTTACTATAAAAGTTCAGCTATCACTAAAGCTTCGTAGAGTCTGCGGTCTTCAGCAAATCACAAGGTGACCGCTGACCTCATTCTTTTCTTGTTCCTATCATTTCAATGTTGGCTATCCTGCCGCTGATGAACATGACATCTGTCGGCTCTAGTAGATGTAATCATTCGCCTTCTGTACATCTCTGAGCTTATGTTTCTGACTTCCTCTTCGACCTTAGGGACTCTGATCCCTGAACCTGAGGCGCTTCGACAACCCAGTTCCTAACTGGACGAGGATCTGGCTCTGAAACGATAGAGAGTTGAGAAGTTACTGTCTGGCCAAATTGAGGTGTGTTAATATTCACAAACTTTTCCTTCCCACTTGGAATTGGACAACCAGGAGGGTTTGTGCAGTTAAAAAGTTTCTATCAAATAAGCATAATACACATTGTAGATAATAGGGAGTTGAAAAAAAAACATTATTCATAGAACTTTCTTGTTCCTTTAAATTTTAAAATAGTTATTTATGTAACTAGTGTACATTCATGGTAATTATGACACGAGTGAATGTTTAGCGCATGAACGAAAGTGTTCAGAATAAAGTTGCATACAAAGTTTTATGCAATTTTTAGCATTGAAATATTTTTAAAAAGTATTAAACATTTACAAAATTTAATTTTATGACGTAGTAGACATGGCATGTTTTCTTATTGCTTGTTTCTATGACGATATTATTTTGTTTTTGTTTTGAAGAATTCAAATGGAAATGGATGCTAATTCCGCAAAGTTTGATATTCAAAATATGGACATCATTCCAGAAGATGTTATAAAGGAAACTGAGGTAACTGAGGGTTTGTTAATTCCTCAAAAATCGAAAAGTGTATACGAAAAGAAATATGACAATTTCTGTACATGGAGAAAAGAGAAACATTTTAGTTCAACTAATGAAAAATTATTGTTGGCACATTTTCAAAGCTGGTACACGTATAATATAACGTTTATTAATTATTAATATGGTAATTAATTAAAAATTAAATTCTTTGATTTATCTGTTTTTTTCAGTCGAGGATTTCAATGCATACAGGAATCAGTTGAAAGTAAAATAGAAATTGGAAAAATAATGTATCGGTTAAGGCGAAATTTAATTCAGTAGATATCAATATTGGCTCAAGAATAATAATTTAACTGATTGTACCTTTATTGTTTACCAAGTAAGTAATTGTAAAAATCTTTGTAATAAAGTTAAGGAAGTTTTCTATTAGCATAATTGAGATTACTAATGGTTCAAGATTAACATTTTGAAATTAATGTGATTAATTAGTTGCATTTTCAATGTTTCCAAGATAATGGAAGTTACTTTATGATGATAGATAACTTATATTGTTTGTTGTGGTGTCAAAACCTTTCCATAGCAAAACGATTCTCGTGTTTGAATGTTGGTATGATTGTTAGAGCAACGATTTTAGCTTTTTCTTACAAGTACTTTTTTGAAATTGTGTTGTGAAGGCGGTGATGACTTCATGGAATACTAGTTGCTAGGTAACCAGTATTAGAATTTGGCTAATTGTGTACGATTTATAGCGTTATAAGAAGCGTGTTTTAATGCTAGGATTACTAAATATTGTTTTTGTATGAAACTTCCTTAATGAAATCAATCATACGGTTTAATTACAGATATTCTTATGTAAGAAATTGTGTAAAAGCTTTTTTTCTTCCCCCAAGCCAGATAATGATAATGATAACTTTTACTGTTGTCTACAGAAAAATAAGCGTATCTTTGATAATTGAAATATTCTAAACCTTTCAAAACTAAAAAAAATAAAAAAAAAATGATAAAGGCAAAAATCTCTTCCACGCATGAGAAGCTCCCACGTTCCAGAATTGAACAAGGGTGCAAGTCAAGTCGTTTATGGTTAAAAAATTATTAGGTGTGATTTTTTTGTGTGATTATCTTTAAAAAAATCTGAATTCCGCAACAGTGCCTTAAACGGAGCAACACCTAGAGGATAAAATCATGAATCATTGATGATGCAACTTTGGAACGCGTTAAGGGCAGTACTGTCAAAGGACAGTACTTTACTAAAACTTCAATTACTTACTTAGTGTTTATGTAGCTTTATGAAAGTTGGATGTAGTGCACACACTAACACGATAGGCGTGTATAACGTTTTTCAAAGAAATTAATTAATAGTTTAGTCAAAATTGGTAGGCAGTTTTTAATTTTTGCATATATTTACGTACCTTTTTAAAAATACCATTAAAACAACAATATGAAGATGGGTGCACTCTTTATGAGCGATTTCATATAAAGAGTTTTCCCCTATTGCATTTAGCCCAATCAATATAATTCCTTAAAATAATTTGCAAAAGTGATAGCTTTTTCAACAATGTACATTTTTTTTTTGAAAATATGCAATCTATGCAAACTTTTCCTAAGAAATAAAGTTTATACAGAGCCTTCATTTGGACTTGTGGCCGGCTTAACGGAGATTTGCCTGCCCAATTTCTAACCGGTTCTGTTCCTCCTCCACTTTCCCGCCTCTCCGTGTGCTCACACAAAGTCTTTTGAGCTTTACAGGAGTTGAACGTTGTGAGACCGTATGTCTCGGTTACAGTATGTTAGTGCTGTTATAATGCCAAAAAGCCCGTATACTTTAGCACACAAAAGGTTGATGAATGATTTCTATGTGACAACAAACTTATGTAGAGATTTATAGACAGATTCGCTGCAATTCATGCACCTCACAAAGCAACCGAGAGAGGGTGTTGGATAATCTTAATACTGCTTTATTGGTTCGCGTTTATTTTATTTTTATTTTATTTATTTATTAGTTATTTATTTTTTACGGAAGAAGCATGATTTTATTTACATGACTTTGTAGCGACACAAAACAATAAATACTGGAATACAGAAAAAACCCGATCTTGTGCACGAAATGCCATTGTATGACCAATAAAATTGGTGTTTTGTGTGCTGCAGAAATCTATGGGTTTGAATTTTAGGGACTATGAATATCCGACTCTGGCGGCAAATAGCGTGCTTCCCGGTGCCAAGCAAAACCACGTTAAGCAGGCCACTCTTCCAGACGAGGGCTCTGTATATACGAAACTTATACAAGCTATATACATCAGAATGTTTCTGAGATAAAGATACATGTAAGAATGAAGCTTTCAGAACATTAAGAATAATGTTTACGATGATAAATATGAGTTAGTCATTTGCTGTGTCTAATTCTCAGAAACCCTTACATGAGTACTAAGGGTCCCCTGGTAATAATTTGAAGACCTCGTGTAATTCTCATTCTCAGCACAAAGGGGAACATATTTATCATTAGCAACGAACATTTGATCATGAATACGCTTTATTGACTAGCTCAACTTCTGAAATGAAGCTCAATTTATCCATTACAGCCAGTCTAACTGTATTCTCATCATTAAATATTACTGCAGCATAAAAAGCAGCAATTTTCACAATTTTAGAGAAGTAAACGTAACTTGGGGGCATTTCTTTCATATTAAAATGATAAGCATGCCGTTGTGATTCTATGTTTTACAATGATAGACCCAAATCTATAGTGATCTGAAAGTGGAGTTTATGACACTCTTGACATTTTTGACTGCTTCTCCATTCCTGTACATCTTGAATATTGTTTCTAATAGCCATTCCATAATAGCTTTTGACTCTCTTAAAGTTTTGTCTATTTTTATAAAAGGGGCGTGGCACTAATGAATTTCAATAATTTTTAAATTTTTCCGTGATGGAATTTAGAAATGAGACTTTAAAAACTTGTAGTTTAAGCAACACAAAACAAAACAACAACATTTAACATTTTAATTTTTTGATCATTTTGATTTACATCTTCTCTTAAGATGATATGTAGCAAAATACGCGATCACTTTCAGCACCGTTTATAATATGCATCTGTCTTCCTGAATCGACGTAAGAACCCCACTTTCTACTGCATCAACCTTATTTATTCATTCATTCCTAAGAGAGCTATTCAAATAAGGGTCGTAATTGTTCGACAGTATCCCTTATTGCTTATGATGACAATTCTCAAAGTACTCCCCGTTGTCCCAGCGCTTCTGTCAGTCTGCACTTTTTGACAGGTCGTTGGAATCGCCCCCACAGCCTTCACTACTACTTCTGGTGAAGGGAAATACCTCTCTCGCAGGAGTTTCTCCAATATTTGGAAAGGAAAAGGTAAGACAGGGTTAAATCTGGACTATACGAAGGTTGAGGTATTCACACACAATATTTGCTATGTGCGACCATGCATTATCATGGTGCAGCATACGCCTTGTTCCACAGTAAGGTGGCCTTCTGCGTGTGAGTTTTGTACAGGTTTAGAGCATCTCTGCAGTATTGCTCAGTTACACTTATGTGTACAGGTACTATATGCTGGTTACCATTCCTTGAATATCGAAATGAGATGACCTTAACTTTCCCAGCAGAAACAACCATTTGTCTGTATGTGCGTGTGTTTTTAATTGTGTCTAACGCCCGTTTTTACTGCTGAGGCATCGCAGGCTGTAAACACTGGTGATACGCGAGATGAAATGATATTTTGGGAAAGACTTTATTTTATTTATTTTTTTTTTTTAAGAAGGAAACCTTCCAGGCCTTAGTTATAGACCTTTCCAGACATTTACCATTTATGAGTACTAAGGAAAACTTGGAAAATAACTCGTTCAAGGAGGACGGTCATGGCGGGAATCGAACCCAGAAATTCTCGCTCGCGATCCAGCGCCTGCCTGAACGTTCTCTGCCTGAACGTTTTGCTCTCAGAATCGAAATGACGTAGTCAAGTTTCATCACTAGTGATTACCTTTGATAGAAACTCCACATCTTCCTGTAACATCATCTTCAACTGAATGCAAACCTGCACATGAATGCTCTTTTGTTCGGGAATCAGCGATCTTGGAACCCACCGTGCACAAACACGTCTCATATCCAACTTTTCAATTACCTGTGTATTGGACAGCAGCGGCGTTTTTGTTTTGTTTAGTTAGAGCACTGAAATTAAGGCCGGGTCCACCTTTTTTTTTTTTTTTTTCAATTGATTGCCTCCTTCCCCTCTTTTAAATATTTCAAACAATTTTACAACGTGCTATATAGAAGAACAAACTCTCTGTAGGTCTCCTGTAATGTTGTATAGACTACAGCTGAAGATTTGTTGATGCAAAAGCAGAATTTGTTCGTCGCGTGTCACCTTCCGCGTGTAGTTGGAACTGAAGATATCTAAATTTATACACTTCTCAAAGGCAGGGACTGCAAGTGACAACCACGTATAAATACGCATTAAGCTAACAAAATATTATAAAGTTAAGTTTTAGCGCGAGAAATTATAGCTGAAAAAATTGCCTTTCTTTATTGTGCATTCCTATTTATGTTTTAAACTTACATTAAAATTTACATTTTCCTCGACTACGTTTGCAAGTATTCACATAACGTCATAATTACATCTATTTGTTAAGTATACATTTTCAAACCATTGTCCGCAAAACACATTACAATTTAATTTACATAAACATACAAGATCTCTTAAGTTTTTAGCAGTACCAAAACTGAAGTTCTGCCATATCTTGACAGCTAGATAATATGCATAAACACTTTTATTACAGAAATGAAGTGCTCTTTTTGTTTAATACTCTGTTATACATTTTAAATGAAAATATAAGTACCTTTTCACGTATTCAGTTTTTCTACCGTTAACATAAAGAATGTATAGCCTCTTAGCGAGGACTCAGGACTTCGATCTAATGAACATTTTCCTAAGCTAGTGTCATTTACAGAGAAGCCGGCAGAAGTAACATTTTGCCGTTGATAAATGCTTCACCGTTTGAACCATGACCAGACTGTCCCATTATGCAAATACGTGGCGAAGCGAAGAGAGGGGAAAAATGAGATTTAGAAACAAGTAGCATTTGATCCAGACCGTTTCATTCCATCATATTATCATAACGTTGCCATTCTCTTCATTACAGCAGTCCCAAGCCTCATAAGTTTGCATGATTAATGTTCTTTACGAACAGGTTAATGGTCTCATTGTTTAACACGCCACTGCACTTGAAGCTCATCAAAGGTAATATCTTAACAAAGCGTTCTCCTTTCTCTCGGGGATTTCTGTAATTGAAGTCGGTTACTTTTTCCCCTGGCGTACACACAATGTTCATAACGGTACATTTTTATATTCCAGTTTCAATGAAAATAACATGAAAGAAAAAAACAATAGAAACAATAGGGCCTATTTCGTTTAAGAGTGTTTAACACCTGTAAAGGACACTTAGGACATATGAGATGAAATAATAAATTGGAAAATGACTTAATTTGGAAAGACGCTTTCCAGGCCTAAGTCTTGGATACCTGCTATGCTTCATCATAGATGACTGAGGAATACCTGAAAAAAATCTGTTGGGGAGTACAGACATTTCCCTATTAGAACCTCAAATCTTCCGTTCACTACCTTCCTTAACGATATCAGTCAAGAGCCAGTAAGGAGGGTCTATAACTTGGAATGAAATATTCAACATGAGAAATTTAATATACCGGACTTTAGTTATAAACCTTGTCCGCGCATCAATCAACTTACCTTATTCTGGGTTTCCTTTGTGGGACCATTAAACGTGCAGTTGGCCACAGCTAATCGAGGTCTGCATTTCTGTTCCAGTTCCCATGTTTGAAAGCCGGCCGGGGAGCCGGAGGGGAGGTCATTGCGAGTTTAGCTCTAGGAACGTAAGGACTTATTTTTGTATATTCTGTGACAGTGCACTAAATATTCATTACTCGGCGAAATACCGCGTATTAATTGCGTTAATATAGCTCCGTCCAGGTGTTATATTCCCCAAAATATTCATTTACGATTCTTATGTGCGTATAAAATGGACTCATGATATATAGAGGTGATTTCAAGATAGATTCCCTGATATCCAACTTCCAAATCGAAGTTCGAATTCCAAATTGGCAAATAAATTTCGTGAAAGGGAAATATTCGTCATAAGTACGTACAGTACTCAGAGAAGACACGTTAGATAACCTTGGACATGGTCCCCTAAAACTCACTTCGACATCTTTCTCAACAACCGGAATTTCTACTGTTCGAACGGCTACAAAGGAACTGAAGTTAAAAGCCCTGTAACATTACTGTAGTACAAGAACTTAAACCGGGTGACCCTGCAGGAACAGATTTTATCAATGGATTTTGAATAGTATGCATGACGGAGAAATTGATCCTAATCTAATTTACTTTAGGGACGAATCTTGGATCCGACTGGGTATGTTAATTCACACAATAACTAATCTGGAGTTAAGAAAAATCTAACCTGCTTCATGAGAAATCACTGCATGGCGAAAAGATAGGAGTGTGGTGTGCCGGTGAGAATAATAGGTCCTGTTTTTTTTTTTTTTATCCTTTTTCCGCTAATTAACTGTAAGAGAACTTAAGTTCGGGACTTTGCAACAGGACTCTGCAACGACACAGTTCAAATGCAATCCATGAAATATTCGACGATAGTCATCTCTAAAAACATAAACACCAAACATAAACCTGTGAATTTTGGTTTAACGCGTATCAAAAATAAATACTTTTTGACATCTTTCATTTACCAATGAAATGCTGTATATTTTGCAAGTTTTACTTGTAATATTCATAAATTTTCTTGGAAAAATATATAATGGCTATATTTATATTTTAGGCCTAAATACAACTAACTTTTTGTGAGAAGGGACATGCAATTATTTATCTGTTAATTTATATTTTAGATTAGTTTATGGGTTTGAATACTTGGTGACCTTTGAACGTTTTCTCGTTAGAGCTTGAACAAAGAAGCGAGCAATACAGGGGAATGTTACAAATAAATGACTTGAAATATGTAACAAGCGCGGTAAATATGATCCAGTACGTTGCTATCAGAAGTAATAAGAGAAGTAAAATTAATTTTGTTTTACTATAGGAAAACGTGTAAGTATCCAGTTAAAAGTTACTATTTAATTGAAATTTTGATATTCTTGAAAACATTTGTTCAGCTTCTTGTTGTTCCTATCTTCTTAAGATGAAAATAGCCTTATTAAAACACTTCATAACGAAAGACGTCGCAAGTGCGGAATATTTTGGCTATACACACCAGCAATGTGAAAACTTTCAGAAAGTATTCTGCCCAGTTAATTATTTCTCTACAGATGGAGCCAGTAATTTCTGTGCTGAGAATATTTTATGAGGCTTCAAAGAGTTGCAATATCAATAGCTACTGTAAAAGTTAAACGTAGGCATCATTTCAGAAGCCTTTGGAAATTAGAAGTGCATCGAAATTAAACATCGATTATCGAAGAATGTACGAGGTTATTTGAGTTAGGCCGCCTTAGGCTGCTACTTTCTGAGGGAAAGAAGCCACCATAACCGGAAAAAGGGAGATGGAGTTAATTGTGAGTTAATTGTTTTATTTAAGTATTATATTTTACCTGAAAGTATAACATGGTATTTGTTACAGTTCCTCCTATCCACCCCCACTGAAATATAATTAAAATGTTTAATATAAGCCTAATCGTTATATTTCTAGCATCCTTAAAATTATCCACAACTCTTATTATTTCCTTTGGGGAAGTTCAATTTGTTGCTTGACAAACGTGTCTTCATTTTCTCTAGTATGTGCAGATTTCTCCTACATACGTTATCTTTTATAGTCGTTTTCGATTCATATCTCGAATACTTTCAGCGTACCGATGTTTTTTTTTTTTTTAAATTAACTTATGAATCGCATCAGTACTTGGAACTTGATGTAAGTAAATTTTGGATCTCGATCAGAAGGGCCGGAAAGATCCAAGCCAAAGAATATCCATGGACAACTAATATCGCACACTGACATCTCACAGATGTTCAACCAAGCCGTAGTCGGAATCTTTGGCGAACCTCCCAAAGCCAATATTAGTTTAAGTCGTGGGAAGTATTGCATTGTGTGATCTAGGCAATCCTAATCTGTGCTCCAAAAGGCACAGAGAAGAGCCATATGGTTAGCAAATTCTTATCCTCTCGGAGAGCCAAGCTACTCTTCGAGCATTTGGTTCTCACCAATTTAATTTAAATTTGTATGGGACTGTCTTCAAACACTGATGGTCCTGGAAGACCACAACTCTGTTGAGTTTATGTGGATGCCAGGCCATCGAAGTGTCGCAGGGAAGGAAACGGCAGATAAAAATCAAGGAAGAAATCAGTTAAGACGAGTGCTGGGATTAATTACTGGATATGGCCATTTCAAGAAGCATCTCCATAAAATGGGACTCTTTCAGGAAGAGCCCATCTGTGGACTTTACAATTTACTTCACGAAACTGCAAAGCTCATATCCCTAGAAGGTGAGACTCTGGAGAGGAGATACCAGCTCTTAGGTTCACAGCCACCTTTTTCGGGACTGGTGCTGCCATCTCGACAGTAGTTGCAGTAGAGTTTTGTGCCGCTAGGTGGAAACACTAGCACATCTGATGAGTGAGTGTTTAAAGCTGGGTAGATGTGTTGAAATTCTATGGTACTTTTCATGATACTCTGTGTGTAGCGTGTGGCGATTTTACGATGGATCCAAGATTAGAACAGAGAGTGTGCATCAAATTCTGTGCAAATCTCGGGGGAAATGCTACAAAGACCCTCGCAATTTCAACAAGTAAATGGGGGTAAAGTATGAGCCGTACACGTGTGTTTGAGTGGCATGCTAGGTTCACGACCGGCCGTACAACTATTGAAGACGATGCTCACACTGGTAGGCTCGTCAGCTGCACAACGCCTGACATTGTTACCAAAGCTCAACACCTCGTTCGTAACGATCGATGTCGAACCATTGAAGACCTTGCTCATGAAGGGGGAATTGGTTATGGGACATGTCAACAAATTTTAATTGATGAATACGGCATGCATCGTGTCGCCGCAAAATTTGTGATCAGAAGGCACAGCGTGTTGAAATTTGCACGGAGCTTCGTCAGGCCGTATCTGATGACCCAACCTTCTTGTCCAGGGTTATCATCGGCGACGAGAGCTGGATGTACGTTTATGACTCTGAGACAAAACAACAATCCTCCCAGGGGAAGAGCCTGAACTCACCAAGACCAAAAAGCGAGACAAGTAAAAAGCAAAGTCAAGAGCATGCTGCTCGTTTTCTTTGATACCAAGGGGATTGTGCACAAAGAATTCGTCCCACCAAATTAAACAATGAATTCCACGTACTACTTTGACGTTTTGCTACAGCTCCATGAAAATGTGCGGGGACGACGGCCCGAACTTTGGCGACAAAGGAACTGGCTATTGCATCACCTGTCGCAATTCTTGTTCACCAGGAGCTTTTTGACGAAAAACAACATGACAGTTGTCCCCCACGCACCCTACTCAGCTGATTTTGCATACTGCGACTTCGTTCTATTCCCCAAACTGAAAAAAAGTTGAAAGGACGTCGGTTCGACACAATTGAGAGCATTCAGGAAGAAACGCTGTCTGTGCTAAACACCCTCAAATAATGACTTCCAAGATGCACTTGGAAAATGGCAGAGCCGCTGGGACCGGTTTATACGTGTGGAAGGGAACAACTTGGAGGTTGACGGCGGTCGTTAGTCTCAAAATAAGTTTTTGACCAGAGGGCAGCATCAATGCCGAATATTCTGGATACCATCTCGTATGTATCTCTTCGTAGGAATTAAGATTCAAGAGCTGATAAAGAATAATGAACTCGAACTACTATAAGGGGTATCGTGTAGTACAAAAAACCTATGGCTGGATTGCGGGAGTCAGAACACGCTCTCTAAACCTCCCTTTCCACCACCACCACCACAACTTGATCAGCAGGGAACATTTCTTGGAATCATTTCCTGACAGCACGAGCCAATACTGTATGTTAGTACGACTTACAAAGAAATACTAATTATGGAATAGAATACTTAGGCATATATTACGTATAGAATGACTGTTTCAACAGCTGTTTAGCTCAGACAGATGATACGTTCCCACGAAACTCAATGATATCACAGTTGGAGTCTGATTGGCTAACCTGCTAAGATATTTTTGACTTAAATTCA
The DNA here is from genome assembly GCA_030762175.1 of Metallyticus violacea. NCBI lineage: Eukaryota > Metazoa > Arthropoda > Insecta > Mantodea > Metallyticidae > Metallyticus > Metallyticus violacea. The sequence continues at coordinate 26,834,078 of CM060845.1, read as the reverse complement.
AAAGTTGCATGACTAATTTCCTGCATATGTTTTATCATTGCCCAAATTAAACATGAGTTCCTTCTAAAACTGAATTATTATGCTTAAGCTTAGTGATATAGTAGAATTTTCAATCCTCTTATTTGATAGCAGATTAGAATATTTCACTTTGTTTCGTTGTGGACTGATGGATATCCTCTTTAATACTTATCTAAGGCTGTCATAAAAACTTGAATTTTTTTGAACAATTCCTATAATTACAGCTCTGTCAATCCAGATGAACAGTAAAAATGTATTAGAATATTGCTATAAATGACATTAGTCAAAAATGACCTTATAACCTTAAACGTATGTACTGAGGTGTTTCCCTTTTCTCCTAAAATCAAAATAACGCAGCCAAATACCTCTGGATTTTCTCTTAACTTCCCCCCCTTTTTTTTCTCTCAATGTCTGGAGGAACTTTAACCCCATTCCTATCTTGCCGTACGAAGGAAACACTCTCCGAAGCTAGCGGCCATTTCCGGGGTGCGTGATTCGGGCTATAAATCTCTTCCTTTCCCTAAACAGTTGCACCAACCTCTCTTCCTGGTTGCTCTATTTAACATCCTGTTTCCCGCAGGTTGTCTAACCTGACAGCGATCCAGAAGATTAAACGCCGCTGTTCGGAAGTTTGTATAGCGAATCAAGACGAAACACATTTACGTAAATCAACTGTAGGGTAGAAATTATTCTGTTGTTTAATTAATACGTAGGATACATGGCTATTAATATCACAGTAAGAGAAAAATGGAAATATTTCACATTATTCTTCCATGATTAATATCATCTGTGTTTCATTTATTTAGCGATATCCCGTATCCCCGAAAACAAAAATCTCATATTTCTTTTATGGTTTTCATTCCACTATATTATAAATTAGAATGTTAATTTAGGCAGTATTAACGCATAGGGTGTAATAAATAGCCCGAATATTCATAGGGAGTGAAAAATAGCCGTTAAGGATGTAAATTAAAATAGAAGTTTTCCAATATGGATATTAAGAAAAGTTCGGAAATAACAATGAATGGTTAAATGGGGCAAGAAAACATTTTACAGTAATTAGAATTGGTTAGAATTATTGACTAAAAATATTAAATAAGGAACCCGAAAGAAATAGTTAAAAAATATTTAAGGAAATTGTGAGCGGTCAAATGGGGCACATTTGTTTATCTCCTAATTTTGATAGTTTTTTTTTTTAGAAACCTTACTGTTGAAACAAAATTATTATCAAAAGACCCAAAATAAATATTTGCAGACTCATTTAAGAGAAATAGTGAAGGGTCAAAAGAGGGCGTTAGGTTCAAACCCGGCCAGGATCGATGGGTTTTTTTCGGGTGTAAAAATCCTAAGTATGGCTTCTTTTGGAAAGGAAGTAAAGCCGTACAAAAAAAACCTCAAGCCTGAAAGAAGAGGCCTCTGAGTAAAATTTGCCGGCCTTTTCACGCCTTGAATTTAATGGGACGTGATGACCTGAGATGTTAAAGAGTGTCCGTAAATAAACAAATTAAAAACATTCACTTAAATAGAGAATAATAACAAAAAGTTTCCAGTTACATTCGGCATTTAAAATGATGTTCATATTGTTTAATAAAATAAAAATATGTTACTATTTAAAAAAAATTCGATATACTAAGTAAATTTACAGAATGAACAAAGAACATTGAAAGTTCCATGGATTTTCAATGGCTGTGAAATTTAATTTAAATCTTGTTGTAGTAAAAAATATTACGCAAACGATTTCTGGAGATTGTTACTTGATTTAATGATTTGATTTATTTACGCACGCTCTTTGACATCTCAGGTCATCAGTGTCCCATTCATTTCAGGGCGTGAAACGGACGATAAATTTTGCTAAGATGCCTCTTCTTTCAGGCTTGAAGTTCTTTTACATGCCGTAAATGTACGACACGGGACCCACGGCTTTACTTCCCTTCTGAAGAAGCCATACTAAAGATTATTAGAGAGCGCTCTTGTATACAAATGTAATTCTCACAATCATGTTAGATTAATATAACACAGCTGCTATCTTCACAACGATACTTTTGTTAAACATAAAACATATGCAACGTTATAAAGACAGTTTATAATTTCCTTTAAAAAGTGTTAAAATTGCAGCCGCTAGAACGATTTTTAAATTTCGCTTTTACTCCTAAAGGTTGTAGGTATATCCTAGCTTCAAGTGACCCAATTGCCATGATTTTCGCAAAATACTTTTATCAGTCTATTTTTAAAGTTGTTTTTACTGAGTTTTGTTGAGATGAAGCAAAAATTGCGGCCGCTAAATAGATTTTTCCAATTTTTATTTATTTAACTTTTTCTTCCTTTTTTTTTTTTTAAAGTTTCACTTTATGTTAACCCCCAACAAAAATTGCGACCGCTAGAGAGAGAATGGACATATATATCCGTGACCATCGTCTTTATAACAACTTTTCAACTCTTGACACATATGTTAAAAACATAGTTCATAAGTTTTAAGACCAAAAACATCCGTCCTCTCTTATAGAATCCCGTATCAATTCAGCGCACAAAACTTTCCAATGCAAACCTAAAACCTCTAACAAGAACTGCATTAACCTTGTTACTACTTACGTGCCTGGAATTGAAAGCATCAGACCTATTTTGAAAGAATGTCATGATACTTTGTTAATGCACTCATCTTTAAATGATTTTTCTAAATTTGTACCCCGCCTTACTTTTAGAACACCCCCATATCCTTAAAAATATATTTCACCGAAACCTATCTCCTCCAAATTTACTACGTCCCTTTGCTGGCTCATATCCTTGCCAACGCCCTAAATGTAAAACCTGTGCACTAATTATGCCTTGCCATTCTTTCCGCAGCCCTAATTTATCCAGAGAAGTTAACATTTCTTCATTTGCTACTTGTTCTTCTAAGAACGTCGTATTTATGTTATCTTGTAAGCTTTGCAAAGCACTTTATATTGGTTTAACTTCTACTGTTGTTTCGCTACGTACGAACATCATAGACGTTCTGTTAAAACCAAGTCTCCCTTGCCGGTTGCCCAACATGCCTTATCTCACTGTAAGGATTTTGATGATGCTTTTAATCTAACACTTATTGATGCATTACCTACACATTGCTGTGAAAGTTTACTCAGAGATAGAGAAATGGCAGCTATATTTTTACATAAGCGCGTATACTATCGGGTTAAAATTTTACGTATTAATGTATGTTTATACTCTCTCTCGCTCGCTCTCTCTCTCTCACTCACCCACCCTCACTCTTGTTGCTTGTTTAATTTGTTTCCATGCATTAGGCTACCTTCAACATTCAATATTTCTTTTCATTACGTGCATTTGTCTTCTTGCCTAAGAAGGATACGAGGTGTTGGAAATATTACGATTCTAAATCTGTGACTACCAAGTGTTTTATTCATTCTCTTCCTATTTAATTATTATTATTCAAATGGTTTTATTAACTCGTCTTCTTGTATGTTCAGGTGGAATTTTGTAATTGATTTTTCATGCGCTCATAAATAAAATAACCGAAAAAATAAGCACCTTTTTCGCGGTGCCGACCTGGGGAATTTGCAAAAAAAAAAAAAAAAAAAAAAAAAAAAAAAAAAAAAAAAAAAAAACTAATTCTAAACGAATGGCATAATTACTTATAAGCCTAATTTTCAGTTTACGACAGTAAAAACCTGTCACTAAATTTTTATTTTTTTCACGAGGCAAGTAAACAACTAAATATTTATTGAAATACACAACTACTTAACAATAAGTCTTGGACAGCTAAAAATGCAATATCATAAAAGCTTAAAATAGAAAATGTACTTTAGTTTGCCTCAAAAAAAGAATTTATTCGACCTTATACAAGAGCAAATAAGAACCGTAGATCGCCTCTCTTATTACATTTCACCTTTGTATCTCTATTTCCGTCTATAGCAATTTACTTCACGCTAAAGGAACTCGGAGAGTCTGAATATTTCCTTACACGATCCAATTTCTCCTAGTTGTATATGCAACTTCTTCATCTCCATTGCTGAAAACGTGTGCCTATGCCACAAATTGCAGGTAATAAATCTTCAGCGTAGGTACTTTAATAGCTTATTATCAGAGCCCGGAATTTCAGGCATTTATTTTGATTAAAGTAGGTAAGCAAAACGGCACTTAAAATACTGAAAATAGGCAGAAATATAATTAAAACAGGCATTTATTAAAAGTGAAAACAGAGTAATATCACTCATTAATGAAAATGGATATTTAACATACTTATTAATTCCTTTATCAAATAATTTAAGTACTTAAGCTTACTTTTCTTGGTTACAAGCAACAATTTCTAGGTATTAACTGTCATAGTCAGCCGCTTGTCAGAGAATATTTTTATCACTGAAAAAGGACGTTCTACTTCCACTGAAGCGATTGGAGCATATTTAAAACAAACCATTTAGGAAGGACCTATACAAGTCACAACAGAACATTCACCTTTCAGGACACCATGGAAGTGTTGATCAAGACAAAGAAAAGAAGTTGCGAATAGTCCTGGAGAATGAGTAAAAAGTGTGCAATGGTTTCTGGTCAAGTTCATTTTCTGTTTATAGGGGAATCAGGTTAGTATCTCTCTTACTTCTGTACTGAACATTTTGTAGGGACAGTTTATTGCACAGCTGGACCTCTCTTATCTTTTTCGCAAGCAATTGTTTGTCATATTTATGCATCTGAGAAGTTATCTCCACTATAAATTTCGTAGAATTGTCTTGCGCAGATCGATACAAGGTCATTCGCCAGGACTATTCAAAACAGCAGCACTTCCCTCATCCTATCTTTCTCCTGGTGTTCGCATACCCGAGGTAACCGTACGTTCGTTTCACTAATGAAGGTTCTCCTATTTAAGGAGCTTAAGTGAATGAGTTGAGGAGAAAATTTTTGAATATTTGATAAGAAATAAATGTGTAACAGATTTTCAGTAGATATTTTTGTGAAGTTAACATGCCATTTAATTTTTTAACTTTTTTTTTAATTTGATATATTGCAATTTTTTAAAGCGCAAATAATTGCAGAAAAAAAAAAAAGCTGTAACAATCCACAACAAGCAACAAAAGTTGTAAATCTTAAAATAGACAATAGAAGCTAAAACAAGCAAAAAAGGGCAAAATAAAAACTGTCCCAAATGTACGGAAACACATTTCTATCTTAAATATATTCACCCAGATCATTTTGTTCACTTTCGGACTCTGCTTATTAAACTCCATTAGAACTGAAATTTACATACATGGAGTACCCGAAGTTGTACGTCAAAGAAGGCAGGAATACTGTTACAATGATTATTAACAGATTAAATTGTCTGTATACAAAAATGTTATTAATATTATTAATTGTTTAATAATTGCGTGTTGAAGAAAATATCGTTACATTTTGGTCTGATCAAGTAACTTTTTCGATTATTTCGAAACATTTAAGACTAAAACTCCGCATTAAAGCAATAATGAGCATTTAATGCATTTTAATAGTTCGTAATTGACTTTTGTAAAACAGAAAACTAATACGTTATAAGAACAAAACGGATATAGCAATGATCCAGAAAACTGAGTAGTTATGGGTAAACGAAAATAATGCTTAAATCACTGGGAGAATGGATCGCCTAAGGAGACCTAATGTTTCATTACCCATCTCCACTCCGGTTACATATTTTAATTATCTCCATTAGTTACATTTCCAAAACAGCGCTGTCTGATGTTGTTTACTTTGACTTAAATAAACACTTTTTAAGCTGGGTCAAGGGAAAGAGCACGTAATATCAAGGTGAACTTAACTTAGCGAAACAAACAATGATTCCCCCAGTTGTACGGTATAGCCTTTTGTTCACTTAAAACAGCGTTTCAGCTTGAATAATGTATGAAAGATGAATATAATAAACGAATAGACAGCAACAAAACTAATGAAAAATAGCAAGCATGAAGCTAAGTTAAAAAAGAGACAAAAATCAAATCATACCGCGAGTTATCGTATACTGGACATGGCCCGTCTGTTTTTACTTAACTGGGAATACTCAGGGAAATATATAAAGACCCTGTCCGATATTGTGTTCAAATCTGAATACACGTAACTAGCAAGAGTGTCACTAGATGCTACCATACTGCCGTTAAGTTTCTGTCATGGGCTATAGCGTAGATATGGAAGGCTTCCTGATGAGTGGGACACTTTTGAGACCGGGATTTTTAGTTACCTACTCTTATCCTCACTAACTCCCTCTCCAGGCAATCAATAAAGCAGCTCATATTGTGCGTTTAGTTTTCATATATACCTAATAATGGAGTGTAAATATGCTGCATAGCCCACCCACTTGTTTTCAGGTTATTGTATAAAAAATCTTAAAGTTCCTGATAATAATTTACCTAATTAGTGTATAATGCTTGTAATTTGACACGAGTGAATTGTTTATACAGTTCACTTCTCGCATTAATTTTCATGAGTGTTCAGAATGAATATAATACACGTGTTGCATACAACATTTTATGCAATTATAGTATTGAAATATTGTAAAAAATATTAAACATTTGCAAAATATGATGTGATATAGCACGGTTTCTTAGTTGTTTCTATGGCGATGTTATTTTGTTTTTGTTTTGAAGAATTCAAATGGAAATGGATGCTAATTTCGCAATCTTTGGTATTGAAAATATGGATATCATTCCAGAAGAAATTATAAAGGAAACTGGGTAGCTGAGGGTTTGTTAATTGCTCAAAAATCGAAAAGTATATACGAAGAGGAACATGACAAGTTCTGTACATGTGGAAAAGAGAAATATGTCAGTTCAACTAATGAAAAAATGTTGATGACATATTTTTCATAGCTGGTAAATGTATATAACAACATTTATTGATTATTAATATAACAAGTAATTTAAAATTTAGATCTTTATATTTGTTAATTTTTTTTTCCCTTTGAAGATTCCCATGCCTTCGACGTTCTGGTATGTGTATCCGAAAGTTAAATGTATGGTGAAAGTTAAAGAAAATATCAAGATTTCTACTTTGGGTAAGGTTTTTGATTTCTTGAAGAAGTGTTCAGTGGTATATAAAGTGAACAAATCCAATGTACTCTCTAGATCTGAAATTGATAGATTTATGATAGAAGTGCCTGATGATAGGTACTTACTAATGAGGGTAGTCTTGTCTTTTGGAATTTTGGGGGATTGTAGGCGCCAAAAACCACACAATTTGTTGAGGTTGAAGGCCGTACTTTGGTGTTCATATTCCAGACACGAAAAATTGGAAACCTTGCACATTTACACTTTTTAAATATTTCCAAGGTAATAGAAGTTCATTTATGATGATTAATAAATTAAATTGTTGTAGATCCATAACATTTGTTTATAAAATTATTTTCCGGTTTGAATGTTTGTATGCTTCTTAGGGCGACGATTTTAGCCTTTTCTTACCGATAAGTTTATTTTTTGAAGGCTATGATGACTTCATGGAATACTAGTTGCTAGGTAACCAATGCCAGAATCAGGTTGATTGTGACGATTTATAGCGTCAATAGAAAGCCTGTTTTACGGCTAGGATTGAGGAGGTAAACTTTAATAGATATCAAATTCGCACACTCTACTTAATCGTTTTTGGTATAGCTCTATACTGCTTGATAAAAAGGGCCAATCACCATATTTGTAGAAACGTGAATACCGCTATCAAACGGGTAATTATCGAAAGTCGTCAGAGAGTCATTCAAATTATGTATCTGATAGTTTTTGTATGGTGCAGAATTCTAGAGTTTTATGCAATCAAGTCTATGCCTATCAGTGTTTCTAAGTCTGCAAACACTTTTCTCTCTTTAACTTGAAATCGATTCGTTCTAGAGTCGATATCCCTTCTAGTAGTATTTGGTGAAAATATACTTAGAAATTGTTTTTCATTGTTTTAACGAGAAATTTATTTGTTAATTATTGTAAAGTTTTACCAATTTAGCTGTAAGCATCGTGTCCAACGCTGTACGGCATTTGAGATGATAAGCAAGTAATCACAGTGCAATTTCTAGAGGCCTCTCCCCCGAGTCGTAATTCCTTTAAAGGCGGCCCAACTTGTGTTTTACGACTGGCTAAGTTTCGGGATAACGGTTTGAGGTCTTAGGACAGCCGTGTTGGCTTTTCCGGGGTGTTTGTGGTGATACGATCTGTTGCTTCCGGGGCTGAACTTGTAAACTTCTCGACTTACGCAACTTAGGTGCAATACAAGGCTAATCCCGCAACAAAGACGGACACGCGTTCCCTGTACGACCAAAGAGCTAATTTTCTTTAAGAGGAGATTATATATAATGCGTCAATTTCTGTAGAACAATGCAAAAGTTTCGAGACCACAGTTAAGCTGAGAAAAGCATATTCTTGCTAAAATATCGCTGTCATAAACACAGTGTGTAATGCTTTGACGTAATATCTGTTTTAGACTACATTGTAAACAACCAAGCTAGTTTAAGAGCCATGTGAAAGGCCTATTCTTGTAATGTTACTTCAGTTCCCATTTTCTCAAGGACTATTAAAGTTAATAAAATTAAACTTTTAAAGCATACTGATACACATAATTAAAATTTCTATTTGCCATGACTCTGAAACACATTACAAATTATTTTCAATTGCTTGCTCTTTTTCCCCAATGTTTTATTTTTTAACTTAGGCCTGGAACGTTTCCTTCCTAAAAAAATTCTTTCCCAACTTATCATTTCATCTCATGAATCATCAGAGTTCATGGCTTGCGGTGCCTCAGTAGTAAAAACGGGCTTTAAACACTAATAATAATAATAATAATAATAATAATAATAACAATAATAATAACAATAATAATAACAATAATAATAATGACTACGAAGATGGCACCAGCAGACAGAAGGAATTCTTTTCGACATGCGGTGAGAAATGGATCCTCTGCAACACTCCAAGACCCATCGTCACTTGCTGGCAACTCAGGAATCTTATCACCAAGCAACCAAAAGCACCACTGCACTAGAGCAAGGTTATGAGCAGAGCCCGAAAATAAACGAAATGCCTATTACGTTTCCGTGTATTTGGAGTCGGTAGGGCCAATTTTTGGCAATTTTGGACACTGCTGCCAATTTTAAGGTTTATTTATTTATTTTTTCTGTTGTGGATGGTTATGGATTTGCTCTGTGATTATTTAACCATTTTAAAAACTTAATAGATTTAAATATATCGATATTAACAAATATATAAAAAGTATTGGCATGTTCATTTCACAAAAATGCCTATTGAGAATTTTTGTATATGTTTATTTGTTTTCAAGCATTCAAAAAGTTTCTTCTAAATCCATTCACTTAAGCTCTTTAAATACCAGAACCTTCGTTAGTGAAAGATACGCACTGCTACCTCGGGCACTGCTACGAATTGCAGAGAGTATGAGGGAAGTACTGTAGTTTTTAATAGCCCTACGAATACCCCTACGGATGACCTTAATCGATCTAAGCGAGAGACAACTATAGGATATTTGTGGTGGGGGTAAACTCTCGGCTGCATAAATGTAACAAATAATTCCAAGGGAAAGAGGTACAGCTGTATAATAAACCACCCTACAATGTGTTCAGTACGGAAGTAAGAGAGATAGTAACTTTTTTTTTGAGTAGTGTTTAACGCCCGTTTTACTACTGAGGCACCACAGGCGGTGGACACTGATGATACATGAGATGAAATGATAAATTGGGAAAGGATTTTGTTTAAGGAAGGAAGTTTTCCAGGTCTAAGTTTAGGGTACTACCCCGACATTTGTCATGTATGAGGACTGAGAAAAACCCCAGTCAAGGAGGACGGTCCTGGTGGGATTCGAAACCCAGACCTTCCGCTCACGAGTCCGCGCCTTAACGACCTCGGCCACCAGGCGGTGGCGTTGAGATACTAACCTAATTCTCCTATAAACGCATAAACAGAAAATGAACTCGACCATAAACCACTGCACATCTTTTGCTCATTCGCCAGAACTATTCAAAACTACTTTGCTTTGTCTTGATCAACATTTCAACATTTCCTGATGTCCTGGTGTTCTGTTGTAACTTGTATCAGTCCTTCCGAAATATTTTGTTTTAAATATGGTAAAACACTTCAGTGGAAGCAAAACGTTCTATTTCCATGATGAAAAATGTTCTCTCTGACAAGTTGATCCCTTGAAAAAACATCTTGTTGTTGCTTGTAACCAAGAAAAATAAGGTTAAGTGCTTTAACTATGTGAGAAAGAAATTATTAAGTCTCTTAATACCTATTCTCATTAATAATGAGTGATATTACTCTCTGTATTAACTTTTAATGAATGTCTATTTTAATTACTGCCTGTTTTAAGTGCCTTTTTGTCTGCGTTATTTTAACGAAAATAAGTGCCTGAAGTTTCCAGCTCTGATTATGACTCCGTGTTTGGCGGACATGAACTACTACCAGGCGGACAACCAACGCCAATGGTGTTCTAACCGGATGGAATATATACATGAAAAGCTGAAAAACTGAATCGTATTACATGAATAATGCATAATTATATACAGCTAAGGTGGGTCATGAGACATCAAATTATCACCTTTTCCTTTTTTGTGTAATCACCTCCATGGACAGAAACTCTGAAACTTAACCGATCTGGAAACTCCACTGGATGGATTTAATGCTCCGTGCTCTAAGGAGTTCTATTACAATGGAATGAATAGAAATCCATTACATTCGTATAACTGGCTGTATTTAATATTAAAATACAAAACATCACAGTTTGATGTTTTGAAATGCGTGGTCTGAAAGTGACAGCATTTTTGATCACCTTACATTGAAATAAAATAGTCAGTGCGAGGTTATTTACATTTTTATTTTAATTATAACCCCTTGCCTTAATAGCAATAAAGTATAAAAGTAATTAACGGTATAATAATCCCCATCTGTCAGTACTTAATAGCGAATATATAAAAAAAGGGAGAAAATTGCAGAGTCATTACTAAATGACATTGATGATAGCCATTAGAGTGTCATTGCAGTTACATGATATGCGACGAAACAATCTACCTCATCTGAAATCCATTTTAGTATCCCGGAGGGAGCCATAATGGAAAAGTTTGCTATCCCACTCGGCTGGATCATTACCCCATCCCATTCCGTTGTATTTTTAACGACACGGAGCTATTTGCGTCAACCTTTCTGGCTGATTAGACGTGTTGTTCAAACATTGATCATGAAGCAGTTTCTCTCAGATAATATTGCAAGTGCTCCTTACTGGGCTGGCATTTGTTTTTCTGATCAGAAGGCCGAGAACAGTGCGTTTCAGTAAATCAGTCAGGCAGAAGTTGGTGCACTGATAGAGATGAAATATCCATACTGGAATCCTTAGAAACGTAACCTTTTCAACAATGGAACATATTTCAGTGCATAAAAAGTGATTTTTCACACACGCCTTGCTTTAGGCTGTGGTTTCAAGAAAGCAAAGTCAAATAAGAAAAAATCGAGGTCAAGGATCTTTTTCTTGCCGTGCCTATGCTTTTACCATCTGAGCTAAATTACATTAGATTAGATAACGGGAGGTTTAATGGAATTTAAATGACCTATAGTAATAGTAGGTGTATCTTTATTGGTATATACTTCTATATACCTATTACAAATCTATTTCATGCATCGATCGTAGACCTTAACATGCCTAAGTATGATACACAATTAGAAAAGGTAACAAATAATAATAAAAACAAAACAATATTAATAAACAATTAAACATTAAAATAGAAAGAACGATACTTACACATATATGAATGGTAACGTATTATATCTTATTTATAATTACCCTAGTTATTGCGTTCTGAGCAGTAAATAAATTACACTAGCTTCACGCACTTTGGCTAGTAAAATGCTCATATTCAACCAATTTATGTAGTTCGCAAACAGATCCCAGCATGCCAATCGTCCTCTAATTGCCTTAAAAGTTTTCAGGAAATAGCGTTTTTCTCAGGTGTTCCACGTGGGTACATATTCTGGCAGAATGTACCCATTCCTCATCCTGCCCACAAAATGCACAGTTTCTGCTACCAGAATTGTGTGTTATTTTTGGAGCCTTCCAGCCTCCCAGTCTAAATCAGGCCATTCTGACCTCGCCTTTTTCCCTAGAACGAGCATATATACCTGTTTAACCCAGGTTAATTTAATTTCATTCCATCGATTCAAGGACAATTTCATGTTACATTCTGCCTCGATTTCCTGCCTGGTGATAGCTTCTAGGCTTGTTCTGACCTTCTTCCATACGTTTTTATTATTTGCATTACCTCGTTGCCATACTAAACATAGGCCAGCTCCCCTGAGTCCTCTTTCCACCTCTGTAGCCCAAAATGTTGGTGTTATATTTTAACATTTGTGCTATCCCATAGAAAGGAACGCCTTGTTTCCCAAAACCTATTCCTTAAACAAGGTGTAGTATTTTGGTTCCAATGTCAGCATCCGTTCCTAGATCTTCCCTGGTCATAGAAAGAGAAAGTATAATTCTTACCAGGGATGGACACTCAAACAGGATATGCGAGGCCTACAAATGGATACAAAACAGAATAAATACACCAAGGTATCAAACAGGGATATCCGTCATCGTCAGCATTATTAATATATAAATATGCGGACGAAGCACTTTGAGCCTGGAAAAACTGTTTTACTATTCTGCGGGCATTGATATTAATAGATATAAACTGAAAACAATTTTATTTGCTGACGATCAGTTATTTTTGAGAAAACAGAAGATGTTTTACAGAGAGGCTCCAATAACTTGAATGATATCATGAAAACACATTATTTAAAGATTTCATTAATCAAGACGGGAAAAATCATGTAAGATAATTATTAATGAAGGAATAACAGCACAAGCCTTTAGTTTTAATTATCTATGTTTTAACATATCATAGAGTAAACATGAAGGTCGGTTTATAAAACTAAATAAATTAAGACAAATGAATGGAACAATAAGGACAATATTAAAGGATAAGACGTCTAAAGCAACACAATTGAAATTCAAATTAACGCAGTGCCAATGGAAACAAAAGGAAGTGGAAACTGGACTATGAATAGGACAGACATGAAAAGAATAGAAACTGCAGGGCTGTATTTATACTCTTTAGACAAACAAATAAATGGAGGAATTCCAAAAGAATTATATATATATATATATATCAATTAAATGAAAAAATTAATGAAAATTAAAATAATTAATGTAAGCAAAAATTAAGAATGAAAGAGGAACGGAAATATTTTTTTTTTTACTAAATTATAAACCTAGAAGTAGGGACACCAAGAACAAGATGGGGTGATATGTTAAACTGAGGACAGAACAGTCGACAACCTATACCTTATGGAAGAAGAAGAAGAAGAAGAAGAAGAAGAAGAAGAAGAAGAAGACAAATGGGTTCATAAAGAGTTCCACTTTAAAGATGTTTCCTGATCATGTTCAATAATTAATGCAACTAATTTCCTTATTCCTCTTCTGTCCAATTTTAGAAGATATGTGGAAAGAGGAAGGTTATACAAAGCACTGAAGTGTTTATGTGCAAAATTTAAATCAAATAGTTTCCACTTTATTTTAAACATTGTCTTTAATTTTGGCTTACAGCATCCTTGGGTTGAAATGAGAAGTAAACAAGATGTACACTGCTGTTAAATAAAGATTTAAACTTTCTATAAAAATATTTACCACCCTAAATCCAAGCACAGCAGCAATACATGTGTTCAAACGTTTGTGTCTGTAATTATTTTGAGCAGCGTATTATGACAGGTTGTTAGCGCACGCTGTGCTCAGCTGCAGGTTTGGCCAAAAGCGTGTGCTGTAATATGTAAATATTTTATTGCTGTGTGGAAGCAGAAAATTGTATTTTTGAATAATGGTTTGATGCATTTTTATACTTAAACATCTGTGTTACAGTATATGTAATAAGGAATGTCCTCAGGAGATATGCGATTCGATTCTAGCTATGATAATCGTCCCTTACTGAGTTTTTTTTTTAAATAGATTTTTCTGTCTTCATAGCTGTCATTTATGAGGACTCTAATGTTCCCATGCTTTAAAATTATCTTTCATCTCAAGTATCGCAGGTGTCCAAAGCCTATAATACCTCAGCAGTAAAAACTGGCGTTAAAACACTATTAACTTAAGGAACGTGTCAGAGAATCGTAAGATTAGTTTACAAAATATGTTGTCCACTTTTTTTTTTACCTCGAATTATATGATATGAATGCCTTGAATTCATATATGTTTTTATTTTACTTAATTGGGCAAGGTTTTTAAACAGCATCATATAAAATGTAATAATTTACTTCCCTTTTCAATGAAATATTATTAAATTTTAAAATATGTAGCTAAGACAAAACTGTTATTTTATGTTTCATACTAATTTACATGTTAATGAATATGTTTGAAAAGAAAGCTATGTGTCAAAACATTTTCAAACATTTTTTATCGTTAAGGAGAAGAAAACCCATTATTTGGGGGGGGGGGTACGATATGTCTCTTTTCAAATACCAGCAGTAATCAGCCATCATTGACGCATCTTGATAGCAGGTTTCCATTCCTTTAATGTATTTATAAAACCTTCACCTTGTTCTTCACTCATTGCACCGCAGGGAAGTAATCAATATGACTGTAGAGAAAATGCACTTTAACACTCATTCTACACCCTAGATATCTAAAATATTGTAACATTTCCTTCACAATTTCTTTATAGTTCTCACAGTTCTTGTTACCAAGAAAGGTTTCTGTTACTTTTTATATGTCAACCACGTTGACTTCTCTAACTCGGACATGGACTGAGGAAAGATCTCATCCTGCATAAGCTCACGAAACTGGGGTCCTGCTGTTATCTTAGCTTCAGTTTTCTGTGGGAACTTTGTAACAAGAAAGCTGAAACAATCGCTATCTTATTCAAAGCAGTAACAACTTATTATGGATTGATGGAATAAATACATTAGAAGGAGAAACCATGATTCATCCTTCACTTTTTTTTTTCTACAGTAACCAAATTTCCCCTTTGTGATCAATTTTTTTCTGGTTCAGTACTCTGGTTTAGCTCTACTGTCCCATTTACAAAGTGAACAATTTATTATTTTGTTTAAATCTTTCAGAATAATTAGTTGTGTATCTGCTTATGATCAAATAATAAATCTAGTTATTCTCTACAATACCGATTTCTTAAAATCTGTAGCCCGACGAGATAAAACTAAGGCCTGGTTTGGGAGATTCCATGTGGTAAAGAATCAGAAACTATCAATAGTTTTTATTCAGCAAAAATTGTATGTAGATACTTATATTGGCGTTACGCTGCAATTCTTTAAGCTAGCTCTCAGATCTTGAGCAACTTAAAAGCCACGCGCTTAGCAGCAAATTGCTACCCAAGGATAATGTTAATTTTGTTAAAGCAATCTTGACGTAATTTAAGCTACATCGAATGTTTAAAAATAAAATGGCAAGTATTAGCAGGATCTAGCATAGGTTCTCTAGGGAAGGTTTAACCACATCATCTAACAGACATGTCAACGCTGTTGAGACGAGAGGGAGGGAGATGCAGTAATTAACGTATAGGAGTCCTGCCCACCTGTCGGCCTGTTAACATAGAATGGGGGAGTCGAAGCGAGGGGGGGGCATCCACTTGGCGACTGCCACAGCAATTAACCTATAGTACCAGCATCGATTGCATTAATGCGATATACATTACATGTTATTACGAACAATTCTACTCCCCCTTGATTACTCTATCATGCGTTAAATTAAGTACTCTTCCATCTTAACAAGCCTGTCATTTTATCGCTACAAATTAATCTCATCGTGAGACTGGCAGCTTAATGAGTCTCTTAATTTCCTTACTCACATTTAAAAAATGGAAGGGTGTCATTAGCATCAATGTGGATCGCTGAAGTGTATGACATTGAACCAAAGAACGTGCGGATCAAGTTTCGCACACACCGTCGAAGAAAATGTGACGTTAACCAACTCGCTTGGATAAACAAGGAAAAAAATCTTCGTAGTGTGTGTTATGTTGCCTAATATAATTTCCACAGGCCCTCAACAAATGCTTAAGGCATCAGTTATTTGCAATGATTATTTCACTCATACGACGTCATCTTAAAATAGACCAATGAAATGAAACAAAATTTTGAATTTTGACCAATCACAGCCGGAATACGGAGTGAAATCAGTTTTATCACGTGAGGTCTATTTGTCTTGTCAGTGTAGCCAACTCTATACCTCCACTATATAATTCCTGAACACGCATCACTAACTACTTTTACTAGAGCGGTGGGGAGCTATTGATAGCAACAAAAGCATGAACAATCGACATTCATAACGCAAAATGGAGGGTTCTTCAAATCGTTTTGGTGATGCTTCAAATGTGAAAATATATCTTACCATTATGAATTAGTTATAAAACACAGCATACAAAGAAAAACAGAGACACTGTATGTTATCTTTTTTTTTCCTCAGTTGGTATTAGAAATTCGAACGGTAGCGATTGTAATATTTGACTTTCGTCCAGTTCAATCTCACGGTCTCTAAATGCATAAGTATAACATTTTATACAAGTGTTAATACTCTGAGTGCGAATTTCAAATATATATCACACTTATTCTTATTCTATTCATGAAACAGTCTTAAACTCGTATTTTGCTCTTCTCTATTGCCATTACTGACAATCGACATTCTTTTATTGCAAGATTGCTTGAAAGCGTTAAGTACAAATATACAATTATTATAATTTTGTAAGCCAAGTTAGAGGAATTATATTTAAATTCTTATTTTGTTCGTGAAATAGTTCTTATAAATATCACTCGAGGGTTTGAGTTTATGCATTTTATTTAAATCAGATGCTTCTTAAATAGTTATTCACACTGAAAAGTTTTAAAATTAAGCATTATCTACATAGGATTTGCCCCTCTGAACCTTACATTCTCTTGCGTAATAACAGGTTCTACTTTTTCCGCAGTCTAGTTTTAATGCATGATATTTTTTTATATTTCGTTTAATAAATTATCTCCTGGATAGTTTATTCTTATTTCATAATGTTTACTAAATTAACTATCTTATTTTTTTTTCCTTTTTCTAGCAAATATTAAATAAGTTTAAAAAGTTTATTTATGGCTTGTGCTGTTTTTACAGGACAATGAGAATGAGTTTTTGGACAAAATCGATCAAAAATTGAAAAATAATGTTTTGCTGCAAATGGTTCCTTGATCCTTTGGGCGTCCCAGAGTGAACATTTGCATGTTTTCCCCTCCCTTCCGATCTACAATCATTTAATGAGCTCCGCGTATCCTTTTAAATCACACAGTTTCGCAGTATACTATTTTTATAAAACAGCGTTTTTCTCCAAACTTCATTTTCACACATCAAATGTCCCACGCATAACTGTTTTTGTTAAAATTCAACTAACATTTCCTAAAATGTGCAGAGGTGTAAATTGTAACATTCTATAGAACAAAAAATATACTAACACCAATAATAATTAAAAAAATATTTTCTATGAAAAAAGTATTAATTTTAAAGTTAAAATCTCTTATAAATTTAAAAAAATTGTCACAGTTAACTCGTCATATTTATTTAAAACAGCTCTCTATACAATTTTTGTTTATGGTTCACAGCTCCAACTGCATAAGTGCCAACCAATTTTGACAAATCATCAGCCGCGTGGGACATTTTGATTATGCGACATATTTACGTAATAAACTTTATGAAATAATGTATAGCTCCCTAGGTATTTATCTAATTTGAATGAAACTTGGTATGCATATTACCTTAATAACAGTGGAATTACAGTAAACGTTTCAGAAAAATCCATGCAGTAATGTGGATCTTTGAAAATTCATTCCCAATGCTCCATTAATAGTTTTTGAAACTGAAAAATTTTTAAAATTAAACATTATCCGCATAGTATATGCTCTTCTGAATTTTACTTGCTCTTACGTAATAACAGATTCTTCTCTTTCTGGAGGCCTTATTTTTAATTTGTATATTTCATTTAATAAGTTATATGGTGGATAATTATTTATAATTTGTTCTTATTTCATTATTTATATAATAAAGTGAGTGTTTTTAGTCTTTCCTTTTTCTAGCAATTATTAAATAATTTTGCATTTTATTTTGGGCTTTTACTGTTTTTACTTTTTTAAAACATTTTTCAAATTCCCGAAAGTCTATATTATATATTTCACTCAATTTAACTCATTTGTATTTGTTCTTTATTTTATATTCTCCAATCATCATTTGACAAATATTTTGGAAATCATGTTTCCAGTCTTTTTCTTCTTCTTTTGCTGTATTTACCCTCCTCCGTTTGTAGTATCTAATTCCCTGGGGCTTCACATCAATGCCCGGGTCAGCAGCATATCGGAGAATTATTTATTCTGGATGCACGTAAGAGTCCATATGCACTCCGAGGGACTCACTGAATTGATCAGTCCTTTGTCAGAGCCTCCTCGATGACAAACACAGAAGTCGCGGGTACATGGAATGAAGATAAATGATGAAGTGAATGATAGATCCGTGGCAGAGAAATACCAACCTTGTCCTTTCCTAAAATTGAACTGGGGAAAATCACAAAAACTCAGCCAGATTAAATGGCCGCTGGCTTTGAACCTAGGACTATCCAAATAGGAGTACCAAACATAGCCGCCTAAGCCAGCCTGCTCGTTCTATCCAGTCTTGAGAAGTTATGTCTTTTTCTTCTTCTTTAGAAATAACTGTAAGGGTACGTGGATTTGTGTTTCGCAAAGTGCAAAAGCAGGTATCAAAATACGAACAACATACTGACATTCGTTTTTGAGTGCAAAATTCTGTTGAAATCTTTCGCAGAAGATTGCAGTAAATTAAGCGCGGTTTCCTTCCGATCGAAGATCTCTAGAGAACAATTCACGAACAGAGAGCTACCTCTCCCAAACAATAGATGGACTTGTCCGAGAGAATAGGAGATAAAAGTGGGCTCAGTGGCTGCCAGTTTATCTCACTGAACATGTGAGAACAAGTTAACATATCTCGAGCGATATCAGCTGGAAGGCGACGTTGTGACAGGTGGCGAATCCAGTAACCATTATTTTGAGCTACAAGGATGTTATTGCGAAGACTACTAGGAGAGCAAACATCCACCCTACAGCTCATATCTAACACCCAGAGACTATTGCCTCTTTTCTAACGTGAAAAAGAACTTCAGGTAAAAAAATTTAATAATCATGACGGTGAGATGGAACAGTTTGTCAATAACTCGTGCATATGTTTTAGAAAGGTGTTAAATAGCTAATCCACAGATGTTAAAAGTACGTTTCAATCTTCCTAAACGGTTAATCAAAACGGAAGCTTTTTAAAGCTTTTGCTTGTGTATTTTAAATGCATTATATTATGTGTGTGTTGTGTTTTTTGTACCTATTTATTTTTAAATTTTATTTTTCAGATTGAAGTGAAGCATTCTTGTTTCAGCAACATAGAAGTTTGAACGTTTTACACCTTATTATTCTCATTTACGAACTTTTAGCACACCTTTTGCAGCATGCTCTGTTTTTCATGCACCACTAAGCTGGTGTTGCGGCAGTAAACGATTGCATGTTAGCATCGCTGTGCGATGGGAAAGGGGGAATTGCAACCTAGAGCCACATCACAAGGGGATCTAATTGTAACAAAATTTCGCCGCAACGCAGTTTATTGATAAGTGCGGGGATATCCCAGCTGAACGTTTAATAACGCAACCATAAACTGACAAATAAATCTCCCGGAGATGAAAGACCAGCCGGTATTGACCGTTCTTTTCCCATTGTACTTTGGCACTATAAAGCACCTCGCTCCATAATTCATAATTATTACGTGTCGCAGCAGTTTATACATCGTGACTGTCCTTTGTCCCTTTGCACTCATCCTGTTAAGGTGTAGATGTAATTAAATGGTCCTCTAACGGCTGTTCACAATAATTCAATACAGCTCGCTTCGTCAAACTTGTGCAAAACTCAAATGCGTTTACATTTACGGGAAATGGTTCTTTCCACATGGGAAACGACATTAAAAGCTACGGGGTAACGTTGAGGCTTTATCTCCTAGTTATGAAAGCGCATTTACTCCTAGTCAGCGAGTAGAACCAAATAACATCAGAAAGCAATTCAGATATGAAAACTCATTGAAGCTCATTCTTTTATGTCGAACTGAAAAACCGTACGTTATGGGTTTGAAATGTGGTAACATTTGTTTCCGCTTCCTGCTGACCACTAGGATCGAACTATAGAAATTTAGCTATAAAGGATCCCTCACACAGTGTTCTGCATCTCGGCTGCTAAGCGTAACTTTAGAGGATCACACTAGTACAAGTCATGCTTCCTTTCACGATTGGCAGCGGAGAAAGCCGTACGCCTCAGCTGACACCTCGCTTCCTTAGCGTTAGTTTGGAGGAGTGACTGCATCAATGTGGAGCGGATATAACAGTCGTATGGTCGTAACGCACAGAAACCAATGTGCATCGAATGTCCTATGATGAAAATTGGACTGCAAGACAAGTGCAAAATATAAGTACAATGAAGCTAAAACATGTTGCAAAATTGCAGCCTAGAAGTTCGACTTTGAATACATTATAACTAATTTAATCCATCATCAAGAAATATATTCATCAATGACATTATTCGATTACATATCAGATTGAATATATTTCAGCTTTTACATCAGTTTTCTAAATATCTAATACCAGGTACAAATATCCAAAACATTTTCATAGCCTTTTATGCACACATCAGTAGAATTTCGTTGTTAATGGTACAGAGAAGAGCCTCTTAGGCAGCAGACTTCTTTAATAAACTTTCTTTATTTTGTTGTTATTTCTATATTGTGAGACGTCAAGACATTAAAGCAGAAGGCTACTTCTGATAAACAATTAAAGCCACACAATGCTTTCTAACCTGTTAAGTAATTTGAGAGCCGCTTTTCTCGAGTTCAATTTTCCCAGACGCTTGGCTTTCATTAATAACCCAGGCTATTTCCCCACTTTTCATCGGCTTAATTAAATTTAAGAAGCAAGAAAGACCCAACTGTGGGAGCAGAAGAAAAATACTGAGTTAAATAATTTTTTTCTCTCTCTGTAAGGTTCTTTAAGTGTACTCGGCCGATTTTATTTTTTTAAAAAAAAAGTATTTATATTTTTCCTAAAAATTCTGTTTAAATTGTTAATAAAGGTTAGTTTATATCCTAATCACTGTTTAATAAACTAGCTTTGTCATAAAGCAGTTGCTACCTCAGAAATGAGAAATATATAAAATTGTACTATATATAGTATTTATTTATATATAGAAATTATATGTATTAAATACATTATAATAGTAATAAAGATAAAACACTAAGAAAAAGTCACACTTGCAATCTCAAGTGTGACTTTTTCTTAGAGTTTTATCCTTTACTATTATTATAATTGCTGTTAATTTGTTACATTGTTAATAGTGTTACTTTATTTTTATTTTTCTTTTAAATTATATATATTGCTTGTTGTTACAAGAGCCGGTAAATTAGGCAAAATGCCTTTTCTATCTGGGTGGTAATATTTAAAAGGAACATAAATTAGCATGTTTCTGTACATTTGGGGTTGATAAGGCCAGTTTTTATTTTGCTTTTTGTGCCTATTTTGACTTTTGTTGCTTATTTTAAGGCTTCTAATTTTTTTGTCCGTTATAGAGCGTTATGGAAATTTTATGCAATTATTTGCGCATTTAAAAAATACAAAAATGTTCAATATATCGAAGTTTTTTTTGAGTAGTGTTTAACGCCCGTTTTTACTACTGAGGCACCACAGGCGATGGACGCTGATGATACTTGAGATGAAATGATAAATTGGTAAAGGATATTTGTTTTTTAAGGAAGGAAGCGTTCCAGGCCTAGGTTTAGGTACCTCCCCGGCATTTTCCAGTTATGAAGACTGAGGAAACCCTGGAAAAAAACCCAGTCAGGGAGGACGGTCCTGGCGGGATTCGAACCGCAGACCTCCCGCTCACGAGTCCTTACCTTAACGACCTCGGCCACCCGTGGCGGTAATATATCGAAGTGAAAAGACATAAAAATTAAATGCCCTCTTCACTTTACAAAAACATTTATTGAGAATCTTATTCATACATTTATTTCTTCTTAAGCAGTCAAAAACTTTCTCCTCAATCCATTCATTTCAGTTCTTTAAATAGCAGGACCTTCATTAGTGAAACGAACTCATGGTTATCTCGGGCATATGAATACCAGGAAAAAGAGAGCATCAGGGAAGTACTGTAGTTTTTAATAGTCCTGGCAATTGACCTTGTATCGATCTGCGCGAGACATTTCTATGTAAGACAGTTCTAGAAAATTTATGGTGGAGGTAACTTCTCAGCTGCATAAATGTAACAAACAATTGCAAGAAAGAAAAATGAGAGCGGTACATCTGTGCAATAAACCTCCCTACAATGTGTTCAGTACGGAAGTAAGAGAGATACTAACCTGATTCCCCTATAAACGCATAAACAGAAAACGAACTCGACCAGAAACCAATGAGCATCTTTTGCTCATTTGCCAGGACTATTCAAAACTCCTTTACTTTGTCTTGATCATTATTTCCATGATGTTCTGAAAGGTGAATGTTCAATTGTAACTTTATGAGTCCTTCCGAAATAGTATGTTTTAAATATGCTCCAATCACTCCAGTGGAAGTAGAACATTCTTTTTTCATCAAACAAATATGTTCTCTCGGCTGACTATGGCAGTTTATACCTTGAAAAAACATTTAGTTGTTGCTTTTAACCAAGAAAAATAAGCTTACGTACTTTGTTTGGTAAATACATTATCTCATATCTTAAATAGCTCTTTTCATTAAAAATAAATGATATTACTTTCTGTTTTTACTTTTAATAAATTCTTATTTTAATTATATTACTGCCCATTTTCCAGTGCCCTTTTTCCTGCCTATTTTAACCAAAATAAATGACTGAACATCCGGGCTTTGCTTACAACAAACCATAAAAATGCAAAATACATTCTGTAAGACGCGTCTGTTCGTTAATGCTATTCCACATTATACACTGTTTCCTGCTAGTTTCTTGATATCCCCTTATGAAATCAATTAAATTTCACCGTTTAATATGCTAATAATTCCATTTAATACGCTGTCTTTTTTTGTCATCTGAAATGTTTAAAATATCACTTGTTTTATGGTTTTGTGTGGAATTTCCTATTACTGAATAGGCGGCTTTTCCTTTCTTCTCAAATGAATATAATATATGGCGACTTCACCCCCTGCTAATGCCTGCACCAGCATTGATTTAGAAGAGTGCTAAGGAAACAACCCAGAATATGACTGGAGAAAGGTACTTTTCAATTAAAGAATAAAAAAAATGCCCAATAATTAAATTTAAAATAATAAATAACGTAACAAGCTTATAATATATCAGCGTTATTCACATTTACTATCAAAGTCACAAATTTGAAATTAGCGATCTGTTGGGGCTTTTATTTGGAGATTTCTACAGAATCGCCATGAAGATCTAATGGCTACTGAAGCCGCACACTTGAGCTAGTTGCACCTTGTGCATAGAGAGAAGCCTCCCGCGCTTGTAGTACTATAAAGAATGCCGGTTCTTTCCCCTCGTAAAGCCTAATAGCAAAGCAAATGCACCCCTTTTGGCGTGCACTCGCAGCGGGTGCCTCTTTTGTCTTTATAGAGAAGAGCAATTGGAGCAGGGACCGCCTCCTCTGTACTGGGAACATAAAAAACGCCCAAAATCCAGTCGATAGAAAAGGAAGCGACTCCCAAGGGAATAACTAAGTTATTCGCATGCCATAAAGGAGATATATGTATGTTTTATATACTACTGAGTGCTGCGGAAGAAGAAATGCTTCCATGCGTGTTCTTATCATCTCCTCCTTTCTTTACTGCAGTCAACATTCTTGTATTTTACTCTGAATATTACTAAAACAATCACTAATCACTGAGAAGGAATTCGCTTTGAGCGGAATTTGTCATAAATAAAATTTTCAATAGATTATTATTAATATTCTAAGTTTTTATTTATTGCTCTCAAGAACAATATTATCAATAGAATGTAAGGAAAATATTCTGTCAACACCTAAAATAATGCGATAAAAATAATGGGATACAGTAGTTTATTACACTTATAAGAATTACTTGTTAGTAAAATAACAAAAAGACGAAAGTGATCAAAAGATATTAAAAAGTAATTGTTTCGATTATTGTCCAATTAACGTAACGAAAAAAAATTAGAAGCGTGATGGACTAAACCTGCCCAGTCTCCATTGTTCGCTCAGCTCCAGGCACCAATCAGTGGGGCAGGAGGTAACTATGTAGATCATCATATCCCCGTAGAAGGTGCAGCTGAGTTGTTTGGCTGTGCGGACATTGTTTCCAAATCCGTCTTAAGGTGAATCAACGTGTTGTGACAGTGGAGAAAATGTGTATCCAAGACAACAGTGATGGATTGTACAGGCGTGTTTCGGACAGGACATCAACAAACCCGATTTCCACTTATGAATAAGAAATATAAGTTTGTTTGCAATGGGTTTAGAGAATGTTGACTGAAATTCACAAGTAACAATGCATCTGAGACACAGAACATGGTAACGGCATCTTCCTGGGTATAGTGGCCCTACAGCCTTGAGTTATCACCTTGTTCTACCTCTCAAGAAATTTCTGGACGACAAATTCTCCCACAACGATGTTGAGGTCAGGACTGAGATGCGGACCTCAGCAAGCATGATTCTTCTTTTCAGACGTTATCCGTCACTAGGTGAGCAGTGGGATATTTATTCCTTAAATGTTGTTACTTCGGTTTGTATATATTTTGAAATTCATTTTTGGGGTTTATATTAATAAATGGGTCCGTTTCAGTAGATCACTTCCTGTAGCTTTGATATCTCATATTAAAGAGTTGTGGTCTTTAGTATAACAGAACACAAACACCAGAAAGGCTCAATCGTTATCGGTCTAGAATATTAATCAGATTCGCCAATGATTAGGTTGTATGTTGTAAATAGATTAGGGTGCATGTCTCGACAAATATTTTCTATAAGGCTCAAAAAAGAGATTCATTGACTTGGAAGCACCAAACACGAAGCACTTTTGCTTCCACAGATTTGCGAACTGAAAATGAATGAATGGGCTTGCTATTCCTTCGAGGACTGTGTGCAGATTACTAACATTAGACATTAGTATACCCTCTAACAGACATCAGAAAATGTTTAATTAAAGCTTAAGGGAACATCTTGAGCTCGCATTCCACTGTATTCAGATATAGATATATAGAAATGAATAGTCCATTGTTCAGCGCACACCATATTGCTCCTACTGGGATGAGGGTTGCGCGGCACGGTTCTCCGGCGTGAAATTGAATTCACAATTATTCTCAGCACAATCGCTCTCTGAGTTTAAAACCAGACATTATGAGGAAAGGTGGGTGCAAACTGATATAACTTATTTTATCTGAACCCGTACGATAAAAACAATTCTTATCCTCTTACACTTAAATGCCCAAAATAATTTTACTTTGTTCTTAACAAGTACACCTTTGCTTCGTTAGTTTTCTAAGAAATCTTGACCACAGAAAGAGGAAATTCCAGAAACTAAATGAGGGTTGATACATCCCTGACCCGTTTTTAATTTATCTATTCTTTTTATTTTGCTACAATTGTTTACATTTGCACCTTGAAGACTAATATACTTCTCCCAGCAATGCTCTCATTTCCACAGCTTCCTTGAAGAAAGGTTGTGCAATCTCTGCTCACGTTTAACCGTACACATAGGCCCGAGTCACGCCTCCTTTCATGAACGGCAGCGGAGGGTAGCGGAGAAAACCGAGCCCAACTGCAGTGAATGAATGAATGAATGAATGAATGGTGTTTAACGCCGTTTTTGCTACAGAGGCACCACAGGCGATGGATACTGATGATACATGAAATGAAATTATATATTGGGAAAGGATTTATTTTTAAGAAAGGAATCGTTCCAGGCCTAAGTTTAGAGTTACCTCCCTGGCATTTGCCATTTATGAGGACTGAAGAAAAACCTCAGTCAGAGAGGGCGGTCCTGGCGGTATTCGAACCCAGACCTCAAGTCTGCAAACCACTGGTTTTTCAATCTGTAAGTTTCAGCTTTATGAATTACACACATTGCACCGTAGACTTCTGTGCTTCATGCATTAAAGATCACATCTCATCTTAACTTCCCGCTACATTTCTGCTTGATGATTGCACTTACTAATTTTTAAATTAAATTAAATAATTACCAGGGCTGCTTTTTGCAGATGATTTAGCAATTGCATGTATATCTATTGGAGGACTGAGAAGGGCAGTTGAAGTAGTAAGTTTATGTAACGAATGGGGATTTAAATTAAAAGAAAATAAATCAAATATTGTTTTAAAAAAGGTTATAAATTGAGAAAGGGTTAGATATGGCAGTTAAAAGGGGAGAAATAGAGGTAGTAAGGGAACTTAATTATCTGGGGACAAGATTAAGTTCTGATATAAGTTGGAATTAAAAAAAGACAATAACGAAATGGAAAGCAGCTATTGTGTTATAAGATCATGTTTAAGAAATATTCCAGATATAAGAGTAAATTGACTTGAAAGAATTTACAAACCACAATAGAAGCAAAAATGCTATATGAGGTGTAGAGGTGGCATGGAAAGATGTTAAAATAAATATACGATAAGTTTTTGTAAACTGATCTTAGGTTTACCTTTAGCATCGCCAAATGGTGTAGCGCAGCTAGAATTAGGTAGAATTACCACATTCAAAGAGAGTGATATTATTAAAGTATGTTTCGGTATCCAGGAGAAATTTAAGTGGAAAGGATCTCAAAGTGCAGGAAATTTTGCAACAGATAGGAATGGGAAACTTGTGTATAGAGAGAGAATATCAAAACGGAAGATTCTCCGAAAAAAATTAATCTAAGATTGGAAGATATTGAAAGACAAGAAATATTTGATAGTATGAGAGAAAGTTTTTCACTGAAACTTCATAGGGAAATAAAAATATATAGAGCAGTGAGATAAATCAGGGTAGGAAGGGGTTTGCATGGGCTAGAACTGGAGTTGTGAATTTAAAAAAGTTAACATATAAAGATGTAGAGAAATGTCCGTGTGGAGAAACCAATACATATTTTCATATTTTACTGCAAGCAAACAATATTGTGGAAAAGAACAGATTTGACAACCAAAATGGAAGAATTTAGATGGGGAAATAGTTAGAAAGTTTTTAACTGTAAAAGGAGAGAAGAATATAAAAATGATAGGGAACTATTTGGGCAAAGTTAGAGAGAAGTGGATAAGAATGATTAAGGGGAAAACAGAGGGACACGTAATCTAGGTGTACAATAGGTCAGGTAAGTATAAACAAGGATGGAATAATGCAACTATAGACATTGTTACGTATACACTAATAACTTGGAGTGGTGTGTATTGGGATCGGAATGTAAACAAACAACTCTAAAAAGAAAATATCTAGACAAATAAATAAGATCTATATTATTTTATTTTGTAAATGATTGACAAAGTATGTATAGCTGAGTAATATATTAAGTAGTCTGTTGGGAATTTTTTCAATAAATTTCAATTTCAGTTAAATATCAGTAATGATGACTCGTAAGTTTTGTTTCCCTTCTGCAACTAATTAACCAGAACAGCATGTCCAAAAAACACACATCATCATCTTGTCTCATGATGACTGCATTTAAATTTTTTATAGGGCAAACGTTCTTATATTTCCATTCCTATTTTACATTCTGGTTTCAATGTAATATTGATAGGCCCACACTGATTTGTCAAGACTTCTCTGTTTGTACGCCTGTAAATATTATGGGCAGTGTTCACTTTCAAGTTACCCATCTTGTAATTTTAATGCGCAAATTTTTAGTTAGAGTATGATTATATACTAGAGCTGTTCAATAAAGAATAATCAAACCTTTACTTATCCCGATATTTCTTAAAGTAGTACTCGTTGGCTGGCCCAGCGTTCTGCCAGTCTTCAAAGACAAGCTGGGAACTTTTTTTGATAGGTACCTCATAATCGCCTCCGCAACCTTCACCACGGCTTGTCTCACGGGGCTAAATCTAGACTATAGGGTGGGTGAGAGACACTTCAAATTGACTTTTTGTCATATATTTAGTAACATCATTTGTGATGTGCAGCCGTGCAGCATTTCTTGTCGCATTGTCCATAGCTGTGTGTGCAGGTATGACATTCTAGTAAATCATTGCTTGATTTACGAAAAATGAGATGATCATAAATTTCCCAGCAGGAGCAACTACTTTTGCTTTTGGCGATTTCATTAGCAGTGATTAACTTTGAAAGAGACTCCGCATCTTCCTGTAACATCTTCAACTGCATGTAAATCTGCACACGAATTTTGTTTTGCTTGGAAATCAGCAGTATTGGAACCCACTGAGCACATACACATCTCATATGCAACTGTTCAGTTGCCAATATGTGGCTAGCACCCAGTGAAATTTCCCGAAAGTGTTCTTAATGTTATTCGATGATCCTTTCTCACCATGTCATTTTGATAGTCGAAGTAGGTGCCACGTTTATTATACATAGGCCAGAAAAGAGTGAAGAACGCACTTAACAGGGGGAAAAAACACCTATGCAAGATGATGGTTGTGTTCTGGAATTGCCTTGGCATAATTTTAATTAACACTTTATTAAAGAGAAAAAGCATTAATGTTACACTATGCCTTTGGGGCAATTAAACGGTACAATGAAGAAGTATCACCTTTAATTGACGAAGAAAAAGGTTTTGTTCCAACATGATAACATGCCGCGCACAAGTTTTCGATTATGATCTCAAAAATTATTGAAATAGTTTCCGGATTGGGTCCCTTCAGAACTATTTCCTGTTCCTCAACTTGGAGCAATGGATAGCAGGAAAGAAATTCGTATCATAGGAAGAAATTGTCCTCGAAACAAGTGGGTATTTTATGGATGGGATATACGAATTAGAAAATTGTTGGAATAGATGTAAAACTTGAAAGTAGATTATGTTGAGAAATGAAAGCTGTTATATTTCTGACGTATTGAGGAACCCCTTCTATGTATGTGTACACGTGTGTTTACATATACATGTACACATGTTGCACGATGTTTTTATGTATTTGCCAACGAAAGTTTAATATCGTCATACATTTATTTGTTGAGGGCCACTGCCATCTCTATTCTTTTGAATTGAAAATGTAAGAATGAAAAGAAAACGAGTTATGGAGAATGATTTGCTCTACAAAGCTCCCATTGCCTTTTATTTGTCTACCCAGACTGTATTTCCTATTTTAATTTTTTTTAGTACTGTATAACGCCCGTTTTACTACTGAGGCACGACAAACGGTGGGCACTGAGGGTATAAGAAACTAAATGATACATTGGGAAATGCTTTTTTAGGTAGGAAGCGTTCCACGCCTAAGTTTAGGGTACCTTCCTGGCATTTGTCAATTATGAGGACTGAGGAAAACCTGGAAAAAACCTCAGTCAGGGAGGATGGTCTTGGTGGGATTCAAACCCCAGACCTCCCACCCTCGAATCCGCGCCTTAACGACATCGGCCACCCGTGGCGGTATTTCCTGTTTTAGGTTTCCTTGTTAATGTAACATTTTTACCTGAGTTATGTTTGCTCGTTCTGTATTATTCTTATGCTTGTTCGTGTTGTGCATTTTAACATATTTTTGTTTATGTATTACCCTATTTCATCTCACCAAACTGATAAATTAATTAGTGCCGACGTTTCGCCCTTTCATTTTTACTACTTAATTATTGTTATCAACTAACATCTATAAAACATATACTGCAACTATTTTGGACTCTCGCTTTCCTTTATTTATTGAGCTTGTGTTTGTCCATCTTAACTTAACTGGGCTGCGCCTATCAGATGCGTTTATCTTTTACATTTATTTTTGTTTAGTTCTACATATATATTTATATATGCCCAGTTACTTTATTCAAGGTTGAAGCGGTTTGATCAGTCCCAACAATTAGAGCCTACTGATGATATTGTTTGTTACCCCACGTTGGGCGCCAAGTTGTGAAGCTGTTTAGTAGGCTCCGGCTGTGCGCCCCAGGTTGGGCACCAATTTTAAAGCGATTCGTTCAGAAGCCTCTTTTTTTTTTAATTAATTATTGGTCGCTTTACTTTTGTTTCTCATGCGTTAATGACAACACTTTCTCAGGGTTATTTTAATATTTTTTCACCCAAACTTAACAATGGGGGAAGATGTCAATAGTATAAATCATACTTGCATTCTAAAACCAAGATCGCGGGTTCGATCCTGGTCAGGATCGATGGATTTTTTCGGGCGTAAAAATCCTAATTATGGCTTCCTTCGGAAGGGAAGTAAAGCCGTGAGTCCCGTGTCGTACATTTACGGCACGAAAAAGAGCCTCAAGCCTGAAAGAAGAGGCCTCTGAGCAAAATTTTCGGTCGTTTCACGCCCTGATTAGAATGGAACGCTGATGACTCGAGGTGTTAAAGAGCGTCCGTAAAATAAATCAAATAATATAAGCAAATAGTGTAAATAAACGCCTGATGCAACATAATATTGGTACTTTATTATATCTAAAATCTTTCGCGTCCTATAGTGTTTTGCGTACTATATACTTATCTATGCCGATAAAATATTTTAGTTGCAGCGTGTGAAACTTACAGATGAGTGCCGCGGCACGTAAAACTGAAAACTACTTAACTGGTGTGTCGGAACTGCGTGCCCGCGTCCGAAATAGAGCTCGTTGTCTGCATCTGAGAACTGAGAAGTCGGTCCTGGTGGTGTAGTGGTAACCATGCTTACCTAGTAAATCCAAGATCGGAGGTTCAATCCTTGCTAGGATTGATGGATTTTCGGGCATAAAAAATCTAAGTATGACTTCCTTCGGAAGGGAAGTAAAGTAAAGCCGTGGGTCCCGTGTCGTACATTTACGGTTCAATAAAGAATCTCAAGCTTGAAAGAAGAGACCTCTGAGTAAAATTTGTCGGCCGTTTCTCACCCTGAATAGAATGGGACGCTGATGACTTGAGCAGTTAAAAATCGTCCATAAATAAATCAAATCAAAATCTCACCACGCCTGTAACTTAGGCTGTCTATATTTTATCACGTGTAAAACTTCAAACTCAGTGATGCGTACTGAGAACTGAGGAACTGCGTGCCTCAGCAACGTCCATCTTATAATACAACTGCCTTCCTAGCTCAACCAACTGAATGCCCCAATCCCTTCTTCATATGTTAAATTCAACTCAATCAATCATTGGTTTTAATGATTGCCATGGGGTCACAAAGGCACGCGCAATTTTCGCTTCTACCTTTAAAAGTTCAAACATACATTTTCCATTGGCTGGTTTGAATTCATCTGTCAGGTGTGGCATTTGCTATTTTTGAAAGTTTAAAACACTTTTTTAGCATTGGCTGATTTAAAGGAGTTACAGTACAACAGCCGGCCGGTTTTACAGACCTTAACGAGTTTATAAGTGCATGAATTGATTAACTATACAATGGCAATCTTTTTTTTTTTTTTAAAAAAAAGGGGATTTACACTTATCCATTTTCCTTTGTGTAGTTTTGTGACTCTTTTGACTTCCAAGCTTCTGTAACAAAATACCAAGGAACTTTCTTTTACATTGGCATTAAAGCTTATGACACACATGTATACAAAATATTTATATTGATCACAATGCCAAAGTATGATATTACATAAATATACATTATAATTATATTTCAGTATGGGTGGATCGGAGAAACTGTTATAGGCTTTAGTGCCTTCTTTTTGGTGTTTCTATTATATTTTTCTTATACTTTTTTTTTTTTAGTATCTTTCGATTTAGTTCATATCTTCCTTCACACGGGCTTTACTTGACTATTTTTAGTTCCCATGCACATTTGTTGGAACTTATTTAATTACTTTTATATCTGTTTTTTCTGCTTTACCTCTGTAAATTAAATAGTACGTTGTTTTTTTTTTTTTTTTTTTTTTTTTGCTTCTGCTTAGCTTTATTTATTATGTTGTGTATAATGTTTTTGTATGTGTGAGTTTTTCTCCCTTTCTGTTTCACCCTGCGTATGTTAAACTACCTGGATTTAGTCTCTCTATTCCATTTGAATTTTACTTTTTTTTTTTTTTTTTAATTCTGTCTTCTCTGGTTAGATTTTGCGGTACCTCTTTTCTTTCGTCCGTTTTATTTTACTTTATGCATTCACCTTTACATGTAGTTTGCGCATCTTGGCTCATAAATAATATCTTTTGTACATTATTTACGTTATTCTTTTATTTTGATTCTTAGTGTTATTCTTTTTAGGTTAAATTTGCCTGTTCTTTACTTTCTCTGTAATTTTCTTGTATTATCTCTTATGTTTCTATAGTGATTGTATTAGCTTGTGTGTCACTTTTCTGCTTCTTAGAGTGGACGTATTTGTTATTGCCTAATTTAGAATTTAAGAATATATTTACCTGTCTTAGCCTTTCTTCTCTTTGAAACTTAACCCTTGCGTTTATTGTAATTTCCTGTTTCCTCCCTCTTCCTTATATTTGCGTATCTTCATTTAATTGGCTTTATATTTTCTTTCTACATTACCTTTATGTTCTTTTTATTTATTTTCAAGCTTTTGGATTGTTTTTATACCTTTATTTTTTAATTTTTTCATGCTTTTAGATTCTTAGGAATGTGCATGGAAGTTATAGGTGCTCTCGTTCACCTATTCTTAACTTCTCTCATTTATTTTGTACTTGCATCTCTCATTCTATCCTTGTTGAACTTGTTTTTTCGCTTTATTTCTTTGTTGTTTATTTACATCTTTTTTGCACACAATTATTTGCTTCTGCTTGCTCTTTCTTTCTTTATATTTATTTTAAATTATTATATTTGCCATTCTGAAATTGTTTAGGCTTTGCTTGGTTGTCATTGACTTCTAATTAAATTTATTCCTCTATTCAGTAAGAACACCTGCACAGTATATTTGGACAGGGACAAGCATTTAAAATGTAAGCACCCATTTTAAAATTTACTTATAATTTCGTTAGGTAAATGATATTTTGCTACATTCGTCCCATAGTTTTCTATTTTTCTGTTGATCTACGTATTAAAATTATTATATTCGGTGCCTATTTTAGCTCAATATGAGTGACGTA
Source organism: Metallyticus violacea (assembly GCA_030762175.1). NCBI lineage: Eukaryota > Metazoa > Arthropoda > Insecta > Mantodea > Metallyticidae > Metallyticus > Metallyticus violacea. Next base: position 26,800,975 of record CM060845.1, on the reverse strand, counting down.
GGCGGACATGCGATCAGCAAACAGGTATCCCGCAAGTCGTCATTACAAGGTATCGAATGGACGCCACCTCTTTATCAGGCAGCTCCCCAACAACCCTCACGAGGCTGGGTGAACTGCGTTCCAGACGCCCCTACCTCAGAAAATGTCTAGTAACATTCGGAGAAATAAATGGATAAAAAATGTAAATTATTAGTTAAATAAAATAATTTATATAGAATATGTTTACAATTACAAACCGAAGAATGTTAATACAATACATAAAAATGCAGCAGAGGTAAGGATGGATTGTAACAAATGTACCTGTCAGACAAGATTTTGCCTATAAAACTATGAGACGTTAGAGGACTAATGTTAAAGAAGATATGGCTAGCATTCACAAGTGTAGATGAAAATAGATTATTGTATTATTGTAAAACTGTGGAATGGACAGTGTAAGAATGATTAAATTTAAACAAATGGGACGTAAACTAATTCAGATTCAGTACTATATCACGAATTTGAAACGGTCTTAAAAATATACAAATTAGAAGATCGGCTGTGGTATAATTAGCGAATTACTAAAATATTGTTCTGAAACTTTCAAGGCTATCTTAATCTGTTAAATAAACGCTGAGTAATAATACCGTAACAATATTAAAATCCTATTTTAATATGGAGAAATAGCAACATGAGATTACTACCTTGGAATTTGTTTACTAAAAACACCACTTGACCTCCTATGTGTTCTAGTGGTTAGCGTTGTCGACTGCTTACCGGGATCTCCTGGTATCCGCTATCCACAGACAATTTCTATGTTAGGGTGGTCTGGAATGCAGTCCAACCAACCGCATAATTGTGACCGATATTATGTATGCTGATCGCATGCCTTCCTGAAACACTACGCTCTATCTGTTATGTCGCAAGACGGAAGTAGCGGATGCAGCGGTTGCTGCTGTAAGCCAGTAACCTATAGATCTTGAGGAAAGAAAAATACACATATAAAGTCTATTAAAATAATTACTAAAATATTAAAGAGAAATATTATAAGTAAGATTTTTAGAAAAACAAACGTTTTAGAGTTGGGAGATGCTATGTTGACAAATTATTTGCCTTATAACAAATAATTGAGTACATCCAGGGTTCAATAGAGAAACACATATTTGGTTTATCCATTGTAAAGCATTTGATAGAGTAGAAGGAAGTTGCGAATAAATACATTTCATTCTACTTAATTCAAGTAATGAATATATTACTTCAATATATATATATATATATATATATATATATATATGCAAACATTCAAATATACGAAGACTGTAAAGCATAGTAAATAGACTTGGGTGTAATACAAGAATGTAGTTACTCGCTACTATTTTTTAATATTTATATAGATTATTTCATTCGTGTGACGTCATCTTAAAATCGCCCAATTAAACGAATCAAAAGTTTGAATTTTGACCAATCATAGATTACGGAGAGAAATTGTAGAGAAAAAATTATCAAATCGGTTTTGTCATGCGACGTGTATTTGTCTTGTGGTCAGTGTAGCCAACTCTATACCTCCACCATATAATTCCTGAACACGTATCACCATTTTTGCTAGAGGCGGTGGGGAGCCATTGATAGCAACAAACGCATAGACAATTGACGATTATAACGCAAAATGGAGGGTTCTTGAAAGAGTTTTGGTGATGCGTCAAATGTGCAAATAGATATCATTAAGAATTCCAAACCACAAGAATACAAAGAAAAATAGAAACACTGTATGCATCTCATTTTTTTTTCCTCAGTTGGTATTAGATAATCGAATGGTGAAAATTGTAATTGTCGACTTTTGTCCATTTCATTCACACGGTTTCTTAATAGAATAGATATTCATAAAGTATAAAATTTTATACCAGTGTTAATATTCTGTGCACGAATTTCAAATATATATATATATATATATTCATAACTTTTATTCTTATTTTATTCAAGAAATAGTCATAAACTCATATTTTTTCTTCTCTGTTAGCATTACTGACAATCGGCATTTGCTTGAAAAGATTAAGTATTAATATACAATTGTTACAATTTTGTAAGCCAAATTTAGAGGAATTATATTTAAATTCTTGTTTATTCGTGAAAGAGTCCTAATAAATATCATTCGAGTGTCTGGGCTTTCCAGATAAATTTATCGGTTATCTCAGACCCTCTCATGATGTTATTTTTGATAAAATGGCAACAAAATGGATAGATAAGATTTCAATTTGCTCTGCAAAATTTAATATGGAGGCGTTTTCTCTGAAACTTACGCATTCTAATGTTCAGGTTACTATTTATTGCTCTAAAATAATGTACATAGGTGAATATTTGAAATGAATAAAACTGCAAAGAAATATTAAATGAGGGTATCCAGGATCAAAATAAAGTTATTTAAAAGGCAAGAAAGGAAGAGGTCAAAAAGTATAACAGAAAATCAGTAGTAAACAAATAGAGAAAATTAAACGTTTAGAATATCACATGGCATATAAACAAAGAAAATGGAAATGATGAACTATATAAATAGTAGTATAATAAAAACACTACGAAATAAAGCAGCTTTAATAAAAGTGTTTGAAGTGATATTATATGTTAGCGAAATTTGGATGATGACAGAACAAAATGAAAATAGAATGCAAGTAAGCAGTCTAAGTGTGGGGTATAAAAGAAATGAAATACAAGAGGAAATAGAAATATAATGATCTGAAATAAACACTAAAGAATGTAACAGAAGATGAGACTACAAATCGTAACCTAAGAGATGCCAAGTAAGAAGACCCATGAACAAGATATGTAGATAGCCACAGAAGTACCAGGAATCGAGTCCAGGCATTCGGTTTTGCAGCCAGCAGCGCTAACCATTCAGGGACCCTGAGAATGAGATGTTGGCAAAATCAGTCAAAAATCGAACCCCCCCCCCAATCTTGAGGCTCTATAGCCACTTAAGGAGCTCCGGTTTCTTTTAAATCACACTTTTTCTCAGCATACTTTTTTTCCTTATTAAACAGCGTTTTTCTCAAAACTTCATTTTCACACATTTAAAATGTTCCGCGCGTAACACACTTTTTTTTTAAAAAAAATACATAAAAATTTCGCAGAATGTGCAGAAGTATACAAAGTACATGCTAAAATCCACAATTATTTAAAAAAAAATTCTATGAAAAAAGATTAATTTTAAAGATTACATTTTCTAATAACTTATAAAAAGTATCACATTTCACTCGTAAAATTTATTTAAAATGTCTTATAAAATTTTAGTATGTGGTTCAAAGTCCCAATTGCCAAAATACAAACCAATTTTCTCAACTCGTGAGCCGCGTGGGATATTTTGATTATGTGACATATTTTCTTAATAAAATTTGTGAAATTACTTATAGTTCGCAACGTATTTATCCATTTTGATAGACGTATTAACTTAAGAGCAATGCAATCACACTAAAATTTTCAGAAAAATCCATACAAAATTGCGGAACTTTGAAAATTCACTCCTAGTTACCTTAAAACAGGAAAATAATCTTAAAGTGATATTACTTCTTTTTAATAAGTTTGTGATCTTTTCCTACATGTAACAATGATGCTGGTCATAAATATCATTATAAGTATTAATATAGAAAAAATATGATGGACACTTTAGTAAATAAAATCATTAGCATAATGTATATTAATTTGCTAAAATATGACAATATGTATGGAGGGCGAGTTCTTAAGAGCGGGAGGTCTGGAGTTATCCTCCCTGACTGAGGTTTTCATCAGTTTTTTTAGATAGTAATACCGGGAGGTCCTTAAAATTAGGCCTGGAACGCTCCCTTCCTTTAAAAATAAACCCTTTCCTAGTTTATCGTTTCATCTCATATGTCATCAGTATCAACATACTACAAAAGAAGGAGATGAATGAAGATGGAGGAGAGGTAAGGATCACGGGGAAGAAGGAGCCACGAGTAAACGGTACAAGAAGAAGGAAATGGTGGTAATTAAAAGTGGATAGTAAAAGGGTTCAAGTATTTGATGAGTGATAAATACCAGATAAGTTATATAAACAATGAAAGCAGTGAACAGATAATAAATTGAAGTAGCAAGTAAGGATTATATGTACAAATGTAGCAGTGACAGAATATCATGAGTAAAAACATACCTAAAGTGAATGCTCAATATAGTGAAGTAAGTTAGGGAAGGTAGAGTTCAAAGCATGTATTAATGTTGTAAGTTTGAGAACATATAAACATTAAAACCTAAAAAGAAATAATGATTTAAATAAGAAATGAATACGAATGCAGAATTATAAGTAAATTAGGAATTAAATTCTCTTAGATAACTAGGGCAAGGTATGTGTTGGTTAACAGCACACCTTCCTTTCAGTTTCTGACGGTCAATTTAGTTCTTATATTATATTTTCTTTTTGTAGATTAATTTTTTTTATTTGGACGCTCTTTAATATCTCAGGTCATCAGCGTCCCATTCTATTCAGGGCGTGAAACGGCCGACAAAAGCCGACAGAGGCCTCTTTTTTCAGGCTCAAGGTTCTTTTTCGTGCCGTACACAGGACCCACGGCTTTACTACCTTTCTGAAGGAAGTCATACTTAGAATTTTTACGCCCGAAAAATTCCATCGGTCCTGGCCGGGATTGAATCCGCGATCTTGGGTTTAGGAGGAGACAAGTATGGTTACCACTAGACCACCAGGACCAACATTTTTATAGATTACATTCTGTAAAATGTGTTATGTATAATGAAATAATTTTTAATAAATAATAAATTATGAAAATTTGCAATGTATGTCTCGGTATAGACAATAAGGTGCCGGGATGGAGTATTGCAGATTTTATTTTATTTTATGTCATTAGTATCCACCACCTCAGCAGTGTAAATATTATTTTAAAACGATCTGTTCTCCTGCATCCCAAAGATTATAAATTGACCTAAAAGTGCTCAGATCATTCTGAAATATGTTATCGCCTTATGCAATCCAAGGAACAACTTCGGAGGGGGGATTTCCCGATAACTCATCCCAAGCGGAAAATTGGCCTTGATCCGTCTAATTTAATTCAGTATGTTCTTTTATTTCTTAATACATTCTGTAATTTATCCAGGAAATTATGTAAATACAAGTGTTCCTTTGTCGGTTATGATAAAACAACTAGTCACATCCCGGCCACGTCGGTGATTCACGTCTTTAATAAGTTGAATTCAGTTTTCAGAGTGTAAGGCTAAAATCGCGTCACTTACCTACGATGTTAAAACCACCCACGGCTAGCCTCTTTTTTGTTTTAATACCAAGTGTACAAAATTAAATTACCGAGGCTGGGGAACGCGAGGTAAGTTATCTCAAGAAGAATATGTTGTTACAGAGGAAGGGGTCTTCCAGTGTTTTAATTTGCCCAGGGTTAAGTTTCGAGATCCCGCCTACTCCGTCTTCCAACCCAGCGAGAATCGATCTGGCAGTCACGTGATTGTTTTGTTTCACCGGCAGTAGGGACAGCTATTAAATAATAGAGTAGTCCAACTCAAAAGGGACTGTTCTACATGCAGTACGAATTTCTTTTCAGTAGCTCTGCAGCGCGACATTCAGTTCTACTTTGCTTTAGTTACGTTGTATTTCCTGGCTTGTTTGAACTTCTTTCTCTTTTGGAAGGTTCTTAATTCATAATTACCAGGTTTTGTTCTGTGTTATAGTTTAGCAAGTTCGCTTTTTTCCTGTCGTTATGTTATTTCCTTTTACACACTTTTCAGTTTCACCCCCACACTCGCAGCAGAGCTTATGAACACGCTTGGTAAAGTGTTAGAAGCTCATCATTCAGAACATGCATTAAGAAAGTGCAGAGGCTATTTCGTGAATGTGAAGGTTTGTTGACATACATCGAAATAACCAGATCAGCGTAGTGGGAGGAATGAATATTGAAGATAATCAGCGGGGGACGATTTTTTTATCATCTGCTTCGTGACATTCAGTTTCTTCAACATCAACAGCAGATCATCCTTGTGAAGGTCTTCGAAGAGCTTCCTGGGGAGACATTCAATAACATCTTTCTGATCTTGCAGCACATCTTGATTGAGTGCACTGGGGTTAATGGAAAAAACTGTTACAAAGTAGCAGAGTTTACGATAGGCGTGTGTGGCTTGAGCTCTCCATTGCAACCTCGACATTATCTCCATTCTTGTTAGATTACTTTTTTTTTTTTTTTTTTTTACACTCAGCGTTTAAACAAAGAAATTTTTCGAAAAAATAGAATTTTCACGTTTTTTTTTTTTTTTTTTTTAAGTAAAGACCTAACTCAACAGCAATACATAGACTCGCTTCGTTCAACTTTCGGTAATGAAACACCATCAGAAAAAAATGTTTACAATTGATTTGCAGACTTTCGTTTTGGTCATGCGTCCGTCAGTGATGAATTTCGTGAAGGCTAAAATCGGTTACCATTCCAAAAACATCGATGCTGTGGGAAACTTATTGAAGAAGATCGGCACGTGACTTACAGTGAGACAGAGCCATCCTTAGCATATCGAAGATTGCAGTACATTCGATTTTGCATGTGCATTTAGCTGTGAACAAGATGTGTTCCCGATGGATTCCGCATAATTTGACCGAAGCTCAAAAAAACGCTCGTGTTAATTTGTGTAATAAAATGCTCAAAAAATTCCACCGGGGAACTGCAAAATCTGTGTACAACATCGTATGAAACTTGGATATATTTGTATGAACGGGAAACTAAGCAACAATCGACTGTATGGGTGTTTCAAGCTGAACCGAATCCCACAGATTTTGTTCATTCACGAAGCACTTCCAAGAAAATGATCGGTTGTTCTGGACATATGGCAACCATTCCTTTAGGTTATCCAAGAACAGTTAATGCTGAATGATATATAACAATTTGTTTACCAGAAGTCATTGACGAAATCAGGCAAAACAACCGAAAACGTCACATCATTCTTCATCATGACAATATCAGCTCTCACACAGCACGTCAAACAATTAATTGATTATTTAAAAGAAAAACTAGGAATTAATGTCCCATTGCCCGTTTCACCTGATTTATCGCCTAATGACTTTTTTTCCCCTAATATTAAACATAAAAGGCGTGGACAGCGTTTCTCATTACCACAAATACCACAAAAAGCTATCGAAGCCTTTAAAAACGATGTTTTAGAGATACCAACTTCAAGTGGAAAAATATTTTCAGAATTGATTTGGACGCATGCAAAAGTGTGTAAATCTCAAAGGCGAATATTTTGAATAGCAACAAATCAGTTTTTGTTTCTTTCTAGTTTTTGTAACAATTTAAAAGGTAACCCTCGTGAGAATACCACTAATACCATTTACGACTTTTTTTTTAACGTACTCCCTGTAAATACGAATTTGTATTCTTTCATTTTCAATAAAAACCTATCTAAAATGCTACTGTTATTTTGGGACAGAGGTATTGCTTTTTAGAGCCCTTTTACCCAAATAGGACAGTGTTTTTATGAACGAAGTTATGATAGACAAAGAGATTAATTGCAATGCCAGAAATCATTCCGAATAGACATGCCACAATATCCCGATATGGGTATGTCCCTCAAAGCTCAGCTTGTAGGCGAACAGAAAACACCTTACTAGTGAAACATTTGTGGCGGGCTCCATTAAGATGTTAATGTAAAATATATGTCGTAAAAATTGTATTATAATTTTATCAATAGTGTAAATATTAGGTATATACATGTAATGCATCGTTTTAGAATAGGGATTTCTCCGGTGTTAACTGTTTGCAGTAGTTCAAAGCAGGAAGGAAGTGACCGAAATGCTTAATCACAGTTTACAAATAAATATGATTTTTTTAAGTGCAGAGGGAGGCGTATGCTTACATTTATAGACCCGGTTGACGTGGTTAAGTCAAGCGCTTAGGAGATTTAGAAAGAAAGGTACGAGATATAGTTATTAGCTACAATATACAAAATATAATGATAGGTTTACAATATGCATGTTAGATTAATGTTTTAATGGCGGTAGACCACAAGTGCTGCTTCACTTAGAAGCCTTCCTTTCTAGCAAATGTCACACGTCGCTTGTTTTAATTCCTAGCATTTCTCAGATGCGTAGAGTTCTTTGTGGCTTCGCGTTGTTATTATTAAGGGAAATAATCTTTGGCAGCATTTTTAGAACGGAGGCAGGTAACTGCTCCTTCAATGAACATGAAAGAACGACGTGAAATGTATAGCATTATTGTAGCAAATGTTAGATGAAGTCTTTGCAAACGTTTGGATATTCATGGTGGTTATATTGAGCTTTCATAAAGTGATTTGGTTAATTGCAGTTTATTTATTATCGTACCTTATATTACTATATTATAAATTTCCTGTAATTTTTCAATGCCTGATGAAGGATACTCGATGAAAACGTTCTTATCCGCTAACTGGATGTTCCCTTCCTCTAATGAGATTCGGAAATATAGATATATACATACATAAAAATCTCATAATTGCGTATAGCAACAGTAGAGGATTTCGCTTTCATCTTTTAGCATTCGTATCAGCCAATCGGCTGATATATCGACCGGAAACTCCTCGCTTCATTGAGCAGCTGCGTTGATTGGCTAGTTCGTTACTGGGGCAACCTCGTAGTTAGTGAACGGACGCGCATCAGAGAAACAAATGAATGCAGATGTTGCCATTGTTATCATGAATTGAAGAACTGACGTCATAAATGCTGATAGCATGTGAGATAATGTTTTCGCATGTACTAGTAAAACCAAATAATACACGAGAATTCAGAAAACTTTGCATGCATTATGTAACTAATTAATAATAGGGGCTTATGTACAATATATCTCTTGTGTATTCGCGTTATATGACGTAACAACGTCACAGAAAGTGTTCGATAAGCCGTTTGTTACTAACCTAATGTGTATTACAACACTAGCTAGTTATATCTGAATTTTACTGCCTCAGAAATGATGCTTCCGAATTGAGCTTAATTTTGATCAGCGAGTGCGTCATGTTGGTAACAAAAGAAGTGCGGCGTTTAACATGAATATGGGTACCAGCGAGGTGCTATTGTGTGTAAACTTGATTATTCTCTCAAACGTTCATTTATAAACTTATTGTTAGAGAAATTCCACATAAACGTGCTTAGATTTATGTACATATTTTGGTTATTGGTGGTATTGTTTATTAGAGAAATTACATGAATATGCAAAGCTTCCAACAACTTTAGTTTACTGGAGATTGCAGCGTTTATACGGGATACTTGCAATATGTCTAAGTGAAATTAAAATAAAAATATAATGATGAAGTCCATAACGTTTTAATGTTATACCACAGATATTCAATTCATTTTCCCTACTCTACTTCAGTGATTCTTGTGTTTAATAAGGGAAATCGCCGTTCATATATATTATTTATGTTATTGGAGTTATGGGCCGCCTGGACGCGGCCGTTTACTGGGAAATTGCAGCCCTCACAACCGGAAAAGAAGAGATGAATAAGCACTAATTTGTGTTACATTGCCGGTATGTGAGAAAGGAATTCTTGCATTTCATTTAACTTTTCTTCCACGAAAACACGGAGGTTGAAACAGTTCAGTTCCTATGTCCCATCCCATTGAAATTTATATTTGTTATAAGACTTATGATCGTATTTTATGCGTTTTATAGTAATTACATGTGTGTATGTTAATTTTATGTCGTAAAAAGAGAAAGTTCTCTAGTGTAACTGTCTACGGTAATCCAGTCAGAAACGGGGCAGCGCCAAGGAGGCCATAAACCACTCTACAAAGAAAAGGGACAAATGTATGCCACTTCTTTGAAGACCTTCCGTTGGCGACGGCTACTAAAGTCCAGCCTTTTCGAATACGTTAAGGGGAATGAACTTGCCGACTGTTTGTATAGTTAACTTTAAACCAACCAATGTGAATAAATGTTTTAAACTTTGAAATAGTAGCGGCTGGCATGTTTTAGCAGTTCAATTTAAACCAGCCAAAAGTGGATGTTTATTTTGAAGTTTTAAAGTAGGCGCGGAGCTTGCGCATGCTTGTATGACGTTCGTAGCTTAGTGAAACCAACGTTTAGTTAATTTGAATCGAATATATAAGAAGACGTTTGCTCCGCTAGGGACTCAGTTGTAGGATCTACACGCCGCGATACTTATGTTGACGCCTTACATTCTGCAAGGACACTGCTCACTTACTCAGTTCTGAGTGCGTGAACTGCGTCAGAAGTCAGAAGTTCAACGCAGTTCAGATAGTTATTTCATCTCCTTGGAAGTCGCGGTAGATAAATGTATATTCGACAGAGCTAACTTCTATCGTGCACAGAACACCAGAGGACGCGAAAGATCCAGCAAATAAATTACCATACATATTCAGATCTACTCATCGTGTGATTATTAACACAGTTGATATCCTCTCCCTTTTCTTTTGAGCACGAGTAACAAAATACCGCAACAAAATTCTTGAGATATTGTCATAAAGTATGGACAATAATTTCAAAGCGCTCAATTGTAAATTAAAGATACGCCACGACAAAATATATCTATCAGAAACTAAAACGCTTCATAACTGGCAACCAACCTGTCGCCCTTGACAAAACCGCTTCAGACTTGGCCAGAGACGAGGGGCTGCCAAACCAAACTGCTTCAAAATTTATGCCCAACGTTTGGGGCTACCAAACGACAAACCACGATGTTTCAGATTCGAAACATTACTTGTTACTGAGAGATTACTTGTTTTTCGTAATTTTTTAATAAGTTGAACACAATTTCCAGAATATTTTATTGCTAATCGCCTTACCATTTCTGTTCCACCATTTCAGTAACTGGGCAAAAACCATTCTCACCGCTTTTTATGAATGCTCTGGGGGGGCAGCACACTGCAGTCACACCTGCCATGATGGAACATCCGACATTCCAATTCGGACTTTGGTTGAAAAATTCGGGTCACGACCAGAATTCGAACCACGATCTTCAACCTTCTGTGCTGACACTATCGGAGAAAGATTAGAGGAAGGTTAACTCAATTGGCTATTGCCTGAGTTATCTTGACTTGAAACTTCTAAGGTTGGGATAAGCTATAGAAATGTTCAAGCCATCGTTTTAGGTGACTTTGATTTCCGAAAAGTCTCGGCATGATGAAATCATAAGGCTGCATTATGCGAGTATGTCAGAGGCTATTGGTTCAGTACCAGGAGAAGAAGAAATGTGCCGCCACGGATGGCCAGGTCATTAAGGTGCGGACTGTTGAGCGGGAGGTCTGGGGTTCGATTCCTGTCGGAACCGTACTCCCTGACTGGGTTTTTTTTCCCACGTTTTTCTCGTTCCTTATAAATGACAATTGCCGGGGAGGTACCCTACTTAGGCCTGAAACGTTTCCTTCCTTAAAAAAAAAAAGAAGAAAGAAAAGCCTTCCCCGATTTCTCATTTCAACTCGTGTATCATCACGAGTGTCACCGCCTGTGGTGCCTCAGTAGTAAAACCGAGCGTTAAACAGCAATAAAAAAAAGTTTCTGAATCGAATCGTAACCTGCAATGAAACATAGGGACACCCCTGTACTCTTCATTGGAAGCATGGGGTGGACAGTTGTCTACGATTTCCTTTTCATCAATCAAGGCAGTTTTTATGCCGGTTTCTGGTTGTTGCAAAATGTACTAATTACCGGAAATGACATCAGCAGCATATTTGAGAAGTTCAAGACAACGCCCGTCCACATAAAGTTACTTTGTTAAGGAAACAACTCGAAGAAACACATTGGATGTGTAGTTCCAGATTTATAAAATAATATGTTTGTACCGTGGAGGCCGTAGATTGTCTACAATTGACTAAAAACTGATCTCCAATATCTATTCAGTGAAACTATATATTCGCTGGTAAAAATGTGTTGTAAATCCGGAAATTATGTACAAAAAGGATATAATTAATTAAAATGTTTATTTTTGTTCATCCTCATACGTATATATTTACCATTCTCTTCCCCTCTCCGAAGTTGCATGTCAAGATATAAATCAATTTGTAATGACAAGCTCAGCTTGGTAAAACAAGTAGATAATACCGTCCGTGCTTGTTTCCAGAGAAAGAGGCTTTTATTTTGATGTTATGCTGAGACAAGCGATTACGGTGAACTTTTGTATCCAGAACAGGTCTCTAACCAAGTACACGAGTACTCTCCTCCAAGTGAAATTGATTATCGGCCTCCTTTTTTCACCGTGCGAGTGTCGGACGAGCAGACGCACACTCAGTACTGATTAAAATCACGCGCTCTGTCTCTCTCTGTGCAGCCGGTCAGGTGCATGAAACCTTCCTTTGTGTCGGGTCGTCTTACTGCTGATGGGTTCTCCTCTGTGAGGTCAGCTGTGTTCTCAGTTCATTTCGGTGTTAATTCGACCGTCATCCGATAAGAACTGCAAGCTGCCCGCGCCATAAAAAGGATTATTGCTGACAGTGGCGAAACAGGAAACTGGTGACGTAATTCCTGGGCACTACTGCTAGGCATAAAAAGAACTCCGTCAGACTTTTTTTCTTAAGGTAAAAACTTCGGTACTAATGGCCAATCTGAATTTCAAAACGAATTTGTACAACTGAAATAAAAGTAACTCATCTTAAAAATATTTTCAAACCAAGCATTAAAAAGTATGCTTCCAAACCTTTATTCTAATAGTAGCGTTTTGTTTTCTTCCCACTTTATCAATTTTTTTTTTTTTAATTGTGAGTATGCATTAAATTGGTCATATAGAGGAAGTTACTGAGTTGTGGGGAAATGTTTGAAGGTTGGATAGAGGATCCAAAATTAGTTTGTTGTTCGTGTTAATTTTTAATTACAAACTGAACTACTTCCTTATTTGAACTAATGCACTGTCTGTGACATAAATGGCTGATCACCAATATTGCGATCGAAGGGAGAGCTTACCTTGCGCAAGCGCAGTAGTAATTTTTCTGAAAATTTCACTGGTTGCCTCCCTTGCGTTGGTATCTGTAAATTTTCATTCAAGACGTGTTTGTGCACAGTGTTCCGAGATTGCCGATTCCCAAACAAATTGGCGTTCGCTTTCAGGTTGAAGATGATATTACGGAGTTTCTTTTTCAAAAGGTATTCACTATTCATAAAAACTTTGATATATCATTTCTATTCCGAGAAGAGATTCCCAGCACCATCAATGCCACAAATAAATAAATAAAAGCGAAAGTGGTTGCTTCTGATTGGAAAAGTTCCAGTCATCTCATTTTTGGATATTCAAGGAATGATTTACCAGCATGTCGTACCTGCAAACACAACAGTAATGGGACAGTAATATCCTGAACACTCTGCAAGATAATATCTCATGCAATAAACCAAATTTCCCAGCAACAAACTGCGACATGATAATTCTCTACCATACATCGCAAGTATTGTTGTTGAACATCTCTCGAAAAACTATGTGAAGTGTGTCTTTCACCCTGTCTTTACCACAGATTTAGCCGCCTGCAATTTCCCTTTTCCCCAAGTTCAAGAAACAATTTGTGGGAAACATTTTTCATAGTCAGAAGCAGTGGTGAAGGTGTGCAGAGACGATTCTGAAGCACCTGTCAAAAAAATGGCTTCTAGCATTGGGAGAAACGCCCGGTGCACTGTATACAACAGGCGCTGCTTTGAGAAAGATATCAAAATTATGAGGATGATTTAAGGCACGGATTCCCAACCAATGTGCCGCGGATCTGCGAAATATTTTGGGAATACACCAAAATTCAATAGAAATTACTTTATATATGTCATTAAATTACAGTATATCAATTACTGGTATTGATAATGATGATGAAGAAGAAGAAGAAGAAGAAGACGACGAATCCTTAGTTGGATTAAGTATCATCTCAAGCTTATAACTAATGGATTAATAAGAAGAGACGGCTCCATAAATTCAGCAGTTTTATTTTATGTAGTTTCCAGAAAATTTTCTTGTTGGGAAAATGGTAATATCCTACACCAGATTATTATAACATCCAAAATCAGAACACGCTGTCTTATTGATCTCAATTAAAACTATATTGAATAACTGAACTTCAATACGTTGAAAACACGGAAACACTGAAATCACTCACATCACGTGAACTCACAACATAGACAATCAAATCCAAAGCAAGAAATAGACTGCTTAGCCATGAGTACGTTATGCGTGTTTCGTTGTCAACTTCTAGATCTGGTATCAAACATTGTGTCCTCAGCGTCAATCACAAATCTCACATAAATAAGACAAAATTTATTTTAATGAATTACAAGTTTGCTTTTGAAATTTTATGTTAAGTTATTATTAAAAACGAACTATATTCTTATATTTGTTATGGAGTGTTTGTTTGAAAATAATTTAAACATTAATGTGTCACAGTTAAAGTTAAAACTTTAAAATAATTTAACAGTTCCTATTTTTAAAAAATTATCAGGGGTGTCCGGAATTTCTAATATCATTCCAAGGGTGCCGCGAACGTTAAAAGGTTGAGAATCACTGATTTAAGGCATGTTGTTAAAAAAAGTATGACTATTAGTTTATTGAACAACCCTCGTAGATCTCATCTTTACGTTGCGCGCTGTTCATCTTAGAAGAAACTGCAGTTATATGCAAGAATTGTATTTGGACATTTGAGTGATGATAACAAATACTTTCGTTATTCCCTTGACAGCTTTGTCACTGGAAGTTTTTATGCCACTTATAGAACTAAAATTATCATTGTCCACTATACAAATGAAAAATGCACACACTTTCACATTTTATAAAAATTGTGATATGAAATAATGATAAATGAAGCAGGGTTTGGATAGCGGGGGCGTAAGTTTGATATCAATGTCCCACGTTGGAGCGTCAATTTTAAGCTGTGATGTATGGCGGATGCGGCTGGTCGCTGTAGTCGTTTCACTGCAAGAGCCTCTCTAACTCATAGTTTATTAACAACATTATATAACCATTTGACAAGACTGTCCGCGGAGACCTGAGTATCAAACACTTGAGCCTTCTTTGCCTCTTACTGACTGACTCTCTGACTCTTACTCACTGACTGACTCCCATCTACTGACTGCCAGATTGCTCTTCTACTGCTAGACTGACTGATTTACTCTTTTACTGACTTTTTCGTACTCGACTGATTTTACTGATCTCTGGCTGTGGCTTTACTACTAATAAGCCACGCCTTTCGCGAAAAATACTTCTCTATTATCATGAATTAAACTTTACTTCTAGCTTCCTAATTGGCGATTAGTTAATATAGATTTCTGTGCCTATAGGCTCTGATTCGTACACTTGTGGACGACCTATTGGTTACACATTTCGCTCCCCGCCTACACTTTTTAGTTTTATTGTCTCTTTCTGGCCTTTTCCAAGAAGCTTGCCTATTATAAATTCTGGTTGTCCCTTTTATGCTACTCCTTTCATTCCTTTAGATCTGTGTGCTATTAATTAGACAAACCACGTTTCAGCCATCTCTTTACTTCCTGGGAATTTTTCGGCGAACTGTATTATTGTGTCCTGAACTATTTCGTATTTTCCATCTCTGAAGCATTCTCATAAATCTGCACTTCTCTTTTATCCATAGCTCCGTTAGGTACACAATGTAACATGAAAATGGAAATGACTCTTTTTTAAAAATACGCCGCCAATGTCCGCTCTAAAGCATTTACAGATGTTAAGGAACAATTCTCTACCTGCCTGAACTCAGTGGCCTTCCCCGGGACAGTCCATCAATTTGATACAATACAACCCTTGTACAAAACCAATAAATCCTTCCCCTGTCATAAGGCTTACAGACAGTTAACATAAATCGGCCAAAGAATGTCTCAGCTAGGAATTCTGTTTTGCACAAAATATCAGCTCGAATATTTATCCAATGAAACATTAATTTTAATGCTAATATTAACACATATGAAATTATCCAGGAGCTATAATTTTCGACTCCATAATTCATAAGTACCACCATAATATTTAATAAAAATGAATCATCAATTTCTTTTCGTAGCAGTTACTAAATTTTAAAGTAGGTATGTTATAGCATTTAGAACAAAAAAAAGTTAAAAAATTGTTTAAAATAACTCAATTTTATTATTTTAAAAACACGCAATGATATTAAAACGTTTTCTTTTTCAAAAGTTATAACGAAATTATTTTAATCGGAAAATCTTATCCAGAACTCTTGAGGAACTGTTAGCTAATAGAGACTGTTTTTTACATTTATTTATTATGATGCTTGTTAAAAACATATTTACTTCCAATTCGAAATTGAGAAAGAGAGTTCATGCCTGGCAATGGTAGTAGCGTTAAAAATTTGAGTATCTTAATACGAAGGGGAAAATCTGGAATAACATTGCGTAGCAAATGCACTGGGAACTCGCAACCTCTTTATGACTCTATATAATTAAGTTGAGGTAATCTGCTCTTTAATACGAAAGGGTTCTGCCTGGGTTTCCCATCTGCAGCGGGTTCATTAAGATAACGCTCCTTGTTCACAAAAAGCAACAAGAGTTCGTATACTGCCATTGTTCCTTTCTTTATCGCTTTAAAAATTACAGAAAGCAACGGTAGGTTTGCAAGATGCACTCAAAAAAGAAAGCTTTGAAGTATAGCACAGGCTTTGACGTTCCCAGTACGTATTTCATATTAAGTTAGACACATTTTGCTCATATAGAAAAACATATGTGAATAGTGAGATATGCGAAAATAACCATGCACCAAATCATTTTTTTTTTCAGGAGAAGGAAATTATTCTTACAGCTAAAGGAATATAAGGCAAATTTTGTTGAGAAACTATCATATTATTTTATGAAATTATTTTGTTGTTACAGAACACAGAAAAACGTTTGAAGAGAAGTACATTTTAATAGTGATTCTTTTCAAGAGTTACTAAAGTTGCATTTGCTAAGAATAAAAATAAAAAATAAAATAAAATCTGCAATACTCCGTCCCGGCACATTCTTACCTATACCGGGACGTGCATTTCCAAATTTTATCATTTATTAAAATTTCTTTTCCCCACAATACGTAATCATTATTAAGTCTATAATTATATAAACAAAACAAAAATATAACTTAAGTAAAAATTAAATATTTCACTACTAGAAAAAAAACTGAGTTACATAAAATTACAAATCTGCTGGAAGCCAATGAATATAAAGAATAGCTGGTAGCTATCTACCTATTTACTAAGAATATAATAATTCTACTCTTAATACCGATTGATGCCGTATCTGGTGCAGGTACAAATGACCTATCTCCAAGGACAAACATCAGTATAACCTTGGAAAATATCCTTTCCCAGTTTATTATTTCATCTCATGTATCATCAGTATCCATCGCCTGTGGTGCCTCAGAAGTAAAAACGGGCGTTAAAAAAAAAAAAAAAAAAAAAAAAACTTTGAAAATACTGCACAGTTCTTCAGTCAGAAGCACTTGCAATCCTGAACTGTACCTTTAAAGGACTTGAGAAGGGAGAAGGTTTACCACGGCAAACGAATTCTCATTCTCTGAAATAATCAAATTGCTTTGCTCCAAAACCACTTTCCGCCAACTATGTTGATCCTGGTGGTGTAGTGACTCCTAAACCCAAGTTCGTGGGTTCGATCCCGGCCAGGACCGATGAATTTTTTCGGGCGTAAAAATCCTAAGTATGTCTTCCTTCGGAAGGGAAGTAAAGCCGTGGGTCCCGTGTCGTACATTTACGACACGATAAAGAACTTCAAGCCTGAAAAAAGAGACTTCTGAGCAAAATTTTTCCGCCCTTTCACGCCCTGAATTGAATGGGACGCTGATGACCTGAGATGTTAAAGAGCGCCCGTAAATTTAAAAAAAAAAAAAAATAAATAAATAAATAAACAAAAAATAAACAAATACAAAATAAAATAAAAACTCCGTGTAGCGCCACTGATGGCCGAAATCGTTAAAACAAGAATTCATGAGCGGAAGGTCTGGGGTTCAATTCCCGCCAGGGCTATCCTCCCTGCTTTATGCAGGTTTTCTTCAGTCCTCATAAATGATAAATGTCTTTCTAAACTTAGGCCTGGAACGTTTCTTTCCTTAAAAATGTTTTTTTTTTTTTTTCCATTCCCAGTTTCACTTCATGTATCATCCTTTTCCATCGCCTGTGGTTCCCCAGCAGTAAAATTCGGCGTTATGCACTAATAAAAGAATCCTCCATAGAATGAAATTCAGAATTTTTTTACACAAAATATCTTATAATATATGTTAGTGATTATTATTATCATTTTAAAAACAATATTTTATGCTTTCAGATAAGAATAAAAATACCACTGTTTCGTGTAGTTAATCTATTTCCCTTTCTCTATATGCGTGGGATGTATGTTCCTAATAAGTAATCGCCCTTTGGCGGCCCATAACTCAAATAAGCTCACTGCAGAAACGTAAAATCATGATTTGCGTCATCAGATAGCTTAAAAATAGAGGGAATTTTTGCGAATAAGCGAACTTTGGCAAGGCTACTAGAAATGAGAGTACAGAAGAAGTGGAGAACTTCACAATAAAGATGATTGAAAATGATTTCGTATTTTGAATAAGGTACCAAAGATAAATTTGATTTTGTGTGTGGACTCTTAGATTACGATCTCAAGTCCTATGATGTAAATGGGAAAAGAAAAAATATCTCTAAAGTTATAAAAATAGTTATTTTACATTTTTAGTGCTTGTGCTATTTATGTATTGTAAATTATTTATAATTTTCTTGTGAGGTTTAATTTAGACAACTTCAAGTGCAAATTAAGCAACCAGTTATTCAATTTGGATATTTACCTAATTTTTGTTTTTCTATATTTTGACTCATTAAAAGCAATATTTTGCAGTGTACAATATTATCTGATAAAATGCATACAATGCAGAATATTGCCGCAAATAATAATGTTAATTGAATAATCAATAAAGGCTTCAGGTCGTAAACTTAAAACTTATTGAGTTTAGGTTAAGATTTTCCTAAACTAGTGGGATGATTCAAGCGGTAACATTCGGAAGGTCTCGAAATCAGTTTGCTTGGGATCGGCCATCCTGATCTTTGGTGTCACGTGAATTCCCCTCATCACTGAGATTTACATTTTCACGAATTTTTCGCTGTCCCATTTCATTCCATAGCATCAATTACAGGGTTGAAAGCATCAGGAAAATCGGGAAGAAGCCTTATAGTGTAGAGTGGCTTGCGCTCTTTAAAAGTTACTGTTCTAGCGTCTGAGGGACCTCCTAAGACCTTGGAGGCCCCGGGATAGTTCTCGCGGGCAGCTGGATTTTCGACTTACCATTTTCTAGGTATAATAAAGACAAAAAGTACATTTCACATTTCAATATAGTTACCCCTTTATTGCAATACTTTCCACATCTTTCAATTAACATTTCAACCCCCCCCCCAAATAGACAGAAGTCCTGTCTGCAAAATGGGCATAAACAGTATCCATCACTTTTTCGACACACTTAAATTTCGTACCTGGAAGGGTCTTCTTGAATTTTGAGAAAAGGAAATAATCACTGGGAGCTAGATCTAGTCTTTAGCATGGATGGTCGATCTCTTTGAAGCCACATTTCTTCACAGCTTCCTTTCAAATAAAACTTTAAGATCGCGGGTTCGAACCCGGCCAGAACCGATGGATTTTTTTCGGGCGTAAAAATCCTAAGTATGGTTTCCTTCGGAAGGGAAGTAAAGCCGTAGGTCCCGTGTCGTACATTTACGGCATAATAAAGAACATCAAGCCTGAAAGAGAGGCCTCTGAGCAAAATTTGCCGGCCGTTTCACGCCCTGAGTTGAATGGGACGCTGATAACCTGAGATATTAAAGAGGGTCCGTAAATAAATCAATCAATCAACAATTAAATCAAACTGTGTGCACAGGTGCGTTGTCGTGAAGAAGGCGCACACCATCACTCAGTTTTCCTCGCCTTTTCTCTTTAATAGAAGCACGTAGTCTGTGCAGTAAGCCAGCATAGTACTCCTCATTTACTGTGGCGTTCCTCTACTTGAAGTCAATGAAGAGTATTCCTTCATAGTCCCAAAAGATTGTGACCATAATCCTCTTGGTTGACTGAGTGATCTTGGCCTTTAGAGGTGTTTCGCCAGATTTACGCTACTCCATTGATTCTCTTTTGGACAAGGGATCATAGTAGAGGACCATAGTTTTATTTCTTATAACAACGGCTTGCAGAACTTCTCTCTCGTTGACATGGCAGCGCTCCAAAAATGCCTGACAACAGATGACTCGTTGGTGCCTTTGGACTGAGGAAAGAAGTCTAGCCACCTATCTTGCGCTAAACTTGTTTATGTTTAAATGTTCATGAATAGTTCGAAGGACTGTTGTTTTAGAAAGACTCAATCTTGCTGATATTTGTGTAACTTTGAGCTGCCGGTCTTCCATAGTTTCTCCTTCTATAAGAGCGATGTTTTCAGGAGGGAGCACCTCCAAGGGCTGACCTGCACGCTCTTCGTCTTCAATGCTTCCTCCACCCATTCGAAAAAGTTTGGTCCATTCTTTTACCGTAGAATATGAGGAGGTGCTTCCTCATACACACCGTCCAAACGCTTTTTATTTCATTTGGAGTAAGTCCTTCTTTTGTGAAGAACTTAGGAACAGTTCGAAATTCCATTGTGAACATTTCATAATCTTCTACACATAGCCTTGTTTATATCTGAACAACTGAACACAACGTGGCGGAACTACAGCTGCAATTATTTATTTAATAGATGAGCTATGACACCAGATAAAGGGTTTTGTGAAGGCGATAATCCTTATCGGCGAGGCCGGAAACTTGTGGACCTACTCTGGTATCATCTAAGGAAGCGTTAGAGTCTCCTATGATTCCGTGTGGCCTCTCTGTATTCCTGGCACGCCCGGTGTATCCCCCATCTCATCCTGTCCTCCCGGAGGGGGCTCCTTGGGGGTAATAGGCCCAATAGCTTCCATGTACGAAATCTGCCGTAGGGCAGAAGAAGAAAGGGAAGAAACATTCCTCTATTTTATGGTCAGTTCATTAACAGTATGCTTGCCCATGGTGAAAGTGCAGCGCGCACGTCAACAGTCTTTGAAGCGTTGTGTGTAAGATTACTTATGAACTTTTTTCTCCTACAAAAACATACTGAAACTAGAACCGCGATTTGAATTATGATATCCATGAAAAACAAATCGCTTTTGTGGCTATTTTCGAAAACCACAAACCCGTGCTGGAAATTTTCAAAATCCCATCAGGGGGAATAGAAGCAATTTCGGTTTGCGGTTTGTAGTGAAATGTCGGATGACTGCTGTACCGTATCACATATTACTGCGGTGTATGTGGACAGATCAAAATGCAAACAGTAATTAGTATCTTGAGTATTTAAAGCAGAAATTCATATAACTAATTATCCCTTCAAAACAACAAGTAAACTGTAATACTGGGAAGATATTCTTATTATTTTAAATGAATGTATTTCGTTAATGCGTTAGATGTTTTTACCTCTGAAATAAAATATGCTGTCTCCTGGATGTGGGAATTTTTTGCAAGATAAAGTGCCTGTGGATAATAAATATCTTTCAAAACAGAAAATATGAGCTTTTATTAAATCTTGAATTTTTAATTTAAGGAGCAACAACTTTAAACGAACTTAACGTTTTCATGGGACTTGATATTGTCTTGTCACATCCTTCCAGTTTGTCATTTAAAAGTACAAAAACAGTTTATTTATGTGTTTAAAGAAAACTAATGCTACATCTTTATCAGGAGAGTATAGAAAAAAGTCCAAAATTACTTATTTTATGGTTTTTGACATTACATAATTTAGTTATAAGTTGTTATTATTTATTAAATTAATAATGCTTTCACTGAACTATGCAACAATCTTGGAAGTCAAGGCGACAGATACAAGTGTTCTTGAGTAATAGAGTCCATCTGTTCTATATTTATATTGTTTATATACAAATAGTAGAACGCCCTGAAAAAATGTAATTAATTGTATATTTTTAATATGAATACTTAAGTTTTCAAGCCATCTTGCAACAGACAAATGTCGATTGTCAGTAATGCCAGCAGAAAAGAGCCAAATACGGGCTTAGCACTGTATCATAAATCCAATAATAATAATAATAAAAGTAGTATATAGATTTTAAATTCGCGCACAGAATATTAACAGTTGTATAAAATGTTATGCTTACCTGCATATTCAGAAACCGTGAGAATGAAATAAACGAAAGTCGACTATTTCCGTTGCTATCGTTACATTTACTAATACCAACTGATAAAAACAAAACAGATAACATTTTATCGTTCTGAACAATGTGTTATTAATATGTATTGTTGCTTATGCAGATATTGTTACATAATTTATAAAACGATTTCAGGTTGCTTGAGTGAATACACATTAAATTAGTTAAATGTACAATTACTGAAATTGCAGTTATCAAATTTGAATGAAGGGGTGCAATTTCATTGTATAAAAGGACACTTGGGAATTCATAGATGAAAATGTGAAAGCAGAATTGAGTACTTTATTTAGTATTGCCGAATGATATTCTTGATTAAGCGTATGATGCTCATGAATTATAGTGGGGGTAGGGCTGGATACACTGACCAGAAGACAAATGCACTAGACGTGGTAAAGGGATTTGATTAACTTTTGCAATAATTTCACTGCGATATCTGGCTGTGATTGGTCAAAATTCAAAAGTGTGTTTCATTTCATTGGTCGATTTTATAATGACGTCACATAAGGAAATAATCCGAGAAATTACATTTTGTTCAATTTTGGAGAAATGCGTAATTTTATTTGCTCTTTTTATGGAGTAAATTCACAATTTAAGAAGTGAAACACTTCAGTGATCTTGAAATTATTATTTTGCTGTGCACATCTTTAAAGTGAATTTTCACATTAGTGCATTTTTAAGTACTGTTTGCTTCAGTATTGTAATTCATAATCATTTATCTTTGAATGTTTCTTTTCTTCTCTTGATATATTGGCACATTGGGTTTTCCCCATTTAGGTGTATTTTCAAATAATGTTCACTTATTCATGCTACTCGGCACTATGAAGCAGCACTGGAAGGAATATCAAGGTCACAGTTTGCGGGCAGTAGTAGAGCGCTTTACTGCCATGCATCTCTCTTGTTCTAATTCCTTCTCTATAATGGGAAATTGCTGCGTTGGTATGCAGACCATATTTCCTAGGTTACATACAGGGAAACTATGGTTTATACTTCAGCATTTGCTAGTGATGAAGAAGATGATGCTACTACTACTACTACTACTACTACTACTACTGCTACTGCTACTGCTACTGCTACTGCTACTGCTACTGCTACTGCTACTGCTACTACTACTACTACTACTACTACTACTACTACTACTACTACTACTACTACTACTACTACTACTACTACTACTACTACTACTACTACTACTACTACTACTACTACTACTAATTGCAGCCTGACTCATGACAAGCAAACTTTCATATATACTACTGCTAAGGAAAATGTACATTAAGAAGAAAAAATGAAATATCAGGAATGATATAATCAATTTATGCCTGGTGATGGTCACTAGCGTTGCATTAAAGCCCACGGTGTTAAACACCGGTTGGAATTAACGAACGGCACAATTTATGTAATACATAGATCCGTCACAAGAAATAGTGCAGAGCTCACAAGAGAATCAGTATTAACTAGATTTAAGAATGTGTCGTTTATTTTTGTTTTTATTCACACAACTGACTTTTCGAGAGTGTGATTATTTTAACCTATCATGTCACGAATTAAATAATTAATTTATCCAGCGATTCCACTATACGAATATATCGTAAATCGTATTAATTTGATGGGACACTGGCTAACACATTAATTATATTACTTTACACATGGGGGCAAACTCAGAACCTCATATGCACCAATGTAACACATTCCTATATTAAACAGCTAAAAAAAAGAGAATAACCAGGACCTAAACAGTATTATAACAAAATGTAAGCAATGTTATAACAAGACTAATTTATTTAATACCTTATTTTCACATACTGACTGGTAATTGGCATTCTTTATTTAGATGATTCTTCCGATATATGGCACGTCCGTTCCCTACCAAGTTTCGGAAGAGAACAGAAAGCGCCACTTCATTCTCGAAAAAGATAGTGGCATGTATCCCTACGCATGCGCCATAATCCCTCCTCAATGCTCCCACGCTCCTTGAAACTAATCTTAATAGACCCCTCCCAGGGCATACTGCAATGTATGAGCTAACAATACCATACAATATTGGGAACGCATGTGTATGTGAAACAACACGATACAACACTGCCAAAACATACACTACTAACGTCTAAGTGCCATTTCATTAAATGAAAGTAGTTTTTTCTTTGTTAGAGCAGATATTTTGTTTATTTATTCATTTATTTGCATTTAAGTGTTGCAGAAAATGACTCCTCCTCCTCGAGACACTGTAGTAGGGAGCACTGTAAGACTGTGTGCGATGCAATTGGCTAACCCTTCATGCCAATTTTGTTTCAGCAATGCCGTGGTATTCTTTAAATTGTGGTGCCTATAATATTGAGAAAGCGCTGGTGAAATAAAGTAACGACCTAGGAGAATGACTTATCTATCTGAATGGCCCATTTATGTTTGTTTTGGTTTTTTTTTTAATTCTTCTTCCTTTTCCTCTTTTTCCCTTTAAGACAGTATACTAATTTAAGTAACGATTTTCATAAATACCGAGCTATCCATCTCTTCCTTGGACGTCCTATTTATCTAGATGCTCTTGGTTTGTATTGAAGAATAACCTAGGTAATCTGCCATCTTCCATCCTATTCACAATGTCTTTCCACTTCTTTCTGCTTGGTTGAATTTCCTCGGTAATATTTTGGATTCCGAGTTGCTGACGAATATAATCTTTTCTGAAATGATCTCTTCTAATTGCTTCCAATAACGGTATTGGAAATCTCATCTGATCTGTCTCAAGTCATCGTTCTTCATTTTTTGTCTAGACCCATGATTCGCTACCATACATTAACACAGGTTAACGCACATTATAAGCACTTTCCTAATTTGTTTTCAGAAATTCCTTTATAAAACTCCATTGATATAATTATATCTTTGAACAGCTTTATCTGTTTCCTCATTCTTTAAAGTACTTACTTCACAGCCTAAATATTTCCAGGATCTCGTTTGTTCTATAATCTTTCCGTATAACTATTTTGTTCTTCTCATATATTTCCATCAAAAGCTACTACTTTAGTTACATCTATGGGGATTTGTATATTATACTGTTCTGTAAGGTCTGATAAGTTTTTGAAGATATTTGGAGGTCAATTTTTGTATCAAAAACTAAGACCTGGACATCCGATTTATTAGGGTTCCTATTTCTTTATTGTTGTCTGTTATTAGGGTGGCCTCCTTCGGTAATGTGACGTAAGCTGAGTACAGAGATATCCTGCGTTAGGCCTTACTACCTGTACAACTTTAAAGCAAAATGGAATTATAAAAGAAAATTCTGAAAACAAATGAGAAAAGAAGCAGTTATAAACTTGTGTTAATGTATGGTAGAGAATCATGACTCTGACAAAAATGGCTGTGAGCAGTTGCAAAATGTTCGATTTCTCATGTTAGTTAAACAAATTTAAAGGACCACAAGACAAGGATGTGGTCCATCTTCTTTATTATTTAACATCTATTTAGATCAATGTCAAAAGTGTGAAATCAAATGAGAGAGAATTTGTATGCAAACCTTTGTGATCAAATAGTGAAACAATGGGAAATGCTCTTCTCATTTTATACTGTGTGTAAACATTTGGGTTTTTCGTTACTAGATATTTCTAGTGCCACTCTTTTTATGGAAGTAGAGCGCGGTGGGAATTAAACTGAACAGAGACTGGCGAATTGGCACTTTTTCCATAGATCAGGGCAAACCACTCTAAAATAACTACAATTTTTAGACTTGGCGGAAGAAGCCTGTTCAATGAGAGAAACGGAAAATTTTGAATATGCTCACAGGCTTCTTGTGCAGCAGCTATCTTTTCTTAGAAAACTTTAAATCATGTGCTTGAGAGAGAAAAGAACGCCTTGACAAGTGAAAATGAAATTGTCTGTGTGCTATCTTTAGTCTAAGTAATTAACCGTTTTTAGAATGCTTCACAGAATGTAATATGCAGTTTAGTTTATATGAATGCTCCGACAGTCATCCGAAAGGTTAAAGTTGTTATAGCAGGTAGTAGAGAATGTGACATAAGATGAGTGCAGAGATATCGCGCGTTAGGTCTACTATCTGTGCGCCTTTAAACCGAACAGATCTTGGCCTATTTTTGGGAAATATCTTTAATGTTATGTCCAGTACTGCTGCTAATGAACGATTAAATGAAATGGATCAAGATGTGACCCAAATGAGCTGGACTTGAGGCTTGTAAACTGCAGCAATACTCAGTATAAAGAAGGTGCACCTAACAGTAATTAGGTCAGTAGAATGATCGATGTCTTCCCTACCAGAAGGTGCAGCACGCTCTCTGGAGCACTTATAGAAATTGCAGAGACAGCATCTTGACTCGAGCCTCTCTCGGTTGGCAATGTCCTACTTTTGGAGCAGTAGAAGGGACTTTATTGTATGTTCTCCTTAAAGATGTGCATTTACTTGTAAACTTGTATGCTAAACCTTTAAAGCAATCTTCGGAATTTACTTCAGAGATTGTATTTTGTAACTGTGTTTAACGAGACCTCATAGGTTGCAGGTACTAATGATATATGGGATGAAATGATATATTATAAATTCAGAAAGATTTTTTTTGAACAGAATACATTCCATACCTAAGTCGAAGGTACCCCCGCATTTTCCATTAATAACATAAGAAAACCTGGCAAGAGCACACGAAGGTTCAAACAGAAATCTCTATTCCTGAGTGAATGCCTTGGCCATCGCCGATACGCTATCAATATATTAAAGTTTTCATCTCAGAAAGTCCTCCCAGATTTCTTGAACTATTTAGTACATGGGTAAGTCGTCATAGCTAATGTCAATTACATTTTTTTCCCTCGAGAACAAGGCCAACACAAAAAAAATCTTAAGATATACGATTGAAAGTGTATGAAATGTACTTTTGAATGAACCCATTAGATGGTTTACGAGGGCAGTTCTGCGTATCTCAGCACGCCCCGAAATTTAGTTAGTGAATGACAGTGGTCAGGAATGGAGGTCACGAAGAGTTGGTGCAAATGGAAGAACTAGTAACAGAAAGGAATGAAAGACAAAATGCATTGGTTTGGGCACATTAATCGAATAACTGAGGAGAGTGATCTAAGGCTTTTCTTGAATGGTCGCCATATGGAAGTAGGAAGCGTGGATGACCGAGAGCATTATAAAAATCTTAGCCCAAATAAAAAGACGACGTAGTCTGCAGGAAGGAGATTGGCATAATCACATAGAATAGCGACTGGGAATAATTGGTGAGAAGTGGGGAAACCTTCAAAAGTAAGGGTACGGTTTTACATATGCACTCTTATTAGTGAATACTTTACCATCTTCCTCTTGTAAGTTTACTGTTCAAATTACATTAAAAATGGTGTCAATTCCAAAGGAAGCTGCATTAATCAGTGGCATGTTGGTCTTTTGGAAACAATGCCATAGCTTTGAAATTTGAACAGGCATAACAATACATTTCCTATTCCAATTCCTTACCTAAAATCCCTCTATAATCTTGGAAATTATTGCGATGTAGTTCACCAGCGCCCGGTAAAGCCATGCATTCTTAAAAGCTCTACCAAGCAGGCACTAGGTATAAACCAAGAAAAGGCGAACGCTCGATTCCTGTGTGGTTTATGTCAGAAATTTATCCAGCATCATAGCCCAAATTCATTACAACCAGGACGCAAAAGTTTTTCATAAACAGCTACCACGATCAATACATGATGATATCTCTGAAAGTTGATATCGATCTTAAAAATATCCTCGGATTTATACCGTGTGGAAGATATGTATCGGCAAAGCGCTTATAACAAAAGTGATATCGGTCTGAGAAATCAGAATTTGCTTGCTAGTGTATATCCCATTTTTGGCGTTAAATATTCTTTTCCGTTAAAAACTATCACTAAATACTGAAAATGTTAATTAACAATACTCTAAGTTTTGTTGTCTATTAGTGAAACTTAATTTAGAACGTATAAAAATAAAATATTATTAGAGTGTATTCCTTAATGGATAATGTTAACAAATGTGTAGCTTTTTTCAAAGGCATCGAAAAGCGCAATAACCAACGGAAGTCGTACGGAATTACAAAGAATTAAAATGTCGTAAATGCACATTGAGCTGGCTCAACATGAGCAAATAATGCAACTAAAGCTCAAAGTTCGACATTTCTCCAATAAGATGTTTTCCTGTTTGTTATATCTAACAATAATTCACTTTTTTTAAAAACATTTATTTGATGTATTGGCAGCCCTGAAGGCGTTTCATTAAAAGGGGCAAATTACTTGGCAGTGGTTATTCAGCCACGACAGTACCAATTGTAAATTGCTTGCAGTCATACGTCTTTTTTTTTTTTTTCACAGCAAAAAAAGAAAGCGCTAGTGAGTTAACTTTTGTTTATATGACCGTTTGGATGGTTTGACTTTGGCTTTAAGAACATGAAAACGTACATGATGAACAATACAGCGGAAAGCACCCTGGCTGCAATCCCGGCCAGGGTCAATGAATTTTTTCGGGTATTCTAAGTATGGCTTCCTTCGGAAGATGTAATTCATGTATCCCGTGTCGTAAATTTACGGCACGTTAGAGTACTTCTAGTCTGAAAGAAGCGACATCTGAACAAACTCTTTGGCCGTTTCTCGCCTGAGTTGAATGGGACGTTGGTGACCTAAGATACTAAAGAGTGTCCATAGATAAACTAAATGAACAAAGCAGGTTGCAGTGGCGATGTTGAGGGGGGGGGGGCTGAGAGTCAGGGAGTGTGCTGATGCTGAATGGAAGATACCGTGAAGCCTTGATGCAACACAGAGCCGCAATTGGAGACTCGCAAAATTCTGCTGCTGTTTTGGGGGTTGGGGTATTTATTTTGCTGAGAGACCTCTTCTTTCAGGCTTGAGGTCATTTTACTTGCCGTAAATCTAGGACACGAAACACGAATTTACTTCCCTTCCGAAGAAAGTCATACTTAGAATTTTCATGTCCGAAAAAATACCCATCGACACTGACCGAGATTAAGCCCACGATCAGAGTCTACGAGGCATGAATGGTTACCATTTAGATCATCAGGATCGACGCTTTGCTGTTGCACTTTATCTGAAAGAACCCAGTGTTTGCTTAGGAAATGCATGTTGTGTTTTCCCCAAAGAAAAAATGACCACACACTTGTGACTTTGTTATTCCAAGGCACATATTAACATTTGGTGAATCCTTGTCCCATGTCATTCACTATTCCTGTGGTTTTTCTGCAGCCCACATGCGACAGTTGTGTAGTTTGACCAAATGTTCGTCTTCGATTTGGTCAACTTATTATGAACACATAGCTGCTCTTGTTGGGTAATTAATCTTCTTCATGAAGGTAATGTGGGATCTAAATGTGGTAGACTTTCTTCCCTGATCTTGTCTTCAAAATCTCATGGATAGTTGCTCTGGGATTCTGGAGCGTTTCGGATGATCTACGAAGTGATAATGCTTGGTTCCGCTTCAAGCAGTTCACCTGTAAATTCAGCACGTTGGTCTGGTGTACTGGAACGCTCACTTTGCAGCGAGAACAGGCTCCGTTTCATTAAATTTTACGAACAAATCGATTTATCGGTAGGTCTTGATTTGAAACGTCGCTGAAATTTCTCGCGGATGTTACACTTATATTCTTGGAAGTGTCACGGCTAGCAGACTGGTGGTAATCTGCATTGTAAACCACACAGGTCATGAAATGCCGAAAATAGATAGTGACTTTAGAGTGTTAAGACACATTTGGAGAGACATAAAGGAAAATATGGACTTCCTCTGTGGCTACTGATCAAGATACATCCTTTCCAGTGCTGTCAATAGGAAACTTAGTACCTGCTCTGTCTCTACTGTAGCGAAAGGCGAGCGAAGGATGACTAAGCCCTCTTGTGAGTAAGTGCGGCGTTTTACATAAAATGAACCTCATTGTTGAATTCAGAAGTGAGCATATGGCCTAATGTCTGAATTTTGTTTGTTCGAACCCTTGTCAGCAATTTCCTTTGTTAAACAAGTGTCACTGTGTCGTAACTTTACTGCATAATACACGGGCAAGTGAAATATGTAACGAAAGCGTTTCCTGCGAGGTCGGTGACCTTCTAGCGAGGTTATATAAGGTCATTTATCAAATGGACATATGACATTGTGTGTGCGTGTTGGGACTGCGTCGTATCGATTGGAAGGACCCAGAAGGTGAGCGTTGTGGTATAACGCAACCCTCGATGCCAGGTAGCCAAATTATCCTCGTGAGTGAATTACAGAATATGGTTCCAATTCAGAATGGATAAAATTGTAAGCTTGCTTATATTTCCAGTGGACACAATTTTTACAAAATATGCTTGCCTCTTCGAAAAAAAATTAATAATATGAGGAACAATTTTTTCTGTTTTCAAAGACATTTAAATTAAAAAAAATCAATTTCACAGTTTTAACGGTACTCCCCACCTGCACTTAGAAATGGTTTCAAATAAAATAAAAATTTCTTGTTTTATAATTATGCGAATTTTAATAAATCAAACAAATATTTGTGAATTTCCATTTTCACCCAGACTGTCATATCCAAGGATATTGATGAACCTCTAAAGCAAATTCAAAATAATGCTTAAATAATTTAAATGGCAAATGACGGGGTTATCACTCTCAGGATGCAATTGAAACCAGTTGGAAACATCACTCGTCAATTGAGACCTATGCCCAGTTCCGGTTCTTCATTTCGCCGCCATCTTAAGTCTTCTTTGAGTTCTTTTCACTACAGGTGTGAACGAGGATATTCAATAAAGAATTATCATATTTGTTTTGTCAACATACCTCACTAATTCTCATAATTTTGACGATCTTTGACAGGTACTTCAGAATCTCCTCTGCGTACTTCATCACTGCTTTTGAAGATGGAAAATGCTTCCCAAGAAGTAGTTTTTTTTTTCAATTTCGGAAAATAAAAACGTTATAAGAATCTAAATCGGCACTAAAGTTTTTTATTAGTGTTTAACGCCCATTTTTACTACTAAGGCACCACAGACGGTGGACGCTGATGATACATGAAATGAAATTATATATTGGAAAAGGATACTTTTAAGGCAGCGTTTCAGTCTTAAGTTTTGGGTACCTTTTCGGCATTTCCATTTATACTCAGGAAAACCTGAAAAAAAAGTCAGTCAGAGAGGACGGTCCTGTTGAGAATCGAACCCCAGACCTCTCGCTCCACGCCTTAACGACCTCGGTTACCCGTGTTGGTATAAAAGGGAGATGATGGACACACTTTACATAGGTTTTGTGAGATATTTTTCACAATATTTGCGATGTGCGGTCGTGCATTATCCAGTTTGTTGTACAGAAATGTATTCTATTGCATGTGATACGGCCTGAAGAGTTTCCAGGATATCTCTGTAATATTATCCATTTTCAGCTGTGTGCAGACACTACATGCTGGTTAACCATTCCTTGAATATCGAAAAATAAGATGGCCATAACTTTCCCATAGGAAGCATCAGCTTTTGCTTTTTTGGTGGTGATGATGGAAATTCCCACACACGGCTTAGCTGTGTACTCCCAGAATGAAAATTATGTAGCCAAGTCCATTATCAGTGATTTCCTGTGAAAGAAATTCCGTGCATTCCTGTAATATTATCTTTAACTGCGTGCAAACCTGCACACGAACATAATTTTGTTCGGGAATCAGCTGTCTTAGAACCCACCGTGCACAAACACACGTCTCATCATTTGCGAACGTGTGGTTGGCATCCAGTGAAATGTTCACAACTTCTGAAAAGTATTCTTAAAGTTATTCGACGATTCTGTCACAAAGACAGCAGTGGCGTTAATATTTTCTTCCATTAGAGCGCCGGGCTGACCTTCCTTTGAAAATAATTACCTTCCCTTTAACACTTTAATCATTCTTCGAGTTGTGCTCTCCATAGACCTGCAGCATTGCATAGTTCTCAGCTAAAGATTTGTCGAGACGAAAGAAGAATTTCGTTAGTTCCTCGCATGTCAAATCCATTTTGCTGTAGGCAGGAATAGAAACTTCTCTAGTTGCAAACCTCTTACTCACGGGAACCGGAAGTGTGTTAAGACATGAACTCTTGAGCGAAAAGTCTGGTATTCGATTCCTACCACGACCGTCCTTTTTGATCTAGGTTTTTTCCAATTTTTTTTCTTAAGTTCTAATTAATGATAAACCGTGGAGATGCTCTTAACTTAAACCTGGACGCTTTCTTTCATAAAATTAAATTTTTCCCAAATTTATCATTTCATCTCAGGTATCAGGTGTTCATCGCCTTGGTACCTCAGTAGTAGAAACAGGCGTTGAACACTTATCACGCAGTAGCAGATGAAAAGTTTTTTGGGGAACAACCCTTGAATCGCGATAACGTAAGCGCGGTATTCAAAGTCTTTAGGGAAAAGAAATAGTACCAGCAGCTATTTCTGGCTCTGTGTGAAACTACCAGTATTCATGGAAAACTACTTGGAAAGAATTTACCTGATTCATCCTCTGTAGGGAAAACGTAAACGATGTTAATAAGAGGGACTGGCTTTAGAGTTTCTACTGAAACATCTTGTAGTACACTTCAATATTGATACTAGAATTCATTAAAATCATTAAACAGTTACTTAATTACAAGTCTAAAATGTTCAAAACTTTTTTTCCTACTGAACTAAATACTTGTTTAGTTTTAGGACATCTTTCACACAAATTTTAGATCATAAATAGGTTTTTAGGACATTAATTTTTGACTGATCTGATATATGCTAATCACTACTGAAAATATGCAAAAGATAGACAGTTTTCGTGATGGAATGGGATATAGCTTGGCCGTGAATTATTCACATATCAAAATTTAATGTCCTGTGAAATGTCAGTGCTTTGTTAGTTTCATGACTTACTCTAAATACCTCTTTTCGTTTGTGTAACAATTTTAATTGCATTTTTAAACTAAAATAAATAAATAAAATACAATGACTGATATTCAATAATTTTTAAAATGACTATGACGCCATCATAAAATCGACCAATGAAATGAAACGAAGTTATGAATTTTGATCAGTCTCAGCGTGATATCGCAGTGAATTTATTGTACAATTTTACCAAATCCCTTTGCCGCGCGAAGTACATTTGCTTCTGGTCAGTGCAGCCAATTCTATAGACCCACTATAATTCCTGAGCACACATCACTGACCACTTTTGTTAGCAGGCGGTGGCAATGTATTGTTAGCAACAAAGCTATCAACTATCGACAATCATAACACAAAATAGAGGGTTTTTCAAAGAGTTTTCGGGATGAAATCATTTTGTAAATCGTGTAACAATACCTTCCTAAGGTACCATAAATTTTAATAAACACGTTGTTCAGAATGGGAAAATATTATCTCTGTTTTATTTTTCTCCCTTGGTCTTAGTAAATCGAACAGTAACGATTGTAATATTCGACTTTCGTCTCTTTAAGTCTCACGGTTTCTGAATAGGTAGTTATTCATAAGTAAGCATATAACCATTGTTAATATTTTGCGCGAATTTCAAATTTATATTAATTGCTTTTGTTCTTATTCTATTCACAAAATAGTCCTAAACCCATATTTGACTTTTCTATTGGCATTAATGATAATCGACGTTCGTCTTTTGCAAGATGGCTTGAAAAGGTTAAGAATTCATAATACAAACATACAATTATTACAATTTGGTAAATTAGGTTTAGGGGAATCATATTTAAATTCTTATTTTATCAGTGAAATAGTCCTAATAAATATCACTCGAGGGTCTGACCTTTCCAAATAAATCACTACGTTCGTGAATCTATTGGCAGTCTCGGACTGTCTGTGATATTACTTGTGACTATTTCACTTATGTGATGTCGTCATATTTTCTACCAATGAAATGTAACGGCATTTTTAAATTAACCAATTACAATAGCATATCGTTATAAATTTATCGTAATTATTTACCGCATTGAGGTGCATTTGTCTTCTCAGTGTCGCCATCGCCAACTCTTTGTTTCTTTAATCGTGAGTAAATCGATTAATCGCAACAAAATGAACATTCTTCAGTATTAATAACTGCATTTATAATGATTATTCGTCATTTAATTAACGTGTATTCAGCTAAACAGTTTTAAATCTATAAGTTTTATCACATTCCTTTAAATAAGTGGTATAAGTATATGAAAATATATTCCTATAACATTTAAGAAAAGCGCAGTGCATGCAATTAACATTGTTAAATTTCTTACTTTAACTCGGTTAGTGAGATCGAATTGCAGTGATCGACCTTCCTGTGTTCCAGACTCACTAGGCAGGTATATATAAATGGTAACTTAAATATTTTAGCAGCAGTTCCGAATAGTTCATCCGTTTTGACATGTGTTAATAGTTCCTCCGCAATTAGACAACGCGTGGTAAAAATTGATAAAATGAAGTTGAAACGCGCCTTAAAAAAAACTCAATTTTCTAATAAGGAACAATATATTGCAACCAGAAAGATAAAAACAACATAATCTTTTAGTTATGAATATGTTGCAGGATCACTTGGATGTTCTAGGTATTTACCTCATCCCACAGTCCCCGCACTCCCACCTTGGCAGTGCATTATTTATAGTCATAGGCTCCTCCTAGTGATAACTGCACCCCTTCTAGGGCGGATTTAAGAACGGGCAACATAACTGGAATTCTAGCACAATTTTAGCGGAAACACGGAAAAAATTAAATTCGCAATTAATTCATTTACACACACACACACACACACACATTTGTCGGTTCTGGTTGTGTAGTGGTTACCATATTTGCCTCCTATACCCAAGATCGCGGGTTCGAACCCGGCCAGGACCGATGGATTTTTTCGGGGGTAAAAATCGTAAGTATGGCTTCCTTCGGAAGGGAAGTAAAGCCGTGGGTCCCGTGTGGTACATTTACGGCACGATGTCGGCCGTTTCACGGCCTGATTTGAATGGGACGCTGATGACCTGAGATGTTAAAGAGCGTCCATAAATAAATCAATAATAAAACACACACACACGCTAACCAAATGCTAAAATCTTTAGAAACCGGTGGACAGCGTGGTTTGCCTTCTTTTATATAAATATAAATTGATAGCGGATTGTGTGTCACTAGTTAGCAGGTAAATCGTTGAAGTGGTGGCGCATCTACATAACTGCAGCAAAACGTACGTAGTGTCATCTAGCGGTAGAAATGATAAGCAATTAATCGTGATAAACAAAATAAATGAGTGCAACAAGAACCTAATTGCTGGATGAACTATTGAAAATAATTGCGTTATTTTGAACAATTATTAATATTTTGTAAGTAAATGTTAGCAATATATTTTTATAAGAGTTTCAATTCACTCATCTAGTAGATATGCCGCTTTTGCACACTAACGGGACCCAGGGTAGGGACTAACAATGAAAATTCGGATTTTGCGCCATATCTCTCTCTTTTATACTTTAATCCCTTTATTTCCTATCAGCTAGGTACGTGTAATCCATTTTCTTCCTTTATTGCATTTTAATCTGTTTTCTTCTTGTGCTGTTGAACTTGCAAATTCATTCCCAGGCAACCTACTTCCATTGTCTTCACTTCGTGCCATGCCGATGCTGGTGTCTTAACCATTACATCACTATTCCTGAAATAGATGCACTACTGAATACCTCAGTAATCTCAAAATATCTTGTTATATTACAAATGCTTCCGGGAAATACATTTGCAGCGTCGTCTGGGGGTTTAAAGCAAACACCTCCGTATTTGCAGGGCTGTCCATAAACTTCCACTCTATTTGACAACGGTGCCCGCATTTCCAATACATTTGACTGGAAGACCCTAACACACCTGCCAATGCTGTGGACTTCTTGCAGTGTGAAACGCACGTCACCATCAGGCCGAGCTTAGGAACCTCCCATATCTGTCAGTGCCAGTTAGCTGTGCATTTCATAAAAGTTATGTCTGAGAGTGCGCACGGATATTATTAAGGTAAGTATGTCGTAGTTTGCTGCAGACAAGGAACTTTGTTTCACAATACACAACGTATTTCACCTTTTCCGGTCAATTTGGGAAATGGAGCTTTAAGTTATAATTATCTTCTGGACTCCAATTTTAGCGAATTTCGTAAAAGAAGGTAGCTATTGCCGTAAAACGTATGTGTGTATATATATATATACATATAAATATATATATATATACATATAAATATATATATATATGTATGTATATCCGTTTGCGCTTTAGCGTTCGCAATATTTGTTTTTTCCTAAGGTAACTCAGCACATAAATATTAATTTACAAACGATTCGTGAAGTTCGTTGACCAGCAAATTTGGACCATTGGGGATGGAGTTAACCTAAAGCGATTATTAACATATATATCCCTCTAGCGACCGCAGTTTTCGTTTTTTCTCAACGAAACTCCGTATTCTTTTAAACAAATTGATAAAAGTATTTTCAGAAAATGGGGGCAATCAGACCAATAGGATTGAGGCTATACCTGAAAAATGAAATTTAAATTTCGCTCTAGCGGCCGTAGTTTTACTTTTTTTTTTCAGGAAACTCGATACGTGCCATTGAAATAATATAAGAAAAACGGTTTCTGAAAATTAGGGACATCTACTATGAGGAAGGAGGGAGGGTTTCCTAAAAGACAAAATTTAAAAATTGCTTAACGGCATTTTTTCGAACGAACTTCCATATACATCGTTTAAGTAAAATAAGAAAAATATTTTCTGGAATTCAGTGAAATCAAATTGTTAAGAGTGGGGATTTATCTGAAACCCAAAATTTCAAAATTACTCTACCGGTACCAAAATTTGTTTTTCGCAACGAAACGCTGTATATACCATTTAAATAAAATAAGAATAGTTTCTGAAAATCAGAGAAATCCGGTTTTTAACAGTGGGAGTTTACCCGAAATCCAAAATTTAAAAAGCTAATTTGCGTTGAACATTACATCAGTGCATCCCTGTCCCAAATTTGGCAGCATCTCCATATACAAGCTGTCCCAAAATTAGACCGACACATTTTGAAGTAAATTAGCGTTATTTAAAGCACGTTTTGTTATGGTACCTATGGGCTGCGATGTTTCGTATCTGTGAAACGACGTTAGCCCCTGAACAAATGCAGCAATCTGCTCTTGCTGTTGGAGGAATGCTTTGCTGCTGCTAGCCGCTCTATCATTCCCCATAGTTTGTTTATTCCTTCAGCATGTATCAAGCTTGCATTCTGTTTGTTTACTTAAACTCTGTATCAGGCTCCCTCCTCAAGTGTCACACGCACTTCCAGTGGCTTATTTGTTCTCAGGATCGGTCTATCATTGGCTAGAAACTCAGTTTGTTCACTTCTACGATACAAATGTGAAACATTATCAACGGAATGGGTTGACGGATCTGCATTTGGCATACGGAGAGGCTTGCAGTTCTGGTCAGAGAATTTACCGGAAACAATTTCCGAACCGAAAGAGTTCCATATCGCAGCATTGATCGCAGACTACGCGTTAGATACACGAGCAGAGCAGAGGGTCAAGGACGGCTGCGATCTGAGCGAACTCCCCCGGCCGAGGAAACATTACTAAGGTTCATGTAAGACAATCCTTCTGGGAGTATTCGCGCTATAGCTCGACAATTGAACTTAAGTCTCTCCATGTCTGTAGAATTCTGCAGGAACGGTCGTTTCATTTTCAAGAGATCCCTGCAACTGTGCCAGGTGACAGTCAACGGTAATTGCACAAAACTGAACAGCGACAATACTTTTCAGCACACATGAAGTATGTTTCACACTTGAAGCATTGTTGAATCCTCACAATTAAATGTTGGGGCCTTTGAAATAACCCATGTCACATTTTTTATAGTTTCTGAGTCTCGTGCACGCCGATACGGCTGGCCGAGGTCGCCAAGATCCAGATTTGTGAACGAGAGGTTTGCATTTCGAATCTCACCAGATTATCCTTCTTAAATGAAACTGTTTCTAGATTTTCTTCAGCCCCCACAATATAAATTAGGGAGAGTATCCCAAAATTGGGCCTTTCTTCTGGAAGTTTCTTTCTCAATTTATAATTTCCTCTCAGGTATTATCAATGCCCATACCCTATGGTGCCTAGTGGGTATTAAAAAGTTTAAAAATGTGTCTGTGGTATATATATAATATTAAGAGAATTTTGTCACTACAGCACTTGGGAAGTTATTTGAAATTACTAACCCATGGCATGTTTTTTGTCATGTGTGTCGCACACACTTTGGCTTTCTCCACTGCTGCTCTGGACTGGAGCACCAGGATATTTGACGGGTAAATTTAAAAAAGGCAAGTTTGCGCTTGTTATCATGGGTGACGCTAGCGAAACACGTCCTGCTGTTTCTACGGAGATGTTAAAGAGCGTCCGTAAATAAACTAAACCTTCATAACTATGTAAAACAGTGTCCGGATTTCTCTGCAAATAGGATTTTTAATTTAAATGAATGCACTAATTGTTACGTGCGGATAGATAACGCTCTTTTGTTTTTATCTTTACAGCGACAGCAAGAAGATGCAGTTTGAAAGGAACGGAAAACGCCAGTAAATGAAGCGTGTCAACATTGAGTTTCTTTGTTACTGCAGCTCCTACAGCAGGGAAAGTGTGGGCTAGCGCGAAGGCATCAGCAGGTAACTGACGCGCTCAAACAGAAATTATTTTACAACTCTTGGTAAACAGAAGTTTGAAACGTTTCGTTTTACTGCACATTTGCTTGGGTGCAATTAAACTTAATAATTATACTTCTGAAGTTTAATATTTTTCGGTCGAATAAAAACTCTGGATGGTAACGTACCGTAAGCATAAAAGTCTCATTATGCATGATATTTGATCAGGCAAGGATTGTGGGAACACCGGAGCGCCTAGGACGTTTCGTTTATTGGTCATTACGTATAACGAGCCGTTTTCTGCAGCATCAGAAAGAAATATAATTACCGAGCTGTTTTTCCTCTTCCTTCTTTCTGTTTTCTCTCGACATCCTCATCGCCGTCTTCGCCTCGGTGAGCACAAAAAATGGAAATGAAGTGTTGTAACACTTAAACTGTTTGCGGGAGGGGGGAATTAGCTTCGGATCAATATTGGATTTCAGAACAATGGCACGAGCAGGGGGAACAGGGGAATGGGAGGTTTCTTTGTTTGTTTGTCAGTGTGTGGGATTTGCAGATAGCAGCTTGCATTATTTTAGTTCCCCCACCTGTTTTCTTTACTTTACATTCTCTAGGGTTTATACGGGAGAGTCTTTCTGGGGCTCTGGTGTAGTTTTTAGCGTAGGATTCTTAGCAAAAGGTCAGTTTAATTGAAATTATTTATTTGTGTCATTTTTAATACTTGGTGCAGTCTAAAAGTATTTTCTATTCTTCCGGCCATTAGTTCTCCCTTTCGCCTGTCTACCTACACAGCTTTCGCGCATGAATTTGGCCGGTAGCCGGCCGAAAATTTAGCGGTTAGCGTGTGCTTTGACCAACAATGAAATTTGATTAGTATCACCGCTCTCGAGACTCTGGATTTCTTTTATTTACATTGTCACATCGTGACAGGGAAAGAAAGGCATGCTCGTATCTTATTGACGAGGCATAAGTCACAAGTCATAGCAACTTATTTTTTTTTTTCTGCGAACAATGAAAAACACACTTAAATCAAAGGTGTACAATTGAAAGTATATGGTATTTACTACAGAGTGGTGTCACTAAAGCAAAGCTGGATGCAAATAGCCCCCGTAAGAAAGAAGCAAAGCACAGGCAGCTGCACTACATTGGCTTATTAGGGCAAGAGCAAAGTTTACACACTTTAATTACACATAGTTGCAAATCCGTCACAGGTCAGGTCTTTCGGGTAATCCACGGTGCTTAGCAGCCTTCGAGACGGTTCGTTGTCATCTATGGGAAGGCCTCTGTCAACCTTATCACTGTTCAATAGGGCAGGGAACGCTTACTCTGTGCTTCCCGTAGCTCTATGTGGCATTTTCGTGCATTCCTGCCGCGAAGAAATGCCATTGTCACATAGTCCCGTGACCACTGTCGCCCACCAACGGGGCGTGTTGAGACACGCAACTCTGCTTACATACACCATCTGGTGGCTTCATTCTAAAATAAGTTCATGCACTTTCAATCGTATATCTTAGATGTTTCGCAATGCTCCTCGTTTGCGAGGAAAAAAATTAGTTGCTATGACTTATGGCTTATTGCTCGTATATTGTCCACCTATCTCTAATGAGGCATATCAGTGGTTAAGTTATTATGGAGTTAATAAATTGTCAGCTACAAAGATGAAGGGTTGTGTTGCGAATCCTGCTCAGAGTATAGGATTTTTAGTTGCTTTTTTCAGTTCACAGGAAGAATCGGCCTTCAAAATAAATCTATGACATTTAAGACTTTTGAAAAATTATATAATAGCAAATTAACACACACACACACACACACACACACAAATTATAAATGATCAATAAAATAACACAATGAATAATGTAAATAAAAGAATAATAACTAGATAAGCAGATAAGGGATAAAACAGATTTAGTATTGCAAATAAATTTATTATCGGTTCTAAACTGTGATTTTCAAGTGTTTTATCATTTTTCTGCTTATATATGTATATATATACATAAGAAAAACAAAAATAAAATAACATTTATTAACAATGTAACAAATTAACAGTAAGTATAAGAGAAAGTTACACTTGTAATCACTATATTTCGGAGTTCTTCTATGGCAAGAAGACAAGTGACTTCCTTCTCTGCTTTTATAATTACTATTCATTTTTTATATATATAGACAAAGCGTGTGTTCAAGTGTGACTTTATCTAAGTGTTTTATCCTTATCTACTTTTATTATTACTGTTAATTTGTTACATTGTTAATAGTGTTTTTGTTTTTGTTTATTTTTATTTTTCCTTTATATATATTCAAAGTACTTATAGGTGCAAAATAGAGGTAAATTATGATTAAATATAATGGGTGACAGATGGATGTTTAAACATCTTTCAGCAAGGTTAATGAATAATATACCAAAAATAATTTAAATAACGCACTCTTAATCACATAACCAGATTAGCATACAAATATAGGTATTTCATTTATAGAAACACGGATTCTGTTTTGCAAGCAAAAGTCGAAATAATTAGTCATGCTAATTTGAGTTATTAACACATTTTTATACGAATAGATATGTTCTGGAGTTTGGCACACACATAAGGAACAAAGTTGAGTTGGTAACCCGTACAATGTAGTTATTAAAAACTATTGTTTTGCTATCGAAAATCAATAAAAATTGTACACAGTTTGAAGAATAATTAAAACTTGAGTATCATGGAAAATATTTACGCTAAAGAAAACCACGTGTTCTAAACTGTTTTAATAATTGTGTTTTATTCTTTAGAATACTAAAATAATATTTAATAGTTGGGTAGGAATATAATAAAGAAGCTTTATATTAATCTCAATTAATATCATGCCCATGAACTCATAGACAGCGAGTATGCTGAGTTGTGGGCCGGCAGAGCGCGACTGGGAGAAGCCAGTAGTCAAGGCCGTATAATTCATGTGCACGTAGAAACTTGTTGTTAGTTTAGGGAGGATTTGTCAGCAATTAGTCGGTTGTTCATGGTTTGTGCAGTATTGTTATTTGCTACTTATGTAACTACATACATAAATATAGGCTTTGTGAATGGATTTTATGCAAAATCGTACTTATTTATGTTAAACAAATTCTTACGAAAGAAAAGTTAAATGAAATACAGGAATTTTCTACACAGATGCGGTTATAGTGTTAATAATTTTAAACATATTTTATAACGCAAGTTAATGCTTATTATTAATGTTTTATATATATCATCATTTTATGCTTTGAACAAAATATAAACACCCCCCCAAAAAAAAATACCAACTCTATGCGAGGCGACTCTATTTCCGTTTGTTCCGGTTTCGGTGGCTGCATTACGGTCTGTATAATTATAATGAAATGTTATAAAATAAAGTAAAAAATTAATTACTGCATATCGCTATTGAAAAGCTGGAGCAGTTGAACACTACGTAAAAGTAATAACTTAAATACCATATTGCTGTACCCAGTAGTGTTGTCATCTTCTTTGAATATTTGTCTACTAGAAAGACAAAGTAGAATTTGCGGCGTATTCCAATTTCGTATACTACTTTAAACTTTTTATATTATTATTATTTGTTTTTAAACATAAGCTTTTTCCCTTATTTTATACGCTCTGGGGCAAAGTATCCAGTTACAAAGGGAACTCTAGAGCCTTTTATACGATATTAAAATACATCTTTGGCATGTTGCTATCCGGGTAATATCAACAGATAACGAATTTAATTCAAAATGTACAACAGCTATGGATACAGAACCAGTGTCGCCAGTACTGTTCGAAATAATTACTAAAGGGTTATCGAAAATGCAGCTTTATTAAAAATATTAAGCTATAGTTAATCTAAGTTATAATTTTATAAGGTACTATGTTCAAAGTCTTGTTCCTTGATTTTTTTTTTATTGTTAAATAAAATTAAAGCTAAATTAACCCGAAAGTTCTCTGTCATATTACAAGTACATTGATACCCAGGCCTGGCAAGATGGATAGCTAAATATTTTTACACATTTCAAGTAATTGTTTTTCAAAAACTCGATTAATCACTGTTTTCCCTTTCGTCCTTCTCTTATTCATGTGATATCTCCCAAGACCATCTACACATAGCAGACCTTAATAGAAAGCAAAGATGACCTCCATATACATTGGATATATGCGAATCTATGCTACGTAATACTTTTTCGAAAGTGTACGTTACGTTATTCGTTTCTCATCACTAAATATGCATGAATACCGAACATCTTATTTTATAAACGATAGTGAAAATATGTTTTAAAATGCAAACAAAATATAACTTTTTTCTTACTAAATACCAACTTCAGGCTCTTATGCAACATTTTGTTCATATATTATTTATTTATTATCAATAAATGTGTATAAATACTAAAAGTGACATTTTCTACAAAGTAAA
Source organism: Metallyticus violacea (assembly GCA_030762175.1). NCBI lineage: Eukaryota > Metazoa > Arthropoda > Insecta > Mantodea > Metallyticidae > Metallyticus > Metallyticus violacea. Next base: position 26,757,909 of record CM060845.1, on the reverse strand, counting down.
CATAGAAAACCCTGTACAAAAATATACTAATATGTAAATCTTAGTTTAAAACTAAATAGGTAAACGTAACCTGTGCTCTTTGCGAGTATGTATTATTCAATTCCTAACAATAAATGCATTTAAATATCATGTATCATCAGTGTCCACCGCATGTGGTGCCTTAGTAGTAAATACGGGAGGTAAATACCATTAAAAAGTTTGTAAAAGTATTTCCGAACATTCTGTATATAATCTTTAATAAAATTATATTTTTAATTTGTATATGTGGGAATATATGAACACAAATAAAAGCAGTAGAAATAATTAAGTATATCCTAAATCACCTTATGCTATGTACTAAAGAAAATTTGTTTAATCTTGCTATAAGAAATGGAATATCATCATTACATACCTCGCCCTTTATTTTAATAAGAGGAATATTCTCCTTCAACAGTAATCTGAATGGTTTAATGTCTCTTTTCAGAACCTCATCTTTAAAATTGTCAAAACAAGATATTTTCACACAACATTTTAAAATGCCATTTTGGCCTTCCAAGCTACCACAAAAGAAACAAAGGCTATCTTTTCTGGCTACATACCAATAACACGTTAAAGTGATATCATATTATATACATTTATACAAACACGATATGTACATTACTCATTACAATGTATATAATATTATGCTTAGGGTTGAAACATACATATTGTATTACATTTACATTTCAATGGGGGTGGACCATAACGACCGTTTCACACTATCATTGGATTACATCCCGGAACACAACAGAACGATCTATTCTTATAACGTATACTTATATATAAAGGTCACGCCAATCTTGCAAGTAAATCTTTAAATCGAAATGCGCATCAATACAGTACGTGCAGAAAATAATCTATTAAAATTTACTAATTATAATTTTTGGTCACTGAAGGGAAAAACTGTTAAGAATTATCGTTAAATATCGTGTAATTGTCCAGCAAATATAAATAAATGAATACAAATGTAAGTTCACCATTTTCTGTAAACGTCTGAAAGTGGTAACAAGACTTGTTGGTTAGAAAGCGCTCCTTGCAGTTGGTTAATTTGTCGTTTGTTGTCATAAACCATTTCCTATGCCTGGCTTGAGCTCAGAACTCCATGGAGGTATTCACAAGGTTATATGAAATAGCTAGTTGTCGGGTCACTTGTAAATAGCAACAAGTTGAAATGTATGAAGACAAAGTATTTGAAGCTAGTTGGCACAGTAGGCCAAATATTATCTTGCGTAGTGTTTCGTTAATTTTGTCTCAGAATGGAAGAGCACAGGGGAAAAACAATCAAAGTTTACTTTTTACAGTAATGTAATTAGAAGCTTAACTAGGCACGTTAGATATATAAAAATGGATCTTTCTAGAATAATTTTTAAGTAAATTAGGAACATACTATTATTTTGAAATTACTGTCGTGTTTTATTCGTTCATGTAAATTAACAATCAAAAGTCAAAGTACACATATTTGTAGATAAAAACAATCAAAGTCCACGAACTATATTATAAAATGTATTAAATTATACTCGATTATTGCGTAGGAAAATAATTACTGTATATCACAGATAATTTAAAAAATAGAGCTGAGCATTTTCCGAACAGAATCTCTTCAGATATTGTACGTCATCATATTTTGCCTTGGAATTAAACTTGAATAGGAAGGGGCAGACAACTCATCAGTGTGTGTACGACACATTTTGTCAACAATAACGTGGAACTCCCGGCAGTCATCATAGGTTGTTCCACTGTTTACAGTTCTAGAATAGATTTTTTTCTTGTTTCTCTTATTTTCATTGGAAATGTCTTTTTATATTCTTTGTTAAGAACTGAAGACCAGATTTAAAAATATTCAAGGAGCACTCAATGATATTGAAGCGAGATGATTTCTGATGTGCTCATTCCAATCGCAATTTCAGAATGGGTTTTTTATTTATTTAGCCCAAGTCTATGACATAATCCATGTAACTGTGGCCTCTGATGGGAAATGCCCCATTTACTGATTCAAATATGTTGCACTTATGAATCATAGCATGAATTAGGCAAACAATGGTATAATTTTATTTTATCAGGGGCACCAACCACAAATTTCGAACTGATGGGTCCAGGTGATGGAAACAAAAGTCAAACAACATTGATGCAACTTCATCAGCTGACTTTCTTGCTATGGTCTTGTTGTAGATATTTTACAGAGAACTGGTTGTTTCTCCCCTGGACACTATTTTTTCTATGCTGATTTTTATGTACTACATGTTTTTTCCTGTATGAATGTGTTGGAATGTAATACTACATATCTACAATCAATTGGCACCAAAATCTCAAAATTCACCATAAGTGAACTTTTATTGTTCTTTCCCCTGTACCCTTAAATTGTTTCATTGTTTAGTTACTTTTTATTCCCCTAAAAATTCATCAATTTTTTCTTAAAAAATTCCTACGTTGCAGAAAAGATGGTTGTTTTAAAATATACCAGTCTATATTGAAATCAGTTGAATTAATTCATTCACTTTTCAATGATTCAAATTGTGTAGAGCTGTATTGTCATAAACTTTCACACAGATTCAAAGAGTTTAAGTTAAGGGTACACATGACTGGAAAGTGCACCTATTGGCTGAATCTGTGCATGCATAACAGGGAGGAGATTTCATCCAACACTAACAACAACCCAGTTTCCGACCTCCCAGAAATGTCTTAAACCACAAACAAAATATTGCCTCTAATTTTCATACACCAAGAATAAAAAACCTCTGTACTTTTCAGCACAAATATTCTGGCATGCATTGAAAGTTTGGCTAACTCCGAAACTGAATCTTAGTTTTGGAAAAGAGCCAATCTAAATCAAATAAAACCGCTGAATAACAATCGTTCAACTCTTTTTGGAACCTCACCAAGAGTATGAACTACAACGGCCATAAATTAGCAGGGGTGCCAAAACTATTGTCTTATGAATTTTAAATGAACTGACACGTGGAATTTATGGGTTTCAAATTCTCTGCTTTGGAGGAGAGTAAATCATCCGTTCGAAAATACGAAGTGCGTAACTAAAAGCATGACGTCATAACATTTTACGTTGCCATATATCGATCCTGGGGGTTACTGGTACGCATATCTGTCTCATAGACCAAAGATCGCTGGTTCAATCCCAGTCAGAGTTGATAGACTTTTCCGGAATAAAAATCTTAAATATGGATTCCCCTGGAAGAGAAGTAAAGCTGTCGTAGATTTACGATACGTAAATAAACCTCAAGCCTGAAAGAAGAGCTCGCTGGGCAAAATTTGTCGGCCGTTTCATGTACTGAATAGAATGGGACGCTGATGACCTGAGATGTTAAAGATCGTTCGTAAATAAACCAAATCGATTATCATTGTCTTATTGCTCGAAGTTGGGATGCCAGCGTGTACAAGAGCCGATAGAAATGCACTCAGGGACGGTTCCTCCAGCAGGTTGTCGGTTTGCGGTACCCCCTAAAAATGTGAACGTGTTTTCCTGTAATGTTTTTATGCCTAGCAGACTTTTATCTTGCCCCTGATGTTTGTGTTAACGGTCTTATCTGCAGTCCTGGTGCAAACCAATTGTTTTGTAAGCTTGTGGAGTACTTTGATCTGGAGAGGAGCCTTTTGTCCATAAGTTGGCATCAGCCGAAACGTCAGTTTTCCCTATGTGCGTCCCAGGTCCCAGATTCTTGTTGCATTACAAAGCTAAGTAAACAGTTTCAAAAAACTTTTAGAAGATAAGAGTGAAACAGTACAATACCGTCATGTATATTACATTTGGGAAAACTGTCAGTTATATCTATATTAAACAGTAATGCTTCTCTAGGAGCTACAATCAAGTCGTTTTGTTAGTAGTCTCTGTTGTTGAATTGCAGACTGGAGAAGTTTCGTGTGAATTTATGAAGCAATTTTTGTGTTAACTGAATGTAAAGAAAATTAAAGTTAAAGTTTTTATTTGAGTCATACAGTTATAACTTTTGCGCTGTATCTCAGAAACTTATAAAGCAATCAATATGAAAGTTTTATTAGGTATTAAGAATGCTTAGCTAAAAATGCTCTGTAAATTTTCCGTAAGGAGCATAAAAGCTTTCGTTTGAAATAAGAATACTTTTGCCCTAATTTAGTTCTTTGATACCATTTATAGAATGGTGTGTTAGGATGATAAATTGAAATGTTATAGAACCTAAAAGTATACATATGTAATTAAGTAAACAGTAATGTTTTAAAATAATAAACGCTATGCTCTTCCTCAACACCGCAGTGTTTTTTGTTTGTTTTTTTTTAAATTCTGATTATTTCTAATTTCCATACTTCACATTCTTTATGCCATCACGGTTATTTTGTTTGTATATAATGTACATAATTAATCGTACAAACCTTTATATTCAGTACATGTACAGTACATCTTTAATATAAAATTTACACTTCTTTGTGAATATTGTAATTATAAATTATTACTTTCCTAAAAGTAAAGAATGCATGTCATTATTTTATCCACTCTGTAAAAGGCAACACTTTCTTAGGGGGTATAGTTTTATAGCATCCTCATTGAAAGACATTACATATTCATTTTGCTATCCTTTTCTCACTTGAAAAAAGCTGGTTTAGTTCCTTGTATATATTGATTAGAAAAGTAATTTAACTACATTGATTTGTATAATTTGTTATATTAGTTATGTTATTTTCAACAATATTGGTCCAGCCAATCCTGAAAAATTGCACATTTATGTCAAAATTTTAAGTTATCAGGAAAGAAGATTTATTTTTGTTTAAAAACATAGCAGTTTGGCCATCTGCACGAGAATTTTGAGTCGAGCCGAAAACTTATTGAAAACCAAGTCATTAATCAGCGTCATGTAACAATGAAATGCTAATTTGGACATTATTAGAGTAATACAGTAGAACGTGTTTATATTTTTAATATTGTAACCCCTAGGTTAGGTTAGTTAGGTTTAAGTTAACGAGTTTCCTTCGCAAGCCTCCCTTGAATAACTGACATCTTGTTTCTCACTATGTAACAGTTGGCAAAATATTGGATGAACGTTAAGAAAGTGCTGTACAGAGCCCTCTGGTGGGGAATAATTTAATATACGTAAATGCGATGGCGCATTTTGCAGAAAACATTAGCAGGGGATAAATGAAGGTTTTCAAGGTATATAGAAGGAGTAGAAAATTAAAAATAAGAAGCGCGATAAGAATGTAGTAACAATTAATGAAGAAAGAGTACCGTGGACATAACCTAGAACGTGATTTAAAAACGTATAAATTATACAATTCTTTCTGTAGAGATAGACTTCAATATGCAGATTCTATCCATGATTTAAGGTAACCAGGAATTGTAAATCTAACAAATAATGCAGCATACACAACAATGAACATAGCCCCTAGTGCCACTTTTACTACCAGTTGCTTACGTCATCTACCTGCTGGTGCACTTGCATATCTCTATAATGAGATTATGATAACAGGTGTTTTGTTAAGTAACCAGAATTATTAATTACCTTATTAGCACCCAAGTGGAGGGAGTTAGTTTGTCGTTAAGTTGGCGATAGTGTTTTCTATGCTCAGAGACTGTTCATAAACTACAAATGATTGGGCATCACTCAACTGTAAAATACAAGTAGCACATTGTATCTTTCTAATTCCTAGTGCTTCTACCCAGTAACTATAGTGCCCGTTTCTTGCTTGATGGATGTAGCAAATTGCCCTTAGTAAAGATTCTTCTCTCTTTAACGTTCATAACCTCTCGTATACATTGCCTGTTCGGAACATTTGTAGTGAAATATAATCAATATAAGGTGGTGGTATTCCTATATGGAGTGTATAAGTGTGAACTAAGACATGCATATATTGGAATGACGTAATGAAATGACTATGAATACTCCCATGTTAGGTTTCAGTCCCTTAAATTCGATCTTGCTGAAAGCACAGATTTTTTCTTTTACTGAAAACGATTCAATTCCAAGTTCTTTTATCGTACATTTATTTTCGAAATCCACGATTTTGCATGTTGCATCTTAATAATACAGCACTACAGATTACGAATCGATTCGCTCGCTTTCGGCATTGTTGTGACCAAGCGACCCCCTCCTCCATCTGCCGCCATGTGCAGTGCTCGCATCAATCATGCGTTGATATCTTGTTCACGAAGGAATTTTTTCATCCCTAGTTATCAACTACCTGTAGGACTTGAATTGAGTATTCCTCCTTATTTTAACAGGATTTTTTTTAAAGCGAATTCCGAAGAAATATAGTTATTGCGTTTTTACCCTTTAACGATTTTTGAAACATTTCTTCAAATCTACAGCGACCCTTACTACTAGGTACCGAAAAAGACAGTGAAAAAAAAATATATGCATATGTAGATACATATAGTTAATCAGCAAATTTTGGGGGGAGGGTAACTTAAAGTCACATTTTTTAAAAAAATTAAAAAATCCTTTAGCGACCATATTTTTTCTTTTTCTCAACGAAACACTTCTTTAAAATAAATTGATAAAGATATTTTCTGAAAATCAGGGTAATCAAGCGGAGCCATTAGGGGGGATACCTGAAAAACGAGTATGGTTAGAGGGAAATTTAAAAAAAGCTCAAGCGCCTCATTTTAAAAAAAAAAGTTTAAACGGAAATCGGCATATGTCATTAAAATAACATTAGAAAAATAGTTTCTGAAAAATCAGTGAAATCAGATCATTTAGAGGGGAGGTGTGTTACCTAAAACACAAAATTTAACAGTCGGTCCTGGTGGTATAGTGGTAACCATACTTGCCTTCTAAACCCAAGGTCGCGGGTTCGAACCCGGCCAGGATCGATGGATTTTTTCGGGCGTAAAAATCGTAAGTATGGCTTCCTTCGGAAGGGAAGTAAAGCCGTGGGTTCCGTGTCGTACATTTACGGCACGACAAAGAACCTCAAGCCTGAAAGAAGAGGCCTCTGAGCAAAATTTGTCGGCCGTTTCACGCCCTGAATAGAATGGGACGCTGATGACCTGAGATGTTAAAGAGCGTCTGGAAATAAAAAATAAAAAAAATCAAAATTTAAGATTTGCTATAGCCACTCAATATTTGTTTTTCACAACGAAACTCGGTATGCATAATTTAAATCAAATAATAATAAGATTTCGTGAAAATCGGTGAAATCAGATTATTAAAAATGGGGATTTACCTGAAACTCAAATTTTAAAAATTACTTTAGCGCCATCAATATTTGATTTTTGCAACGAAAATCCATATATATTATAGAAATTAAATAAGAAAAGTATTTCTTGAAAATCAGGGAATTCGGGCTATTAATAGATCGAAGAACACTATGTCACCTTCAGGCACCTTCCTAATTGTTCTCACGAGGCTGAGTCGTCACAGATCTCCATAATTCCTAAGAAAGTGCCGGAGTGGGGGTTTATCTGAAACCCAAAATATAAAAATCGCTCTATTGCCACCAATATTTGTTTCTACCCCAAAAAAAATCAATATAAACAATTTAAATAAAATAAGACAAATATTTCCTTAAAACTGGGTAAATTAGTCCATTAGGCGTAGGATATACTTGAAAACCGAAATTTAAAATCTCTATTGCGTTTGCTTTTCTTTTTGTTGTTTTAGAATAAAAGACAAATTAACTCAGCAAATAAACTGTATTTATAACGATGCATATATTGCATATTTAACAAAATCATCGTCGTGAAGATAGAAATTGTGAAATATTAATCTATTATGCGTTCTAGAATTATATTTGTATGTAAGAGAGCTCTGTAATAATTTTCGGAAAGTTTGCATTACATGTTTTAATACAATGATATTAAATTAAATTTAAAAGCTAATGAAAATCGATGAAATTTTCGATTGTTAATTGTTGATTGTGTATATTTGCTTAGTGCACTGTAATTGTTTTTAAATATTAACATGTTTTTGCTTTATTTATTTTTGAGTAGTGTTTAACGCCCGTTTTTACTACTGAGGCACCACAGGCGGTAGACACTAATGATACATGAGATGAAATGATAAATTGGGAAAAGATTTTTTTTTAAGGAAGGAATTTTCCAGACCTAAGTTTAGGGTACCTCCCCAGCATTTGCCATTTATGAGGACTGAGGAAAACGTGGAAAAACCCCCAGTCAGGGAGGACGGTCCTGGTGGGATTCGAACCCCGGATCTCCCGCTCACGAGTCCGTGCCTTAACGACCAGGGCCACCCGTGGCAGCATTTTTGCTTTATTGAAAGTCCTCTTAAATACACAACGTAACTCGAAACGTCCTGTTATTTTCTCTATTTTAGTGAACAAAGATGATATCAAGGGCTCAGTTCATAAACATGGTTATATTTAAAAATGTTTAAAAATATTCACACAGTATAGCATTGTCTATCAGTGGTAACATATTTAGTTTATTTATTATAACATTTATAATTTAGTTATTATATCATCAATGTATGTGTTTTAAACCCAAAAATAGTAATGATAATTGTAAAAATGTGGTTTCTCTTTTGTGATATTATAAACATTCTAATTTTGTTTCCATAATACCACACAGTAATGCCATAACCTATATCATTAATTAATAAGGCCATAACTTGGATTTTATATCGACTTTTAAAGTTACTCTACTAGGTGAGGAATTCGCATAGTTAACGCAACTCCTGCGTGACTCAATTTTAATACCTGCTACCTCTGACTTGATCATTAGATGGTCGAGACAAAGCACCAAACAAATAGCCTACAAATTACACTTAAACACACTAATAAATTTTCAATATACTCTACACTAACACGACTTCCAAACAAGGATGCAATGTAGCCGCGCGGATGACAATAGTAACCCATTAAATATTACATGAACAGCTAACAATATTCTTGCAAGAGTTGAAATACAGTTTAAAATTAGGTACTGAGAATTTCACTATTAATTATAACATTGGAAATAAGTTATAAGTGGAAATCACTGTAGTTACAAATAGAGACCACATTTTCTGTGATCTGGACAGCAGTGTTCGGCACAAGTCATAAATCCTGGTGGAGTTCAAAACAATAAAAGGAACATCGAAACTGTTTCGTTGTACCGGTAACACGAAGTCGGCCGACAAAGGAAAAAAGCTTATTTGATATTTTTGTACACCCATCAGTATGGGATTATGCTAGCACTGATTCGCGACTATATTCTATACATTTCATGAGTATTGTGGTTAATAAATGCTTTCAGTTCTGAAGACATGCAGATAACGCATACTCAATTATCGTAATTCTGCCATATCCATTTCTCATTTGCTTCATTACCAACTGCTTGTTTGCCAGATCAGAAATTTTACACTCGCCTTGCAACTTGATTATCGCAAGTTCCGTTGCTGCAATAGGATAAACTGCATCACGGTCATCTAAATCCTGTGCTCAAACAGCGCCTCTTCATTTCGCTGACACCAACATCATACAAGAGAGATTAAGCACATTTCAGAGTGGACATTAAATGTACTGCTTGACAGTAAATCCAATTAACTGATTATGATGAGGGCAAACTATGTTGGACTGCCGAATAGCAAAATGAACTGCTCCAGTTTTCAGGTCACTGTACAATGTAAGAAAATGTTGGTGTAAACATTAGAAATGCTTTCAATAAGAGCAGATAAAAGCGAAAAATTTAACAAAAAAATAATATTAAGTTTAAAATGACATTCAGGGTGAATGTGAACTTTTAATATGAAAAACAGAGGAAACAATATATATAAAATACTAAAATAGAGGAAGAAAGCAAAATAAGAAACAGTTAATCTTAAAATGACTCGGTACAAAGTATCATTTTGACTAAAATCAATATACGCGAAATAGCATAAGCAAAACTTGGAAGAATTGCTTAACAAAGGACTGGTTTCCTGACAGGAAATATATTTAGGACGAAAGAAGCGTTCTGGATTAAAGTAAGCTATACAAAATAAATCTTCAAATAGAAATTAAAAGTCGATCAAACTTATAGCAGCACATAAATTGGACAATTATTTTTAAGAACTTTTAGTAGACATCCAGACCGCCTCCTTTTCCCGTGGCTAGAGTTGCTGATTGCTGGCTGGAAGGTCCGGGTTCGATTTCCGGCACCTACTTAGGAATTATGGAGATCTGTAACGACCCAGCCTCGTGAGGACAATTAGGAAGGTGCCTGAAGGTGACATGATGTTCTTCGATCACGAAAACCGCATGATTGGGGACCATCGGAGTGCCGGCATGGTGATCACATGGCCCCCTGCAGTACTGCCCTCTATCAATTAAGTCGTAAGTTGAAGGCAGAGGAAGCAGAGCTCTCTGCGGCAAGCCAAGTCTCACCGCCAAATGAGAAGAAGTAGATAACCAAAATAGAAAAAGAAGCAGGAAATAAATTTAAACTTAATATTAATATATTTAAAAAAGAAAACCAGAGAGTTGAGAATTGTACTGCGGGTTTAGGTAATATTTTTATGGAATTTATCAAATATGACGATCAAAATGATTGGAAATGATCGTCATGTTGCTTAATAAGATAAAATGAGATAGAAATACCAGAAGAGTGAAAAGTAATTTTACATGTGCTTCTATAACTTTAAATGCCGTTAAACGAATCCTTGTTTTTCAAGGATTTAAATAATTTTTCTAGGAAAGTTCCCAAAATGTCCCTTAAGTATCTGAATGTCCCTTTTCTAGATTATTCAAAGTAATATTTGCTGTATTAATTTCAGCACACAACTCTACATTAGTTTATTTTTTAAAGAAGTTATATTCTGGTGTAGGCTAAAGAAATAGTTTTGCTTTTCGTTGCCTGGTAGCGCTGCTTTGAAGGCTTCTTGTATTTTTTTTTTTTGTTTGCACTTGATTTTTTTAAAAAAAAGACATAAATCTTGAAATTATACCCTAATATCGGAGGTTACATGTATGTAATTTTGGCATAAAATGATCCGCCTCACAATCCTAAATTTAGGATAATTTCTACATCTGATAACTGATTTTTCAGATATTCACTGCAAGGATATTTTTGCCCAGTATTTTTTGCTTAATGTAGAACGCTAAAAACCATACCATGAATTAAAGATGCATTCCAAGCTCACTATTTCCATACTGTATACCCTTAGATACACACACAAAAGTTAGCAACGGCCAGAAACCGTTACCGTTTCGGAAAACATCGGAAGCTATCGCAACACACGTTTAAACACCTTCAGTTAACATTCAAGTTATACCATAAATCAGAAATGCATGTATCGTGTGCTCTGATGGCTGGGCGTACAAAAATGCTCTCTAGTAATGAGAGTTACCTCGGTTCGAATTTTCATTATGCTTGCGTTTTTATTTGTCAATTTTTACAAGTAAAATTAATGTTTCATATACAGCGATATTTATACCCTTTCGGACAGCATGTATTTTAATTTTAAGGTGTTTATTCTCAAACACAAAAACGTAAATTAAACATCTTCGTTTTAAAAAGTCTGTCACGCAAATTAGGCGAATTTCTATACAAGTAGAGTGGCCTTAAAATAAACATAAAATCCAAATTATGGCCTTATTAGTTAGTAAAATAAATTGTTGCATTAATATGTGGCATTATTATGACAAGTTTTATAGCTAACTAATAAAAGAAAAACTCAACTATAATACCTTACTGGACTAGAATGCTTGTGTTTTCCCTTCAAAATCACTTGAAAATAAATGTCTTTAGTGAATATACTTTAGGTTTCAAAAGTAAGTGGAACAAAATTAGAATTCTTGCAGTCTATGTATTATGAATGAGAAGTCACGTTTTTTAGAATTATTTTCTTTATTACTGAGATTATACCACACAATTACTGGTGTAATATTGATGAAATGAAATATTTGACACTGACAGAAATATTGTGAGAGTATATTTTAAACATTTTTAATTGTAACCATGTTACTGAGCCCTTGATATCATCTATATATTCACAAAAAAAAAAAAAAAAAAAAGAGAAAGAGAGAAAAATAACAGAAAGTTTCAAGTTACATTGCGTTTTTAAAATGTTCATATGTTTCAATAAAACAAAAACATGTTACTGTTTAAAAACAATTACAATGTACTAAGCAAATATACACAATCAACAATAAACAATCGAAAGTTCCATCCATTTTCATCGAACTTGTAATTTCATTTAAATGTTATTGTTTTAAAAATATATAACGCAAACGTTTTCTGAAGGTTTTTAGAGAGCGCTCTTGCATAAAAATATGATTCTCAGTCCCATATTAGATTAATATTCCACTTTTGTTTGTCTTTTATTCTGAAATAATTGAAAGAAAATTAAACGCAATAGCGTTTTTTAAATTTCGGTTTTCAGATATATTTCTCATCCCATTTCCCTAATTTTCAGATACTACTTTTCTTATTTGACTTAAATGTTATATAGTGAATTTTGGTGTGAAGAAACAAATATTGCCACTAATAAAGCGATTTTTACAATTTGGATTTTCAGGTAAACCGCCAGTTCTAATGATCCTTTTTCTTTGATTTTCAGGAAATATTTATTATTTTATTTAAATAGCACATACCGAATTTCTTTGCGAAAAAACCGCAATTGGTGCCGCATGAGTAATTTTTAAATTTTGGGTTTCCGGTAAACCCCCACTCCCAATAATGTGATATCTCTGATTTTCAGAAAATATTTTTCTTATTTCATTTTAATGTCGTATAGCCAGGTTTCCTTAAAAAAAATTAAATTGCGGCCTCTAGAGGGATGTTATATTTTGCTTTAACCCCCACCCTTTAGATGTTGGTTTTGAGATATGTTCTCACTCCTAATGGCCCAATTTCCTTGATTTTCAGGAACTATTTTTTAAATTTTTTATTTAAAGCGTAAATTCCGAGTTAGTTGCGAAAAAAGATATATTGATGTCGAAAGAGTGCTTATTAAATTTTGGGTTTCAGGTAAGCCACCGCTTTTAATTGTCTGTTTTCACTGATTTTGGAAACTAGTTTTATTAATTTATTTTAATGGCATATGCCAAGGTTTGCTGAGAAAAAATATAAAATTTCGGCCGTTAGAACCGCGATTTTTAAATTTTGCGTTAAGTTAACCCCATCCTCAATGGTCCAATTTTGCTTGTTAACGAACTCAACAAATCGTTTGTTAATTGATGGTTGTGTGCCAAGTTTCGTTGCAAAAAACAAAAATTGCGACCGCTAGAGCATTAACATTTCTCATTGTCATTTTCGGTGCCTAGTATGTAGGATCGATGAAGATTTGAAGAAATTTTTCAAAATTCTTTTCATGGGTACAACCGCAATATTCCTTCGGAATTCGCTAAAAGAAAATATAAATTACATTAATTTAATTTAAATATTAGTACTAATAACCTGCGTATTTATTACTTTGTGTGTGTGTGTATGTTTTATATGACCAAAAATGTTTATTCAAGTAAATCTTTGAGATTTTAAGTTGTATTAACACGTGTATTCTAAAATTTATTTTTACTTGCAAAAAGTAACAAATTAACCCTTTGAAAGAGTGTTCATGATTATTTTATCTTTTTTATTTTTGTTTATTTTACTTTATTTATTTTTTATTTTGTTTATTTATTTTGTCTTAGGGTGTACAATAGCAAAGAACTCCAATTTTAATAATATTTCCAACCCAATTTCCACATACTTCTACCGACCATGGCGCAGTCTGGTGTTAATGTTAAAATTATAGAAGACCCAGAAATTGTCCCGCCGCAATACTAACAATACTTCTTTAATCATTATTTTTCAATATATTTAACAGATAGTAATGGAATGAAGGAAATAGAAAATCATACAATGAATCAGGATATAAAAAAAAAAGAATTAGAAATGCAACCAAGTCTACAAGGGAATTATAGACAAGAATTAATTGGTAAAACACTTAAAAAGAATGACACAAAATAGAATACCCAAAATATGTTAACATATAATTCCAAAGGAGGAAGTTCAATTGGAAGAAAAAAAGGGGGGAATAGATGGTAACAAAAATCAGAGTTAATACGTAATGGAGGAAGAAGAAGAAATATCCGAAACAGATGACTGTAGAAGATGCTCACACTTTTGTTAAACACTGCTAAGAAGCATTTTACAAACTTTAATCTATAATTCCGCCTTTTTATTTAAAATTTATCATAAGCTATGTTTTTTCACTATGCTTGCCACGTTTATATTCTGTTCTTCAAATTAGATTATTCATGCGTAGATAATCTAGAGTGCAGTAAATTCTTACAGGGTTCTTACTACGATATGCTTTGTTTTTTTTTTTCTTTTCTTTTTAATGGCGCAAGAGTGGCTTTGCTTTTATGTGAAATAAATAGTTGAGAACTATTATTATTGCTTTACGTATGCTTGTTCGTCATGTAATGAGGTACTTTCTTTGAAAGTTGCGGAACAAGAGGCAATGAATGCCGTTACACTCCTTTTATTGGGGTATGAGGGTAACATATACAATTCTTCTTCGTTGAGTGCATTTTTCGAGTACTAGCTTTAGCTTTCTCGTCTACTAACCTTCCAAATGCTAAACAGATTGCATCGAAACCTCTCTGTGCTTTCCGGCACTGCCAGATCTAACATACCTCATTATTACAGGTTTCTATTTACGCAGTTTTTTCACAATTGATAGAATATTGCTTTATCCACAAGATATTCGAGCAAATTACTGGCTTGCAGATCAGAAGCAAACAAACGAACAAACAAAATTTTTTGATTCTATGTAGAGTTTTACCAGGAATTCATCATGTTTGAAGTATAAAAAATGAAAAGTTAAGTGAAAGTTATGCAAAATATTCTTATCCTATTCCTTTCGCGAGTAATTTTACACCATCGATGCCTCTTCTGAAAATAGTGACATTAACGTAGGACAAAACATTACTAAAAGCCACATGTTCTTGTTTTAATCTCGTCCCGTTCTAACCCTGGATAGAATAGGGGCTGTAAAATTTGGTTTACTGAATTATATTTTAATACCGTGCCCTCGTTCCATTACACAATAGGAGTTTGCATACACTGGTGGAAATTGGTTGACATCCAGTGTACGCGCGATTCACGGTAAAGCGGGTTAAAACTCCGCTGACGTAGGCAATTAGGATTGCTCATTCGTGTTTATTAACACCTGTTTCTGCTGTATTTCTGTGGAAATATATTATTGGAGTATGCTAAGATGGAGATATCCGCTAGAGCAAAGAATATTTATTCATACTTATTAACATAAGAATTCGCACAAGTACGTAGGAGAAAATTACTTGCTCAATTTCCAGAAGTAACGCCTCCATCGAGAAGTGCAATGTTAAGATTGGTGAACAAAGTTCTAACCCAAGGTGTTTTCTTTGACAAGAGCCGAGACCAAAAGCGGAATTTTAACAGAAAAGAAACTTGATGTAATAGACTATCTATTAGAAATTAGAATCTTAACATGATTAGCTCAGCAAGTTGGTTGGTGTATATATCAGTAGTGCGTATATAGCCACTCAGCTGTTTTTTGTTACTAATGAATAACATAATAAACAAATTATACGCGTTATGGTTTGAAAAATTTAATTTTGGAACAGATGTAAGATTTTTTTTCCTGTTTCTTGTAAATTTGCATAAAATAAACCCTGATTACTTCAGCTGGAAGTTGTTAACTTTCCTTGGAATTATTGTTGTCGAATTTTCAGTGTAACTAAAAAGCCAAGTTAGTTCTTTGAGGATACAATACATTATGTCTGTGTAACTGACTTATGTTACACAACAACACCCGGAAATCAAGGTTAACCTCTATCAATAATTTTTTTCTACATTTAGATTCCAAAAAACAATTCACTTTTCTGAATGGATTTAAGCCTGGCAACTGCTTGCATTTTATTTTTACAGTTTTAATTTCGGTTTTATGCAGGACTGCACCTGTATTTCGGGTCAAAAAGTAGAACAGCGGGTTGGAACAATGTGTACGTAATGCGGAAGCGCAGTTTGAATAACCGAACTAACCCCGTGTCAATCAAAACCTTTTATAAACTAATCGAATCAAGTACGCCGTGACATTAGTTAACCTGCATGACAGCAAGTCGTGATGTACATTCTCTGTAGCAGCATTATGCAAGCTGCGGTTTGTTTCATGCTGCCATAATGTGTGTTTGTTGATGCAAACTCCACAAAATATTATTTTCCCTCAAAGTAGAGCTACGTGGTTGAAAAATGTTGTGAAACTCTTTATAGGCGCATTAGAACGAATCTTTAAAATGCGTGTGTTATGCTCTCTGTGCGAATGAAATGGCTGAAACAATTCGGTTGAGTTTTATACGAATTTATTGCAAAATGTCATCTCTTTAATAAAATTAACTTTTCTCTCACTTTTTCTACATTACGAAGAAGAGTATAGCCAAATAACAGCGGTTTTGTTATGTTTATATAAGAGGAAATAGGCCGTTAACGGAAGGTTCAGAAGGGTAAAAAAGTTTAAAATTCTTTTAAGTTTATATTTGACGTGTTATCTTAAATTTTATCGATTGATATTGTGAGAAATTTATTTGTTATGTTTATAATTTAATATAGACCAATTAGTTGCGTAATGTTTTATAATCTCGGTTTTTTTCTATATTTATTATCTCACATTTTGTATCCAATTGCTAATTTTGCAAGATTTTAAAAATAACACTTTTATTCTATAAAATGCCCTTCATTTTATAAATAATTCAGTGATTATTTTTAAAATCTCTACGTTTTTGTTTTATTTTTCACTTTTTCTCATAACTGTATGGTTAATTTGAAAAAAAATATGCTTGCTACTTATTTTTAATGTAATTTTTCACATAAGACGTATGTAAGGCATAGATTTGAAATCGGAATCGGATAGGAAAATTTGCGTCCAATGTCGACATTCACTCAAACCACGGACGATCAACCCGAAGATCCATGGCCGCTAGTTTCTCTTTTCAGACTTTTGAATACAAATCAGTGCTTTATTTTTATTTTCCACATAAACTCTTTTTGAAACGTGTGTTATTTGTTATTTACTTGTTCTCAATTTTTGATAAGTTTGCTAGATAATTTTAAATTATCAGTTTTTGGTTTTTTTAACCTATAAAGTTTCAAATGAATTTGGCAAAAAAATTTAATAATCACAATCTTTATAATTTGATTGCTTAATTTTTGACCGACAAACATTTATGGAGTATTAAGGAATACTGGTTGCGTGATTTGATATAAGAAATCCATATTCCCTGGTACTTTATTATAGTCATAATATATGTATGTATTTGCCCCTTGAACTGTAATAAATGACAGCTTTATGGAAACAAAGAAAAATAAATAAACTTGACTTATCAACTGGCATATGTATGTAGATAAATACTAAAATAATATTTGCTAGAGACCGAATCCTTGGTCTAATGGTAGCGTTTGCGACTCAGAGGTTCTGGGTTCGAATCCAAGCTGTCTGGAGAACGTTTTATTCGGAGTTTTACCTTACCCTGAAAATTTCAGAAAGCTTTGAGGTGCCAAGTACTCTGAGATCATTCGCGTCATCATTAATTCATTTCGTTTCATTCATCTCAACAGACTCTGTTGACAGATAGGAAGAAGGAAGAGGGAGTAGGTAAATTTTTAAACAAAGGGAAACAGCTCAGATCGAAAGAGGCAGACAATTGGAAAGAGGGGTACCATGAGTTACTATATTTTTGGAAAAACTTGTGCATATATGTGTGGGAATGTGGGTTATTTCCTTTTGGACTGTTCTCTTTTCTGTTTATTTTATTTATGGATTTCGAATTTTTCCTATAATTATATATATTTTTTCATTTATTAATTTCATTATTATGTACTGATTTTATCATAAGAATAAATATTGGTTTGTTTAATTTCATGTATTTCCTAGTGTATTGGAAACGCAAGTATAATCCCAGGAACCTGCGATGTGGGTGTACCTGATTTGTAACCAATATATTTTAAAAATAAAAATAATAAATAATAATAGTGAAGGATATAATGTGTTCTCAACTGATTATTTTCTAGCGTCCCCATGACTTCTTACATTGGTGAGGAGAACTCCCAATCATCAATCAGATTAAAACCTACTTGCTTCTCGAAATTGTGACAACCGGCCGGAAATGTTGGCCATTTTCCTTTACGGGCATTCTTTCCCCAGCAATAATCTATAACACCATAACAATTCAAACAATTTTTATGCCACAATATAACGCAATAGAATACAGCAAGCAAAATGTAATTTCATATTTGAAAAATACTAAAGAAATCTAACATTTTCATCAATAATTCAATGAGCCCCTTTTTAACGAATTATTGAAATCAGTTTTTCCTCCTGTATGACTCAACTTAAGTTGCATTTTTATTATTAATGAACTCACTTTTCTAATTTTAAAGTATTTAATATGAAAGTACTCGAGAAGCTATGCTTGAATGCTGTAAATATCTCAAGTTTTTATAGCAGTGCAATGAACTCCTTTTTTCCATGACCAAATGTTGAGCTGAAATGCTAATTCAGTGTGTTCAAGTTTCTGATACTGTTATCTTTCTTAGAAATGTGGAAGACATCTTTTGTATGAGGCTGCCGTAAGCTCTTTCACTAAACTCTGCTGATGCGAGTTTTGAACTTCCAAGAGCCATAATATCCCCTATCACTTGTAGTTTATGAACAGTCTCTGAGCATAGAAAACATTATCGCCAACTTAACGACACACTAATTCCCTCAACTTGGGTGCTCATAAGGCAATTAATAATTCTGGTTACTTAACAAAACACCTGTTATCATAGTCTCATTATAGAGATATGCAAGTGCACCAGCAGGTAGGTGACGTAAGCAACTGGTAGTAAAAGTGGCACTAGGGGCTATGTTCGTTGGTAAACAAGACTACTTTTGCTCTTTGATACCATTTATAGAATGGTGTGTTAGGAGCATAAATTGAAATGTTATAGAACCTAAAAGTATACATATGTAATTAAGTAAACAGTAATATTTTAAAATAATAAACGCTATGCTCTTCCTGAGTGGGTTTTTTTTTTTAATTTTTTTTTTATTCTGAATGTTCTAATGCCCACAGTACTCTTTCCTCATTAACTGTTACTACATTCGCATCGCGCTTCTCATTTTTAATTTTCCACCCCTTCTATATACCTTGAAAACTTTTATTTATCCCCTGCTAATCTTTCTGCGAAATGCGCCGTCGCATTTGCGTATTAAATCATTCCCCACCAGAGGGCGCTGTACACCACTTTCTTAACGTTCATTCAATATTTTTTCAGAGTTGCCAACTGTTGCATAACATTACTATAGTGAGAAACAGTCAGTTGTTCAAGCGAGGCTTGTGAATAAAACTCGTTAACTTAAACCTAACTAACCTAACCTAGGAATTACAATCTTAAAATTTAATTCCCAGGTTATGCTTAACTTTTACGAGGATTCCTGTATCTGCTGTCTTAAAACAAAGTCTCGACTTGGAAGGGATATAGCGCATTGCGGCGCTTTTAGGGAATGTGGGCGCTTTGTAAATAACATACATTTTAAAACTCTGGCTGTAAAATATACGAGAGGCGACGAATATTTAAGAGAGAACAATATTTACTAAGGGCAATTTGCTACATCCGTCAAGTAAGAAAAGGGTACCATAATTACTGGATAGATGGATTAATGAGAGGAATTAGAAAGAATTGGATTGGGATGAATATGGAAGAGCGGCGAAGGGGGGGGGGTGTAAGGAACAGCAATTATGGAGGAATGTTAGCAGAAAGCTAACAGGCAGGACAAGCAGCTAAACTGGCGAAAGGAATTATACATACATAACTTGAATTTTAAGGATCGACCAGGTATAGCTTGGCAAAACTGGCCAATGAAAAAGGTGATACAGTTTGCCCTCTTTGTGGAAATATGGAAGATTGGCAACATATACTAGCACATTGTCCAAACATAGAAAATAACGGGTGAACCTTGGAGCCAAGTTTACATACTCAAATAGGGGCAGGTTAGCATGCTGGGACTTGCTTGAGCAGAGAGAGTTTTTATGTAAATTTTTCCTAATAATACGCTGTTTGTGTTTAAACAATGTATAATTATGATGTACAGACGCATGAAACCGAAAGAGTGTTCGTTTTCATGTGATATAGTTATCTGCGAGTTAATTGTTGTTTATAAATATTTTCAAGTAATATAATTATCTAGGTGTTAATAATTTTCAATAAAGATAATTGACATATAGGTATTTTTCCTGCCAGTGTTAAATAAGGGCCTGGACCCTTATGAATGAAAAGTTAATGTACATATATATTTTGTAAAATAAACACCTTTATCTGCCCTCTAATTTAGGTTAAGTGTTTGCTATAATAAAACTACTTTACATCTATACTTGAGATCACTCCATTAATTTTCTTTTGGACAATGGATCACAGTAGAGGACCATAGTTTTATCTCCTGTAACAATGGTTTGCAGAACCTCTCGTTGCCATGGCAGAGTTCTAAAAATGCCTGACAACAGATGACCCGTTGCTGCTTTTGGACTGAGAAAAGCAGTCTAGGCACTCATCTTGCACTAACCTTATTCATGTTTAAATGTTCATGAATAATTCAAAAGACTGTTGTTTTAGAAAGGCCCAACCTTGCTGCTTTTTCTGTAACTTTGAGCCGCCGGTCTTGCATAATTTTTGCTTCCATAAGAGCGATGTTTTCAGGACTGAGCACCTCCAAGGGCCTACCTGCACTCTCTTCGTCTTCAGTGCTTTCTCGACCCATTTGAAAAAGTTTGGCTCATTCTTTTACTTTAGAATATGAGGGGGATGCTTCCCCCTATACACCGTTCAATCTCTGTTTAATTTCATTTGGAGTAAGTCCTTCTATTGTGAAGAACTTAATAACTCGAAACTCCATTTTGCACATGTGACAATCTTCTACACATAGACTTCTTTATACAACTATATCTGAACAAGTGAACACAGCTAAACAGAAGTTACAGCTGCAATTATTTACTTAACAGATAAGATATGACACCAAACAAGGATTTTGTGAAAGCGATAATTTTTTATCGGCGAAGCAGGAAACTTATGGACCTGCCCTGGTAAATCCTTTTTTTTTTTTTTTTAAGTGTTTAATTTTCCAAAAAGTAATTCCCGTAGCTTTGTCCCATTCATTGAAAAAGAAATTTATATAAATGAGAAATATCTGAAAATTAACTTTAATCGAGCACAAACACATTAAAATATTAGTTGAGGAACAACAGGCTAGAGGAATAAAATCAATTGAAACATGTTTAATTTTACAAGAAAGTGTAAAACAAAAGGACTAACTGGGTCAGTGTAAATAAAGAGACTTTTTGAAAAGGATTGCTGTAGGAGAATTGTAAAAACATAAATAATTACAAGGGAAATATTTTTCCAAATAATTGAGCTAAGTATTGAAGATATTTAAGTGCAAGTACAGTTGCTTTAATAGTATCAAGCCCCTAAGTTTATGTATAGATATGCACGCGGTAAGGAAAAATATATTTAACATTGTAATAATTTAATAAGGATGAAAAAATTTGCACTGGAACTGTAGTTGTAAAGTTGAAAGGATCAAGTAGTTCAGAGGGGGGGGGATAAAAAAGCAAATAAATAGGAAATTATTAGGTAATGTGGGTAAGAATTTTTTTTAATGGTGTTTAACACATATCTTAGTCCTAAAGCACCACAGGCGGTGAACATTGATAATACTGAGATGAAATGATAGTTTTTTTTAAGGAAGGAAACGTACCAGGCTTAAGTTTAGGATACCTCTCCGGCATTTACCATTTATGAGGACTGAGGAAAAGCTTGGAAAAAAAACTCGGTCAGGGAGCACAGTCCTGATGGGATTCGAACCCCAGACCTCTCGCTCACGTGCCTTTACGACCTAGGCTACCCGTGGCGGTAAGAAATTGTTGAAAGGAATCAATAAGCAAGTAAAATAAATTAAATTTGTAGTAAATTATGCGGTAAATTATTAGAGATGATAATTTTAATTGTGTGGGTAAATCCAATATCCTGCTAACCACAGTGCTGTGGGTATTGAATCAATAAGGCAATCAACAACTAAATTGAGACGAAAGAAAAAAATTATAATTACTAAATGTAAAATAGTATAGGATGATAAGCTAACTGCATACCTTTAATTTATTATATTAAATAAATTCATTCTTTCATTCATGTTCAGGATTTTTTGCACTTTGATCAGAATTGACTACCTTGCTCTTTATCACTCAAACAATGACATTTTCTGAACAATCTTTAGGAATCTACGTTCCTTTACGAAAAACTAAACAATACGATGGGGAATTATCGACTGTAATTTCCAGGCATAGAACAATATTGTATCATTATCACTGAAAACTCATACAACTACCAAAACAATATAATCTTACCCTATGACGAGTAATGATCTGCATCTTTACAATAGCATTACATCACCAGGAGCGACTAACCGATTATCTACCTGCGGCCATTTTGTCACCTTGTACATGAAACTGAACTGTATGCCAGACCCTAATGTTATTTCTAACTGGGGGTGGGGACAAATTATGGATGCTTACTTTTGAGAGCGTGAGGTACATGTTTTTCATCACATATATTGTGTATTACAGTACCCGTTTGTAGTTAATTCCATTTCGCACAGATATAGGAACAATAAACAAAACAAAAACCACCCAAAAGGAGTGGGGGAAGCTACAAAATTAGTACCGGGGAAAAGTTACATCACGGAGTAGTCAGATGTTTGTGTTTGCTCTTTCTATATATGAGCATAGCGAGGTTTTTATTATTATTATTATTATTATTATTATTATTATTATTATTATTATTATTATTTTACTGTATGTGGTGTTACATTGCAAGCAAATTGGATTTTCCCCAAACCGCTCGTTTTTCTCCTGTCAATGTGTTGTAACTGGGTTCCAAGGCCATGTCTATCCTTGTTTTGTAAAACTACATTAACGAAGCGCTCTAGTTATTTGGGACGCTTCCTGGTTTCAAGAGAGCTCACTAGAGCGATCTGTGACTGAAAGATGAAACGTTATAACATTTTTAGAGCACAGTGAAGAAAAAGGAAAACTATTTTTTTCCCCTGAATACAGGGTTTTATTTTAAAACTTTAGAAAATACCTCTTTAACATAAATAAGAAAGGGACTTTCAAATGGTACTAAATTAACTTTTTTAAATTTTTATGAATATCTGTATAATATATGCTGTAGTTATCGATTTTGTATTTTGAAATTATTTCCAAAATGTATTACATTAAGCAAAAACGAGCCCATAAAAAGCAATTTTTCTTCCAATACATTCTGAAAGTACAGATCAATTTGAAGTAAATAATTTCTTGACAAAAATACAAGTTTGAATACACTTTATATGTAATATAGGTATTTATTAAAAATATTTTATGCCATATTACAATCCAAGGCAGATATTTTTATATTATATTGATACCCATTAATTAGACTCACAATTTTATATTATATTGATACCGGTTAATTAGTTTCAAACTTATATATTATATTGATATCTGTTAATTAGACTTAACAAATTTTTTGATACTGGTTAATTAAACTCTCAATTTTTTTTTTTTTTTTTTTTTTTTTACACTCAATAAGATCATTACTCAATATGTAGATGTGAAGAGTGTCTGCATCCAAGTGTTTATATTGTATAGCATGTACTGTTATGTAAATTATATACTAATTTTGAGCCTACTGATAGAAACAGAATGGTGAAGTAGAAGTTATGAAATAGGTGTTTGTTTCTGCTAGTCAGGTTACAGCTACACCTTGTTGGCCAAATATAGAATGGAAAACATTTGTTAAGCGCACTCAGTCAGTAACAATTCTAAAGTTTTTCAAAAACATCTGTTAATGAATTTCCATGGAAGATGTTGTTATTAACTTTACACTACCATATAAAAACTAAACGTTATATAAAAAAACATTCTGTCAATAATATTAGCGGACATTGCATTTTAAGGGAAAATACAAATGGAGTAAGACAACCATTCACTTTATTCATTGTTCATATAACTATAAGCAAGCCTGTTGTAAGGTTTATTTCGATATTTTGGAGAATTGTTAAAAAATATTGCCGAATATTACTTAGTGCCTGACGAGAGAGGGAAAAATGTAAGGATAACTAGCAGATAAAATTATGGTGCATGTCGGTTGCAATGGAAGGAAAACTTTGTGGTAGAAATAGAGCTCCAAACTCTGAGTTAAACATGAGGAAGATGTGATATTTTAATATGTTGAATTCAGGGCGTGAAACGGCCGATAAGTTTTGCCCAGAGACTTCTTCTTTCAGGCTTGTGGTTCTTTTAGTGCCATAAATCTACGACAAGGGACCCAAGGCTTTACTTCCCTTAGGATTTATATAATTTAACAAATCAATCGAACCTGGCTGGGATTAACCAACGATCTGGGGTTTAGGAGGCAGGTATGGTTACCACTACACCACCAGGACCGACTAATATTGTTTTGAGAGTAAGATCTTGATTGCTCTTACAAAGTATACTAAAGCAAATTGAATTAAGTTTTGGATCTGCTAAATCATAGCAAACGGAAAAGAATGAAGAAAAGAAACAAATTCGTGGTTGTTCAGCATACCCTGCATAGTAATGAACAAATATCCTGTTTTCACCTGTTCTAACTGTGTGAGGCTCTTACTTGCATTCTGTTGCTTCTTAATAACAAAGTTCATAAGTTTTATATGCATCATTTCTGGCGCTAAAATTAGAATTACAATATTTTGTTAACTGAATGCTTAATAATTTCACTGTTGTCATTTGCAAGTTGAGACTTGTTCGGACTCCCCTACCGCAAAGTGCAGGTGACACTTGAACAATATGCTGCTCTGAAGATATATTTTCTCTCAACAAATCAGGTGAGGTCTATGCAACAGTAGCGGAGGCCTAAGTCGAAGAGGTTTAAAATGTTTAAAGGGAGAAGCCAAACAATTTCAAAGGAAGATAGACCCGGGTCATAGTTTGTGCTCCAGCGGAAGAAAACATGAACAAAGCTGCTCTCATTGTCAGAGAGGATCCTCTTATTACATTAAAAGCACTTTCATAACTTCTGAACATTGCACGGAGTGCAACCCACACGCTGGTAACTGAAAAGTTACTCCTGAGAGGTGTTTATGCACGGTAGCTCCAAGACTGCTAATTCCCGAACAAAAGAATGTTCAAGTGCGGTTGAAGATGATGTTACAGGAAGATGCGGAGTATCTTTCAAAGGTTATGAAACTCGGTTTCGTCCTTTCGCTTCTTAGAGCAAATAGAAAATTTCGATGTAAAAATCTCCATCATCACTGATAAAAAAATTAACAATTAAAAAAACTAGTTGTTTCTGCTGGGAAAGTTATTGTCGTCTCCTTCTCTCGATATTCAAGGAATGGTTTACCAACATACATTCATACCTGTACACACATCTGTAATTGGGCAATTCTAAACAGATGTCCTGGAAACTCTGCAATGGCATATTACCCGCAAAGGCCACATTTCCATGTAACAAGATGAATTCTGCACTGCGATAATGCACAGCCTCATATTGCAAGTGTTGTTCGTGAATATCTCACGTAAATCAATGAGGCTTGTGACTTTTCGTTTTCTCTAAATTGAACAAACATCAACAGAACAAGTGCGCATTATTTTTAAAATAATCACAATATAAAATTATATAGAATATTGCAAAAAATCAAAGTAGTTTTAGAGAAGGGATTTGAAAAACAAAGTATACATACAAAAGGTATATATTTACTGTTATCAAACCTCGAAAAAAGTTGAATGACTTGGTTTCACTGACATTTCTTTGTCTCTAACCTCCGCGTTGGCCTAATAAAGAATCATCTTCACCGTCAGCAAGTTCTCTGTACTCGTCACAAAAGAGCTCACAGGCTTTCCCAAAATCATCAAATGCTGAACTGAACGCTATGTGGCCAATGGCGAATATTCTGCAAAATTTTCTCCGGACGTTTCTTGAGTACCCCCCAGTCTCCTTTGGTTTTTTACATAACGCATAAAAACATTTTTAGAAAGATTGTTTCACTCGTGATCCAGAGATTCATTATGAACAGAGCCTGCAAGTTCAGGCATTTACTTTGGTTAATGTAGGCAAATAAAAAAGACACTTAAAATGCTGAAAACAGGCATAACATGATAGGGATATTTATTAAAATGAAAAAGAGAGTATCATTACTAATTATAAATGAAAATAGGTGTTTAATATACTTAATTTCTTTATCACATAATTACAGTGCTTAAGCTTAATTTTCTTCGTTACAAGCAACAACAAGTTGACTTTTCAAGGTATCAACTGTCGTAGTCAACCGCTTGAGAACATGTTTCATCATAAAAAAGTACATTTAACTTCCACTGAAATGATCGGAGCATATTTAAAACAAACTATTTCAGAAGGATGGCATACCAATTACTACAGAACATTCATCTTTCAGGACACCATGGAAATATTGACCAAGACAAACTGAAATAGTTTTGAATAGTCCTGGCGAATGAACAAAAGATACGCAGTGGATTTTGGTGTAGTTCATTTTCTGTTTATGCGTTTATAGGGGAATCAGGTTAGTATCTCTCTTACTTCCATACTGAACACATTAGAGGGACGGTTTATTGCACAGTTAGGTTATCTCCACCACAGATATCGTAGGATGTCTTCGCGCAGATTGATACAAGCTCATTTACCATACGGAAGTGTATTCATTTCTATCTAACGTTAAATATATCCACCCAGATAGAAAAGACATTTCGCGTAACTTCTGGACTCTAATTATGAACTAAAGAGTGTGCTTCTACACTAATTAACAATTGATATTTGCTAAACTTGTACCAAAATCTCAAATTATCATATTTTTATTCATCTTATTTAATACACATATTTATTGTGTTATAAAATATCTTTGACGATAATTTATGTTCTTGTGACACAATTTTCAAGTTTCATCTCTGTTTATCTGTAGTCTGCTGTATCCCCAAGGGTGGCCGAGGTTGTTAAGGCGTGGACTCGTGAGCGGGAGGTCTATCCTTCCTGACTGAGGTTTTTCCAGGTTTTCCTCAGTTCTCATAAATGGCAAATGCCGGGAGGGTACCCTAAACTTAGGCCTGGAATGCTTCCTTCCTTAAAAAAATATCCTTTCCCAGTTTATCATTTCATCTCATGTATCATCAGTGTCCACCGCCTGTGGTACCTCAGTAGTGAAAACGGGCGTTAAACACCATTAAAAAGCTATTGTGTACATTATAGATTGTAGCTAAGTGAAACTGTTGTGCGTTTTTTACAAAATGTGTGTCGGGGGTTTTTCCAACGTGTGCTTTCTGCGGTATTATTAGTAGTTTCACTGTTGAAGAAAGCGTAGCACTGCAGTGTTTAGTTTATCGTCGAAGAGATGCTCACTGCGCGAGAATAACGAAGTTATGTCAAAATAAAATGTGCACGGGGATGAAACGTCCATCAATGTCACAAAGGGCTATGAAGGGCGTATGGTAATGTCACATTATCTTTCAGAACGCTTTTAGTTGACTCGACACCTTTCAACACATTTCACAGTCTATTCTGGCCTTAACAGTTATTTAAACACAGGCAGTGTATGTATGAAAAAGAAGGAAAGAATCCCTAGATGTGTATAATGATCCTATTTTTGCTCTGGTTAAAGAGCGTTGAATTGTGAAAGCATTAATTCTACTTTTCGGTTATCACCAACAATCAATTAACATTTATACTAATCCTCTGTTAAGCTAAGCGGCATCATTTCCGCCTAGAGTGGCAGAAACTTCAGTTGAACAATGAGATTAAAAACCGTTCATGTCCAATTCCGATTAAAATTTAATAGTTCCATTTGCTTTACTGTTCTCCACAGAACTTGAACTTAAACCAAGGAGTGCATAAGTTATTCCGAAGCATCGTTAACTTTAATGTTTACTGCTAATATTATTAGGCTTAATAATGGCTTATATAGGTAGCCCCCCACAAAAAAGTAGCATTCAAATAATTCTTACAAAATAAAATGATAAACATTGTATTACATGAATTGGAGAAGTACAAAGCAGTTCAATACTGTGACGGGTTGTGTTCAATATACGGGGGTAGTATAAGTCTCCGTCCTTTCCGATAAGGATTATCGTCTTCACAAAAGCCTTATACGGTGTCATATCTTATCTGTTAAGTAAATTATTGCAGCTGTAACTTCCGTGTTCACCTGTTTAGATATAACTGCATAAAGAAGGCTATGTGTAGAAGTTTGCGACAGTTCAGAATAGAGTTTCGAGCTGTTATTAAGCTCTTCGAAGCCTCCCTCTCATATTCTACCGTAAAAGAATGAGCCTAACTTTCTCGAATGGGTCGAGAAAGCATTGAAGACGAAAAGCGTGTAGTCGGGCCCTTGGAGCTGCTCACTCCTGAAAACATCGCTCTTGTGGAAGGAGAAATTATGGTGGCTCAAAGTTGCAGAACTAGCAGCAAGGTTGGGCCTTTCTGAAACAACAATCCTTCGAATTATTCATGGACATTTAAACATGAATAAGGTTAGTGCATGGACTTCTTTCCTCAGCCCAAAAGCAGCAACGAGTCATTTGTTATCAGGCATTTTTGGAACTCTGCCGTGGCATCGAGAGTTTCTGCAAACTATTGTTACAGGAGGTGAAACTATGGTCCTCTACTATGATCCCTTGACCAAAAGAGAATCAATGGAGTGGCGTAAACCTGGCGAAGCACCGCCTCTAAAGGCCAAGGTCACTCATTCATTTTAAGTCTTCATTGACTTCAAAGAGAGGAACACCACAGTAAATGGGGAATACTATGCTGATCTACTGCACAGACTACGTGCTTCCATTAAAAAGAGAAGGCGATGAAAGCTGAGTTGTCGTGTGCGCCTTCTTCAAGACAACGTGCCTGTGCACACAGCTCTTGTTGCAAAGGAAGCTGTGAAGAAATGTGGCTTCAAGGAGATCGACCATCCACCCTACAGTCCAGATCTAGCTCCGAGTGACTATTTCCCCTTCTCAAAACTCAAGATGGACCTTCAAAGAAGGAAATTTAAGTGTGACGAAGAAGTAGTGGAGCTGTGATGTGAGAAGTGTATTGCAATAAAGGGTAACTATATTGAAAAGTGATGTATAGTTTTTATCTTTATCATACCTGAAAATGGTTAGACCGGAAACTTATGGACCTGTCCTCGTATGTCAGGATCCTGAGTATCTGCAAAACTGGTGTGTAAACGAGTGTGATGTGCAGAGCCTCAAAGTTCTGGCATTTATTTTCTTTAAAATAGATATGCAAAAAGATACTTAAATACTTAAAATAGGCATTAATATAATGAAAATAGGTATTTAAGATACTTAATAATCCCTTTATTACATAATTAAAGTACTTAAGCTCACTTTTGCTGGTTACAAGCAACATTAAGATGCTTTATTCAAGGTGTTAACTTCCATAATCAGCCGCTTGTCAGAGGGAAGCTTTTCCATCATGGAAAAAGAACGTTCTATTTCTACTAAAAATGATTGGTTCATATTTAAAACAAGCTATTTCTGAAGGACTCAGTACCAGCTACAACAGATCATTCACCTTTCAGAACATCATGTAAATGTTGATCAAGACAAAGTAAAGTCATTTTGAATAGTCCTGGCGAATGAGCAAAAGATGCATAGTGGTGAATCGAAAATAAAATATAGCCATAAAGGTACAGTAGTAAGTGAAAACACAAAACAAATCAGAATAGAGTGGAAGTGAATGACTTAATCTAAGATTTTACATTTAATTAATTTATGGTGTACTTTTAACAGCTATAACCAATAATAAAGAATATAGCGAATGGCA
Source organism: Metallyticus violacea (assembly GCA_030762175.1). NCBI lineage: Eukaryota > Metazoa > Arthropoda > Insecta > Mantodea > Metallyticidae > Metallyticus > Metallyticus violacea. Next base: position 26,728,142 of record CM060845.1, on the reverse strand, counting down.
CAAATATAGCTTTTTTGTGCGTGATTATTTCAAATAAGTAAGAAATGAATATTGTTGTTCCATTTTCATTTCCATTCTACGGAAAAGTTTAGATTGTCGAAAAACACCGATGTGGAACAGCAGAGGATCTGACCAGGGTTAGTGGTTTGGTGGTTGCAAGCCAAAACGTGAGCATGACTTCCGACTGACCATGGTTGCTTGTTGTTTTGTTCCAACTGCTGCTCTTGCACTATTTTGCGGTGCGTTAGCTGAAACGGATATGCACGGCGGATGCTGGCCACGAATGGAAAAAAAATCACCAGGAAGCTCTTTTTATTTCAAAGCATTCTGGACGAAATAAGAGAAAATTTAATGTACACAATGCTATGCAAAAGGATTCTAGGCAGCTGTTTTGTTCGCAGACAATTGGCAATTGAAAATCGAATACGTACCCAAAAAATAACTTGAATACCAAATTTTGTTGTTGTTATTATTATTATTATTATTATTATTATTATTATTATTATTGCGGTACTTAACATTTATACAGTCCCTTTAATTCAGGGCGTGAAATGACTGATAAATTTTGCTCAGAGGCCTCTTCTTTAAGGCTTGAGGTTCTTTTACATACCGTAAATCTACAATACGAGTTCAACGGCATTGTTTCCCTTCTAAAAGAAGCCATACTTAGCATTTTAACGCCCTAAAATAATCCATGGACATTGGCCAGATTTGAACCCGCGACTTTAGTCTACATAAATGATTGTCAAAGTTCTTGCATAACTTAACAATAAATATGTGAATTGAATTAAGAAAAATAAAAAATGATGGTTTGAGATTTTGATACAGCTTTAGTAAATATGAACTGGTTAATTGGTGCTAGCAACCACACTCTTCAGCTCTTGCTTGTAATGGATATCTTACTAGCAACGTTTCTATATAGCGTTTATCGGCGGCTTGTAAAAAACTCAAAATAGACCCTGATGCTCAAGAAGCGTCCGGCAAAAACGTTGCAGAATATTGGCCATTGTGAGTGCACCATGGTGTTTAGTTCAGATTTTGTGGAGTTCCACACACGGGTGGAAGAGGGTTATAGCCCAGTTTATTTAAAATAAATCCTGCCCAGGCGTCACTTTGTCCACCACAAATCTTAATTTATGGCCACTGGGATCGAATTCGGACCGCCTCAGTGGGAAGCGAACATTGTAACCACTCGACCATGGCGGTGCCTGCCTTGTTGAATGTTTAACCAAGAGAGAGACTTGAAACGATTTAGACAGCTGATGAAGGGAATTGAAAGAGTGCATAAAGGAAGGTTAAGAACCACTTGAGGGATATGGATAGATAGCGGGCAACTGTGCAATTCGTGGAGATGATTTCGCTAGAGGGACAATCGGGATTAAAATCTGAAAGAGGGTGGAGAAGCATACCAAAACAGTAGCTCGCTTGGTTCATACTAGGGGCATGATAGATTATCAAAAGTCATCGATGCGAATTTTCCCTGTCGGCAAGGAGGGAGAATCATGGACACACATACTGAGTAAAAGATACGGAGTAATGGTGAGAAAAGTACAGCCCTTTGCGAGATCGAAAAGAGGGAGAGGACATGCCGAGACTTGCTGGCAGGCAAGGAAGATGATGAGAGATTGGGTAAGTTGAAAATGATGCAGTTCAAATCTGAAAAGGTTGATTTCTGGGAAGAAGGGCGGAGAAAACAAATTTAGTGAATTCTAGTTTTGTGTAACGTATTATTGTTTATTTCTTGTTTTAAGTTTTTTTTAATAAGACCTTACTGTACAGGCCAATGCCTTTTTGCGACTGCAGTCTGGAACAGTAGCGAGGAAAGTCGACTCGTTAAGATTTTAATAGTAGGGATTACTTTAGATATTTTACTTAATACTTAAATTCCAATAAATTTGTATAAAACAGAAATTGAGATGGAAATATAAAGAAATAATCATACTACGTCAACAAAATGTCAATATCAAACGGCTGCCTCAAAGCCCCTTACGGGGCATATAGTCTTGTTAGCTCATTTGGTTAGAGCAACGTGGTAATAATGCGCAGATCATGGGTTCGATTTCCCTCAGGTAAACTTTTTCTCTCTTGAAATATTCATAATTTGTCTGCACTGAACTTATTACAATAAATTTTACTTTTTCGTTGGTTAGGTTAGTTAGTTCAACAAAAAAATAATAGAATATTAACAAAAAATAATACAACTCCATACTAACACTTTCTAACTGTTCAACCACCGTTCGGGCAGAGTTCGGCTTTCTCCGCTGCCATTCGCAACTTAGTCGCAGCAAGTAGTCTGTTTGTAACGTCAAGTTAAATATTTAGTTACATCCGTGCGCCAGGTCCTATAGCAAGGTTAACACTGGAATAAATACACTCCTGGTACTAATGTTGCGGACCCTATATTTCCATTAATATATTGCAAATAGTTAATACCTTGATACTTCATCTATTACCTTTTATATATCAATGAAGACTGGGTGTTTGTGCTTTGAAGAGTTTTGACAAAAATGGTAGCTAAAACGCTTAGAGCACTAAAAAGAATAATTATTGTCATGTATAATATTTTATTACTTGATATTGAGACTTGGTCCCGCATATCGATAGCCTGCAGCGCTGGTGACCGGCAAAGAATCGCTGCTAGCAAACAATGTATCGATTTGCGGTAAAATTGTGACTTGACAGAGTAGAAACCGACAACAGCGAAGCGACAGAACCGCACTTGGTGGCAATAATTCCTCTTTCCTGGTCATTTAAACCCAGCGCAGTCGTGCGTTACATTTATTTACACAAGTGGTTTATCTCCACGTAGTATTAGCTTACCAGCGGTAGTATCTAAAAGGCATCAATTAACGCTCATTCCTAGCGTAATCAACCTGTTTGACCGAGGTAATTTCTGCTGTGGTTTAGGACACACAATAAGTTTAGGCTTTGGTTATAACAGAGGAATCTGAACGTTTATCCCCCCAAAATATTTTTAAATAAATGGTCTTAAAATGAATTATGAAATTTTTTTAAGTATCAAAAAATACACATTTTCATGATTTACCATCATTTTCGTTATTTTGTATGACGTGCAATATTTCGGTGGTAATCCATAATTGTTTCCTAGTTAGCAAATGTCCGTTCTGTCTTGACCTTTTCTATGTTGTTCTTTGTTGCGTGTTTGAAGACTCTAACTACTTTTGTACTAGAGTTTTTTTATAAAAGCCCTCCCCCACTATCTTACTTTAAAAAACAAGTACTGTAAAATTAAAAATGCAAGGTGCGGAAAAACAAAAAGTAGAAAATTGAAAGGCAGAAAGGCGGTACCAAACTAAGCATTTTGAGGTTAGGAACACGAGATCACAGATACAGAGTAATAACAGGAGCACATGATCATATTGAAATCTGACGTTATGAAACATCTTCATTTGCCATTTAAAATGAAATGTAACTCCCTGTGTGCGTACTGTCTCAACTATTGAGTACAGGTACACATTTTATTCAATAATGTTTAACACCCGTTTTAACTACTGAGGCACCACAGGTGGTGATACAGATAATACAAGAAATGAAATGATAAATTAGGGGAATGCTTTTTCTTTTTTTAAAGGAAGGAAGCGTTCCAAACCTAAGTTTAGGGTACCTCCCCGGCATTTGCCAGTTATGAGGGCTGAGGAAACTTTGTTAAAATCTCAATCAGGGAGAACGTCCTAGTGAGAATCGAACCGCAAACCTCCCGCTCAAGAGTCTGCGCCTTAACGACCTCTGCCGCTCTTGGCGGTCTGATGCACAATGAGAAATTAAACATTACATGCGTGTACTTAATTAATGTGCTCTACAACACACCTTAAAAATGCAGAATGGAGAAAATCAAATGTTTGTACATATTCATGTTTAAACATGTCTTAAAAAATTCTGACTGATAAATCAAATGCTTTAGCTTCTTAAAGTACAGTTGCAAAGAAATGTCAAAAAATGTTTAAAAAACAACAAAATAACGAACTATTTTTCTGCTTAATTAACGTCAACATGCCGTAACAAATGTCCAATATGACCATCATTTTCATGTTGGCAAGCGATGTGACAAAAGATCGATTAGTTCACTGAAACACATCAGCAAATCTGCTACTGCTACAGCTAAATCTTTTAAACCTTCAACTGGTGCTTCATAAATTCAAAACCCGCATTACGATAACATTTACTATTAATAATTGTTATAAAAAGGCATTTCCCTTATAATATGCAAAAATTTGAATCACTTACATCCTTGATGATTAGAATTAAATGTTTTTATCCATAAATAGTACAATAGACATGCAAAAACATTCAATAGCGCACGAACAACAACTCTTTTAACATTTTGGCCTTTACTAGACCACTGCTACACCTTGGGGGGACCAAATTCCGACACCCTTAGCATTTTTAAATAAGTTTTAAAGTATTATAGCAGTTTATTTTGAATCATTTAACAATCTCCACCTACAGGCTTCAAAACACACATAGCGAAAGACTCCGCCTCGCCGGCAGGGATGTCCAGCTGCGCTACATTGTTTGGGTGATATTCACAATCCCAAACTTCGATTTTGGGAAGTTGCAATAGAAAGGAGCAGCTCATTTTTTTGCATGGAACCCCCCCCCCCCACATAACTCACGGAAGGTACGTTTCGGCATGAAAACCTTCCATACTTCCCTAGTTAGCAAAAATTCGGGATAGACAAATTCCTTTGGACAGTTGAAGCGATTGTGACGGACTATCAAAAATGGTTTCTAGCATGTCTTTGAAGTCTGGTAGAAACGCTGGAATAGATGCATTGCATCCAACGAGGACTACTTTGAGAAAGGGAGGACTAAAGTTTTGTTGAAAAGATATCGAAGATTATGTTCAGGATCGGCAGTGAATATTTGATCGCCGGGAAAACAAGGTGGTAGTTACAAAAGTTTTATTTTCTGTCATTCTTCTATAATCTTATTTACACACAAATTAAAGATTGGCATCCTTATTCTATTAAGGGTATACTCTTCTGGTAATCTTCACAGAACGTTAAACTTGTTTCGTCGTAAATAGGATTTTGACTTAATAAAATAGTATCAGTTGTAAATTTGTTTATGCAAAGAAATCAGTGATCAGTGCATTTATTGATTCATTACAAAATCATAGAAATAATTGTGTCTCTAAAACTAAGAACAATAATTTTATAAAAAAAGTAGTATATAGGCACACACGATTATCAAATTTCAGATTGCAAATACAAAACGTATTTAAGCAAACGAATGGGAATAGAAAGAGTAGGAAACAAAATCCACGCGTCAAGTTTGCTCAATACTGCGAAACATTTCAGGCACGAAGTGAGGAAATGAAGTGTAAAACAGGAGAGCGCCCTCCCCCGCAAGTCTGTACATTATGGTAGGATATGATGATGTTTTTACTCTATTGTTGATGATGCTAACGTAAACTGGTTCTTGTTTGCACCAGCACACAAGATTTATCACTACCGTAACGTGTCGACCAAAAGGAAAACAAAACAAGAAAGGCGTAAAATAGCAAATCAGATGGTACATTTGAAATAAAGTAATATTTCCATTTTTATAAAGAGAAGAACTTAAAAATCCTACTAAAGCGGGTCGGTCTTGGTGATCTAATGGTAATCATTCATAGACCCAACATCCCGAGTTCAATCCCAGCTAGGGTAGTTTTTTTATGGCTTCGTTCGGAAGGGAAGTAAAAGCCTTTGGTTTTATGTCGTAGATTTGCGGTATGTAAAAATCGCATTCCTAAAAGAAAAGGTCTCCGAACAAAATTTATCGGCCGTTTCACACCACGAATTAATGGGAAGCTGATGATAAAAGGAGTCCGTTAATAAACTAAATAAATAAAAATAAAAAAAAGATAGGTACTAATCATGAATGTAAAATTATGGTTTATGGTTACCCTGATGGTACTAATAGTCCAAGCACTGTGATAAACGTAAATTTAACTTTGGTTTACTTTTGATTACATTCCTTTTACTTAAGGTTTTATCATTCAATTTCATTCCACAGAGGCGTGATAAAATGACAAACCGAAAAAGAGCCAGGGGCAATAAAACAATCTGTTGTCTGATAAAATTAGAGGCATGTTCAGGGACCGATGTTGGCCCTAATCTGCTTTTATGTAATTTAATAGAATCCTAATAATTATGTAGAAGCAAATTTGAGGAATTGCCTTTTGTACATCATGAAAGATGTCTGCTATTGCGAAGGCATCGTTCAACAATCGTTTGCCTTCGACGTTGAAATATAAATGAATGCCATTGGAGCTCTAAGCGGATATCGGCATAAAATGAAATAAAATGAACGGTGTGACCTACAAAGTCAACAGAGTCCGTGTCTTGCACAAGAACAATTTCACTGCAATATATTTCCTTTTCCATCGCTGGATTGACCCAAAGGAATGAAATTATTCCGTTCTGCAGACCGGAAACAGTCATAGAGCCCTCTAGACCGGAAATAAGAACAAGAACAAATAGGAACAGAGCTCAAAACACAAAGGTCACATAAAATGCCCACATTATCCATCATGAATGGCTTTCTAACGATGAGATAGTTCGTTAGTGTTTTCCACTTGATGTTAAGTCAACCATGGCTTAATGAAAACAGACCCAAATAATTTGTGCTGCATAGATCCCTGATATCCCTCGGGAATGATGAGGAAGGGAGTTTGTTGTTGACATTGGCTCCGCAAACAGGATGGGGTTAATAGGTGGAATCGCCAGCCCGGCTCTTGTGAATGGGATGGAGAATGTATAATGGGGAGGGAGGGACACAAGTCGATATTGTTAGCTAAACAGAACCCTGTAAAACATCGCTCCGAAGGGAATCGATTATTATCGAAACGCACGTACGATGTGAAATGTTCCAGCTATTCATGGTTGTTCCTTGTGCGCTAACGTGCAATAACCCGTTACGGCTATGCGCGAATTTAGGATGAGGTTATCGATATTCGATCTCTCGATTCTATTGATGCAAATCATGGTTGATATAAATATGTTGAAGAAATCGACTGGGAAGTCGAGTTTTGCTTTGAGGAAATTATATGATGTTGTACAAAAGTTTATCACACAACTTGTAGCACAAGCGCTTTCGTTGGGCGTGAAGAACACGTTATTCAATAAGAGACACCTATATTTTTCTCGAGAACACCCAACGTTGTATTCTGAGCTGTGCGACGACGTTATATTCAAAGTAGCTATCTATGCAACTCCTAGGGTTAGACCGTATGTTGAAGTTTACTTCCTGAAATATAAAGACAGGATACACAATGAAAGCATAATTTTATTTGGGTAACGAACTCAAAATAAAATGAGGCCGATATGATATATATTCAGTGAATTCTCAAAATAGATCGGATCAAGCGTGGATTAGATTGAGGGTATGACAATTGAGGTTGGGCGGAGAATATGTGCTTTATGTAAACACAGAAAACCGAACAGTGGAGAATGACTGCACTTGGGGCTAAGTTTGGCAGGTCGAATAGGGATAGGTTAGCATGTTGGGATCTGTTTGCAAAGGAAGACAACTGGCCAAACCCTGGCTCTTTTCTATGCAAAGTACGTGGAATTAAAGCACGTTGTTGGATTAGGCGGGTTCTTTGAGTCTAAATTAGCATTGCAATGTCTACTTATTTGATAGGGGATCTCCTTAATTTTAACCATGTCTACTCTTCTATTTCAAAAATTTAAGAAATTTAGTCATTTTCCTTATCTTTTATGATTTTCCTTTAAAATACAATTATCATCCTTTTATAAATGGTATTTCATTTTTAACAATAGAATTGTTTATTATTTACCGCGAGCTAAACACTGGATGTGTGGAATCAAGGGACAAGGAGAGAGCAAGTGTAAATCCTAAGAGTATAGGTTTCCTAAAATGAACATGTACACAATCCGCTATAAATTGATATTTACGTTTTTTTTTTTCTGCTGGAGTCAATGGAGATTTGTCACCATTACAGTGATTTATCCGCCCCTACAATTTATATTTACGAAAAGAAGGCGAGCGTAGACCGTCAGACCGTAGCGAGCAGCAGTAAACCACTGGGTTCACCGGTTTCTAGGATTTACCCGAGGTTAGTTTTAAGGTTAGTATGTCTATATTAGTTAATTGCGAATTCCAATAAGACAATGCACAGTAAAAATTACAGTGATTTACCCGCCCTCTAAACTCTTATACCCTTGTCTAACACATGCAACATTTACACTGTTGGAGATACTGGAGCTGCTGCTGCTGTAGTGCAGTTAAGAGACGCGTCGCTCGGGATTGGAGCTTTAGCAACTCCGAGATGCACTCTACGGGTAACGGCATGTCTTCCGCACGGCTGACTTGCGATTAGCATAGACAAACTGTTCCACTTAGTTCGGCGTCTGTCAGTTGACAGTTTATTAGTTGAAACATTTAACGTGTATATCCAGGCGAATGAGTAATACGTTTATTTTTAAGTGTTTTAAGATTTATGTTATCAGTGGTTTTAAGTGCTTTCACATTATCGGTGTTTTTCATATTATCAAGTGTCGGTGCTTATAAGGTTGCATATTTTACAATAAAAAATCCGGTAATAATGGTATAAACATGAGTTCAATGGCAGGAAAGAAGAGGCAATATCCACAAATTTACCAATGGGAAAGGGAGAAGGAGGAAATTTTCAAGGGTTGGGTTACGAAAAATGGGAAAGAGAATTTATTTGCATATTGTAAGATTGAAAATAGCAACGAACTCGGAGTAAAAGAATTTTGCATGCGCGCAATTAAAAATATTCAGATAACAAATCATTTGACGAAATTTGTTTGGTGGATGTTGAGCCTCCCACAATCAAACGCCTGTAGAAAGAGTTGTGTGTTCGGGAAATCTGATGAGAGCGAAAATTATGAACATGCCTGGCACTAAAACGGTGAGCGGATCCTAAACACAGAGACACTAACAATAGTGTTTCTCATTCAGTAATAAAGCAGGTAAAAGTGTAAAATCATGACGAGGTTTTTTTTTAATAATGCTTAACGCCCGTTTTTAATACGGGAAAGGATTTTTAAGCAAGGAAACGTTCCAGGCCTAAGTTTAGGGTACCTTCCGGTATTTGCCATTTATGAGGACTGAGGAAAATCTTAAAAAAAAAAAATGGTCCTGGTGGGATTCGAACCCCAGACTTCCCGCGCATGATTCCGTGCCTTAACGATCTCGGGCATTCGTGACCGTATGACCAAGGTGATGAAGACTAAAGCGTCAGTGGCAGATGAAAGAAAGAGCAAGCTTCTTCTTTGTAAATAGGGATGTTATTAAAAATACCATACCCAGCATTTAAACAAATAATTTATTTAGCTGTACATACCTATAAGTTTTAATTGGTTTAAAATGTTTGGAAAAATAATAACCTGAATTATGTTGCCTATTCAATTCTCCTGTAATTTTGCACCGACATCTGTATTTTTAACCTTCTGAGTTGGTAAACACTGGTTTGAATGTGCGCACGCGCAAGAGCAAGTGATTGTGTATATAAATATATATAAACAAATGTGAGCACGCGCATATTTAAATGTTTGCAGTTGATAATAGTAATTATAAATTACTTAATTTGAAGTGTAATTTCTTATTCTATAAGTATCTCAGTAATGAAAGACCTGTTACAATGATGTTATATATTTGTAGTTGTAAAAATATTTTTTTAATTGAATTTAACGCCAGTTTTACTAGCATCATAAAGGGAGGACATGGATGAATATGAAATGAAAATATAAATTGGTAGAGGACTTTTTTTTAAAGGAAGGAATCATTTCAGATCTCAGTTAAGGGCATCTCCCCGGCATTTGCCATTTATGGGGACAGGAAAACTTGGAAAAAACCGCAGGCAGGGAGGGCGGTCCTGGTGGGAATTGAACCCCAGACCTCTCGCTCACGAGTCCGCGCCTTAATGACCTCGGCCACCCATGGCAGAATGAATAAATACTTCCCTAAATGCTTTTCACAGCACACTACTATTTACCTCGCTTCCGAGTGAACTGAGTGAAGCGGTAACGCTTGAAACACATATATGGTACTCCTGGGTTCAAATCCCTTGAAGCCGGCCATCCTTGCCTTGCGATTTTTGTGGTTTTCCCTGGTTACTTAAGTTAAATGCTGGGATGGATACTTCGGTACTTTATATTTCATCTCATTTGAAGCATGCCTTCGTGATATTAATAGCAATTATTTTACTGTAAATCATATTGTTTAATCAATAATGTTTAATTAGGTGTGTATTTTAATTTATACTTTTAGGATAATAAGGGTACATATGGTAATTCTGTTGTATAATCAATGCTATATATCAATGCTAGAAATTAAGGGTTTCAATATGATGTAATACCAAAAGGTAACAAAGGTTAACACGGACGGAAAGCTTTGTCATTTTTAACGGCATGCTGAGAGCTGAGGGTAGTTATGATTTGTATACTTTGTTCGCCTCAGGACGCTGAATTTTCGCGCCTTATGACGTAATTTAGTTCTGAGCGAAGCAATTCTTTCTGTATAGTTACTTCAATACTATTCTATAATTTCGCTATAGGCACCAAATTCTCAAAGAGCTCCGCAATTTGTTGTACCCCTCTCTACTCTTAAAACATCTTTCAGAAAACCCGTCCTCACCCAATCTAATTTCTCTGTTCGATCCCAATCTCAAATTTCAGCCACATAGGTCTTGCTACTGTCTCTAACAGCCCTACCGGTGCTTCCGGAATTTGCTTCGTAAACGGAGAGTTTCTGATGTTGTTATATTCTCTTGTCCTTCATCGAGAAAGTTAGTTCAAGGTACACGAAATTGTTCACGTTATTGAGCGCCTGTCTACACATGTTCATGTCTCTGCTTTGATATAAATATTTCCGTTTTTGAAGGTGATAATCATTGCTTTGTTTGTGTTCATCGTAAGTAACCAAGTATTACAGTAGGTTTGTAGTCTGTTTAGTCCCTGCTATAAGCCGTCTATAGTAATATAAACAGTTATGTCGTCCGCGCTTAACAGAGCGTATATCTCTCACCGTAGGCGGCGCAGTATTTTCTTGTAGCAATGCCTCAATTACTTCGTCAATAAAAGATTAAAGAGTATGGGTGAGAGAATGCAACCCTTCCTTACACCTCTCCTATTAGAGAAACTTCCCCTATTCTGTATATCTCCTATAGCGCTCGAATAATTTTTATTCACACCCCCTTCATTTGTGCCATAGCACTTCCAGATGAACGAAATCAAATGCTATTTTGAGATCGATATAAGCACAGTGCATTTCCCCCCGTTTGTTTCAACCTTAATACGTCAAAAATAAATGCTTTATAAATAGTACTGTGTCCCCTACCTTAATCCCGACTGAAATTTTGAAATTTTGTAAACTTCCGTTCCCCAGATTTCGTACAAAATTCTGCCGTAAATTACAAAGGTCTACTATAAATGATTCATTCGTTTTCAAAACGCTCTATTTTCTAAAGTATTACACATACAAGTACGATTGATATATGAAAAGAACCGTAAACTCACCAAGTTTGCATTGTGTGCACCAGTTGGCAGCACGAGTTCAGAATCGCCTTTATAAAATGGTGCCAAAGCAAGAAAATAGTTTTTGTGTATTGGAATACGCGAGATATTCGTTTGTTAAAGCAGTGCATGCACATTCATAAGAGAGAGTGGAAAAGAACCGCCATAAACACAAAGTATATTGCTGTACTATCGTCTATTTAAGAACAATGGTGCTCTGTGTAAACGAAAAAGCACCGGTCGACCAAAATAGGCCAGAGGAAACAGTGAAGAGAGTGACGGAAATTTTTATGCGTAATTCACAAAAATCAACAGTCTCAGCATGCCGCGAACTTGCACTACCGCAGCAAACTGTGTGGAAGATTTTGTGACATTTCAAATCGTACCGTCTGCATCACCTGCAACAACTGAAGCCGGAAGCTTATGACCGGTGCCTGGAATTTTGCGTCACAATGCAGGAAGCCCTTGAGGAGAATAAAGATTTCGCAGCCAAGTTGATAGTCAGCGATGAAGCAACATTCCATTTATCCGGGATGGTAATCGTCACAGTGTGAGATTGTGGGGCACTGAAATTCTTTGTGCAAGTGTAGACTTGAAAGAGATTCACCAAAGGTAAATGTTTTCTGTGCAACGTCACAGACAAAACTGAGAGAAGTATGTGAATGGTACATCTTACCTGGGTATGTTGCATTTGTGGTTGTTTGTACAAATGGCTGCTGATTCCGGGTATTTTGTCTTCCAACAAGATAGGGCTTCCCCTCATTGGAACTTCAATGTTCGTCACTACCTAAACGATGAACTTCCGCATCGGTTTGGACGTGTTGGTGAGGATGACATGGCTCTGTTCCCTTCACCCCCCCCCCATTCAGATCACCTGATCTAACGCCTTGCGAGTTCCTTTGGGGTACATTTTGTTTATGTAACCCCACTGCCAAGAACAGGAAAAGCATCGATGCTGCAGTGAGACCATTGACAAGATGCTACAAAATGTGTGGAACGAGCTCGAATACCTGGGAGCATACACAGAACATTTGAAGTGTGTTAAATAAGTTGATGGTTCTTTTCATATGTGTATGATATTTGTACGTGTAATACTTTGGAAAATATAGCGTTTTGAAAACTAATGAATTGTTTATAGTAGTCGTTTGTATCGGATTACAGCAACCCAACAGGCTGGGTAATCTCCTTTATTAAACAGGTATATTGTTAAATATTTGGAGCAACAACAAATGTATTGAAATATTAATTCAGTGATTTGCAGTAAGTTTTAATATCTTTATTCTTCCAAATGTGCTAGAGACCCGTAACATAAGTTTGTTACACCCTGTATGTAGCCCAGAACAATGAGAAGGCCAGAACCTACCTCATTGTGTGGAATCGAGAAGCACGTTCTTGCTTTGTCTGCCTCCCTAAACATTCTCCTCACGACTTACTTATACATCAATAGAACATGCCGCTTTACACTTCCAGTTTTGTCAAAGGGGCTCGTGGAATGTGCATTAAAAATTACGTGTGCTGCTCAATCGAAAAGTCGGTGCTTTAGAATAGTTCCCTTTACTGCTCTGTCGTCTCCGAGAATGAATTATGAGATTTCGTTTGACGATTTTGTGCGTCATAGTGCGAATATCATGTGAGAGAGTTGGGACCTCTGCATATCTGTTGACAATAGATTGAATGTCATGGCGCATTCTACTAAACTTTGAAAGCAGCCTTGTGCATTGTCTCTTATTATACAGAGAACTAGGTAACGGTGATTTTTTATATTTTTTGTAAAACTGTACTGAAATGAATGCTATGTGCCTTATGCACAAAATTGTTACACAATGATGATTTACACAACAGAGAAAACATGCTTAAAAATGACGTATATATCCCTTAACATTTTTCTTTTATTAACTTTACATTACAGTTTCACGGTGGACTGAACGTATAGCCTGCAAGTAGCGATTGCATTTGATTTTTCTGTCTTTTTCTGGCGGTCATATGTGAAAAGATGTATGGAGGTGCCCAGTCGAAGTTAGAAGTACTGAGCATTTTATGTTTTCTTTATACGAAGACGAATTGATAAATTTGGCAAAAAAAAAAAAAATAAATAAAAGATTCTTAACTTTGGTTTAAAAAAAAGAGTAAATAACATTTTGCAAAACAAAAATCTATTTTGCGAAAACAAAAATGTATTTACGTATCAAGAATATCCTACTAAAATAGTAATAAATGTTTACGTCAAAGGAATAAATTAATTCAAGTTCGAAAAATAAAATACAGTGAATATATTTATTTGGTTCAAATAATAATTTTGTGTTTTGTGTGATTTTAATTCAAAACATATTGTTTCCAATTTTTTTATTCTCTCAGGAAGAAACGTATTTTGAACGGTGCACACACATGATCCGTGGCCTGGCAATGTAAGAAGCGCTGTGTTGTAATTGTGGAAATGCACAATTTGAAAGACATGCCCCTTAAATACTGTTATACATTTAAAAAAAGTATGTTATAGCTTATAGCAAGGCAGCGAGAAGTCAGTTGTTCTATTTTGACTTGAGAGTGCTTGCTTTGTGGCGTCTCTATCAATGTGAAAAACAGATATAAGAATCTAGTTCTAGATGTAAAATAATTTTTGTCTATACTCATTTACATTAGAATACAAAATTATATTTGTCTAGATAATTTACAACCTTGTTATATTCTTATTTTTATTTGCTTTTATGAGAAAATCATAAGCATATTTTCTCGTAATTATGTAAATTAATGACCATGATTTACGAATCATTGTTTAGCAACACATTAGCTTTAAAATAGTTATTTTGCAGATGTCTATTTTAAGAAATTCTAGATTTATGTCTCTATAAAAGAAAACAATTTTCATAAAAGTGGAGGATTTTTGCTTGAAAATTATTATTCATATTTTACTTATGTAATATTTTAGTATGTAGATATTAAACATTTAAAAAGATGTGGTCAGTTTTAATTTTCATGCCAAAAGCAGAAGATATGAAACGTGGACTGTATGTAAGGCCGGTGATACTGTATAAAATATTAACTTCCTACTAGTGTGATCTCGTTTTCGCACTTTATGTCCGGCAGTCGTATCTTGTGATAACGGCGCGAGGAGAAGAAGAAGAAGAAGAAGCCCTTTCCAAAATGGGTTTCACTTAGGACGGCCGAACCTTCTTACCCACTTACACGTTCTCCCTCCAGCGACAACACAACAAATGGAGCTCCTTATCTAACCCTACTCCCTTCTCATGTTATCTTTCGTCTCTGCTTTCCCATCCTTCCTTCCTTCCTATTTGTGTTTCCTTTCTGCTGATTTCACCCTTAAGGTTTGTATGTTTTTCATTTTGTCTCCCGCTTTTAATCCTCTCTTTATGCTCCTGTCCTTTTTCATTTCTCCTTTTCTCGTTTTTCTTTTTATCTCTTTCTCTAGTTCTCATATTTTCAGACATTTTACCTAGGCTCATTATCTCTTCTCTTAACTTTTCGTCCTTTTCTATTTTCACTTTTTCCTTTTTTATTTTTCCTTTCAAGCCAAACCATCTATACTATGTTTCTTTCTTTTTACCTCTGCTATCTTTATTTGCCGTGTTTTTCTTTCTTTCTTTCTCATTTCCTCTTGTACGTTCTTTTTACGCATGCATTAATATTTACCGCGTTTGCTCATAAAACTTAAACCTTACGTGGTGAATTTTACAAGATTTCCTCATTTAATTCCTGCAATTTCTCTTTATGATTTCCTTCGGTCTTTTCTCTTTTCTTTCATTTTGCTTTTACATAGTTACTTTTGTTTAACTTCATTTGTTAGATGTCAAATGTAAACGAAGATCATCTCCGTTCAGGCACCTATTTAACAGCACGTTTTCATTTTTATGTCTAATAACAAACTTATTTCTTCTGCAGTCTTCGGGTATATCCGGCCTTTAGCTTGGAATTCAAGAACTATTTACGAACTTATCCTCCACCATTCTAAGCAGAAACACTGAATTCAAAGTAAAATCTGTGTTGCTTAAAATTTTGACCTGTTTACGAAATAATAGGTGAAATGTTTAACGTTAATTTAAAATATTAGGTTGGCAAAAATGATTTCACCTTCATCTACCTTGTAACTTCTATAAATGTCAGAAAAGTTAAAAAATAACCACAGACAATATAATTAATTCTCAGCTTTAGAAAATGCTAAAAGTATTATTAAAAGATCTGCTATTTTATAGTGCATAGAATGAAGCGGTTTTGTCTGTGGAGACAGGTTGGTTGCCAGTTATGAAGCGATTTAGTTGCTGATCGCCATATTTCGTAGCGGCGTATCGTTAATTAACTATTGATTGCTTCGGCATTGTTGCCCGCACATCATGACAACAATATCTCAGGGTTTTGCTATGCTGTTTTGTGACTTGTGCTCAACAGAACTGGGAGAGGATATCAGCTGTGTAAATAATCATGCGATGCCACATAATATATATATATATATATATATAGTAATTTATTATCCGCGAGATCTTCCTCTGGTGTGCTGCGTACAATAGAACTTAAGTACGTCGAATATAAATTTAGCTGCCGCGACTTTCAAGGAGACAAATTGAATCTAATTATCTGACCTATCTGAAGTCCGGTCAAATGCAAGAATTAAAATTGCGTGCCCGCATCTCGCCGCATGTAGAACTTCAAGTACCACAGCAAATCTCTACCGACTGAGTATCTGGCTTTGTGATTCTCTCTGATCTTTTTATCTGAACTGATGGCTCAGTGGAGCAGACACTTTCTATATATTCGATTGAAACGTTGACTTCACCAAGCCAACGGGGTTCACACAAGCACGCCCAAGTCTAACGCCTTGGTTTAAACATTCAAAATATTTAAATATTATACTGACTGGTTTAAATTCACCTGCCCATGCATGCCAACCGCTACTTTATGGAAGTTTAAAACATTTATTTGCGTTGGTTGGTTTAAAGTTAACTGTACAAACGACTGGCGTATAACTGTTTATTGCCTTTTTGGCTCTGCCCCGTTTCTGCACTACCGTAGACAGTTACAGTAGAGAATTTTCTCAATGTGTATGCATGATAAACCCACACACACACACACACCCGTTCCAGCTTAGACTACCGCTGACCCTTGCCTCCTGTGGGGGCGGCAACCACTGTACGGTTCAGGCATCGTGTTCGCTCAGACCCCGGCACAATCGGAACACCTCTTCCGAACTTTCTCACGGACCAATTACGGTAAGCTCCTCCGCTCACAGGCTGCCCACACGTCAACAGCAAGCTGACCTGATATCTTTTCGACGGCCGCACCATCCTTCCTTCATCACCTGGAGCAGACGAACACAATGATCTCTGAACTTGCTTCGAGGTTCACATTCTGATAGGCAAACTCGCCGCAAACCTGGCCTCACTTCACACCGCAGCCGCCTCTCTTCGAGAGCAAATCTTGGAACTCTACCAGCCAAGTTCCGCTCAACATACCTGTCTCAGATAACTTCAAGGAACAGGCCATCCTCACAAGGCGCACCCGCGACGCACTTGCCTGGACAGCATAAAAGAAGCTCTCATCCAATCTCCATCCAGCACAGCTCAACCCCCTCAGGATATTATACCTGACTTAACACACAAAATTCAACATCCAGCAACATTTCCACCCACTCCTTACGCCTCACCCGTTTGAAAGAGGCGTACGCCGAACACTGGACCTCTAGCCAAAACAAGAAGTAACTCCAAGACGTCAATACCTCCACCGAATTCTTTCTCGGCTCACTCACCAGCCGAACAGCACCATCCACATCTCAGAAACATGGCTTGATAGACCACTGACACAGCGCCAACAACAATGACCCCTTTGGTTACCCAACGTTCGTATGAACGCTCACTTAAATACGATTAAAACGTTTTAACACCAACCACTCTTCCCAGGCAGCCATCAGGGCCTCGGCCACGGCTGCCAGTGTTCATGCAGAACTGCTTTACTAACGGGGCTGCTCAAGCGGAACCCCATTACCCTTCCCCCGCGACTTCCTTTCCTAACATTCATCGATTAATCTTCCCTAGTACTTTAGCGTAACACCCCACAAAGAGTGGCACTAGTGTTGCTGTTTACATGCCAATGATGGGTGTTAGGAGGGGTGTCGTATGCAGGTTGCAGTGGGTCACATAATATTATAAACCTTGGGCAGCCCTGTTAGTGTTACACTTATGTCGTAACACCATTTCTAGCATTATTCGCCATAGTGTGTTTTACTTCCGCTAAAATTGGTTTTGTCCCTTACAGTAAATAGAAACCTTTTCAAGATGGAAATTTCCTTTAAAGTTCATAATATAAATAAAAAAGTTGATAATAACAGAATTCCAGTCTTCCATTTTGGGGTTTTATCGGGAGTTGTTACATGATGCCCTGTCGCACTGTTTGCTCAATGTTGTTACGGTTTTCTCGTTTACTCCGACGGCCTTTGCTGCTCTTTCTAAGGAAGAGTAAGACCCATTCTCTTTTCCTCCCTACAGAATTGCAGTACGTTGTAAATTAACATGCTGCTTTCAGATTTATAAACTTTCTTCGATTGTTTCTTCTTTGGTTGGATTTCCATGGTTGCACACTTGTTGCTTCGTCACAAACTAAACAATATGAACATATTCCTGTATTATATGCCACCTTTCGCACCCAATGAATTTGTTTAATATAGGAAAACACACACTGCCGTATTCAAACCGCTCGTTCGTTAAGGCGCGAACTCTTGAGCGGGAGGTCTGGGGTTCGATTCCCAGAAGTTTCTTCCATTCTCGTACATAACAAATACCGGCGAGGTACTCTAAACTTAGGCCTGGAACGCTTCCTACCTTAAAAAAAAAAATTCTTTCCCAGTTTGTCATTTCATTTCACGAATCATCAGTGTCCACCGCCTTTGATGCTTCAGTAGCTAAAACGGGCATTAAACACTTAAAAAAAATTAAATTAAAAAAAAACTGTATTCAAGCACGCGCTGCAGTGCACTGATAATCTAAAGTGCTTGTACTGGATATGATATAATAGCCAGTACATCAACTCGCGATCGGTAACGTCACCTGGGACATGCAGATAATGTAGATAATATTTATCTACATTACACAAAATATGATGATTAGGTTTACAACTTATACATTATGTTTATATTTCAGTGGGGTGACTGTAGCAACTGTTTCAAGGTATATTTCGTTTTTAGAGCACATTTAAACCTCTTTAGTGCTTAGAAACATGCATAGTTTGTAATTTGTAAGTGTACAAACTTCCGAATCCACTAATGACTGCGTTGATTCAACATTTTTTTATTTCCTTAGTGGAAACATTTGTTATATTACATGTACCAAGATTTGTGGATTTTTCAAAGGGGTTTACTTTCATGAATGTTGAAAAATAATTTAATTTACTACATTACAGCCTCTGAACTGCCAAGGTTATCGACAATTAGCGGCAGGCTTGCCCAAAGCACAGTACAAGCGCGCGGTCAGTTATCCTATGAATCATTCTGTAGTTACAAACGCAAACACAAGGTCCGGAATGGCTTTATTACTCAGACTCTATATTCTAAAGTTAGTACAGGTCAACACGGGCTGCCACAAACATCTATTCACGGGTTGGCGAGATAAAGACATGTTCTGTGAAGAAAAGTAAACTCCGTGCTGCAAGCTACAAGCCATAATGCAGGATCACCTTAAAGCGATTCCATTTACTGTTGCTCATAACAGGAACTCGGCTGCGATATTAATACACGTTTTAGTGCACTAGCGGGAACGTCAACCCAGATAAATTCACTGATAAACATCTACCGGTGTCCGGACTATACCTGGAACAAAATAATTACTGTCCCCGGAACCTGCCTGCGTTTACTGTTCGTTAGCAAAGCGGCGTATAAAAAGTATGGGTGCGGTGTCTCATGGCGTGATTAATGAAAGCAGACTTTAAAATTAACTGCGGTCCACCCCCCATTAAGCTTGAAAGTTATGTAGCATGTGAATGATCAATATATCACACTGCAAAATACCATTTTAAACAGAAGATGAGGACATCAACCTATGATACAACAAAAACGAAACTGTTTCCTTGAAATTACTTTATTAATCTTATTTTAATAATTCTTATACCAAAAACATTAAACTATTTCGTATTATAATTATAAGTTTTGTTTTCCCCCTGAATTATTTTAAGTAAATTTACTGCATTGCAAAAGTAATAGATATTTAAACACACATCCAACTATTTATAGATTTGACTTCTTATTTTTATAAAGTTATAGGAATTTAACATTAATTTTCCAGGTTTTCCTCAGTCCTCATAAATTTCACATGTCGGAGAGGTAGCCTAAACTTAACCCTGGAACGTTTCTTTCCTAAATATATATAAATATATAAATATATATATAATTAACACTAATAATAAAAGTAGATAAAGATAAAACACTAAGAAAGAGTCACACTTGAAATTGCTATATTTCGAACTACGGCGAGTTCTTCAATGGCAAGAAGAACACACACACACACACACACACACACACACATATATATGTATATATATATATATATATATATATATACACATGCCCCAGTTTACCATTTAATCTCATGTACCATCAATATCCACCGACTGTGGTGCCTCAGTTTAAAAACAGGCGTTGAAACACTATATGTATATTTTAAAAGAAAAATAAGTACCACTATTAACAATGTAACTAAATTAACAGTAATTATAAAAGCAGAAAAGGATAAAACACTTAGATAAAGTCACACTTGTAATCGCTATATTTCGAACTACTGGAGTTCTTCTATGGCAAGAATACAAGACTTATTATGTCTTCTAATATTGCAAGGTATGAGAAATACTGTAAAAACCTTTCTGTGTTTCGGTACACATTACAAGAAAACTATGAATTGTAACTTTGTGGAATTTTTACTGAGCATGAAGACTGTAATTAAGAATAGTATGCATGGAAGTTGTTGAAAATCAATAGTTCCTGGAAAAAATATTTATTTATACATTTTGATAAAAAAATTAAAAAATAATAAAAACTATTAACGTTTAAACAAAGCCAGTTCATATTATTAAAGATGAATCTGTGCCAAATGATCTCTGGAACATTCAGATACATGTGAAGTAAAGTGTACCAGAATTTTGATAAGTAACATGAGGAGTAAGTATAGATAGGGCTTCCTCATATTGAAATTCAGCTATAGCTTTACAATGGGAAGTTATATTATCTTTTGTATATTAAACATTATTTTTTACGTTCAAGACATGAAATATAAAACAATTCACGGAAGGTAGGTTTCGACTTAGGTAGTTTTCATTGCTTGACACCTGCTTCTAACTGCTCGATTATCAACATGCGTCTCCATTGACTGATGATGGCGGAATGAGGTTAATGGCTGTAAGACTCTTTTGCATATGCCGTGAGCGGTGACCAGAGCAGAATTTAGACAACTTATCGCTTCGAATTTGTTCGATTTTTTTCCCCCTTTAGAGTGTACTTATAGTTAAAAATCCACCGGCAACTCTAATAAAAACTTCCGTTAAAGATGTAGCACGAGCCGCCACTGCGCCCGCAACATCCTTACATGAACCTACTACATAAGTGTGACAACGTTGTCATGCCTTGTCACGTTCATCTCAGCGAACTTCGTGCTGAAAAAGCTGCTCCCCCTAATTGGCTGTTTGCATGGGAAACGTCAAGAGCCAATGTAGCAGAACCAGACAAGTGTTTTGCCACTAGAACGGTCTCCATGTCATGGTCTAACATTGCACCAATGTTTGTTGTTTTTACTTTTCCCCGCAACACCTACCCGAATATTCGTTTAGGAACTCTCGCATTTTATGCTGTAGAAAACTGGACCGCAAAAACTTCAGCTGAAAGGAAACAAAAGAGGCTTCTTATAAAATGAGTTAAAAAGAAACATCTTTTCGCTTTGTCTTTATTTATTAATTCCACTTTTCCTCTGTGCTCTAAAACACTTCAGACTCGGTCCTGGTCAAACCCGGCCAGGAAGATAGATTTTTGGGGTGTAAAAAGAACCGCCACGGGTGACCGAGGTCGTTAAGGCGCGGACTCGTGAGCGGGAGATCTGGTGTTCGATTCTAGTGAGGTCCCGTCTATCGTGACTGAGAATTTTTCCAGGTTTCCCTCAGCCCTCATAAATGGCAAATGCCGGGGAGGTACCCTAAACTTAGGCCTGCAACGTTTCCTTCCTTTAAATTTTTTTCCCCCAATATATCATTTCATCTCATGTCTCAGTGTCCATCGCCTATGGTGCTTCCATAGTAAAAAGGGGTATTGAAACAGTAATAAAAAGGGTAAAAATACTAAGTATGGCTTCTTTCGGAAGAAAAGGAAAGCCATAGTCCCGTGTGGTAGATTTACGGCACGTAAAAGAATCTCAAGCCTGAAAGAATTCTCTGAGCAAAATTCATCTACCGTTTCATTCTTTGAATTTGAATGGGACGTTGATTATAAAATAGCTTTAAATAAGCCAATTAAAAAGATAGTGAAAAAAGTGTTTCATAATAATAAATAATTGTGACGGTTATTTCGAATGTTGATGATTCTGAAAATGAATTCTTGCACCTTCTGTGGACTTCGGCGTTACCAATAGCAATACTTTCCTCTGTAAAACAAACTAAATACTATAGCGATACTGAAATACAATATCTTTCAGAACATGTGAGTGAAAATAGGGTGCCATTTGGATATAAAATCGCTTTTTAAAACATTTTCACCAATATTATGGAGATTCTGGATTCGATTCCCCTTCAGGACAAGCTCTCTCTCTTTTTTTTTTTTTTTTTTAACTCTGATAAGGTAAATGCCAGATAGCTTTAAGGTGCCAAGGATTCTGAGCTAATTGCGCCACTATTAATCATTTTCATTCATCCCATAGGTTTAAGGACCCACCTGTTGCACAAAAACCATATCATCTTAATTATTATCTCCAATAGGACAAAGTAGCGGCGTCCTATGTGCGTTCCGGCCTCATAGGTCTGAAGAACAATAAAATAGACCATCCTTATCTTAATATAATTCAATTTACTGCTAAAGTTTTGCATTTATGTTTTTTTTTTAAGTCACCATAACCCACAATCTAATTACTTTATATTCACATTATCTTGATCAGAATATTCATAAGACATAATTCAGTCGAAATCGAAAGAAAAAATCCTGAAAGGTATTGCAACAAACGAAAACAAAATGTCTCCATGCCCGTTATTTAATCCATATAATCTGTATGGCTATGCAGTGCTTCATTTGTTTTACAGAAGCGTTAGTTGCCGTCGTAACCCGCTCACTACTGCGCAAATTTCATTTAAAGGAGCGATAGATTTGTACTCGTATATTTTAATGTATTGTTTTCAGGTTATTTAACTTCCAGAATAATGGCTATAGTGATTCTTATTTTCATCAAAAATTAATGTCAGATTATAGCATTTGATGTGTTTTCGAGAAATTTTTAAAACACTCGTTACATTGAAATGTTGCACTATTTATTAAAAAAAAGAGCATCATCATGCACAGGTAAATTTAAAAGGATTATATACGTATTCACAACATTCAATGTACACTGCCTTCCGAAGCGTAGCAGATATTTAATGTCTAAATCGCTGGAACCTGTTTCGCTTGTTTTCCCTCCTCTTCGGGCGTTAATCGAACTGCAACACCTGTATATGATCTATTGCCTCTTGTATCTCAACAGAGGACGTGAATTTCGTAACTTGTTGCTGCCTATTTATTTATGAATGTTTAGAGTATGGGCGGAAGTGAACGCACTGATTTTCACGAGTGTTCAGAATGAAGATTATACACGTGATACATAGAACGTTTTATGCAATTATAAACATATGACATTATATTGCATGATTCCTTAGTACTCGTTTCTATGACGATGTTATTTTGTTTTTGTTTTGGAGAATTTAAATGGAAATGGATAGTAATTCCGCAATGTTTGATATTGAAACTATGGATATGGTTTCAAAAGAAATTATAAAGGAAACTGAGGTTTTGTTAATTCCTCAAAAATCCAAAAGTGCATACGAATGGCCAGTTCTGTACATGGAAAAAGAGATACGTGTTAGTTGAACTAATGAAAGATTTTGACATGTTTCTCAGGGCTGGTAAATACGTAATATAACGTTTATTGATCATTAAATACGGTAAGTAATTTACATATTATATTCTTAGATTTGTTTATTTTTCCCAGTTGAAGATTATCATGCCATCGACGCTCTGGTGTGTGTGTGTATTCGAAAGTAAAATGTGTGGTGGAAATTACAGAAAATACTAACGTTTCATCTTTTGGTAAGATTTTTGATTTCTGGAAGTTTTCAGTTGGATATAGGCGAATAAATCATTGTGCTTTCTAGATCCGAAACTGATCGATTTATGATAGAAGCACCTGAAGATAGATATTTACTAAGGTAATTTTGTCTTTTGGAATTTTTGGGGCTAGTTGACGCCCTGAACTACAAGATTTGTGGGGTTGATAATTGAGGTTGAAGGCCGTATTTTGGTGTCTCATAATTGAGACACGAAAAATTATGTCGCCTTTGCTTTTTTTTTTTTTTTCCCCAATGTTTCCAAGACAATGGAAGGTAATTTACGATGATTAATAACTTATTATTGTAGTTTCCAAACGTTTGTTTAATAACATGATTCTCGTGTTTGAACGTTGGTATGCCTGCTAGGGCGACAGGTACGCTGTTGTTGTAAAGGCGGTGATGCTTTCATGGAATACTAGTTGCTAGGTAACCATTGCCAGAATTAGCCTAATTGTGCACACTTATAGCGTCATAAGAAGCTTGTTTCAATGCTAGGACTGCATAAAGTCATTATGACAAGATGTTTGAGAAATAATATTTTATTTTGTTTGTGAATATTGTAAATAAGATACCTATAATCATATTTTTTCACTTTTATCATTATTGATTAAGCTATAATTTTTATTTGTTTATATGTGCAATATATGAAATGATGTCCATAAATTTTCGCCCTGACAGTGTTAGGTAGGTGAAAGAATCAAAATACTGATGACTCTCAACGTAATCTCGCTCTGGATTAACATTTCATCCTCCTAAAGAGATAATCCAAAGCTTTACCTCCAGAATTATAAAGAAAAGCGCTACATCTCATTATCTCTGTGAATCTCCGCCTTTAAAGGTGAGATTTCAGCTTTGAAAATAGCTAACAGCTGCTGGGGGGAAAGGTCTGCGATAATCCGCTTCCTGGAAGCCACTCCTCTACTGAGCATTGTATGCTTCTTTACTGGGTGACACTGAGCAATTGATGCAGTGCCTGAGCATAGTACTCATTTGCAGTGTATTATAATTCCTCTGCAGTTTCAACATTTGTCGCCATTACCTTCTTCCTGGACTTTATGCCCGTGGTGTGTTTTACTTTTCTTCATGTACTTATTAATTGATTGAGGCACAGTAACGGACCATAGTTTCGTCACCTATGAAGATGGATTCCGATATTGTCACATAGGACTCATGCATGAAGGTTCTGTATGTTAAAGTATTCCCTTAAGGGGGCCCGACTTGGGATGTTGCTCTACAGATGCTCCAGGCCTGAGCTTTGCTGACCCTGAGTTCCTGTGAAACTTCTGACATTATAGAAGCATCCGGGCGGCGGGGAGTCGTCCTGATGGTTTGAACTCGGCGTGACAGTGTCCCGTAACTCAAGGGAAAATGAGTACCCGCGGCTACAGTGTGTCCCAAGGGAGTGCCTATGGCGTGTAACTTGGGGGCAGAGTTACCTGAATCACTGTTGTCGTGGGGAGGGTGGTGGCTACCTTAACGCTGGGTTAACTCATCTCTTAAATTGAGTAGGTTTCGCTTAGCGCGTTTGGGTGAAGAGTTCGTCTATGGCCGAAAGGCGGGTCGGTTTAGACTCTGATGCCGTCCTAAAGAAAAAGCCACTGAGCATCACGGATCTCCGTGAATCCCTTTGGACATGGGAAAGGATCCCCGACGAAACTGGTAAAGTGTATGGACTTTTTGAGATTATAATAGCACTAACGCCCTGTGATACTGAAACACGTGATTTCTTAATGTTTCAACTTCTGCACAGTAAAAGACTTCATGTCAAATGTTAGCTGACATACGGAGAGAAGTGAAAGTGGAGGTAAGAACAGAACCGTGCAGGAAAGGCAAATCCTCCTTAAGCCGGCCACGCGTAGAAACAAAGGCTCTGTATTTGTGTAGTTTTCCTTCAGTGCTGCTTGAACTCATACGTTTCCGGTCAGTGTTTAGTACAGTTGAGGTTTTGTGTTATCGGTCTCATTGCTTGAAGTGTTACAAGACATCTTTTCTTGTGTACTTCTTTGGAATTACGTTTAAAGTGTGTGTGCATTAATTTACCTACTTCAATAATTAAAATGCCGGCTGAAAGTTTTACTCTACAACAACGCACATTTATGTTTCGAAACTTACATCAAAACAGATTCGTAATGAAAGTACCACCACGGTAACTGAAGTCGATAACGCACGCACTCGTGAGCGGGAGATCTGGGGTTCGAATCCCGCAAGGACCGTCCTCCCTGACAGGTTTTCCTCAGTCCTCATAAATGGAAAATGATGGGGAAGTACCCTAAAATTATGCCAGGAACGTTTCCTTCCTTAAAAAAAGTATTTCCCAATATTTCATCTCATGTATCAACAGTGCCCCACGGCCTGTAAAAACGGGCGTCAAACACTATACAAAAAAGGCTGACAAGTGAGTAGGCAATTAGTAGACAAATTCCCTGGCATTCAACGTCAGATATAAGTACAATTAGAAACCTTGTCAGTAGATTTAAAGAAACAGGATTGCTGAACTTAAACTTAGAGTTCTAACAGAAGAAAAGTTGGGGCATCACTTGAATGTTCTCGTAATAAATCTTTACGTTACGTAGCACAAGAATTAGACGTTTGAAAAGCTTCAGTCCATACAGCTACTAAACTTTTAAAAGGTAAACCTTACCTACCATAGTCTTAAGAATTATGGCCGGATGACAACGAAAGTCGAGGGAACGTTCATTTAATATTTTTCTCTGGTGAAGCACGCTATCATTTACTGTCACAGAACATCAGATTCTGGATCACAGAAAACCAACGAATAATTTATGAAATTCCTTTGCATGAGGAAAAGAGTAAAGTGTGGTGTGCCGTAACAGCAAATTGAATTATATGACCATATTTTTTTAAGATACGGAAAATCCGGGCAGGTATCGTACACAAATACTCTCATGTTTTTGAACAATTAACTGATCGTGATAGACAAGATGCATATTTTTCAACAAGATTTTGTCACAGCTCATACTACCTGTGATTCTTTGGAGGTTATAAGGGAGTTTTTTTAAAGACAAAATTACTTCTATAAGGTTATGGTCGGCACGTTCTTCAGATCTCATTGCGTGAGATTATTATTTGTGGGAACACTAAAAAAAAGAGTATACAGAAATAGCCCACACATTGTCGATGAAAGTGTTTAAGAGCCAAAATTAAGAAGAAATGCAAAAGAAGAATTTTTGCGTGTGAATGCAAATTTCATCAAAAGATATCGGGAATACCGAAGGACAACCTTTGAGCAACTAATTAGTGAAATAAAATGATGATTATGCCATATATTAATGAAAGTTTATGGGTGGAATACTCGGGGAAATTACTGATGTAGAATGCCGCTGTTTACTTCGCACTCTACCGGCCTCCTCCCGACCCTTTCTCGAATCAAGCCCGATGCGAACTCTTTGTATTTTACTTTCTTCTTATTTATTTGTTTACTCTCAGAAGTATATATAATAATTTTCGAAGTTGAAGTTTTGTTGTATCGAATTGTTAATAAACAACAAATAAAATATTGCCCTTTATATGAATGAATTTATTTACTAATGTCTTTACAAAACTAAACTATTTTTTTTTAACTTTACCTGACTAGAATTTTCTAAGATTTAATACAAAGAATATTTTAATGTTCACTTCATTGATAAATTTTACAACTTATTTGATTTTCTTATATTAGACCAATTTCTTGCAATTTTCCCAAACAAGCAAACATGTTCAAATCAAGGTAAACAATTTACATTTTCATATTATCAAACTACTACTATTAAAACTTTTAATATATATTGACTTTATTGAGTTGTATTTCTTCCATATCTCATTACATGTGATTTCGAGTACTACCAGGTTCTAAGACCAGGGGTCGTAACACAGAGGTCTGTGCCACCCAGTGGTTTTTTGCATTGGGACGATACCTAGTTTCCAAAAACCACCCGCCTTTCGGCTGCAGGCGATTGCGTCGCCCAAACGCACCGAGTGAACTGCAGCTACAAAAGCCGAGCGCACCCAGCTACCAGAGTTTGACTGACTGATAGGTCGTACTAGCATAGACCTACTCCTTTATAGGGGTGAGTGACCCCAGCATTAAGGAAGCCACCACCGCCTCACAAAGACGGAGATTCCGGCGCACCGGCCCCCAGGGTATACGCCTTAGGCACTCCCCTGGGACACTCCGCTCTTGCGAGTACTCACTTACCCGTGAGTTCCGGGAACCACTGCCACGCCGAGTCCAACCCAATCCGGACAACTCCCTTTCGGGAGGGGCTCGTCTCAAGTACGGCCCGGCTCCCTCTAGTAACGTCAGAGGTACCACGGGCACTCAGGGTCTGCAGAGCCCGCACCTGGAGCATCTGTAGGGCAACGGTCATATCTCATTACAGTTAACACCAGGTTTTGTATGTAATGGGGATATACATTCGCTCCCAAATTGTGTCATTGTCAGCATTTTTATTCCCATTGGTCTTGCCAACTTTCCATAATCATTTCTATCTCACCTTGCCTATGTACTTTCCCAGTTTCTTAATATTTTCATTTGATTTTAGATTTAAAACTCTTCTGCCTCTTTTTCATTTGGTAAGTTTTCCCACTTTCTTATTAGGAACTATTCCCTCCAAAAAATGGTTTATTTACATTCTAAAATACAATGCCAAGTACACACGTAGAACATAAGGTCTTAGTATAAACATTTCTTATTCCACATAAATGTTTTACTCCTGTTCTAAATCATATCAGTCCTTACCCTTCCTGGCTTATCACAGGTTTCAATAAATCTTCCTCTTCCACACCTATTTGTTAGTGTACTATATAATATGAGAGATTTTTTGACATTAAGATTAACCCATATTTTCTGTTTTTATTACCCTCAATTCTTGTTCCTTTCTCTTTTCAAAATCTTTTTCCCATTCCTTCCCCCCCCCCCCATACCATATTGATCCCATGCCCATTTCTTGCCTTTTATATTACTAGTGTATTGTTTGAATACAAATACACTCCAAGTACCAAGGCGGGGTACCATTTATTGTCAAAATTTAGTTGTTTTACATTAAATGTACATCTCACTTCAGAAGCATGTAACGTTTCATTCCCGCTTCATAAGAGCGAAGGAGTAATGAGGCGATTTGCTATGTAACACCATGAGAGCGGCTAACAGGATTCGTTACCGTATCGATCAGCATGGTTAGGTAAACACAGGTTCTCAAATTCGGCGTAAATCGACACTTGGCTGGTCCCAATTAGCGATTGAGAAGGCGGTATCTGTTCTACGCAATCGCTAGTGATTAGTATTGTCAACTCAATACACAAGCCTCCAGGTAGGGAAATCACCTTAATGCAGCATAAAACCAAATATAAGTAATTTATAGGTAAAACTGTTATATGGGGTAAGGTTTAATAATTTGAATTTTATAGCCTTAGAATCCAAAAGCGTTTCATTCGATTTCCTTTCTTATTGAACAGATTTAAATAAGAAACTTTTATATTTTATAGAAAATGATTTAATTTTTTATAATGTATTAGCATTAGCGTAGATTAAGAACGCTGTTTTAATACAGGGCGTTATTTTGGTATACGTCCATAACTGAACTCAAATCTCTGGAGGCCATGTGTTGTCTATTGGTTGTTGATTTGGTTTATTTATGACCGCTCTTTAACATCTCTGGTCATGCGTGTCCCAATCAACTCAGGATGTAAAATGGCCGATAAATTTTGCTCAGAGGCCTCTTCTTTCAGACTTGAGGTTCTTTTTCGTACCGTAAATGTACGACACGGGACCCATGACTTTACTTTCCTTCCGAAGGAATCTATACTTACGATTTTTAGCCCC
The DNA here is from genome assembly GCA_030762175.1 of Metallyticus violacea. Classification (NCBI taxonomy): domain Eukaryota; kingdom Metazoa; phylum Arthropoda; class Insecta; order Mantodea; family Metallyticidae; genus Metallyticus; species Metallyticus violacea. The sequence goes on along the minus strand of CM060845.1, from coordinate 26,698,490 downwards.
GATAAAATCCATCAAATCCTTGCCGGATTTGAACCCACGATCTTGGGTTTAGAAGGCAAGTATGGTTACAACTACACCACCACACCACCAGGATCGACTGTCTGTTGGTGGCTCATAGAGTTATAGAATATGTTCATCTTGTCACACTTTTCTGACATCTTTTAATGAAATTCGCAGTCAATCGTAGCAACTTTTCTCCTTTTTATACTCGTACCTACCTCGCATTAATTTTCGGGAATGTACTAAATAGAAGATGGACTCTAAAGGGAGCATATGTTGATCATGGCACGTGGCGATTTTATGTATATTTATTTATTTGTCCTGGGAAGAGTTTTGGCCATGGGGCCTTTTCTTCAATTGTACCAGGTGGATTAAAAAAAAAAACAGAAAAATTTCATAGTACAATATATAGTTATAAAAATACAGAAAAACATCACAATTAAAGATATATATTGCATGTAAATATTACATAATTTAATATATAGAGAAAATTGATAAAGATAGGGGTGAAATTCCGCGTGTTCTAAATTTTTCTCGAGACAAGGGGTTGGGAGGAAGAGGAGGAGGAGGAGGAGGAGGAGAAGAAGAAGAAGAAGAAGAAGAAGAAGAAGAAGAAATGAGAAACTATCTGTTGTAATTTCTAGCGATAAAATTACAATTTAATCTACATTTAAATTGCTTTATTGTCCGACGACAATCTCCGACTTCAGGAGGAAGCAAGTTCCAGATTCTGGACTAACACGCTGAATGAGGTCGAGTAGAAATGTTTTCGGTGACGAGAGATAGACAGTGAAGTTATATTCTGGGTGCGAGGTAGGTACAGTTAAACGAAGCGCAAGGGATATACGGGGTGGAGGTGCGGAGGATTTTGAACATAGCCGTTAGGGAAGTTTCCATTTCCTATCATCTTTTAGATTGCGCAGGGGTGTCACATGGTCAAATTTACGGGTGTTGAAAACGAAACGAAACATAAACATGAACGCCGTAGTAATCTGGCGATCTGTCCAGTATTTAGAGTGCAAGACATCACAACATTCAAAGTGAAGCATAATAAATACTTAGATGTGATTCTTTAAGATTGAGAGATAGATCTATTGCTACTGTTTTGATGTGTGAATCAAAGGAAGTATTTAATTGCATATACAGGATACCTGGCTGTGCCATTCTAGATCGGAGGTTGTATTGGGCGCTAATGACCGTAACTCTTTTACGCCCGTTAAACATTTAATTACATTGTTTATCATGACAAACGGCATAATGTTTGACGTCTTTTAGATGTACTAGTTCGTGTCAATGTATTACAACCTTTTCTTGTGAACAGCAGACTGTTAGATATTTCAATGTAACGGAAAATTTAAAGAAATGAAGCTGGAACAGCAGAAATCGATATAAGTTCAATGGTTGCTTTATTCAGGTCGAAACTTTTGGTAGAGGTACATCTAAACTAGGATTTTATCTATGAACTATGACCTAGAATGCTAACTTCACAATACGTTTAATAAATGTCCTATGCAAAATCTTATTTTGAAGGACATTTCTGCATCATTACTGAGAAGTGAATTATTTTATTTCAAGGTCGGCAGTGTCCTGGTGAGAAGGATGCCGGCGGCATGAGACAGACGCCTTTGCCGCCTACACAAGCCCATGGATCTGCTTCGAGTCGCCAGCCCTCGATCACAACAGCGCCACCTACAACAACAGCTTCAGAGATCCGATATCCTTTTGGAGTTCAGAACGATCTGGGCCAGGTGATCCTGTCGGGCGGCTCGGCAAAGGTCAGTTGAATAGAGTACGAGGGTCACTAGATAAGCACTAAGACAACAAACACTCAAAGAAACGTTTTATTTATCCCAGTTTTTCAAATTATTTCTACTGGCACTGTATGCAGCGTTCCAACCTCTGGAAGCATTCAGGCCTCTCAGTTTCCTGCACTGAGGTAACTCCTCGTTTGCTGCGACCGCTTCTTCGGGACTAGGAAATCGGTGACCTCGAAGTCGGTTCTTCACAGTAGGGTCGCATCGTGCCCAGTCGGGGCTATAGGATGGATGCGTTATTAGTTCTGCTTCCTCAATTCCTTGCAGAAACTCCATTTCACATTAGCGGTGTCAGCTGATCCATTGTCATGTCCATAGTCCTGTCTTTGAACGCCGTTCTTGGATTTTCTGAAACACTCTCGGAAGATAAACTATTGTGTAACGTTTTACAATAACATTTCTCTGATTTTCGAGCACGATGGTTGCCTCATGACTACTTGTGGAGAAGAAGGAAGTAATCATTTTCTTTTCCACATTTCCACTGTTAAATCTTTGCAGTATTTCTTGGCACCATTCCACCTTGTAGAGTTTCTCTGCTATAGACATATTTTGGGGCACCCATCTTGAAGTTATTTTTTTACACGAAGGTGCACATGAAGGATGGTTGAAAATGTCGGCGAACTAATCGCTAATGCCAGCTCAATGTCCTTGTAGGTTACTCTTGGTTCTTCCTTGATCTTTGTTTCCACTGAGGTGATGTTCTTCTCAGTCACCAGTGTTGTTGGTCTTTTCTCTTGAGCTTTTGAGAGATTACTGCTCTCTCTTTAATTCTCCAAACCAGCGGAACACGTAGCACATGAAATGCTCAAGAGACTCGCGTTTCATTTAAGTCACATTTGAAATCTACAAGATCATCAAACAAAAATACTCTCTCTAAATCTCCATTGCACTTACAGGAACTTATACTTTTCCCTTAAAACATAAAATATAGGAAAATGAATCATTTACCTGCTACCAAGACAACACCAGTTACTCAGCAACAACGTTTTCCCTTGGAGTGGCCAATGTTCTGTGTCTCAATGCTTATCTAGTTACCCTCGTGTTAGATTAAAATTTGTTCACAATATCGTGAATTGCTGCTTTGGAAATTCTGAATAGATACTGCAGGCATACGACGAGCTGATTCTTTAACTTTTACACATAAAAATTTCGTTACTGTAGACTTATAGAGTCAACTTTCCAACCATCTTCGACCTGAGACTTAGGAAACATGTTCAAAAAGCGACGTTCTAGAAATGGCAAAGGGGTAAAGCGGAGTTGAAGTAACTGTCGCAGGTAGTTGCTATGTGCCAGTAGCTGACATCGCATGAGCGGATAAGATTTATAACTAAAACTGTATAATAATGTTATATTTATCAAGATAATTGTCAAGTGTGATGAAAAAGTTATATATTATACATTAATGCAACTCCTGACTCCTCATAAAGTTCCTGTCAGTCTGCTAGAGCTGTGGATAAATTGTGAATTTTTCTAGTGTATTACTCTTTGATTCCAAACGGTTGGTGTTTTTTAATCAGTTAAACCAAGATTTAATACAAAAGTATCCGGTACTTGTTAAAACAAAGTGAATTCCGATGCAACAGGATAACACGAGAGGTACTAAGCAAATATACACAATCAACAATAAACATTTCAATCTTTCATCGATTTTTAATGGCTTTGGAGTTTAATTTTAATGTTATTGTAGTAAAAACATGTAACGCTAATGTTTTCTGAAGATTATTACAGAGCGCTCTTACATACAATATAATTCTCAAACACATTTAGATTAATGTTTCACATTTGCTATCTTCACGACAATGCTTTTGTTAAATATAAAACCTACGTATTATAAATACAGTTTGTATGCTAAATTAATTTGTCCCTTTATTTTAAAGCAATATAGAGAAAATTAAACACAAGATCGATTTTTAAATATTGGGTTTCAAGTAATAACCCCCCTTTTGTAATAGTCCCATTTTACTGATTTTCAGAAACTATTTTTCTTATTTTATTTCAATAGCATACCAAGTTTCCTTTAAAAAGTTTGAAATTGCGGCCGCAAGAGCGCTTTTTAAATTTCTATTCCACCTCCACTCGTTTGCCCGATTGCCCAGAATTTTGGAAACTATTTTTATCAATTTATTTTAAAGAACTCTGCCCAGTTTCTAGTTTAGGAAAAAAAAACGAAATTGCGACCGCTAGAGCGATTTTAAATTTTTTAAAAATATTTACGATATAGGATATCCCAACTCAAATGATTCAATGTTAACGAATTCAACGAATGGTTTTTTAATTGATAATTATTTGCCGAGTTTCATTGAGAAAAAAAATTGCCGCCTCTAGATTGTTAGCATTTATATAATTTTATCATTGTCATTTTCTATGCCTAGTTGTTAGGATCGATGGAAATTTTAATAAATTTTTAAAAATCGTTTCATGGGTACAACCGCAATTCCTTCAGAATTAACAAAAAATAATAACAGATCCAAAATATAACCTTAAAGATAATCTTACTTTACTACCGAAGTTCCGAGTACGCGTTGCAGTTGCCTGAAGAATGTATTAATTAGTTCAAAAATAGTTTTTTTTAGGAAGCACTAATCTTTATGTTCTTTTCTTCTGTGATTTACTTTAATTTCATCCCAATATTTATTTTAATGTCCAGCTAGCAGATTTCTCAATAGGGACGTGTTACGTTCCTGTGTTGAATAAACCTCGTTTCAGAGAGAGAGAGAGAGCACTACAGAAATGTAATTTGCGTAGGGTAGGCTCCAGTTGAAGCGCTCTCGAAACTATCAACTCTTTATCATTTAATTCGTAGCAAGTTCCAACTCGAGGAAATGCTGGTGGTTCTTGTCTTCGCAAGCCTGCAGCGTGGTGCTGTCAGTTCCAGGCTGTGGGGGGAGCGGTAGGTCGCTCAGCGGGGTTGAAACAAATGAGAAATGCGAAACAAATGAAAAATGATGTTGCAAAAGGAAAATGAGAGGGAAAAAAACTTTCCTTCATCGCTTGGGACAGTAATTTAATTAAAATATAAATCCTACGAGGGTCCACTCAGGTTAGCATACTGTTTTGTTTCCCATGGACGAGAGAGAGATGATGTACATAGGCTGCAAAAGATTTTACACACTTATAACTATCCTTTCCAAAGATAGGATTAGTAATTCAAGTTTTAAAGTCGAGAGCAATAATTAGGCAATGTTTTTCATTTTATGTTGCTTTAATCATATCGGAACCTTTGTTAATTACGGAACTTATAATTTTATATAGTACATATTTAATATTAACTTAACATTACAGAAATTTTACCGTGTTACATTAAATTTCATTATATATATACACATACATATTGATTCAAGTTTTTGATTTGATTTATTTCGAACGCTCTTTAACATCTCAGGTCATCAGTTCAGGATATGAAATGGCTGACAAATTTTGCCCAGAGGCCTCTTCTTTCAAACTTGAGGTTCTCTTTCGTGCCGTAAATCTGCAACGTGGGATCCACGACTTTACTTTGAATTTTTACGCCCGAAAAATCCATCGATCCTGGCCGGGATTGAATCAAGAATTTATACAGTTCTACAGTGAGATGGATTATTGAGGGGTTTCTTGAAGGTCTAGTAGATTATATTGTGCTCTCTAAAGTAGGTATTGTGGGCATTCGGAGAGTGTGTGTCATACAAGGTCATGTGACAAATGTTACATTCAGTCTGAACCATTTTATTCAGTAGATGCGAATGTGTTAGTTTAGCGTATCCAATACGAGTCGAGTGATATTGTTTGCTCTTTACGAGTCAATTTTTGCAGTGGATATGACGTTCTTAAATTCTGTTTCATTTCGCATTGTTTGTTACATGCGTGTTTTTTTTTTTTTTTTTTTTTTTGCCAGAAATTATACATGGTGTATAAAATATGTTACAAGGCTCGGTGGCAGGTAGATGGGTGCCGTGCGACCATATGTTATTACTAAATCCATGTCCAGAAACGCGCTAGAATCCCCCCCCCCCGAAACGGAGTTGTATATCGTAATGTGGAATATTAAAATTATTTTATTTTAACACAAATTAAGTGAGGAATTATTTTTAAAATTCGTTCTTAAACTCTTTTAATCGTATTTCAATTGGTTTAGGGAGGTTGGAACACAAAAATTATAGTTCTAGAAGAAGAATGTGTAGACAATTGGGGGCGTGTTAATGAGCTGGCTCTGTTGTAACTGTGGGGGGCCAAATTTGGGAATGCTAAGGATGCGGCTAGCTCCGATTGTTATTGGTGACTCCGGCTGGTGTTGACTGCTTGTAGTCGTTGTTTATTTCTTTCTTTTGCCCCAAAACTACAAAGTCTCAGGGTAATTGCGCTACTTTCGTTGATTCTAAATCAATGGTTCTAGGAAGAGGTTTTGGCGTTGTAAAATAAACACGCGGTTCGATTTGATTTAGGAATGATTTATTTTACGTCACTTTCTTTAAAACATCGGTGCCTTGCCGTTGATTGAGTCGAATCACTTTAGTACATACGAGGTGCATTCTAACAGTTTTGTGTGGGTGTGGGTGTGTGTGGGTGTGTTCCCTCTCAGAGCTGGAAGCAGATAGAAACATGCAGTTTGTTTTAAAATACGCGGGTACTCGTCATTGCATGACAGATGGTAGCACACAAAAAACTAGCGGCAGCGGTGAGAATGAGGACTGTTTTTGATACTTCAAAGTGGCTACGTTTTCATTACAAGAACAGCCTGTAATCGTTCGCTTTCTGCATTTACTTGGTTTGACACGGATTGAAATTCATCGCCAGTTGAGTGAGACATGTGATGATAGTGTCTAATGTGCGACAGTTCAAAAAAGGCAGATCGTCGTGTGACAACAAACCAAGGCAATCTCGGCCTCACACAAGCCGGTCTGACGACATGATCGAGCGAGAGTTGTTTTGAAGGATCGCCAAATGAGTGAAACATATCGCCTTCAAAGTTGGCATTTCGTGGGATCTGAGCACACAATCCAGCATGAAGACCTGAAAATGCGAAAAGTGTCCCCCAGTGGGTGCCACAATGCTGACGGACTACAACGAGGCTGCGCGCATGACATGTTGACGCATGATGACGACATGAATGGGATGTTATTTTCATCGATTGTGACAATGGATGAGACATGGATGCCGTTTTTCAATCCTGAACGAAGCGCCAATCTGCTCAATGGAAGCACTCAGCTTTTCCATTGGTCGAAACGGACGCCTACAGAAGCGTTCGAAGTGGTTATGGAATCATGGCGTCGACGTTGTGAAAAATGATTACTGCTGTAGGGAGATTACATCGAGAAGTGACATAAGTTTTCATAGTTTTCGTATGATTAGTTAGTGAGAAAAAAAATAGAAGGTGTTATAACTTGAATGCATCTCGTATATTGGACAATGTTTAGACTATTAGACGAAACGTAATATTATGTTTACTGGACCGAAGAAACAAATTTTTCTAATCCAGGTCCGGCTGCCTGAATGCGTGGTGTCGCCAGAATGGTACTAAAATTGATTCGATGAAAAATTAGAATAGAATAGAACTGAAGGTCGAATGTCAAATGTGAAAACAACGCCCAATCATGTCCTTATGTATTTGATTCAAATTGGAATTTTTGGAGTAAGCAAGCCACGCAAAACAGGTAACAGTATCGCGTCTATCCTTAGAAATTTAAACTCTGCTTCTACACTGGCTGCATTTAAATTTACCTGTTCATATCTGATTCGTTCACTTACACGAGTTTAAATAAATCTACCACGATCGCTACTTCAAAATTAACTGTTTCCAGCCGTTGTGATATCAAGTGCCTCCTACGGTGTTTAAAAGACTCTCCCACACACACATTTAAACGGACAGTAGCTTTCTCCTAACAAAACCTATCTCGTTTTGAAGGTTCGCAGTACATAGGTAATCTTGCATTGCTTTGCCCAAACGTACAAAAGATCTCACCGTTACAAGGTTTTATGTTTTTTCAAAGCTGTTGTGGACAAAGCACAGGGTTTTAAGATGTCAAGCTATACAATATATGATGATTGCGGAATATAAATTTAAAAATACATATAGAAGATTATTAAACATTACAGTAAGTATGGCAAGGAAAACACATACAAATTATAATGATATTATGAGCGAAACGGTAGGAACAATTTCTACGTTCTAGCCGAATATACTCACTGAGAGCATCTGAGAAAAACGTTGGTTTCGGAATACTTTCTTATGGCAATTAGCATGTTTATACTTGTTTGCGGATCACAGGAATTGAAGGCAATAACCAGTATAATTGTAAATACTTTTTTTAATTTTTTTTATTTTTACTTTTATTATTTTATGTTATTATTCCCTCCCAAATATTGTATCGTAGTTAAGCATAATATGTAACAAATGGAAATTTACAAGTACCGTGGGCAAGTACCGTCGATGTACTTGGAGACTACTTCGAAGGCTGGTGAGCACCATGGGTCGAGACCCCTCCTGTAACGGATTCGCAATATTGTGATAACTAGTTGTGTGTAGCTTTTGCTCATGCCATAATAAACCAATGATACCCCGGTTTCTGTGTTTTGCTTCTTCCTTACGAAGACCGCCTATATCAGCCTTCCGTTGGTAGCACCACTCGGCAGTAAATATCATATACTTTCAATCGTATATCTTAGATATTTCATATTGCCTCCTGTCCTCGAGAAAAAAAATAGTTGCAGTGACTTATTACTTATCCCTCGTGTTTACAAATAAGCAATGCAATTGTATTCAAATATATAAAAATTACAATGAAAAATCACTTTTAAAAAGTTACTAAATCTGAAGAATGTAAATATACGTTCCCAAACTCTGCGGATTACGTACATGGTTGATATTCCTTGTTCTGGATTACAGCTCTTTTCTGCTTCATACAAAGTTTACAAAACAAAACACGGTGATTTCAACGAGGTTCCACTGGGACAATTTGTATACATGGACGGTATCCCTAGCTCTACCGCTCTCCCGATCAAATTATGAGGTAGCCCTGGGGCTGTATGGGCTGTTAATTGCCCCAGAGCTCACACTCCCTCCCTCCCAACCCGCCATTCTCCCTGCTAGCTAACATATTGAGTGTGCTTTATTCTTTGTCGGAAAATCACAAAGCCAGGCATGATGAGCCCTGCAGACTTCCCTATAACGTTCTTTCGGTTGCCTTAAGACAAAGGAAATGAGAGACAAAGCTAAAGATGCTGCTATATTGTCACTACATCTGTTGCATTATTCTCTGCTAGAATGGGATACTCTGTAAGAGAATACAAATGGAATGCAAAGTTTAAAAACAACTACTGGCTCTGTTTCTCAAATTTGGGAATGGTGGAAAAATCTTAAGATCTGTTTATTAAATAGTAACTCAAATACATATTCACGACGATTTGAATATGAAAAAAGTGTGCACACATTGGGTTCTAGACTTCACACAGGCACATGTGGACAAAAGAGCGGCTACTGTATATGCCCAATGAAGATGCGAGTTTATGGACGAACTGGTGACGAAGCATGGTGTCAGTACCAGATGCGGAAACATCCAGGAAGTATCTGCGGGCAAGTAGGTGATCATGTTTTTGGGACACTTCAGGCTTACTAGCTTCCTCCATGAACTTCGCAGTGAGTCCAAAGTCTGTCTAGACCTTTCTGTAGGCCGTTAAACGACTTACACTTAGATGCAAATGTTTACTATTTGTCATGGATTTAAATGTGGCAGAACATCTCATGCAGATGATTATGAGGACATTCTGGGAAAACTTAACAACAGAGGAAAACTCAAAGAACTACTATCGGGGATATAGTAGAGCAAACATGCATCTCACACAGACTATATACGGTTTATTTTAATACCTCATAGATTCATAGTTTCAGGTATCACAAGATATCTCATTACTGCCTTCTCCTCAGATGGGAGAAATATAACTGATTTATTAAGAATATTTGTTTGTATGTGGCAGAATTTATTTTTTCCTTCTTCTTTTATTAATGGTGTTTAACGCCCGTTTTAATACTGAGATACCTCAGGCGGTTAACACCGATGATACTCCAGATGAAATTATATATTGGAAAAGGATGTTTTAAGGAAGGAAACGTTCCAGGCCTAAATTTAGGGTGCCTCTCCGGCATTTTCCATTTATGAGGACTGGAAAAAACCTCAGTCAGGGAGGGCGGTCCTGGCGGGATTCGAACACAAGACCTCCCGCTCACGAATCCGCGCCTTAACGACCTTGGCCACTCTTGGCGGTGTATGTAGCAGAATATTTGTAAACGCAAAAAATTATCGGTTGTAAAATAAAAGATAGGTATGTGTTTCACGTCCAAAGACCTTTGAACAATTAACTGAGAGCTGCCCTTGCTGGTGAGTATAAAAAAAGCCTACGCCATTTGTCAAACGCAGCGCTACTCTAGTTCACAAACAAAGATGGTGCATCGTTTATTTCTAGTGCGACGTTTGGATGTAAGCGTATCTAGATATGTCCCGGTCACGAATTGATGTAACTTCTAAGTCACGCCATGCTGCATTTTCCACTTATAGAGCTCTAGAAATAGAATAACCTACGACTGACGACCATTCCACTCTACTGTAATTTGCATACCTGTATGTAGCTCCATTAGAAAACTGTAAAATTAAATTTAAAAAAGTATAACAAGTAATATTGAAATAGGATTTACATTGCTAATATAGTAAGAAAATTGAACGTGGTAGCTCAAGCTGCAGCGCTTGGAATTCACACTCGGCGGTATTGGGGTTCAAATCTGTTGGGGCCAGTGATTCTGACCTTGAGTGTTTTCATGATTTCCCCTGCTCGCTGGTATGGATCTTTTATTACCACAATTACACCTTCTCCTATTTCATTCATCTCATGCATTCCGTTGATTTTCTTACATTGTGGAAAATGCCAGGTAAAGTGAACTAATGCTTTGTGTGGTGTGGCAGTGACTTGCGCGGACTTTTTTCCGTCCCAACGTTTGGTGTGGAAGCAGCCCTTCTTAGGGACTCGAACTTCTTGCAGAGAATGCTGTACTGGTTTCGGGGTGTTTTCTAACTTCCTATCAAAACTAAAATACCGAGAAATTCCCCTGCGCCCGTACCAATTATCCAATAGTACGGAAATAATTATTTTTTCCATTACATTTTATAAATATTTACATCAGCATACAACTCTGCTACTTAAAAATTTAGGTAGCTATAAATTTATTAATGCTCATGTAATTGGAAATGACTTTAACTCCCACCCTCTTGGTCAACGATGACCTAAACTTATGATGGGCGATTCCTGTGCTGCTCTATTTCTAGTCAATCTAAATTTTCCATCTCTACCTCACTTTTCAACATTTTCTCCTTGAAGAATAATATTTCTACATCTTTGTAGAAGAGCAAATGTTCACAACCTCCAAAAAATGTTTCAACTGGTAAAAGTTTCTTCCTCGAGTTTCATTTCAAATTTAGGAAAAGTCTGAAGACGCTGGGAGAGCAGGATGTTGCAACATTTCAAACCCTGCTTGATCATTTACAGCCATTGCAACAAGACTTGCGGCTTCAAGACTCGCTACAGAAAGAGCACACCTCGCCTTAATCTCCGTGACGTTTCTCTTTGATTGCCTCTCTCAATTTTGAAATTAAATTTGCATAATAATTACCTGTTGTTGCGACTGCTCTCTGCATCTGCCAGAACAAGCCGTGTACACCCCAAAAACAACTTCATATGTTTCTGTTCCTTACTTTGCGTTTTGGTTTTAGGAAGAAGGCGATAAACTGATGACATATCAGTAAAGAAATTTCTGTTGGTCTGCACGAAAAAGTCTTATATGTTGTTGACATCAAACTTTTTTGAGTGGGTGTCAACATCCATTGAGCAGATAACTTTTTCATCTCTTAATTCTTTAGTTAAAATTATACAGGGTTATTCAAAATGTTGTGATCAATTTACACTTATTATTTTGGAAATACAAGGCTCACGTTCATGAAATGAATGATTAAGTTCCAGTTGTAATTTCATGGCATTGCACCCTGTTATCACGAAACGCAATCAGCTACAGCAGTGTAAAAGATTTCATTTCGAATGCGATATCACAAAACGTCGCTCAGTCGACCAAGGAGATCATGGCCACAATCTTTTGGGACTGTGAAGGAACACTCTTCATTGACTTCAAGGAGAGGAACACCACAGTAAATGGGAGTACTGTGCTGGCCTACTACACAGACTACTGCACAGAAAAGGCGATGAAAGCTGAGTGGTGGTGTACGCCTTCTTCACGACAACGCGCATGTGCACACAGCTCTTGTTGCAAAGGAAGGTGTGAAGAAATATGACTTCAAGGAGATCGATGTTCCCCCTACAGCCCAGATCTAGCTCCGAGTGAATATTTCCTCCTCTCAAAATTCAAGAAGAACCTTCGAGGAAGGAACTGACTATTTTGGGGGGAAGGATTGAAATGTTAATTCAAAGATGTGAGAATTGTATTGCAATAAAGAGTAACTGTTTTGAAAAATAAAATGTAGTTTTAGTCTTTATCATACCTAGAAAATGGTTAGGCTGGAAACTTATGGAGTACCTTCGTAAATGTTTTCTGCGTAGTGACTGCTGAAATGTGTATCGACCATACTTTTTTGGAGATGCCATTGTGTCTAGTACTAAGTATGCTGGAACAATGGCTGCTGACACAAGATAGAAACGAGTTAATTTAGCAGTACGATAGCTTTCCATTACATTTTCATTGGAGGTGCGGGTGTGTCTGCATGAACCTCTCAGGTGTCGATGGATTGCTCGTGTGACTGAAGCGATCGCGCCACTAATGAAATGGCCTTTAAGATCTCTCATTGGGTTTCTTCTTGTGAGGTTATGTGACAGACACAGTTTATGGGCCCCCAACGCCAGTGCTACAACAAATTGTGTAAACATGCTACAAAACGTGTAACATGAGATCGAACAGCGGATCCATGTGCGCATATAGAACTTAGACTGTTGCTCTTTCACTGACGAAAAGTGCTAGTGCAGTAGTGCAGAAATAAATTATTGACTTTTGTCATACCATTTTGAATAACCCTGTATATATCTGTATGAGATGCATGTTTTCTCTACTATATCCCCGATAGTGGTTCGTGTTGCAAACTACATCATTGAGTTTTGCTCTGTTGTTAAGTTTTCTCAGAACGCCCTCATAATCATCTACACGGGTTGTTCTACCACATTTAAACCCATGTAAATCTACGTCGTTTAACAGCCTACAGAAAGATCTAAACAGACTTTGGACACACTGCGAAGAGCGTAACTTACCGTCAATAAGAATAAGACGAAAACAATGACTTTCAAGAACGGGTCTGTTAGTAGCAGGGTGGAGACACGGACTTACGTCGGGCAGGGGCAGACGCTGGATAACGTGAAGACTTTCATATACTTCGGCGTTACTTTTACGATGAACGGAAGGTGGACGAAACACTTAACAAAGCCTAAAGCAGGAGTGAAGGCATTACAGTTACGTAGCAGCATTTCAGACTTGCCTGTAGGTGTACTGGAAACCATCTATGGAGCACTAAGTCCAGAATGACATATGGGGCTGAAATTTGGTGGTGGGAACAAATTAAGAGAGAATTTGGGGCCTACAAGAGACCATAGAGTGTAAAATAAGAGTAGAGAAGTACTGACTTCGAATTATTCAAGGACACAAACTTTAATTAGCGCATTGTGTTATCATGAATAGTTGAGGATGGAACGGGACATGATATAGATATCCAAATTAAGAAAGGGGCTAGAAAAAATAGGGCTGGACCCCATTGGATGGCGGGTTATGGGAATAGAAAGAATGCACTGAGGAGGGTAAGGAACCGCTTGAGGGATATGGATAGGCAGCGGACAATTGCGCAATGCAGAGAGATGAAATGATTTAGCAGGTTCCGTGTTTGTTAGTTCAACTAATTAAAAACATTCTTGTTGGCATATTATTCATAGCTAGTAAATATATAATACAAGGTTTATCGATTATTAATATGATAAGTGATTTAAAATTTACATTGTTAGATTTGTTTATTTTTCCCAATGGAATATTTGTATGCCTTCAATGCTCTGGTGTGTGTATTCGAAAGTAAAATCATTGTAGTGAGGTGAAGGAAGTATTCTATTAGTGCTATATGATTCAAGATTAATATTTTGAAATTAAAGAAAGTGTAATTTAATTAATTAATTAATAGCATTTTCAATGTTTCCAGGATAATTGAAGATAATTTTCGATGATCAACATTGTAGTTATGGTTTCAAAACATTTGTTTAATTAAATAATTCTCGTGTTTGAATGTTGGTATGCTTGTCAGGGAGATAATTTTAGCTTTTTTATTGCGTTGTGAAGGCGGTGATGACTTCTTGGAATACTGGTTGCTAGGTAACCAGTGCCAGAATCAGGCTAATTGTGCACGATTTATAGCGTCATAAGAAGCGTGTTTTACTGCTAGGATTGCATAAATGCTGTGAACATTTCTCTACTGCTTTGTGGAGCACGGTTTGACAGCCGCTGTACTAGAAAAATCAATTCCAGCAAGTGAATGTCAGACTGGTTTGAACACTGCTAGAATAACTCTAGTGCTTTGCTCTTTGACGTTTCACATGACTCGATTCTTTCCTTCTTCCTTGCTGCAAGTAGCTAAAGGCAAATATCTCTGTACTAATGGAGTGACTAAAACAAGGTTGTAAGGAATTGGTTGTGCTCTGTTTTTAGTATATTGTATTCTCTGCGTTGTTTTGGCTTCTAATACGTTCCCTAGCAGTGTATATAAAGTTTTCAATGCTTCTAGTCGCCCCTACTGTAAGCTGTTACTATGAAAGTGAAAGCACGAGCTGGTGCTGATAAATTTCCTTCCCAGTAAACTTTTCAGCAGGTCATCCAGAGCGCATTAGCACGGTTGCTTGTGTTTACTGAGGGCGATGAAAAGGTGTATTCACGGAGCCCATTCAGAAACCCTGGCAGTGCAGTTCGGCACGTCCTTTTGCTTGGGCAAAGCGCGTGTCACAAAGAGAAAATGATCCAAATATCCATCTACTAGGGTTTCCCAGTAAGAAAGTTATTCGCAAAGAGATGGGGCAATGAAAACACGTTTTACTGAATGATCGAGAGTTCATCAAAAATACCCGGTATTGAGACATGAAAGAACACAATCAATAATGAAATAGTTGTTAAAAAGCGTAAGGATATTATCGTGTTTTAACATACGGAATTAAATTTCAAGATTGCATTAAAATTACTATCACCTTTTAGCAGCTCCAATTTTTATCTCAGATAATGGACTAAAGTCTAATTCTGGATTTTCAGTTTCTAGAGCTGTCCAGAAACATTTCTTAGTAATAAAGTGAAACACCGTATTGAAGAGCATAGTACTAAAACATATCCGAGTTTCATATCAGAGATTGCTTTTTAAAATACAGGTGTCCACAGATAATTTCCCTAAATATAAATTGTTATTTTTCTTATGCATGTGAAAGGGATATCCTTAGAAAGCATACCTCAATTGTTAGCGAGTTTCGAAGGTATTGCGGTAGTATCCATGAAACGATTTTTAAAAAATCTCTTCAAGTCTCTATCAATCCTAACTACTAGGCATGGAAAATGACAGTGTGTGTGTGTGCCTGCGTCTTTTATTACTCTAGCGGTCCCAATTTTTTTTTCTTTCTCAACGAAACTCGGCATATACTCATCAATTAACAAACGATTCGTCGAGTTCGTTAATCAGCAAAATTGGGGATGGGAGTTAACCTAAAAGAATTTAAAATTTTAAAAACCGTTCTAACGTCCGTAATTTTTTATTTTCTCAACGAAACTGTACATGTGTTTTTTTTTAAATAAATTGACAAAAGTAGTTTCTAAAAATCAGGGTAATGTGACCATTTGATGTGGGGGTTAAAACAAAATTTAAAAATCTCTCTAGTGGCTGCAATTTAAAGTTGTTTTAAAGGAAACTCTCTGCATTACATTAAAATATAATTAAAAATGGTTTCTGAAAATAAGTGAAATAGGACTATTAGGAGCGGATGGTTTACCAGAAACCCAAAATTTAAAAATCGCTCTAGCAGCACCAATATTTCTTTTTTCATAACAACATTGAGCATTTACCATTTAAAGAAAAATGTTTCTGAAAACTTAAAAGCGCTTTTTCGTTGAATTTTTTCTATATTGTTTTAAAATAAAAGAACAAATTAATTTAGCATATAAACTATATTTATAACGAATCACATGTTTTATTTTTAACAAAAGCATCGTCGTGAAAATAGCAGCTGTGAAATATTAATCTAACATGTGTGAAAATTATATTTGTATGTAAGAGCGCTCTGTAATAACCTTCAGAAAACGCTTTCGATACATGTTTTTGTACTACAATAATATTTAAATTAAATTTTAAAGGCAATGAAAATTTATGGAACTGTCGATTTATTGGTAATTGTGTATATTTGCTTAGTACGTTATAATTGTTTTTAAAATAGTAACATTTGTTGTTTTATTGAAACATATGGACATCATCTTCTTAAATATACAATGTAACTCGAAACTTTCTGTTATTTTACTCTATTTTAATGATTGTTAAGATATCAGTTCATAAACATGGTTATGTTTATTTTTTTAAAAAAATAAACACACAGCATAGCTTTGTATATCAGTAGTCACATATTTCATTTAATTAATAGTATATTACATTAATTTTAATTGTGTGCCCCTAATGCCCCACAGTATTGCCATAATTTCATTTCATTAATTAACAAGGCATAGTTTTTATGTTTTATTTTAAAGTTATTCAACTTACTGAGGAAATCGCTTTGTTTATGCAGCTTCTGCGTGACTGACATTTTTCGGTTTTATATTCCTGTATACTTGACACTAGGCCTCGTGTTGTTTCGGGATATTTACACTTGCAACAGCGTACTCACCTAAATGAACGCGATGGCATGTTCTCGCTGAAGGTGCAAAGATGGCATCCTGTACATACCGCTCAAAAAGAAGACACAGGCAGTTAGATCAGGTGATTACTTGCAGAACATATCTTCGACTTCCAATCCCCTCCATGTAGTACATCATTCATAACACTGTTTATATAGAGTAGGCTGAGAATGGGACGTCAAAATTAATGCAAAGTTTACTCTATGATAAAAAGCATGTCTTTGTGGCCATGATAATAAACGTGATGACAGAGGCGCCGAGTTTTCTAAATTAAACAATTCTTAATTATTGAATGTACGCTGAACATACTGTATTTAAATATTATAAGTATTTTTCCCTAGTAGTTAATAAGGTTTATATACCGGTGTATAGTCTTGGTAATTGTGACATGACTCAATGTTTCCTCCACTAACCAGATAATTTTCAGTAGTGTTCAGAATGAAGAATATACACCTGTTTTGTACAACGTTTTATGCAATTTTAGCATTGAAATATTTTTAAAAAATGTTAACATTTTGCAAAATGTAATGTTTTGACGAAGTACAAATAGCATTAATTATTGCATTTTTTGTACTCGTTTTTATGACGATGTTATTGTGTTTTTGTTTTGAAGAATTCAAATGAAAATGGATGTTAATTCTACAATTTTTGATATGGAAAATATTATTGATATCATTCCAGAATAAATTATAAAGGAAGCTCAGGTAGTTGAGGATTTATTAATTCCTCAAAAATCTAAAATATATACGAAAAGGAATATGACAAGTTCTGTACATGGAGAAAACAGATACATTTTAGTCCAACTAATGAAAATCCTCTTTGAAACATTTTCAGGCCTGGCAAATATAAAATATAAGGTTTATTGATTATTAATATGACAGATAGTTTAAAATTTAGATTCTTATAGGTATTTATTCTTTGCAGTAGAAGATTTGTACGCTTTCGATGCTCTGATTGTGTATTCGAAAGTAAAATGAATGTAGTAACGGTTAGTATACTAGACATAACTTATGATTTAAGATTAAGGTTTGAAAATGAAAGATCTTGTAATGCAATTAATTATTTTCAATGTTTTCAAGATACTAGACCTTAAATAATGATGATTAATAACTTACATTGTTGTTCAGTCAAAACACTTGTTTGATGAAATGATTCTCGTGTTTGAATGTTGGTATGCTTGTTGGGGCGACGATTTTTCTTGCAGATATGTCGTTTGAAATGTGAAAAATAGTGAACCAAAGAACAAAATAGATAGTAACTTAAACTTTTTTTTTTGGTTGATTTATTTATTTATGGACGCTCTTTAACATCTCAGGTCATCAGCGTCCCATTCAACTCAGGGCGTGAAACGGCCGACAAATTTTGCTCAGAGGCCTCTCTTTCAGGCTTGAGGTTCTTTTTCTTGCCGTAAATGTATGACACGGGACCCACGGCTTTACTTTCCCTTACGAAGAAAGCCATACTTAGGATTTTACGCCAGAAAATATCCATCGGTCCTGGCCGGGTTCGAACCCGCGATCTTGGGTTTAGAAGGCAAGTATGGTAATCACTGCACCACCGTGACCGACGTACCTTAAATAGTATACAACTAGCGTGCAATAGCTCACACCCTTCGTAAGAGACCTTTGCCCTTTAAGGGACACAGCAATCTATCCTTATCTTTATCAGAAAACTAAAATGTGTTTTCTCAACAAATACATTATAAATATGCATGAAAGTTCCTTTATATGTGTGCGCGCGCATGCGCGATTGGTCATAAATTAACTCCAATCATACTATTATTAAGCTTTATTAAGATATATAGCTTAAATACAAATATGCATTTGCATATATTTCTCATCAGTAGTGATAACATAATTAAATTAAAATGACTCATTCATATTTCTTCTTTAATAGTCACCCAAATCTATCTCAACACATTCTAGTAATAAAACATTTCAAATTACATATTTTTCAAGCATTTATGTGTGGTTTTTATACTGCACAAAGTCCAAGAAATTCTAAGCAAAGCTGTAAAACTTTGGAAATTCACTCTCAGACATTAATGAAGAAATAAACCAGACTATTTCGTGGTCCTACTGCAAGAGCTTCATCATTAATTCTCTGTAAAAACAGAAACTGACCTGCACAACGGTAGCTGCTGGCTTCATTAACCGAAACAGAGTCGTCCGTGGCAGGATATCATTAATTTCTCAACTGAAGCCACCTCGTAATAGAAAACAGATTGCTGAGTTCTTTCTTGCCCCTTCTCCACTTTTTGCCAGCAGACCAACATCACCAGCATTGTGAACTCTGACGTGAAAGGAGTGACGTAGATTGAATTCTCATACCCAGATGAAAAATAGCTTCATAATGAAGACAAGTTTAACACCTAATTGGAACGATGAGAACATAAATAAAGAGAGGGGAGAACTATAAAGCAAGTGCCACAACAACGAGCATTTAACTATACCGTTTTTATAAATGACAATGTCTGAGAAGAATATAATTACATAAACACCTTTACTATATCTTTATTGTTATATGCGATTTTCTAATTTTAATAATTATTTGCGGAGTCGGTTGGAATTTCATTATATACTCATAGGCCCACTTGGCATGCAGCGGCGATCTGCTGAATATATCAGCTGAGGTCTGTTTCTAGTTTTGAATGGCAAATACAATGGAAAACTTTTGTGCAAAAATAAAAATCCAAATTGTTCACAAAAATGAAATTTAAAAAATAACAACAGTATTATAAAATAATAAAGAAGAAACAGTTAAATATGATTATCACAATGTTTTTAATAAGGAATAATTGTTCTTTATGCTGTAAAACGACCCAATTAACTATGAACCAACTTTTTACTTACAGGCATTGCCATCTGCAAGTATCGCAGAGGGGTAGTTTATTTTAAAAGATTTTACTTACCAACCTTACGAAAGGAGATGCTGAATTTTGTCTAAACATTTTTAGCACCTGTTTAAAAAGTATCTATAGTAATGCTCTGGGTATTTCCTAGCGGGTATTTTGTTTCAATTCATCCAAGATATATTCCGTTTACAGAACATGCACTGTTCTGAAATTTTCACCTGAGGCCTATGGAGAGTTTGTTTTTCCATTTAAAAACTTTCGGGAGTAAAAATCCTAAGTATGGCTTCCTTCAGAAAGGATATCCCGAATGGCCATATGTACCACTTGCGATGAACATAAAGTTACAAATTCAAAGGAAAATTTCCATTTCCTATAATAGATCCTGGTTAAGATTGTTGTTATCTGAACAAGGAAGGGCAGAGTACAAGATATTGCTGCATTGTGTGCTGGTGAGTTTCAATATCCAGAGAGTTATGCAGTTAAATATTGCCAGGTTCAAGGACCTGCAGAATCTTTAAAAAAAATAAAAAATAAAAAATACTGAAAAGAATCCAAGGGTTCCCTGACAACTTTAGACCTCCAAGAATAGGATGACCAAGATAATCAATGACAAGATAATTGTATAATGTGATACGTAATGAGTTTCTGAAACTATTAAGAAAAATTACCAACCATTTTTAATATTACACGTTTATATCGCATTCTACAAGTACATAATTTATCAATTCAAAGGAGTTCAGTCAGGATTTCTGGTACAAGTGAAATACCACATGAACAGTGCAACAAAACCAGCTGCTATAACAATAGGCTTGCATAACACAATGACAGCTTTTGTTTACACTTTTTATAGTCTCGCCGGTGTAGCAGTTTTGGGGCGCCCTAGCGCTGATCATCTTGAATGGACCTACGACCACACTTAAATTCAACAGTCCACTTTGTAACCACAGTAGTTTGACTATCTTCAAGACATCTCTGAGTTAGTTGAGAACTTTTAGAACATCCTGAACAACAGCCATAGTGTAGAAAAACTTAAAGAAAATATATGTTATACAATCTTATAACGTTTATTAATATTTATCATGTTGGTAATTTTGTGACTCAGTGAACACATTTTAACATCTATTACAGTACACGAGTAAGTGCGGTCTTTATTTTAAATATCTTTCTGTTTCTATAGACCCTAAAATAGAACGCTCAGGCAGTCAGGTTTATCTTCAGCCAAGAGTGCAGACTGACAGTGTAGCGTGTACAATTGGAGACATAGTCATGTGTGGTTTAATTACCCTGCTAACAATAATGTTGATTTAGGAGCACTAAACTGAACATCCCCAAACAATAATGCTTTGATTATGTCGTAGTGTCAGCCAGTTGAAGACATTGTTGTACAAGTCTGATAAACGACCAACTCCCTGGAGAGAACCAATCTTGCCTTAATAAAAGGAGGTATCGATTACATTAAAGAAAAATGCAAAACTATCAATGTTTGATGTTTTTTTATTCATCGTTTTAATAATATTTGTAATGCCCTTGCATTTATAAGCTTTTTCACTCCATCCGACAGTTGAAATTGCAATGTGACGGTTAATGAAATTATTCTTATATTCTCAAACGTTAGAATCTAAAAATACTAGTACATAATACATAGTTATAGTTATATTTCTGTTTCAAAATTTAATGTTAGGAATCAGAAGATGGTATGCTCATCATTTCAATTTCCATTTGCATAATATCAATGGAAGGTGGTTGCCGAAATTTTTCAGCAGTTCAAATGCAAGTACGCGTGGAATGTTGTCAGATTTTTTTCAACCTTTGCCACGTTAACCTGAGGATAGTATTGGAATCCATTGTCAGGCGGAATGAAAATATTGTCCTCTACTATGACCATGTTGCAAAAATAGAATCGATGGAGTGACGAAGATAGATGAACCACCTACTAAAACGGCCAAGGCCACATAGTTCATGAAGAAGGTAATGGCAATAATTTTTCTTGGGACTGCTGAGAAATTCCGATGATGAACTTCAAAGAAATGAACACAAGGGCAACTGAGAATTACTATGCGATCTGCTGCATCTTACACACTATCATCAAAGAAAAAAGACGTGGAATGCTATCTCGAGGATTTCGTCTGTACTAGTTCGCGTGGCAAAGTTGCTTGGCTTCCAGGAACTAGATCATTTACCGTGTAGCCCACATCTTGTCCTAGCGACTATTACCTGCTTTCAAAACTGAAATCTTAACTATTAGGGGTGAAGAGTAATGGGTTGAAGTATGCATTTTTTCAGCACACAAATTTTAAGTTTTTTCTTAAAGAATAGTTGAAATGTTATTGAAGTAATAGGATTACTTTGAACATAGACTGGAAACTTATGCCCACAACTCGAGAGTATTACTAAACAAAGGTCAGAATCGAATGGTAGCTTTAGCTCGCGTGAACTCGCTAAAAAGAGATTTGATGGTACAGTCCGCCTTGTGTGTAAACTGGAGCACAATCTAAGAGTTTGTCATTCGAAGTAATGATTAAACAAACCTATCTATATACCTACCTCAATATATGCTACAGACATTTTATTCCTCCTCTCGTTCCTGTTCATGAGTCCTATACTATAACTTTCTCGTTTTGCCAAGTTATCGCCTCACTCGGTTAAAATGTGTTTATTTTTAAATATTTTAAACAGATATTCTGAAAGTTTAATAAATTATTTTTCTCAATATTTTCCTCGAACCTATAAAATTGATATAATTTTCCTTATGTATTTGTTTAATGTATAATAATTGTGGAGCAATCGTGTGATAACAAACCTATCCGTATCATTCAATTCTATCATATTTAGAGTTGGCCTGGAATTAAATTTTGGTGTTTTAAATTTATGTTCCCTTTCCTTCTGTTGTCATAATTTCCTTGTGAGTTCTGGTGATTGTAGTAGCATAACTCAAAAGTAATTTAAAATTTTTAAAGATGGAGAATCAATTTCAAAGAAATGTGGTCCCGAAGCCCCAGTTTGTGCTCTAATGGAAGACAACATTAACCCCGCTGCTGTCATTGTGAGAGAGAATCGTCTAATAACAATAATCACACTTTCAGAAATTCTAAAATGTTCACTGGGTGCCATTCACACGTTGATAGCTGAAAAGCTACACATGAGATGTTGCAGAACTGCTGATTATCGAGCAAAAGAGCAGTTGAAGATGATATAAGGAAGATTCAAAGATAATCACTGCTATGAAGCATAGCTACATCTTCGTTGCTGAAAAAATACATAAACAAAACAAAAGTGGTTGCTCCTGCTGGGGAAGGTATGATCATCTCATTTTTCGATACTCAAGGAATCGTTTACCAGCATGTCAATTCTGCACTCACGACTGCAACAGAGCAATATTACAGAGATGTCCTGGGAAAACTGCAAGGCCGTATCAAACACAAAAGATCACATTTCCGTGCAGTAAGCTGGTTGCTGTACCACTTTATTGCATGGCCGCACATCACAGAATATTTTACAAAAATAAATATGAAGTGTACCCTCACGCTCCCTATAGTCCGTCGATCCTGATGGTGTAGTGGTTACCATACTTACCTCCTAAATCCAAGATCGCGGGTTCGATCCTGACCAGGATCGATGGATTTTTTCGAGCGTAAAAATCCTAAGTATGGCTTCCTTCGGAAGGGAAGTAAAGCCATGGGTCCCGTGTCGTACATTTACGGCACGAAAAAGAACCTCAAGCCTGAAAAAAAGAGGCCTCTGAGCAAAATTTATCGGTCGTTTCACACCCTGAATTGGATGGGACGCTGATGACCAGCGATGTTAAAGAGCGTCCATAAATAAACCAAATAAAAATAAACTGAATATAGTTCAGATTTAATCTCATTTGACTTTTTCCTTTGCCCCAAATTTGAAGATACGACTTCATAAAATGATTTTCCACCATTAGAAACAGTGGTAAAGTCTGCGGGGGTAATTCTGAAGATTTGTCAAAAAATGGTTTCTAGTATGTTTTTGAAAACTGACAAAACGCGGAATAGATGAATTACATTCATCGGGGACTACTTTGAGAAAATTTATCAAAATAATGAGGATAATTAAAGATATTTTGTGAAAAAATGTTTCATTATTATTAAACAGCCCTCGCTGGAGAAAAATTAGCTAGAAGAGGGCAGCTCAGTAACTAAGTCCGCAAGAAACCTGTCGCATCATCCCGAAGAAAGATAAAATAGAAAACGCTCATTAAGTAGGAAGGAAAAAACTTCAGAACTGTGCAACATGTAAACATTTAAGTACAGTATGTATATGTTTTAGAAGGTGTTTTGTGTTTTAACTTGACTTTCCGCATTTAAAATGTTATACTGGAGTAATAAAAGGAATGTGCAGAAAATTGTGAAGTAGAAAGGCGGCACTAAACTAAGCATTTTGAGGATGACAGAAGCTCTTTTATTGCGCTTCTTTCATCATGTTAGTGTCTCAGGAACTTGTTTGTGGCGTGTCAGATGTAAACGAAATGCACTTTTGTAAAGTACTAGTCACTGTCGCTAGGTGTGTCTGATGTTCAATGTAACATTTGGGTTTTGAAGTCTACTGCATGGTACTATAATACCGAACTATCGTCTTGAGATTAGGCGATACTCATGGTTCCAACATGACGGCGTCCCTGCACATTTTCCACTTTTAGTTCGAAATGATCTAAACAGAACATTTGGTGACAAATGGATTGAGCGTCGTGGATCAACGAGGTGGCCTGCATTTTGACTGACAAATGAAGATGTTTCATAACGTCAGATTTCAATATGATCATGCAGCGCTCCTGTTATTATATTGCATCTGCGACCTCGTGTTTCTAACCTCAAAATGCTAAGTTTGGTGCTGAATTTCAGCTCTACAGTTTTCTGCTAATTTTTTTCCGCACCGTGTATTTAATTTACTATGGTTGATGTTTTCTGACAATCAATTTTGTTTAGATTTATTTGCATGGAGAACAGTTTGATCTTGATAAGTATGATGCAGTGTGTTATAATTGGCGTTTTTAACCTTTTCAGCAATATATTCGCAAGCAAGTTCTTAAATTCGCCTTGTTCCATTGAAGCGTTTTCTGGTGACATTTCGAAAGTGCACAATGGAACTAAACTGTGCTAAAACTACACTTGAAAACTGGCATGGAACCAGGAACTTGGTCCGTCATTGTGCGGTAGTCTCGCCTGCTGAACACCAAGTGGCCGGTCCGGTGCTTTGTGGCAAGAGGAGTCCCATAAATAAACCCCGTCCCCCGACGCCTAGCGTCCAGGCGATAAAGTGACATGTCTTTTCTCCTTTTAGTTCGGTATATGTAGTCTTTATCTGGAGGTCTCGCCCTTTTACACGTAGCGACACCCACTTCTTCCATCTTCATTTGTCATGCTCCAGAACTGGTGCAAACAAAACTGTTCATTTGTGATTGTCTTTTGTTTCTCGTCATGGCCTCCTTCACTCAGTTCACCTGCATCGACAGAAGGTCCGCAAGAAAGTCGCTCTTTTTTACTCTCAGCATATTTTTTTTTCTTTTTGTTCTCTTTCTTTAAACGACCAATAACATTTTTACACGTCAGTTGTTTCTACTATCTTACTTTGACGAAGAATTGACTCTGATTGCAAGCTATAGAAGCATAGTTTATGTTGCAGTGTAAACAAAACAAAGATCTGATTTCAGAAACGACTATTTGCACCATAAAACCAAAGCGCATAATTTTACTAATTCTATTGCAAGCCTCTCCAATCCTAATAACTAGATAACAATTATACACAAAATGAGAGAAATTGTATTTATGAGGCATCATGTTGCCGTAATATATTATATTTTGACGTATTATTTGAGTTTTATGGTATTACCTATGCACACACAAAATACTTTACAAATCACTAATAAATGTACGAATAGAAACATTGATATTCTAAAGTGAAAATAAATAAAAATAAACACCACGTAATATCGGGTGTATAAACTCTCAGCATGTATAACTGCCCTCACTCAATCTTCGGGGCATAGATGACGTCAAATTTCTACGGTAATGTGAACGAGAGGCTACAACATCCCAGGCTTCTTGAATTTGTACACATCAACCATCTTTTGTCCTTCTTACGTGTGCATGTAGGGAATGCATGTGCAGCATATTGCATTTAGATACAGCAAATACTGAGGGAAATATTATAATATCCATTAAAATTTATACATAGTGTGTTAATTTTAAAGCTTTTTGTGCATGGGAAACAATATTATGAAACTAATTTGTAATAATAATATTACAAAGGTTTATTGAAAAAGTGCTTCATTCCGAGAGGCGAATCTGCTCACTTAACCATAGCATCACTGTACACTCTGCCACAGAGCTAACATAACGAGTAGGACTTATAAGAATTTTTCTTAAGAGATGATTCTCTCTCCATCTTGTTATTTTTATTTGTCTTAAAGGCTGTACCTATTAAAGGAACTCTTGGTTTTCAAGAGGGGTGTATGTACACAAAGTGTTTCGAGGAGATCCTCAGACGCTAGGAAAAGTTTTACTGAGCGCAGGTCACCGCCACAACCACAAAGAAAGGAACATCCCGCCTGGCCTGACGCTTCCGATCCTGTAGTTGGCGCTATGAATTGAAATGAACGGAAATTAACCAGGAAACTCCTTAATAACGGTTACAGCCTTACCTCCTTAGGTTTTTCTATCAGTTCCAGAATATTTAACTATTGTATATTATAATTATGAAAGTTACACATGTTTCAGAATCATATTTGTTCCCCAATACTTTGATTTTTAGAGTGCGCAACTATTCACTGTGCTGTTCAAAGAAGATTGTACGAGGGGATTTCTAAAAGCTCTCAGCCTGACCAAGAAAGCACAAAATTTAAGAGAAATATTTTATTTTACTTTTTCTCATAGTCCCTTTGTAAAAGAATACGTTTCATTCAACACTTACCAACATTTTAATACCCTCAGTAAAATAAGATTTGTCCAACTGTGAAAAATAAGCGTCTCTCTCAACGTCAACCTCGTCATTTGATGTGAATCTTCGTCCATTCAGCCATTTCTTCAAGTTTGGGAGAGAAAAAAGTATTTGACTGGTAGGAAAATCTGACAAATATAGTGGGTGTGGAAGTACTTGGAAGCAGTTCTACACAAAATTCCCAAATGTGTGTGAAGGCGCATTATCGTCATGAATGAAAATTTTCATTTTCGAACGGTGTGGTCGTTTAGCCTGAATAGCGTCCTTCAGTTGGCCCAGTAGTGAAGCGATACTTCCCGTTGATGGTTCTGGCCTTCTGGACCAGCACCACACCATGAGAATTCCAGAAAATCATAGCTATACTTTTCTTATAGATGTAACCGTTTCTGCTTTCTTCACATACTCTCTCTCTCTCTCTTTGTGTGTTTGTGATTTGGTTTATTTATGAACGCTCTTTAACGTTTCAGGTCATCAGCGTCCCATTCTATTCAGGACGTGAAAGGGCCGACAAATTTTGCTCAGAAACCTCTTTTGTTGAGATCCTTTTTCGTGCCGTAAATGTACGACACGGGACCCACGGCTTTACTTCCCTTCCGAAAGAAATCATACTTGAGATTTTTACGCCCAAAAAAATCCACCGATCATGGCTAGGTTTGAACCCGCGATCTTGGGTTTAGAAGGCAAGTTCTACTACACCACCAGGACCGACTTTCACCTGTTGCCACCTACAGTTTGAACTGCTCCTTCATGTTGGGCATGTAGTGATGAATCCATGTTTCATCTACCGTCATCAAACGTCGGAGTAACTCACTGGAATTGCGTTTACACTCTCGCTAATTTCATTTTAATACGTTTTTTGTTCGTTGTTAACAAACGCGGCACCCATCGAGCGGAAAGCTTTCTCATGCCCAAAACTTCATGTAAAATGTAATGGACACGGCCTATCGAGGACTTTGCAGTGTCAGGCAACTCGCGTACCTTCAATCGCCGATCATTGAGTACGGCATTGTGACTTTTTGTCACAATCTCGTCGGTCGTAACATTTTTTGGGACGCTCTGAGCGCTTATCGTCTTGAACTGATATACGACTATGCTTAAATTCATCATCCCGTTTTTAACCGTCGAAAACGAAAAGTTTAACGAGTAATCTGACTCCTTTTGTGTTTCTGTTGGACTTAAACCTTTCAAAACGAAGTACTTTATCACAGCCCGTGTTTTAATTTTGTACAAAATGTTAACACTAGTTTATTTACACGATCTTCACAAACAAGTGACTACACTTACGCGTCTGAATTTTTACAACGCGCCAAATTTGGACATCTTCACGAAATCCTGCGTTAGGCCGAGAATTTATGGAACACTTAACTAAAGCATTTGTTCGACAGAGAGTAAATTTCACCTATCGACGTCCTACGGCTAGCTCAAAGGTGGTTATTACAGCTGGATTTTTCAGATTCATAATTTTGGGGTAAAATAAGAGTGAATTTCAATATATCAAAATCGCACTGGATAGTAATGCATTAAGTTTACTAATGCCTTGTCATTAACACACAACTGTACACTTTTCTAGTAAAATGATCTCTGAGAATATCATTAGATATAGACTGAATATGTGAAAGACGTGAGGGAATTTATATTTCTCTTCCAACAAATGTGCTTTAGTGGTAATGTTCGTTTCGTGGTTGGTAATACTGACAATATTCTGTTTTATTTTATTCTATACTCCACAAAAATTCTCTTTTTATTACTAATAGATATTTAACAGGCCTTATTTTATCTTTATCCTGGTATAAATCATATAATTTAGTCCTATACGGATACTAATTCGAACTCGTGACTCTTGTTATTCACCACGACTGGTAATTTGTAACTTCTTCCCACGTAATATAAATTGCAACTTCTCCCTACGTAATATTAAATGCAACCTCTCTGTACGGAGTACGAACTCTGCTCATGGAATACAAAACACATACTCTCCCCACGGAAATCAGAACACAATTAACTATTTATTTTGAAATATAATATAAATATTACAATTTATTGTAATAATACAATTCATTACAAGTATTTATTTTCATTATAGGTTAACTAAACGAAAAACGTTCGTTAATTTCTATTCAGTCTTAACAAAGCTGTCTAGCATTTCATTCTTGGTACACATTATTAATGTTGTTATGTTTCCAATTGTTTGTTTTTAAATTTTACAGTTTTCTTTATTTATAGTTAATCTTTTCATATTATTGGCTATGTGTGTGGTCCTTTGAACCATTACTTTAAATTAATTGAGTAACGGCATAAAGGTCAACAAAGACACACATTGTATTAGACCTTATCTGACACAAGAAATCTCTACAAATGAGCTTACAAGATTTACACGGTTTAAAACCTATTACCAACGAATATTTGTTATTTGAACCGAAAATTAAAGCCTTTACTAACATAAAATCATGTGCAAATGAGCTTGTTAAATTTAAATGATTAAAACATAATTTCAATGAATTTTTGTAGCTTTAAATCTAATATTATAGACTTTATCTTACGTAAATAACATACGCAAATGAACTTCTTAAATTAACATAGCTAAATAACTATTATCATCAGATGTTTGTGGCTTTATGTTGAGCATTATAGCCCTTATCTAATATAAAACATATGAAATTTAACTTATTAAATTAATATAAATACTGCTACCAATGAGTGTTTAGGGCCTTTAATCAGATATTTTCCGCTTCAATCTTACTTTCAATTTTTTTCTTAATGTTGTAGATTTCTGCTTACAAAACTGTGTTATTCCTAAATAACTAAAATTACTATCCTGTTGTAAAACATTAGTACATCTTGTAGTCTGTCGGTTTTGACCTAGATATGACAGCGCACTTTTCCAATAAGCTACCTTAGTGTATTCACCAAAGCACTCCCATCTAAGCTTAAATCGTTAGTTTGATGCTTACCTCTTACCCTTAAGCTGGAGAACTAACAATATATCACGCAATCCTGTTTGTTCACTCACAGGCTTCTAGGCACCTCATTCAGACTTGGAATTATCACATTAAATGGCCAACAGCGTGCAATTTCTGGGCACCAATAATTTCGATGAATTTATTTTTTGTCTTATACGTGATTCAATTTAATTGAAAAAATGTTAGCGTATAGCTCAAAGCTCTATAATTTAGAGATGTGTAACTCTGAAACCACAGGCTTTAGAAATATGTTGTTAGTACAAAGAGTAGAATGCATTTTCTGTTTTGGGGGGTATCTAGTACACAATTAATATTTAATTTACGAGCTTTGAAACTAAACGCTATTTAGCGGAATAATATTTCAAAATAAATTGGACTAATAATGCCAACAGTTTTAATCAAACTCGCGTTTTAACAAAAATACCGTATTTTGAATTTCAACCGTGTTTTCGAACTTTTCCTGACCCGCATTTCAAGTTTGTGTGCACAAGTGTTTAGTGCCCTGTCTTGCAAGAGCTTCTGAAAGTTGTCTTTACGTTATACAGGTGGATTATTTGAGTTACAGACCGCCTGAGACCGGCAGCTTACTGGAAAAGTGCAGCCGTTGCAACCGAAAAAAAGGAAAGTAGAGTCGCCACGTGTGACATTAGTATTTTTAATATTATTTTCATATTTGTACTCAAAGCATAAAATCTGCTGCATTTAAAACAACTAATTATAAATATTAACGTGTATACAAGAGACGTTGAAATTGATGTCCCTCGACTGCAATACATTGCCGGCATCAGCGTAGAACAGTCCTACACGTTACTTTTCTTCTGTAAGAATACGGCATTTTGGAATACGTTGAGACTGGCATTGATAAATACTTTCTCTGTAACTTTTTAACAAATTGACGAACAGTTTCTCTACCCGCATCATTTTGCTAGGATATGTTCTCGCTAATCGTCTTATTACTTGTAAGAATTTTATAGTTGGTGGCGGCTGTACCTCATCCCTTAAAATATCTTTCAGAAAACTTTCCTCATCCGATTCAATTTCTCCGTTCGTTCCCAACCTGAAATTCCTGCCTTGTAGATCGTACTACTGACCCATGAACTGTCTCTAACAGCCCTACCGCACATCTGGAACTTTGCTTCGTATACGGGAAATTTCTGCGGCTTCACATTCGCTTTAACTTTCAGCCCATCAAATTTTTTCGAACCTTCTTCCATTCATGAAGAAAGTTAGCCCAAGGTCCACTGAATTCTTCACGTTATTGAGTGTGTGTTCTGCGTATGTTCATGTTTCTGTTTCGTTATTAAAACGTTCTTCAAGACCATGTTTTAGCATTGACGTTGGTAATAAGTTACATATAGCACACAGTAAAAGCATCGGGGAACAGGCTTCCGTACATTTGGGGTCTGTAGGCCAGTTTTATTTATTTATTTATTTATTTATTTTTTGGTTGTGTTGCCTATCTATAGTAAGGTTTTAAACCTTTTTATTACTTACTTTGGATGATTATGCACTTTTTCTGAAATTATTTACCCACATCAATAATTTTGATATATGGAAGTGAAAAAGTTATACGATTAAATGGCATGTTTACCTCACAGAAGTGTCTATTGAGCATTTTGTTATCATTTATTTCTTTTCAAGCAATCAAAAGCTTTCTCCTCATTCCACTCACATAAACTCTTTAAATACAGATCCTTTATCAGTGAAAGCTACGCACGGTTACCTCGGACATAGGAATACCAGGAAATAGGGAAGATGAGAGAAGTACTGTAGTTTTGAATAGTCCTTCAGAATGAACTTTTATCGATCTACCTGAGACAATACTAGGAAATTTATGGTGGGGGTAACTTCTCAGCTACATAAATGTAACAAACAGTTGCAAGCGAGAAACATAAGAGCGATACAACTGTGCAATAAACCGTCCCTACAATGTGTTCAGTATGGAAGTAAGAGAGATACTAACTCCCTAATTGACTCCCCTATAAACTCATAAACAGAAAATGAAATAAAACCAGCCACCTGCGCATTTTTTGCTCATTCGTCAAGACTATTCAACACTACTTTACTATGAACGTTATATTGTAACTGGTATGAATCCTTCCGAAATAGCTTGTTTTAAATATGCCCCAATCACTTCAGTTGAACAAGAACGTTCTTTTTCCACGATGAAAAATGTTCTCTCTGACAAGCGGCTGACTATGGCAGTTGATTCCTTGAAAAAGCATCTTCTTGTTACTTGTAACCAAGAAAACTAAGCTTAAGTACTTTAATTATATGATACAGAAAACATATTAAGTATTCTAAATACTTATTTTCAATAATAATTGGTGACGCTGTTTTTACTTTAAATAAATTTCTATTTTAATTATATTACTGCCTATTTTCAATATTTTAAGCGCTTTTTGCCTACCTATTTTAACGAAAAAAGAAAATGTCTAAACTTCCAGGCTCTGGTTACAAGGTAGATAATTTATTTCTGATGGAAATGTTAACGTGGTGATAATTATCTCTTTTAATCAGACACTGACTATAGTATCTGCTAGTAGCGCTGTCGACATGGCTTGTGCGAATTAGATATTCATTAAATTTTCCCTGTTCAAACTGAGCATGCATACAAGAATTATTAAAAATTGCAGTATGGCGTCCGGCGGGTTACTGTGTTGCATTGCATTGCATTGCACAGCACGAACATTTAATGAAAAAATGCTTTCCTGCTTCTGTAAAATTCTGTATTTACCTCACCAGGGCCTCCCTGTGTGCACATATTACCGTCCATGCAAGGAAAACCTGCATTTAAAAAAAAATCTTTCCAGTTTAATCTCTCTACTATTTTGCGGCATTTTTGTGTAATTCTGCCTTTAAAGTGCAATGAAATGAGTAACTTTTCTACTAATTCTGCATGCAGTAGATTTATGTATATTAAATTTGATATTCGTCACAATTTTGCATCTGCCACAAGCATAAACGTTAAATACACTAAGAGCTGATTTAAACCTGAGATAGCCATATTTGTATTTGATTCTAAATATTCCTCTATTTCTCTCATAGGCCCATTTATGGATAACCTAAATATTTTCTCAGTTTTATCGTCGTTAATGGACTATTTCTTGTACGAAATACAGGCCGTGGCTACCATTTATTCCCAATTTTTCCTTTGTTATCAGAGAATAATGATACAGTATCTATTCTATAAATTGCAAGAAGTTTTATACAAAAACACGTTCTAAACATCGCAAAATCAGATTTCAACTAAAATATTTAAAATGCATCTGGAAAAAAGTTTCCACTTCATTTCAGTGACCTCCAAAAAACACCACTGGCGTGGCGAACATCACTTCTGCAAACTTTTTCATTTGACAAAGCTACGGTATTTATGCACAAATTTAAAACTTTTGTTTGTATACACGAAATAAGAAACAAAACAGAACAGACTGCATCTTTAAAGGTTTAAAGGGCAGCGGACTTCCAAGGTCTCTCTGTAAAGTTACTCTGGGCTTATTTCGTTGAAAAAGGCAAAATGCCATTGAGAACATCTGCGCTAGGCATTTCTGTTCATACAGCGTTTATCGCATCCCCACATACACACAAGAGCACGCGTGCATGTTATGAGCGAGGTTTGTATAGCAAACATCTTGCTAAATGAACTCCTTGACTGAGAATGGAGCTTCCATTGAGGCTCACAATTCTAGAGATTCCGGATTAACTCTGCACGTCGCCTAGCAACAGGAGAACCTGCAATACACGATAATGACAGCTGCAAGAGCACCAGCACAACAGGCGCAATGCGGAAGCAATTAGACACTTTGCTAACTGCAGAACACACAAGAACAAATGGATATATAAATAAAATTATATCATATGATCAAATTATTGACTAACACATTATATTAATTATACAGTACATTAATTAAAATGATTAGCAATGATCCCTTCAAATTTAAGTAGAATTATAAAACAGTATCTTGGTTTAGCAAGACTTTTAAAACCAGTTTCATATGTTGCTTAGCAAGACTACTGATGTTCTTGTAGATATAGCAGCAAAGTTAGCAAAATAATGTTCAGTATCTATACTTTCTTTAAAAGCTAAAGTTATTACTAATTGAAAATTGTGATAAAAATGACACAAATATTATAAAGAAACAAGTTTTAATAATGGTGGATTAATTTTATTTATTTATTTCCCATTTTTCAACTATATGTTGGAAGAATTATTTAGTACCTATGGAATGGAATGCAGCTAACAAGGGAAACTTTTTTAGGATTCTCACATGGATTTTGACACTCAAAATAGGGGGTAGCGATCATAAGCTTAATCCAAAAGTGGAAAATAAACAAATGGTTAAAACGACTAACCTAACATAGTCTCTATTCATCAGTACTAGTAAGTAGTAAGTGTTTTTTTGCAATAATGAATTACGGATACATAAATTAAATTCTTAATCAGCGCACGGGTCTAGCCAGACCGTTCGTGCTCCAATTTACACATAAGTAATTTCGAAACAACACAGAAACACATATACAAACAATTAGCATGAAACAAGGTTCTCCTAGAAGGATGACCTACTTGAGGCATTAAGATTGACAGCACTTAGTACGCTAAACAACTAACATGCTGTAGAATGTTTACAAATAGATCTCTTAAAATTGGCGAAGCAGGCTTTGGAATATATTGCCAAGAATTCTCTCTTTGGGACAGTATGCTAACAGTTTTGATGGTCAAATAATGACCATTAGAGCAGCTTTACAAAATCTGCTGTATAGACCTAAAATAAATAAAAGGACGTTTATCTTAAGTGACTCTAAAGCAGCACTACAAAGTATAATGAATTATACTTATGCACCAACATACACTGTAAATGAAACAAGAAAACTATATCATACAATCCAGATCAGAAATACAAAAATATTTTTACAATGGATCCTAAGTCATGGGAGATTAAAGGGGGACAAAATTGCTGATACTCTAGCAAAAAAGGAGACATCGTAATATTAAAACCATCTTTTTAACTAGAATTTCCTTTTAAATTGAAATGCATAAAGAGATTCATAACTGAAGAAGAACAACAAAATATCCACCTAAAACGTAAACGTAACCCATATGAAGATCTAATAACTTTCAAACATCTTATTGAAAACAATAAAAAGTGGAGTTGCCAAATTCCTCTTAACTGTTGGGCATGATTACCTCTCAGAACGTCTCTTCAGGATGGAATTGATCAAGGACAGCCGCTGCCCAATATATAAGGACATAGTTACTGTCTTGAAAAATGAACATCTACTGAAATAAACCAACCTGATAGCAACAAACAAATGAACAATAATTTGGAGGTTCCTTATTGGGATGCTAGGGAAAAAAATGATAAATATCAGTATCCCTATGGTCACTAGCAAACAATCAACCAACCAAAATATACAGAGTGAGTCGTAATATCACCGAGCTGCTCTAAAGGGTGATTCGGGGGATTTTTGAGTATTTTCTTACAGGAAATTCATCCTCAAAGTTTTTCAAAAGACGTGTCGGGTTAGATGAAATTCCACCGAACAGATCCTCCATGGCATTTGTTTTCTCGGTTGTGTTTTGGAATATCATTTCGTTCTGTTTGTAACGTTGTTTATATCATGATTAACCTAAAATCTGCGTACATTTAAGTGATAAAGAGATTGCATCGCATATTATACGGCTTCGAGGTTCACACAAGAGGTGCGGGTAGGCAATTGCAGCATACACCAGGAAATACTAAAGTGTTCCGCTTACTGGAAAGACTTTCATTTTTGCAGGCTATTGTAAAATTTTTCAACTTCATATATCTAGAACTGGTAAACATGCGTTATGTTATTATTATGCTTGAGGAAACGCGAAAAAGGCACGAGATCTTTATGCTGAGCTTTAACCAGGGAGATTTGCCTCGTCAGAAACTTTACTGCCATACATCAACGACTGCGAGAAACAGGAACTTTCCTAGATCAAGCGTACCGGCATTTTGAACATTTTTTATAATTACTTGTGCACTTTTTCAATTCTTATTTTGTTCTTGTAGTGACGTATAATTAAATTTACGCAGCTATTCTTATTCCAATTCTCCCAATGCCTTGTAGCGATGTGTAGAGACCTTTTCGGCAGAATTTTATCAAACCCGACGCGTCTTTTGAAATAGCTCTATAACAAGACGCTTACGGACATGCATTCCGTATATAAATACTTAAATAGATTCCCAGAATCACGTCATAGAGTTGTTTGGTGTTATTCTGACTAATTTGCAATTAATTCACACACACACTCAAACTTTAATTAACCTGGGGTAAATCCTAGAAACCGGTGGACCCAGAGGTTTGCTGCGGCGAGCTGCGGCTTGATGGCGTACGCTCGCATCCTTTTCGTAAATATAAATTGACAGGGAGTTGTTTGCTACTAAGTAGGAGGGTAAATCATTGTAATGGTGACAAACCACTTTGACTACAACAAATAAAAAATCGTCATTAGCCAGTAAAAATTCGTAAATATAATGTTAGGTAGTAAATCATTGTAATGGTGGCAAATCTCCTTTGACTCCAGCAGATAAAAAAAAAATACTTCGGCTATAAGTATTTGAACCAACCAACTTTGTATTACAGCACGACGCTCTAATCATCTGAGCTAATGCGCCGTTGTACTGGAGTATCAAATTATTAGGACCCATATTTTCATAAACCCTGAATTCGTTTTTTAACGTGTTAAGGTAGTTTTTAAAGTTAATTAGGACCTTTAGGACAGCTTTTTTTTAATTTTCTCTTGGCTAAAGTAAAATAAAAATTGTAAATTGTGACGATATTGAATCATCACAATTACTTCTGCTATTCAAAAACTAAACATAACATTGTTATCCAAATCTTCAATTCAATCAACTTTTTCGAAAAAAATAAAATTAATAATTTTTATCTATTATATTCCCTACTCTTATATTAACAACATTAGCACTTTTAATTCTATGATAACTTAAATTTATTTTAATTTAATTTTACTTGTATTTTCCATTGTTCTGTATGAACACTTAAAATGTCCAAGTCTTTATAATGTCAGGGCGCTGCATTTTTTAAAGTTGTAAAGAACCAAACTTAGTTAAATTTTCAAGTCTTTATCATACAATTTTGCATCTGTGGTAAAATTGGGATCGCTCCTGACCCACTGTCTTTTCAATTAACTTTTGAAAACCGTTCTTTGGCATCTTGCTGTAGCTGTTAATAAACTGGAAGTGTAAGCTTCTTAACAACGTCTTCAGTTTGTCATAAATAAGAGTTACATCCGAATATTTTCTTTAACAGTACGTGAATGACAGTAAAGAAATGGGAAATGTCCGTTTGAAAGTCATTTGAAAAAAATAACACCGAACTAGACTGACCACAATGGTATTATGAAACTACATTTAGTTTGCTTCTAAAATAAGTAATTTTCGATAATTCTTCTAATATAATATGACAATAATGGTATTAAAAAATTAAATGCAATGTTTTGTCTTTGAAGCTCATCAAGATGGACGTTATTGGCTAATGTTTTAGAAGTAATTTAGAAATAAATATTATTAAATTCAATTTTAATAATTTAAAATTAATTACATTTAAACGGTAGTTTTAGCCATTTTTAGGTTTCATAACATTCAACTATGTGACTCGCATGATGAAGTCATAATTTAAAAATGAGATACCGTATGACAAGGGTCCCTTCCCTCTAAATTGCAAACCGGAAGCCCTACTCCTAAAAATAATGCACTATGGAAAAGCTAACACTAAAAAAAGGACAAGTAGTACAATTATTATCAGTTTCGAGGATAAAAAACTTAAGAGACGTTGGTAAAAAATATGAAGCAGTTTGTTTTCGTCGGTACTAGACCAATAAAAGGATAACTGTGTGAACAAACACAAGGAACAAAATAGTTTAAAGCTTAAGGATCCGAGCGCTACTAATTATCTGGGGAAGTCCCTGACGGCACGGGAAGACGTTCTTTCTGTACGGTTTTTTTCCGTCGATCTGTCATTTCACATTCTTTTTTCAGCGTTCTTCTTTTCGTTGCTTCATATTTTTTGCCAACATCTCGTAAGCTATTTATCTTTGAAGCTGATAATTAATGTACTATTTGTCTTTTCTTTTAGTGCTAGCGTTTCCATCGTGAATTATTTTTAAGAGTAGGGCTTCTGGTTTGGAATTTAATGGGAAGCGGCCCTTGTCATGCGGTATCTCAAGACAATTACGCAATAAAATCTTCCTTTTCTGTTCTTTTTAAATTATGACTAACGATTCCAAGTGGGGCAGTGAAACAAAGCATCACGAAATTAAATTTACATGGCATTTTTTAAATTAATTAGTCAGAAAGCCTTTTGTGAGGCATAGCGAATTAAGACCTCAAGAGCTTTCCCGAAAGAGGCTTTTGCCTTACGAGTGCAAGCTCTCGTTGGGCTGTTGGGCTGTTCAACTGCCAGGAAACACCACAACCCTTATTTACATGTCTGGTTTGATATTTCTCCGTGTAATCCAAAAGCATGAGCAACTTATTTAAAGTAATTTCCTATATTACTAGGTTCTGTCCACCATTTCTCTTTACAGGTCAGCCATTTCCTCTTCGCACAAGCAGGGATACCAACATATTTTTTTTTTGATTGATTTATTTATGGACGCTCTTTAACAGCTCAGGTCATCAGCGTCCCATTCAACTCAGGGCGTGAAACGGCCGACAAATTTTGCTCAGAGGCCTCTCTTTCAGGCTTGAGGTTCTTTTTCGTGCCGTAAATATACGACACGGGACCCACGGCTTTACTTCCCTTCCGAAGGAAGCCATACTTAGGATTTTTACGCCCGGAAAAATCCATCGATCCTGGCCGGGTTCGAACCCGCGATCTTGGGTATAGGAGGCAAGTATGGTAACCACTACACCACCAGGACCGACTGTATACCAACATATGATTTGAAGTCCGTATAGACATTTACATTTTAGCGAATTCCGAAGAAGAAATGTGGTAAGTATTGCGATCAATTTCTCGTCGACCCCACCTGCTAACCACCGAAAATTACAATTGTGTGTCTGTTAACGCTCTAGCGGTAGCAATTTTTATTTTTTATCAACGAAGCTCGGCACACAACCATGAAAAAACAAACGATTCACCGAATTCGTTAACCAGCAAAATTGAAGGTGGTTAACCTAAAGCGAAAGTTTAAAAATTGCTTTGGGGCCAGCATTTAAATTAAATTTCAAAGTCAATGAAAACTGACTGATTGTTGAATGTGTATACTTGCTTAGGCACTGTAATTCAAATAGTAGCATGTTTTTGTTTTATTGACACATATAAACGTTTTCTTCTTAAATACACAAGTTTTTTTTCTGTTATTTCTCTCTGTTTTAGTGAATATAAAGATGATACCAAGGGTTCAGTTTATAAACATGGTTACATTTAAAAATGTTTAAAAACATCCACGTAGTATTGTAGCTTTGCCTATCAGTTGTCATATATATCATTTAATTAATATTACACCATCAATGTTTGTGATTTAATGTCAACAACAAAAACAATAATAATCATGATAATAATAATTCTAAAATTGTGATTTTTCTTTTGTAATACTTATAAATTGCAAGAATTCTAATTTTGTCCTTCTTGTTTTTTTAAAAATGAGAGTAATTTCACTAGAGACATATATTTTCAAGGAGTAATAAACAGACGAACTTAATTAAGTAAAATATTATATTTCAGTTTTTATTTTGTTAGTTAACTTTAGAGTTTGTCACGGCAATTAACACCTAGTAATTACATAACTTATTTCATTAATTAATAAGGCCATAATTTGGATTTTATATTATTTTTAAAGTTACTCTACTTGCTGCGGAATTCACTTAGTTTAGCAGCTACTATGTGGCGAACTTTTCTAATTGATCGTATAGTTCTAAAGCTTATATGAGTTTTATAAATTCTGTGGAATTTCTATGGGCTGTTGGCACTAATCTAAGACAGAGTTCTATAACGGCTATAGTGTTTTTTGTCACTATATACATTATATACATACCCTTGTAATCGTCTAGTTCAACTCCATAATTAGACATTCAAAGTAACACGAGATCCGAGTATTTTCCACATGTTACAAAATATTGGGTGTCACAAGCATCATGTCCTGTTGTTTTAGAAAGCAGGCATACATCACTAGTTTGCTGTTAAGTATTTCAGTTATCTAGCTGACCATGATAATTTCGTCATGGGTACCTAACAAAACGACATTGGTGTAACACTTGCGATCGAGACTTGGCTCAAATAGAGCTAACGTGAACAGCAT
Source organism: Metallyticus violacea (assembly GCA_030762175.1). Classification (NCBI taxonomy): domain Eukaryota; kingdom Metazoa; phylum Arthropoda; class Insecta; order Mantodea; family Metallyticidae; genus Metallyticus; species Metallyticus violacea. The sequence continues at coordinate 26,658,703 of CM060845.1, read as the reverse complement.
GTCGCATATACAATTTATGATTGGACAGTGTAAGCTTTAAGGCTCGTGGCAACCTTTACTATATCTTCAAAATTACAGACTGGAAACAGCAGCTATAAGAAATTATTTATTGTAGTTGCATTTGCTGCCCTAAGGGAACTGTTAAAAGGTTGTGGTGTGTTCGTTAAAATAAAATCAGGATTTAGTAACATTAACGAAATTTATTGAACTCATCAAAAATTGAATAAAAATTAAACACAAAACAATTAAGCATCGTATGAAGTAAATTACAATGTTAAGCAAAGAATAAGTTGGCAACAATGCTGGCATATTGCACAGACTACGTGCTTCCATCAAAGAGAAAAGGCAAGGAAAGCCGAGTGGTGGAGTGGGCCTTCTTCACGACAACGCTCCTGTGCACATAGCTCTTGTTGCAAAGGAAGCTGTGAAGAAATGTGGCTTCAAGGAGATCGACCTTACAGCCCAGATCTAGTTCACAGTGACTATTTCCTCTTCTCAAAACTCAAGAAGCACCTTCGAGGAAGGAAATTTAAGTGTAACGAAGAGGTGGTGGATGCTGTTTATGCCCATTTTGCAGACACTACTTCTGACTATTTTGGAGGGGGGATTGGAAGGTTAATGAAAAAGATGTGAGAAGTGTATTGCAATAATGGGTAACTATATTGAAAAGTGAAATATAGTTTTTGTCTTTATCATACCTAGAAAATGGTTAGTCAGGAAACTTATGGAGTTACCCTCGTATGCAAGCTAAATTGTAATTATTTATAAAAATAGTTCTTTCACATTAGCCGTTTGTAGGACATTCGTTAGAAAAGAAGACAGATTTGAAAAATTCGGGCTACGACCGGGATCCGAAGCTTTTCGTTACGACGCTGTTTTTGGAGCAGTGACGCCCGTTTTTAATACTGAGGCACCGCAAGTAGCACAGGCGGTGGGCACTGACGATACTTGAAATAAAATGAAGGGAAAGCATTTTTTTAAGAAATGTAACGTTCCAGCCTAAGTTTAGGGTACCTTCTCGGCATTTGCCATTATTGAGGACTGAGGAAAATGTGGAAAAAACCTCAGTCAGGGAGGACGGCCTTGGCGGGAATCGATCCCCAGACCTCCCGCTCCTAATGGCCTCGGCCATCCGTGGCGGTATGTGACGCTGTTCTCCCCCAACATGGAACTACGAACGTCTCTCATCTGAGGACACGGTAATTCAGTTGTTTAGAGCGTCAAAGGCTAAAGATCTGTGCTTCGAATGCTGGCGTGATCCAAAAATTTTATTTTAATAACTAACGTGACGCGGTCAGAGTGAAAGAACAATTTTTATATATTAATTAACCTCCTATGTACTTGGTGGTTAAACTGGAAGCCTGGGTCATTAGTACAAGTCGCTTCTACATAGTAGAGAAACCTTAGGGAGGTCTCCCAGTTTAGAAAGAATCTAGTGAGAGAAGCTCAGCCGGTTACAACGAAAATACGGCGTTCGAATTCCGATTGTTGCCATAATTTTCCAGGGTTGTTTTCTCCTTTCCAACTAAATAGTGTTGTTGTTGGTTTTTTTTTTTTTGTGTGTGATATAATTGAGAAAATGAAGACTTAATTTATGCAAAAAGTTTATATTTGCTTCCAAATCAAACATTTAGTATATCAAACTAATGTCATATATCAATGAGTATATAACAATATGTTTAGTATTGGGGACATTTGTAACTAAGTAAAGTTTTAAATAGAAAAAAAATATTTATGAGCTGTCATTTAAGAGATGTTTATACATTAAAGGAACTTTCTCGTTTCTTTAATATTTCTTTATCCTTCGAAACCAAAGAGATATATAACAGTAATTATAGAATATTATATATATATATATATATATATATTTACAAAGTAATTCCTCTGCATAACCTGCTATGTGAAAGATTTAATGTTACTATTTCTTAGTTTATTTTTAATAAACACATTGTTTCAAAATGTTGTTTTCAAGTTTGAGATATGATAGAGAGGATAAATATGAGATGTGTTATGTGCCAGAAATCTTGTAGTTCCATCGTCGTCCCCCTTTCCTCTCCCAGGGAGGTAAGGAGTGTGGGATCGCCCATTATCTCCGACATGACCTTGCAATTGTGTTTACAGCGGTGAACATTGTCGTGTGTTGTGATCGGCTTGCTTCGCTTCGAACAACATCCAACAGTGCATGACATTACTGCAAGGAAAAGTAAACTTTCATAATGTGATGTAGTGCCTTGTTGATTGTATCATTCCAGCAGCTCTGCGAAGTCAGTTAAGTTTACTGTACAGCAGGTGCAATATTATTTTCATCTGATTCTGCTTCTAATTACAAACTTCACATTCCCGAACTGACTCACATGCAACAGCTATGCCACTACGAGAATCGCTACTTATTCTTCGGTTTTGAAGAAACTATTAGATTTACAGAGCCTTCATTTGGTCGCGTGGCCGGCTTAACGGGGATTTACTTCCTTTGTTTCTAACCGTTTCTGTTTCCTCCTTCGCTTTCCCGTCTCTTCGTGTGCCCACTGATATGTTAAGTTTACGCGAAGTCTGTGTTGAACGTTGTGAGACCGCGTGTTTCAATGTTATGGTATGTCAGTTCTGTTATAATGCAAAAAGTCCGTATACTTTAGCGCACATAATCTCCATGCATGACTTCTATGTGACAACAAACTCTTATAGTGAAGTGAGATGGCAGTTTATAGACTTAACCTTACCCGAAGAAAATTTCTCGGAGGTGCCAGAACTGTAGTCCCGAGAGTCAGTGGAGAGAAGCGAACTCCTCGGTTCCGAACGGGAGATGGCGGAATAGATAGTTTTCTCGCTTTCCCTCGGGAGTGACTCGGGATTGAGGAGTTCGGCTCTCTCAAGACGTGTTGTTAGCGTGAGGAAGTGTAAGATTTGAGTTATAGTGAGTGCATCAAAACAGTTCGTATGTCTGGAATATGGTTAGGAATTTGAGGACAATAAAGATCTCCATAGACACCCAGGAAACTTAAATGTTTTCGCGTCTCTTGTAAAACAGACAGCAATCGTACGCCTATCACTGTGAAATGAAAACGAATGCGTGCAGATTATGCAGTCACTAGTCAACATCGCAATCTCCCTCGCCCCCCTTCTCCCCCAGCCGCTGCCTTCGGGACTGAACAGTTCGGCTCTCTCTGCTGTCGCTCGGGACTGGAGCTCAAGCAGCTCGGAGAATTTCTCTAGGGTAAGTGTAAGTGTTTATAGACATATTCGCAGGGAAGTGGTTAGCGCGCGGCACCTATAATAGCAGCTGCAACAAAATGATAATTGTAGTCGATTGTTCTCACTTTCTCTGGTTTTGTAACGTGAAGCTCAATCGACATCATTTTCATGCGGTGATTTCTTTACAATTAAAATTGCGGTTTGAGCCAAAATAATGTCTTGATAAAACACAGTGAGCTCTTCCCGACTCTGCTCCTTTACTTACCAGATTGCATAACTAGTGCACAGAGTTTAGACGAGGAAGAATTGTCTTGAAATATAAGGCGCACGCGGAACGTAGCAGTAGTAGTCACAAATGAAAACTTCGCTCACATAGAAGCCATAGTGAAGATCGATCCGCAAGTTAATTACAATGAAATAGAAGAGTCTAAACGTTCATTTGCCACAGGTTTACAAATATCTTCACGTCAGCAAGTTTTGCTGTCATTGGCTACCCCAAAATCTAACAGAAAAACAAAAGGCAACAAGAGTGAAATGTAATCAGGAAATGATTCGTCCTTTCGACAATTTCAGCTTCCGACTTGTTCAGAATATCTCCATAGATGATGAAATTTACCAACAGGAAGCAATCCGAATCAAAGAGGCAGTCTGCGATCTGCGTATTCCCAAATGACGACCCTCAGTGAATGTGAAACGAAGTGGAAGTATAGGCCGGAAATTTTTGCCAGTTTCTTCTCAGTTCAAACCATTCCACCCCAGGAATAAAAAACAGCCACTATCAACTGGTACTGCACAGTTTGTCCCCCAATCTTACAGAAGACGAGGTTTTTCCTTCACCATGGCAATGCCTCTACGCACACCGCATCGAAAACAATGGACTTTCTGCAATAATAGTGACCGACCGTACAGTCCAGATGTGACTCCCTGTGGCTTTTTCCTGTTTTCAAATTCAAGGAAACCTTAAGGGTCATCAGTGTGGAAGCGCTTGCATGTTATCTCTATAGAAGCATGATATGAATACTTCCATGATTGGTTATAGAGGATATAACTTTGTAACGAAAGGGGGGAAGAATATTTCAAAAAGAGTTGGCGAGTTGGCCTTCCGCTTAGTAGAATCCCAAAAACTAAATAGCTAACCTCGTATTCCAAAGCTTTCCCAATAAGAGGTCTCCGTATTACAAATACTTTCAATTTCATGAGCTACTTCATTAAACAGTATCCGTGTCTTCACCTCTTCAATCAGTTTAATGGAAGAAAAGTGCAATTTAATGTGTAAATTGTCACATAAACAAATCTTTCTTAGAAATAAAACATTCCCAGGGAATAGAATTGGATTATTTAGTCGGCCCCCCAGAGGGAAAAGGTGGAACTACAACAACTTTTCCACAGAAAATGTGTTCTTGACCTCCTCTACCATCTCTCAAACGCTAGAAATGATGTTTTGAAACACTCTGTATAGGCACATGATTTAAAAATGTTAATATTATGCTGCCAGTCTACTAAAGTCTAGTGGTAACCCAAGATCGCGACTTCAATCTCTACTGGATCGATGGGTTTCTTCGGATATAAAAATCCTAAGAATGGCTTCTTTCAGAAGGAAAGTAAAACTGTGGGTCCCATGTCGATTTACAACAAGAAGTCTGAAAGAATACCTCAAACCTGAAAAAAAGAAGTCTCTGAGCAAAATTTGTCGGCCGTTTCACGTCCTGAATTGAATGGGACGCTGATGACTTGAGATGTTAAAGAGCATGCGTAAATAAACAAATAAAAATCCTCATCCCTCAAGTTGTTGTTGCTTTAGCTTAATACCAGTGTACTAAGTTCATCAGAGTAAGTTAGTACTTCACTAAGCTATTGTGACCTCAATTTGTCTTACAAAATGAAGAGAAAGTAGAAATGTTGATATACGGAGACTGTAAGTTGGCAGATGAGTATTTATTCGATTAAATTATTGTAGAGATAAAATGATTTAGTTAAATAAATAAACAGTACTACAATTAAATAAAAGAAGTCATGCATTTATCATTTCCATATCTATCGTTTTCTTGATCAAAAGGGTACAGTATGATACACTTTTGAATAGCTCCTGGACAGAGTTAATGTATTGTTATACAATGGTTCCATTAATAAAAAACAAGCTTTGTCCCGTGTATCCAACATTAATGGAGATACAAAAAAGCAAGAACTCCCCCATGATGTTAAAAAAGTTTTTGTTTGTAACAATTTTTCATTTGGCGCATCAGAAAAAAAAAATTTGGGGGTGAGCAAGTTATATGTATGTTCGTGTGTGAACTGCAATGCTCAGCGGCTACGCAAACATTAATACAACATTGCGGGCAAATAGCTCTTCTTCGGGTAGAAGCAACATGATTATTAATACCTTTAATTGTGCACCCATAGTATGTACAGTAGGGATGACTTGTGTCTGCACCTTTGATGTTGTTGCTCTTAAATCCAGCTCGGAATTGAGTTTACTTCTGAAGTAATCCACCGGCTATCGCCGCAGCTAACATGGTAGTTTAACCTTTGCCTGCGTCTGCAACGGTTTAACGAACATCTAACTGTTAAATATATATGTTGTTTAAAACGTTAATGAAAATTTACTTATTATTTTTAAAATAGACATAAATTTCACTGTAATAAAATGTATTTATGTAGAACACCACATTAATTAAATTGGGTAAATCTTGATTTTTTAAATATGGTAATCGGTTTTCATTATTTATTGCTGGTTTCTGAATGACGGTCAAGCATTACTATTATTTCTTTTTCTCCCAAATCCCAACTTTACCTTTAGATAAAAAAGTAGCCAGCGTTTCAGAATTTTAACATTTCTGAGATAAAAAAAAAGTTAGGTTAAGGAACTGGTGAGTGTAGCGTAGCTTAACTTGATAATTACCGTAAATGACAGATCTCTGAAAAGCTTGTATTGTGTTTTACAGTAGCTGTTGTACCTTATGATATTGATCACCCGATCATCAAATAGTGGAGGGAGAGAACATTTTCATAAAGAGATATTGGTGGCGTTATATAAAGTTATGTAAAAATAAACCATTGCTCAAGAGCAAATTTCACTGCACAAATACCGCCTCGATGTTCATTTTTTTGTTTTCATTTTCTTGGCAGCGTTATACCACTTAAGAGTAGCCTAACATAACCTAAAATAATAATAATGATAAAAATAATAATAGCGAAAAATCACGCAATTTGTTTTATAGTATCGGTTATTGTGTTTTATTGTTATTACTACAAGAACATTTAAATTAAACTTCAAAGCCAATGAAAATCGATTAAACTTTTTGATTGTGTAGCTGTATTTAATAGTAGCATTTTTATTTTATTGAAACATATGAACATCTCATCTTAAGTACACAATGTAACTCGATTTTTTTTTATTTTCTTCTATTTTTGTGAATATAAGATGATATAAAAGATTCAGTTCATAAATATGATTACATTTAAAAATGTTCAAAAATACTGGCTTAATATAGCTTTGACTATTAGTGGTAATACATTTCACTTAATTAATATTTTACCGTTAATTTTTGTGGTTTAATGTCAGTAATAATAATAATAATAATAGTAATAATAATAATAATAATAATAATAATAATAATTCTAAAATGTTGTTTCTCTTTTGTAATACTTATAGCTTGCAAGAATTCTAATTTTGTTCCCATAATACTAAACAATAATGCTTACTTATTTCTTTAATTAATAAGATCATAATTTGGATATTATATTCTTTTTTAAAAAAGTTATCTACTAGGTGAGGAATTCGCTTAGTTTGCGCAGCTCCTGCGTGAAGAATTTTTAAACTGTATAATTGATGTGCGCTTTGTATCTGTTGCAGTTTCCAAGAAAATAAATACGAGGCATTACTTCTTGAACAACCTTCCTATCTAAGGAAATGTTGAAGAAAACCATTATTTATAGAATTTTCTTCTTAATACTGTATAAAGCTGGAAGAAATATATGAATGATTGGAGAGCGTGTATTAGAGCTTGAATACTTTTCTGTGTGTTGCAGGATGAAGGAAGAGTGTATCATCAACCCTACAGAGAAGGGGGTCTTCATCAACCTGCATCGCCCTCCCAGGCTCTCGCACCCCAGACCAATGTCAGCCCCTCTAGATTGTCCCTGCAGTCTGGAAGTCTCCACTGCAGGTAGATGCTGATCAGATTCTGTTGACATTTGTTTACTTCCCCAAAACCATAATCATCTGTATAACATTCCCATTATATTTGATATCTTATTGTTGTGTTTTAACCATAGGCTGTCCCAAGAAAGAGCTTTGTGAGATCTACACTTATGGAAACCTGAAAACAGCTTGCATTAATTCTAACCCGTTACCGATTAACGTTTTTCTGTTCATTTTTATATGACTGCTTTCTTTAATTTGGTTTTCTGAAAGGAATGTTAGTGAGATTATAGCACTTTGATCAAACTTAGCCTTGTTTCTCCTATTAAGCCCCGTTTTTATTGGAGATATAAACCAATTTCATTGGGCGATGTCATTTTTGGATGTAAACATTATTGTAATTACAAACGAGCTGATCTTAGAGACAGAAAGTGGATAGACTCATCCGATTGTTGCATATTTGCAACCACTCCACACCGTATACAACTTCTCATCCTCAAAAACCACTTATTAAAGTACCTTCCCACTCATTTTCCTTAAGGATGAAAAGTTCGTTTTTATATGCAGGCCACAACCTATTTAGAGCTGGGAAAATCGCTTTCATTGTATGAGATTTTTTCCTACTTGGAAGAGCAAATAATCGCATGGAGTCAGGTTAGGGCTGTAGGGATGGTGAGTTATGAGTCTTAGCTCTGTGGACTCCTGGAACTGGATGGTGCATGTTAGCCCCGTGTAAGTGGAAGCGTTGTCATGGTGAAATAGGATCTCCCTCAGTCCTGTCCTAGGACGGCGTTCTCGGAGATCGTTGAAAGTTTTCGGCAGGCAGGCATGTGGTGTAGCACTGAGCAGTAACCGAGAAATTTAAAAAAAATTTGGTCACCATTTTCTTCTCAACACTTCGGCCCCTCTTCATTTTCTTTGGTGAATCGTCACCTGGTTTGGTCCTGGTGGTGTAGTGGTAACCATACTTGTCTCTTAAACTCAAGAGACAAAATTTATCGGCCGTTTCACGCCCTGAATTGAATGGGACGCTGATAACCTGAGATGTTAAAGAGCGTCCGTAAATAAACCAAATAAAAATATCGTCACCAGGATAGATCCAAACTGCCGATTGTCGTTTGATCTCCGGGCCAAATTGGTAAATTCACGTTTCATCACCAGAAATATCATCAGAAACACGTCTTGAGTTCCCTCCGTCGATTCTCTGCAGCATTTCTTCGACGCGGATGCGCTTTTGTGCCTCTGTAAATTGTGAGAGCAAACCTTCCTGGCACGATGATGATCATGCAGGATTTTTAAATGCTGCTGGCGATCCAACATAAAAGGCTGCCTCGATGACCTTAAAATGCTACGCGATTTTTTTCGTGACCCATTTTTCCACAGCAACAATGTTTTCCTCAGTTACTGCCCTTGCCGGACGACCATCTCTCTTCTCACGGCCCCTTTTAAATTTCGCATACGGGGGAAAAACTTTAGCCCTAATGGGAGCAAGGTCCCCAAAGCCTATTGCAAGCGCTCAGAATTTGGGACTCATTTAAACCACTCATAAAACCTGTAAGAATCAAGCGCTAAGATGCTCTCTCTCTCCAGCTCCATCGTAACGACTGGTTGCCTTTGCAGGGGACGGGTTGTTTACTTGCACACTTTGGAATTCCGGAGTGGGGAGTATTGCTATCTGATACAGTTTTATTTGCAAGGGATGGGCTATCACATGCCACATTCCTTTTAATTGGGTCAACATCCACTTTTCTTCATCTCAAACCTTTCATACAGACCCTCATATGTTTGAGCAATTTATTCGGAAATTTTCTGATCAGTTGCTTCATTTCTGCACTGCATTTACGATATTGTGTCCAAATTTGAACTTATTGGTTCAATGCTGTGATAACCACTGTGTGCTAACAGAAAATGTTGTGAAGAAGTGATATTAGGATGTATGCTGGAAAGTGGAAGTTGTCAGGTTCAGATCGAGATTTATGTTTCATTCCATGTGTATAGTACGGCGTGAATGATCCTTCACTCAACCGGAGCGAGGTTGGCTGCTGTGTCAGCGGTGCGGGTGACAGGATGTCTACAATAAATATAGCACGGTTTGTCGCTTAAGTTATTTCTAACACACATAACATAAACAATTAAAATAAAAGTAAATTACTCCACGTATATTAAGGATGGAGATGCTGGAAACAACCAGGAAATTCCTCTTGAAATAATCTCCTTACAGCAAACGCTGATTCTGTACGCATATATAATCATACATGAATACTCTTTGGGGAATAGAATACTTGTATTGCCCCATTTCACTTGATACACTTTCACTCAATACACTGTATTGCATCGCCTAACAAACGTGCTACTTGCACAGATTTCAACTCACACAAGCCTCGTATAGCAGAGAGGAAATATACTCCCTGCCTTCGCTGACATGGTGCTGCCTGCTGATCCCGCGGTTGCGTCAAGCATTGCTCACCAAGTAGTACATATAGTACTATTTGAGCTTTATGAATTACAGGTACTCGCCTAAAACTTCATTTTCCAAACTGCCTCGAAGAATGTCATTTTTCTTTTACGACAGAAAAGTTTTTTCTGCTGATCGCCTCCCAGTTGACAGCCAGGATTTCACATATGACAATGGGCCGAAATCAGAAAGAGGAGATCCAGGTAATTATGAACATCACATCAGCTACAAATCCCACCAAAAGAGAATTTATGATCGGGATTACAATCTCATTTTTGGGCTAATTACAATTCACGCTCAGCAATAGTGTCTGAAGATCAAAGAAGTTGTAATAGATGATCTGGCTTTCTTTCATAATTTCCATTTTCTTTATACTACCTGAAAGCTCGAACAATTTTTTGATATCTGAGATTCCAAATTGATTACAGAAATGCGTTATACTTATAACTAGCTCCTTAGGCAATTCGGTTGGATTTAACACAGATAAGTGGCAGAATGATCATTACAGTTACTACTATTTTGCAAATCTTCCTTCATTCCTCTCTGAGATGAGTTGAGTAGTCAATCTTGATTCCAAATTGCCAGCATGCCTCCTGTATAACTGCCCTGCATTGATGCTTTGTATTTTAATTCCCATTGACACAGGCTAAGATTTGAATTTACTTAATTCAATCATATTATTAACTACCTTGGGGCAATGATTGAAATACTCTAATAGTTCTTTTATCAGTTTATCTGCTGTTGGCATTGTCATTTTCGTCTTTTTATGATCACTTAAGAGAACAGTGGTGAACTTGGTTCAACTTTTTCATTCGTTTCCATTCTTGTAGTTCATTTATAACACTCTTGAGTTTGTACCGTGCAAAAAAGACTAGTCAAATTGCCGTTATCCATTAAACTCCGCGCGCGCGCACACACACACGTACATACATGCACGTGAAAACACAGGTGTGTGTACCACAGATGAACAGTTTTGTTTCGTGTCACGTATTATAGAAGAGTTAAGTGCAGATGTTTTTTTTTTTTTTTTTTTTTTTCAAATCACACAACACCGCGACGGGTGACCGAGGTCGTTCAGTCAGATGTTGCCTAGGTGCTCCGTTGTTTTTCATTATGCCCTCAACTAGCACAGTCTTATTAAAAAATACCGCCTATGATGCCTCAGTAGTTAAAACAGACGTTAAACGCTACTAAAAAACGACTACAAGACAAAATATCACATACAGTTCCATTTAGGCAATTACACTAACTGCTTCAATCACTTTACATTTTATTGTCTTTTATCGCATATATTCGTCCTCGTCTTTCGCAGAATCGGTGCCATTTTCATTTTCTTAATTACTTGCTTTCCATCCCATTGTCTTGAATAATAAATTCTCTCAATCCTTTCTACTACGACGTTAAATTTTTGTTAAATTTTTTTGGCATGTTGATATGCTTTCTCCCACTCCGTTTACCCAATTTCTTGAAATCTTTGCCAATACGGAATATCAACATATTTTAATTTGAAAGTTATATTATACGTGGTCACGTATTTTTTGACATCTCCCAATTTATAATATGTGTTGGTGGTTTGTCTATATGTGGATTATGATACAGGATTGCCGATTACAAAAACGGAGTTTTGCTATAAAACTGAAATTCACATTGTTCGAAGCCGTTTATCATAGTTTTCAGTGTTTATTTCTTTATGAAAGTCTACTTGTGATCTGTAAAGTATTTGGTTGAACCCTAACCTTCCACCTGCAGCTATAAACAATCGCTTTCCTTTGGATATACGCGCCGTGAAACCTGACTGCTACATCAGATCAACTTTTTGGGACTACTGTGGGTGTATACACTATAGGGCGTCCTTCAGCTCTCTACTTGCGAAGGAAAGCAAGATAGGTCTGGCACAGCTAACGGTTGTTATGCCTTTCAATTAGGACCCGCCTATTGCTTCTTGGTTTGTTTGTTTTTTTTTTCCATTTAAAACCCAATTTTTTAATCATAGTTCCAAGGCTTGTAGATATAATTTGAAAATTAATACTTTCTCGTAACTTCTGTAGCACCCTTTTTACTGTAAGCACGGTCTTTCATTCGACATAGAATTTAAATTACACACTTGTCGAAATCGTCTTTTTGGAATATAGTGTTTCTTTCCCGCGGTGCCAAAAGAAGAAGACCATTTCTCTTAAGTTTTTTGTGTCTCCTGTACAATTCCGTAAAGTGAGCTGTGCGATGTTCTGGTGGCTGCAGAAACTCTTTCTCCCACCTTCTGAACTTCTTTGTAGTATATACTCAGAAGAAAATCCGTCCTTATATACTCGTAAACATTAGCAACAAGCTCACGGCTTTTAATATACAGAATTTTTCCTTTTTGTTTTGTTATTATAGGAGAAATTTTCTCAGAGGTTGTTAGTACTTGTTAAAACGAAGCTGCATACATTTGTACCGTACAAAATTTTGCACTCAGTTGTACTTTGGAAACAGACAGGCCAGCGCCCTATTCCACAAAAGTATGATCTAATATATACATGTATTAGTACAAGTCCTTGTAAAGTATGCCTTAAAACTCTCTGTTCCACAAAAGAAGTGTAACACTTGTAAATTATTAGTAAAAAGTTACAAGTAATGTCATATAAGGGCAAGATGGAGGAACAGCCGTTTGCCATACGTCGCCATATCTTGAATTACGTTATGTCCACTCTTTAGAGATTTTCAATATACAGAGCAGATTATTGTTATCCCTGCTAAATGGGTATTGTATTTTTCTCAGACATAATGATAATTTAAATACATTTTTATGAATTTATCTATATTTAAGTGTAATAATCAATTTTAAGAGACGGTTCCTTACAGCTACATTTAGGAGTATCACTTTCACCTGTCGAGAGATGGCAGAAGAACTGAGCTTCCCGATTGCTCTCGGTCATTTATTTTATTAGTCCATTTGACCATTGATATTTACTTGTTTTTATTGCTTGACAATCACATTCTCATTATAAGTACAAAATACCACCCTCGGAAAATTGTGTCAAAATAGCATATTTTAAAAGGGAATGAAAATAAAAAATAAATTATTTTCGTGGCATGTAGCAAGAACCTTAAAAGTACATTAAAGATGTTGATCTAAAATATGCATTTGAAACAACAAACGTCAGTATCAGTCATAAGCCGTACTTTAATTGCACTTAACCTAAGTTTATCATTGTACACAACTACTTATTTATTCTTTCTTTATACATATTCCTACTCATTATTTTCGCTAATACTTAGCATATTTGGGTCAACTGACTCCCAAAATCATTAAAAAGATAATAAATCTTGTGCTGATATTTGAAGTTGCCAAAGTACCTACACTTGTGGTTAAAGTTATAAAAAAATTACCAGCTTCCGACTAATACTAATACTTTCGTGGAACAGAAAAACGAAAAATCACTTGTACACTTGTAAGTATGGAGTTGTAAAGTACAAGCGTAGCTGAAATCTTTGCGGAACAGAATTTTACTAATAACTGCAAGTTACAAATCCATACATTTTAATATGTCAGATCATACTTTTGGGCTCAGAGAGGAGCTGAGCTGTTTATTTGGATCAAGTTATCGTAAGCTAAGCGATTCGCTGATGTTTCATTTGGGTAGACCGGCTCACTACACCTCCGTCCAAGGTCATTCTTCAAGTTGTTCCACTGAAATACGTTGTACAATCCACGCATTATAAAACTGAAATTTATAACTTTTTAAATTTCTTTTGGCCAAGAAATTCTCCATGTAGCCGGTCTCAAGTGCTTTGCATGACGGGAACTGGTCATTCAATTGAGGCACGCTATGATGTCGTGCAGTTGGTTCGGGAAACAAATAGGCACGCACGCTAATGCACATCCTGTGACATGGGGGGTGAGAACGCTATTCTGGAACAGCTTGGTAGTATCCAGGCATTTTTTAGATGTCTCTTCTCTGTGTGACCCACATGGACAAGTGGAATACGGTAGAGGATGGTGCATTAACAGTTTGGCAGCACCACTAAAGCGTAAAAGCTTTCTGGCTTCCCTTTAAACCGTCCTCTAATTGTCTCTCGCATTTACAGAAGATGGATATCGTGTTTGCTTGACGCTGCATTCCTGAAGCTGTAAGCCCGCATTCCCGGAAGTGTTACGGACAACCGCAGCCCACATAGTCTACTGACTGACAGCCAGAATGCTAACAAATGTTCCCAGAGAGGCTACAGTCGTAAAAGAGAGCTGGACCTGTTAATGTTTACAATTTAGTAGTGACGTCACGCATTAGCTATGTTAGAAATAAACAAGAAAAAGAAATTGTTAACTTTTGATAGTTATAAATATAATCTCAAGATACACAAGATCTTCTGTTTTAACTCGAAATAAAGAAAATATACGTGTTTTTCTCTACCTCCATCATCATTTTGGAAAAGTCTTTGAAGAAAGCCTCCCCCCCCCAAAAAAAAACTGTAAAAACATTTTATATAAGAATAATGAAGAACAAAATTATTTACTGATTAATTAATTACACCTGTGAATAAAACTTTTATTAACTTTAATCGCTATAGATGAAACTTGTTCAACCAATTCAGTTTTTCACGCTGATTTCACAGACATTTGCACGCTTCTCTTGTTACATGTGAATTTCGGACTTAAAATATTATTTAAAACTCAGTAAATGAAGTAAATTTGATAGAAAGTTTAAAGTTTGAAGTGTTTTCTTTTATACACACTATCTGAACTACCGGGTTTCCAGAATATGTCCTGTCGGTCCTGGTGGGGTAGTGGTGACCATACTTTCTGCGTAAACCCAAGATCGCGGGTTCAAACTCAGCCAGTTCCGATGGATTTTTTCGGGCGTAAAAATCCAAAGTATGGCTTCCTTCGGAAGGGAAGTAAAGCCGATGGTCCCGTGTCGTACATTTACGGCACGAAAAAGAACCTCAAGTCTGAAAGAAGAGGCCTCTAAACAAAATTTATCGGCCGTTTTATGCCCTGATTTGAATGGGACGCTGATGACCCGAGATATTAAAAATCGTCCGTAAATAAAAGAAATCAACATAGAATGTGTCATTACCGTTCGTACGGGGATTGTATCTCGGGGTAAAGCCCGTTCCACTCTCCACTCACGGCCGCCGGTCTTCATGCCCTTGAACTTCCGAGTGGTCATTGGTTTGTGAAAATGGCAAGACTGTTCATTTTAGAGCAACGTATTTTTATGTGTAAATATCATCATAAATATGAATTACCTCTTTGCTTTCATGAGAAACTTATTTGGAAGTTCCTGGGCAATTGTTTCCTTCCACAACTACAATTCATGATGATGTGAATTAACTTGATACTACTAGTTTACAAACAAAAAACACGCGCAAGGCGTACAGTTTGAACAGAAGACAAATTAGAGGAAATTGGCGAAAATTTTGAATATTCGCCAACAAAAATCATTACCGAATTTTGCACAAGAAGATAGGGTTTCAGTGTCTTCTGTACATATAGTAACAAGTTTGTTAAAACTAAAAACTTACAAGAGCACCTGTTCATTGTCTACGACAAGGTGATCCCGTAGCACGTGTGCATTATTGTAAGTGGTTTCTTTCATCAGTGACTGAGGAGTTAATCGACCCACAGCTTGTGTTCTTTTTAGACAAGGCTTGGTTCCACCACGAATGACCATGTGAATACTCAAATTGTATTAAAAATATATCTTTATGATGGGAAAATAGAATTTGCTGTTCTACTCGTATAAGGGCAACACGTATAATCGGTCCGATTTTTTACGAGCAAAGTAAATGGAGAGAGACATCAAAATGACGTTCTTACCCAATGTTTCAATCTGCTTACGGAGGAAGAGAAATCATATGGGTGGTTTCAACAATATCCCAACACTGCTAATACAGAACGTAAAATTAGGGAAGTATTTCAGGATAGAGTGATTAGTGCTGGTGTATAGTCCGCTCGCTCCCCATATCTAACAGTCTGTATTTTTTATTTGTGGGTTAGCCTGAAGGACAAAATGCAGAAAATAATTAAAGGAAAACGTGAAAAATGAAATCAGAAACATTTAAATAGTCAATTGGGTCAATCGGAATGTGTTTACCCAGTGATTAACTGAGGGAGGACGATATTTTCAGCATTTAGTATATAAGGTAAGATTTTATACATAGTTTTAATAAGCGAAGTCACGGTACAGGCGCGGCCTGCAGTGGCATGTCAGCTGCCAAGACGCAAAACCCAATGCCAGCGGTAAGGCCTTATTCTGAAAGCGCTGTACCACAATAATAATCTGGTATCATGGACCCTTGCTATAAGCCCTGGTAACGTTTTTCCATATGTTATTGTCTAAGTGAAATCTTTCACATATCTCATTACTGATCGAGAAAAAAAATCTAAACGCGATATTAACTGCAAGCGATTTCTTCATAGACCATTTATGTATTCCTTGCATGTAGTCAATTGTTTTACCCAGGACGTAATTTTGAAGTTTTTTTTCCAGCTCTGCTGTACTATCATTCAAAGTTTCTTCAAATGATGCATCCTGCATTAGGCCCCTTAACTGTGGTACCTCCACGAAACAAAAACAGTAGTCATTGCTATGGTTTTTAATTTCCCGGCAAATCATTGCGTAATGTGTATTTGTCTTGTATGCATGACGTGCATGTGACGCGATAACTCTCTGGACAGAAGATATTTATAATGAACACCACCAGTTGTCTTCGCCTAGATTAAAAGTATTGCTGACAATACGACTCATTGTCAGCAGCACCGTACTGCTGATCAAGAGCAAACAAACTTTGGGAGTCGTGTTTTGCATATGCCCGTACATGCAAATTTAGTGTGACAATAGTTCTTTTGTTAGGTGTAGGAATTTTCGCCTTAGAGTGCAAAACAAATATGAAAGGAGGTCAAGGACAGAATACGGATTGGTTGCACTTTAAGCCTAAGGTCTTCTTTGAGGACGTACAACGGCTTCTGCAACCGTGGAATCCTCATCTTCGGGCCCATGGAGCTGAAAATTGGATGATGGATGGAGCTTTTCATCCAAACATGGGCCAAACTCTACAATCAGGGGCTTGTGTTGGTTGAGGTTAGGCACGTGGCGGATGACTAAAGTAGTAGAAAGAGAGGGTCGAGAATCTGCCCTATATGTGCGAAGAAAGAATATTGGGAACATATTCTGGCGTACTGCAAGGGGACGGAAGAATGGAGAAAGAAATATCTACCGGCCCCGAGGAGAAGCCAATGATAATGTTGAACTCTGCTGGCAGATAGGAAGGAGGAGGAGAGAGTAGGTACATTTTTAAATAAATAAAGTGAGACAGTTCATATCGTAAGAGGCACACAGCCGGTAAGGGGAGCTGGGAAACATGAAACACAATATTTTTGGAATTGTGTGCGTGCGCGTGCGTGAGAGAGAGAGAGAGAGAGAGAGAGAGAGAGACGGAGCGTAAGTTTTTGCTTTTGTACAGTCTTTTTGTTTATTTCATTTGTGTATTTATGTTTTCAATTATATATTTTTCTTCTTTTTCAATTTATTTATTTCATTATATACATTGTTTGTCTTTTAAGGGCTGAATATTGGTTTAGTTAAATTTCATGTATTTCCTATTGGATTGGTAAAGCAAGTATTCTCCTATGATCTATACCACGTAGATGATTTGATTTGTAACAAATATATTTTGTAAATAACCACATTACTACTAATAACCTGGTGTTACTGCTACTACTTCTACTACTACTACTACTACTACTACTACTACTACTACTGCTACTACTACCACTACAACAACAACACTATATTACTACTACTATTACTAATATTTCTGCTATTACAACAATTACTACTACTACTACTACTACTACTACTACTACTACTATTACTACTACTACTACTACTACTACTACTACTACTACTACTATTACAACTACTACTACTACCACAACAACACCCCTACTACTACTATTACTACTACAACAACAACACTACTATTACTACTACTACTACTACTATTACTACTACTACTACTATTACTATTACTAACACTACTATTACTACTGCTACTACTACGATTACTACTACTACTATTACTACTACTACTATACTACCACTACTACAACAACAACACCACTACTACTACCACTACAACAACAACACCACCACTACTACTACTACTACCACTACAACAACAACACCACCACTACTACTACTACTACCACTACTACCACTACTACTACTACTACTACTACTACTACTACTACTACTACTACTACTACTATCACTCAACACCACCACCACCACCACCACTACTACTACTACTACTACTACTACTACTACTACTACTACTACTACTACTATTACTACTATTACTACTACTATTACTACTACTACTACTAGTACTACTACTATTACTACTGCTACTATTACTACTGCTACTACTACGATTACTGCTACTATTACCACTACTACTATTATAACTACTACTGTACTACTACCACTACTATTACTACTACTACTATTACTACTACTACTATTATAACTACTACTGTACTACTACCATTACTATTACTACTGTTACTATTACTACTACTACTACTACTACTACTACTACTACTACGATTACTACTACTACTACGATTACTACTACTACTGCTGCTACTACTACTACTGCTGCTACTACTACTACTACTACTACTACTACTACTACTACTACTACTATATTACTAGTACTACTACTACTATTACTAGTACTACTTATGTTGGAACGCGTGTAATTGTACATATAAGAAAAAATGTGAAATCTATTTAAAATTGCACCCAGTTTATGATGAGCAAGTCTTAAAGGAATAGCATGGATACGATGCATAAATGTAATTATAAAACTAAAAGAAGAAATTTAATATGTCCCCGTATTTGAAATAAAGAATAATATATTAATAATTATAATAGTTTCGGCGCGTAATAGTTTTATGGAATGACAAGACACTTTTTGGTGGTGAAGTAGTATTTTTAGGGAACTTACAAAGTCTAAGTTGGCTGTATAACGTCTTAGGATGGCTAACATTTCACATAAATAGAAGCAGCTGTTTCTGCTCGGTAACTAAAGGAAACTTGCAACTGTTTTGCCATTTGCCGCACTTAACCGTTTAATAATAAGCCGTGTAATTTCCTGGCGAGTAAGCGGTAATCGCCGCCACGGACTGTTACTTTCACACAGTGGTCTGATGCTGTTTTGTTTCACGAAACAAATGCGCGGGAGTCACTAGGCAAGCTGTGCTGCTGTTAGAGTTAACACCTAGTGATATAAGCTTGGTAACCGTATGTACTACAATAGTATTTAAAGAAACACAGTACATTTTTGCGTTGTGAATGCTTATATAGATGGAGAAATCAGAGATCACGTTTCTTTCAGAAAAAAATATAAGAATAGTTTTGAAAACACAAAAGTTTACCTATAGCATATATAGCCAGGAATATGTTTGGGTTTCCATATGAGGTGTATAGTCCCAAAAACAATGCATACCTTTTTTCCTTCTTTTCTTAAAAAGGGTTTTTACCTCATTTGTATGTTTCTTATATGAATACTTAAAATAAATGACGTTATATCCTCTAATTTTGGAATTCATGCGATTTGGCAAAAATGGGAATTTTATTTTATTTAATAAATGCAATATACTTGCAGAATAAATTAACACATGACATATTTAAAAATATGCTTTTGAATACCTCAAGCGTTTTATTACATTCTCAAAAGATAAGAAAACATACTAATTTTAAATTATGACTACAGTTACGACTTTGGTATTATTGTATTTTTTTTTTTTATATTACTTTGCACAGAATTGCTGGCTCTAATGAGATTATAGAGTGTAGGATTAGAGACCGAAAGTTTTATAACGTCTAAAAATCACCTATTTTGGAGGTAGATGCTTAGAACTAAAGTTTATAAGTGTTTATTTCCAGCTTCTAACTCTTCTGAATTAAAATTCGTCACTTTTCTTCAACCCAATGCCGCAGAGTGAAAAAAAAAAAAAAATAAATAAATACATAAATAATGAAGAATAAAGAAACTTTTATGGCGGAAGGGTATTTGGTTCGTCTCTGTGCCATTGAAAAGCACATAGTTTTAAAATTTAATACCAGAAGCGCCGTAGTAGGCAGCTAAGTTTGAAAACGTGGCATCGCTGTTCTGTTGCATACTTTATTAACAATGCAGTTATTGTTGTGCGATTTTCAACTAGCGAGCTACGGATTCTAGCGTTCTACATTAAGCTTAAAAGTGCCAAAAGAAGAATTTTCTAGAAGTAGATTGCTCAGAAAATGTTTATATGTGGAAAGATCTTAAATGCATGAGCAACAACCAATGTTGCTGTAAAGAGGCACAGCTGGTGGAGAAAAGGTTCTTGATCGGTGATCTTAACCGTATTCTGGTCGGTGAGCCCAGAATATTTGAGTTTACTCAGTGACGCATTTTGTTACTTAACCTAACCTGGAGAAAATTTCTCGGAACTGCAGAACTGTTAGATCTCCAGTCCCGAACGGGAGATAAAAGTATTTTTCTCTGTTTGCGTGGCAGTTTGTAAAAGTCTAAATGTTGAATTTTGTTCGAGGTAATGTAGCCTTTGTGTTATCCTATGTAACTTTCTGACTGCAATATGTTGTTCCTTATTACAAAACTGAATTTTTCACTTTTTATCACGCGTTATCATATTGGATTTCGCAATTCATTCATATATACACACACACACATTAACCTCGAGTAAATCGTCGGTCCTGATGGTGTAGTGGTTACCATACTTGCCTCCTAAACCCAAGATCGCGGGTTCGAACCCGGCCAAGACCGATGGATTTTTCCGGGCGTAAAAACCCTAATCATGGCTTCCTTCGGAACGGAAGTAAAGTCGTCACTCCCGTGTCGTACATTTACGGCACGAAAAAGAGCGTCATGCCTGAAAGAGGCCTCTGAGCAAAATTTGTCGGCCGTTTCACGCCCTGAGTTGAATGGGACGCTGATGTTAAAGAGCGTCCATAAATAAATCAATAAAAAAAACCAATGCTTTCTCGATCCATTCGAAAAAGTTTGGGCCATTCTTTTGCGGTAGAATATGAGGGGGATATTTCACCATGTACAGCGTCCAGTCGCTGTTTAATTTCATTTGGAGCAAGTCCTTCTTTTGTGAAGAACTTAATAACAGGGCGATACTCCATTTTGAACATGTCACAATCTTCTACAAATAGCCTTCTTTATGCAACTATAGTTGAACAAGTGAATACAGCGGGGCGGAAGTTACAGCTGCAATTGTTTACTTAACGGATAAGGGATGACACCAGATAAGGCTTTTGTAAAGGCGATAATTCTTATCAGCAAGGTCGGAAACTTGTTGACCTACCCTCGTATGTCCTTATCCACATATTCCAACTTGGTAAAAATTTGCAATATGTTTTACCTCCCAATGAACCATTACACAATTTTTTTAAAAAAAATCTGAGTCTACAAGTTTTTATAGGAATGTGTATTCAGGTTAAAAAGTTTTAAAATGTCACGTGCAACAACTTAAAAAATACAGCAAGCCAAACCGACTACATTTAATCAAATCCCAATAATTGTCACTCCAAGTCGCCCCATACTGCCAATAGTAAAATCGTAATTTTTACTCAGTGTTAGTTTACAAATGGCATTTATCATTAGAAAATATTTCGATAGTTTTTAAGAATCTGAAATTGTTTATAAACAATATTTCTCATATGTAAACGAAATATAAATGAACTTATATTTTAAACTTATGCACATGTAGGTATAAAATACGTTAACTCCCAAATTACTGGACACCTTAAAACTAATCGACATAAATACAACACCATCATATTTACGTCTATTTTAATGAAACGAACATGATCTTCCTTGGCAATAGTAATAAATTGGTGTACCTGTCTGTTCTTAACCTCACTTGCAAAGTTGTCAAAACCTAACATCTGCTCACGTCATTCATTAAAACTTTCTTCATCTCGCTTCATAGCCGTCTTTTTATGTTCTTCCAGATCTTTCACTTTATTGCTAACCCTCACTGTCGTATATGATGGTAGATTAGAAAATAATTTCCCAATGAAAATGTGCTGCCTAACCACAAATGTTGGTACGAAACGTTTAATATACACTATAGTTTATCGTTAATTACAAAAACTCCTTATTCAATCCTCCTTTAATTATTATTATTATTTAGGAAACGTAAATATGGTATTAATGCGGTGCGTTTTCTTGATTAAGACATACAAGAGCAACCCATGTGGTACAAACTCCTTCTATTAAACAAGTTGTTGGTGTGATTTCATTAAATCAATATTAACTTAATGAAAACACAAAAAGTAGCAGTCTGTTGTTAATTTATTTCCAGCAATAAGCCTGGTATAAACGAACTAAATTAACAGAGGTATGTATGTAAAAGCAGGGACCACATTTTTCACCATTGGGGTTTGGTAAATGTAGTAGGTCTTGAGCAAGCCATCTAATGCTTCCATACAATAAAAGCCAAAGCAATCGTTTCCTCAATTTCCATCAGAAGAGAAAACAAAGCATAAAGAAAAAAAATTAATGCTGAAGTGTATGCTGCAATGATTTCAGGGAATATTCCTTTGAATAAACTAGAAAAGGGAATATTTAGCATACATCAAGGCACACTTTGGTAACCTTCCTTGGGAAAATTGAAATCTGTACAAACGAGAAATTCCTTTAACATAATCTGTAAACGTAGTTACAGAAAAACAAGAGATCCGTAGGAAAGTTCTTCGGAGTTCGGGGCTGCTGTTAGGGAAAAGGGATTGAATTAGGGATGAAAGATAGTTTTGAAAATAACGAATGTAGTGCATGGAGAAGTACTGGTTTGGGGGGGGGGGTTGATTGGAGATATATAAGATTTTATCTTTTAAATAAGCTTCACTCACCTCTTAGCGGTAAAAGGACATGCTTTGCTATGGATAATTTAGAGAATTATGTTGCTTTCATGAGGTACAGTAGTTTTACAGTTAGTATAAGGATGACAAATATTAATTTGAAAATAAAATTTAATTTAAAATAACTGTTTCTTAAAAGACTGTGAATTTATGTGTAAATGCTTGTTTAAAACCTTTTAATTGCCATTTTCCATTTTTTTTTTTTTTTTTTTTTTCCATTTTAGCCCCTATAATTAAAATTCTAGCTAGTTAAGACTTCCAGAAAATGAACTACTCCTAAAAATTACCGGAATAGGTAAAATATTTTGTAGACTATTTCGCTCATGTGACGTCATCTTAAAATCGACCAATCACAGCCGGATTACGGAATGAATTATCGAGAAAAAATTACCAAATCCCTTTTTTCGCGCGACGTGCATTTGCCTTGTGGTCAGTGTAGCCAACTCTATACCTCCACTATATAATTCCTGAACACTCATCACTGACCACTTTTGCTAGAGGCAGCGAGGAACTATTGATAGCAAAAAAAGCATGGACAATCGACAATCATAACGCAAAATGGAGGGTTCTTCAAAGCGTTTTGGTGATGCGCCAAATGTGCAAATTGGTCTTATCATTAGGAATTCTAAACCACAGAAAACAAAGAAAAAATACACTGTATGTTTTCTTTTCTCAGTTGGTATTAGAAAATCGAACGGTAGCGATTGTATTTATCCATTTCAGCCTCAGGTTTTCTGAATAGAGTAGATATTCATAAGCATAACATTTTATACATGTGTTAATTTTCTGTGCCCGAATTTCAAATTTATGTCACTTAATTTTGTTCTGTTGAAATAGTCTTAAACCCATATTTTGCTCTTCTGTATTGGTATTACTGACATCGACATTCGATTGCTTGTAAAGGTTTAGTATAAATATACAACTGTTTCAATTTTGTAAGTAACGTTTAGAGGAGCTATATTTAATTTCTTATTTTATTCGTGAAATGAATTTCACTCAAGGGTCTGAGCTCACAACGTTCCTGAATGTATCGGGTAGTCTCCGAACCTCTGGTAATATTACTTGTAATAATTATACGTATGAAATTATCGCCTAATGAGGGTCAAATACAACACAGCTTTGATATACAAGTAGGTTGAAGTGGGTCTAGCTTCTTCGATTTAACCGTACTTAATGTAGCACTAGCTGCACCAATTAAACAACGTGCTTTATCCAAAATGTATAGCAGCGGCTGTACAAGCTGGAATTGTCAAAAACAGGTTTGAAAGATATTCGGCAGTAAACTATTGAAAACAGGTATAGAGTAATGGAAAAAATCAAAAGGCTCCTGACTTGACATAAAACAGCTGGAAACAGAGGCACGATGTATGCAGATGTCATCTCTGGACCTGCAGAGCGAAATTAAAACTGGATGGGGTAAAGAGACCTGTACCTTAGAGCTAGGCGTGAAGCAGATGGGAATAGCTTAACTTTAGATTGGAAGGCTGGGAGGCACGTAAGGTTGTTGACGAGGAAGGCAGGAGGATTTGCCCATTATGCGCGGAACCGGAAGACTGAGTGCACATTTTGGCTAAGTGTACACAGATGGAAGATGCTAGGATAAAATTTCTCCCGGATTTATTTTTGACTTTTAATAGAGGAAGAATGGCATTTTGGTACTTAATTATAAATAGATAAAACTGACTAAATCTGCATATTTTCTTAAATGAAATACATAGTTTTAGGGACAAGAAATTTGTATAAATATTGAACATAAATAATACGCAAAATGTATATGAATATCAGAATTATTGTATGTATCTCCGTTTCATGTATGTGCGAATGCGTTCTTGTTAATGTTGTTTTCTTTTGTTAGATTTAATTGCAGAAATGAAGTATTTTACAAGAGCATGAACAGTCTTGCGGCCCATGCGACTTTGATGTCTAATACATATGTATACCTGTTTAACTGGAATAATAAATACTACCATATAACAAACACTACCGTAACCACCGCTAAACCCAAGATCGTGGGTTCAAACCCGGTCAGGACCGATGGATTTTTTCGGGCGTAAAAATTCTAAGTATGACTTCCTTACGAAGGGAAGTAAAGCCGTGGGTTCCCTGTCGTACATTTACAGCAGGAAAAAGAATCTCAAGCTTGAAAAAAGAGGCCTGTGAGCAAATTTTATCGCCCGTTTCACGCCCTGAATTGAATGGGACGCTGATGATTTCAAATGTTAAAGAGCTTCCGTAAATAAACAAATTAAAAAATTAAAATAACCACCGCCACCACCACTTAACACTAGAACGCCCGAGCTTCAAAGTCCCCTTAAAATGCCCGTTTGACCGCTACTACTTTCTGGTGTGTTTTTAATCATTTTTCTCCCTGAAAACTATGCAATTCTTTCCTTATTGCTTCTAGCCTATTGTGATGGTATAGAGGAAACGATTTTTGCAAGCCAGGTTCGAATGCAGTTTGCATTTAGCATCCGGAGTGAGTTTGATTATATATTTAGTTTCTGCCCAGTATCACATATTTAAGCTCCTTCTGACTCAGGCCGTCTTGCTTGCCAGACACTGTGGTGATGTACAGAGAACAATATGGCTTCTGAGCGGCGAACCAGGTTCGAATCCAGCTTGAATTGAGCTTCTGGGTTCAGATATTTTTATGTTCATGGTTTGTGTTCACGTACATGTATGTTTAGCGCTTTATGTCCCCAGGCTCCTGTGCTTATTCATGTAACTTGTTGGTAATTTATTGATTCATTCACACATTTGTTAATTCATTCTTTAATTGGTCCTTTATAGGTCATCTTCAGCTAAATGGTTTTTAGTTAAAAAAATTTTAAGCACACGTTTTCTCGAAAATAAGAAATATTTTACTATACGAATTGGTTTTTCTCTATGTAGTAACAAATTATTTATACAAAGAGACATAAGTTATACAAATACAGAAAACTCTTATATTGAAATATTCTCAAAGATAAGAGTATGGAACTTATTGCAGAGTTTTTGATTATACGAGAACTATATACAAATTTGTTACATGTCGAACAACTGTCTTTGGTTTTGTTTTTCTTACATAACCCTATTTGACATGTTTTACGTTTACATGTTCCTTCGTGTCTGTAATCATCATGAGTGACGATGACAGTAGTCGACTACGTGAAAATAAAAATCTAAACGAAATTTTAGATATGGGTAAACCTTGTTAGCTAAATGTCAATTAAAGGGATAAAAAGGCACAAAACCATAGACAATACTTCCGAAAATAGTGAAAATATGAGCGTTTGAAAATCAAAAGCGGTCAGTTAACCGTCAATGTGAATCCTTGTGTTAATATGCTGTAGTTGTGGATGTTAAAATGTATATCTGATTCCGATGGTTGCAGAAGTAAGAATAAAAACAATACAGTTATTGGATTGGTTTAATTTGGTCTATAAGTATATTAAAACTAACAAAAAGTAGAAGGCTTTTAACATTTTCAATGCATTGACCTTACTGACCTGTATATAACTAGGAAAACACATTCACTCTACTTCAAAATACCAGGTCTTGGCACTTCAAGCTTTAGTGTTGGATAGAAAGGGAAATAGTCGGTGTTTCTTCGTTGAGAGCTGAATAATTATAGAGGTGATTTAACTCAGTTTAGAACAAGCACCAAGAAAAGCAAAACATGTTGCTACAGAGAGAGAAATGCAAACAGAACGGAGTGGCCGTGGGAAAAAATGTTAAGAAAAAACTTTACATTGAGCAGAACACAAGCCAACATAATGCTGTGTAGATTAAACCGCTGCTACCGGGCTACATGGGAAAGAAAAACTTGACCAGCATTCAAATAATAGAAAATTACAAAGAAAATAACGACACATTTCCATTCCTAGATATTCTGGTTCGACACAAGGGGTCTGGCCCTCTAGGGCACAAAGTTTACAGAAAACCGATAGATTTCTCAACGCACGACCCAACCGACACCCAGCTCAAAAAAAGAGCTCTAATTAAAACACTGACTAATAGAGTCAAAAATATTTTGTGAACCTGAGAGACAAAAAGCCGAACTTAATCAGGCCTAGACAGCCTTGCAAGCAAAGAACTACTGCAAGATAGAAACCGACCAAGCCTTACGACATCTAAACCAGACCATAAAGACCAAATTAAAGCATTTATACGTAGAAGACATCACGATACGTATTGCTCGGGTTCTGAGAAAGGATATAAAAACAGATTTTACAACCACAACAAAAACTGCGGTCCGTGAACGACCCAAGGGATCCTCTCAGCTTCATAGGAGTATAAAGTGCGAATGTGAAAAAGTATATATTGATATCTGAAGATCCATCAATACTCCACTTGAACAACATAAGCGACATTTACGCCTTAATAAAAATGTAAATAATTTACGAGTGTTTTAATCTGCTGGAATAGAGACCTTAGATATAGAGCAGCATCCAAGATAGATAAACAAAGACAGAATCCGTTGTTGGTCAACAAACAACGTCTGCGCCACAACTCTCCTGATACTTTCAAGTTTCAGTAACCCCCGACGACACTTTCAATCCACTGAGTCCGACCGTACGGTAGCATTGCCGGTGTAAAAAATCCATATGCAGTTCTCGTATAAGCAAAAACTCTGTACAATAAATTTGTTTCTACATAACATAGAGCAAACCCACTTCGTATAATAAAATAAAATGCTATCTTCGAAAGCTTTTTTTTTTTTTAATTAATTCAAACCATCAACCGCAGCAAAATAACCAGGCAATGATATGTTTAAATAATAAAATTTAAAAATGTTGACACGTTTTTGAAAAGTTTCTGTAGGAAAGAATTGAAGAATAACAAAAGCCTTTAGTATTACAATGGCGCTATAGACGAAGAAAATAAATGACGAAACATCATGAGATAGCTTCATTTGTGAACCGCAAGAGGAAGATAGTTTGAGAACATAATTTCTACAAGGTTTATTTTGTTCTTTACGTTTTATTCCTATTTTTCTTTCTCTTTTTAATAAGAATATATTTAATGTTATTATGTACTTGGTTTTCAACAATTAAAATATTATGCAAATATCAATTTCACAAAATTTCAACAACACATTAAACGTTACCTTTATTAAACTTTCCTCTTGGCACTCTAATGCCGGACCATGGCCTACCGCAGCGACCTCTGTACCTTCTCACTTCATTAGTAGAGGGCAATATGCCGGCATCCCCGCAGGTCAACTATCACGTGGTTCCCTAGATCGAAGAATGCCACCTTTCCATCTGGCAGTCGGTCCTGGTGGTGTAGTGGTTACCATACTTGCCTCCTACCCCAAGAACGCGGGTTCGAACCCGGCCAGGACCGATGGATTTTTTCGGGCGTAAAAATCCTAAGTATGGCTTCCTTCGGAAGGGAAGTAAAGCCGTGGGTCCCGTGTCGTACATTTACGGCACGAAAAAGAACCTCAAGTCTGAAAGAGAGGCCTCTGAGCAAAATTTGTCGGCCGTTTCACGCTCTGAGTTGAATGGGACGCTGATGACCAGAGCTGTTAAAGAGCGTCCATAAATAAATCAACCAATCCATCTGGCAGTTCCCCAACCAGCCTCACGAGGCTGAGTAGATTCCGTTCCAGACCTCCCTAATTCAGAAAAATTCCGAAGTGGATACTACGAATCGAATCCGAACCTCCCGACCTGCAGTCAGCAACTCTAACTACTAGACTAGGGAGATGGTCATTATTAATTATTAAATTTACTTTTAAAATTTTACAAATCAAATTACTTAATAGAACTGTGAAGACGTTAATTTGAAAAATTATATGATGATTTGTCGCAAAAAATCGTAATATATTCCAAATTCGGGTAGGAGGAAAATTGTTAACCTTCCCCAATCCCCCCCTTTGATTTTCTGAATAATTAAAAACAGGCCGATGTCGGCTTTTGGAAATATGAATCGCATATATGGAACTATTGTATTGAATATTAATTTTGGTTCTTGAAACGTTTAGTAAAGAAAATCTCCGAAATTGAGGAGGGAGAAATTGCCCCTGTGTCTTTGTATGATCCTGCTATTCATCCAGGAAAATTCGACTTTATCCACTTCCGGTTTATTTCAGAATGAGATATAAAACATTTATAAACTTGTAAGCTGTTTATTAAAATAACAAATTAATATTTTGTAGTATTAAGAAAATTTAAAATTAACGCCATAAAAGTTATTTTATTTAGACCTGCAATAAACTATAAATATATTTTTTATTTTCCTGCTTGACCCGAGAACTCCCTGAAGCCTTGAAAACAGACCACTAGAACTAATAACTGTAACAATGGGCGAAAATGAAGAGTGGGTGTAATCAAGATTCACGTTTAATTAAATTGGGATGTTATATATAAGAATAAGCTACACATTGCATTGGGGGAGCTCTAGAAATTCATAAAAATTCATATAAAAATATTACAGCAACCAAAACCGATCCGGAAATCAAAAGATCTTTGAATATTTAAGAATGTATTTCATTTAAAGTAGCCATTCCCATTAGAACTCATATTGAACGTGTTTATTAAGTTTATTTAAAAATTCTCTTTAACATCCCAGGTCATCAGTTTCCCATTCAATTCAGGAGTGAAACGACCGATAAATTTTGCTCACAGGCATCTTCTTTTTTCAGGCCTAAGGTTTTATAAATATACTACACGGACCCACGCCTTTACTTCTCTTCCGAATGAAGCCATACTTAAGATTTTTACATCCTTTTAAGAAACTTTGACTTGTGCAGTTTAAGACGAATGCAATGTGAAATATACAGAACTGCTCAGCGCAGTTGTCACCCGTTTACAGATCACATGACTCAAATAAATCAGTTTAAATTCTGTATTAAGACGACGTTTCCGCTTCCCCCTTTTCTACCAACGTTAAGAACATGTCAGGGTCATGCGTAGTAAAGTTTAAATAGAATGGGAAACTCTGATTCCATACGTTATCCCTGGAAGCGAATGTCTTGTTTACTTGTTGTTCATTTGCAATACACTGTAGCTTATAAAAGTCGTAACTGCGGGTCACACATTAAAGCAAAACAGAATTTATGGACCGTAAATATAAGGGGAGAAAATTGTAAAATATTTTCATACCTCAGTACCCCACTTTTCATAGAATTTTTGTTCGAAGGAAACATGCTGATCTAACTTTTTTATTTTTAAAGAACATAATTTAACTTTAGTATTATTGTTTAATATTTTAACCAAATTCCTACAGGAATGCTGTGGATCATTAAATACGTACATCACTACTGGTGTGAATGCTTGATTTTAAGGGGAATATGAAAGGCCTATCCTTGTAATGTTAAATTTATCATCTTCAGTTCCCATTTTCTCAAAGATTATTAAATTTAGTGAAATGAAAATTCTACAGTATACAGTTACACTTAATTGAAATTTTCTTATTTATTTCCATTACTATAACATGGCTTTAAAGCAAATTATAAATTATTTTCAATTTTTTTTCTATTTTTTCGCCACATTTCATTTTTTTACGTAGTCACATTTTGCCCTAGCTCTACCATAATAGATCCATATCATCACAATAATATCATGAATAAGTGGTAAAAAGGTTCAAAGTGATGGATTATACCGATCTTAAAAAATGGGAAAATTATGCAAAAAAATGTTTTTCAATAATTGCAGTCAAAATTGTTTTACAGGAAAAATAGCTTTTCGGGGAAAACGCCAGCTAAGACCCTCCTACAACAAAGGATGATGTCATGGAAACATATGCTGCCTACTTATGAAGTAAAACTTTTTCTAGCCTTCAAAGACAAACTGCAGCAGCCTCCTAAGACGCAGAGTGCCAACTGAACAAGTGCTCGCGAAATGACACAATTGAAATTAACCAAGGAATAGTAATTAAAATCATATCAAAATAAACTGAAATTTCCACATATTAAAATGGTACCAAAAAAAATTACCCTGCCCCACCCTTTCTCTTTGTACTTCCCTTAAATTTATCTCCAGGAAATTATTCCCGTTACTTTCAATCTTCATCATTTACTTTTATGTTTATTTCTGGAGTTGTTGTCATGAAATTTAATTTGAATCCTGCTTTATTAATTTTCTCCAACACTCTCATCAGTTTTCATGATCTTCCTTGTTTTTTCGGGCATAATAATTCTAAGTATGGCTTCCTTCGGAAGGGAAGTAAAGCCGTGGGTGCCGTGTCGCACATTTACGGCATGTAAAAGAACCTCAAGCCTGAAAGAAGAGGTCTTTGAGTAACATTTATTGACCGTTTCACGCTCTGAATTGAATGGCTACGCTGAACACTAAGGTGTTAAAAGGCGTCTGTAAATATGCATTAATAATAATAATAATAATAATAATAATAATAATAATGATAATAATAATAACAATCTGAGATTTTTAATCTTTAATCACCCACACAATCGACAGTGATAACATTCAACAGCATACCTTATCATATGTTCTATATAAGGCTGAGGAGAGTTTGAACGCTTATCTAACTTCCTTTATGACTGGAAACCACCCTGTTTCTCCTTCTTATCGTGGTACATTTTCCTCTTGATATATATACATTTTATTGTATAATTGAATGTGTTGGCACGCCCATGTGCATTAAAATAACTCACAGTAGATTGCAATGGCAGATATCACGCAAAGTGTTTCAATTAGTCGAACTGTTTTCATAAAATGAATATTTTGTCATTATGAGGCATTAGCAGTGTTGGAAGTGCACCGAAGTTTTCCGCTATTCTCTTGTTTGCCACCACGTTCCGATTTTTAATCCGTGTCTTAATGTCCTCGCACTGCAGCAGTACGCAATTCCAGGGCAAGCTACGCATTTCTGTTTTGTTTCTGGCATCGACTTTTGGATTGCTCTGAAACTGTGCTTTAGTAGATCATATTGTTATTAATCTTTGATGAGGTGTCAGCAATAGTGGCATCCCTCGTGCAGATAATTTTTTCCGCACAATTTCTCTGTCAATATGCCATATACCCACATCTGAAATTCCTGCAACTTCAGTCAGGTTTCATCGGCGTTCCTTCAACAGCATATCATTCACTTTTTCAATAATGTTGGATGTTGTGGCAAATCTTTGCGGTGCACTACTATAATCGATCTTGCACAGTCTACTGACCTCGTTTAAACTCAACTGTACTTTTGAAATTATCGAAAATAATGCAGCAGTGTTCCTAAAGCGTTCCTCGTGTCGATATATTGTATGCTTCTTTATATTCTTTTTCACAAAGTAACTTAGAAATTGCTCTATATTTGACCCTTTCTTCCGGAATATCATTTTAAGGAAGTTAACCTTGTTTTAGGCGTTTTGTTTTTTCCGTAAAGTCTCCCATCTGATTTGTAAGCAATCTTTTTGGCGTGAAAATATAAAGCTTGATGAAATAAATTAATATTCTGAAAAATACCTTATTTATATTACTAATTATAGAAAATTACTTTTTACTTGTGCGTTTATTTCACACAAATTGCTGTGGTATCACTTGCTCCAAAATTCACTTCATTTCCATTTGTAATATGCACAAAATCTTCCACTTGATGTTTGTAGTTATTACTATGGGGAAGCGTACTTTAATAAGTCTGAGAGATTTCCTCCAAAGAAGGTTTAGAGGTTTAACTTGATAATAGTCAAGCTTTCAATAATAATAACACATTATTGCACATAATTATTTGAAATTCCCAAAGCAATGCTATATAATGCAGCTTATTTAAAATTGGTATAAAGTTAACTAAACCGAAAAAAGCAATATGAAAGCTTACCAATTAACAACCAAAGCACAATCACAAAAATGTAGCCACTCGACTACCGGATAACATTTCATCTCGGACTCAGCAATAATCCTTAACAGCACTCTTAACGACTTGTCTTCATAACTTGCCTAAATAACCCTATAAATGTGAAAAGGTATGACTATATAATAATTTACAAAGGCAATAACAGTCTGAAACAACACTTAATGCTCTATAAATCAGCTAAAAACATTAGCTAAACGAGATCTCTTACTTTACAAACAACGAAAACGTAATAACATTATAAACGTCTGCATTTACAACTTAAATACCTGGGTCACTGGCTAAGCAGGCCAAGAGTCTACTTGTAATTTATAATTATTAGACTGCAAGACTAGTCCCCAAACGATCTTGACTCCGCTGTTCAGTAAAAAAAATCTAGAAGGCGTCTCTAGCAAGACTTAACAGAGGGTTAGCAGAGAGGCTACAATTAGCTACCGTTTCTATGTCGATTTGAGAAGATACTAGAAGAGGAAAAGGACATAAATAAAAGTATTATTTTGGTTGAGTGGTTAATGCAAAGCCAGCACAATTCAAATGTATGAGCATAGCAACGGTAATGACGTTACAAAAAACTATGTTATCAAAAGAGTGTTAGCTTTGTGTTATTTCCATGGCAACAGCACAAATGCAGCATGGAAAGACACAATAATTTTGCCAATTAAAGCAGCAGCAATAATACGGCAAATTCCACTTGTAAGCTTTTGTTGTTATCATCTGAGTTATTCACACCCAAGGCATTATCTCAAACTGTAGCGCAAGGCTTCTGAATTATACATCCAGTGAGTGCCCTGGGACTGTCCAATGCAGATACATTTGCAGGGAGTGATTTATCTTTTAGAATTGTTCATATATACCCATTTGTGAAACACCTTCTGTTTTAAGTGTAGTGAATGAACAAAGGCTTTCCTTTATGAAATGCTTTATGGTTGCAGGTCACAGTAGCACACACCGTAGTTGTTTGAAACTTATAGCCAAAGCGGCGATGAAATATTTACGACGCTGTTGAAAGCACCATTGCAATTCCATGTTCTTACGGAATTATATGACGTAGAAAATGCCCATATTTTGCTCTTTACAACAGTAATGCCTTTATCTGCATATTATGGTCTCTAATATGGTAATTTAGTTGCTAGCAGCAATTATATTCCATAAAGACTTTAATTAAGGAATAATTTTGTATACTCTTGCAATTTACGTGAATTTAGGAAACATGTGTGGTATCTAAGGTCATTGAAAATTAGTTCGCATATGTAAACATTACTATAATAATTTAAGTACAAAAGCTATAAACTTTGGATGGTAACTTATTCATGTTTTAGAGATGCAAAATATGTCTATTCATTCATTGTTTTTTCAGTATACCTATTTATGCAAAAAGTATATTATTTTAAGTAAAAAAGGGTTTATATTTCATTATTGTAATTCCATATGTTTAGTTTTCGTATTCATACACAATGTAGATCAAAAAGTAAATTTCTATAATTTTTTTGTAGGTCAACTGTGAAAGATAAACCAAGATAAAGTTATTTTATTTCTGCTATACTTTTTTAATTTTGTACATCACCAAAATTATACACACGTTGCCCTATAGTAAAATGAGTTTTCCATATCTAAGCGATAGAAACTGGCATCCTGCTCTTGGAGATATTTCAACACTTCATCTTTGACAGATTCAAATTGGTCAATCCCTCAGATTGTCAGTTTTTCAACATATGAAAGTCAAAGGTGGGTTGGAAACATGCAGTGGCGGCTCGTGGCCTCTAAAATAATGTTATAATTCTGTGGCACCTTGTAGTAACTTCAAAAACTTCAAAGTGTATACTTTGGAGATAATGATGTCATATATTTCTTTAGTTTCTAATATTTCTACTCACAATCGGAAACCACAATTCCTGTAATCTGTACAGATTTTCCATAAGAAAAAATTAAACGTTGTTTTCTCAAAACTATGCATGTCTATGTTACAGAACTTCATGCATGGTGCCATGAAATTTAAATTTACCTGTAATTTGTTGTGCAAAGGCTCGTTTTTCTTATTTATTGGCGTATTTTTATTCCTGTATCACGCGACAGTAGGCCACTGTATTGACGCACACGTTTGTTACACAGAAAGTTATAATAAAATTTCAATTCATGGCACAAGTTATTACAACTGACTTTCCAAAACTTTCACTCCACAAAGAATTCTAAACAGAGAAGCGCGCTAGCAACGATGAACTTGCCAATGACAACACTCCAAGCTGGTTAGGTTGAGTTTCAGTAGCCTAGTGGGATAAGTCATGTTGTTTTCAATGTGGCAGCTAATACCTGCACCTTCTGGTTTCAAAAGTTAGTACTTTTTACAGTTGTGTGTCCCAAAAATTAATCGTGGTTATCGAGCCCGTGTCGTTTAGGCCCCGAAGGCAAGTGCGACACATGTGAAGTATGAGTAAAAGACCTGTCTGTATGATGCTACATTCCAGTGATATTACATATAAATGTTTAAAGAAAAGGGAATGGTTTTTTAACAGAGTGTGACGCAGATATCAAGTAATGACGTTTTCATTTGCAATTGGGAGGCTAGTGACCTTATGACTTGGTAGGACCGCCTCTGGAAACATGTTGCCAATGTCTACAATCTAACCATCGTTAGACAACACAAAGTTGTGGCACCATTTTCGCATCTATTGGTTGGGCATTAGAACTGTTTTTTATGCAGATAAAATCCACCGCTGAATGTTTATCGGTTTTATATATTCTACTTACAGGAATCAAATAAATGCAATCATATCCTCCGTTGAATACTTATTCAGTACCCTGTAAATTTAAAAAAAAAAAAAAAATGCTGCGTGTATATCCCAGTTGCTGTAGGCCACCTGGTAAGTAGGAGATACCGAGGTTATAGCGACTTTTTGGAGTAATAATATCAGAAAGTTTTCATTCGCTTTCATAGAAGTTCTAAATATAATGGCGCACTCATAACCTGTAAAGCAAATGATTGATTCGTTTTATTTATGGACGCTCTTTAACATCTCAGGTCATCAGCGTCCCATTCCGGACGTGATACGGCCGACAAATTTTGTTCAGAGGCCTCTTCTTTCAGTCTTGAGGTTCTTTTTCGTGCCGTAAATGTACGACACGGGATCCGCGGCTTTACTTCCCTTCCGAAGGAAGCCATACTTAGGATTTTTACGCCCGAAAAAATCCATTGATCCTGGCCGGGTTTGAACCCGCGACCTTGAGTTTAAAAGACAAGTATGGTTCCCACTACACCACCAGAACCGACTCGTAAAGCAAAGAGATCTCTAAAGGGCTTAATCTAAAATAGAAACTTGTCGGGATTAACTAACATATTGTGAAAATAGTTACAGTAAAATGGGGTATAAGAATTTATCTGCCATATAAATAGGAGTTTCTCTTACACTTCAACAACTTCTCAGCGCGAAATTTTGAAAGATGCAAAGAAAATGTTCTATAACTATTATCTCGTAGCTTCCAGGAGTAAATCTGGTAGTAACAATGCCAATGATGAATTTCAACAATCATCATCATCATCATCATCAATCACGGTTTAAGCCTTTATTGGCTTGTTCCGGTCCCACAATTTAGAACTGCTCTGTCCATCTTCTTTTAGGTCGGCCAACATTTCTTTGGCCTTTTGGTGTATATCTTAAAACCAGTTTACTATAGCGGTTTTCCTCCATCCTCTCCACATGTTGTTTCCAGTTCTTTTGATTTTCTTTAATTCTTTCTATTAGATTAAAGATTCTTAGTTCTTCTCGTATATCTACACTTCTTCTCCTGTCTTTTAATGTATATCCTGCTACATGTCTTAAGAAGCGCATCTCTGCTGATTCTAACCTTTTCTCTATTTGTTTGGTCATTGTCCAACATTCAGACCCATATGTTAAAACTGGAACAGCCATCACTTTATAAAATTTTATTTTTGTCTCTTTCCTCGTGGTTTTTAAGTTTTGTTTGATGGTGCCGCATATTTGGTTAAATTTATTTATTTTGTTTATTATATCATCATTTTTTGTGTATGAGACGCTGCAGCCTAGATAATTGAAACAGTTTATTTGTTCTAATATTGTCTCTTGTATTATTATTTTTGCTCTTATTGTTTCTGGTCCTCTAAAAGCCATTACTTTGCTTTTATTTGGTGATATTTTTATTTTATATCTTTGGCTTATTTTATTTAGTTGAAATAGAGCTTTTTGCATATTTAATTCTGAGCCACTTATTAAAACTAGATCGTCTGCAAATAACATTACATCTAAACAACAATATGTACTTATATTACTTTTTTACCTTATCTGATATATAACAAATTCGAGTTAAGGACTGCGACTGGAATCACGAATCTTTGGTTTATCGTGCAGATGCTTTCCATCTGAGGTAGTGTGTCGGGTTCAAAACCTTTGCGGTTCTTATCCTGACGTTTTCCTCTTGATTTTCAATGTTAGGATGGATCTTTTCTTTTTATGCGTAAAAATGCAATGTCTATTTTTCATTCATTTTACATTTTCGGTTATTATCTATAGGATACATGGTTTGCAATCCGGGTAAAATGGAGTATTTTGCCCGGAAAAGCGATAAAGCGTAGGAGGAGCCTCTTTCCCATAAGCGCCATTGTGTGCATGCGCTATCTAAAACTTCATCTCTCGTCAAGTGCGTTCCCAGGAAACTTTGCCGCGAGCTTTATACGATAATTGTAGTGAAACAGTACATTCAATATAATACAACAATACATATTTTCGCGACCCACCCTACCACAATGCATAAACTTTCCGTATTTATTTCACTAACTGAGGAGCGACATTTTCTAATTTAAATCATAACTTTATTACCGAGGGTAAAATTGTTGCTAATTCGGCAGGTCCATCTCCAGACCGAAGTTGCAACGTCCGCTCTCTTCAAGTTTCCACACTCATCTCTCCCAAAAAGCCGGTAAACTGCTATCGCTTCCTCTAGCCGTGCATATGAAGACTCTAATTTTCCTCGACATACATATAATCCTTTCCAGCCGTCATTTCTGCTGACGAACTTAATCTTATAATGCATTTCCCCACATTGTCATCTCCCTCTATGCTACAATATTAAAATGGAAAAACATGCAGTTAATTCAGTATTAAACAATATTACATTTGATGTAACAATACTCTCATGGGGATACTATCCAGTAGCGATAATCGGTCGTTTCAGCTTTTGCTGAATGGCCGGCTATTTAAGTTTCGCGTGAACTATGTTCTTTTGTGTGTATGTGTTGATTGAATGCAAGAAAATTGACACTTATCAAAGCTTAAGCTATCATTGGAAGAGAAAATTGAAATATAAATAAAATTTAAGTATTAATTTGAGTTTAACTGTGATTTGAAAACATAGAAAGTATACAATGATTTCTATAGACACAGATTCCAGACTTTAATCAAAGAGATTTTTGCTGGCATTAAAAACAGGAGAATTATTATTATTATTATTATTATTATTATTATTATTATTATTATTATTATGTCTGGGAATTCTGGAATAATGGAGCACTGCCATCTAGAAAAATCTGTTTATTCGTAAACGTTGTAAATTTTTCATTATAGGTTATTGGGAACACCTTTAACACAAAAACTCAAGGACAAGTCATATTTTTGTCTATTTTATATTTGTTTCTTCTTCTCTGCATAACCATAGGAAGTCCGTCCTACTTATAGTTTACACATTGTATAAAAATATCTTCATAAGTTTCCCTCGTGTATTTACTTTTAAGTCAAACATAATGATAAGGGTGCCCTGCTTCCGAATTCTTACCACTCTTTCACAGTAAATTTTCATTGTAAGTCGTCTTTGCGTTTAACGTTGTCGCTGAGGGCCATTTTTATAATCACACAAATAGCGTTACTTCTTCTTTAGACACCGGATGTTTGAGACATTATAGAATGTGAACCCTTCCTTACTTGTACTAATGGCATTTTTCATTCTCTGAATTGTTGACTTGTTAAGTTCTAATTTTGGCCTCTGAGGCTATATCAGATTTTCAGCAAGGAATGTGTGGCATCTACGGTTTTTCTTAAGTTATATTCAAGGTTAGATTTTCACGGAAAATGTTTTGTATGCTGCAATTGCACAAATGTCAATTGAATTCGTAAATAATGCTAGTGGACATGCTCTTTTCTTCCTTTTGCACATGTTTCTCCGTCACTTCTCTTACTAGACAGAAGCCAGGCTAACTCACTGTTTCCTTCTCTTACCTTCCCATGCCTTTTGCCTCTTAACGGACAACACACTCCAAACGCAATAATGCGTCATCAATCCAGTCTGCTCCTTCAACAAAGTCATCTTTATTCTTGCTTTAATGCATTATCGAGCTACAATGCCACCCATAAATTGTCATCACATTATTGCACTGCATAATGCAACAATGTCACTTTCGCAAGGCCATTATCGTTCCATTATGACATCACCAGAGATGTTTCGGTCACGGCACATTTTCTGATGCACTGTTAATTTTTCATCAATAGAAAAACACTGCTCAAAAGTTCTAAATTTCATTAACTTAAACTCGAATTATTGGCATGGCATGCCTGATTATCTATTTAACTTACTGTGCTAAAAAGTGATACTGAGCTAGAAACTAACGCTAGATTCTCTCGCGGGAAACTTAGCGGAGTTGAACACTGAATACTCTCCCTACGGACTGATGAGCTGAACTTTCTCAGAAAAACTCAAAAAAACTGACCTCGTGTCGCAAAGTCATCAGCTTAAATAAACCAAACCTTCCTTCGGTCTGCCCACGCAAACTTTATTCTTTTAAACCTAAGCGTCCAGTAGCATATCATATAGCTTTTCCAATATACGGGCTCCTATTGGTGGGTATAATTTTATAAGATGTTTCTAGATTCCTTATTGGATCAAGACTACGTGAATTTATGAACGTCCTCACAGAACTTCCGCCATAGTATTCTCTTTGAAAGGTTATCGGCGTATCTCTTCACACTCGTATCGAAGTAACGTGTTTATTACATTAAGAAAATTCTGTAGCATACAAAAGGAACCTCGCTTGTGAAGGACATAGCCCTCTAGGAAGTATCCGATGGTGTATTTTTTTACCGTCCTCAGTTCAGATCAGCTTACCAACCTCTTAGTTCTGGGCTCTGGCTGCAGGCTTTCAAGAGGGCATATGTGTGTCACATAATATTCGGGCACATTTTCATAAAACCAAGTTATACTGCTATCATATTAGAGGGAACACACATAAACTGGCAATTATAATATCTGGAATAACCTTACCATTGTGGTTCATGAATACTTAACCTTACTTAACCTTACTTGGTATATACTTGGCAAGGATTCATTTATTCCTTATCATTTATTACGAGGTTGTCTAAACAAATTATTTAGTTTCAATATCAATCTTGACATAAAGTATTTCGAAGAGTATTGGCTATACTGCACAGATTACCTCTCCTGTTAATTCTGTTCGTGGGCGCCGGTTTACCACTTGAAGGAGATCGATATAGCTTTCCCCCTGCCGTCTGCAGAACATAAACTTCCCAACTTTTAAATCGATATAGATGAAATGCTTTAAGAAGTTCATCGAAGTGTACGCGGGATCAGCAACTTTGACATTTCCTATTAACTTAAGCTTATGGTTCAAAGGAGCGATAATTGTTGCCGTTTTCTTGAGCCCGCTGTTCTCAAATACTCATTTTTGAAGTTATCCTTGCAAGCCCCAAGAAAAGAAGTTTTATTAGGCAATGTATAAAACGGCAAACATTTTAAGCAGCGAGGAAAACTTACAGGAAGCTATCATTACAAGGAGAATCAGTTTTTGTTCAGAACAGGTCGGTTTGTCTACTTTTAGAGGTCTTCGTGTTTCTGATGAATAATTCTTAGTGCACTGCAGTATATTATTAATACTAATTACTATTGGAACAGCGAGTATATTATATATTGTTGTTAAAGAGGAGCAATCACAGCTGCGTTTGCTTTCTGCTAATGTTCAAAAAGTCATTAAATATCAGGGAAGGAGTGCAGCGAGTTGTGACGTTTTAAGGGAATTTGGGCGCTAGATTCATTTTAAAACTTTGGCTGTAAAATATTGGTTACGAATAACTCCAGTTTGTACCGCTATATGACACGTTAAGTAATTCGTCTTTTCTTCATTTCCTATTTACTTTCTTTCCCCTCCTCTTATGATGTCCACTTCTCTAGAGTCTAAACAAAAGTTCCCGATCATATCGATTTATTGTAATATGTAGCGCCTTCTTTCCTTTTAAATTGAAATCCCAAATGATTTAGAGAGATATTATGCTAGATATATATGTGTGTGTGTGTGTGAAAGTTAGCCATTCCTTGCCCATAGAGGCATTGCCAAACTAAGTGGGTGTGTGCGGATGGGATCTCTAATAGCAAAGCAAGCCCAAACAACCAATCCTTGGGTTTTTTGAGATCTCGATACATTTTCGATACTCTTGAAAATATATACTTTTTAAATTTGTACTCAAAATACGTAATTTTCCTACTTTGACTACACAACACTTTGCGTTTATGTATAGAGAAAACTATGTACTAGCTT
Source organism: Metallyticus violacea (assembly GCA_030762175.1). NCBI lineage: Eukaryota > Metazoa > Arthropoda > Insecta > Mantodea > Metallyticidae > Metallyticus > Metallyticus violacea. The sequence goes on along the minus strand of CM060845.1, from coordinate 26,617,664 downwards.
CTTGTGATGTGTTAAGCACAGTGTAATGCAGGACTGCAAGACTATTTTGTTTACATATACATCTTGAAAGTATATTATATAAATTTCTTTGCTTAGCTTATATTTAATTTTCTACTCAGTAGTTGGAATCCAGTATAAATAATCGACGAATATCTCACTAACTTATAAATCATTGCAAGGAAATGTTTCATCATAATAAGGTCTGAAACCAAAACTTTCCAAAAGAAAGCTAAGCTTGTTTAAACTAACTTGAAGAGACCTTACTCTCTGAAAGCTGCCAAAGCCAGGAATATTACAAAATACTTTTATTCCATTTTTCTGCACAGCAATCTTATTTTCAAAGACTTCAAGGCAAGCATGACCAGGTTCCTAATTTTTAGGATTCATGTGGGACTCTGAATAAGCGGCAATAAGATATCTGTAAACTAACACACACACACACACACACACACACACACACACACACGCACACACACACACACACAAGGAGGCCGGTTTTCATTTCCAAGCATTGTAGCATATTTCTCTTCCAAATCGAGTTCCATAGCAACACAAATCCAGCACTTTTATGAAGTTATTACAGACCAAATACACTGGCCATTAAAATTGCAACGTCCATAAGAGACGCTTTAAACGGACATTATATTTTCTCGGAAGGAGCGAGTATGGCCCGTCGAAAATATGACAGCAATACCAGCAGATATGTGAATTTGATCAAGGGAGAGTTGTGGGATATACGGGATGTCATTCTGAGAAATTTGTACTCGTGTTGAACGAAATGTGTCCACAGTAAAACAAATATGAAATCAATATATCGAGGTAAACGAACACACAGACGTGAAGGATCCCAATGGCCTCAGTCAAACAATCGAACGAGAATACAAACAATTTCCATATGGCTATTATGAACACGCACAATGTATTGCAGTTTTAAAGGCCAACATGTATTTGTGTTCTGTTATTAACAAGAGATATTGAGATTTTATTCATGTTCTCCAAATTTACTCTGCTGAACTTGCATGGTTTCAATTACTTTACAATATGCACAGTGGAAGACTAACGTTGATCCAGGAAGGCTAGAGATAGGAAAGCAAATACATGGTATTTCAGATTGAAAATTGCCTTGATGCATGGATCCCCATCATATATAAAATAATAATTGACAGCGCTAAAAGTGCAAGTGACAAACTGATGTAATGAAAAGCGAGACACATATTGGATGAATGAATAATAATAAAACATTAACAAAAATAAACGAAATTCAGTCACCATAGGCATCAGCAATTAACGCCGCGCTAAATGTGTTTTTGTTTCCATATCTTCAAATTGTGTGCAATAACCGTTTCGACACTTTAGTGAAGTGATTATAAAAGCAATAATGAACAACTTTATGACCGTGCCATTGTGCAAATGTTAGCAGTTCTCTCATGTACCCCAAACAACCATACTATATCAAGCATCACTTCATTGCACAAATTAAACCACGGCAGCAATTCGGTGCAGTTCCGTTTTAATTTACGCCATTTTGCCGAAGGTTTGACCATCGATCTCATTCTGTTTAACAGCAATTTAAACGTCAAGTACTCTCGACCGTTCAGATTAATTTGAGGACGCGGTGTAAAGGTTTGTTCAGTAATTGCAGATTTTGTACCAACCTGGATTCGAATACGTGCAACGACTGCAGCGCCTTAGACTAGCAAACTTAAGTTTTCTTACTACTAGCTTGTCAATAGCTTGTTGGTTTAAGTTTCAATCAATGTTTTGTGTCCCATAGCTTTCTCATTCAATAAATATCCATTAAGATCACGAATATTATAACTCCAGGGATATAACTATATTCATACGCCGTGGGTGAAGGTCTCCTTTATCTAGACTCCTCCCCGACATTCTCTCATAACTGCAGCGTCATCGTATCTATAAACTTCTGGTTTATATGGAACCTTTTAATTCAACTGTTAAAGTATACCTTAAGCCTTTTGCAGTCAATTAGGTAACAGCAATGAATTGTAGGAATATTTCATCCGGTTTACCCGCACAGATATATCGTAATATCACAACAAATTGTGACATGCATGTAATGTGTCGTTTCGTTGGTCGGTCTGTGCAGAAATGAATGTGCCCTTTCTATTTCTTTTATAATCTCATTCCTATAGACAGTCAGCCAGGATGTCCTCCCCTCCAAAAAAGCCCTTAATTTTGGCCCTTCTTGCTGAGTAAGTTCTTATAGCTTTCAATTAAATAGTTTCACTTGCAACATAACAGTTCAACTTGACGCAAAAATTGAGTCTTTAATAAACGTTCACTTTACTCATGGCCACAAAACAGAAATCCTTTTTTGTATTAACAGTTAACACTCTGAAAGTCAACTTTCCGCTGACAAACAGTATGAAAACAACCCCTAATCAATTATTTCTGGTGTCAGTAGCCCCTCAAGGTCTAGTTCCTAAAAGAGAGAGAATAGCGAGCTCTGGTCATGGACCGCCTTCCTGCTGCACAAGAGAACGCATAAATAAGCAAGAGACAGGCTAACCCCTCTTAGAAGAATAAAAATACAAGTCCTTGTAAATCTTTGCTGGCCCATGAAGGCATAAGCTTAAAGCGTACAATTTTCAGGGTTGGCCCATCAACTGCCCTCGCTAACGGAGGAACCGCATGCTACCGCTACTACAGTTGACGTAATAAACAATTTAAGTGCTAATCAGTCATATGTCGTTATGTTCATGCATTTTTTTTAAGTTAACAAGTAGATGAGAAAAGAGTAAATGATTATGGAATTTTCTTTTGGAGGGGGGGGACTTTGATTACACCTTGTCCTTATTGACGGAAAGGTCTATTCAGAAAATCTCTAAACTTTCAAAATACTATGCCAAAATGTGTTGTAGCAAAAAACTGATTGGCTCCGACCTTAAGGAGGAACCTCATGTTTGCCCCGCAGCGTTATCTTATTTCATTCGAGTTTCAAGCTACTTTCTGTGTTGTGAGTGATTGCAATTATTATGATGACAATCTATCAGAACTTAATATTAAAGTTTGAGTGAAACTTCAAAAACTCTTTACCGAGATTCATGAGATGACAAAAGAGGCTTATTTCACTTATGTGACGTCATCTTAAAATCGACTAATGAAAGGAAATAAAATTTGAAAAGTTGACCAATCACAGCCGGATTACGGAGTGAAATTATTGTGAAAAAAATTCAAATCCGTTTTATCACGCAACATGTATTTGTCATGTGGTCAGTGTAGCCAACTCCATACCTCCACTATATAATTCCTGAACACGCATCACTGACCACTTTTGGTAGCAGGCGGCATGAACAATCGACAATCATAACGCAAAATGCAGGGGTTTTCAAAGCATTTTGGTGATGCGTCAAATGTGTAAATTGATCTTATCATTTGAAATTCAAAACCACAAAATACAAAGAAAAATAGAGACACTGTGTGTTACCTTTTTTTTCTCTCTCTCTCTCTCTCAGTTGGTATTAGAAAATCGAACGGTAGCGATTGTAATAGACGACATTTCAGTCTCATGGTTTCTGAATAGAATAGATATACCAGATAGTCCAGTTCATCTTGCGACAAGCGCCAGCGACACCCATTACATCATCCTTTGTATCTAAATATTCTGCATCAGGAGCTTCCACCAAACATTTACTTATGCCCTCTCTTGTGAAAACACTGCACTTTTTTGCTACATATCCAACAGATTTTCTTTTCAAGAAGGCGATCATACTTCCATATATCAACACTATGACTCAGTTATAACGAAGATTTAATAATTAGTCCACAATGTTGAAAATTGCATTATCTTCGATTTCTCCAGGAAACACGTCAACAAAACCTTCTCAAATTGTCCTGACATTTTTATTTTTGCACCAAGCTATAAATAAATTACATTCTTGCTTTTACCGTTTTTTACATTTCTCAGGTAGCAAATCATTCCTTATATCAGTCGTCGCTTCAATCGCCTCGTGTAGAGTTCCTTCAAAATCTTTATTACTTTCGTCAAATTCATTATGAATTTCAATTAACCTTCACATCATCGAACTACTAAATGTTTCAATAAAATCAACAAAAATTAACAATTCACTAATGTATAACAACATATGAACTAATAATCGATTAGGTATTTCTGTTTCCTGATATTTTAACTTTACAAATTAAAAGAAATTATAATAAATTGAAAATAAGTTACATTACGACATGGTAGCAAAAAATAAAATGTAACATACTTGTTGAAAGGTTCATTGTGTTCCGCGCGTGAAATCACACTTGGGTGCGCCTTTTAACACTTGTATTACAATATAGTAATGAAACATGGGTCAATTGTTGCGATATTGAGACAAAAGTGCAGTCACACAATGGGTAGGAAATTTTTCACCAAAACTAAAAAATGTTCGTCAGGTCACATGAAACACCAAAGCTGCTAATGGTTTTTCGCTTATTCACTACGAATTTCTGCCGGAGGGTCAAACTGTGAATAGCTGAGATGTTCTCAGACGACTCCAGGAAACCATGAAAAGAAAATTGAAAAGGTGTGAACTGTGCAGAGAAAATTCATTGTTTTCTGCAACAAGATAATGCACCAGTGCATTCATCATTGCTTGGCAGCGATTTTTTCATGACTGTTCTTCCCCCGCCCACCTTACTCTCCTGACTTAGCACCTGTAATCGTTTTTATTTCCAAAGCTGAAATCCACGATGAAAGTTGAGATAAAAATTCTCATTCTCGTAAAACAAGTGTCGAGAAAGTTTTCAGAAACTCTTAACTACTTTGGGAGGGATGCTTCAATAGGGGATAGACAAAAATAAGCCCAAATTTTAATACATTTAAAGGTTGCGTAATTTTTTTAACAGATCTAATTTTTCGGAGATCACAACTAAATCGCAGTATTTCCTTCGCTGTTTTACTGCAACATTCTTGCAGTAAAGGGAATTTAGAAGCGATACAAAATAATAAACGAAATAGAACAAAATTGAAACCTCGTCATATTTATTAAACAATTCTTAATTACTTGATATTTTGCGTTGTAAGTTGCCGCAACCGAATAATAGGGGTTAAAACTGATGAAGGTGTAGCTATTTCATATAAACATGTAAACCGTACTGTGACGGAGAAGGTATGCAAGAAAAATATTCTACAAAAATATCAAGCAACTGAAACATATGCACAACAAAATCTTTTCCTAAATATTTCTTAATTCCTGCTGACATCTGATCAAAAATGAATAAAATTAAAATTTAAAGAAAACTTCACCAGTTTCGAAGAATCTAACAAGTTTTATGCGTCGATTTATGGAAATGAGTACACCAGAAAAATGAGCAATTGCAGTTTTCTGGAATGTTAAAAGGATCAAGTTGCTGTACTCTCTTTCTATTGGCACAAATGTTACTGAAAGACACTAAGCTAATCTTGTGAAACAACTGAAAAAGTAGACCCAATTTATGAAAGTATAAAATAAATACTTATAAAGCGAATAGTCATTGACACACATCCGCTTTATTCACTTAGTTTAGTTCCATCTTTCCAGATCTGAAATAAACTCCTGATGGTGAGAGATTTTACACGTACGAAGAACAACTTAAATCAGCCACTGAGGAGTTTTTTGAAGGAATCTGACTTTCGTGATTTTTATTTTGAGTATTTAGTCAAATTATACTTTACATAATTTGTTAATATTTATTAAAAAAGTTTCCTTCTAACTCTATATAAATTCACAGTTTAATTTTAGAAAAAGTGTTAAACAAAGTTACATAATTTGCTGAAGACCATCAAATTATCTGTAAATTACCCCCTCATGGCGCTATCACGAAGGCTCTGTTTCTGTATTGTGTTTAGAAAAAGTTAGTTTTATCGGTACATTTAATAGTGTTAGATTGAAACATTTTATGGTGGGTATTCTATAATCGATGTATAGTTTTCCAGAATAGGCAACGAAAATTTCGCCATAAGCGTTAAGTAAAAGAGGCCGTTTTAACAGTCGTTAATACCTGACTATTAAGAACGTGCTTCAGATAAATCGTACATATATGGTTCCTTTGCTTCACTATCATTGAGTAAACTACTTACTCACAGCATATTCAACTGTTCCGAACACTTAACAGATTAAATTAGTTATACTTCATGCAGGTACGGAAATAAACATACGCTAAGAACTGTGGATTTTTCAATTATGGAAATATTAGAGAAATGAAAGAAAAGTAACGTAGACATTATCTTAATTTTGCCTGTCCTTAAAACGCCTGTAAGATGCAACCAGCATGGCATAGGTGCCTTAAAAGTATATGACTGTATAGCTTGGAAAAATAAACGGCGTATCGGAGTCACCGTGTATTTATTTAACAAAAATGTAAATCTGCATCCTATAGAACATTCTGCGACAGGCTTGCAGAACATCTTCGGCAATTTTCAGTTTACTCAGCATCTGTGGATAGGAAATCTGCCGATGCCAACCTCTTCTTTGGATAGTGGCCAGCGAATTAATGGAGTTTAAACCGGATGGATCCATTGCATGTGGACTGTATATTGAAGTTCCAAGGTATGTGCTGACTCAGAACAAGAACAAAATATATAGTGAACTTGCATGTAGCAGCATGGTTGGGGGAGCGTATGTGTGGGGGAATAGTGTTTTTGTTTAGCTCGTGTATTTAATTACAGCAATTTTACACAGGCTTGTCTGTTCAATATACCAACTCTACAGAGTAGTTACCTCTCTATAGAAGCACCAGCATTATCGATTCCCAATTAAAATATTAAAAATGAGATTGCGGCTATGGATTATATTATTTTTTTTTAATTGTACGATATGCTCATTGCTCGACTGTATTTAATTGCATTTTAATGTAAAACCGAGTCATTTAGCAGACATTGGTTAAATCATATATTAAACATTTTATGATAGATGCATATAGGGGTTGTAAAATTAGATGTAGCAACACATTTACCACATTGCATATAGTAACAGGTGCCTCAGTAGTAAAAACGGGCGTTCATCACTACTCAATGAAAACAATAACCCACCTCACGAAAAGGAATTTGGGGCAACATTTTATGAAAATAAAATAATTTAGAAAAGATAGCTTGGGCACAGCTGCGTTCATTATTTTAGTTCTTTGAAGTTGGCTGATTTTTTAAATAAATTAATTGAATTTTTATAACTTCTAAGTTTCAATTATGCATATATTCTTGCATAAAAGCCTTGTTCCCTACTCAAGATGAGCTCCAAATATATAAAGCTTTTCTTTATTGGTACTATTAATACCAATCATTGTTAAAAAGGTCACGAAAATCGCGGTCTATGCAAATGACGTTAATGCTCAAAACATGGCGAGAAACTCTGTGGAGGTTGCAGAAAAACACTTTAGCAAGCATTCCAATTAAAACTCGACTCGACGTAGGAAAGCTGTTAATTGCTATTCAAATAACGTGCGCGACACAGAAGCCAGGGATATGCAAGTCAACCTCGGTTCGCCTTGTTGTCTAAAGCCTTTCATCTCTGTGTTCCAACAATGACGTGTCCAACCGCGTAATTTTTTTTTTTCACGTGTACTTTTCAGTGACTGTAGTTTTTGAGTACCTTGAATACAAAGATTTAAAAAAAAACATAGGTAATAATTAAATGAACATAAAATGAAATTACCTGTTTTTCTAATGAATATTTCTCTTTCATACATCAAGGCAGTCTACAGATATTTGGTTTCGATAAGAGGAAGGTGGTAGCTGGACTAGTTAGAGAAGTAATTGCGCAGAACTTTGTGGACATAGTTGCGCACTATCCACTTTCTAGGCTGTTACTCGTCCTTTTTCTCTCCAAATCTGTTTACCTACTAATTTTGTTCCAAAATATGGTATAATGCAACTTATTCGCAAATAGTATGGAAGAAATAAACTTAATGGGCTAAATTATGGGCAGTGGAACAGATATACATGTATTTCACTTATGGTATACTTTTGGTGACATCCCAATAGCACATGCGCACAATATTTGACTTGCTTATTTCAACAACATAGCGCATACAGCACTCGGTGTTAGAAGTTGACTTTTGACTTTTACTCCCATTTTGGTGCAATCATGGTTATTGCACTTCTTGAGCGCCCTGCATATGGCCACTTAATTTCATCCATAATGTCCAAGATTGTGCTTCGATGCCCTACAATCACAGTACATTAATATTAATAATTAATTACCATAATCGATGTCTATATGTATATTAATGCCATACGTAAACAGAGCAGCACTTTCCCTGTACAATAATCCATTCAGGGCCCGTTGCTAACTGGAGACTACTCTTTTAACTGTAATTTAAAATAATAAGTAGATGTTAGTCAAGATTTCTGCTGCATAAAAATGAACCTCAAACTGCTAGCGGCAAATTTTAGCAAACGTGAATAGGACACTATTATTGAGCTGGTGCTGAAATATCAGGAAATAATTTTAAAAAATAATACATTCGATTTCAAATAAAGATAAAGAACGTATATGGTAGGGGGGTATTGCCGGAATATAAAAATTCTATTCCGAAGACTTCTGCATCATAACCCCCCAAGTGATATAATGTGTATGTGTGTGTAGTCTATAGCCCTAAAACTCCAGGAAAGGTGCGAATGTTATAGAAGCCTAGCATTACTTTCCTTACATCCCATTCTTTCGTTGACTTTTTAATGACTTGAGGTCTCAGCGCTGCTATTGTCCTAGCAAGTTTGGGTCTATTGACCATTCCTTTCTCCACTTTAATATAGCTCCAATAACATTTGGAACCCCCTGTCGCATAGAACCTTAAAGTTATTAGTATCATAAATATCGAATTCAAATAATGCTTTCGCTTAGTTTGTGGTTGTAATCGGGGATGTAAATCTGTTCCATTTCTTCGACATTTTTTGCTAAGCGAAATTGCATTTTGAATTTTTTATCATTCGTTCTAGGAACGAATTATTTTCTTTCATGAAGTACACGAGGAGCACGTAAAATTCAACTTCAGAGAGATGTCGGAAATCAGAGATCTGTACAACATACCGCTTGTAGAGTCAACCTAATATAACCTACAATTAAACACAACGCAGTCTGTTGTTTTACGCCGAAATGCAAAGTTAAACATTGAAGAAACTTTATTTTCACGAAAATAAAATAAACTTAATCAAAATTTTATTTATAAATGAATTTGTTGTGCTTTTATTTAACAATTACTAAACTCTAGTTAGTGCTTTAACCTGTAAAATTTCACGAGTTAGATTTAATTTGAGGTTAAGACGATATAATCTTAAATTAGTGTTTATATAACCAAAGCTTCCAAGTTAAGCATAGCCTATGGTTATTTCTATACCCTAAATTCAAGTTAGCTCTCTCTACAGCTGGCCTTTACTGTACCATACTTTGAAACGGAGGAACTACATTACTCTTTCAAGCAACTGCATACTATTTCAAGTGCCATTATTCGAATGTATTATTTTCTTTGCTTTGAACTGCCGGTGTCTTATCCAGAATAATTTAAATATATGGAAAGTAATGTTGAAAAGTGTTGTATATACACTGCTGCCCATTAAAAGAGACACGTTAACCGACCCCACGGTTTTTTTTTTTTCATAAGGACGAGCATTATTCTCGAAATAGGGCAGCAATACCAGAAAGTGTTTGAAGGGATAGCTGTGGCATACCGAGAATGAGGGATGCCGTTACGAAAAATTGGTATTCAAATTGAATTAAAGATTAAATTAAATTAAATTAAAGTAATTTGAATTAAAATTCACAGAGAAAAGCATATGAGATCAAAGAACCGAGGTAGGATGATGGCACAGACGTGAAGGATCCCACCGATCCCGTGAAATAATCCAACGAGATGGCACAGATACTTTATGTGTGTATTATGAAAATGCACCATGTATTGTAAAGTTAATGGCCAGCACTGCATACACGTGTGGTCAAAAAATATCAAATAAAATAACGTACACGAGGTATAGGACAGCATAGTGAACTAGGACATTCAGCGTTTAAGAACAGAAAAGCACTTCGACACAAATATTTCGATTAAAGTAGTAGAGGCACACAACCTTGTTAATGCCTCATCATGGACTTTGTACTTTGTACTCGCTCAAACGCTCTCAGATTTGCTAATATTCTTATTCAAGGTTTTGACACTTGTGTCGAACAAACAGGAAAGCAGTTCTGGAATCAACAGTGACAAGGGATGAAATGTTCTCTTATCATCTGTTTTTACAATGGGAGCTCATAGAGTGCCTGATAAGGAGCCGCCAAGGAAGACCAGAGTAGTCCAGGCGTAAAGGATCAAGTCCACTTTTTTCTTGAACTGCATGGAATTTCTGATAGTTGACTTGAAAGAGAGAAACATAATTATAGCATCCTTCTGCACGAGTACATTGCCCAGTTGTGAAGAAAATGGAGTCACCAAATGGAATATCCACTCTAAAGTTCAGATTTAAGTCCCGGCGAGTATTATCTTTTCTCAAAATTGAAGAAAGACTTACTAGGAAGAACATTTAATGATGACAATGAAGTGAAGAAGGCCGTTTTAGAGCATTCTGGACACAAAAATTAATAATGGCAATTTAAAGATGCGAAAAGTGTATTTAATGTCAAAACGTGAAAGCAACTGTGGCCAACACACGCTGCGAATAGTCTCTCTCTCCACACACGCGCGCGCGCACGTTTTACAGTATTGTATAACAATTATGCTCTGTAGTGCTGATGCAAATGTTATTACCGATTGTTATTCTATGAGTTCTTATGTTGTTTATGGAGACAGTAAACAAAGGGATGCAATCTCTCTAGTAGCTATCTACGCTCTCATTGCATTCATTTAGAAGCAAATAGTTTAGCATTCCATAAAAGGAAAACCATGCATATATTCCATATGTTTTGCTCCTGGATGTTTTCATTGCTCATCCGAAGTTTACTTTTATATTATTTATAAAGCCAAATCCTTTCACATATATTCGCTATGTCAATTTCTTTTCATTAAATATAATGATACTGTGTTGTAGAATAGGAGGTTAAATTTTCAATACCTTAGGCAAAACAGTTTTTGACGAAAAAGCACTTAGTTACTTCAACTGAATATGTTTAACATAGGATTCCCAACCCTATTAAAGGACACTTTGTTTTATTTTTAAATTTTTTTTTAAAAGTTGCCTAGTTTCTCTCTTGCATTTGATTTGATTTTTTTTTTCAAATTATGTTCATAACAGGATAAACTTCATATTCCAAAATCTTAGTAAAATATGAAAACTACTGCATCGCATGTAATTGATAGAGGGCTTTCGCTTGGAATTGCAATGGAAGAGAAGTTTATCTTTATCTCCTCCCAGTTCCTGCTTGGTCGCACTGCATTGAAAGCACAGTTTGAATTACAGCTGATGTTTATATTCTTGGTTTAATGTGACATTCAGCATCCTAGAAAATCCGATATTTTCCTTTTGCTGCAGTTTAACTTCAGTCACTGATGCTCGTTCCAATCTTATTGCTAAAATCAGTTCACTGAAAGAATTAAACATTCTCTATAAACCGACATTTAAAAGCTTTTAACATATTAGTAAAATACATAATAAAATCTTGCTTAAAATGTAGCAAATAGTCGATATGAGTGGTCTAGTGGTAACCATTCTTGCTTCATAGACTCAAGATCGCTGGTTCAAACCCGGGCAGGGCGAAAAATGATAATTATGCCTTCTTTAGGCAGATTTATATTTACGACACGTAAATCTGAAATAAGAGGCCTCTGAGCAAACTTTATCGGCCGTTTCACGCCCTGAATTTAATGACACGCTGATGACCAAAGATGTTATAGAGTGTCCTAAATAAAACCTAATAATAAAATTTAGCAAATGCTCTGAATCGCAAATAGCATATATTTTGACCACAGGAAAAGAACCTGCATTTGCATGAAAACCAGGTTCCTGTTGATTCCGTATCTAATTCTTTTTACAACCGGAGTAGTATTAGCACTAGGCATGCCGCGTTTCAAGGGCACAAAAAGCTTCAAGACCTGTGCTTCCCCAGTTTTGTTTGTGAAACTTCTTGACCTTCGTTAAATTGTAGCTGCATTATTAATCTTTATAAAGCTAATGAAAGCCTGATGAAGTTTTGTTGCCGGAGAAGGGTTTTAATAAGGAAGGTTTGCATCGCTTCTATGCATGGCTGCTATTAAAAAGTAACGTTTGTTCCTTGCATTAATACGAAATAATTTAGTAACATTACCGTGCCTAGCCCGGGCAGAGTGTAAGATTACTCCTGCTATAGCAACATTTGCTCGTGTATGTAATAGCCAACTGGATGAGATTTTAATTAGTTTTCCATTCGTTTAGTGCAAGAGTTGACTGAATTTTGCAGGAGATGGGAGTCTCTCAATGCTATTGGATGTCTATTCAGAAACATTCACTATACTGTTTTGTTAACTTTATCTTAGCCTTCTGTTTCAGGGAAACTAAATATGAAGTTATGAAATGACATCCTGGCGTTTCTAACAGCTTCAGAAAATGTTATTGTAGTTTCATGTCACGAGCGAAGCTTGTTATCGACGTTTTTCCACGTTAAATATTGGAAGAGAGAGTTCTGGCATGACAACACGTTTTGCTACTGTTTGGAAACACATATATTCTCACTACAAACTCACGAAGTTCTGTTTCAAAATTTCACCGGCAAACACTTTTTTGCTTTACATTATTGTCATTGCTATTACAGGGGTAAAAGTTACTTCTGCTCATTGAACGAAATGTAAGCATTGCAAGCTCGAGATATGAACATTTTATTTATGGCAAATGAATGGAATAACTTGATGAATTTATTATTAAAGAAAAGATTTATTATATAAAACATATGAGGTAAAACAGTGGTGGTTTTATACACTTGGCTGAGGTATTTAATATCGAAATTAATGAAAAATCCAATAAAAATTAAAAAGATAATAGCGATAGAAATTTTACTGAAAATGGCAGCCCAGATGAGTTGAAAGGGTCATAAGATCTTTAACTTTTTTTTATAATAAGTTGATTATAATTAAAATGATTCATAAAATGAAAAGAATAATTATTCAAATAATTATAATAATATAAATTATTTACTCTGGTTGTTAATCAAATGCACTTGATAGATACGAAGGCCAGTCAAAAAAGACTAAATATTTTGTTACACATGAAATACACTAGGTTCGGTCCAGACTGGTGCGGTCTTCTTCAAGTGTTCTCCGTTGAGTTGAATGAACTTTGTCCAACACGTCTGCCAATCCTGGAACACGTATTGAAAACCATCTTTTGGCAACTTCAAACCTGCCCCAGGCTTTTTGACTACTCAAAAGGAAAAACAAGGAGATAGGTGGGGGAGATATTCACTTCAATGACTAGGACCGCAGAAATTTCTGTCAACATTTTACAACAAGTGAACAATGCAAAAATAAGAGGGACAATCAGTTATGACGCGGAAATGTGGGAGCCTGAGCAAGCAGAAAATCTGCCACAAATTCAAGGTAATTTTATGAAAATAATTCTACGGATTGATAGTAGCGCAGCAAATTTTGGGGTGAAAAAAAGAGTTCGGCAGTATTTCTGACACAACATTTTTAAAAGCATTGTTACATTTGATAAGGGGTCCAGACGCAAAGTTAAAATTAATTTTCTATAAGGAATAACTGAAAAATCTGGAAATTGGTTATGTATCAAAGAGATTTGGAAAGAATAGGAATGGGGTACATATGGAAGATGGGAGTTAAAATAGAAAAAATGTTTGAAGGAAAGTTAGAAGGAGATTAATTAATATTCGTAGGCAGACAGTGGAAGCTGAGTGTTCTAACAAGGTGTCGCTGGAATTTCAATCAGAACTAAAAGAAGCATGTAATGATAGGTAGAAGACGGAATGATCATGGCCAGGCTGCGCCTCGCGAGATGTAAAACGCAAAAATAACGGATGACATAGTGGAAAGAATATGTTTTATGTTGGTTAGCAGGAAAATTGAGTACATATTCTTGCAGAATGTGAAGCTACAGAGTGCTGTAGGTCGCAGATTCTCTCCGCAAACTTTGTGAGATCGATAAGGAGAATGGCGGCATGTCTAAATTTGGTATTGGATAAGAATAGTTGACAGGGGCTGTGTACATTCATTAAGAAGATAAAATGGGCAACAAAAAATCTCTGACTGGAGAGGACAAACATACAATATACTTATTGTTTTAAATGCATTTCTATTCGTTTTCTATGAATTATTTTTTATCCTTATTTAGTGCACTGTAATGGTAAATATTGAAGATACTTATTGATGCATCTTTTTTCCGTCTTGACTGGGCGAGGAGAAGGGTTATTTCCTAAACATTTTAGTGCAAGAACTTGGTGTTGGTATATGTGTTCTGTGTATTTTTGTGTTTTCTTTCCAACATCTCTTATGTGTAAATAAGAGCATAAACGGTTTGGCTAGATCCGTGAGCTGGATAAGTATTTAATTTATGTATCTGGTAAACAATTATTGAAATAAATTCACACTACTACTACTACTACTACTACTACTACTACTACTACTACTACTACTACTACTACTACTACTACTACTACTACTACTACTACTACTACTACTATTTCTACTATCATCAGACGCTACCTATTGCCCCCTCTGCTCACCATGTGCCAGTGGTACATGTCATGTGTCATGTAAATATCGGTAATGCAAGTATATCGCCTTTGTTGATTATACCAAAGCCTTTGATTCCGTAAACACCAAAATATTATCTAGGTACTATCAAGACAAGGAGTTGACCGAAAACACATAAGACTACTGGTCATACTGTACAGCGAATCATATGCGAAAAGAAAGGGCAACCCTTCAAACTAGGCAGAGGGGTAAGGTAAGGCTATCCAATAGTCCCGAAAGTTTTTACAAACATATTATAAGAAATATTTTGCAAAATAAAAGGGGAGAACAGATTTGAAATTAATATAAATGGTTACAAACTCACGGGCATAAGACATAGTTCTATTTGCTAGATCAACACAGAGCCTTCAAAGATTGCTACAAGATCTCAACAAGTACAGTAAAACTGCGGGTTTATCAATGAACATGGAGAAAACACAGATATGACAAACAGCCAAGTAATGTCCGTTAGAATCAACTCAACACTCCCTAAAATACCTAATAGAATGTGATTACTTAGGACAAATATTTGCATTGCAGCATCGTATGTGCAAAGAAATCAACGAAAGAATTTCCTGGACATGAAGAGCATCCTGGTCATCGAAATTCACACTGATAGACAATACTTTGAGCCGAAAACTGAGGTTAGAGTCCTGGACTCGTGCATATTCCCAACACTATTATAGGGATGCCAATCTTGGAGCCTAACACAAGTGGGAAAGTATATTATTAGCATCTGCCGGCTGAAAATGGAGCCGAAAGTAATAGGGATATCCCTCATGGATAAATATCATATGTGGAATTAAGAAAGAAGTCGGGACTAAACGATGTGGCTAAATGTGCAAACAGCTTGAAGTGGAAATGGGATAGACATGTAGCTAGGCTACCAAGCACCTGATAGGGACATATAACTACCACGTATCGGTAGGAGAGGAAGAGGGGGACCGAGAATGAGGTGGGCAGACTGTAGCACGTAACCGCAGTACCTGGAACACCCTAGGAACAGAACTGCAAAAAGAAGAGAACAACCAAAGCCAATAGTGAAAGTGATACCAAACTTAATAGACTCAGCACTTGAACCTTCTACTTAAATTTATGTTAAACTTATAAAATAAGAAACATTACAGACTTAATAGGTACATATGAGAAATAAATGAGCCCCCCGCTTTCAGAGGCCCTAGCCCTGGATGGGACATACGTGGCTCAATTCATATTAATCGAATTGACATGCTTTTAAAAGAATTCATTTCAGAAGTAAGCCTTTGCACTTCGCCATGTTTCTTAAATTCTTCGGAAAACGATATAATATCGTATAGGCAATACTAATGTAGTTGATGAACGGAGTGGGCCATTTAAAAATTGTAAAGTAAGTGAATGAAGTATGGCGTAATCAAAATGTATTCATCATTGATTTTAAACTTTCCACTTAATATCTAAATTGATGGGATTTTTCACTAAATTAAATTTATTTCAAATTGCTATGTAAACTGTCGATTTTAAATTTTTATTTTTCGAAATTATGGAGGTAGTAGGCGAACAAACTGTTCCCAGTCTTATATAAAATATTATTGTAATGCCTCTTCCTGAATCAGCACCCTTGTTCAGTTGTGTAAACGCTTTATGTCTCAGTCACCCCATATAGTTTCATTTCCAAACAGATGCACGCTGACACGTCACAGTACAAACCGTGAAAGCTTCCTTACTTATCCCTTTGGTGTGAGTTTCCTTTTCTCGTCTCCGTGTGCCGTATTCATTTCCCTCGGTTAAGCAGCATTAATACGTTATCGCGCGTGAAGGGTTGTAACTAATATTCAGAACGTGAAGACCAAGGTATTGCGATACACCAGGAAATTACAACCCCCTTCTCCCGTTCCCGCAAGGAAATAGTGACTAAGAATACAGCGGCGGGAACGCTGATGATTTACCTACCGGGCGTGCACCTTGCAACGCCGCGGCACGTCGTAAACTCCGTGATAAATGTTTTAAATTATAAAAGTTTTTCATGCGAGATCATGGTCCAGATTGTAATTGTGTTTGTAAGGTAAATTTGGACAGAAAACTACACTCCTTAGCATTCTTTATAACACTTTAAAATTTATTTTCAAATTAAACTTTTGACATAACCAACGATGACATTGATACGTGTGATAAAAAGCATAGTAACTATTTTTTTTTTTTTTTTTTTTTACAAAAACAAACCTTTATTTCGCAACATAATGTTCTTTCAACTCAATAAGTTTTGTTCAGTAAGAATGCAATTTTTTTTATTCTTTCAGAAAAAAAGGTTCTTTGGAACTGTTCATAAATCTCCTTTATAGCACAGAGAAAATTTCTTCCCTACAAATCAATTTTTTAGGTTAGGAAAAAGAAAAAAGTCACGTGGGGTCAAATCTGGGGAATAGGATGGGTGGGAAACTTTTTCGAGCACTTTTCCATCTCAACCGCCGATATGTGAGCAGGTGCACTGTCCTGGCGAAGGAGCTAGGTCGCTTCTGCTCCAACTCACTATCAGAAGGTCCAATAACGTTGCGTATTAACAGCCAGTCACTGTGTTGCCCTCTTCCAGATAGCCAATCATGATGATACCCTGTAAGCCCCCCCCCCCCAAAGTACCATACCACTTTTCACACCAACAAAACTGTATTAGCTTTTTTGGTGCACCTTCACTTTTGCCAACCCGCTGTTTTGACTGCCTCTTTGTCTCCGGGTTGTAGTAGTAGATTCAACTTTCATTTACAGTCATAAAAAGATGCCAGAACTCATTCGGACTATGCTGTAGCGTCCCATTCTATTCATGGCGTGAAACGGCCAACAAATTTTGCTCAGAGGCCTCTTCTATTAGACTTGAGGTTCTTTTTCTTGCCATAAATGTACGACACGGGACTCACGGCTTTACTTCCCTTCCTAAGGAAGCCATACTTAGGAGTTTTACGCCCGAAAAAATCCATCGGTCCTGGTAGGGATCGAATCCACGATCTTGGGTTTAGGAGGCAAGTATGGTAACCACTACACCATCAGGACCGACGAGTCTTAATGCGACATTCTTCTAACGATATCATAAATTTTATCGACCGCTTTAGAAGAAACCTCAATAGGACGTTCGGAACGTGCAGCTTCTGTAGACCTCTTACGACCACATTTAAATTCATTTATCCGGCATTAAATGATTTGGAATACTGGAGTGGAGTTCCCACGAACTTTGTTTAGTTTAGCTTGTGTCTAGGCAGCAGTCCACTTTTTTCAAATATAAATATTTTATTACTGCAAAACGGTTTTATCAATCGACGAAACGCATTACTCCGATCATTTAAGATAGCTAATAACAAAGAAGTGTGCGTTGTATCTCTTTGAAAATTTGAACAAAAATTATAACGGCACCAAACCTGCATGCTCGGAATATTCTGCTATTGTCTGTGGATATTGCGCAAATTTACAATAATATAATGAGAAAAAACCATAAAAATAAAAAAGTAAAAGTATAAAAATGGTAATTTTAAAAATGTAAAGTTTGAACTAATGAAGTTATTATAAAGCATTTGTACCTCAAAGGAGGGGCATATTATAAACAGTGAAAATTGTGTCAATATATGTCAATTTAAACAACACGGGTCTGAGAGACCCGACTGCTACATAACGTTATACGGACTTTCTGGTAAGTAAATGGTTAAATATATCCACTGAGACAGAAAAGGCATTTTTCCTAATTTCCGGGCTCTGTGACTACTAAGAACGCTTAATATATACCCTGGATCGTCACGGGATAAGTTCATGTCATTGTCATTAAAACATTTGTTATATCTTTTAGAGATGGATTTTCGATACTCTGATTACCTCTATAGTTAAGGAGAATCGATATCGAATGGTTATCTTATTATATGTGCATGATACTTTTAATAAAACAATTTTTGATCTATATTGTCACAAGTACCATATTTTTAAGTGATCGCAAGAAACAGATGAATCATTGATAAACTTCTAAATAACAGGTAGCAGGTACCAAGAAATTGGGTGAGCTTTTAAGCCCAAAGGCAGACCCAATAAAAAAGTGGCTTTCTTTCGTCATTATATTTCAACAGATAGTCTGGTAACAGTATGTGAAAAAAATACGTACTAGGCCAATAAGGCGTGCATGAATTATGATTTGATGTGGATAATTTCGAAATTACATTACTTTCCAGTAAGTTTTTCACTTTTTGCAAAAGTATGTGGAAAAACAGCGCCCCGCCTACAAAATCCTCAGATTTGAGTCTGACCAACAGTAAAAATAACAAGTAACTTGTTGTAACAAAATCGTAATTCGAATTCTATAGCATAAACACTTATTTTACATTACTGCTTAGTTGTTATTTTGATGTGACTAAAGGCAGAGCGTTTCTTAGTCGATTTTTTGGATAATATTAGTAAAGTTTAGAAATATTGTTAATTTGACCCTGTGAGTGTTAGTGCATCATTTGCTGACTTAAAAAAAGGAAAGAATTAATAAGGAGAGAATGTCATAACTTGGACCCGTATATAACTATTATAAACCATGAATGAGTTTTTTAACATGTTAAAATAGTTTTTAACACTTTTGGGGTATTTTTTCAATTTTATTAACTAAAGTAAAATAAACCGATTGAAACAAGTATATGACAATATGAATTTGTTTTAATTTAATCTTACTTGTTGTGAAACACAAACTATATGAACACTTAACATTTCCAAGTCTTTATAAAGTTGGAACCGCCACGGGTGCAGAGGTCATTAAGGTGCGAACTCGTGAGAGGAAGGTCTGGGGTTCGAATCCCGCCAGGACCGTCCTCCCTGACCGAGGTTTTTTGCAGGTTTTCTTCGTTGCTCATAAATGGCAAATGCCGGGGAAATACCATAAACTTAGGCCTGGGACGTTTTGTTCCTTTAAAAAAATCCCTTCCCAATGCATCATCAGTGGTCATTGCCTATAGTGCCTCAGTAGTAAAAACGGGCGTTAAACATCATTAAAAAATGGGGCGCTTTTAAAAAAATTTAAAGTTCTGAATTTTTTTAAAAGTTTTCATTTTTTTAATTTTTAAATTGTGAAGCACTAAACTTTACTGGAACATTTTTCAATTAATCAAACTCAACTTGAATATTTAGTTTGCTGTTGAACTGCATCATTATATATATATATATATATATATATATATATATAGCTAGGTTTTCTATGGTGAACCTTTTTCTCTTGTCTTTTAAAATATTCTTTCAGTAAGAAAATGTTTTCTCGACAGAGATGAAGTCATCAGTGAAAGTTTCAACCAAACCAATGCTGTCAGTCCCCAAGGTAAATCGTTTGAAATGTGTTCCCTCTGAAGAACAGCAGATACATTTTTCATTGTTGCAAACTCTGGTTCCGCCATAGAATCAAGGTGAGCTTCAAAGAACAGGCTCAACCACTGGCCCTGTATTTCTTTCTTTGAAAGTGTGTCAATGATTTCCATTGTATCTTTTAGTGATAAAAAAGCGAATTTCAAGTTTTGAATAAAAGCAGGAAGATCACTGTATTGGCCTTCATAAAGGCAAGTGTTCTTATTGAAGGTTTTAGCCTTTGCTATGCAGGGTGCTTCGTTGACGTCAAATAGGTCTATAACACTCTTGATGTCTTTAAAATAGTTGGCATAGTAGATGTTGCCTGCAGCCAGCGGGTGATGATGATAGAGATGTTTGTGGTAGCATTTCCTTCAAAAGCTGAATGCGACAGAATTTCTTCATAATGAGATAATGTTGTCACTACTGGGGAATTGTTTCTAACCTCTTCAGCCAATGGTATAAGCCGTGAGCAAAGCAGGTGATGTGCAGCATGTTAGGGTAGAAAATTGTCAATGTCTTACCCGTCTTAATCATGTTGTCGGTCACAAGCAGTAGACATTTCTCATCTCGGTTTTATGATAACCACAGAATGTGCAAAGCGTCTCTAATGGTGCTGTCTTTAGTGCAGTGGTTCGTTTTGTCCAGCGTCTTGCATAATATGAGGCGGGGTTTATCAAGTTCGGTGGGGTCTAGCACACGACTTAGCAAAGAGGCGACCACAACTATCGATGACCTCATCTACTGAAAGCCGGATGTTACGGCACTGTAGTTCTGTTCTGATGAATTTAATCTTTTTCTCGTATAGTTGGTGCAAATATTTTTTCCTTAAGATTTATTCATCTTGTTCTTTCGGCCACAGATATCTTGAAGAAGTTTATTGAATACTGGTTTCTGTACTAAATTCCATGGCACATTTGCTGAGCGCCTCACATAAACGTGCATTAAAATTGTCTTCTGAAGAACCAGAAAAAGCTGAAATGTTTGGTTGGAATTGAATTTTCTGTTTTCTCTCATTGCTGCTGACATGCTGTACAGACTCTTCATGTTGCAGAAAATATGATTTTTAGTCACAGCTCATTTGCTTTTGGCATACCTGGCAAAATACAATTGTACCATTTGTTATAAAATTGGGATCATTGCCAATGCACTGTCTAATCAACCAACTTTTCATTTTGGCATCTTGCTGTAGCTGTTAATAAACTGGAAGTGTTAGCTTCTTAATAATGCTTTCAGTTAGCTTCTAAATAAGAGCTACGTCTGACAGTTCTCTTTAACAGAACGTGACTGACAACAAAGAAACAAAAGACGTATGTCCGAGAGTTATTTGGGAAAATTAGCATAGTGCGCGCCTGACAGCAATGGTATTACGAAATTAAATTCAGTTTGCTTCTGAAAATAAGTTAATTTTGACGTGACAATAACGGTATTACTAAATGATTTGTCTTTGAAGTTCATCAGGATGCACGTTGTTGGCTAATTATATTGTTAATGTTATTCAATTTAATTGAAAATTATTATATTAATTATGTTTCAATTATTTTTAATATTTTAAACGATAGTTTTTGCTATTTTTAGGTTTCAGCGTCCTATTTAGCCAGTTTTAAGCTTCATAAGATTCAACTATGTGTCTCCCATGATAAAGAAACACATCAGTTAGCTAGCAGGGAACAAAATAGTTTAAAACCGAAGAATCCGGGCCTATTCATAACACTAGCAATCTAAAGAACATATATCCTCAATTCATAGAGTAGTCTTTACCGAGCGTTCTAAAAAATAATTGGCGGCAGTAAAAGTACCGTGCGATCAATTTTGTTTTCCTCCGGAATGCTTTTGTCTATGGGCGAGCGCGCCGCTTATTTGCCGGTTAGAATCTGGGTGATTAGGGGGAGGGTAAAACAAGAAAACAAGATATCCATATAATACACAAACCTAATTAACAATCTCATTGTTTGCCAAATTATCAAATAAGGTGTTGAAATGTCGTCTTTATTCTTCACACATTTTTGGAATTTCTTTAGGAAATTATTCATCGTTCGCTGTACTTCATTTAGAGAAATCCGGAATTTTCTGGCGAATATTATCTTTGAGTTCTTGTATGGTGTGCGAGCTCGTCTTGTACACGACATTTTTTTTTATTTACTCTAGGGATGATAATCATAATCGGTTGAATCGAGGATCCTAAATCCTATACGACCTCATCTGAATGGAAATAAAGCCTTGTGTCCCTGTTAAAGAAACAATTGAAGTAAAAGAATCGTTAAGTTTATAAGAGGCCTCTGAGCAAAATGTATTGTACGATTCATGCCCTGAATTGAATGGGACGCTAATAACATGAGATGTTAAAGAGCGTCCGTGAAAAAACCAAATAAACAAATGAGGGTTGGAATCATTCGAATTATCGGCAAGCGGGAAAAATAAATAAAGAATTGTTATGGTTGTTGACCATGTGGTAGAGTCTGGCTCAACATAAAATGTTTTAATGGCTTTGTAATAAATGCACAATACATATTTGTTTTTATGAATGGCATACAACGTGTATTTAGATTTAAAATGTTCGCAACACACCACCTGAAGCTTCAGGAGGCACATCAGTGAATCAGCGCACACCTGTTGAGAATCCCTGCAATGAACAGTAAATTTTAATAAACTTGCAAAGAATCTTTAACTCAATTGTCGTGCCAGGGTAATTAGTAATAATAATTCTAAATATGATTTCTCTTTTGTGATGTGTATAGATTGCAAGAATTCTAATTTTGTTCCTCCAATACCACACAGTTACGCCACAACTCATTACATTTTATTAATTAATTAATAAGGTCATTGTTGGATTTTATATTTATTTTTAAAGTTATTCAAGTTGCTGAGGTATTCGGTTTACGTAACTCCTGCGTGACAGGCTTTTTACAGTCTACTGCAGTTTGGGGATGATTAAATGGCGGTGAAAGGGAGTAAACCAAACATAATCCATTTAACGATTTACAGTACACTTAAATCACTCAGACAATGAATATTTTTAACTAAACACATACAAAATAGAAATTTGGTCTTGTCTTCAAGCACAGTACAAGATGGGAATCGCCAAATGTTGGTGTGCAAAGAACGTGTAGAAAGGAGGCTTGGAATGATCAGAGAAAAGCAACATTGCGATATGGGGTTTACCGGATGCAAACGTGTGCATTATTTTACGTATAAAGCTGAACGCACATTTATTGTATCTTACACGTGGCATTGGAATTTCAGTCGTGCATGTCGTTTCTGCCATACAGAAGACTTAATTCTTTGCTTTCAGGTTATAACGTGCTGGGATGAAGAATTAACATCAAAAAGGGAAGGTAAAAGTACTTCGGAAACGATATAAATATGCGGTATGGGCAATTAAAGTGTTGAAAATATTATACATTTAACAATATACAAGTTACAACTATGGTTAATACACTCAGAAGTTGATAATTCTTTGAGATAACCCATTAGGTCATAGATCTGAGCCCAGAAAAAATGCAAATACATAAAATACCAGTCTTTACTTATTGCTAACCTCGTTTTCGGTGCAGTTAAAAGAGCCGAAATCTGGAGGATGCACAAATATGTATGGATTTATTTTTTGAATTTTATATCTCTGTTAAACGTCTGACTCCCGTCTTTAGGCTAAGAACTCCCTGATTGAAAGGAACTTTTCAGATACGTATTGCATTTTCATTTCCTTTTGTGGTTACATTGGAATGTTATCAAACTTGTCTGCTGAGCAACAGTCGCCACAATGCAGTAAAAACGTGGCTGACAGTACAAAATATAAAAGGAAACAAGTCGCAAGGTTATTATTTGTTATGTTGTCACAGCACTTGATTTGCTTTCTACACACTCCGAGAGGTATGGCGGCGTCCCGCTGTCAGTTCTATAGAAAATGGAATGAGATCGGCGCAGGTTGTATATCTTCTGCTATGGAGGAAGTCTGGCATTCTCGAATCCTTCAAATGATTGTGTTTATTCTGCAGACAGCTTCTCTATCTCCCCTACATGGAAACACCTGCAAGGCGGAGATATGCTCACGGCGTCTGGAATTGACTGCATGAGGTTTCTTCTTCAGCATGTGAACACAATGCCATACAAATGCAGGCCTGTCCTAGCACAGAACTTAGTCGTAGGTAACACGGCATAATCCAGAACTTCGTAAAATAACAACAGAGCCTTGTGATGAGTAGCAAAACGCTCAGGTTCTTGCTTTTTCAAAAGTAATCTTTATGTATTGAGTATTAAGATTGATTTACATTCCATAAGGTTCTTGTGCAATATATGTACTCAGAATATACAACAAGTCAAGATTTAAAACTTACATTAATGATATCTTCATTATATATTATGATGCATTCATAATAAACTCCTTTTTGTAACAAAATAAATTTCCAAGATTACTGTTTTAAATTAACTTAATAGCATGTTGCTCGTTGTTTCGAACAAAAAGTCCTAAGTTCCTTACGCCTGTATAACGCTCTTTGCGACACTAAAATAACTGACAAACCTGATTTTAATTATAGATAGCATTTTGAATATGTGTTTTACAAATATTTTTTATATTCCACATTATTTAAGTGCTTTGCTTAGCTATATAAAATACCTAAGAGATCAGAGCTCTTTGCTTAACGCAGACCGCTCTCTCTGAAAATAAAATAGTGCAACTGTTATCTAGCACTTAGTCGTGAAAGCAGACATGCTTTATCTCTGGTTTAAAACATATCGTAGCAGCTGGGACGAAGGTCTATCAAGACTGTAAGGGAGCCTTAAATTAAAATTAGTGTTGGCTTTTATGTGTTGAACGAACTGAAATGTTTTCTTGTTTAACTGCAGAGCCCTCGTTTGGACACATGGCCGGCTTAGCTAATATTTGCTTGGCATGGGAAGCACGCTATTTGCCGGCGGAGTCGATATTCATGGTCCCATAAATTCAAGTGCATAGATTTTCACAGCACTCCAAAAACTAATTTTTGGTCTTACAATGGTATTCTTGTACTCCGATTGTACAAGATCGGAGTTTTCTGCACCCCAGTATCTATTGTTTTGTATGGCTACATGACACACACACACTATGATACCGAAACACGTGGTCTCATAATGTTCAATTCCTGTACAGTACAAAAATTTTCTATCAACACACGGTGAGGCGGGAAGTAGAAGGGGAGGGGAACAGAACCGATTAGAAAGAGGGCAGACAAGTCCCCAGTAAGCTGGCCATGCGTCCAAATAAAGGCTCTGCAATCTGAGACACAGAAAGTCTATCGTCAATAATACGGTCGAATCTTCAGCCTAAGTCGCGCAAATGTGATGATAATTTTTAAAGTCTTTGACGGGGTCTTTATGGAGTTTTCATTACAGTGTAGGTTAGCACTGGTTTCATCCCATTTTATTGCGCCTGCACCATTCTATTTTGTAGAACCTGAAACTTAACAGAAGGACCGGGATGCAGCCGTTATCAATTTAAATATAGCTGTTCGCTGTATTTAGTTGTATTACGGTAATATAAAATGATTATTGTATTTTGATAATAAATACCATTTATAAGAGTTGTTATTTTCACATCTCATTTAAACTTTCTTAATTATATTTAATTTACCGGGAATCGCGTTTTCTCTCTGTTTTTAGGTCATTGTCAACTACACGGCGCGGTATCTTAGTAGACTTATACAGAAAGGGATATTAAAAGTTCTGTGAAACGTCATAAATTCATTTCAAGAGTGATTGGGGGATTTGTATAGAAAAAAGGTCATAAGGTTGAGCTTATATAGCTACAAAAAGATTTCATGGAAAACGAACCATTTTTAATATTACATAATGCAATTATTACTTATATTTTGAAAGACAAAATGCCAAAATTTAGAACATGAAAAACGGTTGTGATAACATTTCTGACATTTATTTGAAAGCCAAGTAGATATTACATTGATTTTATATTACTTTCCTGAGCCTACTCAGTACTCAGTATGTAATCATACGTTGCTAAAAATTTAGAGAAATTATATTTAAACTAGGAATTAAAAATTAAAGTAATTTATAATTCTAATACTAGAATAAAAATATTTTGAACAAAAATAACATGCGAGGGTAAATCATTGTGGTTTTTTTCCCTCGCGAACAAGGGGCAACACGAAAAATTAAGATGTATGATTGAAAGCGTATGGATACTTTAGAATGAAGCCACCAGATGGTATGTGTGAGCAGATCTGCTTGTACCGAAGCTCTTTTGGTGGTGAGTGGTCAGGAATGGTCACGTACGTATGTGAAAATAGCATTTCTCTGCGGCAGGAATGCACGAGAATGCCACACAGGGACCTTTCCATCATGAATCATCGGTGTTCTTGGAAACTACTTTTTAAAAGTTGTCGTGTCTTTGGCTGCTCGAAACTGGGTCGCCATTGCCGAGCTGTTGATTCGTAGGCACAAAGTGTTAATGCTAAATAAAATATTAATGACATTTTATAGGATTTTTTAATTTTGGGTGTCAAATTCGTTACATATATTATTTGGCACGCGTTTTAATCATTGTTCGTGTATTTTTTCTACTTTCAACAACTCTTTGTTGATACTTAATGTTAATCTCCTTTCACAAATCATAAGAAAAATTTCCTAAAGCTAATGAGTAACCATTTTCCAAAATAATAGGGTGTTCAGTTGCACCACACGATGTTGTCTTTTTTATCTTCTGAAACTAAACGAACCATTGTCCTTATCAGCGGTGATCAGTCTATTGGTAATGTTTTTTAAAAAAATGTGTCATGTTTAGATGACATGTGACGCTGCGGAATTAGGAGCTTGTGGTCATTAAAAAAATTGAAAATACACTTAGGAAAAGTTGATTTTTGTAATAAATGGAACAATTTGGTTATAGGAGGTCTTGCAACAAGATATGTCAGCACAAACTAAACAAACCTGGTGATGATTGGACGGTTGACTGCTTCTCCAGTTCGTCAACAACAGAATGTTTGCTATCCCGGAAACGATGTGTTAACTTTCTACAGACAATAGCATTCCATTTCATGGGAACACAATCAGCTAATGTGCATGTTCAGGCAAACAGGCCATATTGGTCACCACGTCCATTGGGAATCATGCATCACCATGAGCCAAACGAGCCTGGTGGAACTTGATTTTCTTGCGTTTGTTGTTCAGATTTTCTGAATTATCACTCCGGTTTTGTATAAACATCCCTCTGTTTTCGCTCAAACCTGTTATTGTTTGATAATGTTCTTTCCACCTCTCCATTTTAGATTGGGGTCAGTGCTGTACTTTAATCTCATTTCAATGTTTCTCTTAAATGTTATGTGTGCACCTGTCATTGGTAATTTATTTATAAAAATCTATAAATCTAGTTATAAATCTTGTCCTCTGATACGGTGTTTTAATTTCAGTTAATAGACTTACCGCAGCCGGTGGTACCCGCATCCTTCTTATGCTTGAATTCGCTTTCTGAAACTTTCCTCGCTGTCCCATGGTAATGTCCATCGACTCTAGAGCAATGTATTTTTGTGCATAATTTTTAATCCACTGGTGCAGAACAAAAGTAAATTAGATTGGTCTAATGTTAAGCGTTAGCCAAAAAAAAATACTCCCTAAATTAGAAAAACAATTGGAGGTTTCGAAATGTAAAGGAAAGTATTAGCAATAAAATCAAAATATTACAATGACCAAAGCTACTCGCGTATATCAGAATGTGTTGTTATGATAATTCCAGTATTTTGTATAAAATTGTATACACGTTTTATTAGTAGATTTTGAACTGAAGTGCATGTGTTCCCTAAAAAGCAAGACGTAAAACATCCTGCGAGGGAAAAAGGTTAAGAGCTAAAGTCTCATCATTCACAACATGGTGAACCCAACGTCCATTCCGATCGTCTAGGACTCCTCCATCGCACTTCCCAAGTTATCTATGCAACGTAATTTGTTTTGTCAACACTTGTCTTACTCCTTGATTGTTTATTGACATTTCGTGAAGGCAGAAGTTCCCCTGGGTTGTGTTCTGAGTCTCTTGCTGTTTTCACCGTATATTTCTCGTGCTTTCAGCCACGTCTACGCTGACTCTACACATCTCGAACTCACGACATTCGTGAGCAATAACGAATATCGACCAGGATCTTGACTCAGTTCATTCATGAAAGCGTAACCTGGGCCTTGGTCTTAATCTCGTAACCCTGGAACGCCCGAGCTTCAAGTACCCCCTAAAACGCATGTTAGCAATCAATTGACAGCCACTACTTTATTATGCATTTTAATCATTTTTCTCACTAAAACTATAAATTTTTCTTATCGTCATCTAGCCTGCTGTATTGTATAGAGGAAACATTTTTCTTCTAAATTGCAAGTCAGGTTCGAATCCAGTTTGTATTTAGCATCCGGAGTGAGTTTGTATATACTTATTGTTTGCCCAATATCACATGTTTAAGAGCTCTTCTGACTCAGACCGGTGAAATTTCTTTCTTGACAGATGACTGTAGTGATGTAGAGGGAACAATATGACTTCTGAACTGCGAACCAGGTTCGAATCCAGCTTGAATCAACCTTCTGCTTTCACATACTTTTATGTTCATGGTTTTTGCTCACGTAGCGTTTTATGTCCCCAGTCTCCTGTGCCTATTCATTTAATTTATTGGTAATTTAATGACTCGTTCACACATTTGTTCGTTCATTCTTTTGTTCACCTTGTATAGGCATCTTTGGCTAAACGGTTTTTAGTAAACAAAAAGGGGTGATGGGCTATTTTTTATTTAAAGTATAAGTGCATATTTTCTCGAAAGTAATAAAAAATATTTTTATACAAATTGGGTTTGCTCTTTGCTCTTGTAATAACGAGCTATTTGTACAAAAATATTATAAGTTATACAAACGCGGTTTATATCTATAGAGAAAACTGTTACATTGAAACATTCTCACAGATATTGAAATGACACTTTTTGCAAAGTTTTTGATTATACAATAACCACATACAGATTTTTTTACAAGTTTGTTTTTCTTACATAACCCTATGTGACATGCTTTGCGTTTAGCGGCCTTAGATGTTCCTTCGTCTCTATCAGCCATGAGTAATGGTGACAGTAGTCGATGAAATCTACGTGAAATGTAACGCTAAGCGAAAGTTTAGACACTGATGCAGGAACTGATAAACAATTGACCGCCTCATTGCTAAGTTTGTTATTATTTTAAAAAGTTACGCTTGAAATTAAAAGATAACTTTGGTGAGCTAAACGTCATTGAAAGGAATTAAAAGTCACAAAACCATAGAGAAATACTTCCAAAAATAGTGAAAATAATGCGTTCCAAAATCAAAAGCTGTCAATTGACCGCCATTGGGCGTTCTAGTGTAAAAATCCCAGGCAACGGTAGTGCGCCATCCATCGATTGCAAAGTACCATAGACAAAGGCAATAATCCTCCCATTAAAATCAAACTGTAATTCCTTTTACGATTTTTGCGAAAAATAATTATGGACAGTAATATCTGTTGGTAAAACCATGTCGCTGAAACTTGCAGGAAAAGAATTTCTACAAACCCTGCCTTTAAAAGATTAAATGTATCCCCACCCAGAGCCTTAAGAATACCATGGTACAATTATTTGGTATGTCTCACTTCCACTACTGCAGTTTTCTACTCAAAGACTTGGAATCGTACCTAACAGCGTGTTCATAATAAGTGTGTACGTTACATCTGCGATGTGCGTTTGTTCGATCATATAACACCCTCCCTCGATAGGCTGTCTTGGTTCCGCTTAAAAGATCGAACAAAAATTCATTGTCTCACACTACTTTTCAAAATTATCCATACATATTTTAGTCTTATCTGTGTTCTCGTTTTGAAAATCTGTCTTCCTCTCGTAACCTTAATGCAATCACTCTTTAAATGGATTCCTGACTTTTCACTGAATTTTTAATATCCCTTTCTGTATAAGTCTAAGATACCGCGCCGTTGACGATTACCTTAATGAAGTAGAAGCGGGGTGCAGCCGTTATCAATTTAAATATAGATGTTTGCTATTTAAGTTGTATTACGGTAATATGAAATAATATAATTATTTTATTTTGTTAATAAATATCATTTAGAATACTTGTTATTTTTACAACTCATTCTTACATCTTCCTTAATTGTATTTAATTTACGCGGAATCGTACAGTGAAACATTTGATAAAAAACATATCTGCCACTAGCGCGTTTTTTTTAAACTTTGGGTTTCAGTTCAACTCCCACGTCGCTCTAGCAGCCTCACATTTTGGCGTTTCTCAAAGAAGCTTCTTGGTATATGCATTAAAACAAAATAAAAGAAAAAGCTTATGAAAATTACCGAAATCAGACGTCATATTCATCGATCCTACCTTCAAGGACATTCAATAAATATATATAATATAAATATAATATAAATAAGAAATAACTTAACACCATTAATAATGGAACTAAAATAGCAATAACAAGAAGATCTTAAAAGGATAAAACACTAAGAAAAAGTTCATTTTGTGATCGCTATATTTTGAACTACTTGAGTTCTATGTCATCAGGACAAGACTTTAAGACTCGGAGAAATTAATAAATAAAATTAAAAGAAGAACTATGGCAAGAAGAACTCGAGCAGTTCAGAATATATCCTTACAAATCTGTGATTTTTCTAAGTGATTTATCTTTTTCTGCTTTTCTAGTTATATTATATACCAGGTGAATAACATGTACCTATTTTTTCGAACTTATGCAACGCGCTAAATGACAGATGGGCTTTGGGTCGTTAACTCCACACCTCACACACACATATATGGATACTGAAGACCGTGTGAAAACTCGTGAATAAGTGGCTTAAGGGACAGAAGGCATTCGAGATATAAATCCATTCCAAAAGCTTTGTACTCTCACACTGAGAACCGCACTGTTTCTATATTTTTATAACGGTACTTGCAGAAGCAAATAAAGAAATGTATCGATGTTCTGAAAGGGTGTTCAAATCTTATACGAGCTTATTGGAAAAAAAAAACTTGAAAATAGGAACTTATTGACCTACAAGAAGGTCTATTGCAGGGTTTCGCTTATGTATAGGACACGACTGGCTTTTGTTATCTTTTAATATATTTTTGTTGTAAGCTATGCTTTAATATTGAATGTTCAATAAATGACAATATGCAGTTTATTTAACATTTAAAATGCAATGATTATCTTAAACTTGCACCAAATCAAGCGCCTAATGCAGAATAGTCTCTTGTCTTCATGCCATTAGAGCCAGATGATTTACAATTCAAATGATTCATGATGTCTGACCTGTAAAGCAACAGCTTTCTGGTGTGTGCGCCAGGACAAAACCTGTTGCTAATTAAATCGTTCACACCTGTCGGATGTCAAAGTGACTATTTAGAATTGTCCTGTCTACAATCTCTGTATAGTGTTTAATCATAACAATGGGATGCAACCATTTAAAACCATGCGGTTTCTGTTAAAAGCTGTCTTCTTCATGAATTGCTTCGGTTGGAATAGTGAGCTACATGAGATTTTATAATTAATTCTGTGGCACCAAGCATGAACCTCATAAATCTACTAGCTTGCCCGCTAGATCTCCTGATCTCACTTCACTGGATTTCTTCCTGTGGGGCTATTTAAAGGAAAGAGTATGCAGAGGAACCAGGGAACTCAAATCAATTATGGCTGTTGATCAGCGAAGCATGCATGCATGTCACACAGACAAGTACTTCTTTGCAACAGCGTCTCAAATCTGCATTAAACAAAGATTAATTAATTAAATACTTTCAACAAATTAGTTTTTAATCTTTTACCCCTAGCACCAAAGACATTTAGCTGTTCACAGTAATAAGGTTAATAAAAGACAAATACCTAAAATTAATGATATAGACAAATAAACCAAAAAGAAATGAAGGAAGAAGAAGAGGAAGAAGTAAACTCCGAGTGGTTTTATTTTAGCTCAACGTCTAGATCACTCAATCCCACAAGAACTCTTTTCTGAACCTTTCTCACGCTGTTTTCAAGCATACGAAAAATTAACGTTTTTTGCACCTTCATAGCATTCACAATATTTTCATCTTTGATACCTAGATAGGCATAAGAACACAGCTACAATAGAATTGTTGCTTGACAAAATGAGCGAAGTTTTCAAGCTAGACTATTATCCGCGGTTTGCATACATACAAAAAATAGGGGCACCTAATTCACCTGTGTATACGTGTGTGTGTTCGTTAACACTCTAGCGGTCGCAATTTTTGTTTTTTCTCAACGAAATTCTGCACATGACCATCAATTATTAAACGATTTGTCGAGTTCGTTAACCAGTAAAATTAGATCATTGGGAATGAGGGTTGACCTAAAGCGAAAAAGTTCAACAAAAAGTTGAAATCGCTCTATCCGCCTCAATTTTTGTGTATTCTCAAAGAAAGTGTAAATTTCTTTAACATATATTTATAAAAGTAGTTTTCGAAAACCAGGGCAATTGGGTCTTTAGGAGTGGGAGTGTATTCCTAAAAAGCCAGTGGGGGGTTAAGGCGAAATGTTAATAGGGACCGTAATTTTAAATTTTTTAAGGAAACTCGGTATATGGCATTGAAATAAAACAAGAAAAATAGTTTCTGATAAATCAGAGAAATCGGACTATTAGAAAGGGGAGTTTACCTGAAACCCAAAATTTAAAAATCGCTCTAGTGTCATTAATATATGTTTTTTCCCAACAAAATTCCGTATACACTATTTAAATGGAATTACAAAAATCGTTTCTGAAAATCAGGGAATTCGAGCCATTAGGAGTAGGAGTTTACCTGAAACGAAATTTAAAAATCTCTCTAGCAGCGCCAATATTTGTTTTTTTTTTTTTTTTCACAACAAAACTCGGCATATGCCTTGTAATAAAACAAGGAAATTTAGTATCGGAAAATTTGGAAAATTGGACTATTAGGAGTAGGGATATACTTGAAAACCGAAATTCATAAAGCGTTCTTGCGTTTTATTTCGTTTATATTATTTTATAATAAAGGGACAAATTAATTCAGCATATAAACTGTATTTATAATGATGCATGTGTATTGTATTTAACAAAAATTCGTCGTGAAGGTAGCAACTGTGAAATATGTATCTGATAATTATATTTGTATGTAAGAGTGGTCTGTAATAGCATTTAGAAATCGTTTACGTTACATGCTTTTACTATAATAACATTTAAATTAAATTTCGAGGCCAATGAAAATCGACGAAACCTTCAATTGTATATTGTTGATTGGGTATATTTTCATAGTTCTTTTTAATTGTTTTTAAATACTAATTTTTTGTTTTGTTTTATGAAACATATGAACAAGAATATAAGAATGTAACGCAAAACTTTTTGTTATTTTTCTTTATTTTAGTGAAAGTAAAAATGATATCAAGGGCTTAGTTTATAAACATGGTTACTTTTAAAAATGTTTAAAAATTACCACACAAAACTTTGTTTATCAGTGGTTTTGTATTTTATTTAATTAATGGTATACCGTTAACTTTTGTGGTTTAATCTCAATAATAATAATAATAATAATAATAATAATAATAATAATAATTTTGAAACCAGTATTTATCCTTTCTGATACTTATAAATTGCAAAAATGCTGTTTTTGTTCCCCTAATACCACAAGTAATGCCATAACTTATTTCATTTCATTATTTAATAAGGCAACAATGTGGTTTTAAATTCAGTGTATTGTGCTATGTTGAAGTCCGGCATATGGGTAAAGTCTGTTGTGTAGATGTTGAGAAGTACTGGTAATAGAGGCTTCTAGTACTCCCCCGCGTATGGGTATGGGTGTTTTGCGCCATCGTGACTTTAGAAGTTTGATTTTTTTTTTGATTGATTTATTTATGGACGTTCTTTAACAGCCCAGGTCATCAGCGTCCCATTCAACTCAGGGCGTGAAACGGCCGACAAATTTTGCTCAGAGGCCTCTCTTTCAGGCTTGAGGTTCTTTTTCGTGCCGTAAATGTACGACACGGGACCCACGGCTTTACTTCCCTTCCGAAGGAAGCCATACTTAGGATTTTTACGCCCCGAAAAAATCCATCGGTCCTGGCCGGGTTCGAACCCGCGATCTTGGGTTTAGGAGGCAAGTATGGTAACCACTACACCACCAGGATCGACAGAAGTTTGGTGTTTAAGGTATGAGTGTAATATATATTTATTGTGGAAGCCCAAGGGTTATAAGTCTGTGTAGGAGCCAGGCGTGCCAGGTCGTAAAGAAGGCCTTCCCTACATCCAAAGATACTGCAGGGGTGAATGCTTTGTCCTGAAAGCCCAGGGCTGCAGCTGTTGGGTGGTACATTGTCCAGGACGATATTTAAGTTGATGACGAGGGATACTTTGAATGTTTCCCAAAAGAGAAATTTGAACAACAGCTACTCTTTTGTTTCTTGCAGCCTGGCGTCGTCGACGGGTGGCGATCTGAGTGCAGAGGCCGCGCAGCTGGAGCGGGCAATCCGAGCCAATGACACGCTGCGCGTCAAACGGTTCCTCGACCTCCACCATGACAAATTTCAGGTAACTCTTTTATACTTTTAATCTCACAGGGTGTTTTTTGTTTTAATTTCGCCACGTGTTAGTTCATTATAAAAATTATCTTTTTATTTTTAACATTGGTATTCACATTTTTAGTTAAAGGAATGCTATATACGACACACTGTCTTGACATATCAGTTTTAAAGCAAGCTCAATAATTATGTAAGAACAATTTGTTTAAAACATTTTCGGCTCTGTTTCTGTTGGCATCGAACGGGACTTGTACGTTTAATTTCCAGGTTCTACGAGTAATAACTCTGCCTAGTTCTTTTTTAGATAGTCGACATGACTCTCCACATAACCTTGGATCCTCCGAAACCAATCATGGAAGTTGACACACTATTCATCTTTACAGTAGCATTCAACAGCTTCTTCCGGACACCTAAATTAATAGTCCTTCAGTTTTTCCTTGTAGTGGTAGTATATTTATTTACAAAATATATTTGTTACAAATCTAGCTCATCCATGTCGCACATGTCCTGGGATCGTACATAGTTCCCAGTACACTGAAAATACATGAAATTACACAAACCAATATTTAACTCTTAAGAGACAAACGATATATATAATAATGAAATAAATAAATGAAAAGTTTATGGAATTTATTTTTTAAAAAATAATAAATGAACAGGAAAGAAAACTGAACAAAATTAAATAACTTACACTCACTCACATATATGTACAAATAATTCAAAAAATATTATTTTTGCTCCCCTACCCCACTACCTGACTGTCTACCTCTTTCAATCTAAACAGTCTCATTTTGTTTAAAAATTTACCTACTTCTTCCTCCTCCTTCCTATCTGCAAGCAAAACCCAGCACTGCCATTGCACTTTCCTCCCGTTAACAAACGGGGCCGATAGATATTTCTTTCTCCATTCTTTCGTTCCCTTGCAGTACGCCAGAATATGCTCCCAAGATTCTTTCTCCTCACATATATGACAGATTCTTGTACCCTCTCTGTCTGTTACTTTAGTTATCCACCACGCACCTAACCTAAATTAAGCGAGTCCCTGATTGCTGAGTTTGAATATAATGCTCTGTCCCCCATACAATTTTCAGCTCGGATTGTTTCTCCAGCGAAACTTTTTCTGCACCCTCCGAAAGAGTCAGCAGCCTATTTATGTCCCTCAAGTGATTCTTCATTTTTCTCCAAACCCCTTCCTGTCCCCCGCTCTGCGATCTAAATGTTCCCAATTCCTATATTTTCCAGATTTTCTTAATTTGGAAACCAGTATTTTATTTCTTCCCATTCTTAGCTGCTCCTGATAGCAGATCGTCTTAATTAATGCCTAATCTCTATGAATAACTCGTAGCCAGTACTTCACTGCCTCAGTCCTGCATTCTATAATCTCTCTACATTTCCTTGTTAGTTCGAAAGAGTAAAAGCAGAAAGCCAGATCTGGACTGTACGGTGAATGTTTTTCACTCCCGATTATTACAGAAATGCCTTTATGTGTGTGCAGAGGCATTGTGAAGCATCAATCCTTGCAACATAGACTTTGGTCTTTCTACTAGTGTTATGAAGAACTTTAGGAAGCAATTTCTGGAGTAGAGGGGTCGCAATATAGCCATTTTCTGATAAGATATTGGCAAACATCTTCCGGCCGTCATCTGTGAAGATATTGTGGACGCATAGGTAGCTGTCATTATTCATATGAGCATCCTTTCTTAGCAACATTCCTCTCTTGCTGCCTTTTGCTCTTATGTGGTTGTGGGGTACGCGACGACAACACAATTTCCTCATATTGAGATATTGTGCAGGGTTTTTGACATCTACAGCGAATAAATTTTTAGAGCTGAGAGACTCTTCTATCTCCCTTTAAGTGACTCACGTTTCGTTCTTCACTATGACTGCTGCATGAGCAATGTTTACATCTATGATCACTGTTAACGAACGCCCATGTGTTCCTAGTCTACAAACAAGTTATAGACTTTTAGATGAGAAGGCAGGAGTCCAGGCATTCTTATTGGCTCGAGATACACTTATACAGGATGAGCACATCATCTTCCTCTGATTATGAACTAATAATTATATCTCTTCGTCTTTAATAGATAAAATGTGTGGTTTTTTGCAAATAGTAGCTCCACTCATAAAGTTTCTATGGATACACTTCGAAATGTGCTCCGTTTGTGCCTGTAGGTCGTTTAGGCGATGCTCAATTTCTCTCCATGTGTTTGGCAATATTTCTTCCGTCACTGTCTCTACAGCATCTCGTATTCGTTCCTTAAGGGTTTGCACATCAAGAGCTGATGAACGAAACACTTTGCCCTTAAGGTACCTCCCAACAAAAAGTCAATAGGGTTTATGTCCGGTGAACGTGGTGGCCATGATGTAGGTACCCGAAAACTTGCGATCAGAAAACCCCCAGTGCGGTAGTGTTCAATCTTGTTGAAACACTACCTATGTTGATATTCCTGTAACTGAGGTGTAACGTAAAATTCGTTGCAGTAACGGTTTGCACGATGAAAAAGAATATTCCAAGAATTTTGTTGTGCATTCAACCAGAGTACTTTCAGTTTTGGGTTGTCTCTTACGTGCTCTAACGCGACATGTGCTTTCTCCGAACCACAAATCGGGATATGATATTTTTTTTACTTTTCCAGAGTGTGGAAAGTCGCTATTTATGCAGTAATTATCTGCATCGATTCGTTCCAGCACGTGTCTAGTAAACTCAGCAAGTCTGGGCCTATCAGCATGCGGCATGCACGTAAATGTTCACTACACTGCTCTGACGTGCCGGTTTCTCTGGAGACATAACGCGTCGATTTCTGCGACTGCTTTGAGAAGCTGTAAACACGATATCAACAGTTCGTCACTCTTTTCTTGTCTTATGTTGTCTTTTTACCAATTCTGCCATTTTTCATACCATCATTTGATGATCTTCATATATGGAGGATCTCGCCGCTTCGGAACTGTAGCTGAACTGTAATGCGATTCATGAAACCACAAAACGCACTGCTGCATGGGCTTCATTGTAACAGCAGCAGTACTCCTAAATTACACTATCTGTAACATAAGAAAAAAGATAAAAAAATTAAATTTAAAAAGCGAAAAAATCAATAAAAGAATAAATAAATGAGACCAAGCAAACAAATGGGGGGAAACCATTTAGTGCATGAGTTCGGTTTATTTACCATAGATAGTGAGATATAATTAATCATAATCAGGGATCGACCTTGTGTTCACCCTGCATATCTTAAATTATAAGCATCGTAAATTATCTCGAATCTGAATTCTTCATTTAAGAAGAGAAAGAGACAGAAATAAGTCTTGATAGTTATTTTCATTTTTTCTATGTATTTGGAAAAAAAATATTTCAGTAAGTTTACATTTTTAAAAATGGTTCATTGATACAAAATTTTAATTTTTTTTTCAATCAAATGAATTTTAAAAGGTAAGGAATATTTTAAAATTGATGCAAATTAATATTAAATTATTATTTCCAAAAATAATATAAATAATATTTATTTTAAGAATTAAAAAGAACACTAAGTATAAGCAGAAAAGTTTATAAAACAGTAAATTCTAATAGAAAATTCAACTTAAAATGACTAGCGTGCGAACTCGATTTGGTTTATCCACTTTGTTTTTTATCAGCTATAATATTTGATGTGATTTATAGTCTTTCTGACATTTTCGTCGTTTTTACTATAATTTGGGGCTTTTGACAGAGTTTCTCAATTTTTTTAATTTTTTGTTGTTCTTCCAGCGTTTACAAATAAATGTTTGCATGTGAACAGTTTAGTTAATATATTCTCACTCTAACGAGAGGAAAGAAAATTAGTGAGATATCGTCGGCGCGTTCACCGCAACTGTTCTCCTCGCTTTTCCGTAAAATATGAGTTAACTGTTGACTGATTCGCCTGTATGTGTAACATAGCAACAGAACTTAAAATGTTAAGCTCTAAATGCAAACAAAATGATTATCGTTTCTCATGGAGCTGCATACACAAATTAATGTTGAATGCGGCAGGAATGGAGGAGAAAAGAAGGATGGTGTCATCGTTACAAAGAACATAGTTATTATTGTCAAGTTTCTGTGTAACCTGGTTTAATTTTACAAAAATAAAAAATAATCGCCAAATTTACTGTTATTAAGCTTTGAAGTTCAGAAACTACTCTAAAAGTTAACCCCGGATTCTGTGATATCAGCTGCAGAAATTCAGTTATCTTCCTGTTAGAGCCAAAAGCTGTCATTTCTGGAGCGGCATCTTATGTCTGTCAGGAAACTGGTTTATGTCATTTCCTATATCTTTTATCAATGTTCCGGATGTCCTAGTGACATTAAAATTGGTTTTAGTTCTAGCACAGGATTTTTACAAAAAGTCAGGCTTTTATCGTATTGTGCAAAACATATGAACGGAAATTTTCTTTGTCTTATTTATATACATAATATTTATATATCCATATGGTCACTCAATTCAGTCATCTACCTGGAGCATAGGATTGCTATGACCGCTGATCCAAATTTCAACTTCCTTCTTGAAGAGGCAATTTTCAGCCTTTTACGTTTTAGCGAATTCCGAAGGAATTGTACCCATAAAAAGATTTTTAATAAATTTCTTCAAATTTCCATCAATCCCACACTTACTAGGGATTGAAAATGCCAATGAACAAAGAAGTATATATATTCTCACTTCTTGCCTTAGAAGAACTCCAGAAGTTTGAAATACGAGAGATAATCTGTGTCTATCTAAGTGTTTATCTTTTTTTTTTTTTGTTTCCTTAGCTATTGATACACACACAAACACACACACGTATATAGTTAACAAACATATATATATTATGTCTTTTTGATTTTCTCAAAAAACTCTGCACATAACCATCAATTAAGAAACAACTCGTCGATTACATTAACCAGCACAATTGGATCATTGTGAGTACGGGTAACTTTAAAGGGAAAATTTAAAAATCACTCCAGCAGCTACAAATCTTTACTCTCAATGAAACCCAGTATGTGCCATTAAGATAAAATATTAAGAATAATTTCGGAAAACACGGAAACGGGCCATTAGGAGCGGGAGCCTGAAAACCGAAATTTAAATAGTGGGGGGTTAAAAAAATGTAAAAATAACTCTAGTGGCTACAATTT
The DNA here is from genome assembly GCA_030762175.1 of Metallyticus violacea. Lineage (NCBI taxonomy): Eukaryota > Metazoa > Arthropoda > Insecta > Mantodea > Metallyticidae > Metallyticus > Metallyticus violacea. The sequence continues at coordinate 26,578,085 of CM060845.1, read as the reverse complement.
AAAAATTTTAAAGCAAACTCTGTATTAGCTATTGAAATAAAATAATAAAACTAAGATATGAAAATCAGTAAAATCACATTATTAAGAGTAGAGTTTTACTTAAAAACCGAAATTTAAAGAGCGCTGTTGCGTTTAATTTTCTCTCTTTAGTTTTAAAAGAAAATAACAAATTAATTCATCACATAAACTGTATTTATAACTATGCATATATTTTATATTTGACAATAGAATTGTCCTAAAGATAGCAACTGTTAAATATTAATCTAATATGTGTATGAGAATTATATTTGTATATCAGAGCGCTCTGTAATAACCTTCATAAAATGTTTTCGTTATATGTTTTTACTACAGTAGCATTTAAATTAAATTTCAAAGCCGCTTAAAATCGATGGAACTTTGGATTGTTTATTGTTTATTGTGTACATTTGCTTGGCACATTGTAATTATTTTTAAATAGTAATATGTTTTTGTTTTATTGAAACATATGAACATCTTAAATTCACAATGTAACTCGAAATTTCTGTTATTTTTCTCTATTTTAGTGAATGTGAAGATGATATCAAGGGATCAGTTCATAAACATGGTTACATTTAAAATGTTTAAAAATACCCACACAGTACAAATTTGTCCATTAGTCGTCATATATTTCATTTTAAATAATAGCATATCATTAATTTTTGTTCTTTAATTTCTTAATAATAATAATAATAATAATAATAATAATAATAATAATAATGTAGTTTCTCTTTTGAAATACTTATAGATTGCAAGAATAATTTTTTTAATAAATAGGACCTAATTTGGATTTTATATTCATTTTTAAAATGTTTCAACTTGGTGAGGAAATTCGCTTAGTTTAGCTTTTTACTTCTATTTTATCCCTTTTGGATAATTTTATTCCAGTAATACTGTTTACTTACACAGGTAGGCTACTTGACTTACGGGCCAGCCGAGCGCTGGCTGCTACGTACTTGGAAAAGCGAGTATTATAATGCTGCAAAGAGAGTAGTTTATATTTTGCTTGAGTGAGGCTTTGTCAGGGAGACGTTCGTGTGTTACTCAGTGCTTTCATTGTGTGTAAATTGTATGCTAATTGTTCTTCGTTAGTTACAATACTACGTGAATATTGTATTCAAAGAAGGGTCTTGTATGCGGTACATAGGTGAAAATGTATCCTTGCATAGAAGCGGTAAGGTGATTAACAAGTACATATTCTGATAGTTGTGTTCCAGACAGCGAAATAGTTCGCCAGCATATTCAAAAACTATTAAAGACAGGATATCTTAATGATAAGAAACGTCTTCCTAACCATATTTTCTTACGGAGCTAAGGTTAGGCGAAATACAAGAATTTCGTACACAGATGCCAGCAATATATTAGCATTGTGGGGCATCATTTTCAACTAGATGAATGGCTATTGTAATTAACTTTAAATACCATATTAGTTTATGCTTTCAGTAAAAACAAAATAGTAAATTTAAACACTGCGGCTTTACCTCCTTATTTCCGGTTCCAACATGTGTACTTTCTCAGTAAGCAGTCAATCTCAGGTGGCCCGCAGCTCAAGGCAGATACGAAGGAGGAAGAGGGAGTAAGTCATTTTTTAAACAGAGTGAGACAGATCAGATCGGAAGCAGCGGACAACCGGAAAGGGGATAGGGAAACATGAGTCACAATTACGCTTGTAATACATTTATATATGAATGGAGTATAAGTCATTTACTTTTGTATTGTTTTCTTTTCTGCTTGTTCTACATAGGTATTTAAAGTTTTCTTTTTATATTTATTTATTTATTTCATTATATATGTTATTGGTCTCTTAAGAGTGAAATATTGGTCTGTGCAATTTCATGTAAATCCAAGTATATCGGAAAAGCACGTCCAGTTTCAGGATCCTTGCGACGTGGATAAATTAGACTTGTAAAAATATATTTTGTAAATAATTATACAGCTGCTGCTGCTGCTGCTGCTACTACTACTACTACTACTACTACTACTACTACTACTACTACTACTACTACTATTACTACTACTACTACTACTACTATACTACTGCTGCTGCTGCTGTTAACATTATTTGTACTTATCGAAGATATAACATACATAAGCTCCATTTTGAAAAAAAACGCATTTTTTTAATTCATTTTGCCGCTCATTGATGATCGGTTACTATTTTACAGCGATAAATAGTAAAGTCGAAACTGAGCTTAATGCATTAGAGATATAACTTCATTGGAATAAAACTAATAAGTTTTAACTCGATATACTGAGAGATTGGTACACATGGGCATTAATGTGTATGACATTAAATACAAGGAGCAACAAAAAAGCATTGTAAAATGACTAAAGCCGTAAACAGAAAGAGGTATAAAGCAGAAAGTTATAAAACCACTATCCCGGTTGTGGTGTTAGTCACGAGTGACATACAAAATCTTGTTTACGAGAAAAACCGCGTGACTTAACTCAGAGTTACAGCTGCTTTAATAAATTGGTGCTCCATAAATCATCCAGCGAGTTATCTTTTAGCTGAAACAAATGTCTTAACTTTGTTTGCATGAGAGATATTATGTCATCGTGGCAGAAAGCTTCCTTAGTAAATAATTTATCTGCACAAGTTACGAAAATGTAGATAAATGGAGAGGGTACGCTCGAGAAATTTGTAAATGAACGGCCCAAGTTTAGTGGAACTTTAGTTGCCGACAACTTATGGAATCAGAACATGAGATTCCATAGTACCTGTGTGGTTATCGATAAGTTTAAAAGTAAAATCTACTTGTAAGAAAAATGAATGAATATGTGTGCATTTTAATAATATGGGATTATTTTTTCTGTGTTAACATATACCATCATCAAATGTTACGTTTATTTAGCATTTCGTCTGAGGGGTCGGTGGTGGTGTAGTGGTAACCATACTTACCTCATAAACTCAAGATCGCGGATTTAATTCCGGCCAGGGTTGATGGATTTTTTCAGGCGTAAAAATCCGAAGTTTGGATTATTTCAAAAGGGAAACAAAGCCGTGGATTCCGTGTTGTAGATTGCAGCACGTAAGAGAACCTCAAGGCTGAAAGAGGAACCTCCGAGAAAATTTATCTGCCGTTTCACTTCCTGAATTGAATGGGAGTTGATGACTTGAGATGTTAAAGACCATCCATAAATAAACCAAATCACAAAAAATGCTCCTGAGGGAATTTGTTCAATGATAAAGATGATATGATGTTGCTTTGGCGAGATGAGGAAAAATCGGAGTATACAGAGAAAATCTATCCAAGCGCCACTTCGCTGGAGTCGAACTCGGGCGCCTCGGTGGGAGGAGACCAACCATTTGGTTGCTTCAGCGATAATAAGATCCAAAAAATTAAAGTGTATAACTTAACTTGTTTTAACCTTTATGGTATAGAGCAAGGGTGGTGAACGCAAGTCAAACTAGAGGTTTGCAACCCGCATCGCTTCATTTCTAAGTGGCGGAGGGCAATTCACAGTCTGATTTGCATAACGTCATTGATCAATAACCAACTACGTCCCTCGCTGCTGTATAAATCACTTTTGGTCAAGGAGTAACGTGATCTCTAGACACAATGTTCAGGGATTCAAACCCGGCCGATGTGGATAGATTATTCAGAGCATAAAAATGACGAGTACAAGTCTTCCGAGAGGGAGTTAAGCCATTAGTTCCATGTCGTAGATTTACGGTAAGTTAAAGAGTGCCATTCCTGAAAAAAAAAGAGGTTCCTGGACAAATTACCGGCAATTTTAGGTTCAAGTAATATCTTGGCATCAGGCATTCGAAGCGATCGGCGGATTGATGATGCAAATACTACTCATTAACAGTAGAGACAAGTGCCTGTCAATATTTATCGCGCTAGACCAGTAATATTATAGCACAGAGAAGCATTTCAACGGAAGAAAATAACTCACGAAGCTAGAGATGGAATTATTATAATGTAAATAGTGATTTATGAAAATAAACACATGCTTTTGTTGCTTCTAAACGTGTGCTTTAAAATATATCAGTAAATTAAATTCAGAAATAAAATAAATATTACATTTTACATAGAAATAGTTCTTTCACAGTATTTGTATATAGGACATTAGTTGAAAAGAGATACACTCAGCCCAAATTACGCTGACTCTCAAACCAGTTGAGCTACCGTGTACGGGATCACGAACTTCTCTCATCTGATGCTACGCGTCTCTTAAGAAATAAAACGTCTCACATTAGAGAATATCGTAGTTCGAATCTCGGCTGGGAAACATTCCTAACGTAATATTACATGGACTTATCACAAACAGGTGCGTTCGCGACTAAGGATTTCGGCTCTTTCCGCCGTCTCTCGGGACTGCAGTTCTACCGCACTAGCAGACTCAGATTGTTCTACTAATAATTATCTTCCGGGCTGTAAGGCTGTGGTCCATTGGATTCCCTTCCTTCTTCTTCCCAGACCTTTCGTCCACGACTTCTAATGTCCATTGTATCAGGCTTTGTAAGGGGAATGCAATGAGATGCTTTATCTTCTTTTCTTCTCTCCCTCTGTCTCTTTATTTATTTATAGCAAAGATTCTTCTCTGTGAAAAAAATGTTTCTCTTTTAGGACATTTCTTTAGTTCTGGGTATGGCTATTTATTCGTTTTGGTTACGAGCTGTTTTGAAGCAGTAGAATTAACAGAAAAATAACACAGCACACTAATAATAATACTAACTCACACAACACACTTTAACTTCACGTCACGCTACAATAAACATGACAAGCATTCACCCCTCCAACACGTGTACAACACTAAAAGTGGCGTTCGGCTTTCTCCGCTGCCGATGGATGTGACTGTCCCAGGCATCATTTTCCTGTAATGTTAAGTGTTCACACCACTGAAAATGTCTACCGTAATCGTGGACGGGCCTGGGAAGATAAAGTAGAAGAATCCCATTGGATCACGGCCTTACAGCCCGGCAGATTCAGTTCGTATCGGCCCTGGAAGCGTACATTCTACAATTTTACATAACTTTTATTCAGTGAATGAGTCAGTTTCTCTCTGTCGTTAACTAGGATGGCGTAGACGCCCGCAGAGAAAGAAACCAAGGGATTAAATCGGACGCTCGCACTGGCCCTGCAGCAAATGCTGATCTTACTATGTAATTTTACCCGAATTCTTCACACACACACACATCAATGCTGAAGTATGGTGTGGCCCCATCTTGCTGGAACCATATGTTTCTAAGCAAATCAAGTGGTACATCGTGGAGCAAGTGCAGAATTGTGTTGACATTAACTTAGAAAAGCAATCCTATGTTCGACTGCAGTGCATTACACTTTAGGTAAAGTGTGGCAGGTACATAAAATGACACAGACCAACAACAAAGTGCTACAGCAGTGTAACAGAACGAAGCAGAAGAAGACTTAGCGAAATGATCAAGTGAGTAGCGGTTTGAAAAACTATGAGCAGATTCAGAAATGTTATTTTTGGAAAACATTGGCATTTGGAACACAACAAACAAGATAAGATATACAACCCTCCTGAAAAGAAGAAAAATAAGATGTAAATTAATTTGTCTTTTGTAATAAAGAATTTTAAAGAAAGTGTTGCTTGCTAATAACATTACAAATATGTTAAACACGATTATTTTTAATACTGTATATTCCAAAACGTTTCATATTTTTATACATACAATAAAGCGGTTTAAGGGCTCAGTTTTATCTCTTGGAAAAACAGGCACGCACTCCCTCCTCGACAAAAACCACGCTATGCGATTGTGAGAGAAAAACTGCTCCCTGCCTCACTCAGACTATAGAAACAAATTGCAGAGAGAATAGAACGTCGCAAACGGGCCTTTTGTGAAGTGAGGGAAGGCGCGACAAATTCGAGATTAATTTTGTTTACTCACTGCCACTTTATTACGGAGAAAATGAAGCATAGCGTTTAGTCCAAAACCAAATATCCTGTTATAAAGCTTTGGTTACACGTAACTGAATAACACAATTTCAACTTCGGCTGTGAGTCTTGTAATGATGTTCTAATTGATTTTAAAAAATAACAAGCAGGAAATGGTAAAGTGTAGAGTGGCAACTTGATCACAATAATCTGAAAGTTTTGTGTTAGGGGAAAAATATTTTAGTATCTATAATTTAACGGAACTACCTCGAGAAACTGCCCTATTTAGGCGAATCTAATGCGCACCTTTTAGTCCAGATGTAGTATTCATAATTGTAGTGCGCATAGATTCGATGGCGTATTAGATTCAAGTGCAAAGCTGTTCCGTAATGCACCGGTAACTTCATTCAAATGTTTAATTTATTACGTCATAATGTATACTTGCAATTCTCGACTTTGTTACATTTATTGTTGAACTATTATTGCACAGTTTGTAGTCACAAAATGGAGGGAAAACACAGAAGAATATCTTATTATGTACTCAAGCGTAAAGTAATGCTTTATGCTGAAAAATAGTAACCAAAGGGCTGGAAGAGAGTTCAGTGTAGCTGAGAGCAACACTCGCTTATGGCAGCAACAGAAACTGACATTATTTGCAACTAAAGATAGTAGGAAGAAATTCATTGGTCCTCGCAAAAGAAAACATCCTGACACTGAAGAAATTTTTTTTGGAATTCGTACATGAAAGAAGGAAGAACGGGCAACCTGTGACTAGTGGCAACATAAGAAATAACTTTTTCTTCTTTAACCTACGCCATCTCTTCTGGCAACAGCACGAGCGATAGATTTTGTCCAACGTGCTTACTATGTGACAATACTTATAAATACTATGTTCTGATCGTTTTATGAAGGCCCCATACGACATTTTGTTAAACTATTTCTTTTACGATTTAAGTTTCAAATTTGGTGCGCATTACATTTAATGGTGGCGCTCTTAAAAGTTGGCTTACTATAATTGGGAAGCCTTTGGTTCCCTGTCAGCGTATATTTTGAAATAATTCTCAATTCTGTGTTATTAAGGTCCCCATTGCTAATGAACGTTCACCAATCCTTCGGCTCAGATTTGAAGGATCACTTGCAAGGAAAAAGTTCTGTAAGAAATGATGAGGTGGTTAAGTTTGCGAATGAACAGTTTTGGAAATGTTGAAGTGCTCCAGCATCGTTTATAAAGACGCGTTGAGCGGAAGACCATTGAAAAACTTTGTACGAAATTTCTTCATTAATAGAAGATGCTTTTGTCGCCTTGTGTGGTGATCTTTACACGTTCGAAAAAGAAAAAAAATCGTCACATAGAATCTGCATAAACTAAGCGAATTCCTCACCTAGTAGAGTAACTAAAAATTATATAAAATCCAAATTATGGTCTTGTTAATTAATGAAATAAAACACTCTATGGCATTATTGCGTGGTATTAGTGGAACAAAAAATAGAGTTCTTGCGATCTATAAGTATCACAAGAAATATCATTTTAGGTTGTTTATTATTATTATTATTATTATTATTATTATTATTACTATTGTTATTATTACTATTATTGAGATTAAGCCACAAAAACTAATGGTTTCTATTAATTAAATGAAATATAAGACCACTGATAATCAAAGCTATACTGTGTGAGTATTTTTAAACATTTTTAAATGCAATCATGTTTATGAACTGAGCCCTTGGTATCATCTTTACATTCACTGAAATAAAGAAAAATGACAAAGTCTTGTTACATTCTCATATTTAAGAAGATATTCTCATGTGTCACAAAACAAAAGCATGTTACTATTTAAAAACAATTACAATGTACTAAGCAAATATACACAATCAAAAGTTTATTCGAATTTCATTGTATATGAAATATAATTGAATTGCTATTGTAGTAAAAACATATAATTCAAAGGTGTTCTGAAGACTATGACAGAGCGCTCTTACGTAAAAATTAAATTTTAAACACATATTTCACATTTTCTATTTGCACGATGATCCTTCTGTTAAATATAAAATACGTTCATCGTTATAAATACAGTTTATATTCTAAATTTATCATTTTATTTAAAAAAAACTGTAGAGAAATTTAAATGCAAAGGTGTTTTTTAAATTTCCGATTTAAAGTATGCCACTTACTCCTAATGGTCTAATTTCCCTAAATTCAGAAACTAACTTTTCTTGTTTTATTTAAATGATATATACCGAAATTTGTTGTGAAGAAACAAATATTGATGCCACTAGAGCGATTTTGAAATTTTGGGTTTCAGGTAAACTCCCAATCCTAATGACCCCAATTTACATGCTTCCCAGCATCTATTTTTCTTATTTTATATAAATAGTATATATTGAGTTTCTTTGTGAAAAAGGAAAAATATTGGTGCCACTAGAGTAATTATTAAATGTTGGGTTTCCTCATTCTTAATAGTTCGATTTCACTGATTTTCAGAAAATATTTTTCTTGTTTTATTTCAATAGCTCATATTGAGTTTCCTTTAAAAAAATTAAAAATTTCTGCCACTAGAGCGATTTTCAAAAATTTAAAAAAGTTTCGCTTTTGGTTAACATCCACCCCCAATGGTCCAATTTTTTGCTGGTTAACGAACCCGACGAACCGTTTTTAATTAATGGTTAATTACCCGGTTTCGTTGAGAAAAAAATGCGAGTGCTAGAGCGTTAACGGATACACACATATAATATTTTTATTCTTATTTTCGTTGCCTAGTAGATGGTATCGATGGACATTTGAAGAAACTTTTCACGAATCTTTTTATAGGTCAACCGCAATTGCTACTTTCCTTCGGAATTCGCTAAAAGGTTTTCAGCTTATTTTCTTTTTCATTGTTTGACTTTCGTTTAATAATCCAATATCTCAGTTACTCATATTAAAATAATCTTCAACTTTTATAACTTACTAAGTGACTTGTATAAAAATATTTCCTCATCACACAGTATCATCACCCTGGAGCCAAAGGTATACGAGATATTGGGTCACACATTTTAATGAGAATATTTTTTGTGTGTATGAAACACCTTCTCTCTGGCAAGGCGCACGTGATACAGTATGAAAAATCCGATTTCCTGGACTTCAGGCATTATTATCAGGATAGTTCGATAAGTAACTTCGCATACTAATAGAGGTCAGCAGCATATGCAGTTACATAGTTTGCTTTCTATTGTATCATAATCTGTGGTACAAGACATTCTGTTTTTATTTAATTTTTTGTTACTTGTTTAAACACAAACGTTTCGAGCGACAATGAAAAGTGGATAGGAAATGAATTCTTGATGAGATTAAATTCTTTTTCTTGGGAGAAAAACAGCATGGGAAATTCATAAGAGGATTTGTGTGACGCGTGCCCTTCCTATAAAACCGTTCCACTTTGGATAAATGAGTTCAAGCGTGGCAGAACAAACATCAAAGACGTACTATTTCCTAGAGCTCCAAAATCAGCTGAGGCCAGAAATCATCGATAAAATGCATGATATTATTTTGACTGATAAACGAATGAAAGGGCGCGAGTTAGCAGAGGCCACGGGCATCTCAACTGAGTGGGTGCACTTTATTTTTGAGGGCCAGCCGGAAATACCCACCGTCCTAGACAATTCGGATTGTTTAAAAAATCACTATGATCAAAACATATTCTGAAATTGAGCATAGAAATTATTCAGCCAAAATTTAACAATTAATTGGCTTGACAGAACCCTACCATGATTCGCAATTGATATATTTTTTCTTTGAATGTTTTGCACAGAGCAAACACTGTAGTAAATTGTTCCGATACAAACTTATTTATGTAGTGTTCACATTTTATTGAAAACTGGAGGGAAACTGCGAAAGCAGCAGTGAAAAAAAGGTTCCGTTATTTAATCGCGCTGAAACAAAGTCGGGCTGTTGTACTATGAATTAGTTCTTTGATTTGTACTGTAATCATTGATTGTAATCATGTAATTATAAGCATAATTATAATTCAGAGCTTTCTGTTGCCTCTCTTACAAAGGAAGCTGCCCATCCACTTATTCAAATATAAATGCATTCCAAAAAGAGGCATAATTTGTACAGAAACATGGATTTGTATTAGTATAATTAATAGGTGATTTTTAAGTCCGAAAAAAATGCCATAAAATTGACACTGAAATTTAACTAGCATAATTGTTGACTAGTATTGATCTTGTAACGGTCTGTGACAAAGACGATGCGAAATGCACATCAAATAGGCTCTTGAGTAGATTACGTTATATCAGTCATAAAAGTGCAAAAAAACCATGAAGCATTTAATTTGCATAAATGGAGACCGCGCAGATCAGAGCTGATGAAGTTCATGGCGAGTTTAAACCTGGCCTTAAATGTTCCAAAAGAAAGAAACCTAATTAACTATGACGGATATCATTTTAATAGTGTTTTACTACTGTTGCATCACAGGCGGTGGACACTGATATGAAATGATAAATTAGTAAGATTTTTTTTTTAAAGGAAGGAAATCTTCTGATGTAAGTTTAGCGTACTTCCCCTCAATTGTCATTTATGGGGACCCATAGAAAAAAATCTCAGTCAGGGACTGTCTTTGTGTTCACCTCTCGAGGCTGCTACTCCTGTGCGTGCCATTTAAGAGATACTATGATGTCATCAAACTAGATGGTTCTATGCCAGTTTAGACCACGAAAGAAAGGTCACGGGGCTACTATACGAATGAAAGGAAGAAGAGAGACAAGGATTTGAGAGAAAGCAACTGATGAGTCTGTGCAAATTTTAAAATGCCAGTTAGTTTTTTCAAATGAAACTCGACTCTTTGGGGGGAGGGTACAGATTTCATGTACAGTAGTAGCTAGACCTAACACCTGTACAGGATCCTGCACTTATCTTTAGCACGTTACGGACAATAAATTGGAACAAATCTGTATGTCATCGATTTGTTATGCACATTTACATTGATTTGTACGAGGTGATCCAATGGGGTATAACGGTTTTCAGAACGCTGCCCTCTCAAGTGATTTTGCATTGCAGTTATGGTATTGAATGCTATGTAACTATGCAATTTATTCTGTCCTTTAAGTAAACAACAAAGCGGGTAATTGGTCGGTTGAAAAACTGTGTTCGCATTACGAGATTTATTGAATCTAAGTTAATCTTGTACGTACAGAGATTAGTGACACTATTCTGCAATGGGTGTTAAATTCTATGCCGTTTTCGTTAAAAGTTCTTTGGTAGTGCGCGCAGAGTACATAAGCCTGCAAACGTTGCAAGAGTAACATCAGCCATGGTTAAGAAGTTCAACCCTCTCTGCTAGGCGTCATTCAATTTTTTTGGAATCTGTCATGAACAAGCGTTCACTGTATCCTTCACAGTGACCTAAAATTCCATCCATACAAAATTCAAATTGTGCATCGACTTAAAGGCAATGGTAAATCTGGTCGATTGGCATTTTGTAGGCAGTTCCTTGCACTTGTTCAGATATTCCAAACAAACTGATTATGTCAGATGACTCATTTTCGTTTGTCTTGGCTGGTAAATAAACAGAAATTTCGTTACCGGGATGACAATCAAACCATGGAAGTGTATGAACAGCCATTGCAATCATAGAAAGTAACAGTGTGGTGTGTCGTTTCTGCCACTGGAATCATCGGTCCATACTTTTTTGTAGGAGACCGTACTGTGGCCGTCGACGCTAATAACACTGAACTTTCAGATGGATGATAATGGTGAAACTGAGTTTTGGTTCCAGCAGGATGGCGCCACAACTCATAGCGCTCATGAAACATTGAACTTTGCGGATCCTCTTTACTGGACGTGTATTTCTCGATTTACTGATGTTGCTTGGCAGCACAATCTCCAGAACGGCAGCAGAATATTATTATGGTTATAGTTGTAAAAATTAAAGTGCATTGCGACAGGTCATGGGTCATCACGCAGTTATGACCGCCACGGGTGGCCGAGGTCGTTAAGGCACGGACTCGTGAGCGGGAGGTCTGCGGTTCGAATCCCGCCAGGACCGTCCTCCCTGACTGGGGTTTTTTCCAGGTTTTCCTCAGTCTTCATAACTGGCAAATGCCGGGGAGGTACCTAAACTTAGGCCTGGAACGCTTCCTTCCTTAAAAAAAAAAAAATATCCTTTCCCAATTTATCATTTCATTTCATGTATCATCAGTGTCCACCGCCTGTGGTGCCTCAGTAGTGAAAACGGGCGTTAAACACTACTCAAAAAAAAAAAAAAAAAAAAAAAAATCACGCAGTTAAAAGAAAAATTAACTCGAGAAATCAGGGACACTGAGGGAATTATGGTGAAACTCCAGAGCCGATTACACGAATGTGTTCGTTTTCATGGAGCGCACTTATTTTTTTTTTACTTTATAAATAATAAGTTCAGATTAATAAATTGCATTGTCTACTTGTTCCTTGAAAAAGTGTTTTTATTTAATTCTATACCAACATCCCACAGAGGGTTCTGAAAACCGACATATTCCATTGGGTCACTCTATATTTTCCAGTCAATTATGTTCTACAATACTCAGATATTATTTTACTTTCTTCCTTCAGTTGCATCATGTTAAATTTTCTTCTATCTTTGTCTGGAGCCCCAATTCCTCTAAAGAGAATTACGACCATTTTGAGGGACTCTTGAGAGCAGGCAAACTTCGCACGTCCGTCAGATTTGGATTTTATTAGCGTCAGAGATTATGCGACATCAGGAGACGTCGTGATTTTCTCTTCGCCATCCCCTCCCCCAGCATCCTGGATAACTGCTCAGCTGACGTTTCCCCCACACTATCGTTCCCCTGGACTGCTTTAACGAAGGAGAGCATCGCCTTCTATCCTCTTTCCACTGCACATTACGGCTCAGGGAACAGCGAATGGAAACTCTTGCTCTTTAGTTAAAACTAGCAGACCAGTAGCGAAGTTTCAAGATTGCGCATGTTTATGGTAACCAATTATTTGTTTGCGTAATCACAGAACGGATTGGTGGACACTAATTATGCAAAATATGCAGGGGAAAATGCACTTAAAAAGTTGCAAAGTAAACTCTAATATAGGTATTTAAATTTAAATAAAGAAGGTATTTATTTATGCAATGAAAAGTATACAATATACATATCTAGAAAAAAATCTCGTCTGTACTTATTATCCCCATTGAATATAATACATTGTGAAATATATAACTTAAAACTTGCTAATCCCTGTCACTAAAAACGTTATTAATATAAAAACTGGAATGTTTACATAACTTCACAGAACCAAGCGGCTCAGGCAAAAAACACATTCGGAAGGTCCCGGGTTAAATTCTCGTTTATCGATAATCGAAAACTTGAGCTTTTTCGTTTCCCCTCTCCCATTTCACATCATTTCATTTCAGTAGTTCTGTTACAGAGTCGAAAGTACCAGGGTGAGTGGGCTGGTGCGGTGTAATGGTAGCTTGCGCTGTGGAAAGGTTTCCGCCCAAGCGTCTGGAATACTTCGCACTATTTAGGGCAGCTCCAACGGCACCAAGTTCTTTATGTTAGGATCCCCATTTGCGTCCGCGCAGTCACCGCACGTGAATTCTGGCTGCCGGGGTCTTCTTCGCATCCTCCCATACACAAAGGGCCAGTCGTGCGCTAGGCTCAAGTATCGAAACTATCCTCCACAGCCCTAAACGATACATACATTCTTTCATATTTCGCAGACGTTGATCCTATAAGCTCAAAATCACGAACCAGTTCATTTTAACATTTTTTAAATTAAGAAAGATGTACAGTGTTTAAAATGCTGACATTAATGTACTCCTTTGTTTAGTTACTGCCTATTAGTTAAAATATTATATTAAAGACCACCTTTTATAGGTTAATTTAGAATTTCAGAATTATAAAAATAAGGTCTTGTACCTAACAAAGTTCTTCGTACTTATATTTTCATATTTTAATGGAGATTATTCTTTAAAAATATCAATCTCAAATCATTCTCCTACATTTTGCCAAAACTTTTTCGGTCTCAGTTCAATTTCTTAATTTCAACATTAGAAGTAATCATTGCGTAACAAAGTCATAATGACATTCCTAAACTTGGTACATTCCATCTTAAGTTATGCAAGCGTTTAAAATATTGGCCTCATATTTTTTAAAGTCAAATATTTTTTTTTAATATATGAAGCATTAGGAGGTAACGATTTTTGAAAATATAAAAGCCCTGTTCACAGTATATTTTGTTATAAAAAGTGTTAAAATATTTAGCATTTTAAGAAAAATTGTATCTTTGAAAATAAATATAACTATGCACTGCAGAAACACAAACTGAAATTATACATTACTTTCTTTACTGAGTTTTCTTAATTTGTTGAATACGTAAACATGAAAACTTTACCTCAGGCTCACTATTGTCCAGACCTTAACTTATTTTGCAGCTTTAAAGGAACCTCTGACCAGCTACTTTTTTTTCCTTTTCAACATTTATATAAGGCGTTCGAAACTGAATTATGGTAGGAAATTCGTAATCGAATCAAGACTATTTCGGGTAGAGTACCTCTCCTATCCAAAAGTAATTTAATCTCTGTAAATGCCCCTGAAGTTTATCTGTGAGATTTTGTATTATTGTGCTTTATAGATATTTATGCATCGTTGATTTTGATATTTATCATTAAAAATAGTCACATTTATATTAAGTTTATCAAAAAGATTTATACGAGGGTAAGTCATTAAATAAGTTACAAACAGGGCTTAAACAATAAGAATACTGATTTCAAAAATACCAATATTCTCTACATAATCTCCCTGTATATTGATCCACTTGTTCTGTCATTTCACAAGCCCCTGACATCCAGCTGCAGAAAATTCTTTAGGCTTCTGTAGGAACCCATTCTACATCTTCATCGTCGAGGAAGATGTTCATCTGAAAGTAATGTTTAAGAGCGCCAAACAAATTACAGACGCTTGGAACTGGGTGAGGAGTTATGGTCGCTTCCGTTGAATGGCCTTAGGAAGTTTCCTGAGGATGTCACAGTAGAAGTCGATATTTATGGTTTGTACTGGCATTGGAATGCGGTGAGCAGTGTTCTTTGATGATCTCAGAAGATTTTGAGCATCACTTTCCCGAGAGATGGTGTCACAATAAAATGTTTTTCGCATGCGGCGCAGGATATTTCCATTAATTTTTCTCGGACTGGTAATGATAAACCCAAGACTCATCACCTGTGACAATTCGGGAAGTCATTGAGATGCTGTAACGCCAGACCCGTTTTTTTGCATTTTGTGTTGTGGGGTGAGCATCGTACACAGATTATGTGTAAGCCATACCCCGTCTATAAACAATAGCAGCGGCTATAGTGTGTATAGTCTTCTGTTTGCTCGCATTACG
Organism: Metallyticus violacea; assembly: GCA_030762175.1. NCBI lineage: Eukaryota > Metazoa > Arthropoda > Insecta > Mantodea > Metallyticidae > Metallyticus > Metallyticus violacea. The sequence continues at coordinate 26,562,865 of CM060845.1, read as the reverse complement.
TCTTAAATCTCTGTTGGCCGGACGATGCGCCATTTGTCAGTTTGACGTAGTTTCTCATCGTAGATGGAAAGTAGGTATTATTAATATTCTTTGATCCCATACGTTTTGTCCACAAAAGTCGCACAACAGAGCTCTGCTCGAGGGTTGTCACCCACTCAGAGGCGTCGCCATGTTGCAATTGCTGTTTCGCTATTGTAAACATCGATTGTCTTGTGTCGAATGTCACCGAATTAATACTGTCATCTAGTGGCAACAGTCTCATTCAAATATATATATATATATATATATATATATATATATATATATATATATTATCCCACATCAATTTATAACACACTTAATGACTTAACCCTCGTAAAAAGCTATTGGTAAGGAAACAAGTTTGAAATAAATTAACGTACCAGTTTATTATTGTAAACACTGCAAAAAACTGGTATATGGTGTAAAAATTAATGATAAATTTGTATCCAATTTCAGGTTAATCTTCATGGGAGTATTTTGGACAAGACATCGTCGTGTGAATCACAGAGTCAAGACGTCGAAATTCTCCTCAGAAAGTCCAAGACACTCATCGATAGGTAAGTTTCTTCCTCCTTAGCCATGAATTTATAGGGTATTGTTAAGGCGACAACCCTTATCGGCGAGCCCGGAAACTTATGGACCTACCCTCGAAACACACCCACTTCCAACTTCTACTCTTAGACCCCCTAAAACAATGCTCCTGCTCGCATCCTGGCCAGTCCTTCCCTACCAAATTTATCATTACAATCCACATATTTCTTTCTTTCCCACTCCTTTTTAATTATTCTATACAGTTTAAGGAACTGTTATGTCTAACACTAGCCCAAATCCCTTGTCTCCCTAATCTATATCTTCAATTCTTGGCCTTACTTCCTTCCAAAACCCTTGTCCACTTTTATCTCCAAACTCCCCAAACTATAAGGGGTTTTCTTCAGGAAATAGATAAATACAATAATGAATGGAATTTAAATGTAAATCAAGAGAAAACACAAACTATTAGTATTTAAGAAAGGAGCAAAATTGAGTAAACATGAAAAGTGGAAGAAGGATAGTATAAACTATAACACAGTAACAGAATGTATGTGTTTAGGAGTTCAAATTGAGGGGGGGGGAATGGGGGAAGGTAAATAAATTAACTTTGGCTAAAGGAAAAGGAGCCTTGGCAGCTGTTAAAGGTTGTTAATAAAATATCTAATACTAATGTTAAATGGCCAGAAAAATTATTATATTGGGCTTGAACTCATAATGGTATATGGCATAGACATAAGGGGATTGGATGGAGGAAAGGAAATCATAGATTTTGTATACAGGAAGGATGTGTTGTACACAATTTTAGATCTACGAAGGGCATCGACTAAGGAAGCAGCCCAAATTGAGTACAAGAAGAACCTGACAGTAATACTAATTCAAGCAGTGGTACAGTGAAGAATATTAGTGACGAACTTGAAGAGTTGATATTTCCACTGAAATGGAGAATGGAAGTAATAACGCACAGCACAATGTAAATAATTATTTTTCTGATAGTACTAGTTTCCTACTGATTGTGCTAATTTTTCTGATAGATATTTTAAATGGCCACACAAAAGCATGAGTATTGCAAACACCAAGGTCCATTTCGGAAAGAGGAACAGTTTCAGAAAGAGTTAGTATTTCTCTGTCACGGATTCATCTTCCATTTCATTTTTCACCATCATACTATCTCCATATGCATTTTCCTATATCTGTAATGTATTCGAGTCGACCCTGACGTTGGACTGACCACCCATCCAAGGAGTCCCTTAGAATGTATTTTAAGTACGCTGTATGTCTAGAGATAATTAGCTCCCCAACTCAGAGCGATTTATATACTTCAGCCCTTTGTTCACGAGCTTCCTTTTGGTGAGGGATTAGTGGAGAGAAATATTGAGTTACCAACAAGTTTCCAGATGGAACACCCCTATATAGGGGTAACGCCTCTTCAAGGATTTCGAGACCTTCAGGAGAGTAATCCTTAAGTTTAGCCCTGTCGTTGAATCAGTATCGCCTCCTTTCACGAATGGCAGCAGAGAGTAGCGAAGAAAACCGAGCCCAGCTACAGTCAACTAAAGGCAGATAATTACGATGTTCATGCCAGCCTGGTGTCTCAGTTGGTTAAGAGGATAACTCATGGGTTGCAATTTTATTTTTATTTCATGTACGTTACAATTTAGGTTAGGTTAACTTAATTTTAAAAAAAGTAGCTTAACTTTAAATTTTTTGCTATTAATGCATAGGTTGCAAATTTTGGTTTGGTTCATTTTGGTTTGCTTAAGTTCAATAAAGCCCACAAAATGTACTGTTAAAAGCGTATGCCCTTTCCCTTATTAATTATTTCCTGTACTTTTACATTGCTACATTAGTTTCCCATTTAATTTTAATGTATACTGAATGCGATTGACTATTAATATATTTCTTACACGTTACTTTTGGCGTATGATTTCTTGTTTCTGTACCCTACCATTGTTCTAATTGTTGAAGTCACATTACACTTTTCCGCATCTGTGCAATCATTCCTCGGTTTTCTCCACTGCCGTTCGTGAAAGGAGGCCTGACTGGTGCAAGACTCAGTGTTAAACGTAACGACAAGTTTCAGAAGGACGCTACTTCATATCTGACGCTGAAGCAGAAACCTTTTAAAAGCGCAAGTCACCGTCACTTCGCACCAGCTCACTTTATCTTGGCTCTTTCGACCCTATACTGCGCCAATAGAAAGTAAATAAATGAAATGGAATCGGGGAAAATGCTTGGAGAGGGAAAATGCATCTCAGTATTAACTTAAATAAATAAAGGAATCGACGAAATAAACCACGGTCATGGTTGCTGAACTTCCCCAACTGTCCCAGGGTCTAATACCAGAGGGGGTATACAATTTTTTTATTAGTGTTTAACGCCCGTTTTTACTACTGAGCACCACAGGCGGTGGGGTACACAATGAAAGAATGATAAAAAGATTCTTCTATATTGTGATTGCTTTAGTTTCATGTTGCAAGTTTTATATCAGGAGAGCGTATTCTTCGTTTTCATCTGAATCTCCTTTTATTGTCATGGGGCACAAGAAAGCTACAAATATGACTGTTAAAATTAAAATAGCTTTTCCTCACAGTTTCCTGTGCACATAAAATATAGTAGACAGTCCCGACTTTTAAGAAACGTTATCATCTTCCCAGCATGTCTTATTGTTTTTATATTTATTTTGGAAATAATAGATAAGAAATTCAGTTTACTTCAGACATTTGAATAAGTTATTGAATGTTGCTGTACAACGCTTATCTTTTAACATCTTCTCCTTTTCATTGAGCCTCTTTTTGCAGAAGCGTTCTTTGTATTATATTTGTTACGTTTATTTCTAAATAAACCATGGGAGGAGGTTACACAGATTGGAAGAAAGAAATGCGAAGATTAAAATCTATAAATATTAACAACAGCGTCCGTTACCATTGCTGTCGTCCTAAAGGTCAAATTATGTTTCCAGCCGTTCCGACGATGATTCGAAACAATAGCGGGAGAAACCTGTAGGAAGTACAATAGTGTATCTTTCTCCAAGACCTTTGCGAAGAGAGGATGGTGAGAGAGGGAATATAAAAGGTCTCTTCTTGTTCCATTGCTGTATAGCCTGGAGGCTTGTTAAGGCAAATGTTGCATATTATGTCTGGAAATGAAATGAGAGACAACTCCATTCGGCAGTGGTTAAGAGAAAACAACTAAAAACTAAATTAAGTCTTCATTTTAATTCATTAACACAGGCTCCTCTTTTCCAAATTTGAAATTAATGTTTAAAACATTTAACAAAAATATTTTATCATACTTGAACATTAAAGTCATCATTTTGTTCAGAGACTTCTCTTTTCAGGTATGGAGTTATTTAACGCGCTATAAATCTACTACACGTTACCCGCTGTCTATGCGCTTGACAAGTGTTTTATTTGAACCCGAGAAACTTCCATCCAGAGGTTGGCGCAGTACTCCTAGACCGCCAAGGTTGACTTATCTCCAAGAGGGGACACGAAACCATTGAGTATTTGTGCCACAGACTTATTAGTTAATAACCTGTTAGGGTGAATTTATGTTAAATCAACTTTTTCACGCATGCTCTATGATTGGCTAAGGTTTTTAGAATCAAAAGTTAGAATGGGAAAATCCTAAATTGCGGTTAGGACTCGATCACCCATATGCCGTGTTTACACGAATCTAGTCTGCACTATTTTTATCCAAAATTTTGATGTGCGTTACAGTCGATGACGTATTAAATTTGAGTACAAGTCCGTTCCGTAGTTCGCCGGCAAATTCATTCGAATCATCGTTTATTGCTGCAATTCTGTACGTCGTTATATTTATTGTTGGCATATTATTGCATAGAGCGTTTGAATAGTAAGTAGTCGTGAAATAGAGCAGAAACATCTTATGATGCTACTTTGGTGCCTTACGTAATTCTTTATGCTGAAAAAAAATGGTAACAGAAAGGCAGGAAGAGAGTTCAATGAACCTGAGAGCAACTTATATATCGACTGGATAACGGCTAGTGACCTAAGGTTGGGATAGCATCCCTCATTAAACAATTGGTTAATTATTGTAGTTACATGTTAATATGTTGATTTGGTTTATTTGCGGACGCTCTTTAACATCTCAGGTCATCAGCGTCCCGTTCAAATCAGGGCGTGAAACGGCTGACAAATTTTGTTCATAGGCCTCTTTTTTCAGGTTTGAGGTTCTTTATCGTGTCGTAAATGTACGACATGGGACCCACGGCTTTACTTCCCTTCCGAAGGAAGCTACATTTAAGAATTTTACGCCCGAAGATGCATGTAACATGAGGGACATGTCAAAAGTAGGATACAAGACGCTTATCTTTGATAAGATCGAGCCAGGACTGATTGAAATTTTAACGGAATATTTATTTTGATTCAATTGGTAGCTCTGTGTCAGAAGGCACCACTTAGCATTATTAGCTTGGTGGCAAACGACGAGGAGTCAACTGGAGCAGCTGATAAAACAGGAGAATTATGCCTTTCGATTCCTGAGTGCGAAAAGCGCGTCTCTAGCTGAAGTCGGTTTATTTAAGTTTTGGAGAAATGTTGATGAGTGTGCTAAAGATACACAATTACTAACAAAACTTAACTTTACATGGACCGGCATTCCCAAGACAATAGAGCGAATGGTTTTCTCTGAAAGAACGTCTTGAAGAGGACAAATTTCAAAGGGATAAAGATGTCAAATCATCGAAAATTGCCATTCAATAATATTTGAAAAAAACAGAAGTAATGGTAAAAATAACAGGATATTTTAATCTGGCTGGAAACGGAGCATATCCAGCAATGAAGCGCACACCATATTTTACCAGAGGGCATCGTAAAAATATTCTCAGACCAAAATAAAACTTTTATTAAAGATACTTTATACAATGATTACAATTCGAGGGTAGGTCCATAATTTTCCATCCTTGCCGATAATATTTATCGCCTTCACAAAACCCTTATCTGGTGTCATACCTTATCTGTTAAGTAAATAATTGCAGCTGTAACTTCCGCGCCGCTCTGTTCAGTTGTTCATATATAGTTGCATAAAGAAAGCTATATGTAGAAGATTGTGACATGTTCAAAATGGAGTGTCGAGCTGGTATTAAGTTCTTCACAAAAAAAATACTTACTCCTAATGAAATTAAACAGCGGCTGGACGTTGTATATGGAGAAGCATCCCCCTCATATTCTACCGTAAAAGAAGGGGCCAAACCTTTTCGAATGGGTCGAGAAAGCATAGAAGATGAAGAGCATGCAGGTCGGCCCTTGGAGGTGCTCACTCCTGAAAACATCGCTCTTGTGGAAAAAAACTGTGAAAGACCAGCGGCTCAAAGTTACAGAAATAGCATCAAGGTTGCACCTTTCTAAATAACAGCCCTTCGAATTATTCCTGAACATTTAAACATGAATAAGGTTAGTGCAAGTTGGGTGCCTGGACTTCTTTCCTCAGTCCAAAAGCAGCAACGAGTCATCTGTTGTCAGGCACTTTTGGAGCTCTGCCGTGGCAACGAGTGAGAAGCAAGTTCTGCAAATTATTATTACAGGAGATGAAAATGTGTTCCTCTACTACGATCCCCCTGTCCAAAAGAGAATCAAAGGAATGGCGTAAACCAAACAAAGCACCGCCTCTAAAGGCCAAGGTCGCTCAGTCAACCAAGAAGATCATGGTCACAATCTTTTGGGACTGTGAAGAAATACTGTTTATTGACTTCAAGGAGAGGAACACTACAGTAAATGGGGAGTACTATGATGGCCTACTGCACAGACTACGTGCTACTATCAAAGAGAAAAAATGAAAGTTGGGTGGTGGTGTGCGCCTTTTCACGACTACACGCTTGTGCAAAGGAAGGAAGCTGTGAAGAAATGTGGCTTCAAGGAGATCGGGATCCACCCTACAGCCCAGATCTAGCTCCCAGTGACTATTTGCTCTTCTCAAACTCAAGTAAGACCTTTGAGGACGGAAATTTAAGTGTGACGAAGAAGGAATGGATACTGGTTATGGCTTCTGACTATATGGGGGGAGTGTTTGAAATATGAATTCAAAGATATGAGAAGTGTATTGCAATAAAGGGTAACTCTGTTGAAAAGTGTAATATAGTTTTTGTTTTTATCATACCTAGATAATCGTTAGGCCGGAAAACTTATAGACCTACCCTCGAATGTGTACAACAGTTGTTTCAGTGATATGCAGATTGTTTAAAAAAAAAATAATTACATATTGACCTGCAAATTTATATACGCATATCTTCAACAATGCAAAAAAGCATAGAAACCTTCGCGATGTTAATTTACTCACATTATTGCAAATCACGCGACTTTCGAGACCCTACTGCCGAGATGCGGCAGAGATGCAGATCCGTTAGAAGTGGGTGGAGGTTGAAGTGTTGGGAGAGTTGTTTGTTGACCAGCAACGGATTCCAAGCCTTGCTTATTTGAAAACCTCGGTCTTTGTTTATATTATCTGGATATGCTCTGTTTCTAACCAGATTAAAATATCCTGTTATTTTTACCATTACTTCTGTTTTTCCAAATATTATTCGATGGAATTTTCATTGTTCTACAATCGCAGTTATGTTTGATTTATTAAGACATAAATGTCGCTCTTATTCTATGAACCAGTTTTAAGGGGAGTAAGCCTGCTCATGCTAATTTTGCATTTTTAGATGCCTTTTCTCAAAACTGGATTGAGATATCAACTTCAAAATTTTACCACTTGTAATTTCTACCTTCATTTACAATAATAAAAAGCAACTTTCTGAAAGTTCAGTTTGTTGCCAAGGTATAATTTTATAACAATATATATATTTAAACAAAATTTAAATGAAATTGCTGTGTTTTGAAACGTGTATGAGTTATAAAGTCCCTAACTATTTATTTCTAGCTATTTGTCATTTGAACATTTCATTATCTTTAATAATGTGAAAGGAATATGCACGAGAAGATATAACAATGTCGAACTGAGAAAAACGTCATTTAAGTTTACAATTGAACTCTCTCTTTGTTTAACACTGAAGCTATTTAGTATGGCAACCACGTTGGAACCGAAATTTTGAAGCGATTTGGTATTGGTGTTGTTATTGTCGTTGCCCCATGTTGGGCGTCAAATTTTGAAGTTGTTTTGTAGATTGATTACAGGTTGCTTCCATGTAGCTGCCCACACCATTGATCAACACTTTCTCAGGGTGAATTCGATTATTTCGTTAACTCGTACTCAACGGATCTGGGAGAGGAATTCAATGGTGTAAGTGAGCACGCGATGCAACGTAATATCTATTGTGTTTTATTATGTCTGAAATCGTTCACGTATCTGGTGTTTTGCTAAAGATAGAATTAACTAAGTCGATACCAACTTATTCGCCGCTTGTGAAAGTTATAGATGAGTGCTGCGCCGCGTGAAACTGAAAGTCGAATTTATAATGAATACCACGAACTGCGTGTATCTTGCCGCTTGTAGATCTTATAATTGCGTCTCGCGGCGTGCAGAACTTGAAAGCGAGCAATGAGCAAAAGCAAACAGAATGCCCCAGCGAAGCGATTGCCTCTTACATATCTAATTCAAATAAAAAGCGTTTGCTAGGAGACGCCAAAAGGCATGCGCAAGACTCCCATTTTTTTCTTTACAAATTTGAAACACACATATATTATTAGCTGGTTAAAGTTCACCTGCCGTACTACCATTCATTGTTATTTGAAAGTTTAAAACTTTTGTCGACATTAGCCAGTTTAAAAGGCTAGCTGTACAATCACCAGTTGGAGTCAGAATTCTTTAATGAATTTAAAAGTACTTGAGTTTATTAATCCTTCAGTAGCTGTCCTTTTAAAAAAGACGAGTCCGTAATGATTTGAGTTTCTTCACATTTATTGAGGTAAGCTAGTAGTGGTGGTGATAGTAGTATATTTATTTACAAAATATATATGTTACAAATCTAACTCATCCATGTCGCACATGTTCTGAGACCGTGCGTGCTTTTCGAATACATGAAATTGCACAAACCAAAATATAACTCTAAAGAGATAATCATATACATATAATTACAATGAAATAAATCAATGGAAAAAGAAAAAAAAAGTATAATCGAAAAAGTATAAAATCAACAGAAAAGAAAGTTTGCACTCCCTCACACACACACACACACACACACACACACACACACAAATATATATATATATATATATATATATATATATATATATATACAAAAATTTACCTCCCTCCTCTTTCTTATCTGTAAACAAAGTCCAGCACTATCCTTTCCTCTCGTTAGGTATCTTTTTCCCCATTCTTCCGTCCCCTTGCAGTACGCCAGCATATGTTCCCATGATTCTTTTCCCGCACATAAAGGACAGATTCTCTTACCTTCTCTGTCTGTTACTTTACTCATCCCAGAAAACATTCTTTTGTCCAGGCTGGACCCGGGGACGTATTCTGGTGATGGATATTCCTCATCGTCGCTTGAGAAGGATGCCCAGCAGGTGCCGCTCATCTTCACGAACGCATTGCACGTGGCGGTGGAACATGGCGCCGTGGACGTGGTGCGGCTGTTGCTCAAGTACGGCCTGGAACCCAACCAGGGCGGGCGTCTTGCCGCACCGGAGTTCAACAGTCGCAACGCTTCTTCCTTTTTTAGCGACGGTCCCACCACCGAGCGAGCCAAGACTCCAGCTTCCGGTAAGTTGCATTGCTCCCTTTTGTTAGTGAGCTGTCAGAAACTGGCGGATTGCTTATCACAATGGCACGACTTTTTATCCGGTGACAAAATTGAAAATGCTTCTTTTATGTGATAAAACACGAAAACGTTGATCAAAATGTCCAAAATATGTAGTTTTTAAATGACAAACATTAAAAACATTAATGAATTCAGTGTTAAGTAGAGAAATTTTTTTGTTGTAATTGAAATTTATTGACATAGTAATATACTCCATTAAAAATACAGTCTTTATAAGGTCATTACAAAATAAAATATACAAATAAAATAATACTAATCTTACTTATCTTCTCTAGATATTTTCTTTCTAGAGTTGCTTCTTTACATTCTGTTCCCAATACACACAACTCCAGGTTATCATCACATTTATTGCTGTATTATCCTATCCTTGTTTATACTTATCTAACGTATTGTATTTCTAAGATTATGTTTTCCTCTGTTTACCTCTTAATTATTCTTATCCTTTTCTCTCTAACTTTGCCCAAATAGTTTCGTACATTTTTATATTCTTCTCTCCTTTTACAGATAAAATATTTCTAATTAATATTTCCCCTCTAAATTCTTCCATTTTGTTGACAAGTATGTTTTCTGTATAACTTTGGTTGCTTGCAGTATAATAAAAAAGGAATATCTATATATTTTTCTCTACACATTGGACTATTTTCTACATCTTTATCACATCTTAACCGTTTTAAATTCATAACTCCAGTTCTAGACATGCAAACCCTTCTCGACCTGCTTTATCACATATTTCTGTATATTTGTTTCTACCCCATATATTTTTATTTCCCTATAAAGTCTCAATTAACTTTTTTCTTTTATACCACTAAATAGTTATTGTCTTTCAATGTCCTCCAATCCTAGGTTTATTTCTTCCCAAAATGGTGTGTTTTGATATTCCCTATTTATCCACAAGTTTCCCATATCTACCTGCTCCAAATTGCCTGCACTTTGAGACCCCACGATTCTTTCCACTTACACTACTCCTGGATACTGAAACATAAAATAGTATCACTCTCTTCCAATGTGGTAATTCTGTATATGTATTTCATATTTCTTATAATAATTTTGACCTTGAAATGCCTATCTAATTCTAACTGCGCTACACTATTTGGCAATGCTTTCGGTAAACCTAAGATATGTTTACAAGAACTTGTATTTACGAGTATTTTATGAACATCTTTTCATGCATGCTCTATGCCCCATGTAACATTTGCTTCTACTTAGAGTGTGTTTATTCTTTCAGGTCTTATATCTGGCATTAATCTTAAACGTGCTCTTATAACACTCGTAGCGACTTTTCCTTTTACTGTTGTCACATTTTTCTGTTCATTCCAACTTCCATTCGTCTCGTCGCTAGATAAATAAATTTCCTTACCATCTCTATTTCTATCCCATTTATCTGCCATTTCTCACCTTTTTTCTTTTTATAGCCTCTTTTAAAAATCGTGTTTTTTTATTTTTTTAAATTTATTTTCAATCCCCATTCATTACAAAAAGTATTCACTACCTCAATTGCCCTTCCTAATCCTCCACTAGATGCAATCACTAAATCATCTGCATAAAGTAACCCTGGTATTTATTTCTTATTTATTACTGGTAAATGTACCCTTTCTGTTTGAGTCTCGTCCAGAATGTCATCAATATAGAAAGTGGACTAAATTTACAGCCCTTGCTTACTCCTGTTTGGCCTGCACATATAATCCGTTGCTTTATTACCTAAAAATTTGACACAAAGTAGCTTTTCAATTTTAAATATATTTGTTAAAAGATTGTAATTACTTACTTAGATTCATCCTGAACGTCTCGATCATTATAATTCTTTTAACCCTCATGATATTTACGTTCAATTTTTCTATGCGGTTAGCAAAATAATACATTTCTATCTATCGTGAATGTGTTTTATTTATATACTGCTGAAAATGCGACCTGAAAATTGATTTCGCTTTCAGCATTTCTTCAGTACGTATATTTTGATCTAAACATGTATTCTCAACAAAATGTAAATAAATAAATGCGTAGTAACACTGCAGGGGGAAAAAAGAAGAAAAAGTACATACAAAAAAAATTAATGTACTCTGCAGTGTGTTGCTCTCCCCAAATGCTTAGGCGGTGTACCGTCAACTGTTCTCTTTCTGTCTTCATCCCATACACTTGTGTGCATGTACAATGATAGCGTAGTTTATTTTAAAAATGTAAAAAAAAAAAAAAAAAAAGCGAAACAGAGCAAACAGGAGTAAGCAATAAGATTATGTATTTATTAAAACGTTCTAAAATATGCATTTATATATGTTATTATTGAAACCATGTGTTTATAAGATGGTGTATTCATGCTAGTGATTTTTGGTTCGAGGTTTTACTAGATATGAGCATTTATCATCATGCATCAAAAATATTATTTTGCATAATTATTGTAAGTCAGTTTTACATTATATCGGAACCTGCTGAGAGCCAATTACAAAATACAACTTTTTCACATATATAATTACATGATTAATTATAAATGGAATGAACTGCTAAAACCATTCCTCTCCTCGCGACACCCATGCTGATCGCCTCCAGTGATCCACTTCCATTGCCAAAAATCTTTTATTGTGTGTATTTTAAGTGACCAATTTCTACACTAATCAAATAAATCGGTCCATCTCTTTGCGTTAACAAAGGCACAATATTAATAATGAACAGTTGGACTTTATCGACACATTCCTCTGACTAGTCATCTCTTAGTCCCCTCCTAATGGTCCGATTTCCCTGTTTTTCAGAAACTATTTTTCTTATTTTATTTGTATGGTATATACCGAGTTTCGTTATGAAAAAGCAAACATGTTTTTAAATGTTGGTGTTTCATGTATTCTGATTTCGCTGATTTTCCAGAACTATTTTCTTATATATTTCAATTCCATATACCGAGTTTCGTTCAAAAAATAAAACCAAAATTGCCGCTAGAGGGGTTTTTTAATTTTCGCTTCAGATTAACCCTCCCCCATTGGTACAATTTTACTGGTTAACGAATTCAATGAATTATATGTTAATTGATCATTATATGTCGAGAAAAAGCAAAAATCATGTCCACTAGGACGTTAACATACACACACTTACATATGTAAATGTTTTCATGTCATTTTAGGTACCTAGTAACTAAGATCGATGGAGATTTGAAGACCTTTTTCAAACATCTTTTCATGGGGCACAACCGCAGTAGTCACATTCCTTCGTAATTCGCTAAAGTGAATGAAAAAGTTGCCTTTTCTTTAGATACAATGGACATGTGGGAATTGGTAGATGATGCGGACGGACTTTAGCTCAAGGATTTGTAGGAAAAAAAAGTTGGCGAACTGTGAAGACACTTTTTTTTTTTTCAGAGTATAAACCGATTACATTACATTGCAATACTTTTATGCGGTTTGATTGTTTGAATTTAGTTGCATTTCATTGTTAGAAAATATTATATTACTTAAATCAAATACACAGTCCAACAATTTATAATGGTACTGAATTCTTAGTACAAAATAAAAATAAGACAAATGAATGGTACATTTTTTTTTTTTTTTTTCCAAAGTTCGAGGGTAGGTCCATAAGTTTCCGATCTCTCCGACAAGGGTTATCGCCTTATCTGTTAAGTAAATAATTGCAGCTGTACCTTCCGCTCCGCTGTGTTCAGTTGTTCAGATATAGTTGCATAAAGAAGGATATGTGTACAAGATTGTGATATGTTCAAAATGGAGTATCGAGCTGTTATTAAGTTCTTCACAAAAGAAGAACTTACTCCAAATGAAGCTAAACAGTGATTGAACGGTTTTTATGGGGAAGCATCCCCCTAATATTCTAGCATAAAAAAATGGGTCGAGAAAGCATTGAAGACGAAGAGCGTGCAAGTTGGCCCTTGCAGGTGCTCACTCCTGAAAACATTGCACTTGTGGAAGGAGAAATTATGGAAAATCCAAGTTATAGAACTAACAGCAAGTTTGGGCCTTTCTAAAACAACAGCCCTTCGAATTTTATTCATGAACATTTAAACATGAATAAGATAAGTACAAGATGGGTGTCTCGATTTCTTTCCTCAGTCCAAAAGCAGCAACGAGTCATCTGTTGTCAGGCTTTTTTGGAGCTGTGCCGTGGCCACGAGAGTGAAGTTCTGCAAACCATTGTTACAGGAGATGAAACTATGGTCCTTTACTATGATCCCTTGACCAAAAGAAAATCAATGAAGTGGAGTATACCTGGCGATGCACCGCCCCTAAAGGCGAAGGTCACTCAGTCACCAAGATGATCATACCCACAATCTTTTAGTACTGTGAAGGAAAACTCTTCATTGACTTCAAGGACAAGTAATTGGGAATTACTATACTAGTCTACTGCACAGACTACGTGCTTCCATCAAAGAGAAAAGGCGATGAAAGCTGAGCGGTGATGTACGCCTTCTTCACGACAACGCGCCTGTGCACACAGCTCTTGTTACAAAGGAAGCTGTTAAAAAATGTGACTTCAAGGAGATGGACCATCCACCCTAAGACAAATCTAGCTCCCAATGACTATTTCCTCTTCTCAAAACTCAAGAAGGACCTTCGAGGAAGGAAATTTAAGTGTCAGGAAGTAGTGATGAATGCCGGTTTTATGTCCATTTTGCAGAAAAAAAAACTTTTGACTATTTTTGGGGGAGGGGATTGAGGTGGTAATTCAATAAATGAATGGTGTTTAAAGCCTGTTTTTACTGCAGAGGCACCACATGCGATAGACACTTATGGTACATGAGAGGAAATGATGTATTGGTAAAGCATTTATTTTTAAAGAAGGAAACGTTCCAGGCCTAAGTTTAGGGCACCTCCCCGGCATTCGCCATTTATGAGAACTGAGGAAAACCTGCAAAAACTCTCAGTTAGGGATGACGGTCCTGGCTGGATTTGACCCCAAGATCTCCAAGAGTCTGCGCCTTAACTACCTCGCCCACCCATGGCGATTTAATTCAATGAGAAGTGTATTGCAATAAAGGGTAACTATATTGAAAATTGAAATATAGCTTTTGTCTTTATCATACCTAGAAAATCGTTAGGCCGGAAACTTACCTCGCACCTAAGAACGGACGCTAACATTGGAACCAAAATACTGCAACTTGTACTAGGAACAGATTTTGGGAAACAATGAAGGCGTCTCTTCCAACACGGTAACACAATTAGCCTTATAAGGCTCACCTGCCGGAGGTCGTTCAAACTGCATTAAACCAAGTACATTACTGCTAAATGGATACAATGATTAAAATGACCTCTACACATTTTTTGAGAGACAGTTCTCTGGACGTGTTCAACGTTGTCTAAGAGTCTCCTTTTCAATGGTAGCTTCAGTTTTGGAGAAAGAACAGACAACGAGTGTAGCACAAATCTCTTGCCTGAATCTTCCTGCAAGATGTAACAAATCCTTTCCCAACTGTCACACGACTATCTTCTTTAAACCATTTTCTTACTTTTAGGTGAGATCCTCGTTATGCACTCTGATTGGGCGCCCAGGTCTTGCTTCATCTTCTATTGTTTCCACAACACTTTTGAATCGTTCGTATCACTTGAATATCTGTGAACGAGATGAACAATTATCCCCATACACTTTCCGCGACAATTGCGGAGTCCCAGTGGCACTTTTGCAGAGTTTAAAATGGAATTTAATGTTCGTTCTCTGCTCCTTGCTGCTAACGTGACAATGGTCTCCTATTACGACACAAAATAGTGCCCTAGTTCCCGCCACGCAACGATGCAATGCTACCAATTGTAGAAGAGCATTGGACATTTCGATAATATACAATTACCATTCTTGGCATTTCGCTTTCTTTACAATAAACTTAATGCCATTATTTAATTGTCTTACTGTGTAGCCCGTTTTAAAACTTTCTGATTATATTTATCGCTTAAGACCATTTTAATATACAATACATGATGAAAAAATTAGAAATATTTTTCATTTAAAGCAAAGGCTGTCAAAATGGGCGGCAGAAGTCTTAAGGCATGAACTCGTGAACGGGAAGTCTGGGGTTCAATTCCCGCCAGGACCGTCCGCCCTGACTGAGAGTTTTTTTTTTCTTCCAAATTTTCCTCAATCCTCATTAATGGTAAATGCCGGAGAGGTATCAACGATAAACCAATTAACAGTGGTGAAAATTAACTGTTTGAAGATTTTGGACATATTTTGAGTGGAAGAAGTGAGATGGACAAAATAGATTTCACAAGTGCTATAGGTAGACCGAGAAAGACATGGAACAGAGAAGCTAATTGTAATGTTTGGAGATATAAGAGGAGCATTCAAAACTTTTTACAAGCCTATCCGTTTCGGATAATGTCTATAAAAATGTCACTAACGCAGCTGGCAGCAATGAACCTTAAGCTATCAAAATATGCATAATGCTTGCATAGTCACTGTCGTACAGCCTGTTGAGTTCAGTCCTGTGTCAATAGTTTGTGAAAAATCACGAATATTTTTAAAGAAAACTTTAGATTCTGCTTTTTCGCAGGCTATAAGCTACTTGAAAGAGGGGGAAAATTCAAGAGCTGTTTATGGTGATCAAGTGTGTTCATTTCATACAATTACAAGATGAATTCGATCATTTGAAGAAGAACGAAAGACTTTGAACGACAACCCTCGCTCTGGCCGGCCTCAGGAAGCTGTGAACGAGAGAACAATTCAAATAGTGAGGAACTTGATGGAGGAAAATCGACATATGAAGGACCCTTATTGATTGACTGCATCCAAGTAGGAATGATAATGAATGGAGAATACTCTGACACATTTTGGATCCTTTATTTGAAGTTCTGAGGCGGTGGCATCCAAAGATAGGAACTATGAGGCTTTTGCACAACATTGAGTCTCCTTACAGAGAGCTGCAAATTTGAGGAAACTGAAAGTCGCCAAGTCCAGTTGCTTGAACATCCACCCTACGGCCCTGACCTCGCACCATGCTATTTTTCGTTATTTGCTGGAGTGAAAGCTTGTATTGCTGTAAAACGTTTAAAACGAGTGTAGGACCTTGCTTAAGCTATAAATTCAGCTCTGTTGACATCTCAGGTCGAATACCGTAATGCTTTTGACACGTGTTGCACCGTCTATAACTTTATGTGGAGAGAGATGTTCAGTACTTTGAAAGACTGCGAGAACAAGTTTCCGGATTCATACCTTTGCTTGGGCTTTAAGGCGACACTTGCAAAATGACAGAAATAGTCAGCATTAACTATGTAAAGCTCGTTTTGATAATCTGTTAGTACTCATTATAACATGAAAATTCCATGATAAGTGCGCTTTTTATTAATGTCCCCGGAAATTTCAGATCCATACCTTGGTTCTGGGCCTTGGCCTTCCACCACTAATGATGCTCGTGGACAGTAGATGTGTGATATATCAGGAATTTAATGCAGTATAAATATTTCGATAATGTGGCTCTGGTACTTTTGAGTTGTATAAATTGTTAACATTGTAAACATATACCAATAAACCCTGGGAGGGGTCTTCTAAATTGATGAGGAACGCTAGCGCATACGTGGAAATGATGACATGTTAGCTTCTTAAAGTTAAGCATTAACTTTCCTTTCGAATTCCTCTTTCTGCAGCGCCATCAATAGATAAAAGGCATATTATTTGATGAAATGTGTAAATCAGGCATCAGTAATATAGCTTAGTAATAGAAGGATCAGTATAATTTGATATATAACGATAATTGGCTTTAAACTACTTTTTTTATTATGTATTAGTTAATTTAGAAAAAAAAATAAAGATTAAAGGAAGATTTAACTCTGTAAGAAATCAACGCGTGCTCTTTAATGGGATACCGCGAATATGGTCAATAAATGAAAGTTAATTTTTATTGCATATTTACATTGTTGATAGTTTACTTCATAATACATCAGCTACTATTTATGCCAAACCGGTACTAAAGAATGTTTAACTGCCATCTAAATGTCGTATGTCAAATGGTGACATGCTCCCTTTTTGTACTGTAGTTCCTTACCTCGAAATATTTCAGTTGTTTATTCAAATTCCCACCCTTAAATAATTTTTTCCTCTGGTAGGCATATTTATGCATTGCGCATACTGATGGATGCTCACAGATTGTCAACTGTTTCCAACTTTCTGTTGCTGTTTCCCATTAGCTGAAACCAGTTGGAAAAACTTGCAAAATGACAAGAGATAAACGTTTATTGAAAAAGCATAAAGGAGGTCCTGGAAGAGGTAAAACATATGCTTATAAGTAATATTAGTGACTGTTTCACTTATGTGATCTCATTTTAAAATTTACCAATGAAACGAAACAAACTTTTTAATTTTGACCAATCACAGCGGGAATTGCCCTGAAGTTACCGAAAAAAATTATCAAATCTGTTTTATCATGCGAATTACATTTTTCTTGTGTCACTGTAGCCACTATATACCTTCACTATATAATTCCTGTGCACGCATCACTGACCATTTTCTGTGTTTTCAGTAATTGTACATTAAACTAACTTAATGCGTATTCACTCAAGCAATTATTTTTGCGCATTCAGCCAACAGTTTGAAATCGTTTTACAAATTATGTAATAAATTCTGCCTAAGAAACCATAAATATTAATAAACACGTTGTTCAGAATGGTATAATGTGTTTTTATATTTTGTTTTTCTCAGTTGGTATTAGTAAATCTAATTGTAGCGATTGCAATAGTCGACTTTCACCCTTTTCATTCTCTGAGTTTCTGAATAGGTATATATTCATAAGTATAATATAATATTTTATACAATTATTAATAATCCGTGCGCCTATTTCAAATATATATTACTTTTATGTTATTCTATTCATGAAATAGTCCCAAACCCGTATTTGGTTGGTTGTTCTCTTTTGGCATTACTGACAGTCGACATTCTGCTAGATGGCTTGAAAAGGTTAAGTATTCATAATACAAATGTACAATTATTGCAATATTGTAAGCCAAGTTTAGAAAAATTATATTTAAATTGTTATTGTATTCGCGAAATAGCCTTAATAACTATCACTCGTGGGTCTGAACTTTCCAAATAAATTCATTAACTACGTTCGTGAATTTATCGGCAATCTCAGACTCTCTTGTGATAGTATTAATGCGGAAAATATAAACATTCACGATAGTTATAGGCTTAGGTTAGGTTAGTCGCATGTTGAATCAATGATGAAATCATCTCTAGAGGAAAGTTCTTTTCCACTTCTATGTATATAATGATAGTTTGGAAATAACTGGCCCTGAATATAGAGTATCAAGTGGTAACCATGGAATAAATTTATATTTACTGTCAAGTGCTTTGAACAATTTATGCAACTTCTGTCACGCAAATGGCGTTTTTTTTCTTCAATTTTTCACATACTTGTTTTTAAGCAATATAGGTATCTATAACTAGAAAGTGTTCATGTTAGGAACATGGAATTTTAACAGGGTACTATAGAAGGTATATTTAATCAACTGACTTTTTTGCACTCCTATCTCAATATTTGTGGTAGTTATTAAATTAAATCCTCTAAAATGCATATATATTTCTTATAGTATCTAGAAAAATAAATTTCAATATACACTAATGCAATTAAGTCAGTAGACACAAAACATTCACTAATATGTGTGTACGAATTTTCACTAGCACTGATGGTTCTTGTGTCATATGTCTACCTAAACATGACAAAATTAAGATAGTGAAGATAGGGGGTATCACCTCCACTTAAATTGAATTAATTTGGTTTTGGGTGACAGGCAGTTATTTAGTATCACGACATTATTAAATTACATTTACCTAGGACGCTAATTGAATGTAAAAACCGTTAATACAACTTACAGGAATAACTATTGCATCATGGGAAATGAAATCTGCCTCGTCGGTCTGTGCATTTTACATTCGTGTCCTAGGAAACAAAGGAGAAAGATTGTCGTCCATTAAGGTAACCAGGAAGTGTAAATCTAGCAAATTATACTGCAATACACATTTTACAATCACATAAGTTTTTAAAGCTATCAATATAAAAGTTTTGAGAGACTTTAAGAAGTTGTAACTAAAGGTGCTCTGTAAATTTTAATACTCTAAGGCACATAACTTTTTTTTAAAAAATGCTGACCAAAATAAAATAAAGTCTTTTTTAAAAGCTGAAAACAATGTGCCATAATAATAAGAATTTTGTTATAAACTATTGGTAGAATAGGAATGTTTTTTTTTTCCTCCATAAACTGCAGAACATGCTATCCTGGGGACTGGAATAATATATCTGTGTTAGATGCTTGAAAAGTTATTAATTTTCAAATATGAAAAAATACAAATATTTTTTAAATTTCTTATTGGCATTTATCAAATAATTCTCTAGTTACTGCCTTCATATTTTCATACATTATGTGTGTCAAAATTTGATTTATCGCGGAATAAAATTTATTTTTCTTTAAGAAACTTTTTTTTTTGATTTGCAGATCATATTTAGTTAAGCATTCTTAATATCTCATAAAATTCACACTGATAACTTTATGAATTTATGAGATACGGTGGAAAATGTATACTGCTGCTTTATTTGCTTCCTGGTTACTTAAATGGCAGCCTAATTATTTTTAATTAAATATGTTACAAGTCTGGTTATTATTTTTGTCTTCAATATTACAAAGGTATAAAGAGTTTGCTTTGTAAAATAACTAAACACATTCTCAGACAATGTGACAGCTGGTACTACCTAACCAGAGATTTTTTTTTTTTTTTTAATATTTAGCTAGAAACGAATGTTAAACAATGCGTCTGCTTTGCTAATAGAACGTGGGATGCAGGACGTATTTTAAAACAGTAGCTGAAATATTATATGGCAGATAATTCTCGAGTTCCTGGGTTGAGCGCTGTAAAATTGCTAACATAGTGAATGTCACTGCAACAGTAACTAAATATGACGTTAGTGACGAATGGAAGTGTTACTGCATGGCTCAGTTATATCCCTTCATGACTTTGCCTCGGGACAATATCGTGTGACAGAAGGGTGTGAGGTAGAAATGAATAGGTCGTAAAGTTTCCCAGCATGGCTCGATATATCGACGATCAGAGGAAATGTGCAGATGGTGTGTTTCGGTTAACCGAGAAGCTTATTGCGGTATTGGGACCAACCTTTAGTATGCCGTTGTTATCATTATAATAAAATAAATCACGTGTATGCCATTCCTGCTGTTTCTTTTTCAACTTAGTCCTCCAGTCGTGACCTATAGGTCCTGAGGAACCCCATAGCACAAAGAAGTGCAGCAGTAGTAATACATTTCCTGTAAATTTGAATTTCGCCCGCTAGTTTGCTTAATGTGAGTTCGTTCAATTTTAATGTTATGTTCTACTTCTCAGTTCCAATCGCACAACGTGCAACGTTGCCAATTTACTAGAGAGTCCGGTACAGTTAACAATACGCAACCGGTAAGAGAACGCCGTTAAAATGCTTCGCTTATTTAAGCAATTAATATTTTCCTTACTAAGCAACTCCCAGAAGTTCAGGCATTTCGTTTTGGTTAAAATAAGCTCACAAATGGCATTTAAAATATATAGAGTAATATCGCTCGTCATTAATGAAGATATTTGTTTAATATTAATTTCTTTATCACACAATTTAAGTATTTAAGGTTACTTTTCTTGGTTACAAGCAACAACAAGATGTTTTTTTTTCAAGGTATCAATTGTCATAGTCAGCCGCTTGACAGAGAGAACACTTTTCATCACATTGGAAACAGAGCTTCCACTGAAGTGATTAGAACATATTTAAAACAAATTATTTCGGAAGGACTTATACTAGTCACAACACTCAACTTTCAGAAGATCGTGGAAATATTAATCAAGGCAAAGTAAAGTAGTTTGAATAGTCCTGGTGAATGAACAAAAGTTGTGTACAGGTTTCTGGTAGAGTTCATTTTCTGTGTGTTTATAGGGGAATCAGGTTAGTATCTCTCTTACTTCCGTACTGAACACATAGTAGGGAAGGTTTATTGTACAGCTTTCCGCTGTTATTTTTCTTGCTTGCAATTTTTTGTTACATTTAGGCAGCTAAGAAGTTACACCCACTCCTAGAATTGATCGAGACCTTTACCAGGACTATTGAAAATTACAGTACTTCCCTCATCCTAACTTTTGCGTGGTATTCGTATGCCTGAGATAACCGCGCGTTTCTTTCTCTAATAAAGGTTCTGTTATTTAAAGAGCTTGAGTGGGTTCAGCAGAAACTTTTTGACTACTTGAAAAGAAATAAATGTATAACAAGATTCTCAATAGATATTTTTCCGAGGTGAACATGGCATTTAAATTTTATAACCTTTTTCACTTATATATTGGGATTCTGTATTTAAAATCATCACACTGCATCATCACATTAATGTAAATACTGTCAAAACAACAGACTCTATAGTTGGATGTAATAATATCAGAGAAATTGTCATGTTTATAACAAGAGCCTGGAAGTTAGGCAAAATGCCTTTTCTATCCGGGTGGATATATTTAAGAGTCAGATAGAAATGAACATGCGCATTTAGGGTCTGTAATGTAGTTCTCATTTTGCTTTTTTTGGCCTGTTTTGACATTTATTAATTTTTTCTGGATTATTTGCGTATTTTAAAAAGCTCACACATAATTTCAATGCAGTCAAAGCCTTTCTCCTCAACCCATTCACTTAAGATCTTGAAATAGCAGAAACTTCATTAGAAAGGAATGCGGTTACCTCGAGCATACGAATACCAGGAAATATAGAGGGTGAGACAGTACTATAGTTTTGAACAGTCCTGGCAAATGACGTTGCATCGATCTGTGAAAGGCAATTCTAGGAAATTTATGGTAGGAGTAGCTTCTCAGCTACATAAATGTAACAAACAATTACAATCGAGAAAGATGAACTCGGTTAAGCTGTGAATAAACCATTCCAACAATTTGTCCAGTAAGGAAGTAAGCGAGATACTAACCTGATTCCCCTATAAAAGCATAAACAGAAAATGATCTTGACCAGAAACCACTGTGCATCTTTTGCTCATTCGCCAGGACTATTGATAACTACTTTGCTTTGTCTTAATCAACATTTCCATGATGTCCTGAAAGGTGAATGTTCCGTTGTAGCTGGTACGAGTCCTTCCGAAACACCTTGTTTTAAACGTATACTCCAATCACTTCAGTGGAGGTAGAACGTTTTTTTTTTCCATGATGAAAAATGTTCTCTTGCCAAGCGACTGACTATGACAGTTAATACCTTGAAAAAAATATTGTTGTTGTTGTTGTTGTTGCTTGTAAGCAAGAAAAGTAAGCTTGAGTACTTTAATTGTGTTATTTAAAATTGTTAAGTATCTTAAATGCATTTATCATTAATAATGAGTGATATTACTCCTTTTGCTATTAATAAATGTCTATTTTAATTAAATTCCTGCCTGTTTTAGTATTTTAAATGGCTTTCGGCGTACTTGTTTTAACCAAAATAACTGCCTGAACTTCTGGGCTGCATTTATAACAAGCATACCAAGCACCGATAACTGCGAGATGTGAACATTGCGCCGAAGATTGAGCGAAGAGAACAGGGGGGCATCAGATGGTGTTTGGCTACTTCCAATAAGCCTTGGTTGTCATGACAACAGATATATAAACCACGTGTTAAATGTGCTGTCAAAAATCAACCATAGTTAGAATTGTTTGTCGGAGTATGGGGGACTTTTAATAACGAATAAATAAATAAATAAAATAAGTTGAGATCTGTGCAAACTACTTTAACATTCACATAAATATCATTAGTTTGACGAGCCCTTTACAATCCATTAAGAAAAGTTTATATAAAAAATTATGTTGCCTGAAATTTACACTTATAAGTTTAATGGCGAAGAACTTGTCCAATTTAACTTTGATTATTAACTTAACCAATGCTTGCCTGCAATTGTAAGTTAAAGAGTATGCTTGTTGAGGAAAATGAAATAATTAATATTACTAGGTGCTAACCCAACATTTATAAATATACAATCTTCTCAAATTCTGTACATTGAAGCACAAAAACTAAAATTGTATTAAAATTGCAATATGTATTACGGGATAGAATAAGGAACCTAAAATTTATAAGCATAAATTCTCGAGCTAATTTTAAATTTGCAACTTTTTAAGCTTAATACGTAATATACACGTGGTACTAATTTCATAATTGTCACTTCCAGTTCCTGCCCGTGATAGATATGCAAGTCGAGACATGTTCAGTTCTGCCTACAGCAAAATGTGGATAATATGCTGCTCTGAAAATCTGATTTCGTCTAAATACTGTAGTCTATGCTCTATTACGCAGGCCTATAGAGAGTTTGTTCTTCCCTGTAACACAGCCCCAAGATGGTTTGAAATGTTTAAAGAGGAGAGGCTATCATTTCAACTGTGCTCTAACGGAAGAAAATATTGACACCGCTGCTGTCATTGTGAGATGCGATTGTCGAATAACGTTAAGAATAATTTCAGAATTTCAACATTTCGCTAGGTGCAACCCACTCGTTGGTAACTGAAGTTGTACTTTGAAGTTTTGTGCACGTGGGTTCCAAGACTGCGGATTTCCGAACATATCTCATAAATCGATATGAAGTGTGTCTTTTACTTCCCTAAAGTCCAGATTTAACCCCGTGTGACTGTTTTCTTTTACCAAATTGAAGACACGTTCGTGGGAGGCATTTTCATCATCAGAAGCAGTGCTGAAGGCTATACAGGCGATTCTGAAGGCTTTATTGGTAATTGGTTTCCAGCCTGCCGTTAAAGACATACAGAAACGCTGGGACAGGTGCGTTGCATCACCGGGGACTACTTTGGGAAATATGAACAGAATTATGAGGATGAGTGAAGGTATACTATCAAAGGTTTGTTCATTCTGTATTGAATAGCCTCTATTTTGCACAAACGCATTAACACCATAGAATGTATTATACAGGTTTTGTACAAATTCTGATGCCCATTTAAGTGAAGAGTAACTCATGTTTAAGAAAGATCATAATTGGAGAAAGTCAAAGTTTTTATCCAGTACATTATTCACATACAGGCTAGGGCATTTATAGTTTCGCAGCTATTTTACTCCCAAACGAAGGGGAAAATAAAAAAATGCTTCAGACAAAATTTTAAGAGCTCGTGGGGGTATAAGATAGCGACCTTAACTCGTTCTTGCAATGCAATTCTCAAGTCTTTTTTTTTCTTCTTTTTTCAAATGGAATGCTGTATTCCCCCCCCCCCCCCCGGGAATGGAAAGAGCATTCAATTTTCAGTACAAAAAAGTTCTAGTGCATCTTTCAGCTAAGGGTGATAGATGATGAGACATTGGACAAATAAGACAGCAAATATTGTTCACTTTCACTTCTCTCTCTTATGTTTTCTTGTTGCTTTGAAGGAAATTCATTTGTTTACACACAGAAGTCCGTTTGTTGACATCGGTACACAAACGAGAGGTCATCATTGTCAATTCAAACTCAAATGACATTATTCTCAGTCAGTTCCACTTCGTTTTTAATTATGGGTGTTCGATACACGATCAGTGACAGGATCGATATGGTTTACTTTATGGCGAAGCTCATAAGAACATTAGAGCAATTTGTAACTTAAGGGGATCGATATCCTGAAAGGAGGCACCATCTATTACACATTTTCAACCACTTGCGAACTTATTCTCCAAAGCGGGAGGTGTTGCACCAAGAAAACATCATCGAATGAGAAGTGCTACTGGAGTGAATTCGGTAGTCGCTGTACTAGGTGCAGTTGTCGCTAATCCTTAGGAAAGTTTCCGTTAACCGAACGTAATTCGGGAATCTTTCAAAAAAGTTTCTTTGAATATTTCAGCGTCACCAATGCCATCCATATCACATTAGCCTACACCAAGCCCTTCATGGGGATGGTTTTCAGAAATGTGTTGAAGTTTTCCAATTGGCTCTACTACAAATTCAAAACTGTAACTTTTCAAACATTTTATTTTCTGATTAGGCGACATTCACCAATCATACTCAAGTGAACCGACATAATGTGCAAATTCAAGGTGTTTACGGGAAGTATATCATCAGCGACAATGGAACGCGAACGTTTAGTGTTACATTTTGGGATTCTATATAAGTGGACCATACCTAATTGAAGGTAAACTTATAGGGCAGAAATGCAGAATTTTTGGACCAAAAACTTCCAGTGTTGCAGTGCCCCTTGTGGACCGGGCTGCAATGTGGTATCAACACGATGGTTGCCCGTCTCTTTACTCAGCTGTTTTTTTTTTTTGATTGATTTATTTAAGGACGCTCTTTAACAGCTCAGTTCATCAGCGTCCCATTCAACTCAGGGCGTGAAACGGCCGACAAATTTTGCTCAGAGGCCTCTCTTTCAGGCTTGAGGTTCTTTTTCGTGCCGTAAATGTACGACACGGGACCCACGGCTTTACTTCCCTTCCGAAGGAAGCCATTCTTACGATTTTTACGCCCGAAAAAATCCATCGGTCCTGGCCGGGTTCGAACCCGCGTTTTGGGCATAGGAGGCAAGTATGGTAACCACTAGGACCGACTACTCAGCTGTAGCTCGAGAAATATTCAAAGAGAGTGCCCTGGTCGATGGACAGGACACAGAGGACCTGTCCTTTCCCCCGATCTCCCTTCTCCAGACTTTTTCTTATGGGGGTACATTAAAGAAAAAGTTTATGAAGAAGTACCAACTGCACCTGGTAAATTACGTCAGCAAATTAGAAATGTCTGTGCAAGAATCAGCGAAGAAATGTAGAGACATGTTCACTGATTTTTGAAATGATCGAGGTT
Organism: Metallyticus violacea; assembly: GCA_030762175.1. Classification (NCBI taxonomy): domain Eukaryota; kingdom Metazoa; phylum Arthropoda; class Insecta; order Mantodea; family Metallyticidae; genus Metallyticus; species Metallyticus violacea. The sequence continues at coordinate 26,536,870 of CM060845.1, read as the reverse complement.
AATGGTCATACTTTCGAGCATTTACTGAATTGAAAATGTTTGTAATGTGAACATGTAATTGTTTCACTTATGGTTATACCTGTTCTGTGCTGTACTTAGATTGATGCCAGTTATAGTGAATAATATTTGCTGATAGATGTACTCGAACTTTTATACTGAAAATTGATTCCATTCCTGGGGAAAATACATCATTCATTCAAAAAAACCAATTTGAATTTGAGAATGGCATTTCAAGAACGATTTAAGGCCCCTATCTTATGTCCTCCTAAGAGCACTTCAAATTTTGTCTGAAGAATTTTTTGGTTTTCCTATTGGTTTCTGAGTAAAATGGCCACTGCACAGCATACGCCTCACGCTGTATAATGAGCTTCGTCACTGAATACCAAGGATGCCTTTCATAAATTTTGCATAATGTTGCAGAAATTAGTTATTTATTTTGATTTATTTCCATGTTAGGAACAACATGAGCGAAAATGGCTGCTTTTGAAAACAGGAAAGCATTTTATACTTTCACTTCAGCATTCAATGAGAATGACATTTCGAAACAAAGTTTTGATGCACTCATTGGGTATTTTTGTAAGGGGTACTCCTATTTTACGAAAAGGGACTGTATCTGTAAGATAAGTTTAACCGGCCGCCCGGCTGCCAGCAAGTGTGGAAACGGTGGAGCTGTCAGTGCAAGTTTCGCCTCAGAGATGGTAGGTATTCTAAAGCAAACATTACTGATTCAAGATCTGCTAGGGAGTCTCTGTAAGAATGGGTTTCCAGCTTTCTGTGATATTCCAACAAGTTTACCGACTGCCAACTCTTCGATTTGCTTTTGCACAGGCAGCTAAAGCATTTAAACTGTTTACTCGTGCCCAAATTGAGGTGTTTGTTAGTGAACTCCTTCCTAAACGTTCAGGTTTTCTCGCATGAAATTCAAGCACTCAAAATGCATTCTTCTTTGTACGGGCGTAAGGGCCAGATGGGTCCGGCCCGGCCCTTCCAAAGAAAAGGCCATAATTATTTATCATTTCCTCTTCTCCTTGTCAGTTTTTAAAACAAACAAAAAATGAAAACAGTTATGAATAACCAATTAGTTCTTAATTGTATCTTGCGCAATAAGCGCTTTTCCTCTCTATTGTAGTAGCCGTAGCATGCAGGTCATCCGTTAGCGAGGGATGTTCATGGAAAAGTTTTACCTTTAAACTTATACCTTCATTAACCAACAAAGGTTTACAAGGACTTATGTTTGTCTTCCTCCAAAATAGCTTCGCCTTTCTCTTGCTTATTTCTCCGTTCTCTTGGGCCAACAGGAAGACGGCCCTCGGCCAGCGCTCGGTATACTTTCTTTTCTTGGGAACCAGATGTTGAGGGACATCATGCATAGTTTACTAGGGGCTGTTTCACACTTTGTTTGGAATTGGGTAACTTCCTCGCTGTTTGTAAGTGGAAACTTGATTTTCACAGTGTTAACTGTTAAGTTACAAAAGAAAAATTAAATAAAAATAAAAATAAAACTTATTTATTTTATAGCATTAAATAAAGTGGATGTTTTATTGGAGATTCCATTTACGCGTCTAAGTTTAACTGTTAAGTTGGAATTGAAACGATTTAGACCTCATCAACCGAAAGTTAGGGGAACTTACTCATCAAGGTGGCACAAAAATAATGGTTTGAAAAAACATCTTGGCCAAGGGCGTGTGAAATGAGAAAATATCTTGTCTAGAGGAAGGAAAATAGATAATAAATAGAAAGGACAAATTTCGTTTCTGTACAGGTCGACGAAACGACAGATATAAAATGCATGTCACAATTTGTTGTGATGTTACGATACGTCAATGGGGGTAAACCGGTTGAAAGATTCATAAAATGTATTGCTCTTTCTGAATTGACTGCAGAACACTTAAGGTATACTTTAACAGCTGAAATGAAAGAGGGCTTATAAACCAGAAGTTTATATCACAAACGTACAATGGCGCTGCAGTTATGAGAGAATGTCGGGAAGGGGTATAATTATTGATAAAAGAGATCTTCCCTCATGTCATTTATGCTTCATGTAGTTATGCCCCTGGTTCACTTTTCTACAGCAGCCACAAGCGGCCACTGCTTCTTTGCATGAGTGCCATTTTCAATGAATACCACCCGATGACAAAAACAATGCATAACGTATATCATCGGTGGTATAAAACAAAGTAACCCTATAACAAAGCAACGCTATATTTTTGTTGCAAACCGCCAATTGTGTGTAAAATAAAGTACACATGTAATAAAATTTGTTTTGAGTTTGTTATGACATTTTATATATTTTCTGTTTCGTTTATCTTGTGTTCATTAGTGGACGGACACCATTCAATAGTAATGAATTTAACTCAGCTGTTAGTGTTGCCAAAAGCGAGAGAATTTTTGAAATAAAAACTTTATTAGAACAATTAAAACACGGTGATATCTGTGCAGTTCTACTGAACGTGGACGTTTTTATTGCAGCTCGTGGTCCTACCCCGTCGCCGATCGTGGCGCTATCGCCTCCCTCGCCGGGGGAGATAGCGGCTACCGTGCAGCAACCTCGAAGGGTCAGTTGGGTCTCACCAACGGGTACCCGGAGCGCCAGTGCAGGCAGCAGCAAGCGACGGACGGCCTTCAAGACTGCCCCAAGACAGCGCTCCTTCTCGCTAGAGTCAGACTCGGAGTTTCTCTCTCCAGTGTGGCCCAGTGGGGAGCGACGTAGTGTATCCCTCAAGTCCAGTCCCTTGACGTCGCCGAGACCTCGCCCGACACAACAGCCCATACCCCAGCCCCACCCAGAACCACAGCAGCAGCAAACCAAACAATCGGCCACGGAGCGGAGCATCTTCGCCGAACTGCGTCGTAGCAGCGAGATCTTCAAGAGCATCCTCCTCAACCTATCCATGCGCGAGATAGAGGCCGGAGCTGCAGTTGAGCAGTCCAGGGACCACGGGGTTGCATCTCCCATCGCCGAAAACCAGGTAACGTTACTAGTCGCTTCCCTTTGTCTCAGGCTAGAACACAAAGTTTATAACTCTTGTTTGATAGACGAAGAGAACGCTCAATAACTAAATAATAAATGTAGAAGATAACGAGAGCAAGTCCAAAAAGACTGAGAAAGTTTCTATGCATGCAATACACTAGGCTCCGTCCAGATTGGTGTGGTCGTTTTCAGAGTATTTTCCGTTAAGTTGAATGCATTTTGCCCAACGCGTCTGCCAGTCCTGGAACACCTGCTGGAAGCCATCTTTTGGCATCTCCTTCAAAATCACGTCAGTCTTTTTCACGATGGCCTCAAAACGCTTCCCCTTAGCTCCTTTTTCAGACAGGAAAAGAAAGAAAAGTCACAGGGGGCTAAGTCTGGACATATTCGAAGCTCCCTACACACCTCCACTCGCACCATCTTCTGTTCAGGAGTCAGTAATCTTGGGATGTGTCTCATGTTCAAGTGATGATGTAGACTCGAATGGAAAACGTGTAACATGTCTGCAAGTCTATCGTCTGTCTTCGCGAACAATGACGACAGCTGTGTTAATCATGGTTTCGTTTACTGCTGTTGCTGGAGCACCTGGACCGCCTCGCTTTGTTGTTGAAACACGGCCCTCCTTAAATTCCTTGAACCATCGAAATGCTGTGAATTGTAGCAGAACATCATCACCATATGCCTGTGCCACAATCTTTAAGCTCCCATGCCGGGTTTGTGCAAACGACAGCAAAACTTCAACGCAGCATATTGCTCTTCACGAATCAACTCCATTTTGTATGTAGACGAACCGGCGTAGTTTGTTCATCCCCTGGTTACAGATGCATATGCGAGCGAACTTCTGTTTTTGTCTACCAATCAGGACTGATCCGTTTTCATCCTACAACATTGTTTCAACGATGTTTCTTTGCTGTTCGTGACTGAAATAATAATAACTGTCTTTTTTGACTAGTCCTCGTATATCAGTTCGATCCACTTTATTTTTCAACTTGACCCATAAATAATAATCGCATATTTTCAGATCAGGGAGTCGTATTCCCGTTTTCTCACAGATTTTTAATGAAATTTAATCCCTCATTAGATGTATGCGCGGTGGCAGGATACCCAAACAGGTGTTGAATATCAGTCGTAGTTTCAAAAGATGTTGCGAGCATGTAATTCCTATATATTTCTGTATTTGTGGTCTTCTAAAAGACAGGCCCTAATTACTTTGTGCACCATACACCGATTTCCTTGTCATCCATGTGAGTTTCCTCTACAAAAGCTTTTTTTTTTTCTTTCCCATTTTTCGTGTACTCCAACACATTTATATTACATCAAAGCATAACCAGTAAAAGCGACCATTCCTTATAGTAGTAGGTGTATCATTATTGTTATAAAATTCCATATAAACATTACAACTTTATATTATGCATGGGTCGTAGGCCGTATATGCTTATGTATGATATATAATTTTACAGAGGAAGAAATAATATTAATAATAAATATTAAGATGGGAAGAACGATATTTACAGATATACAAATATAACTTAATACATTGTTTATAATAATACTAGTTAATGCGTTCTAACCAGAAAATAAATTGTTTCCAGCTTCGCGCACTTTGGCTAGGAAAATGCAAATATTCAAACAATTAATGTGGTTCACAAACATTCTCAGTGGGCACATTCTGCCAGATATGTACCCATTCCTCATCTCCTTCACAAAATGGGTAGATTCTCCTACCAGAACTATCCGTTATTTTTTGTCTTTGAGCCTCCCAGTCTAAAACAGGTCATTCCTGATCTCGCCTCTCTCTCTAGAACAAGCATATATACCTTCTTTACCCCAGGTTAATTTAATTTCACTTGAGAGGTTCATGGGGCCTTTGGGTTACATTCCGCTTCGATTTCCTACCTGCTGATTACCTCTAGCCTTGTTTTAACCTTTTTCCATGTTTTTAAGCAATATGTTCCTCTCTTACTAAGATGCTATAATTGTTTAAAGATTATTATTATTATTATTATTATTATTATTATTATTATTATTGGCATTGCCTCGTTGCCACAAAGAAACCCGATTCTTCAGCGTCCTCTTTGCATTTCTGTAGCCCAAAATATTGGAGTTACGTTTTGCATCTGGTTTCTGTAGCATTTAGCGCCAATTCCTGCATTAGTCTAAATCAGCATTTCACCAACCTTATTTTACTATTAACCGTAGTAAAGTATTAAGTGTGTATCAATCACTGTATTATTAACGTTTCATAACGTCCAATTACAGAAATTTTCCTGAATATCAGGACCTCCTTACCTGCAATTCGTAGCAACAGTGAGTGACTCTATGCTTTCAGGTTTAAGTTAAGATGAGGATGGGGCAAGCAGACACTGTAGTATTTAATTTCAAAATCACGTTTAAATAAAACAAATAATGTTAATTTTAAATGCAATTACGTTTTTCTTGAACATTATATCATAATACTGCAAAACCATAATTAACGAAACACTGTTGTATGAAGAATAATGTTAAGAAGAACAATGTAAAGTTCAAATATCAATTGTCCACAGTGGTTGGGGCAAAGCGACAAGTATGTCATGACACTAACAGTTTCACTTTTTTGTACTATTACTATAGACCACAACGTTCTTCTTTCCTCGCTTAGATATGACTCTATTGGGTTTATAAATAAGTTGCAAACCTGTCTCGTCCAATTGAACATGCTAGTTAGTTGATTATTCTAATCAAGTAGCTTTGAAACATTCTCATAAAAATGACAATGTTTTTCCTGGTCATGTCTTTTGCGCGAGCATATGAAAGCCCTTCTGCTTCTCTCATGTTCACTAAGGATGTTCATCCTTTTGAGCCTCATTACTAAAAGAATGTTTCATTGTATTCACAAAAGCAAAACGGAATATTAGATTGCGCAAGTCTGTACGAGTCAGTCCGTAACCAACTTCGAGTTTAAAACGATACTTCTCTTATTGCCCCTTAAGTTTCTGAAAAATTTAGGTAGATGTGCACCAGAACTAACTCACCATCTCAAGGTATTTCTTGGGACCGGAAATGATTTAGCAGCTGTATCCAATCTTTCTCGATTTCTCACCATCAAAAAACAAACCCCCTTTAGTTGAGATGAATTATGAGAGACTATATAATGAATACCTCTACAGAAATAATTTAAAAAGCAATTAAATATGCTTTGTCCAATATTTATATTCGTTTGTTCTAAAGTTCTAGAAATGTACATTAAAATAGTAGCAATTCAAAATGTTCGTTTTGCCTCGACGTCATCATGTCCGTTTCATTTGCATTACAAATGATCACCATAGAGGATAGTAGAAAGTTCACCACGACGATGGCTAGACGAGCAAGCGGTATGATCATTATTCCCAGAGCATACCTTCAAAGAAACCATTTTAATTGGTGCTTGTATTGTTTTCTATTTTTTTTTTTTTTTTTTTTTTGTAGTCAAGGTAAAAGAAAAAGGTAAATGTCTTACCTGCTACACTCAAATGCATGGATAGTCCCTGTAATTTGAATATATTTATAATTCCTGCCACACTGCATACATTTACCACAATGCAGAAAGTGGAATTGCTAATAGGGGCGGCCCGTCAATAAGGGCCTGATGGGCCCGGCTCCCCAAAAAAATACCATAATGCTTATAATTTTCTTCTCTCCTGTTTAACTTTTAAAGCAAAAAATACACGAAAATAGCGGTGTATATTAGTTATTATTAGTTCTTAATTGTATCTTAAGCAATAAGCGTGTTTCCTCTCTACTGTAGTAGCTGTAGCATGCGGGTCCTCCGTTAGAGATTTACAATGACATATTTGCCTTCCTCCAAGAAGGTTAGCATTTCTCCTGCGTATTTCCTCTTCGGCCAACAGGAAGACGACCCATGGCCAGCACTCGGTATTCTCTCTTTTCTTAGGAAGATGTTGAGGGGTTACTGACACCACGCATAACTGACTACGGGTTGTTTTCGCATTTTGTTTGAAATTGGGTGGTTTTCTCGCTGTTTGTCAGTGGAAAGTTGAATTTCACAATGTTAACTGTTAAGTTACAAAAAAAGCGTTTATGTTTTGTGGCAATGAATAAAGTGGACATTTTATTGAAGACTCTGTTTTTGCATCCAAGTTTAACTGTTAAGTTGGAAGTGAAACGATTAAACCTCACCAACCGAAAGCTACAGGAACTTACTCAGTAAGACGGCGCAAAATTAAGAATATGTTTTTGCCAAAAAAATGAAAGCGTATGAGGTGTGAAACGTATTTTGTCTGTAGGGATAACACTAGAAAATAAATAGAAAGGGCAAATTTTGTTTCTATGCAGGCTAACGAAGCGACAGATATTACATGCATGTCGCAATTCGTTGTGACATTACGATACCATTAGTGGGGGTATACCGGTTTGAAATATTCACGAAATTCATTGCTGTTTCTGAATTTATTGCCAAAAGTGTCGTATTTTAACAGCTGAATTAGAAGAGTTTCATATGAACCACAAGTTTATAATACAAACATGCCCCTGGCTCACTCTTATACAGAAGTCACGACCCGCCACTGATTGTCATAACATAAAATGTAAAGCATCCCTAAATGTCTTAAGAGATGTCCTTTTCCTCATTCTTACCCTAACTAAATACAGTAAGATGGACAAATGGATGCCATTGACATGTTTTAAAAAGATGCTAGAAAGGTAGATGGACAACATTTCCATCTCATGTCATATTTATAAGATATATGCTTATTTCTTTGTAATTATAGTTGTATTTGCAAAAACGTGAACCAGTGGGTAGGGTGTTACATCCGTTTTGCCGGTAGTAATTACTCTTGCCTGTCGTGAAGAAGGCGACATAGCCACGAAAGATCAGGTACAAACAAGGACAGTTACACTGTTCCTTACAATTTTTATGAGTGTGTTACTGTAATACAAAATATAACCGGACTATTTTGTTTCCTTTATCATTATCATCTTCAATCCCTTCTATTAAACGGATGTCATTGAAACCCAAACTATTTGTTCACGCTTATTCTTGTCTATTTGGAAACTGTTTTGTACATAGTTGAGCTGAATGAAGGTATTTGCTCAGGTGGATCTGGCGGGCTTACTGGCGGCGCACGAGAAAAGGCGTCTTAAGGAGGAAGAATGTTCACCCTCCATAAGCAGCAGTAGCAGCTCCAGTTCCAGCTCCAGCAGCGAGGACGTTTCCTCATCTTGCCCCTCCTCGTGCTCTGCCAGCTCCCTCAGCACGGCTGACGACCTGGAACAGAGTCCGCACCACGACGATCCCCTTCTCAAGCTCAATCCGAACTTGTCGCCTGAGAAAGTGAGTGGCATGGCCGAGGTGTACACTCGCCAGTATCTCTTCACACTACCCGCGCTCTTCCTGGCAGTCGTCCGGGGCAACGCCACGCTCGTCTATCTACTGCTCAAGTACGGCGCCGCCGTCAATTTCCAGGTGAGTCAGCTTTCGGCTTTATACGAAGGTTACCTTTTAAGTTGTTACAAAAACTAAGAAAGAAGATTATTTTTGGGAACAAACTCTTTTATTACTTTGCAAAATAATCGCCTTTATTATTTATATACTTTTGCAGGCGTTCAAACCAATTCTCGAAATATTTTTTTTCACTCTAAAGTTGGTATCTCAAAAACATGGTTTTTAATGCCTCAGCAGTTTCTTGAATTGGCGAAAACCGCTGCTCATGCATTTTTTGTTTGACATTCGGGAACAAAAAGAAGTCGCAATAAATTACGTGAATATGGGCAATGAGACATTAATTCGAGAATTTTTTCCTTTAAATATTCAATTGTTTGACTTGCTGTATGAGAGCCAGCTTTCTCAGGCTGAAGAATGATGCGACCTTTTCGGTTGTTTTTTCCTGATTTTATCGATGACTTCTACTTCTACTGGTATACGAATTGTTGTATACCATTCAGCATTAGCTTTTCTTCGAACTTCTAAAGGAATGTTTGCGACATGTCCAGTACAACCGAAGAAACAACGATCATTTTCTTGGAAGTGCTTGGTGAACGAACCCCAAATAGTAGCTTGTTGCTTAGTTTCCGGTTCATACGAATATATCCCAGTTTCTTCACCTGTTACGGTGTTAGATTTTGCAGTTTCTCTTTGGCATTTTTGAGCATTTCATTACACCAATTAACACTAGCTCTTCCTGGGTTTGTTTTGTTTTGTTTTGTTTGTTTGTTTGTTTGTTGTTGGTGGTTTTTTTTTTTTTTTTTTTGTAAGCTTCGGTCAATTATGCGGAATGTATCGGAAACCATATTTTTCACAGATAAATGTTCATGCAAAATCGAATGTACTGCAGTTTTCAATGTGCTTAAGGATGCCTCTATCTCAGTATAAGTCACATGCCGATCTTCTTCAATCATGTTCTGCACAGCATCGATATTTTTTGAAATGACAATCGATTTTGGTTGACCTTCACAAAATTCATTACTGAATCATTCATAGGGAATCATTTGCCTCAGCCGGTGCCTACAGAATACCATGCTCGCGTGGTGCGGGTTACTTTGACACAACACAGCGCAGCACTAATGCACGCCTTACAGAACATGAGAGACATTGCGCCTTGGTCAAATAGTCAAATCAGCTGTCGCTTAGCATGACCTCCTAGCTAACGGAGAACATAAAATTGTTGTCATCCAGTATTTCCGCAGGCCAGGCGTGGCATCTTCAATTTTGTCTTTGGTCTTGTAAGGCAATCGTAATTGCCCAGTGAACGAATGAGTTCGCTTTCATGATGTGGCAAACTGTCGTATAATTTTGTAGACCAGACCAGATCAGCATTTATGGCAGGCTGGGGTTAGTAACCAGTCTGTGTTGAGTTTAACCGCTGGAAAGGAATAAAGTTGTAAGTTGTTTCTGTTGTTGGTTACGTAGATTGCCAGAAGAAAGACACTAAAAACTTCTCCATGATGATACAGGCAGATTTAACTTCCTTGAGTGTAGCATGCTGTTATCCTTATTTGTTAGCAGCATGCCGCTAGCTGATTTGTTTTATGCTTTTGTATCTTCTATTTGTAGGAAAGTGTTCCTGTAGCTTGGTTTTGACTCCTTGTCTTAGTCCGGCGCCTAATTTCAAAATACCAAGTTAAGAAACTACCAAACAGCCAACCAATACCCGCCTGGAGACGCCCAGAAGCGTCAGGTTAGATCCATCCACCTTAATCAAGCGAACCAATCAGAACTCAGTTCCACAGACTGCTATATATACCGCTACCCATTCCAGCAACGAGTCAGTCATTGCCTCATTTTCAAGAAAATTGCGTAGAGCACACCCTGATGATATCCACTGTAGTGGTGGACAAAACGTCAGGGAAGATGGAGAAGAATCTCATTGGATCGCGGGCTTACAGTCCGGGAGACCCAGTACACATAATTGACATCGGTCGTGAAAGCTTACGTTATATATAAAATAAATTTTATATTTTAATATTTTATAGTATCCCAGATTGTCTTAATTTTGTTAATGTGAGGACTGTATTTGTATTTCATAGCAAAAGTTTTTAACTGTATTATAGCTTCTTTTTTTAGAATGCTGCAATAGTTTCATAATTCTGCCTATACGTCTAGCAGAGATGTTTTCTCCAGTAGTTAAGTAAAGTACTCTTTTGTGTTTGCAAGGTATTTCATATCTTGTGCTAGCCAGTCATTTTCTTTTTCTTTATGTAAGAAGGAAAACTTAAGTTGCGAAGCCTCAAAATATATCAGGAGCTAAATTTGCTATTTACATTCTTGTTCTTGCATATTTCTTCTCACAATCGCTTTTGTTTTCAGGTACTTGTTAATTAACATACAGTACTTTCAATTTTCAAAGCTTTCGAACCTTAATAACTACCAATTTGAAATAAATTTAATTTAAACAAACAAATAAACACAATCAATTTATATATATCACTCCAAGACACCCTAATCTTACAATATGCATATTTTATAGACCATTTCCCTTGTGTGACGTCATCATAAAATCGACCAATGAAATGTAACAAAAATTTTAATTTTGGCAAATCACAGTCCGATATCGCAGTTAATTCTTGTAAAGTTTTATCTAATCCCTATACCGCAGTGTAGCCAACTCTCTATTCCCATTATAATTGTAATAGTCGACTTACGTCTATTTCATTCTCACGGTTTCGAATGGGCAGATATTCATATGCAAGTATAACATTTTATTCTATTGTTGATCATCTGTACGCGACTTTCAAATATGTATTATTTTTATTCTTATTCTATTCATGGAATAGTCCTAAATCTGTATTTGTCCCCTCTCTATTGCCATTACTGACTCGACATTCGTCTGTTGTAAGATGACTTGAGCAGGTTAAGCAGTCATCATACAAATATACAATTATTACAATATTGTAAGCTAAGTTTGGGTGAATTATGTTTAAATTCTTATTTAATTCGTGAAATAGTGCTAATAAAAATCACTCGAGTGTTTCAACTTACCAGATGTATTCACTCACCTTATTCGTGAATTCATCGGCAATTTCAAACTCTCTTATGATATTACTTTTCATAATTTAATTGACATAACATTCTTTTGCTTTCTAATTACTTTTCATAATTTAATTGACATAAAATCTTTTGCTTTCTAATTACTTTTCATAATTTAATTGACATAACATCTTTTGCTTTCTATCGTTGCCTATCAACCTAAATTGCTATTGTTGTTTGAATTTGGACAGAATAAAACTAAAAATCTATTGGGAATGCAATTTAGGTATTAGTTTGGTTTTATAAATTAATAGTTTCAATATGGCGTATATCTCACAAGAAAGAACAGAATATAATTGGATTTGATTGCAGTTCCAAAATAAATTACTTTTAATGCTCTCCAAATGATGTGTAATACCTGGAAAACCTTGAACACAAGTGTACAATATTACGCTGATTATGTTGAAACACGTCGGTTTATTAAATTTTACTACTAATAGGAATTTATTTGTGCAAACTATCTCTGTGTTTTGGCAGAGATGATACTGCTATCTCACTCTATCTCGCTTCCTCACGGCTGTTCCTGTGCAGTAAGTTTAAAGTCTTGTTGAAACCCTATGAGCAAGAGATAGGGTTTCAACAAGACTTTAAGAGATGAAATATAAATGAAAGCCAATTCTACACTTTCCCCTATCTCTAGAGACTCCCAGGCAGTATTTGTGCTAAATTAAATGAATATAACTCAAATTAATAAAAGTTGTAAAACTAAATATTGGCGGCTAAGTGAATTATATTGGGCAATGGAACAATTAACACACTAGAACTAATTGCCCCCATATCAAACACTGTAGTTCTGTTGAGTGTAAATTGAGTATGATTTAAATATACTATTATTAAAGAACAAGACTTGTGATTGTGATTTTATAGAGGGAAATTTATAGAACTTATCGAACATCTGAAATAGTAACATTGTATCTCAATTTGGGGGGGGGGGTCTAGAGCTGTTATACCCACAACATCAGTGATGATTTATCTTTTATTGAAATGTGAGAAAATGTATATTAGCAATTGAAAAATATTAGTTTTTTTCACTGGATTTATTATATTGTAAATCATTAACATTTTTCTCTACCATATAATTGATCACTGTATCTTGGGATACAGTTATTACTACAGTACAAATGCTAGAGCTACATTCATATTTGTATGTTCATGGAAAAGTAAGTGTTATTGCTTTATCGTACTGTTTGTGTGCTTTGAAGAGATAAATGAAATATGCATGTTCAGTTTTTGCACTATGAGAATAACGACATCTGCTCTTGCAAACTCAGATTAAATTACTGAAGATGGCTGGAAATATGCCGGCCATGGAATACTACATAACCTCACTTAATTTTTATCTGTCAGCGCAGTTTTAACATGAGCTATTTGTTTTATTTTGACTTTTTTTTTTTAATTTTTATAAAATCTGAATGATATCTCATTTTAATTATATGACATTTCAGTATTTTATCGGTCTTGATGGTGTGGTAACCATGTTTACCTAGTAGACCCAAGATCGCGGGTTCAACCCTGGCCATGTTCGATTTTTTTCGGGCGTAAAAATCCTAAGTATGGAGCTTCCTTCGGAAGGGAAGTAAAGACGTGGGTTCCATGTCGTAGATTTATAGCACGAAAAGGAACCTCAAGCCTGAAAGAAGAGGCCTCTGAGCAAAATTTGTCGGCCGTTTCACGCCCTGAATTGAAATGGACATTGATGACCTAAAATGTTAAAGGGCGTCCGTAAATAAATAAACCAATTTTTGTAAAGCGTATAAACGTTTAAAGTTTAATTGATATTCCCATAATTAGGTGCATTAATGCGAATTACTTAGTTCTGCACAACCAGAAGAAAAATATTAACTAGAAGAGAAATATAATATCCAGAGAATATTACCTAACTAAATTCCGTAGGGAAATTAAAGAGAAATTAGAGAAATTGATTATCCTTTAGTATGTGCAGCTTAACATGATCTGCAAAACCTTCTAGTGACCTCACAGAGTGAGTTGAGTGTAGTTTACTACGAAGTGCTCAACCTGTAATGTTACAAACTATGATCTGTCCAAACATAAAGAGTAGTGAACTTTTTACATAAAACCAATCAGGGGGCACATTGTGTAAAACATGATGTCTCTAAGTACCATGGAATAATGACTTATTAAGAAGAAATATAATATAAATTAGTAATATTTAAAAGGATAATTTCAACTTCAATTTATTATAAATAGTTAAATGTAAACTTCCTTTCCGAATAAATATAAAATGCAGCTAGCTGATGTAATTTTAAGTATGAATGCTGCAACAAAACAAAATATATTTAAAGAAGTACTTAAACGTAAATATTCAACTCAATTGCAAACAGCTTGAGATGCCATGCACCTTCGCACTGTATATGGGAAGCTTTTATTTATAAATATTCCTTGATTTTATAATATGCCCATACAAATCACACAACGGTTGTACACTTATTCAAGAGGCAATGTCATCTTACCACTGCTGTTTCGCTATTGTCAACATCGATTGTATTGATTGCCACCGAACTTCTAGTGGCAATAGCCTCAGGTGTCTCATTCAAACGTTCAGTACCCGGCATCAATTTGTAACTTGCTTAATGACTTACCCTCGTATTTTAAGTAAATTTTTACAATTTGTGATATCTATGTATCGCGGCTTAGGATATTTGTTTTGTACCCACCATTTTATATTATCATTAAGTTAAATGGGCCAAATATTTAATAAATAGGGTTTTACTTTTGAAAGCAGGACGCGTCGGCCGACTGATGGAGATTTGCACAGAGGCGAATGTGCAACGAGCTTAAAACTTAATCCGAGCAGACAGAAGAGTAACTAGCAAGAGTAATGGAATTTTTATTGTACCAGTTTTAAAATACATTCAAGTAAGTACATCTGTCGCAAGGACCTTACGGCCGTACGTGCTAAAGCCGTCCATGTAACAATCAAAATATATATACATACATATATATCTACATAGAGACCTACATGCAGACATGCATCACCGTTTTCTATGAGTATTTTTATATACAAATACATCAACATGGGTAGAACCCTTACTTCTGAGCCCCTTTCTATTTACTCACACCTCCTCTCCAACTCTCCCCTCTTTACTATAACCATTAGCCTTCTTTGTCGGGTCTTCTCTAGAAATAGTCCCAAATCGTGTATCTCGCATGCACCAACACTTCCAGGCAAATGTTCAAATTTCTTTTGGAATTCAGAAATTTCGGAGGTAAATAATCATTTCTTTAAATCTCCGTTTCCCCACATTCTGCCAAAATATGTCTCCAGGTATCGCTTTCCGCACAATGGGCAAATTCTTTCTCCTAGAACATTAACTGTTTTATTTCCTTTTCAAGCCCCTAATCTGACCCATGCGAGACCACTTCTTTCTTCTTTACCACAGACATCTAGATAACCCCCCCCCCTTACCGGATGTATTTGAGTCTGCAGGTTAAGCGATACTTTGACTGCCCATTGAGACTCAGTATTTTGCCTCTTTATATCTCACAAACGTCTGTTAACTATATTCCAACTATTTCGCGTAATGTCCTCTCCTCTTAACCAAATATACTCTAGTCCAATTTTGTCTAAGGCTTTTCATGCCTATGCCATATCCCACCATTTCCTTATTTGCTCCCTCAGACAGACTGCTCGAAGAAGAGCTTGATCCCCCGTATTATTAACCACTGTTTCATAGTTCTTATTTTTAAATTCACACTTTCGTTAGAAATACCAACCTCTTTAAGAACCCCACAATTTGCTGTACCCGTCCCTACTTGTAGCAACCGTTTTGGAAACTGTTTGTTCCTCGTTCATTTCCCACGGTGTTTTCCCACTCCCAAATTTCGGCCCTGCATGTCATAGTTGATCTCACAATCGTCCTGTACACCAACTCCGTTGTTCTAAGCGGGTTTTCCGGTATTTTTATTGGTTGACCTACCTCGTAATGCATGATAGGTTAGGTTTTCACAGAGACTGTGCAAAATAGATTCCGCCCATGTTGATCCCATGGCACAAAATACAAAGAATGAGTCTAGCATTACAGCATCTCAATCTCTACCATGATGAAATCTATGATATGTTAAACCGAATTGTCACAGCTGATGAGTCTTGGCTTCCAAGAAAATGAGACGCGGGAAATTTTCAATGAAAGTTATCGCGCATCCTCCATATAGCCCCGACCATGCTCCAAGCGACTTTTATTTGTTCCGCATTCTTATACATCATCTTTAGGGTGAACATTTTCGCGACAACTAAGAAAGTCGCCATCTGGTTTCGACAGCAGCCTAAATACTTTTATGCTTTGGATTCAGGGGCTTTTGAATCGATGGGAACAAGTGCCTCTATACACGCGAGATTGTGCTATGGTATAAAACATGGTCTACATCATTTGTAACTCACTTATTGACTTTAAAGGTACTAAGATACAGTAAAATTGAAATAGCATGACTTAAAAGTAACAAACCAATATAACGTTAAATGTAATGTAGCCAAGTTTGCTAAAGAGAATTCTGACTTTACTACAGTTAAATGTAAAATATTCTCAAAACTATACCCTTTTTTTACAAAACTTACCTGGGTCACAATTAACAACCAAGAAACTCCATTAAATTTCCAATCAAGGCTCCGAAACTTATTCCTATTCTCCTTAACTGCTTTCCGGCGTGCTGTCAATAGAAACGTTTAGCAGTGAATGCTTCTGGAGCAGGCAAGCAGAGATCCTGGCTACCTCACGCATCCATTAAATTTATCAGCCAATTGGCGTAGATTTAAAACAGATTTTCACCACGTTCGGCACGAAAGTGTACGGAAAGAAGAAACAATATCATTGATTTACATGCAAATTCGCCACAAACAGTAGGACAAAACGAAATCGGAAATTTTAATAGTTTTAATGAGGACCGATAGGGAAGAGCTTGTTTTTTGGCAATTACACTGAACAAAATCGGAGCGAAGATGTGTATGCCATGCTCTTATAAATAAGCAAGAAAGTTTCAATCTGCCTGACAAAGGGATTACGCTCTAAGGAATTGCAGTACACAGTGCCCAACCAATAGGTCATGTTAATCGCAACTGCTAAATGAAAAGAAAAACATGTAATCTAAAAATCTTTATTTAAATAGCACTAAACTCACAAATATTACAATATGAGCTGGTTTTATTCCAGACCAACATTTTAAATCACTCTGTTACAAAAATTTTCCTTAACATTTTTCAACTACCTATTACTTAACTGTGTTTGCTAAGCCCCAGATCTCGGTTCATTACTGGTAGAGCCAGGGCACAACCCCTTCTACTAAACAAAAAAACTATATAATAAAACATTTCATACAATTCAAAAGTATATATAAACCCAAAATTAGCAATAAATGTGTAGAAACCTTGCCCTTAAATAGCTTACACCCATTCACATTTAAACTTTTAATGTACTTACATAGTCACAATGCCACTACCAGCCAATTAGACAAGGTAAACATATTGATCCTCTCTTCTCATTAACCACAACCATTTGTTCTTAACTCTATTAATACTCCCCAAGGTTCCTAATTGGTCTCTGGTTACATTATCTTTGCTTATTGAACTTCAACTATTTACCAGATGTTGTTTGTTGTCTCTATTCACTTCTCCTAAGCATTCAAACAAAACATTTCCACATATAGGGTGACGGAAAGCATTTATCTTCATCAATATTCGTGACACAATGTTTCTTTACAAGATTGAAATTTACAACAATGCACATTCCAAAAAAAAAAATAGTGACCTTTAATTTAACGAGTGTCATGCACTAGTTATTCCTGGTGGTCTAGCGGTAACCATATTTGCCTTCTAAACCCAAGATCGCCGGTTCGATCCCGGCCAGGACTGTTGTAATTTTTCGGGGATAAAAATCCTAAGTGTGGCTTCCTTCGGAAGGCAAGTAAAGCCGTGGGTCCCGTGTCGTAGATTTACGTCACGATAAAGAACCTCAAGCCTGAAAGAAGAAGCCTTTGAGCAAAATTTGTCGGCCGTTTCACGCCCGAAATTGAATGGGACGCTGATGACCTCAGATGTTAGATAGCGTTCGTAAATAAACCAAATAAAAAAATTAAAAAATGGCTTGGAAGTTAAGGTTTGCTTATGTTGCCATGGTTCTAAAAAAATTAATACAGTTACTATAATTATAATAATAAATATAGAATGATCATGGAATTTTATAATTCTTTTTAAGGACCAACTGTTATTACTATTCTTTTGTTAGCAATCCCCTACTTAGGTATTGACAGAATAGCTGGATTTTTAACAGAAAATGACAGCATTTTATATTGATTAATAATAATATGATGCTTCTACACTTACAGTTCCATAATTAGTGGAAATATAAACAATAAACAATAAATAAAATGTGGCATCTGCCGTTTTAACAAACGCACTTTTATTTTATGTTTGATGAACGTTATCTCCAAAATGCATTCTCGATCTTTGAACAATATGGCCGGTTTTACGAACTTCAGCACCAATAAATAAATAAATACATATTAATGGTTGCGCCGTTGAGGATTGCACCTCTTGCTCGGACGTGGTGCTACTGAATAAAGACATGACTGTGCGATTTTCCCTCTTTATCTCCTCAAAACCCAACGTGTGACGTTTTGCTACAAGGGGTAAAATCAAACTTCCTGTTTATATTTGCTTCTACCTCGTAACTACAGCTGTGAAACTGCGCGTTTGTTTGAGTAAAGACAACACACCCTTATCGTTACGGTTTCACAATCAAAGCGGAACGAGGAAGATACATAACAAATAATAAATAAGCAGTGCATTTGGCGTTGATAAAGGTCGTCAGGCTTTGCAAACTTTGGCATCCTTAAAGCCCTTAATGTTTCCAAGTACTATTAACATGAGAATCCTTGCACATAACGTTCCTGAACTCTATTATACGAGTTTGAAAGCGCTGAGGCATTGTCTTTTGGGGCTTGACTAGCTCCTTCCTTGCTTTCGATTTATCTGCAGACGATCTTAATTACACGACGGCTGTTGTGCTTCCTGGAGGCAGCAGATTGAATCAAGAAGACAGATAAGTCTGCCGCTTCTTGTTGCAACTAACGTAATTCGGAGCTGGTTATTGTTCAGGCAGTCACGGACTCCATCACGCAATGTAACGGAGGGAGGGTGAGGTAACCGGATTTTGCGTGGCTAATCCCAACAGATTACAGCATCGAAATAGGGACGTGGGCTTCTAAAATAGCTGCAAAATTGTGTTTCATGACGATACGTGCGAGGAGTTGAAAATTGTACCAAGTCTTAGTCATATCCAGAGTGCGGAAGTTAGGCAAAGTATCTTTTCTATCTGGAAGGATATATTTAAGAGTCACATAGAATTGAACACGTTTCCGTACATTTGGGGTCGAAAGGACCCGTTTTATTTTGCCTTTTTTATCTACTTTGGATAGTTATGTTTTTTTTCTACTATTATGTACGCATTATGACTAGCACATAAGTTGTCAATATATTAAAGTGAATAAAGCTATAAAAATTAAATGGCAAATTCACCTCACAATATATATTGAGAATCTTGTTATAAATTCATTTCTTTTCATCCAAAAAATTTCTCCTCAACCCATTCACTTAAGCTCTTTAAATAGCATAACCTTCATTAGTGACAGGAACGCACGGTTACCTCGGGCATACGAATACCAGAAAAAAGAGAGGATGAAGGAAGCGCTGTAGTTTTGAATTGTCCCGATCAATGACCTTGTATCGATCTGTGCGAGACAATTCTAGGAAATTTGTAGTGAGAGTAACTTCTCGGCTGTATAAATGTAACAAACAATGGCAAGCGAGAAATATGAGAGCGATGTAGCTGTGCAATAAACCATCGCTACAATGTGTTCAAAACAGCAGTAAGAGAGATACTAACCTGATTCCTCTATATATGCATAAACACAAAATGAACTGGATCAGAAAACACTGCGCACTTTTGCTCATTCACCAGGACTATTCAAAACAATTTACTTTGTTTTTATCAACATTTCCATGATGTCCTGAAAGGTGAATGTTCTGTTGTAACTGGTCCTTCCGAAATAGCTTGTTTTAAATACTCCAATTATTTCAGTGGAAGTAGAGTATTCTTTTTCCACTATGAAAAATTTTCTCTCTGTCAAGCAACTGATTGTGACAATTGATACCTGAAAAAACATCTTGTTGTTGCTTGTTACTTAGAAGAGTAAGCTTAAGTACTTTAATTGTGCGATAAATAAATTATTAAGTATCCTAAATGCCTATTTTCATTAATAATGAGTGATATTACCCTACGTTTTCACTTTAAATAAATACCTATTTTCAGCATTAAAAGTGTCTTTTTGCGTGCATATTTTAACCAAAATAAATGCCTAAATTTTTGGGATCTGGTCATAACTCATAAGAAATGGTTAATAATAAGACGCGGACAATTTTTTGCTTAATATTTGCTTGAAAACTATACTTTGATGCCGGTAGGAGATTGGATTTATAATACAGGTTATCGCACAAAAGATGCAAACCAGATTTAAACTGCAGTATATTACACATACTCACGAATCTATCAGAAATAGCAAAATTGGAACAATTGACCCCTCATATTTAAACTTTACCGATATTTTTAATACTAACACCCCATATAAAGGCGACTGATTTTGAGAAATATGACATTCTAATAGTTCATGCAAAACTTGCCGTATTTTATTATAATTGTCTTTCTTGTAGAGAAATAGTTCTTGAACCCCTAACCATATAAATCTGAACAACAGGTAATAAATTCATAACTTTTTGAATTTAATGTTTTTTAAAGTCGTATATTTTACAAGTTCACAAGAAAATCTGCTTAATGCATATATTGTGTATTTTACCACATAAAGAATGAAAAATAAAGATATGGCGAAAATTGCAAAGTATTAAGACAAAATGTGTCGTTTTCACATCTGCTCTAAGCTAAACTAGTATAGAAAAAAAGTGTTTCATATCTATAAGTAGAGCGCTCACAAAGAAAAATTTAACACTTTAACTCCATCTGCTTAGAACACTTCATACAACAGGTCCCTGCAGATATTTTTAATGTCCTAAATTGAATATCGATTTATGTGAAGAAAAAAAGCAAAGATATCGGAAAGAAGCGTTAGTAAATTTTCGATAATAGAAGTATATAGAATATATTGGTTACTGAGATATGATTTGTTTTTTCTTTTTCAGTTTTTAGGACACCCCTATACGTTAAAAAATAAAATATTGAAAAAGATTCATGTTAAACGTTTCTTGTGCTGTAAACCTTATTACTCATTACTGATTACCAATTAAAGCATAAAAATAAGTAAATAATCGTACTGTAACGATGAAATTGATACCAGAAAGCGCAGTTCTAGCAGCAATGATCATGGAGATAGAGGCAAAAAGAGAGAAGTCAAATAGAGAGCACCTTCGGTACATTCAGACACTCTACTTTATAAGTTGGTTGGCCCTGGTGGTATAGTGGTAACCATACTTACTTTTAAACCCAAGATCGCGGGTTTGATACCCGGCCAGGACCGATGGATTTTTTCGGGCGTAAAAATCTTAAGTATGGCTTCCTTCAGAAAGGAAGTAAAGCCATGGGTCCCGTGTCGTACATTTAAGGCACGATAAAGAACCTCAAGCCTAAAAGAAGAGGCCTCTGAGCAAAATTTGTTGGCCTTTCACACCCTGAATTGAATGGGACGTTGATGACCCGAGATGTTAAAGAGCGTCCGTAAATAAACAAATTTAAAAAAAAACTCTTCTTTATACCGATAAACCTGTAAATTTCCTTCCATTTGCCCAATTAACTTGGGATAAAACAGTTACTACTGGGGCCTTACAAGTTAGTTATTATTAGAGACCAACTTTGGATTAATGAGTGAAAGAAAGTAAATTAACGCCCTTTTCGCGTTGTGTGGAGAGATTGGCTAGCTAAAAAGTTTACCCATTGACTTGTTAATTTATAAAACAGTGCTTATTAAGAAATGAAATAAGTATTTGTTTATGTTTATACAGCTGATTGTTATTTAAATAAGTAAGAAGACCTGGATCAAGGCAAAGTAAATTAAACAGATGAAATATAAATGTCTACCGAGTCTACAACTGTTGAAATATAAATTAAAGAGCCTCTTTTATAGAAGTGTTTCGAAAGAAAAATTCTTTTATTCTTATTTACAGTGTCTATTTTTTAATCTTTTTGAATATTCAGTAGTTACTCATTCACGTAATTGTGTAAGCTAAAAACCTGTTTTGAATTGTGGCAATATATTAAATATTTTATACAGCCCAGCAGTTATACTTGACTATTACAGTACTATTTACACTAAGCGCCTAACTTGCGTCTTCATGTCCTTTGTTTTCAGTAACATAACCAAGTTGTTGAATAGTTATCAAAATTGTATATCAATTCCATTTCAACCTGGAATTATGTAAATTAGCATACCTTAGTTTATGATAGGTACACTGTAAACAGGACACACGTGTAAAGACAGGAATATCTAAAATTATTATCGGGGTTTCATACTTTCGTGCGGAGACAGCTTATAAGAATATAACATTTATAACTATGTCAGCTAATGGAGAAACTTAAAACAATTGCCTTCCGTTAGTTGTGAATTTTTGTATTCTATTTTATACTACTACAACTTAAAAAGATGAATGTTTTGTGAAACATGACCTCTCTAGATCTAACAAGCAGTTTTCATAAAAAAAAGTTCCCTAATTTATCTGTTTTATTAACATTTTTATTTACAGACATAGCTCTGCAATTGCTTATCAGTCTCCGGAAATGATAATAATTATTAAATTTTTAATTATTTTAGTTATTAAAATCTATTAAATTTCCTCGTTTTAATTATGCATAGTTTATAACTAATAAGTGTCTTAAAACTGAAATGACATATGGTCAGCATGGACGTCTCAATTATTACCTCTACTCTGAACAAAAGAAAAGTTTGTTAAATATATCATATGATCTGTTAAACTACCTAATCGCAACTTAATTGAAGTAACAATACCTTGTACCAATGCTAATATAGTTGTTATTTTCTAATCATTTGTTATTTTGAAATGACAGAAGACAGTGTGTTTCGTGGTCTACCTTGATAATATTATATATTATATATAAGATATATATATACTTTAATAATATAAGTAATAATGGAACAATTTTAATTGCATATTGTGATTATGAACCGCACTATTTGCATGTTTGTTTACTTGTTTTATTTTAGTTGATAAAATTGAATCGTCATTTCAGAAGCCAGTCAAGCGCCAAAAAAGGGGAAAAATGAGTTAATGGGGAATTTGTTTGAGGGTATAAGCACATTTTATAGTACAGATCAGTCAAATAACGTCATTTTATGTTTTTGTTACCTAACATGGTAGAGAAACTGATCGATAATGATGATTCATCAGAACAAAACAAGAATCACACAGTTTTTATAGTTTTGATGAACCCAAAGAGCGGTTTCACAGTTATCACCCTCAACTTCCGTGTCCGTATTCACTGTGTGACAGAGACTTTGAGGCTATAAGGCATCTGTTAAAAAAAAGGTTGATCGCATTTACACTCCACAGGAATATGTGGAGCTTATACTGAAAGCCAGTAATTGTTTTGCTGTTCGCAAAGATTCCTCCCAAGATGTCAGAAGTTTCAACACTTGGTGACCTCATTCATACTATAAGCTTACTAACTCGGACAAAACCTCTAATAGAGTTGTTCCTAAAGATTAAGGGAGTTTCAAGATATCAACATACAAACAGTTTTGTTACAAGACCTTTCATGGAAAAGTGATATTAAAGCCATATAGTGATGGAGTCATTCAACCAACTTTCACTCTGCTGAAAGCAAATCGTGTCCCTGACTTATCCACCCAGATGGCCTATCTTTCAGGAAGAGTAGGGTTATAAGTATAATTTATTAATCTTTCTTACGAAAATATTACTTAGGCTTACATGTAATAATATTCTATCATTCGAAAGTTTATCAATAATCTATAATATATTTAGCCTAATATTTTTGGACACCATTCATGTTTCTATCAGAGTCGTAAATTTCTTTGTTGTTATTTTAAATTCCTATTAATATCAAACGGTTGCAAGACCTAAATTCCCTAAAATCTGGTGGCATATGAATACTTTTTGACATATTGGTATACTACAGTGACTGAATGTACTGTGCAGTTTGTGATTGATTAGCTCCTGTCAAGATGAGTATGTATTGTGATTTCATCATTTAATTAATTCTGTGTTAGCAATGTGGTCTAAACCTAATTACTAATATTTTCTTTTTCCATAAGAACGGAATTTATGACAAAATCTTCAAAAAGTCCAAAATTATGCAATAAAAAGTTTATGTTTGCATCACTCGTTTATTGCAGAAACTAGTTAAGTGCAGAACATTTTAGTTTTTTATTTTTTTTTTTTATTTTACATCATACAAATGGTATTAGAATATATACTACTTTCAACAAAACATATTAAAACCCTACCAACATATTTAGTCTGATTCTAGATAGTTTTTTTTTTTTTTTTAATGAAATTGGCAAATTTGGTGTTCAATGCTTTCTGAAATAAATTATTCAATTATGAATATATGCAGTATCCAGACAAACATATGCGGTATACACTATCGATATCAATTTGTATCTATCCACGTCTGATAAGTAATTAAATAATTACTGAAGCAAGCAAATTATTCAGTCATAAAGAAGATATATAGCCCGTATAAACAAAGCATTTGATATACCTGTTTAATTTTTATTTTTCCGGAAAGTTGTTGATCTGTTGAATACTTCATCAAGAAATCACTGCTGCAACTACCGACATCTTGAATATATTCCGTTTCTGAAATCACGCAGGGCTTTGTGTTGACATTCAGGTTGTCTATGCCGGGGATGAAAGCAAACTGTGGTCTTGTCTCTTACGCTCTCCAGTCTTCACATTGTTCTGTAAACCAACCAACAAAAGCTAGTCCTCCGCGTACCGCTCTGATTGTAGAAACAAAGGCTTTACTCTACTCGCAACGTAACTGTCGTCCTATGCCAATGTCTTTTGTATTTAATATTCACCTTTTGATTTTAGCGAATTGCGAAGGAATTGCTATTGCTATTGCTATTCTATCCATGAAAAATGCCGTCAAATCTCCATCAATTATACTTACTAAGCACCAAAAATGGCGATGAAAAAATTATATATTGGGTAGGTTCATAAGTTTCAGGCCTAAAAATGTTCTAGGTATGATAAAGACAAAAACTATATTTCACTTTTCAATATAGTTATCCTTTATTGCAATACACTTATCACATCTTTGAATTATCATTTCAATCCTCTCTCCCAAATAGTCAGAAAAGACTGCAAAAGAGACATAAACAACACCCATCACTTCTTCGTCATACTTAAATTTCCTTCCTCGAAGGTCCTTCTTCAGTTTTGAGAAGAGGAAATAGTCACTGTGAGCTAGATCTGTGCTGTAGGGTGGATGGTCGATCTCCTTGAAGCCACATTTCTTCACAGCTTCCTTTGCAACAAGAGCTGTGTTCACAGGCGCGTTGTTGTGAACAAGGCGCATTCGCCTTGTAGATGTACGAGGGTATGTTCATAAGTTTCCGGCCTCGCCGATGAGGATTATCGCGTTGCGGAGTGAAATTATCGGAAAAAAAAATATCAAATCCGTTTAATCACGCGGTGTACATTTGTCTTGTAGTCAGTGTAGCCAACTCTATACCTCCACTATATAATTCCTGAACACGCATCACTGATCACTTTTGCTAGAGACGGTGGGGAGCTATTGATAGCAACAAAAGCATGGACAATCGACAATCGTAACGCAAAATGGAGAGTTCTTGAAAGCGTTTTGGTGATGCGTCGAATGTGCAAATTAATCTTATCATTATGAATTTCAAACTACAGAATACAAAGAAAAATAGACATACTGTGTTTTAAATTTTCTTTTTCCTCAGTTGGTATTATAAAATCGAATGGTAGCGATTATAAGAATCGACTTTTGTTCATTTCAGTCTCGCGGTTTCTAATAGAATTCAGAAGTAAAACATTTTTTACAAGTGCTAATATTCTGGGTGCGAATTTCACATATATTCTTATTATATTCATGAAATATTCCTAAATCCTTATTTTGCTCCTCTCTGTTGGCATTACTGGTAATCGGCATTCTTCTCTCGCAAGATAGCTTGAAAAGGTTAAATACAAATATACAATTATTACAATAAGCCAAGTTTAGAGGAATTATATTTAAATTCTTATTTTACTCGTGAAATAGTCGTAATAAATAGCACTCGAGGGTCTGAACTTTCCAGACAAGTTCACTCACTTACTATGTTCGTGAATTTATCGGTAATATCAGACCCTCTCTTGATATTACTTGTGAAAAATTATACCGATATTTTATTCTATCGCCTAACTAACATGGGCAGGTCGGAAACTTATGGACCCCATCTTATACATTTTTGGTAACTTTAGAGAAACCAGGTTTGGATTATTACAGTCAGTCTCTGCCCGTCAATATACTACAACAACTGTAAGGTACTTCGCAACAGTGAATGCCCCTTATCGCAGTCAGTGACTGATGTAATTATGCAAGGTTATCATTGTTAGCGATATGTTTGTAGTCTTTTGTTTTATTCTGATCTTCTTTGGAAAACAAGAGAGAACTCCCTTCGTGGCAAAGAAACTAATTGGATATTATCATTTATTTATATAGAAAGCAATATATAAATCGATTTCTGGAAACCATAATGCGATAATTAGCAGTTTTATGAATTATTGTACGTCGTTCATTAGTTATGCACGGTTCTTCCCCCGCTCCTCTCTGCATGGCTCTGCTGGAACCCTCTAATATGTACTCTGTGTTATGTGTCCGGTCAAAAGTTCATGTGGAACAAAAGAGGAACATTGATTTGCGTTTTGTTTCACGAAACAAGAGCGCTGTGCAATTTAACTCATCACTCCATGCTTTATTCATTAACCCTTGGTATCACAGAATTTGCTAGTTAGTATCTCTTACTATAGACGTGGTTTATGTCTTTTAAATTGACTCTTGCATCGTAGATACCCACAAGAGATTTAATACCAGCTACTTTTATAGCAGTAGCATTTTAGGGAAATGAAGTGCTGATGCAATTGTCCTGCAAGCACTGCTGGAAGTAAAAGCATGCCTTTATGTCACTCTTTCGGAAGTTGGCGGAACCTGACTAGATGGAATCTACGAGTAAATAGTGTTTCCAATAATTGCACCAGAAAAAAGTACAAAGACCAACTGATAGGAGGTTTGAATATTTTTTAGAAAATACCGAACACTCTTATTTGCATTTGAAACGCCATTTTCCACACATAATTTATACCAAGACATTTAAGTATGTAATATACGCATTGCGTTGTGCTTTTTTAATTCAACAAGTTTGGTTAATAGAATTTTACAAGTATTCTACCCTGCCTTATACAAACAAGTACTATACCTGAGTACTCATATTATGTTCATTTTGAAAGTTGCTTATGATTTGCAATATTATCAGTTGAAATAAAATTTGATGCGCCTGATCCTGCCAAGAAATGTCATGTTTCATATTAAAGTTTTATTTTTTAAGTTTGGTGTTTCTCGTTTTTATTAATTATGTACTACCTCTGTTCCAAAATAATGCAAATTTCTTTAGAGAAGTACTTGAATGAATATAGACACTTATTTAGGAGGTAGCACTGTTTAAAAATGATGGTGTAAGCAGTATTCTTAGACGATTAGCCTGTTCAACATGGCGTACAGTAGCACAGTCAGATATAACAGTGTCAGGGTTGTAATGAAATACTAATGGCAAACATCCCTGTCGTAAAATACCCTTCATCATGAGAGGTTGTCTTCATGCAGGCTCTCGGACTCATAAATGGAAGGTCAATAGTTCAATTCCGCCAGGATCGTCCTCACTGACTATTTTTACAGGTGTTTCTCAGCCCATTATCAATGGCAAATACCCGGACATTCCTAAACTTAGGCGTGGAATGTTTCATTCCCAAAATTGCTTTGCAAATATATATTATCCCATGTGTCGTAAGTGCCCATCTTCTGCAATACCTCAATAGTGAAAAAATGTTAAAAACTGCTTAAAAATAGTGGATAATATTAACCTGATTATTCCTGTTGTTGTAAACCCTGCTTCTCCAAGTAGGTTGTCTGTAGCAGTTCTTCCCATTAATCTTCATTCATTTAATTATTACTGATGCATGGTCAGGAGGATCTTTGTATATCTTTATTGTCACAGCCCCCGAACGAGCACTCGCTTATTCCTAATTTTTCCTAAGCTAACTAAGCAAATGGCTGGACACTAGGGACATACTCCAGTCCTAATCTCTACAACTTTTTACATCATGGATTCTAACCAAGACAAATTTAGGATAAATCAAATAATATAATGAACTGCTGTTTTCATAGCTACAACTGGAGCATTTTAGTGTTATTACCTCTTAATTTTACAATAATGTGTTACCGTACAAGGATGCTGATGGAAAGGGTTTGCAGAGGGGAATCGTATATATTTCTGTCCCCTTACTCTCGGCGAAATATGTCACTTTCCTAAGTCCTGCAAACATTTGACGTTACGCGCAGAACAAATTCTTAAGCTGAAGAACTGCAGTCCGGAGCGAGAGCGGAAAGAGCCACTGCCGTTCGACTGAGGAGTCCCCGCTCTCTGCTCTCGCTCGGGACTGCAGCTCTACCGTTCAAGAATTTGGTCTGTGGGTAATGTCAAGTCCGCAAACTTGCATTGGTGCGCATGCGCGAGGCTTATTTCCTTTTCACATACAACCAGAGAGCAGTGACTTCAACATAGTTTGTTATCAGAGCAAATTATAGCCCCATTATTAATGCATAATTTTCATTATTGAACTCCTTCATGCCACATTATAACCCACCGCCACGGGTGGCCGAGGTCGTTAGGGCATGGACTCGTGAGCGGGAGGTCTGCGGTTCGAATCCCGCCAGGACCGTCCTCCCTGACTGGGGTTTTTTCCAGGTTTTCCTCAGTCTTCATAACTGGCAAATGCCGGGGAGGTACCTAAACTTAGGCCTGGAACGCTTCCTTCCTTAAAAAAAATCCTTTCCCTATATCATTTCATTTCATGTATCATCAGTGTCCACCGCCTGTGGTGCCTCTGTAGTAAAAACGGGCGTTAAACACTACCCAAAAAAAAAAAAAAACATTATAACCTGTATGGGAAATTTCTCACCACTTTCATTTATCAGACTTCTCTGTGCAAGACATCATTTTGCTGGCACGTAGCAAGTGGCCAAAAATGGCCTGCAATATTATTCATTCCTCTTCCCACTGTTTGATTATCGTGGTCTCCTCTGATCACATAAACTGCACAATAATAGTTCGGTGTATATTGGCAAACCTGCAGATTCATGAAAGAGCCACTGCACTTGCCTATTGCACGTTTCATATTCTTGATACTCTTGTTCAATGCTCTTCGTTTCTAGAACAAATAAGACCGTTTAGGAAATGCAACTAATATTTTGTGACATAATTTATTGGATATCGCTAGTAAATTATGTATAATAATATTTAATTGTGAATTAACTCAAATGGGTGTGTAATATTTATGTTCAAATATTTTGGTCAAAGGTCCGCAGGCATCTTCATTTTTAAATGGTCTTTCCCTTATGACAGTTCGCCACCTGCTGTAATTAGGAGATTGTAAAATATTATTTATATTATTATTATTATTATTATTATTATTAAAACTATGTTTACTTTTTCCCCGATAAATTTTCCTATACTGGGGTGCCCCAAAATTAGGTCCACAAACTTTGGATTATGACACATTATCCTTTTTAAATCGCTTTTGGTCAAGGACCCCAACAGCTACGAAATTTTCTTTTGGTTATTCTTTATACATTTGATTTTACAGGAAGAGGGGAGGGTAATCCAATATGTGAAAATTAATAAATAAAGTAAATAATATTTAATACAGTATTCATTTGACCCAATAATACACGATAACAAAAAAAATTATAAACCCTTAATTAAGTGTTAAATTAACATTCTGAAACAAATAGGTACACCATTTTTATCTCAAAAGTGTCATACTCTGCCCAACTCTCTCAAAGACGTCAGGCATGTCTCTGCTTTAGTCAGCTGCGCTAGCTGTGCATGCTACAAAATCGTCAACGGAATCGACAGGAGTTCGTAAACAAGGGACTTCGTGTGTCCCCCACAGGTAGAAATCAAGGGGATTAAAGTCAGGCGAACGCGCCGCCCAAGCAGCGAACCCACCCCTACCTATCCAGTGATTGCAGTATGTAGCTGTCAGATGACGACGTACTTCATTCCAAAGTGATCTGCTGCCCCGTCAAAGGAGTAAACAAACTACGGGGAAGCTTTAACACCTTGTTGCACAGAAACGCAACCACACCGCCTATTGGTTCCTTAACAAAGTGTGCTTTACTCTAGTTTATTACACCTTGTATAAACAGAAGTGTTTGTTTTTGTGTTTCTGTATGACAAGATATTGACAGCGAGTGAGTTATTTGTTGCTGTGTAGGACGGACACGGGAATACGGCGCTGCATTTGGCGGTATGTCAGGCGAGTGTGCCATGGGAATGCGTGCTGGACCTGGTGGAGCGAGGAGCGCAGATCTCGCTGCGGAATCGCGCCGGGGTTCGGGCCGCCGACCTGGCGCCCTCCTGCCTCCTCGCCCGCCTCCAGGACCAGATGCTCAGCGACTGCTGGACGGGGCTCGGGGCTGGAAGCAGTGTGGTGGTGCCTTCCCCTGACCCTCCCGCCACAACGGCCACCTCCGGAGCGACGACAGGTCAAGCTACTGGAGCGTCTTCGTCCTCGACGCCCGCCTCAGGAGCAGGGGCCTCTGGCGCTGCCGCCGCGGGAAGCGCCGCACGGAACCCTGCCAGGATACTACGCAAGTTGCGCACTTCGGCTGCCGGCAGGACCGAATCCACGGAAGAGGCCAGTTCGGCGTCCGTTGAGATGTTGGCACTGTCCTCCACCGGATCCGTACGCAGCCGGAACAGCAACAAGAGTCTGGACGGCACTACCGGTACCGGAAGCAACAACAAGGTAAAACGTTGTACTTTCATAATAGGCCCAGCTATCGAAAATGCCCATAAGTAATCGATGTATGTATTGATGACAAATTACGGTAGATTTTGTTAGGTGCAACACAGTCAATATTTAGTTGCTGTGGTTGGAGGAGACAATGGGGTAGGTTAGACAAAATAATTTGGGAAGGGATAGCGAGGTACCTCCTGAGCCCCTTGTTAGTAATGCGAGGAGTAGACGTGTAGCGGGTCGATGTTATGTCCATGCTGGGTGCAAACAAGGCCGAGGTCCTGAGCCAAGGCGAGACGATTGTTTTGTGGTGTTGGGAAGTAAGGCGACGTTCTGGAGTTTCTGTTGTAGTTTCTTTTATATATAACTTTCCACTTTGCAGCTACCTTTTCAGTTATCAATGCTACAGATTAACAAACGTTACACCTTCTAAAGCAATAACAAGGTAGCATTTAGGGTCTGTCGCTTTTACTTATTGTGTATACAGCTGAGTTGTATATTAATTGATCTGGTTAATTTTCAGTAGATAGAAATGTTTCAAGGGAATGTTTGCAGAGTAATTCACATAGTTATACCCAATTCTTTGCACCAGGGTGTTATACGTATGCAAAATGTTAGATGACACATGTTGTGAAGGCTCGAAGCGTTTTCCCACTTAAAATCACGAACAAAGATCCACACAATACACCGCTAACTGTAAAACGTTTGTACTTTTTTAAGCTTACCTTACTGTGTGACAATTTAATTGCGGTTATGAATAGTTCTAGAGCAAACTAATTCATTATTACATACACTTATTGTATGTTACTAGTCAAAATTGAAAAATCTACTTCAGCATAGCCAACTGAAGATGACTGTCCAGTGCAATGTTTCGGCGGTCCGGGTATAAACTGATCTGTAACGCGGTGTGGAGTTTCTGCATTAATTTTCAATATTTCCTATTTTATTACTGTTGTTTATATAGGCGTTCTTGAAGCTGGAATGGGTATTTAATGGTGCGGGGATTAAATTTAATGAACTATAATTTTAAATATTCTGAATCATTCATTAGATGATTATGATGATAATCTAAAGTTGCCTCGGCTCTTGAAGTCGGGAGTTCCATGTTTCCTATTTCTCTGGTTCCAAAGCAGAGGGCAGGAATCTCAGGGGAATCCCCGTTAGAGGGGATTTTTGTCTGAAGACAGTTCTTCTCCTTCATGATAATGCACGTTTAGCATGGCCGCTGCAGCCCTTGATTTGATTCAGTTACTGAGAATTCAGAACTCGCGGCATTCCCCATACAGCTTTAGCCTTGATTCTCAAGAGTATCATATGTTTGCACCTCTGAAGGGCGCTTTGAGAAGGGAGTGGTGATGAGTGAAAAAAGGAGTGTTTTCCGGACTGCAGGCACAAACTTTTTTTTCTGGGAGAATAAGAAGTTGTTTCCGTATTGGAAAGGGGGCATAATCTCTATTGAAAGTATATATCTGTTAATTAAGCACTCTCCTTGTTCACATTGATACACTTCTAGTGAGCATGCTACAGTGAAAGTTTTACTACCTGCTTACTTGTGTAAACGAGGTAGGTTGCCGCCAAGCAATACTCCTGACAGTTACACTGTTGCGGATTGCTTGGATTTTCTGGGTATCCAAATCTAGGGCTTTCTTGATATTATTACTTTTTGAAACGCCCTGAAGGTAAATATCTATGTTGGAAGGTATTCATGTATTTCTGAGCATCACATGATTTAATGCCCTTGTGGTGATTACAGCAGAGAAGCCGTACACAGAAAGATGTGTTTCTTCTAGAAGTTCATAAGATTATTATTATTATTATTATTATTATTATTATTATTTTTAAGTCTTTAGAAAAATTTAGCTCAATCCTCAATGGAAGAAGAGCGCTGAAGCCAAGGCAATTGGGGCGAACGTGAAAGTGCTTATTTGATCAAGGGCTTAAGGCTGCTGTCTCAGAAAAAAAAAAACACTTCTAACAAGAGAAATTAAAATACGGTCAAAGAACGTGTAAAATAATGAGAAGAAAATTGGAAGTGTGTGATTTTCTTCCAGATAGTATGTGCAAAGAAGGAAATGTAAACAATTTATTCCTGACTGCGTTTTCGCTTAAATATCCGGAATGCTAAATAGTGCATTAATATGAAATTTACAAATTACAGTGTTTATTAGGGACAGCTTTTCTGATTTGCGCTACCCCCTTCCCAAAATTTAATCGTTTAATTTTCTGTGAATATTTTTTTTCCCCGTGGTTCATGGTTTAAATTACTACCATAACTTTCACCAACTTCTTCGATTTGCATCACCAGTGGACGATGATATCTAAGTAGCACGTGGAAATCAGCTCTTAAAAACAAACAACTGCCACCCCTGTCCCCTCCGGGCTCTCTACTTCCGCCACACATGTAACATCGATCGATCTTCTGGAACCATATAGAGACAGATCAATACTATCGTCTCTTAGTAGTCAGGTATTGTTCGTCGTCCACTAATGATTTGCTCAATATTGTTAACACCCGATTTACACTGAGGCACCACAGGCGATGAATATTGGTTACATGGAATGAAATGATAAATTGGGAAAGGATTTATTTTTAAGGAAGGAAGCGTTCCAGGCCTTATTTTGCCATTTATGAGGACTGAGAAAAACCTGGTTAAAACCTCAGTCAGGGAGGACAGCTCTAGTGGGGAAGAGAACCCCAAACCGCCCGCTCACCAGTCCGCGCCCCACTGATGATGCCAACCGAAGTAGCTGGTGAAAGCTATGATGGCATACTAAACCATGGACCAGGCAAAACAGCCCGAAAGATTTTATCTGTTTTAATTTCAACACCGACCATGAAAGCCTAAGAACTCTGGAAGGAACAAGGATGTTTGTCGGACCGCTGACGTAAATATTACACATATGCATCCATTTTTCATTATACAAAAATAAATATCATTATATATAATTTATTGTGATCTCTCTCCCAACATAATGTCACTTTTCCTCAACGGCTTTGTGCGCTCTAAAAACGAGAGTGAAGAACCAAATATGCACAGAGCATTGAACCAGAGACGGTTACAGAGCACGTGAAACGTGCTTGGAACGTTTATTAGTAGTTGGTTTGCATACGTGCTGAAACCAATATCTCGGCGTGTTTGTGGTCAGGTGGAGGTGAGAGGATGTGGTAGGGAGAGCCATTATGTGCTTGGCTGAAACGTCACCTCTCGTCACGTGCGTTCCTAGGAAAATTTACCTTCATTGTTGTTGCATTACAAAGTTTAATAAAATATTTTAAGATGTTATTTGATCATTATAGTTAAACAGTATATTAATGACAACATAATCATACAGGCTGTATCAGAATAACTATTCCTAATTTTCTGATGTGATAAGAAGACATGAAAATAAGTATTTTTCTTAATACAATGTCCAAAAATGCTTCGTTTTCAAGTTATGGTGGTATGGAGGAAAAAATGAACGAATCTGAACTTGGAACGCTCCTTTATCTACTTTTTATTGTCACACAGTAACTTTTTATCTAATACCAGATATTAAGAAAATGGTATTGACAAACTATAGGAACTATTCAAAATTGCGACCGCTATTGTTGACACACAAACTCGTATAACGCTTAAGACTAAAGATTAAAGATTAAAGACGAATTCTTCAAAGTATCTGTAGTCGGTTAAGAACATCGTCAAAAGCAAGAATTATTCTAGCAAGTAATTCTTCTGCTTTGTTTAAAAAACAACTGATTTAACATGACCCCAAATACAAAAATCAACTACACTCGTATCTGGGGAAAGGCCAGGCTAAGCAACTGGGTTTGTTCTCCCTATCCAACGATTCAGAAAATGTGCATTAAAACAATTTTGAAAGTGAAGACAAAATGTGTGGTGCGCCGTCCTGTTCAAAGATCATATTTCTCCGAATATCATCTTTAAGCATCTCTGGAAGCATTTCGCAAGAAAATACCATGAACATGTTCATTCAACCGTGTAGGCATAACATATGGCCCCACTAGAAAGTTAACAAATCCAACGTAAATATTTTCAGAAAACTTCCATTGATTACAGAGATTCTCTGCAGCTTTAGGACTAGTGTCACTCCAAATGTGACTGTTGTGTGTAGTAAAGAAGCCATCTCTTGCAAAACATGCCCCATTTGACCATAATATGCATTTAGCAAAATCAGGTTCATTGTTAACGGTTTATAAATACCGTACAGCAAATTGTTGCCTGCATCTGAGATTAATGTTTCCACTTTTTGGATATGAAACGGAACCTTTTTGTACTCACTTAAGACTCTCCATACAGAAGTGACTGGTATTTATCGAATGGGCGACAGTTCGTGGATTATTTTCAAACTTCTGCAAAACCTCCTCTTTAAAATTCATTTTACTCCTTTGTGTGTGTGTGTTTGTGCGTGCTTGCGCCTTGAACTGGCCACTATCTCGATGTGGTCCAGTTTTGAAAATACTCTATGGCGCTGAGGGTGTTGCTCCTCACAGATTCATGTTACTAAATGAACATTTCTGTGAACTGCTCCAAATTTTTTTGTTGTGCAGCACAAATTAATTCAGTTGTTATTTCTATGGTAACAAGAATAGGTGAAACTTAAGTGCCGCCATAAGGTGAGTGAATTGCTCAGTCTTTTATGTTCAAAACGAAGAACTTTCAGCACTATTTTATTACGAAAATATATGTCCTGTTATCACATCAGAAAATTAGAAATAGTTATTTTGATAGACTCTGTATACATTAACTATAAGAAAACTTTCAGTTATATCAGTAGCAAACAATATTGCATTTGAAGCAACAATGCTCTCATGCAGACCTGTTATAAGCGATAATCAATCGTTTCGTAGTAGTCAGTTGTTGTTGAGTGACAGGCTGGTGAAGTTTCATGTGAATTCCTGAAGCAATTGCCTAATTTGGTTTTGTGTTCATTGAATGTAAACAAAAAAAAAACTTTAGACTAACTCCATTGTTTCAAAATATTGACATATGATGACTTTTTGTCGAGACAGATTTCATGCTACAGATTCCCAACTTTAATCAAAGAGTATGGATAACTTTGTTGTGTGAAAACCAGATAATTAATTTTTCTCTTTAAGTAGCTACCCTGCTACAATATTTCTATTTAATTTATTCTAGCTTATTTCTTTTATTTTTCTTTCTTTATTTTTGATGTATATATTCAATCACGCACATACGAGTGTTAATTATAGCTTTTC
The DNA here is from genome assembly GCA_030762175.1 of Metallyticus violacea. Taxonomy (NCBI): domain Eukaryota; kingdom Metazoa; phylum Arthropoda; class Insecta; order Mantodea; family Metallyticidae; genus Metallyticus; species Metallyticus violacea. Next base: position 26,501,103 of record CM060845.1, on the reverse strand, counting down.
AGGTTCTAGAACCTTGTATCTATATTAAGCACTAACAGTAGTAAAATTGTGCATCTCGAGTTTCTGCAGCCACGAGTCACCACTGACGTTTACATTTTGCAGATATCAGTCTTCGGCACGAAGATTTACTTTTACTGATATCCCATTAGATTTTTATGGTTAATATACTGGTAATGTGAGATAGATAAAATTGATAATCGCATTATACTAGACTTACTATGGTAGGTCCATAAATTTCCAGCATAACCATCTTCTAGATTTGACAAAGGCAAAAACTATATTTCACTTTTCATTATATTTACCCGTTATAGTAATGCACTTCTCACATCTTTGAATCAACATTTCATCTCAAATAGTCAGAAGCCTGGTCTGCAAAATAAGCATAAACAGCATCTATCACTTCTTCGTCACACTTAAATTTCCTTCTTCGAAGGTCCTTCTTGCATTTTGAGAAGAGTAAATAGTCACTGGGAGCTAGATCTGGACTGCAGGGATGGATAGTCGATCTCCTTGAAGTCACATTTCTTCACAGCTTCCTTTGCAACAAGAGCTGTCTGCACAGGCACGTTGTCGTGAAGAAGGCGTACACCACCACTCGGCTTTCATCGACTTTTCTCTTTGCAGTAGGCCGGCATAGACACCCCATTTTCTGTGGTGTTCCTCTACTTGAAGTCGATGAAAGTATTCCTTCACAGTCCCAATAGATGTGGCCATGATCTTCTTGGTTGACTGAGTGACCTTGGCCTTTAGAGACGGTGCTTCGCCAGGTTTACGTCACTTCATTGATTCTCTTTTGGAAAAGAGATCTTAATGCTGGATCATAGTTTTATCTCCTGTAACAATGGTTGCAGAACGTCTCTCTCGTAGCCACAGCAGAGCTCCAAAAATACCTGACAAAGATGACTCGTTGATGCTTTTGGACTTAGGAAAGAAGTCTAGGACCCATTTTGCACTAACCTTATTCTCACGAATAATTCGAAGGGCTGTTGTTTTAGAAAGACCTAACCTTGCTGCTATTTTTGTAACTTTGAACCGCTGGTCTTCCATAATTTCTCCTTCCACAAGAGCGATGTTTTCAGGAGTGATCACCTCCAAGGGCCGATCTGCACGCATTTCGTCTTCAATGCTTTCTCGACCCATTCTTTTACGGCAGAATATGAGGGGGATGCTTTCCCATATACACCGTCCAATCGCTGTTTAATTTCATTTGGAGTAATTCTTTCTTTTGTGAAGAAATTAATAACGCTTGATACTCCATCTTGAACATATCACAATCTTCTACACATAGCCTTCTTTACGCAACTATATCTGAACAACTGAACACAGCGGAGTGGAAGTTATAGCTACAATTATTTACTTAACAGATAAGGTATGACACCAGATAAGAATTTTGTGAAGGCGATAATTCTTATCGGCGAGGCCTTAAACTTGTGGACCTCCCTCGTATATGTGTAGTAATTGTAATGTTCTTTAAATAATGTTTTAAGTAAGTTAATAATTATAATTTTGGTTTGTGAATATTAGTGTTGGGGCATTGTAGTTTAGCCTTTATGAATGTCAGTGTTTGGCAAATCTTCCATTTAATTCTTCGTTGCCTATACTGAAACGGAATAAAAATAAGCATATGTTTTTCTGATACCTTTGTCGTATGAATACTGTTGAAGTATTTTCTGCTCTGTGTTAATAGACGTTAATCTAAAATGTAACAATGAATAAATATACGCGAGATATAGTCAATACATTGAAATGTTTGAGTTTCTGAAGGTTGACATTGCACGCCATTTGGCTTGTCCTCAGTTTTTGCTAGTGTTTGAGAGATAGCATGTAACTACTTGCAAACAAACTGACATATTTACAATGGCTTATTTATTGGCAAGATAGAGGAAGAATGGAAGAGGCGAGAAAATGTGCAAGTCAGATTAAGGAAATGGCGGAAATGTATAATAAATAGTTCCTTTCATATAAAACACTAAAGATGAAATAAAATGTTGTGTAAAAGTTAGAAGTTCTACAAAATAGGGCATTCAATGATAGTAAATTTCACAATTAGTGATAATGCTCTCCAGAATTTGACACGCATGTTATTAAACCCGCCAGAATAAACTTGTTACCAACCTAAACAGTTACCGTAAGTTTTTTTTTTGGGGGGGGGGTTTTCTCACTACAGATGCTGAAAATATACGCACCGATAGATATTTCGGCTAATCCCCAGTTCCATTGCTGTCATTTGTTGTTAGGACAGGTAGCTGTGAAATGTGAGCAGCATTCTTGAAACTTAAGTTTTATTATTATAAAGCGTACCAGCACTTGTATGCTTGGTGTAAGTTTCCCGTCCATCTCTTCCCTCGGGTGTTGCTACTGTAGCGAGAGCTGGGCCACTTACTTCCTCTAAACATGTTTTGCTCATGTCTTACCTATTCACAAATAGCTGCCTTCTTGTACCACATGTTTCGTTTTTATTGTTTTCTTAAGTGGTTTGTGATAAAGATACCAACTTTTGTCTTTCGGACTAAAGAGAATAAAAACCTCTCCAGGCTGGAGTCAAAATTTAATTGGGGCATTACACTGCTATAAAGATATATACGGAACGTGATAATGGGCATCCAAGTATTAAAAAAATATGAAATCAATATTAATGCACTCCATTTTTTATTGGGTAAGGGGAACAGAAAGAACGTGGAGGAAGGTTAAGAACCACTTGAGGGACATGGATAGGAGCAGACATTTGCGCAACGCAGGTAAATATTTCGCTGGAAGTATAAATGGGGGGTAAAATCTGAGAGAGAGGTGAAGCAGTACATGAGAAAAGGGCTCCTCATTAGCAAGGGGTTGGCGTGGCTTAGAAACTAGAGTCATGGAAAATGATTAAGATCACCGAAGAAAATGAGTGGAGAATTTGACTCGTCTGGAATGAGAAAGAATCGTGGATATGTGTATTATGTTAAATGTTTAAAAAATAAGCTTTCCATAGAACAATATCTTAAACGCATTCCACATGCTGCAAAATTTGTAACTAAAGGTGCGGAAGAATGGAGGGAAAAGTAACTTCCAGCTCTTGACCGGATTGAACAGAGGGAAATGGTTTACTGTTTCTGGTAAGTAAGGAGGTGTACGATAGATAAATATCTGATGAAAGTAAGACAGCTCAGGTAAAGATTGATAACAGAATAGGGAGGTAGAATTAAGTGGAATGAATCCAGCTTATTTTATTGCATTGAAAAACATATGTTTACGTTACATTTTATTTTGGAATTTTAATATCTACTAGATATTTTGTATTAGATCAAATAGGCTTATTGTATTATAAAAACACTACTACGATCCATTGGAATGGTGCCCATTTTAATGTTTTATTTTGATGATGCTACTGAAGTAAACACTTTTGATATTTCTATATTTAAATGTATTCCGAACATAAGCCACGATCAGCCAAGAGTTACAGCTTTTGCTGCTGTCCATAAATTCTGAAATGGAAAGAATTAGCCATACATCTAAAGAGTAGCCTTAGATATGCATTTATGATACAGGTAACGAAATATCTGGTCTATTGAGGTTGGAACATTGCCTTGGACCCGCTAGTTTGGGAAGGGGGTGTCCAGACAGGGTGTGTATTGCCCCTGGGCTTAGCGGATTGCAAAGAGGAGTTAGCGATGCCGCTCATGTTGGGCAATACGAACTAGTAAAGGTTGATGCTGTAGGATTTTTTCCTGCATTTCATTTAAAATTGAGGTTGACGTAATAGATTGCAACTGCCTAGGAGTCTTCATCATCGTCTGAAATATAGAACAGAAAAGACTACATTGAAATCCTGAAATATTAACAGAACTTGTATAGACCCTGTATTTCTTCCCACATTTCTAAGAATGGAGTCAAGCGAGGCACCTGCTGATTATTTCAACAGATCCACTTGATAAAATATGTCAAATGGCATATCCTTGGCAAGCTCATAAATGTCAAAGAGAAAGGTATATAACTAGCAATGACAATCAAATTATGGGGCTTATCAGAGAAATCTCGTTTGCCCTCGGCGGAAATTAAACCTGTTGACTGACATATGACATTTGTATAATCGCCCAGTACTCACCCACACTCTGCGTTGTCGGATGGTTTATATCATTTTTTATTTTCTTCCTTTGTCTGTTGTCAAGAGATATTGTCCCGCTGTGATGTTTGTAATAGCCTGCTAGATGCAGAAATAGCGCATCACTTTTCCTCCAAAATTCTATAAACATGTAGGTATAAGGCAAATACCACGTTTCTCTACCCACTACAAATAAAGGTAATTGAATGTTTAAACACTACTTTCTGAAAAACTATTGACGCATTACAGTTCGGTTCAATGTTACAGTGTTTTGATACTGAAGGAAATAACGTCAGATATAGCCATCAATATCTATAGCAGAGCTTTGAGTTAATTTTGTAAGTCGATACTTATGTCGAGATTTGGGTTGGAATCTAAGAAAGGGATAAAAGTAAAAATGCTCTTTAACATCACATGTATCACATATCATACACGATGAATACTGCTTACCAACAGGAAAGTAGTGGGGTCCTGGTGGTTTAGTGTAGCCATACCTGCCCTCTAAACCCAAGGTCGCGGGTTCAAACCCGGCCAGGATCGATGGATATTTTCGGGCGTAAAAATCCTAAGTTTGGCTTCCTTCGGAAGGGAAGTAAAGCCGTGGGTCCCGTGTCGTACATTTACGGCACGATAAAGAACCTCAAGCCTGAAAGAAGAGGCCTCTGAGCAAAATTTGTGGGCCGTTTCACGCCCTGAATAGAATGGGACGCTGAATACCTGCGATATAAAGAGCGTCCTTAAATAAACAAATAAAAAAACAGGAATGTCGAAATTTTCATTGCAAGAGAATATAAAAATAATTTTCCTTTCGATGTATACTAGTAATTTACTGAATTATTACATTTTATTTGGTGTAGCTTGCGTCCAAAACCAGGTAAGCCAATCAATCCCATTTTTGCACGAAATGGATAGAATGTTATAATATGAATTTAATTTTGTTTAATTATAAAGATCAGTTACTATCAAATTTATACTGTAAATCAACTTGTTTTCTAAAAATGCACTTGAGCTCTTGTAAAAAAGCTTTAGACCTTGTTCAATTATAATTGGCAGTGTAACACTTGTTTATACACTGGCCGCGTTCCCAGCCAGCCCTAACGTTTCGGGAGGATAAAGAAAGACAGGCAAGATGTCAGCACTTCCAACCTAAGGCGTGAATAGCAAATCTAAATTCTAGGGTAATAGAAGCTATTTTGATACGTTTTAACCGGTATATATTAAAACCCAGCACTCTGGTTGGATATCTTGTGATGCCTTTAATAACGATAGTTTATGTTACATGATTCCAGCTCTGGTTTGCATTGTTAGAATGACTCGCTCCATTTGGTCTGAACCAACAATGTTTACTTAAGTTAAATAATATTTATCTAAACGAAATAAGAAGCGTCCCTAAAATATATTAATTTAGTAATTTATAATGTATATGTGACAATACGTTATCAGGTACTTTCGAACAATATGCTGACAGGACATGTATAGTACATTTATCTCTGCTGTTTTTAACTTTTCGTAGTGCTGCTTGTCATGGCTTCACAGATAGCTGCTTCTCATACTGGGTTTCGCCTGCGGCCTCCTGCATGCTTTGTATCACAAAAACTGTTTCTACAAATGCTCGCTACCACAACACTATGAAATCTTATTTAGCTACATTACGCACGCCACACTAATGTTTAGCTTTCTCAAGTTAGCATACCAAAGAACGCACTGTGCACGCAGTTGATTTGAAGTAGCCATTTCAATCATCTACGATTTTCATTTGTCATCAGGCATTGTTGATTTTCATTCTTATCATGTATGGATAACATTTAATCAAAAGATTACCAGTAATAAATAACTTTTATTATCATATTAGCTTTTATAGTAATGTTTAATATTATCCATACCCAAAATATCATCCTAATTTGTTCTTAGGCAAAATTTCATCAATTTATGACACAAAATACATTTTACTTTACAAAAGGTAAGAAAAAAAATTAGAACCTTAATATTTAAGTTTGAACTTGAGTCGGTGTATTAATAACGGTTTGCTAATGATTCAAAGTTTTTTCATCACCATTACCAAGACCACTGCAAACATTTTGAATACTTTTTTCTAATTATCTTTCCATTAACTCAATTATTCCAATAGACTATGCTGAAATTCACTAGCTACAGTTTGTAGCAAGCCAGAACTCTGCACGTCGCATGCTTTACTACCGTTTGTTTTGCATATCTGCCTTAATTACATGATTGCTTGTGTCAGTTTGTATGGTAAAAGGACCATGCTACTGAAGGGTTCCGCTGGCTATAAATCAGGATGAGTGGTTAAGATTTATGGGAAGTAATCATAGCTCTAGCGTTATGTATGATGTTCGGCCTTAGCCAATATATACTCTTCCACTCCCTAAGGGAAGGCGTGCTTGGACTCTTAAAAACTGGAGGGTGCATGTGATATACATTTATTTAAGAACCCGCATCTCAAAGAGATATATACGCAATTTAACAGTACCTGTATTGCGATAATTTTTTTAAAGTCTGAAGTGACCGATCAATTTACGGAGACTGAATTTTTCAAGAAACCCGTTTTAATACATGTTATCTGTCAAATTCTGTGAATTATTTATCTGGTATCATTTAGTAAAAATACGACTGGGAGGTTTGTGTGCTAAATACACGTACACATTGGTTGTAAATAATAATTCCCTGCCGCACTTCCTGAAGACACAAAATACCAGTAGTGGACTGTATTGTTGGCATCAGGAATGAGCTCCTTACTGCCCGAAGGATTGGTTCCCTTGTTACAAAACATTTTCCACTGAGTGGTTCCTTTAGTTTGGGATTGAATGAAAGTCGTAGGGGCTCATGTTTGGTGAATAATGAAGTTAATTTTGCGAAATCCAAGCAAGTCTTTGAGATATCCTCAATCCCTCCAACCCTTTGTAAATAATGTTATGGTCAAGTTTGTGTAATATATGTTTAATATATGTACAAGGTGTTATCAAAAAATAACGATAATTTTTTATTTCGCGAGCTTCATAAATCCCATTTACAATATATATATATATATATTTTAGCTTGTTGGTACACACGCTTCTGATGAATGTTGGCGTTTTCAGCTGTTTTGAACTTTTAGTCCAATCTTTTCGACTGTCAACAATGATGTTGACAGTCGAAGTCAGACGTGTTTTGGTATGCTCCGCGATTTTTTACTTTCGAAAAAAATGGATCAAAGAATTTGAATTAAATTTGCTTGAATAATGGAAAGTGAAACAAAGTATTGGAAATGTTGATTGTGGCTTTTAGTGAATCTACTATGTGCAAGACAAGAGCTTACAAGTGGTACAAACGTTTCAAAGAGGGCCGCGAAGACGTTGAAGATGACTACCGCCCTGGACGTCCTAGCACAACAATTAACCGCCGACAACGTCGAAGAAGTAAAGAAAATGATTCTGGAAAATCGCCTAATCACATCAGAGAGGTTGTTGATCGTATCGGTATGTCATTTGGTTCATGCCAAGCAATTTTTCCGGATGTTTTGGACATGAAACGTGTGGCAGCAAAGTTTGTTCCCAGATTGCTGATCACACCTTACTGTTTGTTTGTGATTTTTTTTTTTTTTTGGCAAAAAACAAAACCATTATATTGCCTCAGTCACCATATTCACCAGACATGCCCTCTCCGGCTTCTTTCTATTCCCGAGACTGAAGAACACGATGAAAGGACGACGTTTTTCCACCATTGATGAGGTAAAAACGCAATCGCTGAAGGAGCTGAAGGGCATACCGAAAAGTGCACAAGTTTATTATATCCGAAGGGGATTACTTTGAAGGGGACAGAATTGATGTTGATGAATAAATAAAGATTCTTTAAGAAAAATGAAAATTGCCGTTGATCACACCTCGTATAATCACGTACATTTTAGATTTTTATTTTGTATACCATTTCAGATTGCAATAATATTCCCAATATTTCGTTAAGAAGACATCCTAACGTTATTACGGTTCATGGACGGAAAAACACAAACTTATAATCTGTTGTTCCTTATTTCTAAGAGAGACCTTCAAATGCCATCACGGCCTGAGAGCTTTTACAAAGAGGATGGGGGGGGGGGGGGGACAGATCCCTATTGTATGTTTCGGAGAGTTGCACTTCATCGTGAAAGTCACCGAAAGGACAATAAAATTTTGTCGGGCAAGATGTAACTAGTGACCGTGTTCTCAAGGTTATGCAATGGTATTCTGGAAATAAACAAACTCATAAAATTGCAGAATTTCTTATCCAATCAATAAAAAAATCATATAAGTAGGGTGACATAGCCAATAGGACAAAGCGATGGGAAAGAAGGAATTAAAATAAATCTTGAACCAAAACATCTAAAATTAAGACAGCGTCCTTATTGGTGGACCATAATAGTCGTACAATATGGCAGGATTCAAGACCTCGAAGAGGAGATATTTTTAGTTTTTGGTGAAAGAAAGTTAGGATTGTGAGGTGTGAATGAGAAAACGTTAAGTGGAATAATTCGCTGAAAGAAAGTGAAGTTTGGAAATGTTGATCAGATGATGTCAAGTAAAACAATTCGCTAGTGAGAATCCCCGTGGCATGTGAGCCGGTTAAAAGAAAAACCCTTGTGTTAAAACAGACTTGAGCAACATTATAGTATTGATTGTGATAAGTCTGACTAGGTTTGTGTGGAAATAAAAAGGGAACTCGTGAGACTCTCACAAAGTGTGATAAGCATGAAGTACAATCAATCGTGTGTTTTAATAACGATTTCCAGCAATTTCCCGATCCTTTTTCCTACGATCCAAAAGATTATAAAATCCATCACAATAGCCGTGGCAACAAGACCTTCAGCATCACGACTGCTGGAGATAACTTCAGAGGTGAAGGAGGGGACACTTTGATTATCTGTAGTCAGATATCAGTCAACTTCAAATAAATCAACCAAATCAAACGTCACCCTCCAATAAAAAAACGCCTCACCTTTCAACATGTGCAACTCTGTGCGACAGTACTAGCTGGGCATGAGCTTCATTTGAGGCTCCCGCTGTTTGCATCGCCACATCCTACTAGAGAGGGTTGTTTTTAAAGTCCCTTTTCTTTAAGTTAGATGATTCCTGCCGCACAGTCTATAAGTAACAACTCCAACTTAGTTACGGGGATAGAATGCAGCATATCTTCGTAGACCATGGTTTAATTACGTGCTCAGTGGAAGCTCCCTCAGGAATTTCAATATTCTAAATCTACTTGTGGCATCCAAATTTCCCATCACTTCTGTTCAAGAGTATTTAATTTAGAGGAGCCTGGTCAATAATGTTTGTCTATCTATTAGTCTTTAAATCTATTGGGCTTTGTTTGCCATCAATTTTTATTCTGGTGCATTCTTGTTGCGTAGCGACCGGCCCTTATGAGGGGAATATTTCATTCCTCCCTTATAGCTCCTGGCATTTGTTGTAAGTTCTTGGATACCACCGCCAATAGTTTTAAAATATAATAGACTATTGTTCCGTCGGTATGCTTTCAGAATTATTCATAAATGGAATTACATGCTGTTACTTTGCCTTGTGTAATTTGTTATAGACACTTTTTTTTTGCAATTAATAATAAGGGACTCTAGGGCTATGGGACGCCAACAAGTGCTGGCGTCCAGGGTTGTTACATTCTACATAGTATAATGGGGTAGTAGGTAGAGAAAACGTGCAGCCGAAAGGGCTATGGCACAACTGTAAGATTAGTTATCCTACTTCTGAACTCACTGTTCATCGACTATCTACCTCCAGCAGGAAATAAATCAACTTAATGCTGTAGTGTCAGGGTGACCTGCACGTAACGCAACCACTACACCAGGGGTCCTCAACCTTTCCTAATGACATGCTATTAGCGCAGGATATTAGATATACCAGTAAGCTAATTTTATGGGTAAATTGCGTGGTTTTGTGGTACAAGGGTCAAAATAAGCATTCCTCTACATTTATAATAAAACCAGCTATTTATTTAGTTATTGCTTGTATGGAGAATTTAGAATTTGATGTCTATTGGAGAAATAATTGTTCAATCTATTCCTTATCAATAGATTGTTCTGTGAAATGTCTTAATATTAATTTTGTTAAGGTTAAAATATAGTGAGTGAATATATAAGCAAACTTCGATAAACATATTCCAGCTCGTGGTACTCCAGTACTCAGCCTTAAATCAGTTAAATTTAACAAATTTCTGACACACGCGGTCGTTTCAATGCGGAGGTTGTGCTTGTTTAGCTAGACACGTTGCTTGAATATTTGGTTTCAAATGACTTATTTTTGGTGTTAAATCGGGTTCAATATTCAACTTATTTCTGTACTTGTTTTTAGAGAGTAAAATCCACATCCACAAATTAAGTAGTCACAAAATGCCTTGTCCCCCAACAATATCTATTACTGCTGGTAATATTAAAGACTCTCCGATCATGTGAAATTTTCCCTCCTTAGCTCTTAAACTGACTTCATAAGATGCCTCCAAGAGTTTTCATGTTAGATCCTGCAAATGAGGTTATTTGTTTCTTCCTTGATGACAAACCTGGTGGTTTTCTCTGAAAATATTCCAGCGGTTTGTGTTTCAAATCACAATGCTTGATGTCAAAATGACGTTTCATAGAGTAAGGTTTCATCGGATGATTTGAAAGTGTTTCATAACAAATTACACTCTGCTGTATTGGGATGGTTTCCTCTCCAATATATGATAAATAGCTAATATTGTACTAAAGTATCTGGTGTACGGGGCTTTCTGTTGCTTTCTTGTACAATGATGTTCTCTATTGGACGCTTATCATTAGAAGTAGTGGCTTCTTGCAGAGTGGAATTATTGACCCCTTTACACACATTTCTCTTTTTGAGCTTTTCGAGCAGAGTTCTTTAATTAACCATTTATCCATGTTCTGGTTTACTTCTTGTGAATTTGACACAAAAAACTAGTATAAATCTGAAAAGTTAACAAATAAAATCTCGCATTAAATAACAATAATGTAACTCCACTGTTTTCTTCAATGCATATCGATAAACAAACGATAAAAGCCTATAGAAAAAACAGGGTAGTTGGGGATTGGGGGTGAGTAAGGGAAAAGGCAGCAAAGGGGCAAGGGTTCTGTTCATGTTTGTATATATGTATATAATATTACTCATAAAAATGTGTGATATAATACATATATGTTCATGTAAGCCTGTGTGTATATAAGTGAATTCTGATTGTTACAAGGTCGGTATTAGCATATACAACCGTAAGGCCCAAGCGAAGTTATACTTACTTGCTTGTACTTTAAAACTGCTGTGATAAAAGTGTACTACCACCATCACCACCAAAGCTACTCATCGTTTGAATGTATGATACATTGAACTGTACCGTCTCCTTTAAAGGGATGATCCCACCTATAGATACCCGCATTATTGCCGTTTCTTGTTGTAATGGTGCATGACCTCGGGCTGCAGTTACTCGTACCCTGCACTTACAATATTCAAAGCTATCGTTCTACCCTTGGGACATTATGGCAGTGATGAAGTGTCTGTCGATAAAGTGTATCGGTTTTGCCAACACTCTCTTTCACTTTAACGTTATATCGTGCTAAGGGAACTGAGGCTAGTTTTTAAACTGAGAGCTTTCGTATTAATAATCATCATCAATGTCATAGAGTGTGCCGTTTGCCCATAATCTCGCTCTTAGTCTTCCAAAAGTCTAAATAATTTACTAATCTTTTATTCCAGCTTTTAATTTTCTTGTGTCTTTGTTGTTTGCTGGGACAAGAGCATTTTTTCTTTTAATACTTTTTTTCCTTTCTTTCCCTTTTATATATAGTAAAGATATTAGAGCTATGTACGTGAGGTTAGGTCCATAAGTTTCCGACCTCGCCGATAAGGATTATCGCCTTCACAAAACCCTTATCTGGTGTCATGCCTTATCTGTTAAGTAAATAATTATAGCTGTAACTTCCGCTTCGCTGCGTTCAGTTGTTCAGATATAGTTACATAATGAAGGCTATGTGTAGAAGATTGTGACATGTTCAAAATGGAGTATCGAACTATTATTAAATTCTTCACAAAAAAGGACTTACTCCAAATGAAATGAAATAGCGATTGGGCTGGGAAAGCACCCCCCTCGTTTTCTACCGTAAAAAAATAGGCGAAACTTTTCCGAATGGGTCGAGAAAGCATTGAAGACGAAGAGCGTGCAGGTCGGTCCTTGGAGAAAAGGCGAGGAAAGCTGAGTGGTGGTCTGCTCCATCTTCACGAAACGCGCCTGTGCACACAGCTCTTGTTGCAAAGGGAGCTGTGAAGAAATGTGGCTTCATGGATATCCACTATCCACTCTACAGTCCAACTCTAGCTCCCAGTGACTCTTTTCTCTTCTCAAAACTCAAGGAGGACCTTCGAGGAAGGAAATTTAAGCGTGATGAAAAAGTGATGGATGCTGGTTATGCCCATTTTGCAGACAAGACTTCTAACTGTTTGGGGGTGGGGGGTTGAAATGTTAATTCAAAGATGTGAGAAGTGTATTGCAATAAAGAGTAACTATATTAAAAACTGAAATATATTTTTTGTCTTTATCGCACCTAGAAAATGGTAAGGCTGGAAACTTATGGACATACCCTATGGTATGTTTGTTAATTGCCGATATCAGTTGCATTATTGACTTTTACTGCATTCACAGAGCGGCATGGTTCTCGATAGCAATGACGACGTGAAATTGAAAATCTTTAAAATGCCACTCATCCACAATGAAAACGAGACAACTATATTTAATTTACGATCGTAAATGTTCAAGGCAGATTTACCAAAAACTGCATTGTAATTTCTGGTGGCATCCTTTGTTAACTCAAAAAGGCAAAGATCTTTTCTTTCACAACATATTTGTAATACAAAATTAGTGAGGAGAATAATCAGTTGTTTAATAATGGGTATTTATATAATGTGCGTCAATCAATTTTTTTCTTATTATATAAAAAAAATAATTATATATAACTTTAGATAATTATTAAAATAACTATTTTTGCGTATGTAATTATGTTTTCGTGTAAATAAATATTTTATTTATTCATTTATTTTGTTGTCAATGATATGCGTAATACTTTTTACAGCCCGAATGACTATTTTAAGTGCCTTTCTGCCTGACTTTTTGTACCAGTTTTAATACATGGACATTGGTCTGACATATACAGATTGAGGCATTTGTAGAGTCGCGGCCATTTTCCTCCCAAACGAAGGCGAATAAATAAAAATGCTTTAAACAAAATTTGAAGTGTTCTAGGGGGACATAAGATATCGACCTTATCTCTCTCAATGTCACTTTACGGTCAAGTTGATTCTTTTAGATCGAATAGTGTATTTCCTTTTCTGGAAATGAAAAGGACATTCAAACGTTCAGCATAAAAGTTCTAGTACATCTACCACTAGGGGTGATGGGTGATGTGATATTGAGCAAATAAGACAGTAAAAGTTTCACTCACTTGTGTTGTAAAGGAAGAAAACATTAACGCTACTGCTGTCACTGTGAAACAGGATCGTGGCTTTGAGAATATTTTCAGGAATTCTGAAAACTTCATTGCATGCAATTCATACGTTGATAAGTGAAAAGTTGAATAAGAGACGTTTGTGTTTGGTAAGTTCCAAGACTGCTGATTCTCGAACAAAAGAACATTCACATGCGGTTGAAGATGCGGAGATTCTTTCAAAAGTAATCACTGCTAAAGTAGCTTGGTTACTTTATTTCGTTCCTGAGAACAAAAAGCAAATTTCAGTGAGGAAATCTCCAATATCACCAACCCCCAAAAAGCAAAAGAGGTTTGCTTCGTATGGGAATGGCTTTCTGTATTCAAGGAATGATTTACCGGCATGTCATAGCTGGCAACCGCAACTGGCGAATAAATAGAGATTTACTGATCACTCTGCAAGGCAATATCACATGCAAAAGGTCAAGTTTCTCTGCAATAAGATTGATGCTGCAGTATGCAAATATTGTTGCTGAACAGCTCGCAAAAACCTATGTGATGTGTGTTTCGCACCCTCCCTACAGTCCAGATATAGCACTGCGTTTTCCTCTTCGTGAGGGACATTTTTTATCATCAGAAGCAGTGGTGAAGGCTGCGGGGGCGGTTCTGAAGGACATGCCAATAATGGTTTCCAGCATGTCTTTGAAGACTGGTAGAAACTTTGGGACAGGTGCGTCTCATCTAACAAGGGCTAACTACTATGAGAAACATCATTAAAATTATGAGAATAAGTAAAGGTATGTTGTCAAAAAAAGAAATATGGTCGTTATTTACTGAACAGCTCTCGTATATAGAAGCTTTACAGTGGCTACCTCTCATGAGGGGAAGTGTAAACTGGCGTAAAGGCTCAGCCGTTAAGAACTTTGCCGGTGGTGTGTTCAAATACGAACGAGTGACGCTGTATTTAATTATATAAAATAAAATTTTCAGCACAGCTCAAGGAATTTCTGAGTACATTCGTGTGCTTCATAGAGCGGGGATTTGTTTGCTATCCTTTTCTCTTATGCAATGCACTTTTAGGGCTGTTCTACAAATAATCGCCTTGTGATGAATTTGCAGCAGAGAAAATCTACTTTACATTCGTGCAATATGTAAAGCTTCTTGTAATTCACTGTTCTTTGTTTCCTTTTCAAAGGAAGTCTTGTCTTATTTCCTTACCATGCTTTCGATATGTTTATTTCATCTTTGGGAAGAGGTGGGGTTTGTTATTTGGAACATGTCTCGGTATTCAGGTTGTCTATACAGCCCTCTCATTTCAAGTGACAGTTTCAAAAGCACGGAACAAGGAATAGGGAAAAAAGTTTGTGTTTTGAAAAGGAGAGAAGTAAATGCATACTGTTAATATGCAACGATCCGAATGGCAAATTCTATGTGAGCAGTGCTATAATGACGCTGAAAACCCATATACAAGGTTTGTTAAAATGTCCCGCAGCAACTAAATAACTTATGAACTATGTGGTTCATTAGCATGAAAGTCGGTGTGCGGGCATGGCCATATACTGGAAATTTAAAAAAGATACGACCAATCTCCTTCTACATTCGTTTTAACCAGAAGTAAGCTATGTCTGCAATTTTAAATAAAATACCTGATATATTTTTATATTTTCAAATAACATTTAAAATAATTTCAAAAAGCACTCCTCATACATTTACTTCTATATGAATTAGAATTGTTACACCAAGAGAACAAAAAATCCCTATCGAAAAATAAAAACACTGTTCCTATTTTCTGTGTCTTGTCAGTAATAATAAAATAGACGGTTCTTTGTTTTTATCCATGAAAACATTTTATTGATCTTATTACTATTTCTTTTCAATAACTATCATATACTATATTAAATATCATAAATGCCACAAAATCGTAATATAATTAATAAAGCTAATTTTTAAAATTATAAATACTAAATACACGAACTCTAGCATGCCAATATCCTCGAGGCAGTGGTATATTACAATCATTATATAAGTTTTTATAAGTGAAATGAAGTTATAAGCCATAGAAACTATTTTTTTTTTCTCGCGAACAAGGAACAATGAAATATCTAAGATATACGATTGAAAGTTTATGGCATTTACTGCCGAGTGGTGCCACTAAAGGAAGGCTGAATGTAGACAGCCCTAGTAGGAAAGAAACAAAATATAGGCAACCGGGCAACATTCGTTGGACGTTGAAATACTGGCTTAGTAATGCAGAGAGGCCAATGCACACTTCGCGCCAAATACTATAGACACCAGATATAAAATATAACTCCAACCTTTTGGGCTGCAGAGGTGGAAAGAGGACTCATAGGAACTGGCCTGGGTTCAATATGACAACGAGGCAATGTAAATAATAAAAAGGTATGGAAGAAGGTTAGAACAAGGCTAGAGGATATCAATAGGCAGGAAATCGAGGCAAAAATATAACATGAAAGTCTCCTTGAGCTTATCAAACGAAATTAAACTATCCATGGGTAAAGATGTACATATGCTCGTTCTAGGGAAAAAGGCAAGATCAGGAATGACCTGGTTTAGACCGGGAGATTAGAAGGCAGAACGAATTTTTCTTGTAGTAGAATCTGCCCATTTTATGGAGGAAAAGCTAAGAAAAACGTTGTTCTCAGAAAAAAATTTAAGGCAATTAGAGGTCGATTGGCATGCTGGGATCTGTTTGCAAATCACTCTAATTGGTTGAACATGTGCATTCTTCTAGCCAAAGTGCGCGAAAGTGCTGGTTAGAACGCAATAATTAATATAATTATAAATAATATACTATGTTTCAATTCATATATCTGTGAATACCGTTCTTCGTATTTAAAAATGTTTAATTTTTTTATTTATTTATAATTGTCTTTTTATTATTATTTTTATTATTTGTTCCCCTTTGTGATTATGTATCATATTTAAGCATGTACGGTCTACATAAAATATATCTGTAATGTGTACTATTATCGCATGAGCAAAAGTCGACACTGAAGGCCTCTGTCCACCTCACCTTTTCTACTACTTTGAGAAAAGTACAAGCCTTTAACTTGTTTAACAAGCTGCTCGCTCGGGATGTGTTCTCCATAATTTGAAGGAACTCAATGTCTTTAAATGTTACACACAACTTGTATAGTTCTAATTTTGAAATTATGCATTGTGTTAGAAGGGCGATAAACCTCTCTGCTTATAATACAGCTGCACTTTGGAGAAAGTTGTTAACGAGATCAGATGGGTTTGTCATAACTGACAGAATATTGTTTTACCATCTGTGGTGAAAGCATTGCTAATATATTCATTTTTAGACTTGGAAGCCTTAAATGTAACGACAATATTAATAATATTTAAAAGTATCTAGTATGGAGTAAATGTATAAAATAATACATCAAAAATATGTCAAAGAAAATTTATGAAAATATTTCCTACGTGGATATCTTTTAAGCATTTGCCTTTCTTTCATACGGAAATTGTAACTTATAAAATATGTAATTACATACAATTCATCAGTACTTTTAATTTGCATTACCTTTGTGAGGGAATCCTTCAAATGTGCATAAAAGAGATTATTTTTCATTTGGTCAATTAATTGTTGTGTTTTACAAATCATTGTTCAGATTTATATTTTACTAACTTTGGGAGCTATGTCTTTATAAATAAAACAATTTTAATTAATTTGCGTAAAATTTGAGATTTTTTCCAATAGACCCAAGGTGCTATATTTCATAAAAATAAATCGTTTTTATTTGTTATAGAAATAATATCGTATGTGAAAATTTACAAACGTGTACTATATTTGTTTAATTGTCCGGACGAATTGCCCTAATACAGCATAATTTTTTTCCTCACCAAATGGCAACATTGCAATATTGGAATAATCTCCTTCAGGAAAGTTTGGGAAGTTCTTTTACATATATTCGGGTAGATGTAAAATGTTTCCTTTTACTGCATATATTCAAAAAATATTAAGTTAAGCGAATAATTTTAAAGTTTGAAATAGCAACAGCAATGCGAGATATCCAGCAATGGTAGAGAGAACATTTTTATCCAATTTTACTTCTCAGTGAGGGAGAGGCAGAGGGGAGAAATGTTGATTAAAAAGTTTTCCAATAGTTTATATCAAAGAGTTTTACTCCCTCTCCTTGTTAAATTTCCTATGTCTGCACTTTAGCTAAACGAATTTTGTGTGGAAACAAGCTTTGGTGTGTTAAACGTCACTAAATGTTTTTATAACCCCTGGCAAAGGATTTTGCAGCAAAGTTGTGTTTATTTGTGAATCCGACTGACCGCCACATAGCAGGTTTTAGGTTACAGTATAATAAAGCTAAAATTTAGAATCAATAAAAATAAATAATACATTTATAAATGAGCGTGCAAAACATACACAGAAAAACAGCAATATTCTAAAAACATTCGAATTTGCCGACCCAAATGAATAAAAATTAACAAATATTAAGTGAGAGTATTATTTTGAATAAAGCTTAGCTCAATTTTCTTTCTGAAAAAAATTGCCAGTTTGTTTCGAGAAAAAACTGAAGGGCAACAAGTGCCTTAAGCTTTTTCCATCCTTTATTTTGAGACAGGATTATATTTACTAGGGAGTGAAAAAAATTATAAAATTGTTTGTTTTATTAAAATTTGTTGATTTAGTTTGAAAAATATTTTCAAGATAAAAATATTTATTTTATTTTAATGAAAATAAGAACAATGAATCGTGGTATTAAATGAATAATTGAAAATCTTATATATTATTTTATTGTAATTATATTTTATTATTTATTCAAATATCATATAAAGAGTACGACACTGAATCGGTTAGTGAGATAAATTTATCTTTGAACGAAAACTTATGAAATGATATTTTTCTTTACAATGAAAATGTAATGTTTTAATAAACTATCACTAATGATTATAGGTAATGAAGTTTTTCCAGCCCTTACCTCTTTCTCTTTCTCAGTGCATCTCATACCATAAAAGATCCTTATATTCTTATCATCATAACAGACGAGAATTCTTATGTACAATGAAGTTATGGCATTTCTCGGCTGCATACCGGAAGAAGTCAGTCGTCAAGGCAGTATAATGCATGTGCAGGCAGTAGCAGATGGCCAAGGAAGCTTTGCTGGCGAGTCTTGCGCTATTAGTTACTTTCATTGCGTAAATGTGTGCGTGATAAATGTCATAGCCTTGAACAACAGGTTTTTATATGATACATTTGTGAAAACGAATTCTTACAGAGAAGCGCTTAGACTATTCGCAAAAAAGGGGAAAAAATCGGATAATCCTATTACTTGTAAAGAAACAATTGGCTAACTTGTTAAAAAGTCACAAGAGACAGAATCTCTCAATGACAAGAAATGTGTTCGGATCCACCGGAAGAAAAGTTAAATTAAATTCAGGAATTTTCTACGCAGATGCTGGCAATGTGTTACCGCTGAGAGACATCATTTTTTCATCTCTTATAACACTGGTTAGTGGTTAATATTATCAGTTTTAAAATATGCCATTGTTAATTGCTTTCAGCAAAAATATAAATATTAATTTAAAAATTCTAACTTTATGAGCGGCGACTTTATCTCCCTCTTTCCGGTTGCGCCAGCTGCACTTCCCCAGTATACAGTCGCGCACAGACGGCCTTAACTCGAATAACCTCACTGTATATGAGAATTTTCGTACACCATGTCTATGTACTCTATTTAGTGTGTTTTAATCAGTCCTAAAGCAATAGTTATAATTAATTAGCGTTTAAAATTCTTCAATTATGAAAAAGTTTAAACATTCAAAAGCTAATATACAGCATTAAAGCAGATAAGTTCATATATTTGGCCAGATATGTAATGCTGTGAAAAAGCCCTCATGCGCATTTATCGGAGTTTTTACAGCTCTTCATTGTACTTGTTTTTATATCACAAACTGTCATTTCAATGTGTGGTACCAAGTCTTTTTCGAAACGTTTTGTTTCATTCATTGATAATAATTAACGTGAGAAGTTAGAGGATGAATCTGTCACTAATTACATTTTAATGAATGCTTCTAGCTTCAAATTACCACCACGGCTATTAAACTTGCATTTAATGTGAGTGCCTCTGATGATTAGCGACTGTTTTTATGCTAAGTGCGGCTTTACTAATTTCCAAAGTGCTCCATAGTTTATATCCTCTCAATATGAAAAAGATCGCAAATTCTTTCTCATACTGCTAGTGCAATGATAAGTACATAATAATTTAATACTCTTAATACAGCACATATTCAGGTAGGTATTACATTGCTAACTTACTTAATATTAGGTATATCTGCCTGTAGCTGTTAAATTTGTTTTAATTTCTTCCTGGCTGACAATATAGTACTGCTATAGAAACAAGTGATCCATTATGACTCAATTAAAACAAATGAAGTCAAATCTTCCATGACCACAAAGTTGAATAGATATTGAGAAAATCGATAATAACTGAATATCTCTTGAAAATTAACAGCTAGAAAAAATGTTCTAACAATTTTTTTCTTAATTAAAAATGTCACCGAATATTAAAATGTTGATGAACACAATTATTTTTCCCATAACAAATTCCTGAAAATGTTGAGTTTATGTTTTTAAGGAAGTTATTAGTTTGTAACATTGATTTCAAATAACTAAAAATGTTATTCGGAATAAAAATGCGCTCATTTTGTTTGCAAACTGTTTGTGAGTATAGAAAGAATACTTTACATAAATTAAGTTTTTAATTATTCTACAAATAACAACGTTTACCTTGCACTTCTGTTCCCTTAGTTTATCCAATCCGACACTTCCGTTCCTGAATCCACAGAATTAGGAGCCAGACTACTGCACTGGTTCAGAAGTATTTGAAAATTATCATAACTGAAAAAGCTATTTTGTAGTATTCCTGGCTTCAGCTTACAGGAGAAGTTCATAGGTGTACGCTCTCTCAGGTTAATTTCTTCAAACTTAGCTTTCCCTTTGATTATATATGTTTCTTTAATAATCCTCTTAGGGCGAGCTGATAAAGAGTTAACTTGAGTTTAGGGTATAAAATTAACCATCATTTACAATTAACTTGGAAATATTGTATAAACACTAATTTAAGATTATTTCGTCCTAACCTCAAATTAAATTTAACTTGCGAGATGTCACCAGTTAAAGTACTAACTAGAGTTTGGTAATTGTTAAATAAAACATTTCGCAGGGTACAGCAGCATAACAACTTCATTTATAAATAAAATGGTTAGTTACGTTTATTTTAATTTCGTGTACATGAAGTATTTTCAATGTTTCACTTTTCATTTCCCCGTAATAGCAACAAAGTTGCCTTCAGTTGTAGGTTATGTTAGGTTAATTTTACAAGTCATATATTGAACAGATTTCTGGTTTCCTTCCGAAGATAATTTCACTGTGCTACTCGTGTGTTTCATGAATGACAAACATTAAAATTGTTATTTCGCTTAGCAAAATATATCGAAGAACTAGAGCAGGTGTTACGTTGCCGATTACAATCACAAACTAAGAGAAATTATGTTTAGAATTCGATGTTCATGATACTACTAACTTTAAGGTTATGTGCCACAGGGAGGTTCCAAATAGTTTGGAGGTATATTGAAAGTGGAAAAAGGAATGGCCAATAGAACCAAACTTGCTAGAACAATAGCAGCTCTGAGACCTGAGGTCATTAAAATATCAACGGAAGAAGGTAATGTCAAGAAATTGATGCTAGACTTCTATAACATTCGCAACATTTCTGGAGTTTTAGGTGCTATAGACTGTACATAGATATTCATTATATCGCCTGGGGGCAATAATGCAGAAGTCTTCAGATTATTGTACTCTGGCAATTTCCCCCATATACACTCTTTATCCTAATTTGAAATCGAATCTGCTTTGTTTTTCAATTATTACTTGATATTTTAGCTCCAGAACAATAATAATATCCTTACGTTTGCTAAAATGTGCCTCTCGCATTCGCTTTGAGTTTTCCTTATCCATGTTTGGAGATTTATTAAGAATAAAAAACATATACCTAGTAGGCAGGAAAATTGAATAATTATGTTTTTCTGTTGAACATGAACTAGCTCTAAACATGATGTTCCTTTTATTTCGCGATGTTCTCATAGGTTTGACGGTTATTGCGATTTTGAGGTTATGTGGTTATTTTTATAAACAGAAATGGTGGCTAACCTTTAATTACTTTTTAAATTGCAGTTAAAATTAATCTCCAGTTAGCACCTTTTATACAACTGACCCTTAGTGTCTTATTCACTGTTATGGTATTTGATCTGTATTAAATTATTTTGTAAGTTTTCTCTTTCTGTTTATCTCGATTTTTAGCATCAGGAAGGTTTTTTAACTGTAGAAATTACTGTGCAAAATCCTCAATCATACTCTATTCTACCTCAACTACATTGATTTTTTGATGAGTTTTGTATTACGCCTATCCAGTCATCATCTATGTATACGAAAACGTGTTTGCGTTTACTTAGCTCTTAAATCACTTGCCATGCACGAATGTTGGGTACACATGACAAATGTAGTTATATCTACTATGATCAGTTAGATACTGAACTGCTCAACAATAGTGGTATTTCTGTTTAAACACGTGTTATCTGCCTGGTTTCCAGAACAACACGGAACCATGGATTGTGTGCTCATGAAAATCAAAGTCAGCAACAAGTGGAAAATGCTGGAACTCAGTGAGACAATTACAATAATATACAGAGCGATTTATACAAAACCAACTCTTGTCTTTATTTATTTAAAAACAAAGTATGCCAGCTACTCTTATTATACCTCAAATGTAAAGTATTTTTGGAGTTTATTAACCTCTATAGAAAATGTTCTCCCTCCTACGTAAGGCATAACAAAACACGGCATTCGTCGTGCAAAATCCTGGCATATTGTCCATCACTTCACAGGTGAAGCGTGGCTCCATTTATGCAGCTGTTTACTGACATTTTTGTCACGCACGCTATTGAACCGATCAAAATCCACATGTAATTCATGAAGCATTTTTGTATTCAGTTAAAGTCGGGGTTTAGTGCACAATATCCGCACAGAGAATATGGGAACCCCCCCCCCTTTTTTACCACGCTATGGACACTGTAGAGCATCAAGGTATTTTCATGGAATTTGTTGAGCAACTGGACGATGTGGGGCTGGGTCATGGACATTTTCAACAAAATGGCGCTACATGTCATACATAAAAACAATCCATGACGCTAATTAGAGTTTCTTTGACGACCGGAAAATCTCCAAGAACCTGTAACTGTCGAAATCTCCTGATTGGACAATAGCGAACTTCTTACTATGAGATTACTTAAATGACAGAGTTTACGCTACACACCTCCAGACATTGGACGATCTCAAAACAACATCACAAAGAAATTAATGGTATTGACAACATAGTCCTCCAACGAGCGGCCAGCTACATGGAACGACGTGTTTAGTGATGTCTTATACAGGAGGGAGGACATTTTAAACATTTTCTATAACCTCCCAAATATGCTCTATATTGAAGATATAATAAGTTGTAGATAACATCATTTGTTGTGAAATAAATAAATAAGTGTGTTAGCTCTATGTAAGTCACTCTGTAAAACTCGTGTAGTATCAAAAAATGAACTTGATATTTGCAGGTTTAATTAAGAAGTTCAAAATATCGTTAATGAAAGAAATATTAGTATGCAGATTTATGGCTTTTATTTATCTTTCTTTCCAAAATGTAATAATATTAAGTCCTTTTTGTTGTATTACACGCGCTAATTCTTATATTTTGGAGGAATTTTTATTGAAAACGGAACATTTTTATAAGTTTTATTGTTAAAGTCGTAAGTCATTATAAAT
Source organism: Metallyticus violacea (assembly GCA_030762175.1). Classification (NCBI taxonomy): domain Eukaryota; kingdom Metazoa; phylum Arthropoda; class Insecta; order Mantodea; family Metallyticidae; genus Metallyticus; species Metallyticus violacea. Next base: position 26,477,736 of record CM060845.1, on the reverse strand, counting down.
ATTCAAATTATTCTTTGTTTATATCATCTGTAAGAATGTATCTTTAAGTACAGGCACACAACTCAAAGCAGCAGTGCATGGAGCGCTATGACCTGTCGAGTGTACTAAATGAGTGGTTAAGGGAGGAAGAGTTCTATAATTTGGTTGTGACCTTTACCGACGATTGTGTCTATGCATGGAACGAACGTGAATTTCATCCAATAGATGTGAAAGTTAATTTTCAGATTACAAATGACTTATTAGACAGCTGGCTTTGGCATCACTCATTATTGACTTTCATACATTTCGGAATTTGAAAAAATAAAAGAGTAGGAAACTTTCGTTTTGACTTATCCTTCTAAATATCAATGACATTTATTTGAATATGACACTACACATCACAATTTTGGTGTAATTTTGTTGGTTCAAAATCTGAAATTTTAAAAAAGGTTCTAACTTCTACAGAAATTTGAAACTATATCCTCCTATATATCTATGGTATTTTAGTGAATTCCGAAATACTATTCTATGAAAATGTTTTTGAAACCGCGGTGGCAATTTTTTAATTTTTCGAAATTCGACATATAACCATCAATTAACAAACGATTCATCAAGTTCATTAACCAAAATTTTGGACAATTGGCGGTGGCGGTTAATCCAAAGCGAAATTTCAAAAATTGCTCAAGCTGCCGCAATTTTTTTTTCAAATACTACTACTGTTACTATACTGATATGTGCTTCCTTAAACAAAAAGTGTGACTGGCATTATAAAATAACAGTCACATCTATAAATAACTTCATGTTTACTTGAAGCAAATAAGATGTAACTAAATAGTTCCATTCGCCTGTATGATTGAATTTGTTTGTTGCAGGATGGTACTGAAACGCAAAGTAAGCAGGAATCCAGAAGGAAAACGAAGAGAAAAGCATGGAAAGAATCTCGACAGACTCAAGTATCAGTACAGGCAGGTGGGTAAAAAAGCTAATAATTCACTAATCCACAAGGGAGACAAGCTCTTTTCCGAGTTTTTAAAACACATAAGTTTCAAATACACAGTTTGCATTAAAAATTATTTTAATTCAAATGTTCTGCATTTTGTCAAACTTGGGCTTTCTTCATCAATAATTAAGATGTACTATAGAGCTGACAATCGTATTTAAAAAATATGTAATTTTTTCAGGGTTTAAAATATGTTAGCCGTTCTGCCAATAGATTCAATGCTTACAAAGAAAAAAATCTAATTTGATGACATTGGATGTGCAAAAGTTTTACCTCTTGCTCATTTTAAGGCGGTTCGCTCTGAAACGAATATCGTTAAGCTATAAACGTGATATTGGGGCTAATTTCATTTACCTAAATATGGAACATTTACGCACTTTACGCTGAACCGGACGGTTGGCCGAGGTCGTTAAGGCGTGGACTCATGAGCTGGAGGTCAGGAGTTCGATTCCCACCAGGACCGTCCACCTTGACAAGGTTTTTTCCCCCCAGGTTTTCCTCAGTCCTTATTAAATGGTAAATATCGAGAAGGTAACCTGCACTTAAATCTGGAAAGCTTCCTTCTTTTTTTTTTTTTTTTTAGCAATCCTCTCGCAATTTATCATTTCATTTCATGTATCATCAGTGTCCACCGCCTGTTTTACACGTTATGTCAATGACCTGCGAATGGACACCTGTCGCGTACCCTAGCAATAAAAGCTGGCTTCCGGCTGCCTCTGTAGTTAAAACAGTATTTAATAACTATTAAAAATGTGACAGAATACTTCAGTCCCACCTGAAGTGTGATTAAGATATAACAGTTGATGTCTGGGAACTAAGAAAAGGTTACGAAGTATTGCTAGGGGTTTGATTGCTCCCTAACCTTGGAGCGAGTATCACTAATGCACAAAGCATGTCACAGTTTCATAACAGTTGACAGACAAATAGAGTTGACCAATAGAGTTGTGTGGTGTTTCAGCGGAGAGAAACCCCACGTTAGAGGCAGAGAGGAGTTTCCAGGTGTTACATTATATGGCAGGAAACCCGGAGTGTGTCGGCTATCTCTTGCGGGGCCTCCTGGCACATATCTCGCCACTACTGCACCTGCTGCAACGTCTGAACGAAACCACCCTTCACCGTAGTATGGCGGCGTTGCTCCATAACGTGCTCAAGGTAAGTACTGTCCTCAGCTCAAAGAAAATTCTAACTTTTTAAACAAATATGAAAGTTTTCGAAATTAAGGAGATTTTTGTGTATAAAGTATTCATGGATTGTACGGGTGATTCCGAGTGAAATCGTGCAGAAAATTAGATCTATTTTCGTCACATTTTCCTTAATTTTAATATATTTTTATACTGCTACAACATATTAAGAGAAATGTTTTTTTTTTTTTTTTTTTTTTGTGAAATATGGCATTCCTTATTTGAATTTAAATGCAAAAATTCCCAAAATGTACTTTATTTTATAAAAAGTGAATGAATAAGTGTATTTATTCAAATTAATATACATGATATTATCACGGGTTCAAACCCGGCCATGATCAATGGATTTTTTCGGGCATAAAATTCCTAAGTATGGCTTCCTTCGGAAGGGAAGTAAAGCTGTAGGTCCCGTGTCGTACATTTACGGCACGATAAAAGAACCTTAAGCCTGAAAGAAGAGGCCTCTGAGCAAAATTTGTCGGCAGTTTCACGCCCTGATTTGAATGGGATGTTAATGACCTGAGATGTTAAAATTATAAGTTGTTGATATTAATAAATATACTTTTTTGATTTGTACTTCAATATAAAAAGTCTTGGATGTCTGTAGACATACTCTCTCTGATTGGCTATTCCGGAAACACCTATGGATTATGGAACTCTGTGATGGAAGCCCCATATGAGAACACTCTCATCAGACTGCAGAAACCACCACGGGTGGCCGAGGTCGTTAAGGCACGGACTCGTGAGCGGAAAGTCTGCGGTTCGAATCCCGCCAGGACCGTCCTCCCTGACTGGGGTTTTTTCCAGGTTTTCCTCAGTCTCCATAATTGGCAAATTCCGGGGAGGTACCTAGACTTAGGCCTGGAACGAACGCTTCCTTCCTTTAAAAAAAAAAATCCTTTCCCAATTTATCATTTCATCTCATGTATCATCAGTGTCCACCGCCTGTGGTGCCTCAGTAGTAAAAACGGGCGTTAAACACTACTCAAAAAAAACTGCAGAAACATCTTACTTAAGTGTGAAATTCTGGAAAGACAAAGAACATCTCTGTTAGGTTACAGTTCTGTATGAGGAAAGATTCTAGACTTTACTTGAGCTCTAGATCTGAACAAAACAAGGACGGAATGAGTGCACAAAGGTTTTATTTATTTATTTAATTAAAGTCACTCTTTAACAGCTATGGTCTTTAGCTTTATATCAAATTGAAAGCGTGAAACTGCCGATAAATTTTGCTCTTAGGTTTAAGCTTGAGAATCTTTTAAGTGTCACATTATTTACGACGTAGAATCAACGTTCTTTACTTTGCTTCCGAAGGAAGCCATACTTAGGATTTTTACGTCATAAAAATCCATCGGCCCTGGCCGGGTTTGCAGTCAGGGTAATGTCACAGTCTCTACTCATCGCCCAGGGATCTTCGCCGCCCGGTGTCTGCCTTGTTTCATCTCATCCTCCACTGCGAACATAGGCATAGACGACAAGCCTTTGAAGTACCGAAATATCCTTTTATGACAGAAACAATCCAATCTAATCCAACATTAATGAAACAACCGGTTAACCGCTAACAGGCCTGATGCTCGTGTAATTTTAAACAGCTCAACAACCATTGCCAATTTCCAAGGTTGGGTTCTTGTTAATGAGCAAAACCTGCATGCATTTTCACTGAATTAGAACCACAGTTATTGCTATTGTGACTATGCTTTTCTGAATGTGTGCATTATTGTAGGCATCTTAGTTTAAGGAATATCAATGTCATAGCAGATACTGCATGCTTACTTTTCTGTTCATGAGTGCAAATCCCAATTTTTAATCCTTTTTCTGAAATTCTGGCAGCTCTAATTCGAGATACCCGCTGGGTAAATGATAAAAACAGATTCATGCAGGAAGAGTAAGGTGAGTAAAAGACTATATTTGAAACACTATGACTGTGTGTGTTGAGAGTGGTTAAATGCAGTATACGGAAAAGCAAATTACTGAAAAAAATTGAAATTATCGATCATTTGCTATCCAGGTTTCCATAGCAATGAAGTATTTATTTATTGTGCATAATAATTTGGCACATTGTGTTGATTTCTGCAATTATAGCTCTCAGGACATAAGAGAGGTTGTTAACCTTGGAATATTATTTCCGATCACACGGAGTAGGATGTCAGAATGGACCTGTTTGCTTCACGTTAAAGAACAGTACCAGGAGAGATTTAGTAAGGAGGTACCAAATAACAAAACAATGTTACCGAATCCAAGTTGCTCAGCGTCTAACAGGAAGGGATGTCAGTTTTGCAGCCGAGTGTTTTCTATGACGTATGAGAGTTCAGATTTCTTCTACAACATTTGGTTTTCAGATGAAAGCCATATTCATCTTGATGGCTGCATCAACAATCTGATGTCGTTATACAGAAATCACTGCATAGTGTGCGGGTTACGGTTTGGTGCAGCGTGTAGTATGGTCATGAAATATTGAGCCCTTATTTCGAGGATTCTGCACACAATTCGCAAACAGTTAACCAAGATCACTACAGAGACCTCATTAGTACAGAATTTGCGCCTTTTTGTCTTTCAAAAAGCTTACACCTCTAACAACAATGGATGGAGCAGCAGCCGACACCTCGGAGAGCCATTTGCCCTTCTGTAAATACACTTTGGAGATCGCCTAATGTCTCGTAGAACCCCAATCTCATATCCTGTCTGCTTTCAGGATCTCACGGCCCCTGATGTCTACATATGGGGCATGTTGAAAGAATCGGTTTTCAATACGGATGACCTATCTACAAATATTGCTGAACTACGCGAGAAGATAACGTTGTATTTTTTGTTCTTTCAGCAACCTTGAACATATTCTGTACCAACGCCATTAACTAACGTTTCAGTGTTATTTAGTTTTCCGCACACTGTACAATTAGAGTTCTAAGAATTCTACAAAAGAAAGATTTGTGTTTATTTACTTTTCTTACAACTACGTTAATTTTGTTAGAAGTGGTACATTATCGTTAATGCTTTAATTAATTATTATTCCCCTTTCTTTCTTACTTTTTTTTTCTTTCTTTAAATGTGCTAGAAACTGAAACAAATATACGGGACGTAGGTAAACGTACATTTATGCGAGGATAAAGTATAACATTATGAAGAGATTGCCATTTGATGATGAGCCTGCAAAAATAGATTTCCTGAAGACGGAAAAATGTACTGCTTAGGCATGTGGTTTTGGGAGAATTGAGGATGTAAAAAAATGTATTTTCACAATGCAACAGCACACCATTGCATTGCGGTAGTGCAGTGAGGTGGTAACAGCTTCCAAGAAACTTATTCCTACACTATTCTGCTCTTAAGTATAGCAAAACGATTTTTATTTAGTAGAGCATGGATGGATGTAAAGTAACAGCGCTTATAAAAGTCAGTTGTGTGAACAAAAACATTGAAATCGACATGGAACTCTTAAATCTAGGTAATGCTAAGTCTTTCTTGAACTTTGAACTTTCTAATAAGGATGTACATTTTAAATTAAATATGCCGTTCATCTATTTTAACTGGTGCTTAGAGCTGTGACCATATCTAAATACAAATTAATTATATTATTTCTGAATTATTTTATTTTCTGTATTAAATATATGATTTAGGATTTCTTTTTAGCTTTAAACATGAATGTGGGGTTAGCATGGTCTTCCAGCTGCATTATCATAATATCTAATTAAGTTAATGATTGACTAGTATTAAAATAGGGTATGTCTCAGTTTTTAACCTGGAAAAAAATGGTCAGTCTATGTAAGCAGGGAACTTTCTGGTGTAGAGATAGAACAAGAACAAGAAAGATGCACAGAGGGTTACGATGTGGCAACAGGGCGCTGTGCTGCTGCCGTAGTACTATGACCTTGATGTTCCTTGGAGCATGTTAGTGAACCGCTATTTTTGTCATTAGAAATCATATATATTTCCGCTCTCAATATATCTGAGATGCACTATAGAAGCGTTAGATAATAACAACCGCATAATTTATACTGAGCTGGTAGTCCTGTGTTTGATCCTAGACGGCAGTGGAGACATACGGCACTCCAAGCGGCATTGAATCAGAAGAACAAGCGATGAAGCGCCGCAAGGAACTGAGTGCCGCCCTCTGTCTGCTCCTCAAAGTGTGCCTCAGCCTCATCCACGGCGTCCATGATCTCCAGTACACGGCAATGGTGACGATCAACAAGGTGATCGATGCATGCGTCGTGCATCACTTGGCCCACGTCAAGGTCAAGGCCTCAGAGGCTCTTCAGCATCCTTGCAAAGATAGGTATGGTTAACATGTCATTTAGAATGTAGGATAATTAGTGAGGAAAAGCATGGTTGTGTCTCAATTATATTGCATGTCAACGTAAAAGTTTAACAACTCTTAGTTATTAACGTAGCAAATCAACTTTTTCTTTAAGCAACTACGCAAAATTTGAGTGTTAGGGTCAAAGGCTTTTGTGAACAATTGCTGGTAAATGTTGGAAATACCTTGAGTTTACCAAATGTTGTTATTAGTCACCTTTGGTGAAAGGTAAATGTACCATAGCTCTTGTTAATGCACGCTGACACCTAGTATCAGACAAAAGAACAGCTGATTAGAAGGTAAATCATGTGCCTTTAGTTAGATGTAGATATTTGTGCCATTAAGTTTTTTATTCAGCAATAATGATGCCCGACAATAATGATGTATAAACTTTTTTCACTTTACTTGTCAACTGACGATTATATTTTATTTCCCTGTTGTGATTCTCGATTAAAGCTATGAAACGCATCTGGATATCTTCTAGTGAAGCTTTATTTTGTTTTAGAGCTTGTTTGTTTCTGTTTTCAAAATAACCGACAGCCTCCTTGATTAACAAAATTAACTTGAAAGGTTCTACCAATGTATGATACCATAGCCATAACCTACAAGTTATAAGCCAAAGTAGGTGTTAATTGAATATGCTACCACTGCCCACAAAAAGTCTGTGATTATGATATCATATCACTTTGTGAATCTTGTAATGAATTTAAAAGAGTTCGCCTAAGTCCAGGATGTGGATTTCGTCAGAAACTAATATGTCCCACTTCGTATTTACTCGGGTGTAGTGTGTCAGTGATGATCACTTTTACATACTTTATATTATGACTTAGACTACCTCCTTGGTCTAGTGGTTAACATTGCTGACTGCTGTTTGGGGTGTCCGGGTGCGATTCCCAGTACCTACTTAGGATTTATTCCTAAGAAGTCTGGAACGGGGTCCACCCGACCTTGTGAGAACAATAAGAGAGCTGCTTGATGGAGAGGTGGCGTTCTTCGATCACGAAAGCCGCGTGATATACGACCGGTGGGGTGCCGGCATGCTGATTACATTCCCTCCTGCAACACTACCCTCTATCAGTGAAGTCGTAAGACGGAGGTAGAGGATGCAGAAATCGCAGCGGAAGACCAAGGCTTACCCGGGCTGTAGCGCCAAATGAGAAGACTGTATTGCGACTTACATTTAGTATATTTACAAAGCTGAATTAATGTAATGGAGAAAAGTGGACATATTTATTTTTTCATTGTATGAAATCCTCCTCTGCGTGGAAAGTGTGAGTTATATCGTTTTAATGCTAAACTGAAATACTAATATTTTTAATATGCACTTCCTTTTAGTGCATACCATTGTAGTAAGCATCTTTTTAGAACACCTGCAACTTGTTACTTGGTCTGTGTAAGTCCTCAAATTTTGAGAATACTGTTTCTGCTTACAATATATAAATTATTTAGGGGATTATAAAGCATTCAAAGAGGCCATAACAGTAAAACTATATGGAGATGATGTAAATATCCACAAATTAGAATATGTTGGGCACATACAAAAAAAAAGGGACACCAGGCTGAGAAGGTTAGAAACAAATTATAAACGACAGAAGTTGAGTCATAGCATGAGCTTAGAAAGAAAAAAAGCAGATTATCTGCAGCTACCATATATAAAATTCAAAATGATTATAGGCTGGCCATCAAGTAATACATTACAAATGCAGAATACGTGAGGAACATTAGGTTATAATGCAATAAAGGCAATGTTCATTGTGGATAAAGAAAGGATTAGAGCTGTAATAAAGCATTCAGAACAGTGAAATAGAGGAAAAGATTGTTTTTTTTTTTTGATTGATTGATTGATTTATGGAAGCTCTTTAACAGTTCAGGTCATCAGCGTCCCATTCAATTCAGGGCGTGAAACGGCCGACAAATTTTGCTCAGAGGCCTCTCTTTCAGGCTTGAGGTTCTTTTTCGTGCCGTAAATGTACGACACGGGACCCACGGCTTTACTTCCCTTCCGAAGGAAGCCATACTTAGGATTTTTACGCCCCAAAAAATGCATCGATCCTGGCCGGGTTCGAACCGGCGTTATGGGTTTAGGAGGCAAGTATGGTAACCACTACACCACCAGGACCGACTGAAATAGAGGAAAAGGCAGCACAGAAGAGGATGCGAGAAAAAATTGGAGGATTACCCAATGTATGCATCAGGAATGCACTGGGCCTTCTACTGTAAGTTACAAGTTGTTCATATGTAGTGTAGCTTTTCTGAGCTTCTAGACCAGATACTGTTTTGAAACTTTCACGACATCTTAATTGGAGTGTTGTGCATGTTTTAACATGGAATGTTTATAAAAAACGTTAATCATGTTCTGGTTTACACCAAAAGCATTGAAAAAATAAATAAAAAAGTACATGTTAATAAAATATGTATATTTAATTATAATATAATTTTTTGATTAATCCTCTGTTAAAGTCTAGACAAAAATTACAATTTTACTGCAATAAAAATTCAGCTGTCTATTCACAAAAGAATGGTTAGGAGTGAGATTATATTAAATTTGTTGAATTATTGAACTTGGGATATTGGAAATTGCTTTAGAGGGTGAATAAAGTTAGCATTATAGTTGGTATATGAGAAATAAAGGAATTAGTAGTTTGTAGGGATTGTAGTTAGCTGATAAAATAATTGGTACAGGTAGAGCAGGTGAAATGTTTATTTTAGTGCCTTGGTTAGGTCGGAGCCTGGTTCCCTAGAATTTCCGTGGGTTGCTGCTGATGAACTGGGGATTAGTGTCTGGTGAAATCAGTGTGGAAATATTGTACTTTGTTTTACTATCTAGAACTTGGGTAAATATGTTACTATAAAATGTATTATTGTATTAACAATTGTAATTGTGAGGGGTCACACCTAAAGATAGATAGAGCCCCGTTATAGTGAATATTTAAATTTTTGTTAGCAATTTCATTACAGTAGATGTTTGAGAAATAAAACAATTAGTAGTTTTTAGATACTATAGCTAGCTGATAAAATAATAGTATAGGTAGAGTAATTCAAATATTTATTTTAGTCCCCTGGAATTCCAGTAAGCAACTGCTGATGAACTGGGGACCTGGGTCTGGTGCAGTCATGGGGGCAATTTTGTACTTTATTTAATTATTTAGAATTTAGATAAAGGGTTAGTCTACAATCATTATTGTATTAAAATGTCTGTAATCGTGAGGAGGTACACATAATATGGCCTAGGCCAGATAGGTGGAGACCCCTGGTAGTTTGTATTTTTCTTAGCACTTTCAATAAATAAATTCATTCACAATATATTAAAGAAAATGACCAATTCAACATTGCAAAGATAAGTGGGGCCTTCCGAAGCGCCATAAGAGGTGAATCGTAAAAAATATATCCTACATATTTTGTTGTAAATATTTTACATTCCTCACGACTGTTTCGATCATTAGTGATATTGCATCATACATAATCCTGTAACGTAATTATCATGAACGGAGGGTGTTACTGATAACGGCAGTAAACCTGCAGTTGCTTCGCTCTTTGATGAGGGACCTCTCTGCGCTGTTCCTCACTTTCATCACTCTGTCCGTCAGCAAGTTAATTTGTGCTTATCACACTTCAAGTTCATCCAGTGTTGATGTTTTTGCTTCCAGCATTTGCAAACTCTCCACACGTATGAATGCTCTTCAAGAGGGAACCTCTAAATCCGAAAATCATTGCGCGGCCTCTCGCTGATAAATGATGCCGCCCCCGCTCCCGGGGGCCGTTATCTGTTCCTCATAAGCGCTGCTGCCGTCGACTGAAGACTTAATTTGTCGGCTTCCTCCATTCCACCAGTCCTCCGGCTATCTCATTACTCTCATCCCACCCTACGTGTACACTGCAATATAAGTGTTTGCAGTTTGATTGGGAAATAATTTCTGTCTGAGCTCTGCTTTCTCCTTCAGTGCCGGAGTTCTTAATGAGAATAATAGTTGCCTAGCAACGACCATCTTTTTTGTATTTTTAGTGCTTCCTGCGAGAAGAATATAAAAAAAACGTTAATTTTATCCCACATGAAAAACTTCCAGACACAGCTGAAATGCTTATTAGCACAATGTATGCAGCATGTACATTCACAAAACATCGCACTATCCTCGAAATTAGAAAATTACCGGTTTGGATTATATCATTTCGAAATTTAGTTAAAATTGTATAACGTGTACATTAAAATGTATACATATTTTTAAATGTTTCCTTTTTAAATTAATTTTTTGTTGTGAAATGCTATTTTTAAGATAATTTTAAAGCAAATTACTATACATTCATATCACAATTACTAAGTAAAAAGTGCAATATGTTTTACATTGTACAATTTTTAATTTTTTCCCCTACTATAATTATTTCGAGTAAATTTTCCTTGATTATGAAGGTTCCTTGTCAGGTACTAAGGTTCCTATATGAATGTGAGGCGTGCTTTTGTATGCATCAGATATTTAACCAGTTTCCCAATTTTAAGAATGCCATTTTGCAGCTACCTGAGAACATGTATATAAGCAATTTGAGATAGGCAATGTACAGTCCACAACTAAACATAAAGTAGTTTTATGGTGTTAAACATTTTGGCATCAGATGCTGATAAGTCGGCGATAAAGCCATGCTGGATAAAAAATTAGTTTAGAATGTCTTTAAAATTGCCTTTCATGCATAGAAATATCGATTTTATCAGAGTTTTCAAGATTTATTGCCATTTAAATCCCTCAAATCTGGAACCAATCATTTGACTGTGCGACACTGTTAACTGATGTAGCCTACTCTAGAGGGAGCTCTTTAAATGTTTATGTGGCGTAATGCATAACGCAAAAGCTGATGTTCTGCAGGCCAGAGGTTCAATCATTAGCATGCTTACTAGCTCACGGATCGTTTAAGAGACATGCGGCATAGAGTTGAAATATTACTTGACCCTGACGGTACCAAAAGGAGACAGAGAACAAATATCCATTACCTTACATGTCTCTGTGGAACGTTAAAATAGTGAATGACAAAAATAATCTACAAACCCTGGAAAAAAATAAATAACCGAAATGGCGTACTGCAGCATGCTGGCGTGATTTCTTAGGCAAATGTAAAAATATTTGCAATATGAAAATAGGTAGTGCTGAGATGTGGAGAGATGGCTAGCAGGGAGAGGGCTTTATCTGCCAAGTAAAACATTACGCACTGCATGTTTATCGTCATCTATTCAAATACTCAAGAGTCGGTCCATCTCTTTGCGTTAACAAATAGTGGACAGTTGAACGTTGTCAACACATTCCTCTGACTGGCCATCTCTCCAGCTCCCAGCAGCAGTTGACCCTATTATTTTTCAAATAGGATGAAATTGATATTTAGTTACTAATTCTTTAATATATTGAGTAGCTTCAATTGTCCGCATATGACAACTTAGGAGCCGATAGTTTGACACATTTTCTGCAGCAGTAATATAAAAGAAAGAGATTATTGTAAAAAATCTAACAGAGACGTCACCCACTTCTGTAACACCTTATACCCCTGCTTTGTGCTGCCAGAAAACATGAAGCAAGGGGTGGTAAGGTTTAAATGAAAGTGGTGGAGGACACACCACCCTTTAGTTGAAACTTAGTGATGAACACTAATGGTAGTACTGGTGCTTCGCCTCTGGCGCAGCTAATGCACTTTGACAAGATTACAGCCCACGCCCGTAACACTTCCAAAGGGAGAAAAAGAAGTCGAGATTTAATCTTCTAGTGACAGGGAAAAAGAAACAGGATCAAATGATACAAGAAATGCTATTGAGACAACAACAAATAAAATATCCTGTTCTATTACTTTCTTATAGGATAAAGACATCTGACCTCCAGAGGTAGAGATGCGAAATTCATAAACGAATTCGCCGCCAAAAAATTGCAATTACTTGCAGTCCTTTGTGTCCTTTGGTGAAAGTTCTTTATTCTTCTTTGTAACGACTGCTATATATCCTTTGTGCTTAAAAACTCCTGAAAATCAGGAAAAGCCATTATCTGTTCAGAATACATTTGCTTTACAATAATAATAGTATTTTTCCCAGAAGGAGGGTGTTATAAGCCAGACCTCCGAATTTTAGGTATGAAAAATGTATGTTTTAGGCACCTAAATAAGTTACAAAAGTATTTAATTGGGCTCTAATTTTTAATTTCAGACAAAAATATATGTTTTTGTCGTCTACAATGGGCAACAAAATAAATAAATTATATACTACCTTTAAATTATATAGGAAAATAAGTCTTTTTGCATCATTATAGATATGGCTACAAATATCACGTTATTTTTTTCACAATTTAAGCACTATATATTATCAAGATTTTCCTCAATTTTTCTACAGTTAATCTGTCTTTTGTCTGTTAAAATCATTTTAAAGACTAAAAATGACCTTTCCACTAAGACAGATGTTATAGGAGCAAACTTTTATTTTATTACTTTTTCATTCTTCTGGAGGTCCTCCGTCGGTCCTGGTGGTGTAGTGCTAACCATACTTGCCTTCTAAACCCAAGATCGCGGGTTCAAACCTGGCCAGGGTCGATGGATTTTTTTCGGGGCGTAAAAATTCTAACTATAGCTTCCTTCGGATGGGAAGTAAAGCCGTGGGTCCCGTGTCGTACATTTACGGCACGAAAAAGAACCTCAAGCCTAAAAGAAGAGGCCTCTGAGCAAAATTTATCAGCCGTTTCACGTCCTGAATAGAATGGAACGCTGTTGATCTGAGATGTTAAAGAGATGTAAATAAAACAAATCAGTCTATTCTGTACATTCTCCGCCTTCCCTCGCCTTTTCTATATGAACCATTATTTTTTTTTCCTCCTATTACACCCTCCAATTTGTCCCGAACTTCTCGCTTAGCATCACTAATAATTTTCACTTCAGTTCTTGCACCGCTTACATCTGATCCGACAAAGGGTTTACTTCTCTAGCTGCGCTATTGTTAAGGGCAAGAATGAAAATTTTGCCTTTATGTAAATAAGATTTCGCTTCAATGTTGAATTTTTTTGGTTGCTTTTCAAACAAATGACAAGCTGTACTCTCAGGCAGCAATGTCTTCCCAATCTTCCGCATATAATAAAGAGCTGGCTCTATCCACGTGCCCCTGTGAGGTTGAGAAGGAAGAAGAGTTTCTGGAAGCTTTTCCTTGAAGAATACAATGCGGAATTGACTAATTAAACATTAATAATTCTTAAAAGTTATTTTACATAGTTTTAGGTACAAAAAAGCAAAAAGAGGCCCTGACCCCCATTTTAGATCATTTTAGGCACTATAAAAGAGCTGCAAATAAGTATCATTTTCCATAAATTGTAAACAACTGCAATTATTTTCCATATTTTTCTAAAGGGACTTAATAGGCATTTGCCTGAAAATCCTAGGTTTAGTTATAACGCAAATAAAATAACCATTAAAAATTGCACATTGCCTTGCCTTTGAGATGATCTGACTTTGATTCTGATCAGGTCACTCTTTTTGGATAAGTTTTGTCGGGTTTTCCTTATCCAGAGAAAGTGAATGCGAGATAGGTTACGGCACCTAAGACTCCGAGGTCATTTACGACAGCATCAATTCATTTTATTCATCCCTAGAAATTTACAGCTATAGTATGCAGTCCACAGTCTACAGACGTCTTGAGAAGGCCACTGCAAAGCGTCAACAAATAAACGTAATAAAAAATACACCCGAATAATGAACTACATCTGTCTAACTTAAACGGATAAGAAACCTTTTGGAAATAAACCGACATAAAATGCGAGAACTCTATTCAAATTTGACACCAATACCACAATAATATGAAAAAAGTTTGAACTTTGCAACAAGCTCTCTGCACTAGTAACTAGAGCTTGAAGTTTCAAATAGTACATAAGACGGCGGTTTGAATACGTTTCGGTCTAACAATAAAGGACCCAGTTTTTAACTTAAACGTTATTTTTATCTCCCTAATGGTCAATACATTTATTTAATTTATTTACCCCATGCCGTTATCCCGTCCCTCAAGTGCTTTAACGGGAAGGTCTGCAAAATATTCCTCTACAGCTGCAACCGCTTCTCTATTTGCTAAAAAAAACGCTGACTAGCTAAGAAGATTTTGAGCTTTGTGAACATATGGAAATCGGAGGGACTCATATCTGGGGAGCGAGAGAACGGCCTAGCAGTTCATACATCAAATCTCTCATGCCGATCACTAAAACACTTTTGTGAGCAAGTCATTGATTTTTTTTCCTTCTACAAACAGAGTCATTATTCACGAAAAGATCCATCTGGTTGCTTTAAAATATTGGATTGAAACTCCCCGGCTATGTTTTACTCAATTTTTGATCAGCTGTTAACACGAACTGCATGCTTCTGAACGCAAAGATTTTCCATATGTAATTGTTTATGTACAATACAGAGCTCCCGTTTGGACACGTGGCCGACTTAACGGGAATTAGCTTGGCACTGGAAACTACGCTGTTTGCTGGCGAAATCGGGCATTCATAGCCCCTTATATTAAAGCGATAGGTTTCTACAGCACACCGAACACTAATTTTTTTGGTCATACAGTGGCATTTCGTGCAAAGAATCGGGTTTTTCTACATTTCGTTATCTATTGTTTTGTGTCGCTATATGGCCATGTAATAAAACCATGCTTCGTCCGTAAAAAAAAAAAAAAAAAAAAAAATCTACTAACCTTATCGCGTGGGTGCAATTCCTGAACTACAGTTATCTTAGAGGATTTTAATTTTAAAAATTGAGTGGCAAAATTCCTGAATCCTATGCAAACTTTCTCAGAGATTTCTATGGAGATTTCGTTCTAGTTTTCTTTGATATCGTTGCCCTAAATCTATTCACAAGATAACGAACCGTTTCTATGTGAGAAGCACGAACATCAGCGATTCTGTCTATAAATCGCCGTCTCACTTTTTTACAAGAGTTTGTTGTCACATAAAAATCATACATGAAGATTCTATGTGCTAAAGTTTTGGCATTATAACAGCACTAACACTGAAGCAGGTCGTCTCACAACGTTCAACTCCTATAGAGCACAAAGATTTTGCCAGAATCAATGGAATGATGTTAAAGGAACTGGAAGATTTGAAAATTTGTGGAAAGCAAGTATCCATGTTTAAGTGACCAGAGACGAAAGGGGGGGGGGAACTCTTATCGGCTTGCTGGTGTAGTGGTAACCATAATTTCCTCATAAACCAAAAATTACGGGTTCAATTCCGGTCAGACCCGAAGGATTTTTTCGGGCGTAAAAATCCTAAGTATGTCTTCCTTCGGAAGGGAAGTAAAACCATCGGTCCCATGTCGTAGATTTACGGCATGTAAAAGAACCTCAAACATGAAAAAAGAGACCTCTGAGCAAAATTTGTCTACCATTTCATACCCTGAATTGAATCGGACACTGATGGCCTGAGATGTTAAAGAGCGTCTGTAAATGAAGCAAATATACAATCAAAATGAAAATACTAAGGTGAGGAATGGGTGGTCACAAGGATTTTATTTCGGGATCTCCCAAGTGAGATACCTAAAATTTACTGCCTGAGACACCCCGCTCGATTTCATTAATTAGTGTTCTTGTATTTGAGAAAGAACGCAATCGGTTTAATGATTAAAAAACAATTACGAAATGGCATGAAAAGTTTGTTCGAAATCTTTCGAACAAATTGTTGTGCAGGTTGTGTGATATTTTTATTTGTTTATTTACGGACGCTCCTTAACATCTCAGGTCATCAGCGTCCCATTCAATTCAGGGCCTGAAACGGACGGTAAATTTTGCTCAGAGTCTTCTTTCATGCTTGAGGTTCTTTTACATGCCGTAAATCTACGACACGGGACCCACGGCTTTGCTTCCCTTCCGAAGGAAGCCATACTTACAATTTTTAAGCCCGAAAAAAGATATCGATCCTGGCCGGGATTGAATCCACGATCTTGGGTTTAGGAGGCAATCATGATTACCATACATCGACACAGGTTGTGAGAACTAAGCTCCTTTTTCCCTCAGTATAATGGTGGCATTAATTAAAAGCAGTAGTTAAAAATGGTTGTTTAGTAATATAATTTTAAATGATTTATTTCTCTTGTATAAATCCTTTAAGGTTCTTGTACTAATAAGGTAGGTACACTATACACGCGGTCACTTAGCTGGATTATGGACGTGTCCGCCGCTCGGCATTGATATAGAAACAGAATTAACACGTAAATCGGAATTCATAAAGGCGAAAATCACAGAATAGTCTGGGGAGAGGGGCATGCAAATGATCTCGAGAAAGAACATAGCGACATCAAAGCATCGAACAGCTGTTTGATTCGTGCAGACAGAGCGGGTCCTCATTGCTATGCAGGACGAAGTTAACCCAACTAGAAATAACAGAGGATACATTCTGAAAGATCTGAAGGAAGCAGAGTCTGTATAGGAAATGTGCAGAACAGATTGCATTTGAATGTCAAGTTAATGACATCAGCCAAGTGTCTGCAGGGACAGAGCGAGAAAGGAAAATCGCGCATCAAATTCTGATCAAAGGCACCTGCTACATATGTTCAAAGTAATCAGATTAAACTTTATTGCACAAGCAGCGTAAAAGACATGACACTGCTTACATAGCAAGTTACTGAGATAGCAAAATACTTTGAAGTGTAAAGTAAAATGACTAACTCTGACATCGATTTTAGTTCTGAAGATGCCAAATCGTTGGACTCGTGTGATTTATCACAGTTAGCCCCAGTTATATAAAAGTTACTACCTGGTGATTACTTTTAACTATAATTTAAACACTTACTAGAGGTTAATCATCATTTCTGTTGCATAAAAATACCCTCTGGCTACATAACCTCTAATTTGCAATAACCACAAACCTATGACAACATCGCGAAATAATAGACACATTCGTATTTAGAGTTAGTTGATGTTCAACTGTTAACCTGAGAAAACCAATAACTATTATTTTCCCGCCTTTATGATACATGTTTTTTCCTTATGCATGGATAAGGAAAAGTCAAAGCGAATGCGAGCAAATTTTAGCAAACGTGAGAAGGATATTATTATTGACCTGGCGCTAAAATATCAGAACATAAAAAACCAGGTTCCATCATGGAGTGAAATTATCAAAGAGTAAGTTTAACTTTGTTAGTAAGGCTTATGCATTATTATGCCCATGTTTGTGTGTGCAGTCTATAGCACCTAAAACTCCAGAAAAGTTCTGAATGTTATAAAAGCCTAGGCATTATTTTCCCTCTTCGGTTGATATTTTAATGAAGTTACGTCTCAGAGCTGCTATGGGAGGTTCTACTGACCCTTTCTTTCTTCACTTTGAATATACCTGAAAGAACTATTTGGAAGCTCCCTGTAGCATGGAACTTTAAAGTTAGTCGTATCATGAACACAGAATTCAAAGCATGATTTCGCTTAGTTTGTGATTGTAATGGGAGACGTAACATCTGTTCAAGTTCTTTGACATCTTTTGCTAAGCGAAACCACATTTTGAATATTTTGTCATTCAGTTCTAGGAACGGATTTTTCCCTCATGAAATACACGAGGAGAACGGTGAAATTTATAATCGGATGAGATGTAAATCAGAAATCTGGACAATATACCACTTGTTAGGTCAGCCTAACGTAACCACAATTAAACGTAATACTGTTTTTTGTTATTACACGTAAATGAAAACGGAAACATCAAAGAAACTTTACCTATACGAAATTAAAATAAATATTACCAACCAATTTATTTATAAATGAAGTTGTTACGCTTCTGTACTCTTAAGTAATGTTTTAATTAATAATTACTAACCTATAGTTAGTGGTTTAACTTGTGAAATTTCCCCAGTTAGATGTAATTTGAGGTTAAGACGAAATAATCTTAGATTAATGTTTATGCAACACAGTTTCCAAGAATTGATGGTTAATTTTATGTACTAAACTCAAGTTAACTCTTTGTACAACTGGCCTATAGTGTTCTAGAATAGCACAGGTTATAAGAAAACCAAAGTTATCTACTTGCAAGTAGAATCAAGTGAAAGTTGAAAGAGATTCGAAAACTCGAATTAATCCATAACAGCACACAAGTCTACTTTTTGCCCTGTATGAGTTTTATAGTCCTAATCGTCTAACTCTGTTATTATACATTCAAAGCAGCAGATGTTTCCAGCATTTTCCCCATGTTATCGATATATTGAGTTTCGTGCTCTATGGTTTTGGAAAACAGAATAGTACTATCGTTAAATATTTCGGTTATCTAAATGATCAATATAAACTTTCTACATTTGTTATGCGTACCCAACAAAAAGACATTCCTTTATGGCATTTGATCGTTATTTTCTTCATATAGTACTAAAGAAACAGCATGTCATACACAGTTGAAGATTGAATAGGCATGCTGCAAAACTCATCCAAAAATGTCAATGCAGTTAAAGTGAAACAGAGATTCATATAATTTTTGTAAAGTTAATAAACCCTCCTCGGTGTTAAAAAGCAAGAAAATTGAAAAGTGACATCTGACAAAGTAACTGAACATAACGAGTAAGACATCAAGTAAATTAGATACAGAAAGGGAAAGTTGAAGTTAATGAAACTAACTTAGGGGAGCTTAAACAAATGAAATTATCCAGAAAACTGCTAAAGCCAGTAATATTACAAAAAGTTATTTCCTCAGTTTTGTCTCTCCTCATTTTCAAAGACTTTTGGATCAGCATGTGCATTGCACCACCAAAATATCCGTCTTGTCATGGAAGTACCCAGGAAAATTTCTCTCCAGTTTTACACGACAGATTAGGTTAAAAATGTTGAATAAAATGTTTTAAAATATTATTGAATAATTATAGAGAAACGGTATATAATTGGGATACAGTGGGGTTATTTGAGTAAACGTCGACAGAACACAAAAGCGCACTGGGAGAATGTCTATTATGCATGTGCAAATAGCAGCTTGTTATTTGAGTGAGGCGTTGCCAGTATTTGTGCGTTCATATGTTACTCTGTGCTTTTATTGTGTTAATTGTTCTACGTTAGTCTTGAAGAAAGGGGGTTTATATGCTGTACATATGTGAGAAGAAATTTTTGCATAAAAGTGTTAAGGCCATTCACAAGAAAACTTGATGTGGCATATGCATTGTTTAGATTATTGTAATGCTTGCGTTAATTATATGCGGAAAGAATGTCCGTTAAGGTAACCAGGAAGTGTAAATCTAGCAAATGATAAAACAGTATACATTATCTCAGAAAGTTTTAAATCTGTCAAAATGATCTTTTTGAGAGCTATTAAAAAACTTAACCTAACATGCTCTGATGTAATTTTCAAATGCACACATGTTTTTAATTTAAACAAAAATAAAAGGTTGTTAAAATATTTTAACGCCCGTTATTACTGATGATACATGAAATGGAATGATATATTGGGAAAGGATTTTTTTTTAAGGCAGAAAAAGTTCCAGGCCCAAGTTTAGGGTACCTTCCGGGCATTTGCCATTTATGAAGACTGAGGAAAGCTTGGAAAAAACCCAATTAGAGAGGAAGGTCCTGGCGGGATTTGAACCCAGACTTCCCGCACACGAGTCCGCGCCTTAACGACCTCGGCCACCGGTGGCGGTTTGTTAAAATGTGAAAACACTGTAACATAATCATGCATTTTTCTTGTAATCTATTTGTGGAATTAGAATTTTTTTCCCATAAATCGCAGACAACATGCTATCCTGGGAACTGGAATAATATATCTATGCTAATTGCTTGAAAAGAAATTAATTTTCAAATTTTGAAAAAAATAGAAATATTTTTAATTTCTTGTTGTTTTTGATTTTTATAAGCTAATAGTGATAACTAAATACTTGTAGTTACCACACTTCACATTTTATGTACGTGCAACATGTTTGTCCAGCCAGTCCTGAGAAAAATTTACATTTATGTCAAAATTTTAAGTTATCAGGAAATAAGATTTATTTTTGTTTAAAAACTTTTTATGTGTATTAGAGAATTAAAATTTACACATCATATTTAGTTAGGTATTCTTAATATCTCATAAATTTTCATGTTGATAGCTTATAAATTTCTGAGATACAGTGCAAAATGTATACTGCTGCATTATTTTCTAGATTTGTACTTCGTGGTCACCTTAAGAAAACTGATTGTTGAATGGTGGTTGGTTATCAGAAATTTCCAGAAGCAAGTATTGTGTTTTAATCTGATTAGTGGTTGAGAGTTCCCCCACCTATGTACAAAGTTTAGGGGAACGCCAGGAAAGAATTAGTTGTGAATAGACTGCCAAACAAGCAGATTGTGTCATATCTTTCCTCCAGCCCAAAAGCATGCACGGTTTAACCCGATATTGTAAAATCGGGTATGTATAAATTGATAACACTCATTCTTTGGCCTCCTAAACCCAAGATCGCGAGTTCAAGCCCGGCCAGGATCAATGGATTTTTTCGGGCATACATTCTATGTGCGGGAAGTAAAGTCATTGTTCCCGTGTCGTAGATTTACAGCATGTAAAAGAACCTCAAGCCTTAAAGAACAGACCTCAGAGCAAAATTTATCGGCCGTTTCACACCCTGAATTCAATGGGATACTGATGACCTGAGATGATAAATACCGCCCGTAAATAAAGCAAATCAGCAATTAACAACTCTTTGATAATCTGAAAGAATATAATAAATTTCATAATTTAATTTTGTGCAAAAACAAGAGTTTTTGAAATTGTGAAATATAATTCCTCTAAATTTCCTTGACTAGCGATTCATAATGTTCTATTAGGTGAAACTTCACATGTTTATGATATCACTAACGTAAAAGCTGCAAGCATAGCTGTAATTTCATGATATTATTGGCGAGACTGGTAGTAAATAAGTTAAACAGACTCTGATTCTCCAATTAAAAAATACATAACGCCCAAAATACACACGTATTGTGTTTGGCGTGTCTGTTTTACTTATTTGTTATCAAAAAACTCAAGTCCGTAAGTTTTATGTCACAGGTAATTTAATTTTCTTGACAACTAGCATACGCATATATCTGAACAAAATATTTACTTTGAGCCAATCATTATGCATGCCCTTCAATTCCTATAGGGAGGTTGTATATATAAAATGTTTCTAAGCTGTCACAATTTCAAAGCGATGTTTTTTAATTAATCAACTAAGAAACTACAAAATTTTAATTACTTTGTTATTTAGATAATTATTTTGTTTGTGTAGAATCT
This sequence comes from Metallyticus violacea, assembly GCA_030762175.1. Lineage (NCBI taxonomy): Eukaryota > Metazoa > Arthropoda > Insecta > Mantodea > Metallyticidae > Metallyticus > Metallyticus violacea. The sequence goes on along the minus strand of CM060845.1, from coordinate 26,456,109 downwards.
GGTATAATTGTTATACAAAATACTATAGCATTAAATTTTAAGCATTGTATTATTATTATTTCTAAAATATTCTTAATTAAATTTGTTATAAACTATCCGTTACTTGTACTGTTGTTAAGTAATTTTGTTAGGATTCCACCCACAGCAATTCAGCACTAAGCAACCGCTGCCAAACCACACGCAGATCTACCAATATTAACTTAAATTGAACCATGTTTAATTATGAAGTTAGTTTTGCCGGAACCAATATTAACAACAGCTATCAAACACACAGAAGCAAAGGCAATTAAACCAATATTCCAATTTGTTTTACTTTTCCTCAAGGACATACATTCGCTATCGATTGCTTCACTTCAAAAATCGAACATTCGATCAAATTACGTACATGTTTCATTATTTATGTGCCATCGGTTTTACGTACTTTATTTCTTTATGTTGGAGATTGAAATGGTCGTTAGACCATCACTAAAGAGATACATCCTAAAAGAGGTAATTGTTTACTTTTATATCTGTGTGCTTGTTTTGTAGCGATAGTTTCTGAGGTTTGTTGTTTTGATATGAGATATTGACGTTGCTTTCAGCGTAAATAAAACATAATTAAACCGTCTAATCCCTTGTTACGTTATTCATGAAAATGCTTGATTGCACAGATGAAATAATATCTTAATGAACCTAGAGAACGGACTATAAATATTTAATCCATTATAGCATATTTCCCATGCTGCCGCAGATAAACCATGTTCACCATTGTCTGCTCGAGTATGTATGTACGTAATATACTGGGTGGTTAAATGTATTTGCATTTTACGCCGACTCACTTTTATGAATGGTGAAATTTCTTGCCAGCGCACTTTACTTTAAAGGGGTAATTAAAAGGTACAGGGAGTATAACACTGTGTAACCTATCCAGTAGTTAAAGAACTAACAAGACTACATTTTGTGAAAAGTTTGATTTAGCTGTTGTTCATTGCATGGGAATGAATGAATGGTATTTCTGATCCGGAAGGATGGTTCAAAGAATACCTCATTACGTGTAAAAGAATTTCTCCTCTTTTGCTCACATTTCCTAGTAAAACACTGTAAGAAAAGTTAACAGTTTATTTCGATTTGTTGTATTATCCTTTTGAAATCTATTAAGTTCGCTTTATTTATCCGCTTTTTTTTTCCTGATAAGTAGAGAATGTTATCCTCTTTCGCGCAACTGACCCAGTTATACGGAAGAAGAGGGAGGCTATAAACTTGCCTTGGAGAGGGTAGCACGCTTGCTTCTTGACCGTGTTGACTATCGCAGTCGTAGCGCAGCTGTTCCGGGGTGTGTGCTGTGTTGTTCGTTTTTTAATTCATCAGTATGTATAAACTGTTATTATGCTTTACAACGGCACAGCGTGTCTTTATGTACACTCATGTGGGTTAACTCAGTAATGAAAGAATCATAGAATCAACTGTTACTTATGTGCTTACCATATTGCTCCCCCCCTTTTTAGAATTAATCTATTAGGAACGTAATCATGCATTTTTTCAACAGGACTCTGCCACTGCGAATAATTCCTTAAGAGCAAGTCACAATGTGCTTCCACAAAACAGCTAATTATAGGGATTTGTGGCCCTCTCGGTCCCCCGATTTAACAGCCTGCGATTATTTACTCTGGTATAAGTTTAAAAAATCCAAGACGATGCTGCAAACCATACAAGAACGCAATTAAAATATTCGCCAGAAAAGTATCCGTATTTCATGAACTACAGCGAGTGATGAATTATTTCCTGAAGAGATACCAAAAATGTTATGAGAATGAAGGTGGGCAGTTTCAACACCTCATTTGATAATTTGGTAAGTAACGAACCTCTTAAATTGATTTGTATATTTTGTATGGCTGATTTGTATTACTGTTTTACCCTCCCACTAATCGCCGAGATCCAGCTGGCTAATTTCGCCTATAGGCACGGTATAACGCGGAATCAGGGGAGACAGCGAGAGAGAGGGGGGGAGAGGTGGAGTTTGTAATAAGGCAGCAAGGAAGCTCGTGAAACTATACCCCTACAAAATAACAAGACAGTCTGGCGAAAATCGAACCCCAAATCTGCTGCTCACGAGTCCGTGTCTTTACTACGTCGGCAACTTGTCGGTAAAAAAAAAAAAATAAAATAAAATAAAATAAATAAATAAAATAATAATAATAATAATAATAATAATAATAATAATAAAGATAGAAAATGTAGATCTGGTGTTGGAAAAGTGGAATGGAGTAATTTACCTGCAGCGTACTACATTAATCTTGAAGAAATTAAATAAACTATGAACAAATTAGTAGACCATCTCCGTGGTCTAGCGGTTAGCGTACTGAGTGCTTGCCAGGAGGCTCGAGTTCAATACCCGGCATCTATGTAGGAATTTATCTAAGTTAGGGAGATGTAGAACGGGGTGCACCCAGCCTCGTGAGGACATTGGGAAGCTGCCTGATGGAGAGGTGGCGTTCTTCGATTACAAAAGCGGCGTGATAGGCGATCTGCGTGGTGCCGGCATGCTGATCACTTGTCCCGTGCAGTACTGCCCTCTATCAATGAAGTCATAAGACGGAGGTAAAGGAAGCAGAGGTCGCCGCGGCAGGCTAAGGTTCACCCCTGGCTGTAGCGCCAAATGAGAAGAGACAAATTAGTAACAATTTTTATATAGGTAATAATTTGTACATATTTTACTTCATTGTGGATTCAGAGCTATTTCAAATTTCTCCTATGAGAAACTTTTCTCCCCCAGATTTCAATTTTGAGGGTTATTGTATCTCCGAAAACAGGTATATTATCCATGCTTAATTTGAAGTCCGAAATAAAATAAATGTGTTATTAGTAATTTTGGAAATAAAACCCCTTGTAATTTATAAGTTTTACAAATGTAAATATAAAGAATATTGTGAAGTAAATGCAGAAAGAGAGATACTTCATATTGCCAGTTCCTGAAGTTCTAGGGTTGGCTATTTCGAATAGAAACTGTGCAATTAAAATGTAGCACTTGTAAAATGTGCAGTGGTGGCCTTCATTCGGATGCTGCGCGGCCCGGCGGAGGTGGCGCGACTTCCCACGGAACGCAGCAGCTGACGACCTCGTCATCTGAGACAACAACGCGACCCAGTACCAGAACTCAGAGACTTGGCGCCAAGCGACTGGGCTCAGTTTGGCGTCATGCGGCGGGGGAGCAATTGGAACAAGTACGACGTGCACTCACCGAGGATGTCGACAAGGAGGAGAGTGTTATAGGTCAGTGTGTGCTAAGAGGTCAGTTTTAAATGTACCATCTTAAGAGTGTTTGAGGATCGCCTCCTCGCCCCACCGGATACACGTCAGAGTCATTCATCTTAGACTTTCCATTGTCCATGCCTTATAACTTTAAGTCTGCCTTCCCTTTCTGGAACTGAAGTTGCTATGCATCTCCCAGAATTCACTGGTGCTAGCATTTTATCTCCACATGTAGTACCCTTCCTTTGCCGGCGTACTCGATATCCCACCAAATGCTACATCGATTACTAGGCCAGCGTACTTGTAGTAACATTAGAAGTATCACGGGGCCCTCAGAGCTCGCACCAGATCAACTGAAAGGGCGTAACTCCCTCGTTGTGTATTTCAAGATCCTTTCCCACACATGAAGTTGATTGAGAAGTATGATGCCATCAGAAACTGCCATGCTTCCTCACTAAAGTAAGTACCTTTTCAATTTCGTTTGGAAATTGAAATTCACGCCTCGTTGTTTTCAATAATGTCCACGTTCAGTGTGTTTTTTCAATGTTTCTGCACTCCACAGAGGATGTTTGCAATCTATAGTAACAAGTTTAGAACTTCACACCACCGTCGCATTTAAACGAAGCGAATCTAACATCAGTAGTGTTATTAATGCGTTTACTGCAGCTTGCTCTCATGTCTGCTTCTTAAAATAGAAATATTCTGGGAATAGTACATCACTTTCCTTTCCAGTGCAAAATATTCTTAATCCAAGATTATGAAACGATGTAAGAGGCATTATTTCACCATCTTTAAGGTAGGCATTTAAGGTAAGATAAGAATAGGGCTTATTCCAGAGGGCAAGAAACAGGCAAATCCACCACGAGTCACCAGTCGTACCCCGGAGATAATTCAGAATGTTAGATCGCTTGTTTTTGGCGCAAATCTAGCAAAACAGACAGACGTCTCATTGAAGATCTTTAGTTATATTTGTAAACTACGTTATTCCTATTTTAATGTAAAAAATGGTCCACCTGCATCAGGAAAGGCCGCAAGCCAACATCTACTTCAAATCAGCATTTTTTGACTGTGTCCCAGAGAAACGATAATGCATTGCATTTTTTTAATCATGTGATGGCCTGTGCACTTGGATTATTGAAAAGGTTCGTTGAAAGCAGAGCTGTGGACAGTTTCTGGAAAATCTGCCAGAAGGAAGGGAATAAATTAGAAATCATTGTATTTAGCACCAGCTTACTTCAGTGAAAACTGCGATGAAGATGGATAACTCGCTCATGAGGCTACCACATAGAACATCATCGCTGGTGAAGAGAGGGTTTTTCATAAGTTAAAGTTGTTTAAATGTGTTACTATACATCGCAAACATCTCTCCGTGTTCTAGCTGTACTTTTCATACTATAAATTCTTGGAGTATGTTTTCTGTATATTCTAATTTCTTGAATTCGGCAGATTTTTATCTGCGATTCACCTAACAGTTTTGTAAAATGTCATTTAGTTTCGTTAAACATTTTATACTGACTGGATTGTGGTAGTTAATTAGGTAGGGTTAGTGAAAAACATCTTCTAAGTTTAAAAAAAAATATCATTCAGAATATTGACTTGTTCTTGATGCACCTCGCACAGAAGCAGGGAGAACCGTCGGAACTGTGTGTGTATGTATGTATGTATGTATGTATGTATGTATGTATGTATGTATGTATGTATGTATGTATGTATGTATGTATGTATGTATGTATGTATGTATGTATGTATGTATGTATGTATGTATGTATGTATGTATGTATGTATGTATGTATGTATGTATGTATGTATGTATGTATGTATGTATGTATGTATGTATGTATGTATGTATGTATGTATGTATGTATGTATGTATGTATGTATGTATGTATGTATGTATGTATGTATGTATGTATGTATGTATGTATGTATGTATGTATGTATGTATGTATGTATGTATGTATGTATGTATGTATGTATGTATGTATGTATGTATGTATGTATGTATGTATGTATGTATGTATGTATGTATGTATGTATGTATGTATGTATGTATGTATGTATGTATGTATGTATGTATGTATGTATGTATGTATGTATGTATGTATGTATGTATGTATGTATGTATGTATGTATGTATGTATGTATGTATGTATGTATGTATGTATGTATGTATGTATGTATGTATGTATGTATGTATGTATGTATGTATGTATGTATGTATGTATGTATGTATGTATGTATGTATGTATGTATGTATGTATGTATGTATGTATGTATGTATGTATGTATGTATGTATGTATGTATGTATGTATGTATGTATGTATGTATGTATGTATGTATGTATGTATGTATGTATGTATGTATGTATGTATGTATGTATGTATGTATGTATGTATGTATGTATGTATGTATGTATGTACGTATGTATGTATGTATGTATGTATGTATGATGGAATAATATTTACAGTTTGTACTTTCATATATACATTTCAACCTAATTAAATACATGTCATATTTACAGTTTGTACTTTCATATATACATTTCAACCTAATTAAATACATGTCATCTTAAGTACAGTCTTGTGCCATTAATATGAACAAGCAGACATATTTATTTATGAAGATTAAAGAAATAATGGCAATTAGGAAGAATTGAAGAGAAAAGGGTAGTCGAGATGAGTTAAAACGGTCAAACTCGCGTTCAAAAGGGGAATTTTTTCCTTAGTCTTAATTTTTTTAATAATAAATTGGTTATAACTGAAATTATTCATGAAGCTACAAGTTTTTAGTGCTAATAACTATTTCCCTCCAATTCTACACCCCATTATTGATGCATTATTGAGATAGTTAATTGTAGTTATTGATTTTATTGCTTGTACTAGAAGTTAAGCAATTTGCTTGTGTTTGTATTTGTTTTAACATTATTTAGCAAGCATTTTTATTCATAGTGGATATCACATCTAAGGAGAGAAGTAAGCTCATAATTAGAAGGAAAAATGAGATTGGGTCATCGCCTCAAAGGAAAGGATGATGCGACTAAAAACGAAAAAGTGCAGGAGGGACAATTTTTATATAATCAGCAATATTAAGCCTGAAAAAAACAGTTTTGATTACAAAAAGATTTGGAGGTTGCGGGGGTGAAAATTGATACTTCAGCAGTGCTTAGGCGGCTTCTAGAAGCTGCAAGATCGGTTAGAAACCAGCTGTTGACGTGTCCATGAGATTGGCACGGGTAGAAAATATCAAAACTGGACAAGAAGGGTGGAGAAAGTTCCTTCTGATGAAGAGCAGAGGACGTAAGGAGAAGCGATGGAAAAGAAATCTCGCCAAAGCACATCAAACGGACGGTAAAGTTACTAGAAAAAAATTTTTTTTAGGCTGTTTTGCATTCTTGGCACTAAAAGTTTGATTCCTATTCAAGGCATGATGAACAGCAACCAGTACATCTCAATTTTAAAGAAAAGAGCTGCCCCAGAACTGAAGAGATTGGCAGAGAAACTAAACAGTGAAGGCGGTTTTCCAGCAAGACCTTGCCCCATTTCAAACATCGAAGAATGTTAATGACTTCATGGCGAAAAATGTTTTCAATTTCTGTCTGAACTGCCCTGGAAATTTAGCGGATCTCAATTCTGTAGAGAATCTTTGGGGTCAAGAAACGGACGAGGAAAATAGTCCCATCACCAAAGAAAAGAGAAGTAAGTGTGGAACTCATTGACTCTATGCCCAAACTAATGAAAATATTAATTAACATCAAGAGAGTGCACATTAAATATCAAAAAAGCTCATTACTAAACAGTAATATTAAACTTTTGTGAAATGATCAAAAGTATATAGTGATCTTGTTCATATTACCTTGCATAAGGCTGTATATGCATATCAACGTAATTAAATACATTTCGACCTAATTAAATACATGTTAACCTAATTAAAAGCACTTCAACATATAAGGTGTTAAAAAAGAATAGCATTCACTTTGGTTTTTCCTTATCCTTATTAGAAGACATTAATTTTAAAATAAAACATGTGTCTAGGAGACAGGCAAACTGAATAATTATTGCTTTTCTCAGGGTGAACAGTTGAATATCAACTCGCTCGAAACACGAATTTCCATATTATTTCGTGATGTTGCCATAGGTATTGTAAACTGGAAGTTACGTAAGCTGAGGTTATATTTAAACAAAGGAAATAATGCCTAACCTCTTGTTACATTTTAAATTAAAGTTAAAAATAAACTCCTGTTAGTACAACTAGGTCTATCACAAGCAAGTCATAAACTGTCACCTCTGTTGACTGTGCCCTGCTCCTCCGAGCCGCCTTATTTTTCAACATTTATAAAATTATCTTTTTTGTGGCATTGTTATTACCAATAAATTTAGAATATCATAAGTCAGACATTTCAGTGATTCATTTAATTCCCTATGGTCCAAACAAAAGAATTTCCTTGTTAGATGTACAACTTGAATATACTGAACTATGACGAATCAGGGCATAAAAAGTTTCTGCAACTCGTATTTCAGTCCAACAGATATCTTGGGTACCTCTGAAACATAAAATTCAGATTTATCGGCATTTTAAATACATGTTTTATGTACGTATTTACAATTCCAAAATATAGAGCTGTGACAGCTATTTCATCTTAGAGCACTAACAACTGTTTTTCTCCTTGTGTTTTAGATGTGTTATCCAGTGTTCATGCGTTGTCCGTGGTGAATATCCTTCATAACGCTCTGACTCTGTACAAGCGAGTAGTGGGCAGCAAACAGCAGTGTTCTCCCAGCCAGAGGTGAGCAGGTGAGACACACACACGCGCACACTCACATCATACATGTACACAATACAATACACCTTATACTGAAACACTGTACAGGAATACCATTTCAACAATTCCTTCATCAGCGAATTCAGATGCAAACAGTAAGTAACTGAAATACACGACACATTACTTTCTGTGCTATGATTATTTATTAATTAGTGATTTATTCTCCAAAAAGACTGGATCAACAGCGCTTTAAAGAAAATAAAAACGCTATTATTGTATATATTGATAATCACAAGTTAAAATGGCAGAAAAAAAGGCCTAAAATCCATGCTCCGAATGTCCAGTGTAATTAACTTTGGAAATAAGTTCTGCTAGCTAAACAAGAAGAAATCCGGAATGTAGAAATATATGCGAACTTATGTGACTAAATGTGCCTGCTTGGTAGGTAATATTATTGGATGTTTCATTCATGTCGGTCCCTTATACCCCTGCTTATGCCTTTCAAACTAATGAAAGTAATTTCACACTTGACAGGGGCATATTTTGATATATGAGAATTGTTATAGGACACGAGTACAGAGCTACTTTCTAGCTTGTGTCTGGTAATTGTTGACTTGGTTTATTTATGAACTTCTATAACATCCCAGGTCATGAGCGTCCCATCCAATTCAGGGTGTGAAACGGCCCATTACTCAGAGGCCTCTTCTTTCAGGCTTGAGGTTATTTTCGTGCCGCAAATGTACGACACGGGACCCACGGCTTTACTTCCCTTCCGAAGGAAGCCATATCCTGGTCAGGATTGAGCCTGAGATCTTGTGTCTACGAAGAAAATATTATTACCACTAGACCACCAGGACTGACATGTGTCGAATAAGTTGAAAGATCCTCTGCAGTACTGTGACGCATCAGCTTGTGCTGTTGCTGCAGTACCCATATCAATCACTATTCCTTTGTGTTAACAAGTAATACAGTACAGTATAGTATTACAGCTTGTGTGTGTTATTGGCAGCACGTACTGCAATAGGGTGGATAAAAGGGTACAAAAGACAATTTATTCCTCTCCTTGGGGTTTGAAAATTGTCTGCAATTTCTTCTATTTAGTGCTTCGTGAAGTACTTGCGTTAACTATATCAGGAGATGAGATTTACCCAAGCATAGTTCACTAAGTTACAAAAAAATAATATCGGCTCCTCAGTGCTCAAATGAAGCCATGTTTGCAAAAGATAACATCACAATGTTTCACAGCCAACGTCTATGAATGGACGCAAATCTTCATGGTAAAATATGAATGTGACATCATTAGCAGATTAGACTTATTGTACGTGCTTTTCATTGCTAAACCTGCCAGTTTGAATACCTATCTATTTAAGATAAATTTAAAAAACTGTTTGTTTATAGTTTTAGTTTTCTTTGTACCAATCTTGATTTCGAACTGTGTTAACATATCGTTCAGCATACTTTGCATATCTTGTTTGTTGTTTGCCAGTATATTAATATAGTTCATAAATCTTATGCACTAAATCGTCCTTAAAATGCATTTATTCGTTTAAAGTGTTTATTTAAATATTATATTTTTAATAAACAATTTCGTGCGGTGATTAAAGACTTTGTCTTAATTTTGTTCTATTTCTTCATTTTCCCTTTACATAATTTTAAACTTATTGTTTTATCTTCAAATTAATGCCATATTTTTATTTTCTTGAAAGTTTTTCAAATCACTGAAGCTAATTTGCATGTAAAAAGTAAGTCAAATTCAGTCTACAGCTTACATTACAAGCTGTAATACAAAAAGAATGTGGATTTTGAAATGGATGTGTCTGCACGGAAAAATAAAGATGGCAGTACAATTTAGCTCACATTTTGTTTCTAGGATACAATATGGTATTTGAGAGACAATTCTATGGAACATTATGGTATATCAGACTAAACAAATTATTAAATATAAAATGTTAAACTTTAGTATGAAGAAGCTATTTATGTGCGGAAACACAGTGGAAGTTCCAGATGTGAAATTATAACTCACAGACAAAATTGTCAAATGTACCATTTTTATACTGACAAGGTTGTAGGGACTAGGAATAAGTTTTAAATTAGAAATATGATATAGCAGTTAAAATGTTTGCCAAAAATTAATGTATTACAGCTGAGAGAAAGAGTTATCTATTGTCAGATGTGGGTTAATGCATGTCATTTGCTGCTCGTAGTTCCTGTAGAAGGGTGGGCCAGGGGCATGCAAATGGCTTGGGGAGGAGGTTTCTTTTCTCAAGACATATAATCCTCCCCAACATTTTCTCATTACTGCAGCGTCATCGCACATTTATGCTACAACTTATGGTTTATATGAAACTCTTCTTATTCGGCTGTTAAAAACCGCCTGAAGCCTTCTGCAGTAAATTCAGAAACAGTAAAAAATTTATGAATCTTTTAGCCGCTTTAGCCTCATTGGTGTATCGTAATATTACAACAAATTTTGATATTATGTATTATCTGTCGTTTCGTCGGTCTGTACAGAAACGAAATTTGCCCTTTCTATTTCTTTTGTAATCTCATTCCTATAGACAAGATACGTTTCCCACTTCATATGCTGTCTTCAAGATTTTCTTTCAAAACATAAAAGACTTCTTAATTTTGTGCCGTCTTGCCAAGTAAGCTCCTATAGCTTTCGGTTGATGAGATACAAATCGTGTTACTTCCAACTTGACAGTTAAACTTAGTCGTGAAAATGGAGTCTTCAATAGAACGTTCACTTTATTCATTGCCTTTTTGGTAGCTTAACATTTAACACTGTGAAAGTCAACTTTTCACTGATGAACAGTGCGGAAGTCCCCCAATTTCATACAAAAAAAGCGCAAAAATGAGCAGTTGAGTGCTGACTCGTCTTGTAGGAAGACAAATAAAAGTCCTTATAACTCTCTGTTGGCTAATGAAGGTATAAGTTTAACGCGTACATTTTTCTGGGCTAGGGGCTAGCCTATGAGCATCCCTCGCTAACGGAGGAGCTGCATGCTACCGCTACTACTGTAGAGAGGAGATGCCCTTATTGCGTAAGATACAATTAAACATTAATCGGTTATACTTCGCTGTTTTCATGTATTTTTTGTTTTAAAAGTTGACCGTAGAAGAGAAAATGATATCTTTGGGGGGGGGGTTGCATTTAGCCTTTATTGACGGCCCACTCTCTGCATTTGAAATAACAGAGAAGTATTCCTGCTATGTTTATATTTAACCGAAACTTTGTTAACTTCAAAATACAGGAAATAGTAAATATGTATAATTTATTAATAACAGTTACTAGACTAGTTAGGTATGAAGTAATTTTTTAAGCTATCAAAATAAATAAATCTGAAATGCTTAGGCATCATATAATGGGTGATATTTCCTTCGCGGGACCATCCGAGACATCACCTCCATTTACCTGTAGTTTATGCAGACTCGTTGTTGTTTCGTTACAAGCTTGAATAAATTATTTTAAAAGACTATTTAATAATTATAGTGAAAGGATATATTAATGACTATATATATTAACTATGGGAAAACTTGCAGTTATTTCATTATGGAACATTATTACATTTGAAGTAGCAATGCTCTTGTGCATTTTTCAGTAGCGATAAGCGGTCGTTCATTAGTTGAGACTAGTATACCTTCCTGTGAAGTGCTTGCTTTATTTCGTTTGGAAACTTTTTCTTTTACTACCGCTGGAACAGAAAAAGCTGCAAACTCAAACACTAATTTGAGTCAAACTGTATTTCAAAACATAGGAAGTATGTATGCTGTCTGTAACAGACAGACTTCATCCTGTAGACTCGAGAGAGTCATCGACAGTTTGTTACCATAAGAATCAGGAGAATGGATTTTTAATAGATGTGTTAATACGACATTTTTGTAAGTGTTCTAGTTATTCAGATTCTAAAAACCTGCGAGCAATGTAGAGCAATAGCAGTACCAGAGATAAAGTTGTGAACTCCGGTGTTATGCTACCGCGAGCCGCTCTGGCACCTGTTGTCGAAAGTTTTTATATTAATAATATTATATTGATATGAAAGATAGAGGAGGGAATAGAAGGGTAAGCTTTTGGTGGAATGAAAGTGTGAATGAGCGAGAAACTCGAGAAAAATCTCAAAAATATACCCTCACCATCACTCCGCTTAAGCGATCAGCTCTGCGGTCATAGTAACCCTTTGTTCAACTTCTCTTAATTTAAAATATCCATCCTATCCACCCCTGTTTTAATTCACTTAAATATGTAATTATTTTATTTAAAATTCCTAGTTTAGTCATTGTACCGTTCAGTTGAATCACACGCAGAGGCTGTCCGTTAATAAAGGCTAGATGAACCCGGTCCCCCCAAAGAAAATGCTTTAATTATTGCCTATTTCTCTTCTCCTGGTCAACAAAAGTACATAATACATTAAAACAGATGTATAACCAATTAGTTCTTAATCGCAATAAGCGCATTTGCTCTCTACCGTTGTAGTGGTAGCTCATTGGCCAGCGGAAAACTTTACGCTATAAATTTACACCTTCATGGGCCAGCAAAGATTTACAAGGACTTATATTTGTCTTCCTCCAAGATGGGTTAGTCTTTATCCTGCTTATTTCTGCCTTCTCTTGGACCAGCAGGAAGACGACCTGTGGCCAGCTCTCGGTATTCCCCCTTTTCTTACGAACCAGACATTGAGAGGCTACTGACACCATTCATAACGGACTATGGATTCCTTTCCCTCTTTGATTAATATTGGGTGCCTTCCTCACTGATTGCCAATGGAAAGTTGATTTTCACAGTGTTAACTGTTATAAAAAAAACGCATCTTTTTGTTGCAATAAATAAAGTGAACGTTACACCATTTTTGCGTTGAGTTGGAAATGAAACGACTTTGATCTCCTTAACCGAAATCTAAGGAGCTTTCTCTGCAGGACGGCACAAAATTATTTAAAAAAAAAAAAAAACACACACATTTTTTCTGACAGCGTGTGAAGCGAAAAGCATAGTGTTATCCAAAGGAATGAGATTAAAAAATAAATACAAATACCAAGGACAAATTTTACTTCTGATGGAACGACAGATATTACGTGCATGTCGCAATCTGTTGTGATATTACGATACATCAGTAGGGGTACACCAGTTGAATGTTCATAAAATCCATTGCTGTTTTTTAATTGACTACAGAAGACTTAAGGCGTACTTTAACAGCTGAATTAGAAGAGTTCCATATAAGCCACAATTTTCTAGCACATACGTAAGATTGCGCTGCAGTTATGAGAGAATGTCGGGAAGGAATATAAGTATTGATAAAAGAGACCTGCCTCCACGTCCTTTGGGTGCTATGTCCCTGGTCCACCTTTGTACAGGATCCACGAGCCGCCACTAGTCACACGATTAACATTAACTCTTGTTTATGTGGTCTAACTAAGAAATTAGGACGGAATGTATGTGACCATCTGTCAAGTTAATGGTGGTTAACATGCTGATTATCTGCAAGTGAATGCAAGATCATATATTCAATTTGAACTATTTTATATTTTGCACCTTATAGGTGGCGACACTGCAGCTACCACTGTCTTCAGATCCTGGCAGCCAGAGCCTTACTGTTCATGGTGGAAGGTCCTGCCGTTCAATCGCAACTAGCGCAGGATCAGCAACTTCGTATTTTGGCTGCTGCACTGGATTCGACCCACGACCCGGTAAGAAATTATATTAGTTTGATAATAATTCCAATTTAACAGAGTAACATTTCAGGCTTCTGAACTAAATTATTTAAATATTATTTAATGTGGACAATAGAGAATGTTATAGCTTCAAATATATCATTTATTTTTAAAATCTTTGGTTGTTTCCGTTCATTTTAAATTCGAATAAATAAATTCTCTATTTTTACTTTTATCGATTTCTAGCAACTGGTTGTAAAAAGCGGCTAATTTCCTCTCTTCGAACTACATAAGCCCTGATAAATAGCTACACATATGTGACCTGTTGAAAACTGAAGGACCTGGATGCCTCCGTTTTGAGGTTCGAGATTAGGCAATAGACGAAAGTTGATGATTAGTGGAATCATGTCGTAATTTGTTGGATAATAATTAAAAATGCGAGAGCTGTTCACAGCTCTCACAATTTTTGGCAACGTACCTTTATTCATCCTCTAATTTTGATGATCTTTCTAAAGTAGATCCCGTTGGATGCAATGCACCTGTCCCAGCGTTTCTGCTATTCTTGATATGCTGCGAACTATTTTTTGACAGGTTCTTCAGAATTGCCTCCGCAGCCTGCACAGCTGCTTCTATGATAGAAAATGTCTCCCACGAAGGTATTTCTTCAATTTAGAGGAGCTAAATCTTGAGTTAATGGTGTAACTTTCTTTTTCGACTTCCCGTGCAAGACGCTTCGAAACAGGCTGCAGCTCATGGTACCCATATTATGCGCATGCGCAAAGCTAATTTTTCCCCAAAGTTCAAACATGCAACTGTTACATACACAGCATATGAAACAAAGAACGTACCACCTGGCCTAAGTGCCAGATAATATGTAAGCTCACATTACAAACTCAACCTCCCGTATTTAATAATGAATTTCCCCATATGCCGCAGTATGCAGTTCCTCCTTTATGAAGGAGAGGAATAAAATAATACCATACATTTGCAGTAAACTCTTTTTCGAATGCCTGCAACTTATTATATGACCCGTGTAAGTTCTGGCAAAGTCTGGTTTCTTTACTGTGTAAATCTGAGTTTTATATGAATATTTCTGAGATTTATACTACAAAATGTTCCCAGTTCTTTATTTATTGGAAGACTGCCAGCCTTTAGGCATTAAAAGCAATAGTTTTAGCATCTAAAATAAGCTCTAAAAAGCAAAACTGAAAATGGGCATTAAGAATATATTTTAAAGAATTTCCCTAATCTTTCACAACGCTTCATTATGAGCCTAGCTCATTGTCTCTATTTTATTAAAAACAGTTTTCAAGTAAAAGATACTTACTTGTAGTAAATTTTAAAACTGTATTATTTAAACTAATACACGAATATATTGTCTGAAAAAATACTTAAATTTGGTACCTGAAAAAGGTAATTAGAAAATGCACATTATTTTGACCCATAACAATCTTTCAGTCTAACATTTTTTATAGTTTGTTTCATCTACCTTACAATAAATAACAGGTACAATTTCCAAAATTTCCACCAAAAAATTGCATCTTTCATCTGTAAGCATGTGGGTTCTGGTGGTCTGGTGGTAACCATACTTTCCTCCTAAATCAAAAATTGCGGTTCAGTCCTGGCCAGGATCGATGGATTTTTCGGGCGTAAAAATTCGATTTATGGCTTCCTTCGGAAGGGAAGTAAAGGAAGCAAAGCCATGGGTCCCGTGTCATAGATTTACGGCATGTAAAATTTACGGCTCAAGTCTGAAAGAAGAGGCCCTTTTGCAAAATTTATCGAGATTTTTACACTCTGAATTGAATGGGACGTTGGTGACTTGAGATGTTAAAGAGCATCCGTAAATAAACCAAATCAACAACGTCTGAAAGTATAAGTTAGACTGCATAAAAAGATATTTTCACATCTACAAATTTTTGTTTTATGTCAAAATATTTACCAGTGCACACAAATACGCGATTTGTTGGCCTTGTATGAGTTCTAAGCACGAAAGTAAGGATTAGGCACTAACATCAATATCTGTATTTATATGTAATAAACATTTTAAGCATTAAATGTCGCACAACATATATTTTTTAATTTTGTCATCGTATCCGTTAAGGGGGAAAAATATGCACTTACCTGAAGATCCTCTGTGTGGATATTACCTACCAGGGTAGGTGGCTTATTAAACATCCCTCATAAAGCGTAATTCATGGCTAATTCTCTAGTGTAGAGTCTAATAATTTAGTAATAAAAACACATTTTATTATAGCCAGAGTCCTTTGAATGTTATTGTAATGTGTTAACAAGTCATAAAATGCATAGACATATAAATTTTGTAAGCAAATATTCAGAAAAAGATGCATTTTATTCTAACCCTTACGAAATCTGTATATTGAATTTGTCCCAGTTCACGTACGAGGTACTTCCTTTTTAGTTCTGCAAGCGGCAAGAAATACTCCGTATGAATACATTTCAATAGACAAGAGGTTTGAATTGCACACAAGAGTGTATCTCAATACACTCGGGCGTTGAACTCTCAGTCCTTCCCTCTCAAGCTATCATAACTTAACAAGTAATTTGTCCACAGCAACTGTTGGTACTGGTACTCCAGATAGTGGCTACACTGGCGTTGGATCCCACGCATCACCGTGCACTGTTGGATCGGGATCTTCCAGACGTCCTGAGTCAGCTATTGCTGCCCTCGGACGAGTGGTACTACACCAACCACAGCACCAAATATGCCCGGTTTGTGAAACACCATGCTGCGCGCACTTTGGTCTACCTCGGTTTACAGCATCGTGTTAACCTGCGGTTCAGCGTCTACGACATCCTTCAAGGTTGGTTATCAGCAAATAATCTTAGCACTCTGGCTGCAGGTGTACATTTCACATTAGATTGTTGTTTTCAGTGATAACACCTAATGATGAAATAATTAGTCAAGCACTATCTAATACTAGGAAGTTGTGTATTGTTGGAATTTTAAACGTCATTTTAATAAATAGTTATAGCTTTTGTGTAACATGAAATTAATTTTTTTTAAATAGCTCATATAAAATGATAACGTTTAACTTAAAGCTATGCAAATATAAACTTAGTTGCCGTTTTACAAAAATATGCACTTTTGTCTCCCGTGTAACCTTTTGCATAATGTTTCCTCATTTGTTTGTTTCTTGCCTAAGTATTCGGTATGGAAGATATTCCACTCCTACAAAATAAGACCAGAATTCAGAAATTATTGATTTTAGGACCTAGGTAAATTGGAATCTTTTTTCAGAACGCCTGTATATTTGGTGTCTTTTGGGATCTATGTTTACACATTTTTCCAAAAATGTTTTGGGCTATATCTGTATTTGCAATGTTGAAGCACCAAAATATTGCTGTATTATGCGTTCACTGACGACAGAGATTTATAATTTTTCCCCTTTAATGTTTGAGAAGAACTCAAATCTTGACTGTCTGCTTAATTTTGTTTTCTTTAAATTTATAGAGGAGGATTGATTTAAAACGCACACATTTCTTTCTTTCTTTATTTTAAAAAATGACGCTAACAACATCTGTACATCAAATGTATTAACTTCTGTAGTAAATTCAGAAGAATGTTATTAAAAGGACTTTAAAATTTAATGAAGTTTAAGCATAAAATACGGGCATTATCATATAATCAGAACTGTTGTTAATTTTGTTATACAATAGTACCGAGGAGAATATGTCTTTAAATCTTAAATTATATACTCAGGTCGGGCAGTTTAATATTTTTGGGAGGGGAGGGACTGTAATTATATTATTTCTTTTTTTTCTTCAGAGATCTCATTGCAGGCTGTAAATGTCAGCGTAAATAGCATTCAAGCTTTCTAAATGTAAGGTATACATGAATTTACAGACGAAGCCCCACCTCCGACGCCCCTTATGGAGTCTGTAGAAGACACATACATCACACTGACATCAGCTCCTCCCAGCATCGTCATGTGCCAGGAAACTAACAAGATTCTAGGACTCTCTGTTGAGGGCGCCGTTATGCATGTCCTTAAGGCCATGGAGGTAAGATATGGTATTTCTCTAAACACCTTATTCTTAGACCTCATTTAAACATTTATATAAAGTGACGTAAAATGGTAAAAACTACGAAGCTCTTATATCTTAAAATAATTAACATTTCCTTCAAATTCGTGTATCATTGAAAAAAAGGGGAGGATTTCTGTTGCAATATAACAGTTATGTTCATTGCTCGATATAACGAGGCCCAGACTGTTTGTTTATTTCGACTTAAGGTTATCCATAATTCCCTTTGTGTGCATTTTTTTTATTTTCTTTAATTTTTCTCTGTATTTCTCTATAGGAAGCCTTAATGCGATGCATCGGTGAAAGTTGGTAAAAAATTATAACATATTTTTTAATATTTAAATATTTTACTTTCATAATCCGTTACGCTTCCACGTGATTTAAATACCCTTGGGCTCTTTAAATGACTTAAATGTTTAAACTGCGCGGCTTGGTTGTAGGTTTTCAATTGGAAAAGAAAGCTTAAGAAAGAATGCAATATTGAGATAGCGTTCTGAGAGATCTGAAATGGACATAGCTTTGCTACGTCCACAGAAGCTTTAAACAAACATAAGCTAGGCCCAAGAACCAGAAAACCTCATAAGATTTCCATGATTATATAATGAACCGAACATGCAACAACTAAGTACAGATTATGTGCTTGTTCAGATCGGAATTGGAAAGAAATATTTAATATTTCAGTTGTGTTGAATGTGGATTTAAGAGTCTATTATCTACTCACTCTTAGAGTGATCCTACGTCAACAAACAAACAAACAAACAAACAATATTTTCTTCCTCAATTCGCGCCAAGAATACTCCCGATTGTTAGAAACACGTGACAAGTTTAGGTGACAAGACAGCTCCGGTAATTTCTGAGATTAGGTTTACTACCTGCTTTATTGCAAGTGCCGGATACTTGTGACAGAACTTTGTTGTTTTCTCGCCCTAGTAAAAGCTTGCCCGGTTTATGCTTTACATAATAATACACCAAACTTCAGTAGCGTTAGCTATGATAACAAGCGCAAACTGCTTGTATCTTTCCTTGTTAAACAATCGTTGAATCAGGCGAACTGCATCTTGGGAGTTGGAGTGCATCAATTCATAACTTCGAACTTTAACTTCATTAAGTCAGCAATAATTAAATTAAAGTTGCAAGTATTGATTTTTGGTAGTAGATGTTATTCATTACTGAATGTAACCTCAAATTTACATTGCTAACGTGGAACTACTTTCTTTGCGTGCATTGCTACTGTGTTGTACTTGGCTGCACACAGCCAAGCCAGTCACGTGATATTGTTTTGATCGGGTTTACTCTAAAGATGAATAGGGAATAGAATCAAAATTTACTGACCCAAAAGTTTTGCCAATAAAGTCACTGCATACTACTGTGCTTGCAATATGCTCTTTGTTGATACATATGCTAGCAAGGAAATGTCCATATTAACTAGACTATTAGTTGTTCACTTTTCATTACTATTCTGTCTTAATGCAATAAAGACTTATTTCTTTAGTGCAATATCACATGTTAAGGTAAATTCTTTCTCTGAAGTATTAATAAAATTTTGTCTAAAGATTTCTTATCACAGTGGAAATGGATTGTGTTACTTTAAACCCTGATAAATGTGAACTGCGTTTGGTTTGTTGCAGATGGCGCTCTGTCAGGGTACTTCGTCCACAGAGCTCCATACTCTGCACTGGATACTCAGTGGCAGTTCGTATACAAACGCTCATGGCCGAGGTGGGTTCCGTAACGCCCTGTTTTTATATTCATTTGGTACTAGTACTAAACTTAGCAGCCTTTACAGTAAAATAAGATTTCCTTGTTACTTACTAATTACTTAAGAGAGTCGGTTTATAAAACCGTGTACATTCATTAGCTAAAGGCAAATGTCTTAACCTATTTATCATGTATTTTTAAATACACCATCTTAGCTTAGAGTCAAGGAACTTGAAACTATCATTCGGAGGTCACGGGTTGAGTTCCCATCAGGCCGGCCATCCTGATCTTGGTTTTTTTTTTTTTTTCTTTTTTTTCCCTCGTGTTTTTCCCCTGGACACTTAGGCGAATGCTGGGATAGATATTTACACTTCACGAACGCTCCGCTCTCCCATTTCTTGTCGTTTCATTCCGTTGGTTGTGTTACAGGACTGAAAGTGCCAGGGTGAAGTGGTCCTTCACTTTGCAGAAGTTTCTGGGGGGGGGGGGGGGGAGGCAAGTGTCGAAGTAATGTTCCCGCCCCACACAATGCAGTTTTATTCAATCTCTCGTATTTTGTCACAAAATATGTTGTAACTTGTTATAATTCTTCATTGGCACACTAACCAAAACGACCTCATAAAGTAATTAACCATATACAAAAGCACTATGCAGCACGTTGATGCATATTTACGTTTGTAGCTTCATATTCAAGGGTGCAAGACCATTCGTTTACTCTCTCAAAACACTTAGTGTCAACCCCTCTTTCTACTCGTAAATGCTTTGTAAATATTTTCCGCACTATGCTTGTATCATCTACAGTCACATTATTTCAGTCATGGGCCGCCTGAATATAGCTGCTTACTGGGAATGTGCAGCCGCCGCAACCGGAAAAAGGGAATAAGTACTACCTATGTTTCAAGAGACTTGAAAAGCATGTCCCTCAGGCAACATTGCTGGTATCAGGGCAGGAAATTTCTGTATTTCATGTAACTTTTCTTCTGTAAGAACACGGCGGTTCGGAATCGCTTGTTGAATCATTGAGAAATTCTGTCTGTGGGAATTTTTTTATAAGTTGCCGAACAGTTTTTCTAATTGTAATACGATTGCCAGAATATTTAACAGAAATACAGATATTGATGGTGGTACCAATGCCACCACTATACTCCCATTACCGCAAGAGGGGAAGTGAGTGATTGCAAAGTAGGGAAAAGTGGCCTTGAGTGGACTGGCGAAAATGAAAGAACTTTAATAAAGAAGTGCTGTATCAGAGAGTTGCTGATGGGGGTGGTGTTGCAGGGCAGGTGCCAGCCAGGCGGCAGATTTCCGACCCGGTTTCTCCACTCTTCACGCAGAGCTTCCTCACCTGTTTTCCATGTGTTCTGAGCCCTATCGTCGTCCTGAGACTGCTGCTTCATCGCCTGCTCACCACGGCAGCTCATCTGCAGCGCTGGAAGAGCTGTGCCTCGCGCTCGTCTTTCGCATCCGCTTCAGCCCACGATGCTCCACGTTCGCCTCGTTCCCGTGCCTCATCCACCGACACCGAGCCTAGTTCCCTCAGAAAGCGCAGAAAGGTAAGCATTTCTCTCTACATATTCCAAACAACTGAAATGTGTTTTATTTTCTAACGTGCTCTCATGTAATCAAAAGACAGTTGCAAAAAGTTTTAAGGAGGCATCAGTATTCCTAAGCACTAAAACTGGAATGAAGTTATAATGGTACTGAACTATAGGTCACGAGCTACAAACTGCCCTCTCCTCCTTATTCCTATCATCAGTTTTTGTTTACTTGCAACCTGTATTTGAGTGTGCTTAACTCGATGTTAAGTGCTTAAGAATTCCAACGCTTATTTTTTTAGCCATTTAATAGGCTCTCTTTTTGCCAATAAATTATTGCCTATTCTGTAAATAAATTTTCTTACTCGAATTTTAATATATATCCTGAAGAACTCTCTCTATTAATCTCATTGAAAGTAGTTTCCTCTTAAGAAGCGACTAGCAATGTTTGAGTGCTTGTGCCACGGATCTCATAGTTAACCGCACTGTTAGATTAATTTACATGTAATTTTTTTCACATTAGCTATGTATAGGCTAAGCTTATACGAAAAATTCATCCACGACTCTATGCCGAAGATGCGGTGTTTATAAAACCAAATTATTATAATCGAGCTTTACTAATGGATAAAGGGAAAAGTTAGGCATATACTATCTAATACGAAACAACTTTGTTCAATGCGTCAACAACCGGAAATTAACAAACACTGGGCGTTGAATTGATGAGTATTTAGGTTTTATATAGCGATGGATAAATATCAAAATTTTCTTGATATTCTGTTCTTGTTCATATTTTCGGTGTTGATGCTCAATGTCTTTACATATTTTTATCATAGAGTGTTTATTTATTTATTGCTATTTTAAGATTACTATGAAATTATACGAGGGGTGTGATCCAAAAGTTTCCGGCCTGACCATATTATGTATATGATAGAGTAAAAATGGAGGTATCATGTAAGCCCCTTTAATTGCAATGCATTTTTCACAACAATGGATTAATATTTCAGTCCCCCTAAAAATAATTCTAAGCTTTGTCTGCAAAATGGAGTAAAACTGCGTCCATCAACTCATAGTCATGAGTCTCCACCCTTCAAGATGAAATTTCAGTTTCTGAGGCTGGGAGCAAGGTCTGGTATGTACGGCGGATGATCCAGCTCCTGGAAATCACATGTATTCACAGCAGCAGTATAGATTAATGCATTGTCGTGCAGCACACGGATCATTTAACTCCGCGTTCCACTCCTCCTTTTCTTGATGGAACTGTGAATGCAGTAGCTGGACATAGTATTTTCCAGCCTCAGTTGTGTTTCTTTCTTTGAAGTATATCATCAGAAGTTCTCTGCAGTAGTCGGTCCTGGTGGTATAGTGGTAACCATTCTTGTCTTCTAAACCCAAGATTGCGGGTTCAAAACGGGCCAGAATTGATGGATTTTTTCGGGCGTAAAAATCCTAAGTATGGCTTCCTTCGGAAGGTCAGTAAAGGTCCCGTGTCGTACATTTACGGCACGGTAAAGAACCTCGAGCCTGAAAGAGGAGTTCTCTGAGCAAAATTTATCGGCCGTTTCACGCCCTGAATTGAATGGAACGCTGATGACTTGAGATGTTAAAGAGCGTCCGTAAATAAAACAAATGAAACAATCCTCTGCAGTTCCAGAAAATATGCATCATGATCTTTTTTTATGAAAGTGTGCCCTTAACTTTATAGAGGTGCTTCAACCTTCTTCTGCCACTTCACTGATTCAGTTTTTGAAAGACTATCATAGTGGAGGACCATAGTTTCGTTGCTCTCTCGTTACCAAGGCAAAGATTTCAAAGCTTCTGACAACATTCCACGCGCACTTGCACTTGAGCAGCTGAAAGAACTCGCATTACTCGTCTTGTAGTGAGATTAAGCATATGCAAATGTTAATGAAGAATGAGAAGCAAAGTTGTTTCATCCACCTGCCTAGTCTAACGTTGGTGATCTTCAAGGCTCTCTGCTTAAACAAAATAATTTTGGCCACTCCTTCACAGTGGAATATGAAGAAGCAACTTAAAGTTAAGAACACGAAATATATACATTTTAAACAAATAATATAAATTATATTCTCTGAATTAAATTCATTTAATAAGAGACTACATATCCTTAAAAACGAAAACATTTCATTACCAATTAAATATTTATGACATTTATATCACAATGAACACTTCTACCTAATCAAATATTTGTACTTCAAGATAAAAGCTTCAATTTTCTATATTAATTCACTCTAATACTCAAGATAAAATAAATAAAATCAACGTTAATCTATATAAATATTAATCCTTTACTAATCATTCCTTCACAGTACTATTTAATTATAATAAAACTAATTTAATCACTAAGATTACAATAACTCAAATATACTTAATTTAAGTGCATAATGTAACTAAATAACAAAATATAAAAATATTAAACCAGATTGAATTGCACATCTATCATTTCAGTATAAATGAAAATCCGTACTTAAAAACTAGTTTGAATAATAATTAATTCACTTTCTATATATATATATATATGTATATATATATATATATACTTTGTTACATACTCACCACCAAGTAGTTGTTTAATATCACTGGGTGTAAGGCCTTCTTTAGATAAAAATGTAATCGCTCAGAGTTCATTTTGAACGCCAAGCTGTATAATGCAATATGTATGAGCTTCCTCATGCAAATGAATGGGTGGGCGGAAAGAAAATCCATTGTTTATACTTCTAAAACAAATGAGTGTCAGGTAGTATGTACATCGCAACATTACTTTTTATCTCAGACCGGGAACTTACTCCCCGCACCTCGTATTTATTTACTCGTTGAGTGTATTGTTTATTATGTCTTTATAATTGTGTGCATGAATTTCTAGAATAAATACTACGTAATGTACATAGTCCAGCCATAAATACTGTTACAAATTCTCTAAAGGACTGCACCAGGGGTTTTGGTGACTTGTTTGAAGGAGGACACAGTAGCTCAGTTTGTCAGAGCATCAGCACGGAAGGGTGAAGACCCATGTTTCGAATCCTGGCCATGACCCAAAATTTTCAAGTCATATTGTTCTTTTCCAAATATTTATATCATGTTTTAATAGTGAATACAGACCGCCTTCCATGTAGGGTTTTTATTAAAATCAAAGATATGAAAAAAGAATTCAGCCCGTCTTGAAACGATATAGACATGCCAATACTTGTACAGATGGCAGTCACATGGGTCCAATCCTTGAGACAAAGTATGTTGTTATTCAATAGAAATTTTGTAACAGAAATTATGGTCTGATAGCATGATATTTTCATCTATTGTACATAATAACTTCTTCTTCTCTTCGCCAGGTAGAAAACTTTTCATATTCTTTTCTGTGCAGTTTTTTTCCCCTTACTTATGGGAAATCAATAGGACTTCAAGTCCATGGAAATCCTCAGTGATTTGCCAAGGAATGCCAGGATATTTTTGTTTTCCACAGTTAGGCACATTTAAAACCTTCTATTTGCAAGTTGGCCGCCATCCCGGCATCTGTGTACCAACAACTTAGATAAATGAATTCTGTACCTCTTAGAGAAAATATAATTGTTGCCCATTTTGCACGACACTATCTGTATTTTCAACTTCTTAAGTAACTACTATTTTACATACTTCTGACCATTAAAATTGCAACGGTCATAAGAGACGTGTTAAACAGATCCCAAAATTTATCAGAAGGAAGAAGTATGAAAGTCGAAAATATAACTACAATACCAACAGGTGACTGAAATTGATCAAGGGGAAATTATGGTATACAGTGTGCGGGATATTATTCCGAGAAAGTAAAGCTCTGTTGGACGAAATACATCTACAGCGAAAGGTATATGAGATCATTGGTTCGAAGTAGGACGAACACACAGACATGAAGGACCCCAACGGCCCCTAGAATACATATTATTTCCGTGCCGCTATTATGAACATGCACAGTATGTGGCAATTTTAATAATCAATAGTGTGTTATTTATTACTTACAATTTTATTCTATAAGTGAATGTTCACAAATCTCTATGCACAAGTGTATTCCGTGCTGCAAATCTTGGTATAATCAATACACAACGAATATATGTTGAAATATGTACATAAAACTTTCAATTTTAAAACAAATTTTTGAATATCGCTTTTTGGCTATTGCTTTATATAAAGCATAAACCAGTATCATATTTAGAAGCTTCTGAATAAATTGCCTGGCATTTTTATATACTTCACACTACTAACATACACTTAACGTTAGATAAAGTAATACACAGAAAAATAAATTAGGAATAAAATGTCATTCCAGATTCTACGTTGGCGTACTATTACCAACAAAAAGCGCGAGGGAATATTTCTTTAAAATCAGTGCAATTTCCACCGTGACTGACCGGCATTCGAAGCTCGCAGTTAAGTTGCTCATGTATGAACAGGCGCTATAGAGAAAGCGGGCCACTTTAAACAAAAGATATAAAACGTTTCATTGTAAAAATGTTGAATTAAAATTGAATTGAGTTTCCGCTACATTTAGTTCATGCAGTATAGCTTGGCCTACAACAAATGGCGAAAGTGTGTGTGCGATTCTTTTGCGAGCTTATAATGTATTTATCTCTGTATTTGATGTTCATTTCTACAGATTGATTCATAAAGCTTCTTTTGTATATATTTACATTAGTAACAATTTCAGATATATTTTATATTCACTACTTGAATTTTACGATATACACTAAATTGTTATTAAGAAAGCGTTATATTTCAAGTTCAATTTTTTTTTTTTTTTTAACTAAGGCATCACATGGTGGATACTGATGATACATGAAATGAAATTATTAATTGGGAAAGGAGTATTTTTTTAAACCAAGGAAGCGTGATGGTCTGATAAATAATGATACGTAAAATTAACAGAGACTTTGTTGCAAAAAAAAAAAACCCTAGTGTTAGCATTAATAATAACTTTTAATACTATTTTAAGTATAACAATATATCAACACTATTGCATGTAATTTGAGGAAAATATGGACAATATTATGCAACAATATTAATATAATTCAGCAATAAAAATATAGCTTAATGGGTTTATCTTTTGTGTATTTTGACAGTATGCACATTTGTATATGTATTGGTGTATAAATTTCAGATGTATCAGGTGATCACAGATAGTCACGGAGTATTTTTGAATCCTAACTTCATTATTATTGAAATTTTGATGTTATAGCATTGTGTTGAGGCTTAAAACTTCCTCTAATTCTGAAATCCATTTTCGGTATAATTTTCAAAAAAAATGTTTGGAGTAATATGCTTTACCTGTAAAGGGAGTTGACAAAAATGCCAGTCGGGAGCAAAATGATTGATACCAATTAAGTGTTATACTTTCTGTTTGTAAGCAGTGTCTTTTATGGCCGTTCTAATTTTAATTGTTCCCCCCCCCATTGGACATTAAGGTAAAAATTCAAACATGTATTAGGCAGAGGTTTCATTGTAAATATCTCCTCCATGGTGATAAAAGTCACAGGTTGTTAGGTCTGAAGAATGGGTAGGCAATAAAGTACTGCGAATAAGTCTGCGGCCAAATACACCACACAAATCCGTCATGGATGAATTGGCAGCCTGAATGCTTTACGTCTAAATTTTGCCTTTTAACACACGAATTGTCGCTCTTTATGTACGTCTTCAAAATATATAAACGCTTACGCAGTGAATACCTATTGCACAACATAACACACTACTGTACTAACCCGAATGGCGTTGACTCACTATTGATCTGCCTGTTGTTGGAACAGTTCGCATCAACGCCGTTGCAATTGCAGTTCCCTCTGAGAAATGGAAGAAATTTCTTTACGAATATTTTTCAGTTCATTTAATATATGTGGATTTGTTTTTTACACTTTTTCTTCTAAAGCCCGCCCCCACCCGAGATAAAAGACGCTGGGAGTTAGATCAGGGGGATGGAGGAGAATGCCCGTTATGGCTTTGGGAGATGGCGCAGGTAAGCGACTGTCTTGCGTACATAATGTTTTAAATGTGCCTCAATGTACTTCTATTATTTCAGTTAATAAACATATACATATTGTTTTAAAAGGGACGTTACAATATTGCTGGTAGGCCATCGCTTTAGTGCGCATTACTTCAAATAGAATAGTATGATAATTTAATTAAAATTGCAATACTAGAATATCTTAAACCGCTGTATATATTTCGTGTGTATGCCGCTCGTGAAAATTAGCGCACACATGTTCTACTTTAGGTATATTGCATGTAAATTACACGCAAAATACCTCCACATAATTTAGTTGCCCAACCCTGAACCGCCCTATTTCATGCACCCCCTCAAAGACAATTGAGCCAATTGTTGCGCGAGACACTCATTTATTGCACTCATTTCCTATATTGAACTTGGTCTAATACCACGCCATTCATTTGTTTAGGCCTCCTTTACGCAGCCGAGTGATCCCGGAGACGGCATCCGAGCGGGCGCCGCACTGGCCCGTTCAAGGCCGGTAAGTTACGGTACTATCGGCCATTGATAAAACACGATAGGTACACATCAAAAACACGCGAGATAAATTAACAGATGAACGACAGAACTAAATTAGCAGAACATTTTTGTACCTTAAATTGGAAGTATGCTTAAAAACACTTGTCTATTAAAGAAAAGTTTGAAAGTGTTTACTTTTTGCTGCTAAATAGTGTTGTTGCTGATTCACACGTTACGGTTCCGTCCAAAGTCCGCGAGCATTAGATAAAACATACAAGGAAAACAACCTCCAAACAGGGTTACAGGGTTTTGTGAGTTATCCCAAGTTTTTACTCAGTCCCTGAGCGCATGTACTTTATTCTAAAGTATTGTTGCTTTGTTTACAGGTGAACCTGACGGTGGATTGTTCCGGTTTCGATAGCGGGCCTATTGAAGAGGCGCCGTTATCCCGTCAACCGCGACAACATCGTCCTACACCCCAGCTGCTTCCTCGGGATAGCGTCAGTAGCGTATCAGGCCTGGGACTGGAGCCTGCGGTTCAGGCCACGTTGTTCGCCTTCTCGCATCTGCTGCGTTCGGCGCCGTCCCGAGAAAGTCTACACAGCGCTCCCAGCAGCGATGGTCACAACAGTCCGGTGGATGGTTCGCCCACTGGCCTAATCAACCTGCCCATTATCCAGCTACAGCACACCAAGCCCCGGGCTTCTTTTCGCTTCTCCAGCCTGCGACACAGCAACAAGAGGCGGTCCAAGTCCCAGGCGAACATCGCTAAAGTGTCCCAGGTGGACCATCACCGCGACACGCCGGAACAGGAAATTCTCGCTTTCCAGAAGCAACTGCAGAATCTCCCCGACTTCGATTCGCCCGAGCATCCCTCAGCAGGTCCCGGTTTCTCGGATCCCGCCGCGGCCGCTGCCGAGTTCCTCGCCAACAGGCCGTACCTTCGGCCCCGGTCGCGCTCCATGCCCCGCGTAACGTACGAATCGTCTCGCTACCTCACGTTGCCTGAAGTGTCTTGGCCTCAGTCCGGAGGATCGGGCCGGCTACATCGCGGTCGGTCTGCGGGTACCCTCGCAGGACTTCAGCCGCCAGGGATGGAACAGCCTGGAGGTGCTAGCCCTGCCACCACTCCCATGGAGGATAAAGCACCCCCTATGCTGGGAGCGCCGCCCACGACCAATGCTACGTGTGCCCCAAACAGTCGGAGAAGCAGCTTGTCACCTTCTGATCGTGCTGGAAGACGACGTGACAGCCCGGCTTGTATAGTAGTAGAAGTGCCACCCTGGCATAGGGCTATCCTCAACTTCATCGAGGTGAGTTCTGCAGTATTGGCACTAAAACAGCATTCTGGGGATAAAAAGTGAATCTCATGTCTGCCCTTGTAGTGCTCTAGATTCTGCTTCTGTTGCAAACTTTTGATAGGTACTGTACCAGTGTTCGGGCGATCAGATAACGCTACCTTATACATTGTTGGCTATAGCTACAGACACTCAAGTGAGCACGCTAGTTAAAGGTTTAGTCATGTATTGGGGAGAATATGAAAACCGCGTTGCTGTGATAGCCCTACATGGTCGGAGAAACGTCACCTGAGATTTTTCAGACTCTTGAGAAGCTGAACATCAGCAGGATGTTTGTGTACCGCTTCACTGAGCGCTTTAATGAAACTGGTACACTTGCTGACCGACCAAGACCGGGGTCGTCCGCGCTCTGTGAGGACCAGGAAAGTGATAAAAGCAGCGGCGGTCATGTGAGGAGAAATACATTGCGGGAGCACAAATTAATGGTTCAGGAGATCAATATTTCAGGAGATCAATGTCCAAATTGTCCATATCATACCTAGAACTAAATACTTATCGCCGGGGTACTGCACCTTTCTTAAGCAGCAGAGAGGGCTGAAATGCAAACTCTACTTGAGCGTTACGCAAACAACCTGCACAAAAAGGGAAAAAAATCATTTTTACATATTAAAAATATTCACAACTGAAGAGAGAAGAAAGATCCATTCAATCTTGACTTATGTTCTGCATTAGGCAATCAATTGCCTCCGTTAATGATATAGCTATAGAGATTACACAAATTCTGTACTAAAACATAAATGACTTACAGACATAATTTGTTATCAAATAGCCTTGATATGCTTCAGTTATTTCAGTACAGGTTGTGGACTAAGTAACACGCATAGAAAAACAGAACGAAAAGAAGTGAACATTTCAAGCCTGTTAGCCTCTTTCATAGCAATAAAAATATGTTTTGAAAAATGGTCAAGAAAACAGTGACAGGATCATATGGCATTTCATTGGTGGTCAAGAACATGCTTTGAGTAATGAAATAGAACTTAGTCTTTCAAAATCGTGTTCTCTCTCTGTTTCAAAGGATTATTTTAATTCTGGAGAAACATAATACTTATGCAATTGAATCTCAAAAAAAATTTAAAAACAAGACTAGCTTAACAATTCTTTAGTACCAAAGTTGACAGTGGACTGAAAAGGTTAAAGAAAGAGAAAGTTTAATATTTCAAAAATAAAGCTCTGGAAGCGTGTGGAAGAACTCTTACCTGCTTAGAAAAATTGTTTGGTTGTGAAAATTCCCCCATTCCAAATGTTATAATGCTTGAAACTTGACATATCTCTCACCCATGCTTGATGAGCTTCATTATCAGAACTTCAGCTGACTGACCTACATAACACTTTTTGTTGAAGTCTGTCTTCTAAAAGAGCTTTTTCTATTCTGAAGGATGAAAATATGACCAGTGTTGAAAAGTGGTGCAAGTAATTTTTTGATAAAGCTGATTCTGTTATAAATTGCACTAAATTTATTAATGTTATTGAAAGTGTTTGCTATATTCTGTAGTAATGAGTTTGTAGAGTGGATTTTTAGCATAATAAATACTCTTTGCACACCTGAGAGAAACAGACTTAGTTTTGTTAAAGCAGAAATTTGTGAGCAGTTTAATTTTGAATTATCATGCTCAGAGTTTTTACCATTTCATCCAGAAAAAAATAAAAGTATGAAAACTGTACATTCAAGTACTAATTTCTTTAAAAAGGAATAGGCGTAATGTGTGCCCTTCTTGAAACAAAGCAACGCAATCATATGTTAATTACTGCAACTAGTTAGGCTTTTATTTAGATAACGTAGATTTAAATTCTCAAAGTGATATTTCAATATAAAAATGTATTTCAGATTTCAGTACATACTAGCTTCATATATTATTTTAATTAGGCTTATTATTATTATTATTATTATTATTATTATTGTTGTTGTTGTTGTTGTCAAATTAATAAATATAGTGTCCGTTTAAGTCTGTGCTACCGGTCTCACATGCCTTATCCTATGATGCTTTCATTAATAATTTATTTTTATTGACTTTAAATAATGCTTTATCTCCTTTGGCTTGTGAATGTACACTTACAGGCAAGAAATGGCTGCCTTAGTTTTTTATAAAACACGCACACTGCCTAGTCTCAATTTATCTCTAAAGAATTCTTCTGTCTGTATTTCACATCATTGATTTATTGTTTACACAAGTTTCATTAAATTTGTTTGTGGTTCTTTTTCTTTATAAGAGTACCAATATTGTCTTCTAAAATGTTTAGTTTTCCAAAGTTTCCCAACTTGTTATTTCTTTTGTTTTAGTGTGGTCAAGTTGCCGCCCACTTCAATTTTTCTCAACGGTGTACCTAAATAGTGCTTTTTCTTGAAAAAGGGCTTCGTCTCGAGCTTTAGTTTCAGTGTGTTTTACTAGTTTCCGTTTCTTTTTTAAAAAAGTTGAACAATCTGCTCGTGTGATTTAACATTCCTGAAATGAACATTGTTTTGTTCTCCGCTTGGTGTATTTCTATACAGGTAACCTTTATTCTTGATGCAAGTGATGTTTACTTGTGTTATCTTTCCTTTGTCATGCTAAACATGTTTCGCTTTTATTTTTATATGAAAGCTAATCCATGTCGTTGTATTAATACTGACCGTGACCACACTTATTTGATTGTTAGTGCTAAATTTACATATAGATTTATATTTGCTCATTGTTTTATTTGGTTGTTTTCACAGTTTAGGTATTTTATTAGTTGGTTAGTTGTACCTTAACCTCTACTTTTTTACCTATTCTGCAGTTTTTACCTCCCGGTTGGTTACTGTCATATGTGCACCTACTTACGTCAGGCTATTGCTGCCAGGGTACTTTCAAGCGTTCAACTCCATGTTTAATATTATTATCTTAATTTTTATTCATTACATTACAGATATTAATATTGACCCTTTGGGTTTTACTAGTTACTTCTAGTTTTTAAACTCATGGAAGTGCCTGTTGGCAATTGCTCTCTTTTTCCTTTCCTTTATTTTTATTTCCATTTATTTTATAATAAGTTGGATGTAAACTACACCAGGTTTTCTAACCATTAAACTTGTTACCCTCACAAGTGGCCGATTTTGTAAAATCGCGGACTGGTAGAAGGGAGGTCCGGTGTTCGATTCCCACCACGACCACGGTGACTGAGGTTTATTTTTTTTTCCCCCAGGTTTTCCTCAGTCCTCATAAATGGCAAATGCTGGGGAGGTATCCTAAGACTAGGCCTGAAACGTTTCCTTACTTAAAAATAAATGCTTTCCCAGTTTATTATTTCATTTCATGCATCATCAGTGTCCACCACCTGTGATGCCCTAGTAGCTAAAACGAGCCTTAAAACTATTAAAAAAGATTATCCTTGTTTATTATCTGTCTTACGTTTTCCACAAGGTGATTGCCAACCTAACGGCTACTTCACATATCCGCCTCTTGCGTTTTGTTTTGTTTAGTTTTCATAGAGCATTCCGTGAACTTGTATTTACATTCTTCTACATTTTTAAAAAATAGTACATTTCTATATACATGTTTACAATAAAAATGAAAATTAAAGTAACTCTTGGGTGAAATAACAAGAACTAGAGAAGGAGAAATAGACAAAACACCCAAATAGTTACACAAATCTTGGTTTTTGCATATAAATTGATATAAAATAATTAGATTTTTTGAATAGGTAATAACGTATTGTAATTTATATATTTCTTTAAATAATAATAAGCCTTTTTACATAAGAGCAGGTTTGAAGCATTCTACATTATTTATTAAGGCTTTTAGGCTAGGGAGAAGACGGTTTACTATCAAAATGTATTCGTAATATACTCCTTTTTAATGGCAGGAAAATGTTCAAACTGGTATATGTATATTTTCTTTTTATCTAGTACTCTTGTCATTAATATTTTGGTTTTCTACAACCGTTTCTTTGTTCCTTATTTAAAGTTAGTGAGGGATAATATATACTCACATGGAAGAGTTAAACTTTCTATCTGCCTCAAGAGGTTTCTGCACGAATGCCTGTGTCCCAGCGATTATTTATATCACTTTTTCTGACATTTACTTTCAACTGAGTTTCCCCAAAATATAAGACAGCATTTCATTATTCAGTTGAAATAGGAATAATAAACTAATTTGACAAGCTTAATTGAATCCAAAGTTAATAATACATGTATTACATACCATGCATTTCTAATTTTAGGTCTAATAAGATCGATATCATATTTTGAATTCAGGGGGTTATCAATTCTTACATCAAGGAATTTTATCTTTGGTTTGTAGAAGTGCACTGTTATAATTTTTTGTCCGTAACAAGGGATTTGGAGATCTGTGAGTGAGGAATTTTATCTAGATTTAGAGCCAATTTGTTTGCTTTAAACCATACACACAAAGAGCTCAAAATTAGATCATTTAGGCTATTTTCATTTATCAATATGCTTGTGTCATCTGCCAATAGAACAGTGTTATCTACATCTTGGATAGATAAGGGGAGAACATTTATGTACATCAGAAAAACCATAACAGATCCTTGAGGCACTCCAGGTTTAATTATTTCCCACTTTGATGCATTGTCTTTGTTTTTAAAGGGACACTTTATCTCTGCCTTTTGTTTCCTTTTATCAAGGTAGGATACAAACTGTTTTAAATATTAGTTTTTATTCCATTGAAAGCTAATGCATTTATTAGAATTTCATGATAGACACTGTCGAATGTTTTTGCTAGGTCACAAAATATCACTCCTGCACGTACTCTTTCAATGAAAGCAGCTAAAATTTCAAGATTTAATTTTCTGTTTAAATTCTCTTCCTAAAACTAGACTGATAATTAACTATATTGTTACTTTAAAGATAATGGTAAAGCCTGCTGGGAACTGTGCAGATGGATAATTATAGGAATGTGTTGATAACGTCCAATATTCCGCTTTTATTAACGCAAAGAGATGGAGCAATTCTTAAGTATTTGAATAGATGTAGTGCGTATTGTTTCAGATAAAGCCCTCTTCCCGCATAAGCCGCTAGCTCCTAGCTCCCAACAGTATGTCACTTTCTCACATACCTTAGAAAATGTAAATGAAATAGCTATGAGTCTATAAAAATGCTAAGTATGGCTTCCTTAGGAAGGGAAATATATTCGTTGGTTCCGTGTCATACATTTACGACACGTAAAAGAACCTCAAACCTGGAAAAGAGGCCTTCGTTTCTCGTTCCTGCCACATATTACTTCATGCATGCTGCTGCTCTTTAGAAAACATCCCTTTAAAGCGGTTCTACTTGATAGCTTCCTACATTCGTCTATACGCAGTGCACTAGTGATGATGAGTGTGTTGAATAAGCTTGCTCTTCCTATAGAACAACGCCCTTGCTCATTAGCAGCTTGGCTACAGTGTTACTACTACTTCTACTTTCTTTCCAACCTTTGCAGTCAATGATAATTAGGAACAGTACCTACAGTACCAATTAATTATAAAGAGAAAATTAACATAATATGAAGGATTAAGCATACAACAGAACGGCTTTCATCTGTCTTTGCTATAGTTGTGCTGATCATACCTGCTGGACTTATGACCTCAGCATATGATATTCTTTTTTGCAGGAGTGGCTGCGAGTGTCCAGGGTGGAACTGGAACGAAATGCGCCTCTTTGTCGCGAACTGCGGGATTTCCTTTCCAAGATCTGCTCATGTGGTGCTCCGTATCAACAGTGGTGCTCCGATCTGCGTCAGGAGTTCCCCTCTTTGGTGAGTATATATCTCAGAATGTACTGTCGCGGTGGAGGAAAGGTTGTCGTCACTTAGCGCACGGCCATCACTAGTATATGTGCGCCGCGAGTGGCCGAGTTCGTAAAGCAGCGAACTTGCGAGCGGGCAGTCTGGGGTTCGATTCCCATGATGACTAAGGTTTTTTCAGGTTTTCCTTGGTCCTCATAAATGTCAAATGCTGGGAAGGTACCCTAAACTTAGGCCTGAAACGATTCCTTCATTTTAAAAAGAAATGTCCTCCCAGATTATCATTTCATCTCATGTATTATCAGTGCCCCTCAGTAGTGAAAATAGGCACTAAATACTACTAAAAACCCTTTCAGTTCAAAGGAATGCACTAGTATATAATGTTGTGATAGTTCGCTCCGTTTCATCGATTCATAGAGAGCGAAACAACGACTCTTTTATTACGGCCATGTTCTTTCTGCTTATTGACCAGTGAGTACGGCAGGAAAATGTTTATCACATTTTATAATTATAAAGATTATGCTGCAGCCCTCTTTCCACACCACCTTTCGCACTGTTTTCAGATTTTAGTTCAAAAAGTTTATTTTTCATTTTATGCATAATATTAAATTACATGTTTGCAGATTACACCCATATATAATTTTTGGGAATTTAAAAATTGTAAATGGCAATTTAAATAAGGTTATCATGCTGTTGCACGACACACTCTCAGATATGGATTTTTTTTATTTTTATTTTTATTTTTTTTTTTATTATTATTTTTTTTTTTTTTTGTCATTTGCCGTAATTTGCGTATTTTTAACGTTAGATACGTTTTTCTTAAAATGAACTCGTATGTAAGATAGAGCTATAAATTATTTTGTCATATTGCATATACGAGAGGCGGGATTATAATTAGTTTTATGTTTTCAAAAGGCATTCTCCTGATAGTGCAATACGTTTAGTCCAATGCCTTGATTCCTTAACTAAAGGTGATTTCCTGTAGGATTGCAAAATTATTCCATGGCAACTTTGACTTCTTCCTGATTTGAAAATATCCATCCTTCCAAAAAGTTTTGAGCCTAGGAAGTAAATGGAAATCGGAAGAAGCCATATCCGGTGAATAAGGTGGTTGCGGAAGTAAGTCGAACTTTAAATAATTAATCTTAGCCTTTGGAGTAGCTCGTACATTATACTAATAGACAATACATTAACCTGGCCTTTTATTTTGAAAATTATTGTGTAACTTGACAGTAAGATATTCGTTGTCCTTTTTAAAAATAATCGATATCAGAATCCCTTTTGTATACCAGGAAAACGGTGGTATGGAACTGAGAAAATACTGTAAATACTGTATACTGTTTCCATTGTCTTTTGGTCTCTGGGTGAGGTTTAATAATGAACGCAGATGAATCGATGCAGAATTTATTATAAAGCGATCCGGACACTATTGAAAATCCTGTACTCGAATCGAGTGTAAGAAGTCACGGCACGAAAACATGCCTAGTTCTTCAGTTAAAATAGTTTTCATCGTTCTTTTGATATTTTTACCTTAGTGGTTATTTTGCTTAATATTAGCATGGTGCCTGCCATAAAATATATAATGGATTTTCGTGACTATTTCACTTACACAACGTCATCATAAAATCAACCAATGAAGCGAAACAAAATTTTGAATTTTGACCAATCACAGCCCAATATAGCAGGGAAATTGTCGAAAAAAATTAGGAATTCCGTATTAACACGCAACATGCATTTGCCTTTGGTCAGTGTAGTCCATGTATAATTTTTGAACACGCATCACTAACCACTTTTCTACGTTTTCAGTAATTGTAAATCTAACTAACGTAACGTGTTTTCACTCAAGCTATTGTCTTACCGTATTCAGCCAAACAGATTGAAATAATTTTATAAATTATGTAACAGATCTGCCTAAGCAACCATAAATATTAATCATCACATTGTTCAGAATGGTACAATATTTTCTATGTTTTGTTTTTCTCAGTTAGTATTAGTATATCTAACGGTAGTAACTGTAATAGTAGATTTTTGTCTATTTCATTCTGTCAGTTTCTGAATGGGTAGGTATTCATAGGAAAGTATAATATTTTATACACTTGCTAATAATCTGTGCTCTTATTATTCTTAATCTATTCATTAAATAGTCCCAAACCATTATTTTCTTCTTCTCTGTTGACATACTCAATCGACATTCGGCTGTTGGTAGTTAAGGTTAAGTATTCATATTATAAAAGTACAATTATTATAATATTGTAAGTCAAGTTTAGAGAAATTATATTTAAATTCTTATTTTATTGTGAAAAAATAGTCCTCATAAATATCACTCGAGAGTTGAGCTTTCTTCTTGTGATATTATTTTGATAATTTCTTTAATTGCGTATGATGAAGCACTTTTCCCCAGTAGACTGCAAAACAGTTTCACTCTTCAAACCTTTTAAACCGAAGAATTTAATAACTGCTTAATACTCGATATTATTCATTTTTAAACATAAATTTAATTTCTTTTCAAAAAACCTAGCAAAAAAGTAGTTAAAGAGATGACTGCTGCCAACTAAGATCGAAGTTTTAAACCGTGAAAATATGTACCTATCTCTGCCTCCTGTGAAAAGGTAATTATAATAACCCCCACGTATTTCACAGGCACAAAAAAAAAATAGCAGCACATTGCTCTCGTGAATTTTTTGTGCATCCCCCCTTTTAATGGCGGTATTAGAGAGGACTTCTGAGGCCGGGATTCCCAAAGGGCGCTGCTACGTTGTAGGGTGGAGAAGATGGTAAAAGGGATATATAATGCACCAGGGAATGCTCAAACATATGGGTATCCGTACTTAGTATATAGGGATGAATAAAATGAATTAATCAGCTTGACCTGTCTGAGAAACGAATCCAGAACTTCCGGATAAGTAGTTGTAAACACGGAGGCGGTCTTATATGAGCGGATCATTAAATTACGTACAATAATTTTTTCTCGCAACGTTGCTATAGCTGGGACTGTGAAATTTTGCAGACGCTAGAGACGCCCTACTCGTATGTTCTATCAAGTATAGCTCTTGCGTCAGAAGCGAGAACTACATCACAAAGATCAATTAATTAATTAATTAATTAAGCCACTTATGTCCTATCCAGGGCTAGGACCTCCACAAGCGGGGGGCTCCTTGATTTCTCGTATGATGAGCTAGACCATCACGCGGTCAATTTGTGATGAGCAAAG
Organism: Metallyticus violacea; assembly: GCA_030762175.1. Taxonomy (NCBI): domain Eukaryota; kingdom Metazoa; phylum Arthropoda; class Insecta; order Mantodea; family Metallyticidae; genus Metallyticus; species Metallyticus violacea. Next base: position 26,418,452 of record CM060845.1, on the reverse strand, counting down.
AGGTGTAGCTCGTTTTCTGTGGGTGAAAGAACAAAACCCGAGTGAAATACTCAGGGAAATGTTGGACCGTAGCAACACCTCCAGATGAAAGAGGCCGTGTGAACCTTTGTTCACTCGCCATGTTCCAGTAGCAGCTGCAACTCAACGGAATGTCACAGCCATTGCTGGCAGATTCATCTGCGAACCTGTCAAGAGTTGTTGAACATTTCTTACGGTATGGTGTCGATATCGTGTATGAAGTAATGAAAAGTTAGTGCTAGCTGGGTACCGACAACCTGACAGATGATCAGAAAGCCGAGAGAATGATGACATGCTTGGATCACTTATGGCGTTATGCTGCAGAAGGGCATACCTTGACTGGTGACGAGTCCTGGACGTATCACTACACTCCTGAAACAAAACATCGCCATTCCCCAGCAAAGAAATTCAAGTTGACGCGGTCTACTGTTGGTGAATTTCTTACTCGTACACAAAGGACCTCTATAAATAGTGCATCGAATGAAAGAATACTGGTGAACTTGCTGCCCTTCGTGACAAACGTAATGATGCAAATAGACTGCTCCATGACAATGCTCGCCCCTATCTTACTGCTTCTGCCCATACCAAAATCGTGGAATTTGTTTGGAAGGTACTCCTGCGTCCACCATACAGTCCGAAATTTGCACCCTCGGGTTTTCATCTTTTTGGTCCAATGAAAATATTTCTAATCGGTTAGCGCTTCAATTCTGATGAAAAAGTGCGCTTGGCTGTGTGCAGATGGCCGTACTACCAAAAGACAAGAGTTCTGTAAACAGGATATATTGCCACGATGCGAGAAATGTGTTGAGCCTTGGTTGCTGTGTTGAAAAGTAGCTAAGGGACGTGACTTCATTGTGTGTAAATATTTTCTCTAACTCTTAAACATTTTTCAAAAAAGTGGTGTGCGTTATTTAATGATCCACTCTCGTATGTAATTAATATTATATAGGACTGAGAAAAAGATTAATTTACCTGTCGTGTACATATGCAAAACTCAATAATTTTCGTGTAAGTTGCATTGCAAAGCTTGATTAACAAAACTTGTAAGAAAATTGGTCACAAAAATGAAAATGGCATGTAGCTTTTTTCTCTTTCCCCCTCCTCCATTCTTTTCTAGGAAAATCACAGTTCCCCTTTCACTTTGTATGTTTACTGATGTTAAAGACTGTTACTACATGAGGAGAATTTCAAACTACACCCTTCCCGTGTGACCGGCACCTTCCTGTGAAGACTTTTTACAGCCTCAAACGCCCTCCATTTCCCCCTTGGAAACCTCGAGCAGAGTGCTGCTCTTTACGAAATGGGGAAGAGTAGGAGGAAATAGCAGGCGAAAGAAAACGATTGTCTTTTGCTGGCAATCGCTTTCCAGGAAACTTCCCCAACTAATGCGAGCAAGGCACATAAAAGCACTTCCACCTTTCTCAGCACGCCGCTTCCACTCAAAGTTCAATCCTCGGAAACAGAAAGGACGTGATAGACTTCTCACTGCAGTTTTCCTTTAATTCGTGCAATTTTGTCAGAGCTAATATCACTCATTACGAACTTTGCACAACTGTGATGTAAACAGCGGAATTTCTGCAACAGGAACGTAAAACTATTTCAATAGCAGCTTAAGTGGTTTCATTAAGAGAAACAGTACGCCAGTGGCGTGCATTTTAGCGCATTCCGAAGGACTTGCGGTTACACTCATTATACCATATTTGAAACACTTCTTCAAATCTCCATCGAACCTACCTACCAGGCATCAAATATTATATATACGTCTGTTAGCACTCTAGCAGTCGCAATTTTTGTTTTTTCTCAACGAAACCAGCAAAATTGGACCATTGGGAGTGGAGGGTTAACCTAAAGCGGATTTTTTTAAAGAAAATTAAACATCGCTTTAGCACCCGCAATTTTTGTATTTCTCTGCAAAACTCGGCATGTTCTTTAAAATAAATTTATAAAAGTAGTTTCCTAAAATCAGGGCATTCGAGCCATTAGGAGTAGGAGTATACCTGATAACGAATGAAGGTTAAAACTAAATTTAAAAATCGCTCTAGCGGTCGCAATATTATGTAACTAAGGTTTAACGTGTATTTGCATTTATCTTAAATATAATGAATTTGCAGCATCTCAATTTCACTCTTCTGACCTTCCTAAGTCTTTAACTTAATTTTTTTTTTTCACAATTGCTTTCCATAACAGTGACAAATAATAATGTTTATTATATTTAAGACACTGTATGTATTTTTTCATTAATTTTAAAATAAAATAAGTAATCTAATACATATTATATGTATGTACTTTTTCTCTAAATGGTGTCCATATTACACATGGCTGTGTCCTCATCGCCAAGCCCTTGCTGTGAAGAAGATGCCACCTTCTCTAAAAAGAGGCCTTGCACGAAAGCGTGAAATTAATTAATTTTTTTAATCACGACCTAACAATGCCAGACTATTAAAAGTATTGTGTGATGACATGGGGAGTTTACATACATATTTATTTCTACACACAGAAATAAGGCGAGGCAAAAGTTTAACTCGGCTCTTTGAAATGAGGGCTGAAGTCAGAATCTGCTTGACTGACAATGACTTCGCTTTGGGAGACAGGTTATGTGACTACGCTGGCTAATAAGATTGGCATATTTAGGTGATATTTAACAGAGTTAATAATTTAATCCTCTCACTTCAAGGAAAAGCAGCAACAGTGTTTGACACCAGCGATAAAGTGCAAGAGTTCAAAAATAAAATACAGTTTTGGGCACAATCAGTAAACAATGACAATCTTAACTTCCCAATGGTAAACTGATTCAAGCATGCCTGAGGAAATCTTTATTGGTTTTCAGTTCACCTACTAAGTTTGCTTGATAGTTATTTACTGCAAGAACTGCATGAAAAAATGAAAGAAAAATTTTGTGTTGTAAAGGCATTCTCTGTAAAAACCAGTCTCTCTGACAACGCAGCAATATGAATTCTTGATTGCTTTGACATCAGATTCTATGAAAAAAGACAATTTTTCAAATAAGAAGTCACTGTCTGAATCCCAGTGTCAGTTAAAAGACGAATTTAAAATGTTGTCTGATAAAGCTAAAACCACCCTTTTATCCTTTGAACTGTTTATTTATGTGAATCAGATTTTCTGCTTATGTAGGTGCTAAAACAAAGCACATATCACTCTCGATGCTGTACCAGATATTCGACTCTAGTTGTTCCAAATTCAACCAGATATAGCGAAGTTATGTAAATCAATTCTGTCTCGTCCCCCTCATTAAAACAGTTCTTTTACTGTCCCAAGTAACATTGTCGGTTTTGTAACATTAAAAATGATTTTATGCACCAGATCTATGAGAATATATGGTGGATTTACAATACTTTTAGTTTGTTTTAAAATGTGTTTCATTATTTTTTATTTATATAGTGAAATTAAAATTGAAAATATTTTTGTAATAAAATAAACTGTTTCACATATCTAAAGTTCTAAATTCTGCTTGTTTACTTTTTCTTGTCAGATAGCATGGTCTTATAAGTGATAGGTGAAAATTAGTGCTCCCTGTACCACTGAAAAGTGCTCCATGACGTAAAAAGTTCAGGAAGCATTGCTATAAAGTATTATCTCATTTTCAACCGCCACGATTGGCTGCTGGTGGTGCAGTGGTAACCACACTTGCCTCCTAAACCCAAGATCGCGGATTCACACCCTGTCAGGGTGAATGGATTTTTTCGGGCGTAAAAATCCAAAGTATGGCTTCCTGCGGAAGGGAAGTAAAGCCCTGGGTCCCGTGTCGCACATTTACGGCACGAAAAAGAACCTCAAGCCTGAAAGAAGAGGCCTCTGAGCAAAATTTGTCGGCAGTTTCACGTCCTGAGTTGAATGGGACGCTGATGACCTGAGTTATTAAAGAGCGTCCCTAAATAAACCAAATTAATCAATCAAAACGGGTGACCCGAGTTCGTTAAGGCACAGATTCGTGAGCGGCAGTCTGGGGTTCGATTTCCACCAAGACCGTCCTCCCTGACTGAGGTTTTTCCAGGTTTTTCTCAGTCCTCATAAACGGCAAATGCCGGGGAGGTGCCCTAAACGTAGGTATGGAACTCGTTCTTCATTTAAAAAATAAAAAATCCTTTCTCAAGTTACCCATTCATTTCATGTATCATCAGTGCCCACCGCCTGTGATACCTCAGTAGTTAAAACGAGCGTTTGCCTATAGAGGACTTGAGAAGGGTTATCGGAGGAAACGAACTCTCATCCTGTCATAAAGTCAAAGTGCACTAAAAGCAATTTCCTCTGACCAGGTGCGTTCCAGGGAATTTCAAAATGCCTTATTTACCCTGACATCCTGCAACAGGCTCGAACTGCGGTGGGTGCCGGGGCATCAGAGCATTTATGGAAATAAAATGGCAGATCAGCTGGCAAAAAGAGTATGGGTATTAGAACATTTTCTCATTCTTTGTTGTGCTTTTTCATGTCATCCTTCTGCATAATGCAGTTGACGTGCTATATTCTGATTCAGGTAAATATAACGAAATGTAAATAAAAAAGGTGAGCTAAACATTGGAATACCCATTAATAATAACGCGGCCATCAGAAACTACTTCGAAAGATTTTTTTATTTTGAAAATGTAAATTTTGTTTCTCCAGCTGAGCTCTTTAACTAGAGCGTTTCTTTTCTTCCTGCTCAGGAGTCTTTGAACGACTGTGTTGTGATATGAAGGAAGATAACGTGAATTCTTAGCACTCTTTTAGTTTTAAAATTAGCTAGCTCAGTGACAGATGTTCCTTTCATAACAGTGCCATGTTTTAAAGTTGTTTAAAATGCCGGCAATTTTTCTTACTTTAATATGACGCAATACTGTGACCTGGTACTTGATTTACCTCCCTAGAATTTATTTTTTTCTGTCATGAAAAGTTAACAAAAATTGACTGAAAATGTTGCGAAAGTCTTTAAACTATTCTGGTTGCACTTAAAACCTTAAAAATCACATAGATATCATTTGAATATAAGGAAAAATATAAAATAGCCTTATCAATCTTCAATGCTGGATCAGCCTACTGAAACCTTGAAGGAAAAATTAAACTATCGTTGTGCCAAAAGGTTTAGGAACAGCTTGTACAGAGCTTGACAAAATTAGAATTTGTGATTTAAGTACCTCAGGAAAAACTTGGTACATGAATTAAATTTTTATATGTGAAATATATCTCATAATAACCAACAACTCACCTTTGGCTTACTTGCACGCTCCCACTTTTGCAGTAAGTATTTTTATAATTTTCCGCCACAGTTGAGTGATCTTGAATTATTCTCGTTTAAAGCATTGTCCTTGGTTAGTGTAAGCACCATGAGGTTCCAGGCTTTGAGCATTGTTGGCTAATCACTACAGTGACTGACGAGACTTGGGACAGACTGCATTGTGCTACTGAACAAGAAGATTTACCCCATCAGTCTTGTGACAGAAGTGCAAGGTTCGGTAGTATCAAAGTGAAACCCTCGGATGTGATTCATTCCTATCATTTCTGCATGGTTCTCCACACAAGTCTTAGATACATTCTATGACTTGGTATAACATGCTGGTTTTAAGCAGGCCAATAACTTGCCGGAAGTTACACTTACAGAATACCAATCTATTTTAAGTAAAGCCACTAATCAGTTATGTAAATCTGGCTCACTCCCGTTTATGCCCGGACAAGAACGTTAACTTGGAAATGCACCCAGGATGTGATTGAGGAAAAGTAACTTTCCAAAACAATGGAGAACATGATTAATAAATGCAATCTTTTTATTCAAAATTTAACAATGCATAATTTACAAGTTAAATAAAACTCGCCATGTTAATTAGTAGCTAATATAAAGAGCGTAATATAGCAATATAACATTCAAACAACAATAAAACATTAAAACACGTAACTAGCATTGCAATGTATTCAAACAAGAATTTTCATGCCACACTTTAAATACAGTATTTCATTAAATATTTGGCAAATAGTTAACAGATCACAAGAATTTTTGGAACTCTCTCATGAAGATAATAAACAGTTTCATGCAACCCTTAAAGTACAATAAATATAACACAATTGTAATACAATACAAGTTTCCTTACTAAATTACAAAACCATGAAAGGGAGCTTTTAATTTGTATACTAGACATATATTAATAGAATACTGTGGCACAACGAACGAAGCTCCATATTACCTGGATCACTGGATATGAGCTGATGGAGAAGGTCTCAGATCTAGCAGATTTTGAATTGAAAGACAAAATGTCTAATCACCCTGATGTTCCGAAGTTCTCTCACAAGGAGACAGGGCAGAGTAAGTCAAAATAGTCACATTACTAGCGCATATCGATAAAGAACATTCAATCTGTTATGGCCACTAGAAAAAAAACGCTATTTGATGAGCATCTTGACACAGCATAACCCGTTATGTTCCAAACAACACAAAGCAACGAACAACCACCACTTTCACCAGCAACACCAGCATAACGCAATGAATCCAATAAGTGTTTCCATTCAAAAGTTTAGCAAATCAGCGTATTCGGTTTTTAGACTTTTATTTCTAGGACATTTTTACATACTAAGCTGTTGGAAAAATGAGTAAACGCTCTCTTTGAGACTTCATATAACTGCTATTTCAAAACTGCCACTATCACCTACCAACCACTGAATAAATAATGTTCTGTAGTTGCTTTTTAAGCATGGATATTTGTTTCTTGTAAAATAAGATCAAAGTAGGATGTCTAAAAAAAACAAACAAAATCAGGAATTATTTGAGTTAAGGTTGCCAGATTCTCGAAATGAAAATAGAAGTCTTATGAACATTGTTGCCTGAATTAGAGACTAGAATAGGTAATTATAACTAGATATTGGAATCAGATAATGAAATATAAACTGTTGAGTGTTTATTTATATCCTCTTTTGAGGCATCATATCTGACAGTGAATTTCGCAACCTCGATAATCATTTCATTTTGCAATTGGACTACCTGACTCAGATATTTTACAAATTATTTTAAATGTTCTCGAAATTACCGCCGTCGGATATAGCATTAAATATTTCCTAGCTACTTTGTTGATTATGATGGGTTTACACCGCCACAAAAACTTGATCCTGAATAAAGCCGCCTTAATACATGTATACTTATTTCTTAATAGTTCTGAGTTTAAAAACTTCAAACTAACGGCTCTCTTGCTGATGGAAGATGTAAAAGGTGATGAAATCGTGATTTTATAACTTCTACATCTTAAGACATTTATTTAATATAAATTTTGTGCTATTGTAAAAGAAATGGTGTTGTATGACGCTCTTTCCTAAAGATGTTTCTAGAAACTGGTGTTTTTTTAAGAAAATTGTTTTTCTCGTTTCTTCATTTCACACTCAAGAACTCATATCTTAAATAACTGCTTATTAAAAATTATGTTTCTCTAAATTTTTTGACAAAATTGTGTTTATTTACAAATGCGAACAAAGCCATTCACACAAATTGACGTTTAATGAACGATAAAACAATGGAACAATATTTCATTTTAGTATATACACAGTAATATTTAAACATAATAAATATTAAATGGTAATCTCGTGCGTTATCAGTAAATGTGCCGTTTTATTAAAATTAACTTTTTAGATGTACTTGAAACGGTAACGGGTTGTGGTTGTCATAAGCTTCATGACTACTGAGATTTAGTCCATTAAATAATAGTCCATAAACCAAGCAAAATATTTTAAGAACTATTGAAATATCTTAATTATTTGACATTAGATTGAGATACCTAATTAACATTTTTAAATTGACATAACATAGTTCTTTGTTTTCGTAGGACTTTATATTCCTTGTTAAAAATAGTTTCCAATGTAGGTACCGTTTCTTAAAGGTGAAATAAAAATGCCCATTTTTGTTTCCGTTACAGACTCGAGACCCGGACCTGGAGATTGGAGACGACAGGGAAGAAACTGATCGAGAATACTGCCAGGTAAGCTATCTTGTCACTGCTGCAATCTATCAAGAGTTGCCTCAACTGTTTCAGTGTTTTGGTCGGTATTTCAGCTCGCTGCTTGTGCGTCATTGATTGTTTTGCATGCCATGCGGCTGCCAGAGATTCTATTCTCATAAATAAATGTGTAGCGTTCAAACAGCATTATTAATAACGAAACGGATTTTTTATCTAAGGCCTTTGATCAATTCACAGATTTATCTACTCTTATCATTCTCATTGGTAGTGCTTCAGATATGCTTTTTGTTCTAATTGTGTGAAGAAAATTTAGAATTATAATACAGTGCTTTAATTTCAAATGTTGCCAGTCTGAATAGCTATTTATTTAAAATAAATGTAATTTAAACTAAAAAAACATCAATTGAGGAGGAAGATAACCAGTATGGGTTACATTACAAATTTCATCGCCTTATCCCCATCCCCACTTTGAAATTTCAAATGCCACTTTTACCTTTAAGTTTCAATGGTAATTTTATATCGTTGCTAGCAGTCTAGATGTTGTTATTCCTATTTGAATTTGGACAGGATAAAACTACAACATTTAATGAGTATTTAATATAATATTGATAATAAATTGTTTCAAAATGGCGTGCACCCTGCAAAAAAGATTGAAACGTAAACAAATTAATCAGGAGATCAGAAATAGGCTGTCTTACTGTCTAGCTAGCAATATAGCACATTTTGCAAGAATTAGGTCTGAAGCTTGTACCTGGTCTTGCAGGACCGTATGAGCAATTCGATAGGTCATCCCATCTCTCGAGTGCCATCTGGTGTGATGTTAAGGTGTTACTTGAAAGTGAAATGAATTGTAATTTTGTACAGGAACCATTTTTTTCAGCCATGGAGTTATTTAACGTGCCGTAAATCTATGATGAGCGACCCAAGACTTTAAGTTCCTCCCGGAGGACATTCGCTGGGCATTTTTAGTTCTGAAGAATCTTTCGATATTCGACAGGACTTGAACCCGCGAATCTGGGTCCAGAGCGCTTTATCCCAAGACCATCGAGGCTGATTCTTTTAATAATTTAATTTACTAAAATGTAATGCTACACAACTTTATATTTTCATTCTGTAGCTAATGGACCTATTATTTTATTGTGACCAAATTCAAACAGTACCTTGCCAAGCAACGATGGAAAACAAAATTTAATTTCTTTAAAATTGAGTGTCATAAGGTAGGAATGTGACTGGGAAATTCAAAGTGCAAGAGCAGAATAAGAGGATATAACCTAAAATATAATTAAAATTGCCTTTAAACTTACACCTCAATATCTAAAATTTGTAAATGCTTTTTATAAAATTTAAATTTATTATAAATTGGTAGTTATTCTGCCTTGACTATTTTTCGCCTGCTTCACCGCTGAGCGTAGCGCGCATTAAGGTCACGCCAGTCTCAGTTTTCTGTTATATGAGCAAGGTTATTTTTGTATTATTATTGTTGTTATTATTATAGTATTTTTCATCAATGTACCCGACAGTTTTAATATCTAATAGCTTGTAGACAATATAATACTGTCTAAAAAAACGAGGTCTAAAGACGAAACCACAAAGTTGGCAGCTGTGCTGTTTAGAGATCATGTAAGAGCGTCGCAGCATTCTCTCGAGAGACGTCTTTCATGATAGCAGAGCAAAGTGATATCTCGCTGTCATTTAGAGTTGCAAGGGTAAAGAAGGGAGGTATTTTCATAGCTCTCTCAAAGTCGATAAACACTCTTCTTCCACGAGCTCACGTGCATGCTTACCCTCTTGACGTCTGCTTTCCCTTGCGTTGTTTAAATTCATTTTCATCTCTTCGCCCGCAACCTCTTTAAGTCCTTCATTATCTCTGTCTGCTACCACTTTTTGTTTCTCGTTGAGTTTTTGTGAACCCTTCTCATCCTGGTCTCCTCCCTGTAAAATTTATCCATGTTCTTGCTATTTTTGGATGTTCTTCGTGAACCGGTCTTTTAATTCCGAACCTCTGTCTTATTTTTCTCTTTTCCTTTAACATTTCTTAACTATTTTATATATACTTGTTCAAAGGTGAATTTTTTCATCAGCATTTATTTTGAACTGAAATAACTTACAGGGACTGGAATAGATTTTACAAAATATTTCATTTAAAAATTAAGAAATATTTAATATTTTGTTTATTTTTCTCGCAAAAATATGAGGTTTAATATATATATGTTTTAATTTCTATTGCAATTGCAACTTTTATTTTGAAATTCGGAAATCGAATTTATTCAATTGCTAAAAGAGTGTTTCGTAGCATAAATAAAGGACGAATGTAACAACAGAATTTTCGAGATTCTATTAAGTATAAGAGCATAGCCCACCAATGCTGCCCCATTAGAGATACTACAAACGTCCACTTCGCAGGATGCAACAATTTCTTTCAGACTTCCAAAATAATGGCTCCTTGTGTTTTCTTTGACAGTTGAAGCCAGGAAAAAGTTTCCAAGAGTCAGACCTGGACTGTACAGTGGGAGATTCACCAATTTCACTTCCGATTCCTGCACAAAGTCCATAGTTTTCAAAGTGGTGTGTGCAGAGGCATTGTCATGGTAAAACAGCAACAGCAACAGCAACACTTTGGCCTTCTTTCTGTTAAAGTTCTGAAGATTATGCGGAGGAAATTGTGATTTACCACTAGACAGTTATTTGATTTTTATTCATGGAGTGGAATAGTTGCAATAGGTGCTTGTCGAGAAGAAATTGGTAACCACCTTTGACATCGTTTAATCTTCACTGTTGGTTCGCCATTTGGAAAGACCCTGAGTGCCGAGCCTCTTTGATTTCGGATCATATTAATAAGTGCAGTTTTCGTCACCTGTGAAAATATCATGTACTCATATCTCATAGTTTCTCAAATTCTAAATTAAATAGCGATTCTCATATACTGCTGTTATAATTGGGTGTAAACGATTTTAAAAAATTACTAACATCCCGTATGATATTTGTATATGTTTATCTAACGTCTGTCCAACAGTGCGTTATAGCACCTTTGTTGCTTCATCATTTTTCAACAACTACATTATAAATAAATTGTATTATAAAGTACAAGAGCTGGAAATAAGTAATCACAACCTATTTATAAATAGTAAACCATTTATTGCAGAACCTGGAGACTTTTAAATTTCTTCAATGTAGTCCCCTGCCACATTTATCACTAAGACACTTGACATCCGCAGTTATGTTGTTTTTGTTGATGTTTGAAAATTGCAATACTATAGTGTGACTTGTTCTGACTTCTGCGGCAAGCTTCATCAGTGTCCAACAACGACCCATCTCCAGCAGCGATTGAATCAGATCAATGCAATGCATTTCAAGGACACAATGACTCCAACGTGGTATATCTTCCTCTTGCGTTCTTGTCGAAAGTATAGCACCCCACAGACCACCGCTCGATATGACAAAGGTTTATTGCTAAGGGTTCTCGCAAACTTGCATGACATGCCCTCAGGTTCCTAACATGCCCAACCTACATTTTATTCCATGCAGTTATTTTTTTAGAAAATATAATTTTAGAACGGTCCAAATTTGTATTATTACTCGACAACTTCGTTTTCGTCCGTATACAAATATCGCAGTAGTGAGGCTGAGTGTGATTGAACCGTTTGTCATTCCTTTAAACATGCTGAGAACAACTCCCTCGTCTGTTCATTAACTGCGTGACAACAGTGTTGCCACTATTTTCTTTCCAGCCCTCTATATATTCAGTGTGTGGATATATTTGTATATAAAGCGTACTGTATACTTTTTCTGTGTATATATTTCCTTTTAGAACCACAAATTATTTTATAGACTGGAAGAAGTTTATTACAATTGCTCTTTAGAAACTGACAAGAAATACAGACTACCTTTAAATTATGAGAAATAAGTCCTTCCCAAATTTTATCCCATTTATCCATGAAAAATAAAAATATCTATTTCGAGTGTTCAGTCAGTCTGTAATAACTTAAATAACTACATAAGAAATTTGCAGAACTATACGAAGGAAAGTCAATAAATAACAGCACTATATTCTCAATCAAGAATAAGTATGTACAATAACAAAAAAAAGTTATTTCGGACACAAAGTAGCCTTCACAGTAATATGCCATGTTACAATATACCCTGCACAATGCCTCGAAAAGCATGGCCGCTCCATTGTCCAATTGCATCGTTCAAGAGCAACGAAACATTATTGTGCGTGGTAAGAAAGAGTTCAAATTTCTGAAATCTACCAAATGAAGGTTCGTTATAGAAATAATCGTAAGAATCGGGAAGACTGTATGAATTAGTGAAAGTACAATAGCGTGTTTATTAATAAAGCTTGAGCTATGTACTACTCACACACTTGAGTCTGCTCTATGTAACGAGAAATATTTCGAAGTCTCCAAGGCAGGTAGATAGTGAGGGTTATGGTTATGGCCGGAAAAGGCATGGTAGCTTACATGGAAGAGTATTGGCACAGTTAGCTTAATATCTTTGCCGAGAGTAGAGTTTTTCCCATCATACTCTGATGCAAATCTTTGTTTCAATTAATGCATCACAATTATTATTATTATTATTATTATTATTATTATTATTATTATTATTATTATTATTAACGTGCTAAAATGTGCAATTTAGTTGCCGGCAACTTCGTCTGTTATCTACCGCGGTCGGTAACAGAAGCTTGAACGTTCATAAACACCATAACGTAAGCAGATCTGAGGCTGCAACGGTGGGACAGCCCCGCATCTTAATTTAAAATATAGAATGAATTTTGTCAGCGGGGAAGAGAAAGTTTTGAATATTTGAATGTAGAAGGTTTATCGGCTTAAACTACCACAGCAATGCACTCACACATGCCCCATATTTTACTTGCGGAATTGACGTGTTTTCTGAAAGCGCTGAGAGATTACATACATCTCCAAACTCTGATGCTAGCCCACGTGTCGAGGTCAGCACGTGTAATAGCCTGGCCGTTTATCATCCAGGAGAGAGATCTTGATCTGCTTGCGCAGAAAATTCAAAGAACGTCGGTATATTTGAATGAATGAACACATGTCTGTAATCATAATGTAATCTCAAAGTTTTAAGTAAGGTAGACTTTTGACGCTTTAATAACTTTTGAAAATGAGCAATAAAATTGCCTTAAAGTATAAAGATACCTACCTAAAAACTACAAAATAATCAATTAAAAATCTCTTTTGTATAAAATCCCTACATACGGTGATTGTATGTTTATTTTACTTTTATTCGTTCGTTTTAACATGAAATTATTTAGTTTTTTACAATAAAGTGTAATATTATAAATACGAGTAACAAAAAACTTACCTGGTATTTTAAATTAACTGCCCAACTATGCCACCTTAACACTTAATTTGCTATAGGCTTAGAAAATAAAGTTTTCAAATAAAAATTATAATAAACACGCTTAAATCTTTTTTTCGGACAGCAGCACAATATCATCATGTATTATATTTAGAGTAAATGTCAAATATCTGAGGACAGTGTAATTTATGCAGTAGGCCCTCCTTTCTCAATCCAAAACCTGTTGATTAAAATAATTTCAATAATTTAATTCGAAGTTCACTGGTGCATTAATGAGTTGAAAAACAATCCTGCGAATATTAATAAAATACATCTTTAAGTAATTTCCGAAACTATTCTCCATAAAATTCCATAAACCCATTCATTTATCCGTGCAGGCAGAAAATATGGCCCCATTATGTGATTATCAACATTCAAATGTGTACAGAAAAAAAAAAACTTCCGTTTATTGCGAACATTCTCAACAGTATTGGGACTCGTGTGTATTGAACAAAACTATCTTGAAAAAATGTAGCGCTTCTGTCCATAATGTGTGTCTCGTCGTTAATTCTACGCAAATATCACTCAGAAAAGTTTAGTCTGTCGCGTTTACGCATTACGTTCGCACTTTTTGGATATGAAACGCATGTTTTCCATACTCACTTAAGCCCCCACGGGTGGCCGAGGTCGCTAAGGCGCAGACTCGTGAGCGGGAGCGGGAAATTTGGGTTCGAATCCCATCAGGACCGTCCTCTCTGGCTGAGGTGTTTTTCCAGTTTTCCTCAGTCCTCATAAATGGCAAATGCCGGGGTGGTACCCTAAAATTTAGACCTGGAACACTTCCTCCCTTCGACAAATCCTTTCCCAATATATCATTTCATCCCATGTATCATCAGTGTCACCGCCTGTGATGCCTCAGTAGTGAAAACGGACGTTAAACACTGTTATAAAAAACATTTACTTAAAACTCCCTATATATAAGTGGTTAGCACTCATCGAATAAGCAATAGCTCTAGTGCTAGTTCGTGCATTATTCTCACATTGCTGCAAAACTTCGTCTTCGAATTGTTGTAATCTTAAATCACTCGTATGTTGAGGGCCTCAAACTGGTCCCTATCTCGAAGCATTGAAAATATTGTATGGCAGGGAATATGACAATAAGGATGTTGCTGTCCATATAAGTTGTTTTTCTAAAGAACAACCACACTTTATTTTGAAAACACACCTTTACCCATTCTCAAACTTTGGATGATTTTGATCAGAGTAGTTTCCGTTAGAATGCAATGCACCTCTTCCAGCGTTTCTGCCAACCTTCCAAGACGTACTGGAAACTATTTTTTGACAAGTCCTTCAGAATTCCCTCTGTAGTCTTCGCCACAAGTTTTACTGATGGAAGCTGCCTCTCGCGAAAGTGCTCTTCAATTTTGGGAAAGGAAAAAAGGCACGTGGGGCTAAACATGGACCTTAGGGAGGGTGACGGATGTATTTCACATTTATTTTCGTGAGATATTCAGCAACAACATTTTCGATACTCGGCCATGCATAAAAATGTGACCTTTTTGCACGTGTGATATGACAGTTTTCAGGACATCTCTGTAGTATTTCTCATTTACACTTGTGCCTGCAGGTAAGACGTGCTGGTAACCCTTTTCTTGAATATCAAAAAATGAGATGACCATAACTTTCCTAGCAGAAGCCCCCACTTTTGCTTCTTCTTCTTCTTCTTCTTCTTCTTCTTCTTCTTCTTCTTCTTCTTCTTCTTCTTCTTCTTTTTAATGTAGATTATCACCCAGAATTTTCTTGTCTGCTCCCAGGATCCAAACGATTAACTTAATAAAAAACAAAAGAAGTACTATGCTACTGTTTCTTTACTTCCAAATATAAACCATTGTAACAAACCAGGTAACTGCAAAAAATAAATAATCAAATCCATGTGTTAAAAGCAGCAACATACCCTCACATACAAAGGAGTTGAAACATGTTATAACATTACGCTCATATTATTCATTAAAATTCTTATCTCGATTCAAACTCCGCTGCATACGTTCTTTCGGGTCTTTCCTTTGCTAATTCCATCATCACATACGAATTACGTAATTACAGAAATTTGCACAATGAAAGTACGCTCTCTAACCACAAAGTTTAATACAAATACATACTACAGTTTCATCATTACTGCAAAATTTGCAAGATGCGACTCTTTATTCGCTCTTTTAATTACTGTAATTTAGGTAAATATAGTATTATGTGGTGCACTGCCATACAAGAGCAACACATGGTGTATCGGTCCTGGTGGTGTAGTGGTAACCATACTTCCTTCTAAATCCAAGATTGGGGGTTCAAACCCGGCCAGGACCGATGGATTTTTTCGGGCGTAAAAATCGTAAGTATGGCTTCCCTCAAAGGGAAGTAAAGCCGTGGGTACATTTACGACACTAAAGAACCACAAGTCTGAAAAAATAGGCCTCTGAGCAAAATTTGTCGGCCGTTTTACGCCCTGATTTGAATGGGACGCTGAGATATTAAAGAGTGTCCATAAGTAAACCAAATGAAAATAAAATATACTAAACACTTTGTATTACACAAATTTTGCTGTGATTTTACTAAATCAATATTAACATACTAAAGAACAAA
Organism: Metallyticus violacea; assembly: GCA_030762175.1. Lineage (NCBI taxonomy): Eukaryota > Metazoa > Arthropoda > Insecta > Mantodea > Metallyticidae > Metallyticus > Metallyticus violacea. Next base: position 26,402,571 of record CM060845.1, on the reverse strand, counting down.
AGAAGTAACGCGCTACTGTTGATTTACTTCCAACTATAAACCATTGTAATAAACCACGTAACTGCAATGGATCAAAATACCAAAGTCATGTAATTGCATTTATCGATCTTGCGCAAACGCTGTTATTAGACCTTGGAGTCAATCGCCTCTTATAACTTACGAAGATACGAACTTGTCTGATAAACCACAAAGAAAGCAAATGACGTAAAGCAGTTATTTAAAAATGGCAATGAAAAACCACACATAAATGGAGACAAAAGAAGGAAACTTTTAAAAAGAGAATTTTTAAACATTGTTATGAAAGAGCCCTTAGTTTACGATGATAAGGGTTGGTAATACTCTCTGAAGTGATAAAAGATTTGGCGTAGTGGGGAGGGACTCTCCACAGAGTCTCGCATGAGTCACAACTGAAAAGGGAACTAACACATGTGGAGCTGCGGAAGTTGGCATAGAATCAAATTAAACACGCGTGTTAACATCACGTCTAGGTTGTTTAATGATTTCCATGATGACTTTTAGTGGGAAGAGGAATAGTTTTTTACATGAGTGAGTGAAAAAAAAAATCTTGGAATTTGTTTTATGGCGAACACACGGAAGCAGAAAAATAATCTTTCACTCTCGCTTTTTAGGCTCGTTTCTGTGTGAACACGCTTCTCCTCCAAATCTGTGCACATTCAGCTGTCTTCCCACACCTCCTCGTAGAAGACAGGGACATAGTCCGTCTCCGGTGCAGAGTTTTCCACAGTGGATTTGGAACTGCATTTACCTGCGACGCAGTGTGTTCTACAGCTCTATTCTGAACTCCTTGTCTCATGCTATGCTGACATATCTTTTCTACCCCAATAGAGTGTTTCCTCTTACGGTCATAATGTATGAACAATGAGCAAATGCACTACAATATTTAACTTCACAGATCGAACTTGAACTTTGTTAGGTTTGCTCAAAATGAATTGTTGCAATTTTTAAACATTTAACGTAGAACATTCTCTTGAACATTTGGTTGCTATAGTTACGAACTGGTGTGCACATCTGTAAGCCGTGAAGTGGTGATAAAGTCAGGATTGTTGACATATTCCTGCAAGGTTGCGCTATTTCATTCCATTAACACTATCTGCTTTCTCCTCTTCTCCTTGATGACTGGCTAACATTTCGGTGAATACTGTGATATCGTCATCTCCCATGTAATCCTTGGCGTTTAGCACTAACTCCCCTTCACGACTTGGGGACTTTGATCGATGAGCCCGGGAACTAAAGACTGGGTTTTTTTGATACCATGTGCCAATCATGACATCCAATGGGCTACTTGCGTTTACACTGATGGGTCACTGTTCTATTTCCGCAGTGTAGGAAAGCACTAATGATGGCTATTGGTGTGTGTGCGGATAACTGGCAGATGGGACTTAAGTGCCGTAGAATTAATTCATCTTCAGGTTTGCTTCAACGAACGTAATACAATTTTTCTTGTTACACGCTTACCCATTTCTTATGAAATGGCTCAAAATGTTGTGCTCTATTTTTCTGGCATGGACATTGTAAATAACTAAAAAAAAAGTTTTTGGAAAGTATTTTGCAACATATTTTTCCTTGTTTCACATTAAAAATGTGTTATATTTTCATTGGTTTATACAAATTGTTGAAATAAATATTTCTTAATAAATGAAAAATGTTAAAGCTTTCAAGTAAAAACATGCTCACGCAGGTCATGGTATTTTCAACTTTAAAAAGTATTTATGTTAGCTATTAGATTACAACACGTGTTAGCAATAAATCCATAAAACTGCGAACTTTTATTTTTATAATTATGAACCTCCTCTTCATTTGAAAGCATCGAGAGATGACAAAAAAATCTATATATCTATTATTTGATTTCTTTTCAGCAATTGATATGATCTAATTCAACAGTATATGACAATTCAAGCATTTTTGTTCCATTAAATATAAAGGTTAGATAAGCTAGAAAGGGGTCAGGGATTAAACCTCTTAGAATGGATGTGCAAATGTTTTATTTTTCTTAAAGTGTGGTGTGATTTCGTTTCCAGTCTCTTTGTTGTTACTCAAGTGTTATTATTATATGGCAAACTAGGCACAAGAATAATTTTGTAATCATTGTTCCTTTTGGTGCTTTATTTTTTAACCTCCCATGAATAGTGCAGGAAATGGCGTATATAAATTTACATATCTTAATGAACTGTATTTAATTCAGTGAGGCTCGAGAAGGGACTGCAAACTTAGTGCATTATTGGTCTTGTGTTGGTGTTGCTTGAAGTTAGGAGACCAGGGCCCTGTTTTCACGAATCAACTAGTCTACTAGTTACTAACCTATACTATACTAGCTATAATAAATTCTGTTTCACGAACATTTATTCCACAATGATAGAATCATAACATTTTGTCATTAGTCACTTGTCATTATTACTAGTGTAGCGACTATATGCGAGAAGGCTGTTTCGGCTATATTTATTACCGCGTTTATTGTTTGTTGATGCGATTTTGTTTACTCGGCGTGTATATTCAAACCAAGAAATACCATTGTGTATACTACATCGAAAACAATATCTAGTATTCAAAACAAAATAACAATACTCCATGTAATTAATGAGCATAAAGAAATACTATTTGGGCAATTCTCCGACAAAATTACACAGAAAGATGAAGCCGAAATGTGGAAAATAATAACGCAAACTGTGAAAGCGTTGGGGTTAATTACATGGGAGAAAGATTACGCATATGTAAGGGACACATTTTGTCCAATCATCAAGAAAGCTACAATGGTAAATACTTTTATTTTACATTCACATTCGCCATTCATATTATTATGTACAAATAATGGTGTAAGTAACTCAGTTTCTATGACATTTTTCAGGTGAAAATAGATAACTCAAGAAGTACGGGAATGGGTGGTAAATTTGAGACCACAAATTACCTAAATAACCCTTAAAATGAACTTTATAATTAAAATGCGTCGAGCTTAGTTGATAGAATCAATACTTAACCTGAAATATGTACAGTAGTATGTAACTTCACCATTCGAGATTCACGGGTAGAATTCCATAGTTAACAATATGAAATATTACAAGACAAAAGTTTCGTGAGACAAAACACTGATAAAACAAAACCGCACGCTGCAATATCAGTCTGCCACACAAATAACTAGTAGTACTACTCTCGTAAGACAGAATCACACACTTGCAAAATAAACAAATAATACTAGAATAGATATTAGTTTTAGTAGACCACGAGCTTCGTGAAACAGGGCACTGGTGGCCTTGCACTTTTAAGGAGCTACCAAACAGTGTGTCAATCCGGAACCATTACACGCAGCACACGTTAAGGAAAAGTTTAAGATACCTGTAAATTTCTAATTACTTGTGCATAGTCAAATTTGGAGGCTGAGTATCATTACTCAATACTTGCAACAATAATCTCGAAAACATACGACAGTCGTAAAGGGAACTTATAGTTGCTGCATAGGTTTGTGCCCATCCTCATAATTACGCCTCTAGCAACATCACAGAAACCAGTTTAAAACCTGACGCACTCGCTTTTATGAATCCAATAAACAGGGGCTGCTGATGATGAAAGGCGGTCAATAAATATTAGTACAGCTTGTCAGTCTAATCGTTTACAACGGATATCAGGATGAAATATAGGCGCCTCTTTGTGGTATTTATATTTTGACGTATATGTGTTTATATAAATACCAGAATTATTTTGAAGGAGTTTCCTTGCGTGCGACGTGCAAGGACAAACACGTCCAATAATTTAGAGCGAGCTTTTCACCGAGACTTTAATAAGTTCCTGTAACAAAAAATGCAGTAAGATTAATTTCCCTACATATATTAATGTACGTAATATTTCAAAATAAGCAGAAGGAATTCATCTCATTTTTAAAGCAGGTTAAAATTAAAGTTTTGACTCGTGGCTTGGCTTGCCTGCCATATTCAAGTAAGGAAACATGGAGTTTGGTTAACAGATTAGTATGATTTACCTTCATTGGAGATATGGACGGGTCTGAGATAAATTTATTAAATTTCCTTTCCAGTAATCTGTAGAAATCAGTACTTAACTGCACTGCAGATATTTTAAAACATTTGGGAAGTTTCGTTAAAAAAAAAAAAAGTTAAAACATTTTTACAATATCAATTTTGTTTCTTAATATAGTTTCTACATAGGGAAAAATAAATTTTGTCAAATTCTGCAAAATAGTCTGTTGATGTAAATTTCTCCCCTCTAAGCAAAGTAAACAATTCTATTAGACACAAGTGTTACTAGGGGAATAAGTCTGGGATATAGGATGGATAAGGAAGCATGGGGTATTGACCTTTTATTTTAATAGTGTTTAACGTCCATTTTTACAACTGAGGGATAAAAGGCGGTGACACTGATGATACATGAAATGATAAATTGGGAAAGTTTTTTTTTTAAAGGGAGTAAGCGTTCCAGGCCAAGTTTAGGGCCCTCTCAGGCATTTACCATTTATGAGGACTGAGGAAAACCTGAAAAACCTCGGTCAAGGAGGACGGTCCAGGGGGATTCGAACCCCAGACTTCCCCCTCACGAGTTCGTGCCTTAACGACCTCGACCACCCGTGGCGGTAGGTTATTGTCCTGATAAAGGAGCACATTTTTAGCACTAATCTTGGCCCTTTTTTATTTTTGTTAAATAATTATTTTAAACAATCCTGTTATTATTTTACCCATTTTCAAGCTGACTATTTCGATTATTTCTGTAGAAAACCAAAAACGTAGCGTATTTACACGAATCTATTTTTATCCAAATATAGTATTCAAAATTGTAATGCGCATTAGATTCTAGTGCAAGTCCGTTCCGTAGTTCGCCGGTAACTTCATTCATATTTATTGTCTATTACATCATAATGTATTGCTGCAATCATTTTTATTGCCCTATTATTGCATAGAGCGTTTGAATAGTAGATATTCACGAAATGGAGGAGAAACATCTTATGATCAAACATGAAGTAATTCAGGTCATTCCTGATCTCGCAAGGGATTATTATCTCTAAGACACCGTACACAATATGCCAAATTCTTTTTTATGATTTTAAGTTTCAAATTTGGGGTGCGCATTACATTCGACGGTGCATTAGATTCGGGTAAATACGCATTTCCTATCAAAATTATCAATTGGGTTATTAACTTGGATGCTTAATGTTGGATCCAAAATTCATGCACTGTGTTAAAATTACTGCGGATTGCAATTAAATATCGCCACATTGCATTGAAATATCTTTAAGCATTTATCATTCACATTAAAAATCTTGACACCCGATGCGCACATGTGCAGTCGCTCATTTGAGATCCCTAAGGTGTCACCTATCTCTCTTCGGAGGTCTTGTATTGATTTTTAAATGAGATCTTTTTTATTGGCCGTAATCACTGACTTTTTTTATTTTAAGCACAGATAAGTTAATTGTGGGCGTTATCTACACATATTTTATATTCAATTACTACATTTTTAAGGTGTTCCCTCCCCATGGTGCGCAGTGAACACAATTCCTCAGTTGGCTGTTCTTGTGTGCAAAGGACGAGTGGCTGTTTTGTGATTAGAAATGTGTGCGGGCTGAGCGGTCCTCTACCCAGGCAACATATGTGACGTAAGCAGCAGCCGCATTCTTCACTGTTTTACTTGGAGTTCTGTACAGTCGTACATTGAATAACTGCATAATTATTACTAAAGAATGATACAGAGCAATGTACAATTTGTAGTATCATGTAATTTTAATTTATTGTGAAATAATGCTTTTAATTACTAATACAGTTACTGTGATGCAGTTCAGAGATTCCCATAATTGTAGTTTTATCTTTAATTTTTTTCTGTTGTTATTATTCGTTGTGTATTCCCCATAAACAACTAATTATTACGAAGATATAGAATTACAAAAAAGAATAATATTACGAAGTAGTTGCCTATCTTTTAATTTTTTTGTCTTTTTAGTTTCATTATGTTTTAATCACATTTTTTACCACCATGGGTGGCCGAGGTCGTTAAGGCGCGGACTCGTGAGCGGGAGTTCGAGGGTTCGAATCTCACCAGGATGCCCTCCCTGACTGGGTTTTTTTCCAGGTTTTCCTCAGTCCACATAACCGTCAAATGCTGGAGAGGTACCTAAACTTAGGCCTGGAACGTTCCTTCCTGAAAAAAAAACATCCTTACCCATATTTCATTTCATGTATCATCAGTGTCACCGCCTGTGGTGCCTCGGTAGTAAAAACGGGCGTTAAACACTACTCAAAAAAATTTCATTTTAAATAACTATTTCTATGATAAGATTACGTAATGGAAACAGTAAACATTAATAACTTTATAATAAACTTACATTAGTTGCATCTTGTATTTATAAATATTTAATATAAATCCAGTATTTCTTATCGCATTCATTATATTAAGTTTGAATTTTTACAGAAGTTGTGTAACAACACCTGGTTGACTCACGGGTCGGTCCTTCAGCGTTAGCAAAATTCTCTCTTAGAGCCTTACGCAAATTTTACTATATAGGCAGGATAAGTTGAGAAGGAAGCGTTCCAGGCCTAAGTTTAGAGTACTTGTCCTTCATTTGCTGTTTATGAGGATTGAGGAAAACCTGGAAGAAATTTCAATCCTGGCGGGAACTGAGTTCCTGCCTTAACGACCGATCCTGAGGTTTGCAAGGGGCAGTCCTTAAGGTCTCGTCACTGCTGCTGCGTCACAGAGAAGGACCTTGGACTTGCGTTGTTCATCTTTAGCTCGGTTCGTTGAGTCAAACAAAAGAATCGGATCACATGATCTCCTTTTAGCAAGTATGAGGAAAGAGCGTTTTCTTAACAAGTGAAGCAGATTCTACTTCATTGTGTGTTACATTTCAATATGTGGAGACAGTTCGCAGATACTCATGGCGAAAGGTTAATGTAAGAATTACACTTGGACACTCTAGGGTACTTCGTAGGAACAGCACAGTGGTCCCAAACTTGAGGCTTTTGCAGAACCAAACCGAATTATATCTGAAGGCCTACATTAAGATAGTACAATAGATTAATTTCTATGATGATATTCGTATTCCAAGTCTATGCTCTTAAAAATGTCATATCCCTACAGATAATCTGTCTAAATGTTTATTCTGCACTCTTTGCAAAGCGCCCCAACCGTTCCTGTATAATTTGAAGTCTGAAATATTCTGTTTTGTTGTAAGGGTAAACAAAATTAAAATGATAGCTGAGGATGAAAGATTGGAAGGAAAATGGACTTCATGTAGCTGAGAATCTCGAGCAACGAAACTGTTTATCTGCAGTTGTGTTAAGTACTATTAAATGCACTCTATTCTTGATTGACTCGGTATGTGCTCTAATTTTATTTGAATGATATCACAGATTTATTTTTAACCCAGAAGTAAAAAATACGTATTCGGAAATATAAAACACACCCAATTACCACCTATATGCTGACGACATGTAACTCTGCTTTCATGCCGCCCCTTTTTCTGCCCATGACGCTATGACTAGTGAAGGAATATCTAACCTCCATCTCCTCTTAACAGTGCGCTGTCCATCATGATAAACAATAATGTCATTAATCATACCCCCGCTACGGGTGGCCGAGGCGGTTCGATTCCCACCAGGACTGCCCTCCCTGACTGGGGTTTTTTCAAGGTTTTCCTTAGTCCTCTTAAGTGGCAAATACTGTGGAGGTGCGCTAAAACTGAAACGCTTCCTTCCTTTAAAAAAGAAGAAAGTTTAGTTAGTTTATCATTTAATTTCATGTATCATCCATCAGTGTCCATCGCCTGTGATGCCTCAGTAGTTAAAACGGGAGTTAAATAATGTTTTAAACATTAATTACAGCGAAACTACAAAACCGTAGGTGTTTGTATAGACTCCGTTCTAGTGCAATGCATGCAATGAAATGTCTTCCGTGACATACACTTTAAAACATGTAGCAAAAGATCCAGCGCCCACTCTCAAAAAGAACCTCATTCAAGTGTTTGTTATGTCTCACTTCGATTATTGTGATGTCTTCTGTACTAACGTGAATACTGGGTAGATACGTTCATGATGTTTGTGTACTTTTTAGCTTTAACATCCATAAATTTGATCATTCGCAAACAACTGTCATGGCTGTCTCTAAAATAAAGCAGGCTTTTGCAGTCCATTATGCTCCGTTCAAAATTCTCCGTATCTCCGCCCCTCGCTTCTTATACCTGTATTTACCTCATCAAGCCATCACCAAACACATTTCCATTCAGCGTGTCACTTCCCAGAATCTGAAACTCCCTTCCTCCCTCCCTGCTGAAGTCAGAGATTGTCAAACAATAATGCAATGGAGGTGTTGATTAAATTGTTAACCAGTAAACTTGGAATGGGTTAAACTAGCTAAAAAATCGATATCTACAAGTTTTATTATTATTATTATTATTATTATTATTATTATTATTATTATTATTGTTGTTGTTGTTGTTGTTGTTGTTGTTTTTCCTTAGTGAAATTCCATGTTTGCCATTGAAATAAAATAGGAAAAATATTTTCTGAACATCTCCAAATCAGACTATCAACAGAGACCTGAAAACCAAAATTTAAAAGCACTTTAGCGGCAGTAATAATTGTTTTTTTTTTTTCACAACGATACTCGGTATATGCCATTTAGATATAATAACAAACACGTTTTATGAAAATCAGGGAAATTGTTCTATTGCGAATGGGGTATAATTGAAAACCGAAATTTAAAGAGAGCTCTAGCTGCACCAATTTATAATTATTTCCTGGTAGTAGACACATGAGCGTCTACCAGTTTCTGTAAACTTCTCTGCTCTAGCGCTCTGTAATAACCTTCACAAATTCGACTTGCTGAGGAATCCACTCGCTTTACGCAGCCCTTGCTTGGCGGACTTTTCTTCTTTCCCTTCTCATTTTCCCCTTGTACTTGAGAAATTTGTTGAACAAGTAACTTCTAGCACTGTCTTTGTCAGCTCTCTAAATTTATTCCAAGATCGCGGGTTCAAATCCGGCCAGGATCGATGTATTTTTTCGGGTGTAAAAATGCTAAGTATGGCTTCCTTCGGAAGGGAAGTAAAGCCGTGGGTCCCATGTCTTACATTTACGGCACGAAAAAGAACCTCAAGCCTGAAAGAAGAGACCTCTGAGCAAAAATTGTCGGCCGTTTCACGCCCTGAATTGAATAAGACGCTGATGACCTGAGATGTTAAAGAGTGTCCGGAAATAAACAAATAAAAAATGTAAATGTATTACAAATATGTCGTATTTATATGCGGTATTTCTGTATTTATTTTACATTCCTGTGTTTGTGTGTGTGTGTATGCAAACCTAAAACTTCTAATAAGAACTTCATTAACGTTGTTACTATTTACGTACCTGGAATTGAAAACATCAGACCTATTTTGAAAGAATGCCATGATACTTTGTTAATGCATCCATCTTTAAATGATTTTTCTAAATTTGTACCCCGTCTTACTATTAGAACACCCCCTATCCTTAAAAATATATTTCACCGAAACCTGTATCCTCCGAATTTACTACGTCCCTTTGCTGGCTCATATCCTTGCCAACGCCCTAAATGTAAGACCTGTGTGCTAATTATGCCTTGTCATTCATTCCGCAGCCCTAATTTATCCAGAGAATTCAACATTTCTTCATTTGCTATTTGTTCTTCCAAGAACGCCGTATATATGTTATCTTGTAAGCTTTGCAAAGCATTTTATATTGGTTTAACTTCTACTGTTGTTTCGCTACGTATGAACATCATAGACGTTCTGTTAAAACCAAGTCTCCCTTGCCGGTTGCCCAACATGCCTTATCTCACTGTAAGGATTTTGATGATGCTTTTAATCTAACACTTATTGATGCGTTACCTACACAATGCTGTGAAAGTTTACTCAGAGATAGAGAAATGGCAGCTATATTTTTACATAAAGCGCGTATAATATCGGGTTTAAATCTGACACATTAATATATTTTATACTCTCTCTCTGTCACTGTTGTTGAATCAGTTTAAGCGTTTTATACTTCTTCTGCTTCTTTAGCTATTGTTATTTAATATATATTGTACTCTGTATTTTGTTGAAGTTATTCGCCTAGTAGAGAAGAAGAGAAGGTTTTATAACCGTAATTTTACTAGGGTAAATAAATTAATAAATGAATATAAATACGAGACAACTTGGCACGATATAACGTGGCATTGTCTATTCATTAAGCAGGCCGCTCCCTCGTGTTTTTGTCGTCTGAAAAGTACCAGCCGCTAAGTGCAAAAGAAACAACTTCCGTGGGAAGCGCCACACCCCCTTTGTGAGATCATCATTGCCTTACACTGTGCATGATGCACGGGTCACATTTTGAGCTTCATCAGCCATAGAGTTTTGATAGGGGAGTATCTGCAAAACTACACCATGCACGCTTAAATTGAGTTTTTAATTAAATGAATACTGCATTGGAAAAATATATTTAAGGGTATAATATGGATACGATTGGAAATACGTGCTTGTCTGTACTATCCAGTATTTAAAAAGGGGGGAGGAAGAAATAATAATGAAATAATTGATAAATAATAAAAATTGTTGCATTAGTATTGATAAATACTTGATTATAACAAAACAATGCAGAAGACAAGAAATCGGGATGTACCTATTCTCTATTCACCTAAGTTAAAACCGCCATGGGTCGCTAAGGCGCGGACTCGTGAGTGGGAGGTCTGGGGTTCGATTTCCACCAGGACTGTCCTCCCTGACTGGGTTTTTTTTCCAGGTTTTCCTCAGTCCTCATAAATGGCAAATGCCGGGAGGTACTCTGGTTAGGCCTGTATCGCTGCCTTCCTTTAAAAAAAATCCTTTTCAAATTTATCATTTCATCTCATGCATCATCCGTGCTCACCGCCTGTGGTGCCTCAGTAATAAAAACGGGCATTAAACACTATTAAAAAAATCGTAATTTAAAAGAAAAACGTAAACAAAAGCATACAATAGATTTACTAACATTGGTGGTGACCAAATTACCTGTATTGCTCGCAACACAAATAATTCGTATTTATTTCACCGTTTTTTTCTCTCAGTTTTTACACATGAGTGCATGTACTACTTTTAAATACGTGAGATATAAAATAAATAAAATATATTTGGCGGTATTGATTCTTAATGCAACTTTATCTGAACAATTGCACGCAGCGGAGCGGAAGTTACAGCTGCAATTATTTACTTAACAGATAAGGTATGACACCAGGTAAGGATTTTGTAAGGCGAGGCCGGAAACTTGTGGACCTGCCTTCGTATGTTTAGCTTGTTTATAAGTATAGTACAAAAATTACTAACTAAAAACGACGAAATTAACATATGATTATACGGATATTTCACTATGTATATTTTACCAAAGTAAACACCAGAGAGATTCCTAAAATACATTAATCCCTTTTGCTATACATTTTATTTCTTCTTAGTGATTTTGAATGTTATCTCATGTGGATTTGTGAGTTGGAACCGTAAGAGATGCCATAATGACATAACGACATGGAATACAGCGATCGTACAGATGTTTGGAATATCCCAACATTTCAACAAAAGAAAGATAATGGGTGAAATAACTGAAGAAAGGTAACCGTGGCAATGTTGCACATGTAACACGCATTCTCTCTCTATGCTTCGTCATCCAAAGTGAACAATGACACCTGCTGTTTGCAGCTTCACGCTAAATGATCATGCGCTCTTAATAATCGCCCTTAATTTAATTTCCAGAGACGCTGCTGTGTTCAGTCCATCCATCTCAGTGACGCCTCATTTTGCGTTCTTGTTTAGGGTTCTTTAAGAACAGAGTTCGAGTTGAATAATATTTTTAAATAAAAAAAGTGTATGACTTATTTTAATACTATACTATACTAATATTAAATTAGTAGTATATAGCTCTATGAAAAATTAATGCATGTGTATATGATTTTATTGTTTTTAGCAATTTGAATTCTGTTCTGTCATGTTGTATACTCGAACTTACATGTAACTGCAACAAACTAAATAAATAAATAAACCCATGTGTTTAATAGCAGCAACATGCATGGCTTCAGTACGAGTGTACCTTTCTTTGCATAACCTCGCTTGAAACGAATCAAAACTTGTACAACACAAGGTTCACACCATTCATTAAAACTCTCATCTCGATCTAGGATTTTTCCTTTCATTTCTAAGCCTTGTTGTTAGGTACTATGGTAGATAAGGGAAATTTTCACAGGGAAAATGTCCTTCCTAATCACAAATTTTGGTACGAAATGTTTAGTACACACTACAGTTTCGTCATTAACTCAAAATTTACACTGTGTATCCGCTTTATCCTCTCCTCCCTTAATTCTTTTATTTAGGAAATGTAAATATGATATTATACGGGGCACTGCCATAATTAAGATATACAAGAGCAACACATGTTGTACTAAACACTTTCTATTACACAGGTTCTTGCTGTAATTTCTCTAAATCAATATTAATATATTAAAAACAAAAGGTAACACGCTACTGTTGCTTTATTTCCAGCTATATGCCAGTAATAAACCACGTAACTGCAACGAACCAAATTAACAAATCCAGATATTTAACAGCATGGACCACATTTTCCACTAATTTGCCTTATCGATACCTACATTGGGGTCTAGTAAATGTCGTCGGTCTTGATCTATGACCTAAAACCCTCCCCCCTCCAAGATTTAACAACTCGAATCGTAGAATCATTTAAAAGTATTCCAAACGCACTAAAAATGTATTAAGTATGTTACCATAAAAATATTTTCATTTTATTATATAAAATACAAATAAAGAAGCAGGGGATTTCAAGTTGCAGAAAAATTACCGGAGTACCATCCTGGCGCGCCTTGATTACAAGCCAGATGTCGTTAAAATATGCATTTATAGGCACCTTTAATGCCTTTTATTTGATAAATATGAATTTACCTGAAATAGTAATTTAATTTCATTTTCCTTGTTTTTCAATGCAAAGATAAGACCGGAATTTTAAAGAATTTCCTCAACTGCGTCACTTGCCGGAAGAAACAAATATATTGTAAGGGTGGAAGTGGCCTAATCACTAATTTGAACATCCTTTTAGACTGGTTTAATTGTACTAGACAAATATAACGCAATTTCGATCACAAAAGGCGGTTTTTAATCAATATAGAGCTCAAAGATAACTTATTACAACAGCCGGTAGTCAAAGTGGTGGTCGAATCTCTGGGCACCTTGTTACCACGAAATAAAGCACTTCTCTGTGACGGTCATGTGACGTGCCGCGGAGTGGGGATATGAAGGGCGGTGTTTCTTTGAGTAACTGGCATTTCTATCATCTCTGTATATTCTGACAGTAACGTATGTTTCGTGTAAAACGACATACGCTCCGGTGTAAGTGCTGTTTTCGTCATCACGTCCGCTCTTCATTTGAACCAGAAGCTCGGTGAACCTGCAGCTACTGAAATAAAAGTATGTGGTAATTAAACCCAGAAACCAGAAGTGATGGCAATGGGAGTTGGTATCAAAATGTGTTATATCTAATTAACTTCACCATCAAACCTCATATAGGATTTGAATGAACCAGGTAAGAGAGCAATAATTGTAGTTAATGAAGCAGCGTTCATAATTACGAGTGAGAGCGAAAATGGGCGCGTAATTGTAATACACTCCTTTTCCACTCATTTTGAATTTCAAGCAAAGCTGTATATCTAAATGTTCAAATTTATAGAGGAAACAACTGAATTAAAAAATGTAATTGTTAATAAAATGCTTCTAGAAGGCCACTCACTGTCTATTTTGCTTCCTCCTAGCTTGTCCGCATACACATAGATATCAAGTTTCTAGATCTTCAAATAAATAAATGTAAATTGAAAATTAAGATCGAAAATGTTTTTCCAAAACTAAGATCTCTCACGTCACTGCCACATTTCAGCGCCATATTTACACTAAAAATATTATGGTAATTTCTATTCAATTATGAAATATTCATTAACATTTTGGGATAATTCGTTGAAAGCAGGCGAGATTTTATACTAAAAAATATGCCAATGTAATATCTTGTTTCTTCCTCTTTTTCTCCTCCCTTCTTTTAGCGATTAGGTGCTTTCATCTGTTCCGGCCTCTATCGTCAAGCCAACTTTTAGGGGAGGGGCTACCCAAATCTCTCCTCCCCAATTCATTAGTAATCTATTCTCTGTCATTCTATCAATATGATCTTTCCATTTCATTTTATATACATCTATCCTTCGTTAATTGAAAAAATATTCAAATTTGATCTTATTATTTCATTTCTCGTTTTATAAACTCTGGTGCAGCCTCTTATAAAACCCCAAAATTTCATTTTCGCATACTGTATAGTGATTTCTCTGTTTTTGTCACTGTCCACCATATACTACAGAAAGCGTGAAAACCGAGTAAGTCGAAAAGGAGCTATTGACATCCAGCGATTCTCTGTGAGCGGTTTCACATCCTGAAAAATTGGGTAAATCGAATTCCAATTAATTGCGGAAATATTGAACTGTGAAAAAACGTGTGGAACACAGTTTGCGGTAACATTGTAGGTAAATCGACTATGCTTATTTTTCATCAACAGAATGTGGACAGGAAAAACCATGCAAGTCCAGTTACTTAATCATAGCCTCCTTGTGCTTCATTAATACCGGTGATTCATGCTGGGTCTGTTCCTTTAAGTGCTGAAAAAAAGAAAAACACCCGGGACCTGTTACCACGATCGACAGCATTTTCCATGACTACTATAAAAATTTAAGAATAGACCATATTCCCAGCACTGAGCCTGACTTGGAGGAACTAAACGAAAATGCAAACTGCAACTGTAATGAAATTAACATAGCTAATATCTAGTTTATGAAATTTTGCAATATTAAAATAAATACATGTTTAATGTTTGAGTTAAAAAGAGGCGAATCTTAGGAAGCATGCGAAATTATATATTTGTAAATCTATTTTACGTCTAATTCTTTCAATTTTTTTTTTCGATACGATATAGTAAAGTTCTTAAATGTGTAATTCAAAAAAGGTGGCTATAACGAAATATGTGCAGTTAAATATGCTTTATTACTCCCCTGTTTACAAAATTCAGCATGTTCTAACAAAAATAAAATAAATGGTTAATGTTTGACTCACAGTATGTTGTTTGATGTGAACATGGATAGATAAGTCACCAAAACAGCTGTACAACAGAAGAGAAAAACCGATTTAGGTAAAAAAAAAAAAAAAAAAAAAAACTCCAGTACGTAATAAAGTGTAAACATTTCTACTTGAATATTTTTGTTTTAAAATGCTTTATCCCCAAAAATGGTTCTTTGAACATCAATTTAGGATTTTGGGGACAGTTCCAAACTTTGTTTTCTCTCTCCTGTAAAATTTGCTTTTGGAGACTTACCCAGTTTTTCACTCTTTCTGTACAAAGAGTAGGCGCAGCCATGACCTTATTAAACTTCATTTGTGTCTTTATTCTAGATTTTCTTCCTAAGCTTCTTCCACAAATGGTTTGAAATTTGTTAACTTTCATCTCAATGTCTTTGTCAAATTCAAAACTAATATCACATCCTAAATAATTGAAGTGCGATACCTGTTCCTATTTTAATTAATTATTTTCTTATTTATTTACTTATTCATTCATTTATTAGTATCTTCGATCCAGCAGGATTCTTCCCTTTAAAAATCATTCTTTTTGTTTTGTTAATAGACGTAATTAAAAGTGTTTGGAGTATGTTTAAAACTAGATATTTCGCAAGGACTCATACCAGTTACAATAGAACATTCACCTTTCAGAACATAATGGAAATGTTGATTAAGACAAAGTAAAGTAACTTTAAATAGTCCTGGCGAACGAGCAAAATATACATAGGGTTTCTGGTCGAGTTAACTGACGGTTTATTGCACAGCTGTACCGCTTTCATCTTTCTCGCTTTCAATTGTTTGTTACATTCATGCAGCTGAGAAGTTATCCCCACCACAAATTTTATAGAATTGTCTCGTGCAGATCGATACAGGGACATTCACCAGGACTATTCAAAACACCATTCTTCTCTCGTGTTCTCTATTTCCTGGTATTCGCATCCCGAGGTAATCATGTGTTTCTTTCACTTATGAACGTCCTGCTATTTAAAGAATTTAAATGAATGGTTTGAGGATAAAGTTTTTAACTGCTTGAAAAGAAATAAAGCATAACAAGATTCTC
Source organism: Metallyticus violacea (assembly GCA_030762175.1). NCBI lineage: Eukaryota > Metazoa > Arthropoda > Insecta > Mantodea > Metallyticidae > Metallyticus > Metallyticus violacea. The sequence goes on along the minus strand of CM060845.1, from coordinate 26,386,393 downwards.
AATAGATATTTTTTGAAGTGAACATAACATTTATTTGTTATAACTTTTTTCACTTGGATATATTGAAATTCTTTATGTGCTTTTTAAAATGCGTAAATAATCGCAGAAGAAATCAATAACGAACCAAAATGGGGGAGGGGAGATCTTAAACTTTAAAATAGGCAACAGAAGGCAAAAAGGGCAAAATAAAAGTGGCCCAATTGGTCTCAAATGTACGGAAAGATGTTCGTTTCTATCCTAGTCTAAAATATACCCATCCAGATAGAAAATGCATTTTGCCTAGCTTCCCAGCCCTGATAATAAGAAAAGGAATCGAATATATGAGTATTATGTTTAACAATTAACATAACATTTATAAGAACAACTATAATAAGTTTTCCTTTAACATAAATATAAAAAATATTAGGCCTCGTTTGACCTCTTCGGAAGTGACACTGTAAGAGATTCGAAAATGTCGAGGCCTGAATCTTTAAGAGTATGAAAGGTCTATTCTTGTAATGTTAAATTTACCAACTTCAGTTTCCATTTTCTCAAGGACTATCGGGGCTAATAACATGAAACTTTTACAGCATACAGATTCACACAACTTAAGCTTGCTGACATATTGTCACTGAAGCAAATTATAAATTATTTTCAATTGTTTGCTTTTTCTGTTTATTTCATATCATTTTATTTTTTTACATTGTCACGTTTTGTCCTACCTTTCTCTTAATAGATCCACATCATAATAAATCCATGCATAAGTGATAGAGGTTTCAAAGTGATAGCTTATACAAATCCTTACAAAATGGGAAACTTGAGCAAAAAAAAAAAAATGTAGTTTATCAGCAATTGCAGTCAAAAAAAAGTTTTTTATAAAAAAACTAACTTTTGATGGAAAAACCAACTAAAACCCTCCAATATTGTAAAGCAAAGGGTAATATCATGATAAAAAGTGCTGCGAATTTATGTATTTTAGTTTTTTTCTATCATTCAAGGCAAACAGCAGCCTTCTAGATTAAACACTTCCTCAGATATAGAATTTTAAATGAACAAGTGCTCACGGAAATAAAAAAAAATTAAATTTGTTTAAATACTTATAACTAATTAACGTTAATGAAAATCATATGAAAATAAACCGAAATTTTCAAATATTAAAATGGTACAAAATTATGATTTTACACTCCTCCCCCATTTTTACCTTTTCCCACACTTGTCGGGCATGGTTTCTTTAAACTCTCTCGGTCGAACAAAGTCTTCTGATTTATCGCCTGCAGTGTCGAGAATAGTACAATCCCACTACCCCATACACACAATATATCATTTCGTTATGACGAAGGCATAATGGTTAACTGTCACGCCCCACGCAATACTTACCGCGGCAACTGCTGCTCTTGTTGTGAGTCACAAGACATGCTTACCAACCATTTGCACCTTGTATAGATCAGGAGTGACATAAATATTTTAGTAGTGTTTAACACCCGTTTTTACTACTGAGGCACCACAGGCGGTGAACACTGGTGATGCATGAGATGAAATGGTATATTGGTAAAGGATTTTTAAGGAAGGAAACGTTCCAGGCCTAAGTTTAGGGTACCTTCCCGGCATATGCCATTTATGAGGACTGAGGAAAACCTGGAAAAAACCTCATTCAGGGAGGGGGTCCTGGCGGGAATCGAACCCCAGACTTCCCGCTCTCAGTCCGCGCCTTTACGACCTCGGTACCCTTGGCGGTGACGTAAATATGCAATGTGGTATTTGTTTACTCTTTATAAAGCCGGCATTTAAAACAGTCACAAAAGTTAAGCAAAGCATTCCGTATTACTTTACAATTTAATTTTCGTTTATTTTTACTGACTTTCTTAAACACCTCAGGTCATCAGCGACTCATGCAGTTCAGGGCTAGAAACGGCTGGTAAACTTTGCTCAGAGGCCTCTTCTTTCAGGATTGAGGTTTATTTCCATGCCGCAAATCTCCGACGTTGGACCCTTTTTACGCCCAAAAAATTCATAGCTCCTGGTCGGGATTGAACCCGCGATCTTGAGTTTAGGAGGTAAGTATGTCCTTTACACTGAAAGAGATGAAACATAATAATACAATGGAAAAGAAGACAATAAACATTTTGTTATGTGGGAATAACCTTTAATATGAGTGGGAAATGGAATAAGCACTTGTCTGTTATTAATTATAAAGCACGAGGTCTGTGAATGAATGAATGAATACGTGTTCCAGATATACCTGTAGAGAGCATGTACAATACTATGGCTCAGTCTGTTGTGATATAGGGAAGTGAAATATGGAGATGGGTAACAGTTGAACATGTGAAAAGAATAGAAGTCGATTTTTAGAAAAGAGTTCTCTGACTCTCGAAAGAAACGGCAAACTGTGGGGTCATGAGGGACTGGGTTGTTTTGAAAATACGGTTAATAGTAAAACTAGTACTACTAATATTACACTGCTACTACTACTACATTACTTCTACTGCTATTACTACTGCTATTATTACTACTACTACACTACCTCTACTACTATTACTACCGCTATTACTATTACTATTACTACTACTACTACTACTACTACTAATATTACTACTGCTATTACTATCACTACTACTATTACTATTACTACTACTATTACTGCTACTATTATATTACTACTACTATTACTACCACTGTTACTACTACTACACTACTTCTACTACTGTTACTAATACTATTACTACTACTACTACTACTATTACTATTACTGCTACTATTACTACTACTAATACTATTACTGCTACTATTACTATTACTACTATTACTACTACTATTACTATTACTATTACTATTACTGCTTCTATTACTATTACTACTATTACTACTACTATTACTGCTACTATTACTATTACTACTACTTCTACTACTGTTACTAATACTATTACTATTACTAGTACTATTACTACTACTATTACTATTACTATATTACTACTGCTGCTACTACTACCACTATTACTACTACTATCACTATTACTACTACTATTACTACTACTACAATTACTACTACTACTACTATTACTACTTACTACTACTATTATTACTAGTATTATTACTACTACTATTACTACTACTAGTAGTACTACTATTACTACTACTATTATTACTACTATTACTGCTACTGCTACTTTTACTACAAGTATTGCTACTACTACTGCTATTACTACTAGTAGTACTATTATTACTACTACTAGTAGTACTATTATTATTACTACTAGTAGTACTATTATTACTACTACTATTACTACTACTACTATTACTACTAGTAGTACTATTATTACTACTACTATTATTACTACTACTACTACTACTGCTGCTGCTGCTGCTGCATTTCTTAAACTTTATCTGTGTTTGCTTTAAGATATTAATTCTAAGACCAGCGATCTAAGAAAAGTTAATTATTGGCATTTTCGATGCTATTCAGCAGTGTTTTGAAATTTGACTCACTGCATGTTCAATTGCATGCATCGTTTCTTTCCCGTCCTTTTTACTCCCATACGTGCTAAAGCACGCAGAGAGAAAGACAGAAACAAACAAAGAGATGTGGATCCATTTCATTACCCCATTGCAGATAAACGATCCTTATATTTTTATAGCGAGCGAAACTTCCGACTTCTAGCCCGTAAATGTGTTGAGTTAATCTGCTCTTATGGGCAGGAGATTAGCCGTGTCGGAGCCAAATCGGATTACTCAGTGGTCCACAATGTAGCATTTCGGATATTGCAATTACCTCCATGAAAGTTTAATACAACGGCACAACTTCAAATTGCTGCTACAACAGCGCTCTCCAGATGGAACTGCAGTGCATGCCTATCGACTGAATGCTCAGATGGGGCAAATTGCAGCAGCGTTTTGATCGAGCTCCGTTTCCATAGCAACTACATAGAGTTCTTTTTTGTTATTGCCATTGCTGTATCTTTATTATCCTTCATTAAGTTTAGTGTAAATGTAAGTTCTGTTAGAAATTAGTTATAATAATTACATTTTTAATTTGCATATTTAGCAATTGTTTTACACATGATTGATGACTAAAATTAAGTTATTTCAACGGAAAAAAATGTTATGATTTTCTTTATAATTTCATAATTGTGTTAATAATTTGCCTTCTGTTTATAACAAATATGAATATTGGTTTCAATTTTTTAAATTTTAGTCTTGTGTATTTAGAAACGCCTCATAAACACAAAGCGAGTTTTGTTTTGCTGTAGGGGAGAGCGGCATTCTTTGCCGCTTGCAGATATATTTCGTTTATTTGATTTATTTCCGACATTCTTTAACATCTCGGGCCATCAGCGTCCCATTCAATTCAGGGCGTGAAACGGCCGATAAATTTTGCTCAGAGGCCTCTTCTTTCAGGCTTTGGATTCTTTTACATGCCGTAAATCTATGACACGCGACCTATGGCTTTAATTCTTCCGACGCAAGTCATACTTAAGACTTTCACGCCCGAAAAAATCCACCGACCCTGGCCGGGATTGAACCCGCAGTCTTGGATCTACGAGACAAGTATGGTTACCACCATGACCGTAATGGCGCTCTATACATTAATTTTTGTCATGGAGGGTCACTTCATTTATCTTCAGCGCTTCAATAATGACTGTTTTAAAAGTTATAAAAAGTACCGATAGTTATACGGCCTGCAACTTTTACACCTAAACTTTCTTTAGTCGTCTTTGAACTTGACAAGCTCATTGAGAAGAGCATAAATCCATGCACGTTGTTCAGTAGAAAACATACTGAGTCATAATTCACTTCGCATTTAAACACAGAATAAAACACGCATTTCGTAATAACTAAAATAAACTCATTCATTATCAGATCCACGCTTGACAGCCAGACATTAGCGTGACTTTGTTTCAAACAATGGTGGGAAACACGTGTACACATGTTCAACAGTAAAACACCACCAGTTGATGCATAGTTTATGGATCGCTCCGTATTATTAAGTGCATAATTTGTAATAATGAATCTTTGATTCCTAAGCAAATGATTATCTTGTAGCTGAATATTAGTAACATTTCATTAAATGTTTATAAACATATTTTGTGATTATTAAATTTGTCAACATATATACGCAGGGCGTTCTGAAAGTTTTCGACCTAACCAAGAAAACACAAGATTTAGGAGAAATGTGTGTGTGTAAGCCCTTAGAAGCGAAGGTCATACAGCTTTGTAGTAACAATCCCAGATGTGTTTGAAGGGCCATTATCGTGATGAAAAATCGTACCTTTGGAAATCAGATTCCAGACGCTCGAAACCTGTATATACCCTGTATTACTAACCTGACATGGTCACTAACAGAAAAACAAAAGTACAAAATTCAAATATGCCTAAGGAAAATACAACGCAAGATTTTGAGAGTAACTTTAAAGGACAAAATACCTCTAGTATTAATAAATCAGTTATCTCAGACAACAAACATCTCACAAATAGCTACCAGAAGCAAATGGTTATGGGGCGGTCATGCTGCAAGAATGCAGAACAATAGGTGTACCTACAAGATCTTCATGTGGGAGCCCTGGATAGGAAAAGGGATACAAGGCAAACCCAGAAGAAGATGGATAGACCTCTTCAAGGAACATGAAGATCCAGATTGGTCAAGAATAGCAAGAGAAAGAGAAAAACGGAAATCTCTCGAGATGCAACCAGTGCAGTGAGAAATGGAGTAACCAAAGAAACATTGTGTTAAACAGCGTACGAACAACTAGCGTGTAATAAGTCACCACGTTAGGGAAAAAGCGAGCTTTCCCTACTTGTTAGGAGGTCTTTGCCCTTAAGGGACACAATAGGCTATCTTAATTTGTTATATCTTTTTAACTTATCACTTGTAATAACTACAGTAATGATTATGAAGGGCACTTTTGTATACTTGCCACCAGTGAATGTGAACAAGCCAAGTATAGTGTTGAAGTTCTCCCAGCATCAGAACATTATCGAGGAGGTTCCAGTTGTTACGTTAGTACAAGAAATAATTTCAGCAGTAATTAATAATAACATATTACTTTCTGGACATATTAGATTTTAGTTAATGTGTTTGTCATGGGGCCACAAATATGAAAAATATGTGTTGTGAACGGTTCGTGTGTGCTTGATTTTAAATATAAAGTATATCAGTACATTTAAATGCTAAATATTACGAAGGGTATTCCAAAATTCATCGGATTGACTTACATATGTCGTGAAGATAGCCAAATTACTGTGATAGTTGTTAATTATCCAAGCTGTAAAATTTCAGACACCTACAATCATCCATGATAAGCGCTCAGGGGGTCCCAAAACTGCTACAACCAACGAGCTTGTAATAAAAATTCACAATGCCGTATTCAAGGTCGCCGAATGCAGGTACGCAAGTTGGCCCATATTGTAAAGATATCGATAGGCCGTGCCCGTTATATTTTACAAGAATTTTTGGATATCAGAAAGATTTCTGCTTCACGGATACCACGTTTGTTAACAATGGACCAAAACGCATTTGAATGAACATTTCGCAAGAGTGTTTAGATTTGTGTACACGCAATTCCAGTGAATTTCTCCGACGTTTCATAACAGTAGATGCACGCCAGAGACAAAGGAGCAGTGCAGGTGACGTGCACCGAAGAAAGCCAAATTGGTTCTCTAAGCAGGAAAGCCATGTCTATGGTATTCCGGGATTCTCATGGTGTGGTGCTTGTAGACTACCTTCAGAAGGGCAGAACCATCAAAGGGGACTATTACGCTTCACTGCTGAGCCAATTGAAGGCTAAACGTTCACAACTTGCCAAACAGAAAGTACTCTTTCATCTCGATTTTGTTGATTTTGTTTATTTAAGGACGCTCGGTAACATCTGAGGTCATCAGCGACCCATTAAATTCAGGGCGTGAAACGGGTAAATTTTACTCAGAGGCCTCTTCTTTCAGGCTTGAGATTCCTTTACATGCCGTAAATGTACGACACGGGACCCACGGCTTTACTTCCCTTCCGAAGGAAGCCATACTTAGGATTTTTTCTTCAGAAAAAAAACCATCGATTTTGGCCGGGTTTGAACCCGCAATCTTGGGTTTACGAGGCACGTATGGTTACTAACTTAGTTAGTGTTCGGTCTAACAATATAAACGTAAGGAAACAAAATGCTCTCCAGGTTAACGAGATTCTTCTTTGTATTCCTTTTTCATTTTATTTTGGAAGGAAATCTGTTGTCCTAGGTATATTCGCTCACACATGTGAGGATGTGCCATCTATTTTTATTGTTTCAGGTTCGTTTGAAATTAATTGTGTCTTCAGTTTGTTTAGTGACAGCCCTGCATTTTTGCTATGTTCACATAATTGTTACAACATAGCTGGTAGTCTTTCGTAAGAACTATTTCCTATTAAAAATACCGCTTCAGAGATAACCTTCCCTTGCTGATTCATGCTTTTGTATATCGACTCAATTGTAATAGTATTAGTTAACAATAAGCTTTGTCATAAAGTTAAATAAAAGTTTAATGCTTATAATTAGAGCTTAAATTTTAATGTAAAGGTATAATGAAGTATAATTTAGGAAAATGAACTGGCATAATAAATTCCGAATCATTAACGGCAGTCGACCAACAAATCTAAGATTTGCCGACAATGTAGTCTTATTCTCGAAAACGCCGATGAGTTGGGCAGCAGAAAATGTTACCTCGCGAAGTCACGGAAGTGAAATGCCCTCATATATCGGGTTCCAACAAGATCAATATGGATGACCCAGGAAAACATGACGCAAATCCACTTTCCAAGAACCTGGGTACTTTTAAACGCCCCGCCCTTGCGAAAACTGGGACAGCTGAGTGGGGCAGATCTGTTGAAAGTAGAGAGCGATGAACCTAAAAACTAATTTATCTTTAAGCTTCTTCTCTTTGTTTTTGGGAGCAGGCTGAACTTGAAGAAAATCTTCAGTATAAGTGTGTGTTTTTACGTTGTTTCTTTAGTGCCAATGGATGGTATATGGCTTGCTTGGAAAACTTTTGTTAGGAATTGCTAGTCCCAAACCTTGTTTCACACAACTATCGTCTGCATGGCGTACTAGTATGAGTCCATTGCTCTACGAATGAACGTGCCCGTAAAACATACTATTGCAAATCATTTCTGAACGCCCGTTCCGGTATATATTTAGATTATGGTGATAATTACAAAATCAAACAAATATAAAACGCATCAAACATTGACATTAGTAAAACTAATAGCTAACAATATCAGCACTAGTTAATTTTAATTGCTAAAACGAGGGGGATAACGCTGCACTTCATTGAAAACAAGTGACATGTCGCGTTTACTAGGAGAAATTTCTGTTTTCAGTTTTGATTCTACTTTTTCCAAAGGGTTTCTCTACTATTGTTTAGAGAAATGAAAGTAGAGAAGGGCTTTTTTACACAAGTAAGTTGTTACGAAAGGCTTTAATCCTTCCAAAGCCGTTAGTTATGGAAAATCTGGGACTCTGACAGGAAGGGAGCCTCAGTGTGCACAGTTCGCTGCCTAAAGCTGAGTGCTGTTGCCATGACGGTATATATGAATGTTGTTCCTGGTTCATCTGTACAAATAGCAGCCTTCAAGTCATTCTAATTGACTTTACTCCACTAAATTTGCGTCATTCTTAGTTTTCTCATAATTCATTCATAGATGCATTAACTGTACTACATTAATGTTTTGTGTACCCTCTGAGAAAGGTATACGGTCTCCCGGGAGTCCGCGGACCACAGTTTGAGAGCCATACTATAGATGGACTTATTTTTACACTTTTTATGCTCCCTAACTCTATCAAGATGTTTGAAATCCAGAAGTTGTACTTGTTGGGTCATACAAATATCTCGCAAAGTGACCAGCGATGGGGGAAAAAGCGGGCAGTTTCGAATCGATCTGAGAAAAAATAATACCCGGAGCCTCCCATTATAACCTTCCTCTCGTATTCACAACTACGTTATAATACAAAATATTGCAGAGAGTAAAGCACAAGAGAAAAACCTCACATTGTGAAAATAGTAAAAATGCATTCAGATAGAAGGGTTGTTTTAACCTAACCTAACAGAGTAGAGAGAAAATTATATTAACATTTTTAAACAAATTAGAGAAATTTCCTGAAAATGTTTAGCTTAGCTTCAGTACTTCCAGGAAATGAAGGTTTGTTTTGTTTATTTTACTCCCAACCTTTCTTTCTATTTACAATTACATTAGAGTAAAAGATTATGCCGCAATTGCTGACTAGAAGCTGCGTTTAGTAGCCCTGTGCTCGTATTCTAACCAACAAAACCGCACCAAAGCTCAAGTATAGGTGATTTACTTATCTCTGAATTCAATAATCATATTCTGTTTCCTGTTTCTCTGTCCTGAAGACAAGCATGCGATACAAGCACCTGCATAATAGCAGAAAGCACGCAAATAGAGGCTAAACGATTTTTTTTAATCAATTTATTTATGGACGCTCTTTAACAGCTCAGGTCATCAGCGTCCCATTCAACTCAGGGCGTGAAACGGCCGACAAATTTTGCTCAGAGGCCTCTCTTTCAGACTTGAGGTTCTTTTACATGCCGTAAATGTACGACACGGGACCCACTGCTTTACTTTCCTTCCGGAGGAAGCCATACTTAGGATTTTTACGCCCGAAAAAATCCATCGGTCCTAGCCGGGTTCGAACCCGCGATCTTGGGTTTATGAGACAAGTATGGTAACCACTACACCACCAGGACCGACAGGCTAAACGGAGCCCTCTAATGAGCAACTGTAGCGTTTTACAGAAAATGGAATATCATCCTTGAATTTAGAAATAAATAAACGAGTCTATAACTGAATGTTGATGCTGTTTCGTTTGTTCTAACCTAATGGTTTTTCTTGTAAGATTCGCTTCTACATTCGTCGACATTCATTCGGTTCTCCAGCCGCAGTAAAATGTTCATGCAACACTCTTGAGCATATGTCGGATAACCGGCAGTATTTACAAAGTATGTTTGTAAAAGAATTAGCTACTTAGTTACAGCATCAAACAGACAAAGCCTATGGAATAAAGTGAAATCAATGAATGACGATATAGAGAAACAGCGAAATGTTTGGTAGTTTAAGGGATAAGAGTACGCTAATATATTATAGGATTTTTAAGAAAGATTGGGGCAGACATCGGTATATAAAATGTTAAAATGGGCAAGAACAGGAACAATGATGTTAAGTGGTATAAAAGTTAAAGAGGTGTGGCAAGGCATGCAAGAACTAGCACTGTCAGAAACGGAAGAGTGAAGAGACGAAATATGGAACAAGAAGTGGGATAATTTGTAGGAAAAAGTGTTTAGTATTAGTAGCAAAGCATTTTGGAAATGATGTAGGGAAAGTAAGAGAAAAGTGGTGGAAGAAAGTAATCAAGGCAAAGGAAGAAGGCAATAAAGAAAATAAAGCAACAATGACGGAAAGATACTCGATCCCTTATAGAGAAGTAATTGTAGCGTTCATTTTATATGTTTAATTAGAGGGAGTCCTGAAACAACAATCGGTTATGGTGGTAATCATACTTACGTTCTAAACCCAAGATCCATGTTCCATGGATTTTTTCAGGCGTAAGAATTCTAAGTATGGCTTCGTTCGGAAGGGAAGTAAAGCCATAGGTACTGTGTCGTAGATACGGCATGCAAGAGAACCTCAAGTATAAAAGAAGAGGCCTCGAGCAAAACTTATCGGCCGTGGTTTAAGTCCTTGAATTGAATGGGATGCTGTTGACCTGAGACGTTAAAGAGGTTCAAATCAACTGAAACAAGCACTCAAGGATCAAGCAATGAAATATTATAACATTGTAATTGTAAATGTGTAGAAATAATAAAATTCACATTCGTACAAAGTATGTTTGTTACAAATATAACTAATTTGCAAAGGGCCAAGGACTGCAGGTGATTTTACAAAATACTAAAAAAATACGCGCAAGGGTGCAACCGATATTTAACTTTTAATGGATATATTTAAAAAATTAAGTAAATAATTGAATTGAAAATTTTGAAAAAAGCAAATAATATGAAAAGAAAAATTACACATAATAAATAACTTTCGCTCACATCGCGTAAGTCCGCATGAACAGAGGTGGCATTGGAAAACTTCAGTGATGAAGTAACTGTCTGCGTCTTTGAAATTGCCCACCGGAGATACGAAAAACTTTGTTAAAAGCAAATGGTTCCAAAAAGTGGATAAATATGTTTGAAATTCCATGCTAATGCTCTAATCTTTTTTTTTCTGTCCTCTCTCCACTCTCAAAAATATAGTTTGTGTACAATTGCTGCAGTAGAACGCCAAAATTGTGAAACAGCCACTCAGACATGTGACAAGGTTGGAAATGCATAGAGGTTTCTGTAAGCGTTACTTGCTATAGAAAGCAAGTCGACTGCTGGCTTTGTTTCACAAAAGTATGGTCTAATACAATACATTACAAGTATATGTATGTAACTTGTAGTTATTAGTAAAATTTTGTTCCACAAAGGTTTCTGCTACTCTTGTGCTTTACAACTCCATACTTAAAATGTACAAGTGATTTTTCGTTGTTCTGTTCCACGAAAGTATTAGCCGGGCACTGGTGTATAAATTTCTCTGCAACTGATGGAACATTGGTAACTTCAAATACTAGCATAAAATTTATTTTCTTTTTAATGATTTTGGGAGTCAATTGACCAAATGCGCTAAGTGTTAGCGAAACTGATGATAATGATGGATAGGAATATGTATAAAGAAAGAATGAATAAGTAGTTGTGTATAATGATAAAGTTGGGTTAAGTGCAATTAAAGTACGGCTTATGACTGACATTGACGTTTTCTGTTTCAAATGCATGTTTCAGAAGTATATTAGATAATGTTATTTTTAAGGTTCTTGCTGCATGCCACGAAAATATTCTTTTCATTCTCTTTTAGTATCTTTTTTGTCACAATTTTCCCAGTTTTTTCCCCTCATGAGAATGTGATTGTTAGCAATATAAACGGATAAATAAATATAAAGGAAAAAAGGACCAATAAAATCACCCGAGAGCGATCGGGAAGGTCGATTCTTCTGCCATCTCTCGACGGCTGAAATTGATGCTCCTAAATATACCCTTATGGGACCGTCGTCTCAAGGTGGATTATTACGCTTGAATATCGATATATATATATATATATATATATATATATATATATATATATAATAAATTATTTAAATTATCATTACGTCTGAGAAAAAATAAGACCCATTTTGCAGGAATGACAATGATCCGCTCCGTACATTAAAAATGCCTAAGGAGTGAACATAGCTAGTTCAAGGTATAGCGATGCATGGCAGACAACTGTTCCTCCATCTTGCTTTTATATGACGTCACTTGTAACTTTTTACTAATACCTTACTAGTGTAGCATTTCTTTCCTGGAAAGAAAGTTACAAGACCATACTTTACAAAAATCTGCACTAATACACTTGTATGCATTAGACCATACTTTTGTGAAACAGGGCCCTGATGAAAGAAGAAGCGTCTTGGGAGGGGAAGAGCACTGTGGTCAGCACTATGAGTCCTCTGTGGTGTCGGGTTACGGCACCGTATCATGTTAAGAGGCGCCCATATGGGGCATTTCCTTAGCGCCATTGCCGCCGAACAGAGAACACTTGCGTTGGGCTAGGAGTTGCCTTCTTCGTTAGGCAAAGCTAAAAGTTATAGACTATTACTACGAATATAAAGCCACAAAATTTAGCGCAATATTAAGACTATTGTCACATATTGTGATGTAGAACGCAGCATTATATGTACTAAAACATAAGACGGTATAATCTCTTGGCAGAAATGTGGAGAAAATGCTTGTAATTTACTGTCAAACTGGTGTATTTATGAGTATAATCAATATGTTGTAATATTTTATGTATAAACATTATGTTATGGTATAAACCTGGACATCTTTTTATTTTTATAATATTTTAGTGAAGTACATATCTTGTTTCATTACTAAATGTAAGATCGTAAAAATCCTAATCGGGCGTAAAAATCCTAAGTGTGGCTTCCTTAGGAAGGGAAATAAATCCGTGGGTCCCGTGTCGTAGATTTACGGCATGTAAAATAACTTCAAGTCTGGAATAAGAGGCCGCCTCTGAACAAAATTTATCAGCCGTTTCAGGACGCTGATGACCTGAAATGTTAATGAGCGTCCGTAAATACATAGATTGGATAAAAAAAAAAAAAAATGGCTTGATTATCAGAGGAAAGCGACGTACATTCCTGCCTGTTATGTCTGTCATTTTTTGCCCCACATATGGAAGGCGCAATACCATCAGCACGTCCATCGCTGGTAATTTCCTGAAATGATCACCCTGAGCGGACAATGGCGTTTTGTTTAGTGATATGCCCCCTTGAAGTAATTCTTTAATTTTTCGGAAAATGTTGTAGTCACATGGGCTCATATCGAGTATGATGGATGTTCCAGCATATCTGAGCTCCATCAATGTAGGAGGTTCAGTTAATGTGACACCGTTAGCAGTGTGACACCTCGCATTGTCATGAAGACTGCCGGCAAGTGTCGTCGCTTTCTCCTTAGTGCTGGACGAAGATTGGTGTTCCAAGAAATTGCAATAGCACGCAGCATTTACCCTTTGTCTTTCAGGTACATCATGGTGAAGTAAAACACCATGAATACCATACGTCAATGATCACCACCTTCACACCAGTTCAGATGAACTATTTGGATGTTTCTATTCATTTTACTGCCATTTCCAGCGTGGTGCGTGGGAACGAGCCCAGGTTTCATCCATAGTGAGCTTGCTCCCAAGAAACTCGTCACAATCTCTCTGGTAACGATTCAGCAAGTCCTGTGCAATTGCATAGCGATCCATTGGTTCGTCTCCGTGATGACATGGGGTATCCAACACGTTGCATTTGTGTGGAACCCAAGAATATCCTGCCGAATATGGAGTATGGTTTTGTAAGGTACGTCTAACTATGCCACTAATTCATTGCAGACCATCGGCGATCAACGTTCAAGAGTTGAATTTTGCGATTGTCATTCTGAAGTCGTTCCTGTACGAGCGTTGTCTGTCCAGAATCCCTGCCTGCACGAATCACTTTCACTCATCTTACCCCTGAGCGATATGGCAACGCTGCATCACCACATGCTTCACGTAGCCCCCGATAACAATCTTGAGTGCCACGACCTCGTGCAACTTCAATTTTGATCCACCACGTTTCAAAGACATATTGCTAGAGCGCTTGCAGTATCCACCTCTACTTCAAAGCACCTCAGTACGTCACTGAATAGTTGAACAACTGTCGCCACTCGCTACTGAAGGTCATCCAACATTCCAGTATCAGATCCACATAGCCATATGACTAACAAGGACGCGACCGCTGGCTGCATGCTGCCAGTGTTGCCACAATTTTTATCCAGCCCTACTAAAACAAATTAGCAATTGTTTCGTCAAAATGTTCTTCATATATTTTCGCTTTTTAATCATAAATATGATACATTATCTCAATTCATATCTTGATGAATTTCCAAAGAAACGTTTCGTTCACTAGCAGGTATTCAATCATAGCTCTTTGCTGGACATGCACCAATTTCCTGAGTCAGCACTTATAAATTGAGGAGCTGCTATGGCGCAACAACAAATGTATGAACTTGAAACTGTGGCGTTATACAGGTAGAGCAGTTTAGCAACTTAGATCGGCCGACCAGCAGACGCACCCCCTTTCACTCGCTGAGAAGATCCAGCGGCATTCTCTCTTCCAGTCAGTTGCGAGCAGGATTTCGACAGAGTTTGGCAGTTAAGTTGTGCATTCGAGAATAATATTTTATTAAATTATTGTTTTAAATTATATTATCTTCATTGTAGGCTATATGGTGGCCACATTGGTCACTAGAGTTAACACCTTGCGATTTTTACTTGTGGGGATTTGTAAAGAGCGCTGTTTTTGCATCACTCACCGCTGGTCTTCAGAAATTTCGCGACTATATCACAGCGGCTGTTGCACTGATCGATCCTGACACGCTGGCCGCCAGTGGAATGAAATGGATTATCGGTTAGATGCTACTATGGACACATTGAGTATTTGTGAGGCATGTAACAAAACTTAAGAGCGTTTATCTATACTTATAGGTGATAAAATTAGTTTCCGTTCCATAGTTTATTTGTTATTTATTTCTAAAATGTTTCGCGGAATTCTGAAAGATGCTGTATAATCATTCCGATCTGAATGCTCGTCAGATGAATAATTCCTGAATTATTACTATTTTATGGGGGAGAAAACAATTGTTTTAAGATAAGGATTACCAAGCGTATTTACGCGCATCTAATACATATCTTTTTTATGCAAATGCTGTATTCAAAATTAGAGTGCGCATTAGATTCAAATGCAAATCCGATCCGTTTTGCCGGTAACTTCATCGTTTATAACCATAATGCATTGCTACAAAGCTCTACTTCATTACATTTATTGTTGGCCTATTATTGCATAGAACATTTGGAAAATAGGTGGTCAAGAAATTCAGGACAAACAGAGAATAACATCCTATGATGCCACCCACTTTCAAACGTTAAGTTTTTCTTTATGCTGAAAAGCATGGTAACAGAAAAGCAAGAAGAGAGCTAATTGTAGCTGAGAGGATTGTTCACTTGTGACGGAAACATAAATTGACATTATTTGCAACTAAAACATGAAAGGAGGAAGAATGGCAACCTGTGACTACGACACAACAAGAAATAACTTTTTCTTCTTTGACCTACACCAACAGCACGAGTGGTGGATTTTGTTCTACGTGTTCCAATAGTCCACTTATAAATTCCATGTTCTGATCGTGTAATGAAATAGACATGCTTATTTCTAAGACGCCGAACAACAATATGCCAAAAAATGTTATGATTTTAAGTTTCAGATTTGGGGTGCGCATTACATTCACGTGTACACACGCACATAGAAAGTGAGAGGTAGAGTCAGAGAGAGAGACTGTATTTTTAAATAGCGAGGAAAACATACAGTCAAATGTCCAATCTAATTAATTGATAGATAACAATCGTATGTTTGCAAATCAAATGTCCGGCAACTCAGAGCGTTATTTTGCATCAAACGCTGACCAGAGCTCACACAGTTGAGTAGTCCAGCGTGTGCTCAGTAGGCGTATATCCATCATTAACCAAAGCACCGTTTAATTATTGGTTATATTCCCTCCGGGCATGAGCAGGCGCCCTGTACTATGCTTGTCTCTCATTTACGTTGCACCCAGCGGTTTCCTCGACGTGGGTGTGTTAGTGTGTGCATGTTCCGTGCGCACGCATGCAACAGTAGCGGTTTGATCGATTGGCTTCCACACATAACAAAAAGGCAACGCACCGCAACATCACCAAAGCATATGATTCGCTTTAGTGGCCGTCACGTTTACACAATATCATTATATAGCAATTTCCGTCTGAATTTTACATTTCTACAGTGTGTTTCTTCAGTCGCCCTTGTGTTCACTTCTAGGGTTCCTCAAAGTACTCGAGACACTTTCAATTGTAAATGAAATAATGATCCTTATCTTAGTTTGTATTTAAGGTAAAAATATTAAAAAAAAAATTATTTCTCTGTCGTTTATTTAAATTGGTATTATCATATAAATATAATATAGGTTTCAAATTCCACTACTATGTGTTCAAACTTGCGAGATGCTCCTCCAGCCTGGCGAGGTGAGCTGACTTCTGAGGTTGGAATACCGGGAAGCCGCGGCAGCTTTATGCCAATAATAACTGCCGAGGGAATGAGACATGGGACTTTGTAGCCTAAGTTTCCCAGGCATTGCCCTTAAAACCTAAGGGAAATCCTCCCTCATGAAACTGACATAATTGCGAATCGAACCCGCGCCCACCCCGTAGGAAGCACGAATGTTACCACTAGGTCATGGCGGTTGCCACACGTATTATTATTCTCTCAACGAAACCTATATAAGTTTTGCATGCTATGCTACCAAAACTTTGCGCACATCTGGTCTTATCTTTTAATATCTCATAAAAAGCAAATATTTTCTAATTGTCTATAATTATTTACAACTTTATAAACATTTTAATACTCTGTGATAAACAATCCAGTGTTTCTCTGGAACTATTCAACCAAACGGCAAAATATTTGTGGTACTCTCCTCCTACTGCGACAGTCTTGACCTAGCTCCGTCTTGCGACATCATCAGTAGAGAGCAGTATTGCAGGACTGCATGTGATCAATATACCGAAACCCAACCTGTCCCTATTTTGGGGCTTCCGAGATCGAATGACGGCACCTCTCTATCAGCCAACTGATAACTGTTTATTCATTGTTGCTTTGACTACATTGATCACATCGCGTGATCCGTAGATTTTAAAAATGAATACTTAGGTTTAGTTCTGTAACAATGAAGAGAATTGTGCTCGATTTCTTTGTGCCTTAAAGCTACCTGACTTTCACCTATGACGTAAGGAAAATCTCCTAAATAAAGCTTATTCAAAAATCTTGACCTCATCTTGAATCAAATTCAGGGTGGTTGCAAACGCTGCGACTAAACCACGGAGGCGGTCAACAAGTTGAAAAGTAAGAACACGTTGTTTAGATCGGCCAGTTTACGGAGAATTTCGCTTCAGTATTACGATGCTTAACTGTTAATTTTCAAAAGTTTAGTAGTTACTGTTAATGTGAAGTTTTCAACGCTGGTAACTAGCTGTCAAGATCGCTGAATTGGATTTGATTGTTAGGAATGGAGGATATTTCAGTACTTCAGCCATGCTCAAAGACTGGCCGTTTGTGCCTTCACTACCAGTGGTGGCACATTTGGAGAGGAAGGGATGTGATAGGAGAACCCCCGGCATGGACGTAGACGAGGTTGTTTCCAAATTGAAGAACAATTTAGAACGGTCATTTCAATACCAGACGCCGGGCAGAACTCTTTTCAAAGCGCAAGCCGCCGTCACACTGCACTAGCTCACTAACGACCCTGTAACGGTACCAAGGGAATGAACTGATATGAAATGGTAGGGGAAAAACCGTGATTTCGACAAAGTCATGGCTTCTTTTCTTTTAACCAAGTACCTTATTTTTAAACTGTCACTTATTTTTATTTTTAATATATAGGTTGAGTTACTATATTTATTTTGTATCTAAACTACAAGAATAGTGCACGTAGAAATTGTGTGCCTACTCTACCGAAATTTCTACATTATGTGTGTCTGTGTTATATATATAGAAAAAGTCGCACTTTTTCTTAGTGTTTTATCCTTTTCTATTATTATTTACATTGATAATAGTGTTACTTTATTTTTATTTTTATTTTATATTATATATAAATTAACAGTAAATATGATAATAGAAAAAGATAAAACACTAAGAAAAAGTCACACTTGAGATCGCTATATTTCAAGTCAAGTCTTCTTGCCATAGAAGGACTCCACGAGTCCGAAATATAGCGATCTCAAGTGTGACTTTTTCTTAGTGTTTTATCCTTTTCTACTATTATAATTACTGTTAATTTGTTACATTGTTAATAGTGTTACTTTATTTTTCTTTTTCTTATATATATAATTCTAACTTCCTGTACATTTCTGATCGATTTTTGCTCACTTTTTTAATTCTATTAATCTACTTTTTAACATGTTTCTATTCCTACTACTTTTAGTTATTCCACAGGCTAATATTTCTTCCTTCTCCATATATTATTATTGTTATTATTATTATTAATTAAATACTAATACGTTCTAAATAAGATGTCAAATTCAGTGTCTTGGAGTCGATCCACTGGAAGATTCCGGAAACCTTCACCCATCTGGTGTTCAAGAGCGGCTTCATTTCCGGCACATCAATGAGCTTGTTCTTATTGATCAAATCCGCGATTGGCTAACCTTTAAAACCTTTCAATTCAATACCTAAAAAGTAGTTTACCATAAAGTTTGTGTAATTAAGGCATTAAGTTATGGCAGTGTGTGCTATTAGGGGAACAAAATTAGAATTATTGCAATTATAAGGATTGCAAAAGAGAAACAGCGTTTTTAAAATTATTATTATTATTATTATTATTGTTGTTGTTGTTGTTGTTACTATTATTATTATTATTGTTGTTACTGTTATTATTATTATTATTATTATTATTATTATTATTATTATTGCTGCTGCTGTTAAAATTAAACCACAAAAAGTATAATTAAATTAAATATGTAACCACTAACAGACAAAGTTATACTGTGTGGGTATTTTACACATTTTTAAAGGTAACCGTGTTTATAAACTTACACATTGATACCTTCACATTCACTTAAATAACAGAAAGTTTCGAGTTACATTGCGTATTTAAGAAAATATTCTCATGTTTCGATAAATCAAAAACATATTACTATATAAAGCACTTTCGATATACTAAGTAAATATACAGAATGAGTAAAGAATAATCGAAAGTTTCACGGATTTTCATTGGCTTTGAAATTTAATTTAAGTGTTAGTATAGAGAAAGCATAATCAAATGTTTTCTTTAGGTTGTTATGAGCGCTTTTGTATACAAATATAGTTCTCAGTCACATATTAGATTAATATTACACAGCTGCTATCTTCCCGGCGATATTTTTGTTAAATATAAAACATATGCACGTTTATAAATATACGTGCACATGCTGAATTGATTTCTCATTTTCTTTTAAAACAATATAGAGAAAATTAAACACGTGCACTTTTTAAATTTCGGTTTACAAGTAAGTATACCTTTTTTATTCCTTATAGCCCAATTTCCCTAATTTTCAGAAACTATTTTTCTTATTTATTTATACAGTATATGTCGAATTTTGTAGTGAAAAAGCAATTATTGGTGCCGCTAGAACGATTTTTAAATGTTGGATTTGAGGATAACGCCCCCCGCTTCTAATGAACCGATTTGCCAGATTTGCCAGATATGCTAATAGTACAATTTCACTGATTTTTGTGAAATTATTATTGTTTTTTTTTATTTCAATGGCATATGTCGAGAGTCCTTAAAAAAAATTAAAAGTGCAACTATTAGAGCAATTTTTAAATTTGGGCTTTACCTCCATAAGTTTTTCACGTATATCCCCACTGCCAATAATCTGACATTTTTCAAAGACTATTTTTCTTTTTGATTTAAGTGGTATATGCCACTTTATTTTCTCTCTCTCTCTCTCTCTCTCTCTCTCTCTCTCTCTCTCTCTCAGAAATACATTTATTGGTGCTGTTAGAACAATTTTTAAATTTTAGGTGTCCTGTAACCCCCCACTACTAATGGCCCGATTTCCCGGATTTTAAGAAATGATTTTTCGTATTCTATTTATATATAGGATTTTCGTTGCGAACAATAATGTATTAATGCCACAAGAACGATTTTAGAATTTTGGATTTCAGGTAAACCCCCCTTCCTCCTAATAGTTCGATTTTCCTGATTTTCCAAAAACTATTTTTCTTACTTTATATCAGTGGCATATACAGGGTTTCCATTTTTTTTTTTTAAATTGCGGCCGCGATTTTTAAATTTCGCTTTTAACTCCCAAAAGTTTTTCAGGTATATCCCCATTCCGAGTGGCCGTCGGTCCTGGTGGTGTAGTGGTTACCATACTTGCCTCCTACACCCAAGAACGCGGGTTCGAACCCGGCCAGGACCGATGGATTTTTTCGGGCGTAAAAATCCTAAGTATGGCTTCCTTCGGAAGGGAAGTAAAGCCGTGGGTCCCGTGTTGTACATTTATTCCACGAAAAAGAACCTCAAGCCTGAAAGAGAGGCCTCTGAGCAAAATTTGTCGGCCGTTTCATGCCCTGAGTTGAATGGGACGCTGATGACCTGAGATGTAAAAGAGCATCCATAAATAAATCAATCAAAAAAAAATCCGAGTAGCCCAATTGCCATAATTTTCGCTAACTACTTTTATTACTTTATTTTAAAGTCCCCCCCCCCCACTGAGTTTCATTGAGATAAAGGGAAAATTGCGGCCGCTAGAGCGATTTTTAATTTTTGTTTTAGATTAATTCCTCACCCCTAATGATTCAATTTAGCTGGTTAACGGACTGCTGTTAAATGATGGCTATGTCCGAGTTTTGTTGATAAAAAATAAAAACTGGGACCGCTAGAGAGAAAAAGGACACACACACACAAGCATTTTTTTGGAAACATGTTATTATTTTAAGTTTTTAGGTACCTAGTAGGTACGTTCGATGCAGATTCGGATAGATTTATAAAAAGTGTCTCTATTGGTACAACAGCAATAACTTACATACCTTCTGAATTCGCGAAAAAAAGTTGTAGGCTGTATTGCCTACTGGCATCGTCTCTGCCCTGTCAATCTTCAGATGTCTTTTCGTCAATCTCAATTTCCTCTTTATCAGGACATCTTGTTAGTTGTAAGGCCTTTACTAAATTATTTTTTTTCTGGACCATACCGCACTCCTCGTTTGGGAATCTCCAAGTCCAGAGGCAAGATACCCATAACTATTAGCAATGCGTCTCTTGGTGTAGTGGAGAAAGGCATAATCATCGCAATTAGATTTTTTCTTTGAAGGTTTCTCAAGGTGTTACTACCATGAAATGGGCCAGCTGAAAATTCGTAGAAAAAATATTCATCCCAGCATTGTTCTAAGTGGCTATGGGAAACGACGTAAAAATCCAAGGTCCTGATGGCCGTCCTCAAAACCTGGGGCTTCCTGAATGTGAGCCCCAAACGTTACCGCCTTTTCCTACCCTCTTGGTCCCAACAGTGCTAGTGTCCTCAGGCACACAGAACCGACCACCCTGTACTTGCTGCCATGTTGTTTTCGTCATGAGGAAAATGTTTCACCATTCTGCGGTTTCGGAAATACGTCATTGAAGTTTACAGTTTTTATCCTCAAATTGATCGTGGCTCTGTGCTTCGTACGATACAATTATTTCAAAATAACGTTTTCGTTTGCGGATATTTTGAGCATAAGGGCAAATTACTTTTGGAAAAAGCGATAAACAGTATAATGATTTTCTTGTGTCACACAAGAACCTGAGGGCATTCAACTACATTTATTTTCATAGTAGCAGCTTTTAATTTCCGTGCCGAGTGAAGACATGTTGCAACATCACTGCCGGTCGGATGACGGACGTGGTGGCCGTAGCAAACAAACAACTGACTGTTGCAACAGAGTGTTTGCCATCAACGCTTGGCAGGAAGTGGCGGACAATGTTAACATTTCCAAGTTCCAGTTATGTCTCACACACGTTGCTTTCATGTTCTTCCTTGATCAAATATTAAACCAATGTGTCACATGCCATATACTGATATTCCAACAATGGATTCTTCTGCTTCTGTGAAAGTAACCTGTACTATACCATTTTTCATTCATTAGCCATATCGTATTTTTCTTTTCGAACTTTTGCTTTACTCTTCTGTCTTTTGGCTAGTAGTTTAGGTATTTGGTAATTTTTCTTTTTATTATATGTTCATGTTACATATATGTATTCTTATTGTTCATATTTTATATATAAAAGTATCTCAAGTCAGTTTCCCAAGTTCAAATAGCCATAACTTTGACAAATATTGTTATTTTCCTAAAATAAAACACCATTTTGTTCGTAAAGAAATTACATTATAATGTAACAGTATAAATAAGAGGAAGATACTTATAACCATCACCGAATTCTTCAGTAAGAAATAATTGTTTTTTTTTCTGCCGTGCGATCAGTGATGCTTTCTTCCCGCTCGTTTGCCACGACGTTGAGAGGATGGCTAGCCTACTTGCTTACTTGTTAACCTTGCCTACTGTCGCAGTTGTAGCGCAGCTGTTCCCAGATGTGTATTTGTAGTTCGTTTCTTAATTCGACAGTATACATAAAATGTATTACGCCTCGTGTGTTTACAATGGCACATCGAGTCTTTTTGTACTATTCATATGTGTTAACTCAGTGGGGAAAGAATCGTAGGACAAATTTTTTGAGCATATAGTTGATTCTATTACTTATATGAATACCATACTAATTCATTTCATAGAAAGTTAACCAACAGGGAGCGTGATCGTGCATTTTTTCAACAGAACTCTGCCACTGATCACGCTGCAAATAATTCCATAAGAGTAATTCACAACGTGTTTCACCGCCACAGGTGGTCGAGGTCGTTAAGACACGGGTCCTGAGCGGGCGGATTGGGGTTCGAATCCCGTCAGGAACGTCCTGACTGGGGTTTTTTCCAGGTTTTCCTCAGTCCTCATAACTGGCAAATGCCGGGAAGGTACCCTAAACTTAGGCCTGGAAGCTTCCTTCCTTAAAAAATACCCTTTCCCAATTTACCCTTTCATTTCATGTATCGTCAGTGTCCAGCGCCTGTGGTGCCTCAGTAGTAAAAAAAAAAAAAACAATGTGTTTCAACAAGACAGAATTATTAATACGGATTTGTGGCTCCCTTGACCCTGCTTTAACAGTCTGCGATTATTATCTCTGGGGTAAATTAAAAAATGCCATGTACAAGACATACAAGAACTCAAAGATAATATTCGGCAGGAAATTGTTCGGATATCTCGAAATGAACTACAGCGAGTGATGAATAATTTCTTAAAGCAATACCAAAAATGTTTGTAGAATGAAGGTGTTAGTTTCAAAACCTCTTTGACAATTTGGTAAATAACGAGCCTCTTAATTTGATTTGTGTATTGTTGGTTTGTTTATTGTTTTACCCTTCCGCTATTCGTCGAAACCTGGCTGGCTGACTAACCGGCTAAAGGCGTTCGCCCATTGGCACAATACTCTAAAGAGAAAACAAAACTGATCCCACGTTATATTATAAACAGCATTAATATTTGCTTTTCAATATATCAAGTACTGAATTTAATTATCAATCATATTACTGATAGTCACAACGCTATAATTAATATTAATAAATTTGTTAAAACATTAGAGGTATTTCGTAGAGTATTTCATATAAATTAAATTTTCTATTATTTTAGACGCCCTATGCCTCAACCTAACTTGTCGGTTTTGGTAGTGGTAACCATACTTGCCTCCTAAACCCAAGATCGCGGGTTCAAACCCGGCCAGGACCGATGGATTTTTCCGGGCGTAAAAAGTCTAAGTATGGCTTCCTTCGGAAGGGAATTAAAGCCGTGGGTCCCGTGTCGTACATTTACGGCACGAAAAATAACCTCAAGCCTGAAAGAAGAGGTCTCTGAGCAAAATTTGTCGACCGTTTCACGCCCTGAATTGAATGGGACGCTGATGACCTGAGATGTTAAAAGAGTGTCCATAAATAAATCAATTAAAAAAATCGGCGTACTTTATACAAAATGCCATGCTTCGCCACTGTTTTTAGGGAACAGAATTTAATGAATCAACTATTTTAACATATTTTCATGTTATAAGCAAAATAAATAGTATATAAATATAATTTATGTTAAGATAAAGTCAATCTCTGAATATAAATTGAGTAAGGAAACAGTATTTTTAAGACTTTTAAGATTTCCAAATGACAGTTTTTAGTGGCTTTTGCCTTCTTATTTTATTTTTAAGGTACCTAAAACACCACTTCTTAGTGTCTTAAAAGCTTATATTTAATTATAGCTAATTTATAGCTATTTTTACTCGCAGCTATTCGTTCCCTCCTTTTTCGTAAGTCTTAAACCCACTCTCGCCTGGACGTTATGCATCGAATCATGCAGCACTGTTAGATAGGTTTGCCTGATAGTGCAGGAGTAACCGACTTTACCGTTGGAATCCTTGTGTAATGAGATAGTTTGCTTTCTTTTCACATCCAACAAGACATGGCGCAGCTGTTGCGAGTATCGAACCTGATCATGTTGTCTCTTTCTCTCGCTCATACACGTAGCCATACGGAACAGGGTTGTCCATAGCTGCTTGTATGAAATTACTGTTCATACTGAAGAATTTTCCATGATAAAAGAGATTAACCCGTTGGACAGGACGAATATTTTTGGAAAATGAATAATTTTGCAGAAATTTCAACAGCATATAAATAACCTCTGGGTAAATTTTAAAAGTGATAGAATAAGTTTACGAGTACATCGGTTTAATTTCAAAACTTCTCTCTCTCTCTCTCTCTCTCTCTCTCTCTCTCTCTCTCTCTGAATAATTACCTATTTAAAATAAATTTAATTTAAACAGAAACACGTCAATTTATATATTCAAGAAAAAATGTTAAGTGATTGTTGATTACATTGTAGATTTTATTTCCCTCTCCCCTAGACAGCTCTCCCTTTCAAATTTCAAATGCCAATTCAACTTTTGATACTTAAATTTAAGAGGATGCAGTTGCTATTATAATTTTTAACATGGTCAGACCTACACTGTAGATATTTGAACTTTGGCATAATAACTCCATACAAACTAATTAGATTTAATAAAATATTTGTGTTTTGGCAATAAATTGTTTCAAAATGGCGCATATCTTATAGGAAAGAACAATGTAAGCGGCGATATAAAACAAAAGAAGTGACAATAATTGCATCCTGTTTACAAGTTAAGCATTTAAAGGTAGCCATGCTATTTGAAATTAAAAAATGGAAGGTATGGGATAAGGGGATGAAACTCAAATGTAAACACTATTGGTTTTAAACATCCCATTTAATACGTAAAGATTAATTAGCTAGCTATCCATATTGGGCAGTTTTAAAATTAAAACGTACATATAATTAAACCAATATTATTTAATTCATATATTTATTTATATAAATTGATTTCCATGCTATACATTATATTCTTATGTTAAGTGGATATAAGTTTAAATCATTAATAATAATAATAATAATAATAATAATAATAATAATTATTATTATTATTATTATTACTACTATTTTAATAATTCGCATAACATCAAAGTGTGATAGAATAAAACTATCGGAAATATACTAAAACCTCGTAATTCATTTTTCTGTACTAATATTTATGAAAATATCCATGTTAAAACGGGCAGGAGGTTATGAAAAGGTTAATAAATATATGAATTATAGTTTTTTAACTGCTAACTCAAGGAGCAAAATATGAATCAAGCAAGGTCAAATAAGGAATTAACAAATAATTGTTTTAAAGAAAAGCTCGTTAATATAAAAGTGTATTAATATGCTCGGCAAATCTTTACTATTGCAAAAGCAGTTTATGATTCATTCTTATTTAGAAAGTTTTTCCCTTCTAATTTGAACACAGATGGAATAGTGAGGTTCCAGTTAAAATTTCATACTTCGGAAAAATAGAAGATTTCAGGGTAAAAAACAAAGAATACGCCCAAAGGTTCTAATTTAAGAAGCAAAGATGAAATTGGTCAGCGCTTCAAAAATTACTTTACAATTTCCGTGTGGAGTTTTTGATAAACTGAACTTTTATGGGCAAGTATTTACACAAATAACCAAGAGCCTAAACAACAGTCTTTATATTACATAATTGAAATAATGGTAATATGCCTTGATATTCAACTTATTTGATTTCTACTGAATGTACTGTATTTAACTGAATAGTACAGCAGTGTAGGAGGACTGGAAACACTGTTGCCATGGTATTAATGAACATGTGAGGGCGTGGTTTTTCTCAGCTTGTATATAGGAATGTTATAGCTGTTCATCACTAGTGCACTATCTGTATACGAAATTGTTGAGAGATGGTGTACATTTGAATCGCCTTAAAGAGTGGTTTTCAAACCGTGAGCAATGTGCATGAATTAAAAGTTAAGTGACACGTGTTCGAAACGTAAGAGAATGCCATATGCAAGTCTTCGAGAAGCCTGAAGCTTTGCTAAATCGAACGGTTGTCCGTGAGGTATCAGACTTTCGGCAAGGACGCAGTAGAGTTGGGGACATTTTGTTGTTTAAGTGCATTTCGTTTATTTGATGCAATTACTGCAGGTGGGCTGTTGATGGACAGCAAGGGAATTTGGCGCAGAAGTCAGAACAAGCCACTCTATAGTGTTGCAGTAGGATGCATCTTCTCAAACATAAAAAAAGGCTTATCGATGGATGTCCGATGTTTTCCAAAAGTATGACAGCGGGTGATAAATGTGGCAGGGGACTACATTGAATGTAAAAGTCTTCAGTTTCTAGAATAAATTGTTTACTTCTTATGCATAAGTGGTCATTACTTACTTTCAAGTTGTTGTAATTAATGCATATGCTAATTATTATTTACATCCTTAATTACTCATTCTGATGGAATCTCTCGCATTTAAGTCGGATAAACAAATGCAGGTTGTATATGAGTCTTTGGGGATAATATACAACATTTTAATACTAGTCAAGTTCAAAATTCTTCCCTTAAGGCTTTACACATTTATCCTGTATATTTCTCATATTTTAAAACTGTTACCTTTGGAAAATACCATCACTTGTGTACATCAACGAAAAAAGCAGAATTTGCAGGGAACTGTAAATAGACTGCAGGAGGACTGAAACACCTGAATGATGCAAAGTGTGTTCGATACTTTAATGCAGCAATCACACTACTGACTGCAGAGTACCTCTTATTTGCTACAGAGCTCTTCATAGTCAGTCACTGTTAAATATTGTTAACAAATTTAATTAATTTAAAATTTTATATTTACAGTTTATTCATTGTTTCCCATAAAAAGGTGCTATAATAAACTGCGCGTACAATCGATGTTCAGGTGGTAAAATTTAAACAAATGCATTTGCTCTTCTGGATCCTGGATAAATACAAAGCTAATTGTTTCACTACAATAGACGGATCTAAATGCTTGATCGTATGAGCAACTCCTTGGTCATCCCTGAGTTTGCTTACGGAAAACCGGTTTAATTGCAAATACTAACAGTACATAATTTCTAAGAGGGACTTGTAAGTTAAGTTCTGTTTTGTTCCAGTTTCCAGATTACTCAAGAACACAGTTTATTTGCTGGCTGTCTTGAGATAACATGAGATTCTAAATTTTATATATCTAGATGTTGGGAAAGGACTAAAATTTTATTGCAGAATGTTGAAAATAAAAACTACAGAAATGCAATTCACGAACGTTCCGAAAAGAAATTTGCAATGTTACTGGTACACATATTTTTAATGTTGGTTTTATAAAATTTTCAAGTGTATATGTGCCATTTCATCTAAAATCAGTCAACAAGGAATTATAAAAATTAGCACTGCCTTGAATTTATATATATATATATATATATATATATATATATATATATATATATATATATAAAGAAGCTAAAAATATGTCATTAGTGAAAGTTGTTCCCTAGTTTCCTTGTTTTAAGGAGATTCATTTTGTGAATATCAACTTCGACGTATATAACCTGGAAAGCTAATGCTACACATTAAAAAATGACATAATGAGGAATAGCACACGTTGCATATCATAAAATTGAAAAATAAGAGAAGAACCGCTGAAAATGATATACAGGGCCGCCTGTAAATGGAAAACATACGGAAACATGATGAATATGATAAAACTATAGAGCGGTTTGGCAACTGAAACATGAACGAGAAACGCTAAATATGATGCACATAGCCACCTTGGTGAGGAAAAATGAAATACATACACGAGAAATGCTCTTGTGGAATTGTGCTATATTAATAATGCAATATATAATTTTGAGGGCGGGTATTTGAGACCACAGACTCCAAACTGTGCGTCGCGCTATAATAATGTCTCCACTCACTCTCCTGTTAGTTTAGACAAGTGTAAAACGTATGCTTGCTTTGTGTATATTCAAGTTTCAATGTAACACGCTACAGTAAACTTTATTTCATTAACGCACTGTAATTAATAACACTGTTACACCTATAACCCTGTATAACACAAAGACTTAAGTCATGCACATCTCTTAATCACGAACTGAGATGTAATAATCAAGGAAGGGAAATCACGCTTGCTCTTGTAATATTATGCTGCGACTGACTATCCACGTGCAGACATCGATGACAGAACAAGATACGTGACGGGAGTAACCTTGGCTCACCGCGCGCTGCGCTCAGCTGCAGATACAATGCAAAAATAACCCATCTGTATTTAAGTAAATAAAGAGTAATGAGCGGTTGGTAACGTCTTAGAGGACGCTGAGGATCAACTTTGCTGAATGCCAAGTTCATCAGGTGGCATTCAATAACTGTTTGTTTTGGCTCCTGAAGTCTGCTTTTCTTTTACATCTCTTTAAATAGATTGAAATGAATGATGATGCATAGCTGCCTCACATGCCAAAAGGGGGAAAGTGTCGATATTTGTGCTATGCTGGATTACGAAGAGAGAATTTAATGATCAATGCATGTATGTACCAGTTGTGATATTCAAAAAGCATGCAAAAGTTAATTCCGTCGGTTTTGCGGTCACTTTTGAATATTCTGCGGTGTTTATTTCATTCTCTATATGGCCGAATGCCAGGGCAATGATGGGAATACTCCATTGAGAATGAAGGGAAATCTATAGTACAACAGGAGCGGCCAATCAATAAGGGACAGATGGGAGTCGCTCCTCAAAAAAATACCATAATTATGTACCATTTTCCCTTTTACTTGTCTACTTTTAAAACCAAACAAAAAATATATGAAAACAGCTATGTATAACCGAATAGTTCTTCATTGTATTTTAAGCGATAAGCGCCTTTCCTCTCTCTACTTTAGTAGCGGTAGCATGCGGGTCTTCCGTTAGTGAGGGAAGCTCATGGGCCAGCCCGGAAATTTTTACGCTTTAATCTTATACCTTCTGGGGCCAGCAAAGATTTATAAAAACTTCCTCCTAGAGGGGTTAGCCTTTCTCCTGCTTATTTCTGCGTTCTCTTGGGCCAGCAGGAAGACGACCCTGAGCCAGTGCTCGGTATTCTCTCTTTTCTCAGGAACCAGATGTTGAGGGGTTACTGACACCACGTATAGCTGACTAGGGGTTGTTTTCGCATTTGTTTGAAATTGGGTGACCTCCCAATTGTCAATGGAAAGTTGACAGTGTCACAGTGTTAACTAAGCTACCTAAAAAGTATCCTTTTTTGTCGAAATAAGTAACATGAACGTTTTATTGAATACTCCATCTTCGCGTCTAAGTTTAAGTGTCAAGTTGGAAGTGAAACGATTTGAACCTCATCAGCTGAAAGCTATAGGAGCTTACTCAGCAAGATGGCACAAAATTATTATTATTATTATTATTATTATTATTATTATTATTATTATTATTTTGAAAAAACATCTTGGCTGACAACGTGTAAAATGAGAAACGTATCTTGCCTATAGGAATGAGATTAGAAAAGAAATAGAAAGGGAAAATTTCGTTTCTGTAGAGGCGGACTTTTTTGTAATATTATGATACATCAGTGGGAGCAAATGGGTAGAAAGATTCATAAAAGTCATTGCTGTTACTGAATTGACTATAGAAGCATTAAGGAGCACTTTAACAACTAAATTAGAAGGTTACATATAAATCAGAAGCATATAGCACAAACGTACGGTGGCGCTGCAGTTATGAGAGAATGTCGGGGATAAAAGAGACCTTCCCCCATGCCATTTGTATGCCCCTGGCCCACCCTTCTACAGGAGCTACACTTTTGTCCTGCAGTAGCAAGGTTAATCTTTAACAGTGACAAGTACCGCCCCTGCTGTTAGATTGTTGAAGTTTGTAACGTAATCACTGACAACCTTCTGCACTTTTGTTTCTTCTGCTATACTCTTGATCTTAGTCACATACAGTATCCAGTATATTCACTGTCCTGTACTAGGCAGCACAAGCTTTAAACGTAACCTAACTTACAGAAGAATGTGGACCATGCATGCGCCTCAGACTTAGACGGTGCGTTATTAATACAGCAAAACTTCACATCGCCATGTTTGCATGAATGTTTTTTTTTGCCAAGGTGGCTCTGTGTATCGCTTTCAGCGGTTCCTCATTTATTTTTCAGTTATTAATCGTTATATAATTTTACCGTTACCATCATATTTGATACATTTATACTTAACGAATAGGAGGCAAATGGAGGCTGTACCAAGCCGCAACAACTGGGTCCTCTAGTTTCTAGATTCATCAAGGTTAGGTTTAGGATAACGTGCATCGATTAGGGATTCCATGTTTGCCACCTTGTCATATATGGTTGTAAACTGTTCTCGTATTTCATTTTATTTTGATCCTCTCCTGTTCTACATGTGTAACACTTTAATTCTCTACGTTCAGGCACGCTATCCCTTCCTCCTTCCCATCACAACATGTAAGAAATTGCCTTCAATCAGCTTTAGGCCTTACCGTCCTAGTGCGCTGCTATCCTTTGCTTTTATTTATTTATTTATTTATTTATTTTTTTGCGATTGGTATAACCATGACGTCACCACATTACGCCATCATTTTCTCCTTCTTGATGGGACATATAACTAGACGCAAATTTTCACACAGTGATGGGCTAATACGAAGGTAAGTCTATAAGTTTTCGGCCTAACTATGTTCTAGGTATGATAAAGACAAAACTATATTTCACTTTTCAATATAGTTACCTTTATGCAATACAATTTTCTTATCTTTAAATTAATATTTCATCCTTCCCTTCCCCCCCCCCCCAAAACATAGAAGTCTTGTCTGCAAAATGGGCATAAACAGCATCCATCACTTCTTCGTCACACTTAAATTTCCTTTCTCGAAGGTCCTTCTCGAGTTTTAAGAAGAGGAAATGGTCGCTGTGAGCTACATCTGGACTGTGGAGTGGATGGTCGATTTCCTTGAAACCGCAGTTCTTCACAGCTTCCTTTGTAACAAGAGCTATGTGCATAGGCGCGTTGTCGTGAAGAAGACGCACACCACCACTGAGCTTTCCTCTCGCCTTTTCTCTTTGATGGAAGCACGTAGTCCGTACAGTAGACCAGCATAGTACTCCCCATTTACTGAGGTGTTCTTCTCCTGTGGTGTAGGGATAATTATACTTGCCTTCTAAACCCGGCCAGGACTAATGGATTTCTTCGGGCGTAAAAATCCTAGGTATGGCTTCCTTCGGAAGGGAAGTAAAGCCGTAGGTCCCGTGCCGTACATTTACGGCACGTAAAAGAACCTCACGCACAATTTGTCGGCCGTTTCACACCGTGAATTGAATGGGACGCTGATGACCTGAGATGTTAAAGAGCATTCATAAATAAACAAATCAAAAAAATCGTTGAAGTCAATGAAGAGTTTTCCTTTACAGTCCCAAAATAATTGTGTACATGATCTTCTTGGTTGTGACTTTGGCCTTTAGAGGCGGTGCATCGTCAGGTTTACTCCACGTCACTCCATTGATTCTCTTTTGGACAAGGGATCATAGTAGAGGACCACAGTTTCATCTCCTGTAACAATGGTTTGCAGAACTTCTCTCTTGTTGCCACGGAACACTCCTACAATGCGTGACAACAAATGACTCGTTGCTGCTTTTGGACTGAGGAAAGAAGTCTAGGCATCATCCTGCACTAACCTTGATGAATTACGATGCTTGACTTGAATGATGCAGCCTGCTTATGTGCAAAACTGTCACTTAATGCCGGTAAATTAATAAAATGGCGCAGTTGTTGTGTGCTAAAATTGTGTAATTCTTCTTGGAAGCATACAGAGCAAGTGTAGTTTATTAAAACATCTAGAATTGACTGTAGAGGCTTGTGATATAGGAAATGTTACCATGGTGTCAAGAAATAGGTGTGAAACTTGTTCTATTGTAGAACAAAGGAGCATGCCCATTTTCAAGTGTTAAAAAAATGTTTTTTTCAGAATATTTTTCGGGTATTATATCATGCGCTATTAAACAATTTCAAATATTAATAAAATGAACAAACAATAATTTACAAAAATTAATTTCATTCATTGCTTTGATTTCAATTATAGAGAAACTAATAATAATCTGATTTTCTTAATGGAAAGGGGTTTGGAGAACAGTCAGTATTTTACAATTTTAAATAAATTCTGATATATAGAGCTCCTGTTGTGACAGACCTACTTAATTTGGCAACACATCCCCGCCTCAGGGCTAGTTGTCCTTCATATGCCATTAAGATTTCACTCAGTTTAGTGTTTGACACTGTTTTAAGTGCAGCAGGTCTTGTGTTACTGCAATCACAAAGAACTTAGTCTTTCGATGCCAAATGCTAGTGCGTACAACGAATAACATGATTGTTTGCAGGCGGGAAGCTCGCTCGCTTTGCTGTTCAAGAACTTGAAGAGAATAAGAAATCACAAATAGAAAAATTGGTGGATGCTTTCTGTGATAAATTACACATGTTTTAAAATAAAAGACAGTCGATATATAACTAGATTAGTGCTTCAGCAGTGATTTTATTTTGAATCAATTGTACATTATTGAGTTAGCAGACAAGGATTGTTTTAGTTATATTTACAATTACAGTTCCATCATTGATACTGTGAAAACCTATTATTCATTATAATTTTTTCTTACATCAGAAGACCTTATCAATACATTCCCATAATCACTGCAATACAGAAAAACATAGATATTGTATAATATATTTGTTGTGGCCACGTTTAACGAAGACAGGATGGAAATCAGTATATGTCGTGTTTACTTTTCCCTATGTATAGATAGATACATATGGAATTTCAGCACGGTTTTCAGATTAATTAAAGGAAAAATATTTTTCGTCAAAACAATTAACTGTTCAGTATCGCAGATAATTTCAGAAATGTTTTCTGTTGCTGAAATCAAAAACATTCGGAAAAACTTAGGCATGAAAGAGTAGAATTATAGAACGTGGACTTTCACTGCTGGTGTCAGCTCAGCAAACCGAGTCTTTCTGGCTGTGTGGCCGTGGTCCAATGCAATTCTTCGCAGACGTTTCGTCCACAACTGCTGTAGACTTCTTCAGTGGTGTGCCTCGTTTTCAAGAAGATTAGGACACCACTAATGATGTCCAGTGGATGAGAAGCCGGGGAAAATGAAGGAGAAGAAGCCCATTGGACCACGGCAGTACAAGAGGCGGTGGTGCAAACTACTGATGGCACATTCTGATAGAACTCCTTAGGGCGGGAAGCCAAAACTTTCATCGAGTACAGTTTCCAGATCAGCATTGCTGTCCTCGAAGGTGATCATCCAAGGAAAGGAAAAGATGGTGGTGCAATATCTGGGTACTAGAGCTCCCAACCAAGACGGCCAATTATTTCAGAAAGCGTGATTTTGGATTATCGTAGCAGAAAACATATCTTTGCAATTCATGACTGCAGGCTTCTTACTTTTTAGGTTTTAATGAACCCGTTACTGCTAGTTAGAATACTTTGATTGTTTGGCAGGTCGGCAGCAGTTTACACCGAACGAACATATCCTTCAGTACAATTATTTCGGTTGTTTGGGGATAGATTCATTGGCTGCGAACCAGTGATGAAGGCATTTTTGGAGTTTCTTATAGGATCCATTTCTCATTGCATGTCAGCATTCTATCAATAAAATGATGATGCTGATGTCACACAAAATGCAAAACAGGCTAGTTAGACAGGTAGACTCCGGCTAAATGCCCCTTGTTGTTTACACGCGCATGCGCAAGCTTCGCTCCTATCTATAAAAGTTCCAACATACATTTACTATTGGCTGTTTAACGTTCACCTGCCACACGTGTCATTCATTATTATTTGAAAGTTTGAAACATTTTGTGGACATTGGCTAGCTTAAAGCTAACTGTACGACCGCCTGTCCATTTCAAAGCCCTAACGAATTTAAAGGCCTTGGGTTTATTAACCCTCCAATGATAGTCCTTTTAAAAGTGACATCACACTTGACCCCTCGGGTTTATCCTCACCTTTGTATAGAGTTTATGGTCTTCTTGGCTTGCCAAGCTACCGTAAACAGAAAAAACCAAAAAACGTTCTCTTTTGTCGACATATCAAACGGATTCCGTATTACACATAAATACAAAGAGGATAACTACATTACTAATCACAATACATGAAATATTATGGCAAATAGGTTTGAAAAATACATATTATAATATATTTCAGTGGGAGTGGGCCGTAAGGACTGTTTCATGGCATCAGTTTGTGTCCTCTTTCTGAGCTAATGTAAAACCGAGTCGAACCCAGCGACTGGGTTTCTGCAATGATTGTTGCTCTACGTCCTCATATGTTCGTCGCCTCAATAGTCGCTAAGACAGCTTCGTTATCCGTTGTTGTTGGTCTCCCTCTCCGTGACTCACCCTCAAAGGTTTCATTGCATTTGAAGTTCATAGAACATACTCGTAAATCATCTTCTCGTCAACTGTATGAATGAACGGTGTTTAACGCCCGTTTTTGCTACAGAGGCATCACAGGCGTTGAACACTGATGATACATGAGATGAAATTATATATTGGGAAAGAATTTAGTTTTTTTAGGAAGGAATCGTTCCTTCCTAAAAGTTTAGGGTACCTCCCCGACATTTGCCATTTATGAGGAATGAGGAAAACCTGGAAAAAACCTCATTCAGGGTGGACGATCCTGGCGGTATTCGAACCCAGACCTCCCGCTCACGAATCCGTGTCTTAACAATCTCGGCCACTCGTGGCGGTCGTCAACTGTATAAAACTGTACTAGAAGCCCTGTTTGAAATGAAATGTTTTTTTTTTTTCAGCCACAAATAAGAGTCCTACGTATACTTAGGTAATTTGAATATCTTTACTCTCACTTAATAAGAAATTTTCTTTCTCTGATTCTTTCCTTCAATACGAAGCAAGAAAGGTTGCTAAGGCGAAAGGAAAATAATGGCCTGGAATTTAATTGTGTGGGTAGGTCCATAAGTTTTCGGCCGAACCATTTTCTAGGTGTGTTTCACTTTTCAATATAATAACCCTTTACTTCAATACACTTCTCACATCTTGGAATTAGCATTTCCATTCCACCCCCACCCCCCCCCCAAACAGCCAGAAGTTTTGTCTGCAAAATGGGCATAAACAGCATCCATCACTTCTTCGTCACACTTAAATTTCCTTCCTCGAAGGTCCTTCTTGAGTTTTCAGAAGAGAAAATAGTCGCTGGGAGCTGTATCTGGGCTGTAGGGTGGATAAATATACAACGGCATAGTCTTAACACTATCTTCGGTGCATCTGTGAATAAACGCCACTCTACTACATTAAAGCACTAAAATCACCACAGGCACAGACGTTACCCAAGGTGTTAACAGATTTCCTTTTACTCTAAGAAAATTGGTAAGGTTTGATTCTTCAGAAGTAACCTACACTCTTTAAGGTGTGAAGCTAGAAGTTCTGCTTCGTCCTTGGTCAAGTATAAATCAAGAAGTAGTTCGTTGAAAGCTACTTGTGTTACTAAATGTGATTTTTGTTCTTAAAACTGTTCACCTTCACTTGAATCACAGCGACCGTCCTCAAAGTTTGTTGACTTAAGCAACCCCGCTAAAGCTGGCAATAAGAACAAAGTTTAAGCCAATAGGAAAACAAAATACTCATGACATACACACATTACGTTACTGCCGACAGCCTGTAACGTCGCTGTCTTAGGAAATATAAAGTGAATATATTATAGGGTTTCTCATTTCGCTTGCTTCTTAACTCTAACACTAAAACATTAAACGGTTCCTAATACTTAAACTTGACAGCGTGATATTTTTAAGCAGTTCCATGAAAAGAACCGTGACATACAAAATTGCATCATGAGAAGCGATATTTTTCGTTCGGCACATTAACAGAAAAGTGCGGGTAATTACTACGGGTTTATCTAACAATTTATTTATTTTATAAGGCATAATATGCACAGCAAGGCAATAAATTCAGCTAGTATAATGAAAATGCCGATAAATGTCCATTATTAGTTAAATTTTTACACCCTGGTTGCCTGTAGTGTTTTTCACTAAATGTGCATCCGAAACTTTAAATTGTTAGAGTAGAGCATTTTAACACTGCACATGTTAAAATATAGGCCCTTATTCTACAAGGTTTTTCAGAATACACGAGCTGCCCTCGAGAGTTGTAAGGTAATGCGAAACCACTATTCATATCTCACACAGCAAGAGAAACATTATCCCTTTCTTCATCCCGTCTCCCCCCCCCCCCCCCCCGCTCATACTCGTGTACTGGCCGGTTTCTCTTCTGGATAAACAACAAGTGGAATGTTGTGGCTCTATCTCCAGGGCACCATTAAAATCTCGTGAAAAAAGCTCCCGTAGTACTTGTTAACCACTGTCCACCCATGTCTTGTCTATGATTTTGCTTTTTCCTCCAGTGTTTAAGCTCGCCCGCAGCCGTAGTAGCTGATACCACAGGAGAGCAAAGAAGCTGCTGCGGGGATGTATAAAGAAAAGAAAGAATGTAAAGGAGCAGTTACGTTACAGCTGATTGCATACTGAGTTGGGTCAAGATATAGTCTTACAGTTCTACGTTCTTATTTCTTGCATCTGTACAGCAAAATGTGTGCGTTGTGTCATCTATCAATGACATGCAGCTCTTGAAAGGGGATCACAGAGACAGTTACATCTATCACCTCTGATGTTCTCTGCAGGGTATTGCACAAATTGAAGTACATTCATTGACACAGAAAGTTCATATCAAAGTTAACTAACTAGAGTAAAATTGGACAATGTTTCTCTTTCTTTTGGTGCTTGTTTATATCTTTATCATTTCTACTTTTAAAATTATAATAATTCAAAACTGCACTATGACTTTAGGGACAACATTATATGAATATTTCCTCTTTTTACTTACAAAAAGGTTATTACTGCACTAGGTAGACAGATGATGTCGCGGGATATGGAGTTTGAACAATCTCCAGCACGTCAGCCTATAAGGAAGAAACGTCTTCATTGTTTCCCAAAAATCTGTTCCTTGACCAAGTTGTTCGGAGTCCCACTGTAGTAGATGTTTTCCTGAAGTGACCATGTTCAGTAATTAACTTTACTTATTCCTCTTCTGTGCAATTTTAAAAGAGATATGGAAAGAGTATTGCTACAGCCTGGATAGATTTCTTAGCTTTGCATTTGTCCAGTACAATTTTTCCACCTTAGTTGATGTTTAACTCCAATCCATATTTTAACCGCGGGCTCAGTACACCTTGTTGCCAACTGATTTACTTTCTCATTCCCGTAATGCCCCGGCACTCACCGCAGTTGGAGCCTGTCTTACTGAACTAAATTTAATTTCATATCTTTATTTCATGTTTCATTTTATTCATCTTTGTAGTTCGGTTTCAGATAACGTTATTTAAATCATATATACATAGGATGCTAAAAATGTATACACACTTCAAGCAGAGAAAAAACTGTATTAACATAACAAAACTGAATTCACACAAACAGAAAATGATGACCACTAATCATCTTGGACTTTTACAGTTACAACAGTTGCTTAAAATTGTCCACTATCGGCATCGATGCACTTCTGAGTACGTTGAACAACTGATTGAGTAACATTTGCGACAGTGTCCTCCGCGATTGCAACACATGCCGTTTCAATTTCTTCCCGAAGTGCTGCCAGTGCACTGGTTTTCTACAGTATACAGTATGAAACCACTTTGCTGGAACCTGAGGTGAAGAACCTGAACACCTTTATTTAGGAACAGGCATTGGAGTTCCCAGCAAGATTTAGCTCCAGCCCACAAGGCATGATCTATACTGACTTGATGGAATTAATTCAGATTTTGTCGGTGCTGAAGATTGACCTCCTGGTAGTCCTTTTCTGAGTCCCTTGGAGTACAAACTGTGGCTAATGCTTGAAAGTATGGTTTGCAAAAGCGCCTAATATTGAGAGTCTCAAATTTTGTTCTTGGAATCAGAGTTTAAATATGCCATGGTGCTTAACTAAAACGTAGCAATACTGGGTCATATTAGGCAGCTCTGAAATAAATAAAGAATGAAAATGCTAGGAACATGCGGATATAAGAGAATTGCGCTTGTTCACAAAACACTGACTCAAAAGGACTGAAGTTTGTACGCTTTGTGTACCAAAGAATTGCATCGAACCAGCTGAAAAGAAAAATACAAACAAGTGCAAGAAGATGAGGATCGCGAAAGAGAAGGAAGGGGGGGGAAGGAGGAGTATGTGTACAAAGAGTAGGGCGAGACTAAAGGAAACGTGGTAGGATTTAAAACCTGCGTGGGCTGCTACTGTCGAATTAGGAAAAGCGGGCCGAAGAGGTGGGACCAAGTATGTAACCATAGAAACGGGTCAGATTTCCCTTGCAGACCAAAATGTTGCAAAGAGCTTTCCTCCGTATATACCTTGGCCCATAAGTGTAGCTACTAAGAACTGCTTGTCTGATCGTAATGGAAAAGTTTGGCTATTGATGTGAAACTTGTTATGTTGTTGAAGTACTCGAGGGCATTTGTTAGTGTCCTACAGCAGCTCGTCATCCCTTTCCAATAGTACAGTGAAGCATTTGACCTCCAGGGTGGCTGGCGAAAAATGAAGATACAGTACACTCAATGAACACTGGTTACTTATAAGGCAAGAACAAGGAGATTATGCTATGTTATAAATAGACAGCGAAAATATAACGGAAATATGAAATTCAAATCACTAAAATATGAAAAAATATTAAATATTTTTAAAAATATTAACTTATCCAAATTGAAAGCATAACATTAAGATATAATATATTTTTATTGTTATATATTTATGAATTAGCGCAAATCATTCATTGCCATTAAATGAACACACAAACCAGAAAATTACTGTAGAATAATATTCCGCAGCTTATTTAAATATAAACATTATTACAAGAAATACATAAACACTATAATGTGCGTATCAAACTTATTTGGCAATATATTATCAAGTTTTAACACTTAAGGAAATGTGTATTACTGTGTACTGATTTTATAATACATTATTTCTTAAAAAAGATTACTATTACCAAATAGTAATATCTGGCTAGTATTTGTAACATCCAATGTAATGTAACAAATATATTCACAATACAATATTTTATAAATAAATCACAATAATGGAAAATAAGAAACATTTACTTTTATAACAGTAAAATTTTAGGGAAATTAATGACCGTCCTAGTAAACTAGGAAAAGAATAATTACAAAATTGGATATTTGGCACAGGCCCAGAATTTAATACTTTTGTACCGTACTCAGTACATCTGAATAACTCTTCCCATGCATGCAGAAATATTGGTGTTGATGATCATGCACTAAGAGTATCTTGATCAGTCATTGCTGTTTAATAAACGCAATCACATTGCAGAATTGCCCAGCAAGTTAAATCATTTCATTACGTCATTCTTTCACACTGATATAAGGGCAGCGTAAGTTATAAA
This sequence comes from Metallyticus violacea, assembly GCA_030762175.1. Classification (NCBI taxonomy): domain Eukaryota; kingdom Metazoa; phylum Arthropoda; class Insecta; order Mantodea; family Metallyticidae; genus Metallyticus; species Metallyticus violacea. The sequence goes on along the minus strand of CM060845.1, from coordinate 26,346,333 downwards.
ATGCAAAAATGTTGTAATGAACTTATAGAGCCAATATTTGAAGCTTTATTCATGGATATTTCTTTTAACAAATAAACGAAACACAACTATTTACTTAGACACTCAAGCACGCGGTCTTGGTATTTTCTCAGCCCAGAAGACAAATGCTTGGTTGACGGTTTTGAGCAAGAGACCCAAAGAAGCGGTTAACATTTCATAACAAGGAAGAAGTATAAAAAGATAGCAAGACAATCAGGGCTGTCTATTCTGTGCTTGAGCAGGCACTACGCTGAGCCGATACTTTTGTCACAAACTATTGATTTTAGAATGTATACGCGCTTTTGATTAAACCGGTACATTGCTTTATCGGAATGTACATCCAAATTCCTCTCCATGGAGTGTTTTGCAAGCGCCGAGTCATAGGGCGGAGTAAACAGAAATCTATTTGTTGTGTTCTCATGAATGGAGTTGGGATACGCGCCAATCTCGTGAATAAGTAAAACTTCTTAGAAGTTATCTGGCAATGGCCCCAATGTTTTGATTTCGAAGTTTCCAAACAAGCATGGGAAGCAAAACCAGATGAAAGTTATGGCCAACTGGATACACATCCTGACTGTTCATTCATTAAACAGGCGCCATATATTACGTCTCACTCGTTCCTTCCCACTATCTGTTTTATTTCATTCTTTCGGTTTTGCACCTTTCCGTAGCTCCTGCAGTAGAACTAATGCATAAAAGACGATTGTTTTAAATGATTTAATTCTACGACGTATTTTTCTAGACGGTTGCTCAATAGGATTCTGATAAGCTACAAAAACCTATCTCGTCAGTGTTAAATGTAACTGAGTCAGGACCAATTATTTCCAAAATAATTATGTTAATTATGTATCTAAGTTTTCCTTAACATTATATTTCCAAATAATTCGGTGAAATGAAAGAAAGTATTGTTTTATAGGAAGAAAGTTATGGTTGCATTAATGTAATGTAATTGTAGTAATTATAAAAATTTAAAATATGTCTTAGCTGTAAGCTTATACGTTAAATTCATATTTATTTGGTGGCATAATATTCAACATTTTATACATGTTAGTTTCTAAAATAATATCTGTTTTCATAAATTGCAATTAATCGCATAATTAACAGAAACTAATATTTATAGAAAAGGAATGTTTCTTAACGCCTCTTTCTCACTTTCTTTTCCTCAGGTATAATATTTGATTCTATTACTTTTCTCCCTTTCTCTGCTTGGTGTCTTTGGTGCATTTAGTGTTTATATTTCTAAAGTGACTTTTACAGTAACAAAATGAAACGGTATATTTGTTACAGTCAAAGTAGAGAACACTTGCTGTTAAACGTGAACATTTTCAAATAAAACTGTTAGATGTTGGAAATGTGCTTAGTTATCATCATATACAACTACGGTTTAGACCTGTTAGGCCTGTTCCGTTTCCATATATACTGATTTTTATTGAAATTGGTCTTTCCATCGCTTTCGAGGGCGTCCAATATCTCATCATCCTTTTACTATTTTGGGGATGCGATTTTATTTACATGATCATGCCATTCTAATATGTGTTTATCGTTTTTTCTATGCTTGTAATTCCAAGTTCTTCACGAATATCCGAATTTTATTTTATGTCTAACATTATAATGCAGCTAATGGCCCCAATTTCATTTCTGCGGCGTCTATCTTTTGATATTTGCTTTGTTGTTAGAGACCAAGTTTCTGAGCCATAGAGTAGTGATAGTATGGTTAAGACTTTGTAAAGATTTAGGACATTATCTCTTCTAACTTTTCCAACAAGTATATTTTTGATTGTGCCTAATAGCTGTTGGAATTTGGGCAATTTAATACCAATATCATGTGTATAGCCATAAGTTATATTATAACCTAAATAATTACATTTATTTACTTATTCCATTGCTTAATTGTTGATAATTTTTTTTCGGAGTGGAGTTTTTCCCTATATCCCATTACTTTTGTCTTTTTATTGATGTTTTTAAATCTTGTTGTCCAGCTGTATAGCTTAATTTAAGCACAGCTCTCTGTAAGTTATCCTCTGATGTTGCAAATATAACTTGGTCGTCATCAAATAGGTTTAGTGTGCCCATTGTTTATGGAATTGTTAACAATTACCATTCACCTTTGGTGAAAGTTCAAAATAAGTTATGTGTTCCCGCTGCACAGGAGAACAGCTGATTAGAAATTTGTTTATGTGCTTTTAGTAGATGTGACTTTTGCAGTTGTGTTTTAATAATCAGTCGTCAATGACAAAGTCACAGAATTTGCTGTCTTATTGTTGACTGTGTTGGTTGCGAAATTTATGCATGACAAAATAAATGTGGTTCGCGGTTAAAGCTGTGAAATTCCATTGATATCTTCCAATAAATGTTTATTTCACTTTAGTGAATTTTCTTAGAGCTTTCACAAACATTTAATCTTCTCTCTTCTTGAAATGTTAAAAAGTAACTTGAAATTTCATACAAATGTAAGGTACACTTTTTTTCATCATAACATCATGACCTTAAGCGTACATATATCAGAGGAAGGATGATATAGGATAATTTGACCGAATAAGATCAGAGAGCTTTCTGTGCTGTTTCCCAAACATTCGTCTAAAAACTTAGGGAAAAATCCAACCTCAGTCAAACTAACCCAATAGTGAATCAAACCGCGGTCTGCTGAATAGGAAGTGTAAAAGCTACCTCTGATTTGGCGGTTGTCGTATATGGTATCGTACTACCATAACCTAGAAGGTGTAGTAAGCCAAAACAGATGTTAATTTAAAATGGTACCAGTACCCACAAAGTATGTTTGATTATATTATTGACGTTTAAGCAGTAGGAAAGCATCTTCCAAGAAAAAGATATATAACAACATTTGGGGGGAAAGAAAACATTAACCGCACTGCCTTGATAACGGTGCTGTAAACAATTTATGGTGAAGGTGGGATAATATAAAATAATTTCTAACTTGTTATTTTTTACAATAACCAGTAAATGTGAACACTTGCATTTCCCACTTTTATTATAACACATACACTGGTGGAAAATTTATAATCTTTAAAAAGATTATTATATTTGTCACTATTATTTTAAATGCTACATGCATTATTTTATTTTTACTATTTTAAAGCACTTGTGGAAGAAGTGTTTGCTCAAATGGGATCCCCCCCAAATGTCTCCAGCGGCTGAAGAGTGATAAATTTATCTTTGAATGAAATCTTATAAAATAGTATTTATCTTTACAATGATAAATAAGTCGAATCAATCTACCTTCGAAATCATTAGAGTTAAGGGTTCTTAAGATAGCAAACAAAATGACCAGTGGGACTAACGAACCGGGGACGGATGGATGAAATGTGTGGAGTGCAGGAAAGGATTAGGTAAGGGATACACGGGCGTTGACTACGTGGCAGAAAAATTGAGTCCCTAACGTTCTTCCAGATAGAATTCCCGATGCCGGTGCAGTTCACCCCTTGAGCTGTGCGAGCCCCTCAGAAATCCCGCCTCTATTCCAGAACGCCAGGACTGAAACCTTTCCATGGTGCAAGCCACCATCACACCGCTCTAATCAATCTGGTCCAGGTCGCTCAGGCGCGGATTCGCGAGGTGTAGGGTTCGATTCCCTCCAGGACCGTTCTCCCCGACTTACTTTTTTTTTTTTTCCAGATTTTCCTCAGTCCCCATGGATGGCAAATGCCGGAGAACTGCCCTAAAATTTTGACCTGGAACGTTTCTGTCTTTAAAAAAAAAAAATCCTTTCCCAATTTATCATTTCACCTCATGCACTACCAATATTCACCCCTGTGATGCCTCAGCAGTAAAAATATAAAAAAATCGCACTATGGCACTTTCGACTCTGTAAAAGAAGTAACGTCTATCCCAGAATTCGTCTAAGTGCCATAGGGAAACCATGAAAATACCCAAGATCAGGTTTGCCAACCCGATGTAAAGCGAACGCGGAACCTCCCGAATGCAAGACCTAAAGGTTAAGACCTAAGCCACCCTGATCGATACAGGAGCTCTTACCATTAGACTATTGCGCTGAACCATTGGATAACCTAATGTGTAATTTTTACGGTTTACATAAAAGGGCTAATTGAATATCTCGTATGGAATTATGGGTATAATTCCCTAGAGGTGCACGGTATAGATGACACGGGGAGAAAGTTATATAATTTCTGATTCCGGAAAATATCGTTCATATTTCAGAGCCTTTTGCAGCAGCAAATGAAAGTTCAGTTCATGCAGTTTTATCACAATTCAATTCACCAAGGTGAGGCTAACAGATAAACAAGGGAATATATTTAACGTTTCTAAGTATTTTATTAAATAAATGTCTCACATTGATAAGCTCAAGGCAATGATTTTTTTTACAAGAAGCAGAAACCCCTAAATTTCTCACTAAGGTTTCTTTTTCTACTGCTGGGTCCTTCTCCTTTCCGCGCGACTGGGTCCTTAACGGGCCCTATCTTTTCCTCCTCTTCCGCATTTCTTAGAAAAGATTTTCATTCCTCGCGTTTATCTATATCAAGAGACAGCTGAAATGCCTGCGGAGTAGGGAACAAACTTCTGAAGGTTTTTGTCCTCTTTACTCCGTATATAGTGTTAAGATTTACATAATTATTACAAATTTCCATCTGTATTCAGAGCTGTCGTCGAGTTTAAAGCATTTCCTTCAGGCATTGTATTCGATCTCAAACCAAGGCTGTGCCTTAATTACAGTTTCATTAAAAGCCGCAAGCGAGTGTTTTTATTGTTTTGCGTCGCTAATAGACGCAGTGCATAGAACTTTGATAACCGCAAGGTCCCATGGTCCTGGCTGCAAATAGCTTGTTAATATCACATACGGGCCAATCTTATTGTATAAAATGGGGCATCAATGAGTCAGGATTTCTAAGACAAACTCAAACGAGAGATAACCTCACAATGAGGAACATGTATTTATTAAACGATCTAAATTCTCTGACCCATCGTTTAGGAGACATAGGTCATGTTGGGAACACATGTGTTAGGAACATTCAACAATCATAACATTATATGATTAATTTATTGTGCATATACTCTTGGAACATATTACAGAAGGTGTTTAAAGGGTCTGTAGCAAGCTGATTACCTTCATTAGTCAGACTCTAGCAAGCATATTAGGCCCTTGTCGCATTTGATCAAAAGCAGAGAATACTCGCTCAATTAGATCGCATCTTGTGTCAGCTGGGGTCGTGCACATGCCTACAAATTACGAGCTATAGGAGCGTTTCGTGTTTGTTAACTCATGAGAAGCATAGACGTCTATTTTCAAAGGATGCTTGCATTCAACTACACACAGAGGTACACGGCAAGCACAAGGCGGCGTCACGGGGTTTAATGGTGGAATCAGTACATGTAAACAAACAGGAATAAGCCGCCTTGGAGAAAAACAAAAGATTGTTATTGTGAGATGTATTTCTCCTCCGAATTTATAGCGGAGGTTCTAACTCACCTAGTAGAATGAGGGTTAAGAGATAATGATCGTTGTTTTTTTTTTTCCAGTACATTTTTATTTTCTTTTTTTGTGCCATTAATTTAACGTATGTTTGTGAAAAATAAAAATTCAAAAGGCATAAACCCTAAAAGATCAATACTAGATTATTAAAAATCCTTTTTATAATAGTAATATCTCACTAAAAGTTTGACATGTTTAATATAAAATTTCAACAGGGACATAAATTATTACAGTTACTTTTATTTTGTATTCTTCTTATGTTAATATTTTTCATTATCAATATTTATGTAATAGCATACATTTATTTATCTACTTGGTGTTTTACATTGGTTTATATGTGCAGAGTATTGTCCTCGTTACTGTCAATGTTATGATTGTAATATTGTCGCTATAACATAGTGTAATTATTATTAGATTAATGTCTGGAATGACTTCCAGATCCTTGAAAATCCTCAACATTTCTTCATCTGTGAGATGATGATGACTGCCACATCGATTGCCGAGACATGTTTACCTTTCAGAGCCTATTAAGTCCTTAAGCTATCTATTGCCTTGACTTGCAACTGCTTAAAACAAAAAAAAAAAAATGATTTTAGAATAAATCGTGTAAGTCAATATAACTCGACATAAATAAAAGTTGCAGTGTCTAAATTATGTCTGAAACAACCTCGGAAAAGCAATACATTCAAAATAAAATAAAATAAAATGTGTGGCGGCAATAGCAGTTTTAAAATTGAAAGGCCGTTAAAATGGCAGTTCTAGCGTTACATGATATATTACAGCCTTAATCGTGCTAAGCATTTAACATCTCTTTTATAAATTATCTAGACCCTTGTAACATGTGTTCAAGGAAGTTTGTGTTACTTTTTAAACATGTGCAAACTTTTTTTCTGTTTCCTGACATATTGTTGAAAAGTTAGATCTCTCATCATTTCTCTTATTTGGGAATGATTAAACTCATCTTCTTGTATCTTAGCAACAGAAATGCGAGGAAGTTTTCTCTGAAATATACGTAAATTATTTCTCGTTTACATCCCATTTACTTTCAAAACTGCCTCAGGTATTACAATATATCGAACTTTAATGTGTTTTACAAAATCAAAATAGTTCATCAAGTTAAAAATATTATACAGAAACAGTATAGCCAACACCCAAATATGTAGCATAAAAGCAGTGTAAACAACATTAATTGAAGCAGTGTTTATATGCTCTCTGCAAGAAAAGAATAATTAATAAAATATAATAAAACTATATCTATAAAAATATCTCTTACATGAGAATTTTTACTTAAAATTTTAATTTAGAATAACAAAAGCCTTTAAATACATGCATTTTTAAAACAATAAAATGTCCTTTGTAACATTTAATAGCAAAAAGTTTTAAACATTTAGAGAATTCTCACACATAATACAATTTTAATGTGATATAATTTCTAATATTTTCTGCAGAACATAATTTAAATAAATTTAATTTCAGATTATGGCTCAAAACCATCAATAGGTGTATGGCTTATATCTGTAGCGCAGGAAAAAGCGAAACCGTTTCTGGGCGAACTTAAAATTGGACTAATCTGTTATAGCTGCAATTATTAAAAGGTCGATACTACAATGTATGTTACTGTAATATTTTAGATTAAGTACGATATTGTAATACCAAAAGTACAGTTGTGCTCTTTCAGGTATCCGAAATTAATAATTAATCCCTTCTATAAGTAATTTCTAGTGGCTGGGTAACCGAACTATTTTGAAACGCAGCGGTTAAGAAACACTTGCCTGGAATTGCCGGATTACTTTGCTCTACATTTTCCAGGTTTTGGGTCCCGGACAAGCGTAATTGAAAACCGCTATCAGCAATCCCCTCCGGAACCTTTCCCAGTGCTCATTTCCTGCACAGCGGAAACAGATAGGATCGAGGAACGTAGTAAATGTCCTCTATTTGAATGTTGCATATTGCCCGGGACCTCTCCTATCGCTGCAGAGAGCCTTCTCTTGTGCTGGATCTCCTTCTGCTGTAACGGCTACCAGTTCTGTATGTACTCCTTTTCCATTAAGAATTATACTCCAGATGTACCGGGTGATTCATAGTAAATCAGGCCAAGCGCGGCCTATGCATGACTTGCCTTTTGTGACAATATTTTCAGCGTAGTAGTATGTGTGTTATAAAAGTTTAAACCTTTCGTACTTTACCGTGGCCTTAGGTTTGCTTCATAACCAAGGCGTTTGCTGACAACTGCGGTTAGCATCATCGGTGGAATGCTGAATGATTTGTTATTATAGCATAGCATTAGTTCGAAATAACCGGAGAATTTTTGTGACTCGAATGCCATTGTTGAAAGCGAGCTCTTGAAGGTCATTCGCACTTGGCCGCATGATTCATGAGTGTTTTGTTCTTACCCTGGAACTAGGATTTGAGCGCTGGATCCGTTGTTTGTTCTGAGTTCTACTGAGTTAAAGATACAGTATCAGTCGCTAAACCTGGTGAACGCCTTTATTGTTCTGTATCACTTAGTTGTGTTTTTAATCCAGTGAAGTGGTTTTAATTTGTTCTGTTTGATTAAAAATGGTAGACAAGCGTAAACATAAATCTAGTTCATTAAGAAATAAATTTGAAGTTTTAAAACGCTTAGATAAAGGCGAAAGTGGGACAAAATTAACAGCTGAATTTGGTGTCGGAAATGCAACGATAAGTTTTTGGAAGAAAAATCGAGTAAAGATTGAACAGTGGCGCCATACATAAAAAAGATAGTAGGCTATAACTTTTTCCATTACAATCACAATGACCAAGTAGACATGACCAGAACTGAAACTTTACATCCCAGGCTGTGAAGAAGCAGAGAAAACGTTGTGAAAGAGTGGATCAGCTGACACAGAAGATCAGGTTATGACTGGTCAGGAAACAGTTTTCCAGATAAGTCAGGTAGATGATGATGTAGCAAATGAAGCCCCACTACCTGGAACTATTTATTGGAGAGTAGAAAGAGCATTGGAGACATCCTGCTGTGCGTAGAGCAACATCCCAACACTAGAGTGGAGTACATAATGTTAAGGAAGCGATGATGGAAAATTGTTCAAGATGTTCATCTTTGCATCAGCAGAAAGTGACCAATTTTTTGTGTAACAATGAGTGATGTAAGCTACTGTATTGATTTGTCGTCTTCACTGTTAAATTTGTTCATTGTTAAATCTGCTGATCTGTGCACATAATTATGTATCGTGTAGTATTATTTTACAGTACAATTGATGTTCTAATGTACTATACAAGGTCATTTTAGTGTGAAATTTCTTTAACTATTGCACTTATGTGACATCATCAAATCGACCAATGAAGCGAAAACAAAATTTTGAATGTTGACCCATCACAGCCCAATATCGCAGTTAAATTGTCGAAAAGTTTTATCTAATCCGTTTTATCACTCGACGTGCATTTGTCTTGTGGTCAGTGTAACCAACAATACAATTATTGAGCACGTATCACTGATACTTTTCAGTAATTGAACCTAACGGGTATTCATTCAAGTAATTGTTTTTTGCGTATTCCGTCTAACAGTGTGAAATTGTTTTGTAAATTATGTAACAACATCTACCTAAGCAACTCTAAATCTTAATAAACACATAGTTCAGAACGGTAAAATGTTTTCTCTGTGTTGTTTTTCTCAGTTAGTATTATTAAATCTAACGGTAGCGATTGTAATAGTCGACTTTCGTCTATTTAATTCTGACGTTTTCTGAATAGGTAGGTATTCATAAATAAGCATAACATTTTATACAATTGTTAATATTCTATGAACAAATTTCAAATATATATTACTTTTATTCTTATTATATTCATGAATTAGTCCCAAACAGTATTTAGCCCTTCTCTGTTGGTATTACTGACAATCGACATTAGTCTGTTGCTAGATGGCTTGAAAAGGTTAAGTATTCGTAATACAAATGTACAATTATTACAATATTGTAAGGCAAGTTTACGAGAATTATATTTAAATTCTTATTTTATTCGTGAAACAGTCCTAATAAATATCTGTCGAGTGTCTGAGCTTTCCAGATCGGCAATCTCAGACCCTTGTGATATTATTTATGATAATTTCCTTTCGTTTTTTTTTTTCGGGGTTTATCCAGGTTTTCTGACTGGCGGGGTTATACTGTACTTGCATAAGGTCACAGGTGGAGTGTCATGGACTCCTAAAGGAAGACGCAAAACTTAATGGCATATAAAGACAAAGCATGTTATGTGTATTTCCGCCCCTCTATATTGTCAGTTATAGTACATATATGTAATAGTTGAAAGAGCAACATTTCCACTTCACGCTCGATAAAAAATATTGAATGCATATGGCAGCGATGCCACGGAAGTAGTTGGGCAGCTTAAGATTTTTAAAATATTCCAAGCGCTACTTGCGTCATTCTAAAATATGGCACACTGCTGCACTACCACTAAGGGTAGTAAGGGTAGTTTCCAATCTTATATAGACTGACTGTTGTTGTGTTACAGAGTTGAGTAAAATATTTTATAGTTAGTAAAGCAGAATATTAATGACAACATATATGAATATAAATTAATAAATATATAGGAAAACGTACAGTTATTTCATTTGCAGACACTTTCCAGAAACGATAATCAGTCGATTTGCTAGTAATCGGCTGTTACTGAAAGGCACGCTAGAGCAGGTTCGTGTGAATTCCTAAAGTTGTTACTTTAATTCGTTTTGTGTTAACCGAATATAAAGAAAATGAACGCTATGCAAAGTTTGCTTTCTTTCTTTTCTTTTTTTTTTCTTTTTTCTTTTTTCTTTTCTTTTCTTTTTTTTTTTCTTTTTTTTTTTTTTGCTATATTTGAAAAGAATTTTGAAACATAAAAAACTTTGTAGGCCACAACTCCAAATATTAATTTGAGGCAAACTGCCATTTCAAAATAGAAGAAGCACACAATGCTCTCTGTATAGACGGGATTCTCAATTGTGCGCATTCTGAGCGTTAAGATTATTAAAATTGCCGAAGCTTGCTCATCTGTATTCAGCAGCAGTAATGATGATAACGTTGTGCACCCCGGAATTACGCTGCCCCGAGCTGCTTTATAGTTATGTGAATTCCCCAAATAGTTGTTTTTGGTGCTCTGAAAAACTTTTAAGTATATTAATGGGCTTCCTATCAATGATTTATAAAAAAATTATAGGACCAGTTTTTGTATTTTAATAATAATTGCTCATATGTTTGGGAATTTGATTTTACACTATTCTTAAAAGTTAGGCACAATACGATCAATGTTTCTATGAAAAATTAAAGAGAAATTTAAGCAAGGCAGAATGACTTGGCATAAATTAAAAGTATATGTACAAAACAAACCGCTACATGCTGGAAGAACTGAAATATATTATCTATCAATATATGTCTTCATAATATATCAACGAGAATTATAGTGAGTGATGTGTGCAGTCAAAAATATGCGGAAACCGGCGGTAGTCAGTTTGAATATTCACTTTTTAAGTGAGAATATAAGTTTTTATACTCTTTTTATGTAATATACCGTTAAGGAAACTGTAATTAGCAACTAGCGGAGTTGTTGCCCATGGCGAAAGTGCCGCGCGCGCGGTAAAGGATTCTGTGCTGACATATTTGTAGTTTACTTCGGCACTTTAACTTGCATGCTATCTGTCTCTTAAAATGATTTTCACCAAATGGATAAAACTCGTCTCGATAATACAAAACTGCGACTATTAAACAATGTTAAAACAGGCTGAAAATTAGAGTTTGTGACTACTTTTGTGTTTTGTTATCCGAATCCCCGATCAAAGACGATAAATACAACTTGTTTAGAAACAAGGCCTTGTAGCGTATGACCAAAAAAAAAGTGGGAGGGAGAGTAGGACAACTTATAAAATTAGTAATCTAATTTACACTTTTCGGAAGCATGATTTATGCAATCTACAATTGGCCTTACACACAGTGATAGTAGAGAAATAGTGAAAATACTATAATTGCAGTTTGTTCTTACAATTATACATGTCAACATAATTAAATATATGTCAGCCTAATTAAATACATGTAATTCCAATTAAATATACGCTAACAAAACTTAATACATTTCAACCTAACTAACGCCCACAGTGTTAATTATAAAAGTCAAAATGAAAACAGCAGTCATGCAACTAAATTGCCGTCTTATATGGGAAAAAAAGATCTTGAGGGAGAATACCAGCTTGAACAATAAAGTACAAGGAAATGGAAACATCCGCAGCAGCAATGGGAAAACAGAAGTTGATGATGTAGTGGAAATGGGCAATTTGTTATACCTACTGGCGTGCTTATATTAAACTAGACCGAAACGTGCCGCCTTCAAAGAAAGTTCAGAATAAAACAGTTTAATGTTTGCAGCAGTTTCAAATTTATTAAAGAAATTTACTGTTCTCTTAAGAATTGTAATATTTACCCCCAAAATTTAGAAATAGTTTATTGAAGAAATTTCCGGGCCCCTACTTAAAGGCTTATGTGAAGAAATCTACATATTCCTTCGGCGCGTTAACGGAAAAATGTCACCTTCGGGTACTTAAAAGTCACTAACACAAGGTAGAAACAAAAGTGTCTTGTACACATTCACTTTTCTTTCACATGTTTCCATCATATCAACACAAATAGAGATATATTCTTTCCGGATTTGTTGGCTATTTTTACTGACTTCTACCAACTTCTGTGCCTTTAGAGGAACTGAATGGCATTTGAGAAAAGGAAAAGAGAGAATGGAAGAGGCCGACGTTCGTGTCAGGATCAGTTTACTTCACCCCCACGGTTTCCTGCCTTGGGATTTCCCACGGTGAGACGCCATATAGAGAACTGAGAAAAGCAAACCCGTGTCAATTGCACGATCAGAACCGCATCGGGGGTTCTTACAGTCGGATCATGAGTAAATGGAGGCCAGGGTCTTCTCTACACTTATATATTCATTTATTTGAACGTGTCTTTTAACGTTTCTTTAAGTAATTTAATTATAAAAGTTTTTAAGAATAAAGTCACATATTTTTTGGAATACTTTTTAATGAAAACCAAATAAGTTCGTGTCTTGCTGTGCAAGTTTTGACATCCCTTCGTTTTACATATCATCTGAAACAGACTTTCTTTAAATGTACAAACATCTCATTTCTTTAAATAAGTTTGAATTTCTTGAGGTTATGAACAAATTGCCGTATTAACGTGCGCGTATGCAATAGAGCGGCAGTTTATTTATTCAGTAATTATATTCCATAAGCCAATATAAAACAAATATATATTAACAATAGAATAAAAATAATTAATTAATACAAATGTCACACAGGTGAATTCATTCAATTTGTTCCTCCTCCCCAGTTATCATTAGACCAGCATGTGTATCCACAAATCCCCCTACTCACATCATCTCAGATCATTTTAGTCGGCCACCTTAATAATACGCCAAACTGCTAGTCTGGGCCACACCAGCGCTGTCTAGTGAGTTTGACCCCTGTTTTGATGTACTGCACCATCCTCCATTCAAGCTTAAACCCTAATTGTACTTCTAGTGAAATAATTTCTCTGTATTGTGTAACTGTCTGCTGCCTATCCATATCCTTCAACCTGTTCTGAACCTTCCTCCATTCGTTCCTTCATTCGTTCACCCGCTATTCAAATTAAGCATAACTCTATCATTTCCATTCCTTACTTTGATATGGATGCCCATTTCATGTTCCCTTCCATGGCATGGTAGCACAATGCATTAATTAAAGTTTGGTTCCCATGAATAATTCGCAGCCATTTTTCACTACTTCCATTTTACACACTGTGGTCACTGTGGGCCCCGAGTTCCCTGCTTCCGCAATTCTTTGTGCCCTTCCCTAACCCCCAAATTCCTTTCAGTAATTGTGTCCTATTTGAACCTAAGTCTCTAGTTTATTCCCATCCCCAAAGTTTAGCCCAAGTGTTTGTTACATTTGATCTGACTAGTGCTCCATAGATGTTTTCAGGCATATGTAAAACAAATGAATGCTGCATAGTAATACAGATAGAAAGAGAAAGCATGTATATAGTTTTTTTTTTCCCCTGATTCGCGAAGACAATGGCATAGTATTTCGCGTGATCACAATGGCGTAAGAAATAAAAAAATAAACAACGACTGAGAAAAATCTCCAACTGCTCTGTTTATTTCTCTCCCCCCTCTCTCTGTCCGTAGAAGAGTTTTAATGTGGAGGTATTTAGAGAAACAACTTTAAAAAAAGGTTAACTGTGTGCTAATAATAATACAGATCCTATGCGGCAGGTCGTTCCTCAGGAAAGGAAACAAATTAAGCAGAAAATGAATATCTAGCGAATCTGGCAGGGCAACAACGGAAGCTATTAGGATATGAGTGTGTGCCAAATGTCTTATTTACGTATGTGTTGGAGCTGAGCCAGTGTAGAAACATAAGCTCTCTTTAGAACGGGGCAACGGTTAACTGACGAACTTTCTCTGATATTTACAATAAATGATAAAAAACTTTCTGAACCGGAAGATTCTGAATGATTTTTTTTTTTTTTTTTTTAATATTTGCACTTGGAAACTTTTTATTTAACCCTAATAACCAACAGTTCAACATATGAAGCTATTAATACTCTCTCTACAATACACCAAACAATATTTGGCCTTACAAAATGGGCATTATAATTTTCCAGTATGACATAGAAAGCCATAATTCATTGTAGCGATGTTTAATATTTAGAGTGTATATTAAATAATTATGAGTTACTAAACAGACCTCTAGAAGGAATCTAATGTTTCGTCTTGAGGAATTACATAAGTAATTTAATACATTATTAGTTATCTAATAACTCGCATGTTTCAAGATCGTTGACACTGCGTTTAGCTCCGATCATGCAATTCATTTTTTTTTTACATAAGCTCGTTTAAGTCAACATGTAGCATAATGCAGCATGATGTTCCAAATTGAACTCAAAGCAGTAATTAAACATTTAACTAAATATGAACGTGCATCCAATGTTATAACCAGAACCCGGAAGTTAGGGAATTGGTAGGACCAGTTTTTTATTTTGCCTATTTTGACTTCTGTTGCCTATTTTAAGGGTTGTTTTATTTTATTTTGTTTTATTTTATTATTATTTTTGCCTATTTTGGATCGTTATACATTTTTATGCTCATAAAAATTTCAATATATCGAAGTGGAAAACGTTGTAAAAATTAAATGGCATGTTCATCTCACAAAAATGTATATTGAGAGCCTAGTTATACGTTTATTTCTTTTCAAAAAGTCAAAAACTTTCTCCTTGACCCATTCACTTAAGCTCTGTAAATAGCAGAGCCTTCATTAGTGAAAGAAACGCACGGTTACCTCGAATAAGAGAGGATGAGGGAAGTACTGTAGTTTTGAATAGTCCCGACGAATGAATGAACATGCGAGAGACAATTTTACGAAATTGGTGGTGGGGGTAACTTCCCACCTGCATAAATGTAACAAACAATTGCAAGCGAGAAAGATGAAAGCGGTACAGCAGTGCAATAAACCGTCCCTTCAATGTGTTCAGTACGGAAGTAACAGAGATACTAACCCCATTCCCTATAAACACACAAACAGAAAACTCGATCGGAAACCACTGCCCATCTTTTGCCCATCAGCCAGGGCTATTCAAATGTACTTTGCTTTGTCTTGATCAACATTTCCATGATGTCCTGATGGCTGAATGTTCTATTGTACCTGATATGAGTCCTTCCGAAATAGCTTGTTTTAAATATGATCCAATCGCTTCAGTGGAAGTAGAACGTTCTTTTTCCATGATGAAAAATGTTCTCTCTAACAAGCGGCTGAGTATGACAGTTGATACCTGGAAAAACATCTTGTTGTAACCAAGAAAAGTAATCATGAGTACTCTAATGATGTAATAAAGAAGTTATTAACTACCTTAAATAACTATTTTCATTAACAATGAGAGATATTACCCTCTGTTTTTACTTTTAATAAATTCCTGTTTTAATTACGAGTGTATTACTGCCTATTTTCAGTATTTTAAGTGCCTTTTTGTCTGCCCTGTTTTAACCAAAATAAATGCCTGAACTTCCGAGTTCTGGTTATTATAAAACGCCTTGACGGTGTGTACGTGTAAGTTTCCCCCTTATATTATGCTATAAATAAATGAATGGTGACAATTATTTCGTTTGTTCAGAGAGAGTCTTGAAATGACTCACATGAGAGTAAATGTAAAAAATGTTCGTAAAAGACGAACCCGCACACCATACAAGAACTCTTAATAATATTCGTCAGGAAATTGTCCGCATTTATAAAAATAAACTATAATGAGTGGTGAATAATTTTCTAGAGATGCCACAAATGTAGACAGACTGTTTCAACGCCCCATTTGATAATTTCCTATGTAATTAGCCTCTTAAATTGGTTTGTGTATTGTTGTATAGTTTATTTTATTATTTTATCTTCCCGCTAATCACCCAGACCCGGCTGACCGGCTAACGAGCGGCGCGCTCACCCATAGGCAAATCACTTCGGAGGGAAACAAAACTGATCGCACGGTATATCGTAAAATAAATTTCATCAATTTTGTTCCCTGCTGTAAAGCGAAGTCGTATCATTTGTTAATTCACTGACTTTAAAAATCAAATAAGAGAAATGCATTTGAAAGACAATTATAAAATGAGTACTGGAAACTGAAATAAAGTTAATGAAATATAATTTATTGATTCGTTCAATAAATATTTCGCGTTTTCCGTTACTTTGTTCAGATTACGTTAAATGTATCTGAATTAACCGGTAGTTCAAAGCATATTCCATCTCTACCTAATGCCGCCTCCTGTCTATCCCTTTGCTGCTATGTCACTATACTCTCCCCTCCTTAATAGCTATGGAATATTGCATTATGACGTCACAGAGCCATGAGTTGACTTAGCATGTTCTAGACGCACTAGTAATGTTGACCTGCTTCAGCTCAGCTAGAAATGTTTGTATGAGGCCATTACTGCCCTATAAGCGCAGTTTTTCATCATCAAATCATGAATTAGTATGAAGATGAAAGAGTGAATTTGAATGAATATCATTTACCACAATAAGAATGTTTTTAAAGCTATGAAATATATAAAAACTGCCTTTAAAGTGTAATTAAGAGGTTCGTACAATAATAATCTCAACCAAACTGAAATCTTAAGACACGTAATTAGGTACTGTCATCTGTCTGCTCACTGCGCGTGTGCTACTAACTGTTTCTGGGAAGTAGAGCCGTGGGTGCCGTGTCGTACATTTGTGGCAGTTAAAGAATTTCAAGTCTGAGCAAAATAATCGGCCGTTTCACTCGCTGAATTAAATGTAACGCCGATTATTTGAGGTGTTAAAGACATAAATAAACCAAAGCAGGACTGACTTCTGGGAAATAGCGTACTTGTAGATTCAGTGATCGAGAGAAAAAATCTAACTGTTCCGTAAAATATAATAATAATTATATATTTAATTTATCTGACGACGTTAAGACCGTACGGTCCTTTCTTCCACTTCACTAGGAAAAATTATGATTTCAAGATATATACAATCTGTTAATGACATTAACAGTTTGAGAATAGCACTTGTTAAATACTTCATTCTCGAAATAAATAACCTTCCAGCAATATTCTAAATTGTCATTGTGACCGAGAATCCGTGAAATGAGACGACAGAGAGTTCCAGAGACGAGTAGCAGCAAATGTAAGAGGGAATTAAAATAATTACGTAAGGACTTTTTATTTTATATTGTTTATTTATGGACGCTCTTTAACATCTCAAGTCATAGCGTTACATTCAATTCAGGGCTTGAAACGGCCGATAAATTTTGCCCAGAGACTTCTTATTGAGGTTCTTTTACGTGCCGTAAATCTACGACACGGGACCCACGGCTTTACTTCCCTTCCGAAGTAAAGCTCCATACGTAGAATTTTTACGCCCGAAAAAATAAACCATTGGACCTTGGCTCGCGATAGGATGCGGGATCTTGGATCTACGAGGCAAGTATGGAAATTAAGATAGTGAAAATGGGGCGAAAAAAATGTGGAGTTGAGATGCATGGAATTCGACACAAAGGAATGAGGGAGTGCATCTTCTTTCAATAGCTGGAGAGATATGATCTGATTTACGTAGGTTGCACACGTAGCGAACGCAGGCATTGTGAACACTTCTAGTCTTTGTCCAAGATTTGTCGTGATGTCAGTTAACAGGATATTGACACATGGCATAATCATGGTTGATGAAAGCTATTGTTTGTTTTCAAATTGAATGTAAGAAAAATCTTATGCCGATTCAAGGAATGGAATCCAGAAAATATTTTTATAAGTTTCTTTTATTTGAATTTGTCAAATTATATTATTATATCTAAAATAGATATATGGGGTTTTTACAAACTATTTTATTGGCACTTTTGTTTCATTAGGTTTCATAGAAAAGAGTGCTGGTAGGTTAATTTTGTTCAGCAATCAGTTATGCCCCATAATGATTGCCTGCCTTTTATCCGGATTTATCATAAGATCATTTTAATTTATCTCATGTTGATACTGATTCTATGTCTTATGTGCATGGTAACTGACCTCATTTCTCTCTGATAATTTCTAAATTTGTAGATAAAAAATAAGTTCTTATTCATATATCAAAAAGCCAATTTTTTTTTTTATTCGTTTTATTTAAGGACGCTCCTTTAATCTCTCAGGTCATAAACGTCCCATTCAATTGTGGGCGTGAAACGGCCGACAAATTTTGCTCAGAGGTCTCTTCTTTCAGGCTTGAGGTTCTTTTTCATGCCGTAAATGTACGACACGGGACCCACGACTTTACTTCCCTTCCGAAGGAAGCTATACTTAGAATTTTTACGCCCGAAAAAATCCATCTATCCTGACCGGGTTTGAACTCGCGATCTTGGGTTTAGAAGACAAGTATGGTTACCACTACACCACCAGGACCGACAAATAGCAAAATGGTTCCTACACAAATATACATTACTACAATTTTGTAAGTCAAGTTTACGAGAAGTATATTTAAATTCTTATTTTATTCAAGAAATAGCCCCGATAAATATCATTCGAGGGTATCAGCTTTCCAGATAAATCACTACGTTCATGAATTTATCGGCAATCTTAGACCCTCTTGTGATATGTGTTTTATACGTACTCAGTGCTACTGGTGATATCTGCAGTTAAAAATTAGTTTGAAGTGCGTTGATGATAACGCGCGTCCACATCAAAAGACGATGCTCAAGTGGCCTAAATTAATGACAGCTCGAGAAATTTCTGTGGGATAATGTCATAAAATCCTGACAGAAAATCTTGGTATGCATCGTGTTGCAGCAAAATTTGTGCCTTGGCTACTGACACAAAAACAAAGACAACGCCGATCTGTCACCTGTCGGATCGCATTAATAGAATGCATCTTTTGTGAATAGAATAATCACTGCTGACGAAACATGTGGGTCTATAATTACGATGTTGAGACGAAATTCCAATTGTTACAGTGGTTTGCAAAATGTACACCAAGACCCAAAATACCTTGTCAAAGTGCTGTTGACGGTTTTTTTGACATTTTATTTCTGCCGGTGGGTCAAACTGCAAATCGCTGGTATTATCAAGATGCACTCGGACATCTCCCAGAGAACGCGAGAAGAGCATTGTAGAGAAACAATTCAAGGATCTTGCAACACGATAACACAAAGTGCTTTGTTCCTTGTTCGCGACTTTACACCTTCCATACTCTCTTGATTTAGCTCCTGTGGACATCTTTTTATTTCAAAATCTAATATTCACAATTAGATGACGAAAATTGAACTCAGTAAACAGATAAAGCGAAATTCGCATATAGAGCTTCGCGAAATCTCGAAAAACGGGTATCCGGACTTCATTTCAGAAGCTCAAATTCCTTTGCGAGAGGTTATCAAGGAAAAAAAATTACTTTAAAGTAGAAAAACTCAGTAAGGTTCAGATAAGCCCATATTTGAAAAAAAAAAAAAGTTTGATTAATTTTTGACAGGGCTTACAGATATGCACCTGTCGTACTTTTAGCTTAATATACTACACCACGTTCAATTATATTTATTAATTTTAATTGTTTAATAAAAAGTAAAACAAAATATGGAATACAATTCCCATTGTATAATGCTCTGCACATTCCCCCAAGGAATTAAATATAGGGGTGATAAGTCGAGTGGCGTTTTCTTCCACTCTCTCAATGACATAGAGTTCATATTAGCAGAACCCGAAAGTTTAGACATGTATTTTGCTCAAAATAGACAGATAAAAAAAGTTCTTAAACTACTGAAAATGGACAGTAATATAATTAAAATAGACATTTATTAAAAGTGAAAACAGAGAGTAATATCACCCATTATTAATGAAATTATGTATTTAAGCTTACTTTTCTTGTTTACAAGCAACAATAAGATGGTTTTTCAAGGTATCAACTGTCATAGTTAGCCGCTTGTCAAAGAGAATATTTTTCATCATGGTCAAAAAAAAAAAATCTACTTCCAATGTAGTGATTTAAAACAACCTAATTCTCAAGGATTCATACCAGTTACAACAGAATATTCTCCTTTCAGGATATCATGGAAATTTTGATCAATACAAAGTAAAATAGTTGTGAATAGTCCTGGCGAATGAGCATAAGGTTCACAGTGGTTTCTGGTCAAGTTCATTTTATGTTTATACGTTTATAGGGGAATCCGGTTAATACCGCTCTTACTTCCATACTGAACAGATTGTAGGGACGGTTTATTACACATCTGTATCATTCTTATCTTTCTCTTTTGTTATTGTTTGTTACATTTAAGCAGCTAAGAAGTTACCCCCAACACAAATTTCCTAAAATTGTCCCTCGCATATCGATAGGTCATCCGCCAGGACTATTCAAAACTACAATACTTCCCTCATCCTCCCTTATTTCTTGATATTCATATGCCCGAGGTAACCGTTGTTTATTTCACCAATGAAGACTCTGCTTTTTACAGAGCTTAAGTGAATATATTGGGGAGAAAGTTTTTGGCCGCCTGAAAAGAAATAAATGTACATATATATGTGTATGTGTGTGTACGTACATTTATTTCTTTTCATTTATTTATTTCTTTATATATATATTGAGGTGAATGCGTAAATAATCAAAGAAAAAAAACATAACGATATAAAAACTTGCCCTAACGACCCCAAATGTACTGAACAATGTTCGTTTTTATCTGACGTAATTGTATCCACCCAGATAGAAAATACAAAGCTTCCGGACTCTGTTCATTAGCAATAGATGCTTGAATTCAAGTGCACACGCATCGATTACACACAGAAGTATGCAACGAGGACAAGGTAGCATGGTTTAACGATGGAACTAGTATACACAATCATAATTTCTAAGCGACGCATCAGAGAATGTAAATTTTTTTGCAAAAAATATTCTTCGTTGTGAAATCTATTATTCCTTCGAAATTTACGCAAAGGTCCGTGTATTTTAGGGTAGATTTAACGTAAACAAGAATGGAATAATTTCATATTCCCATTGCTTAACGTAAGCAATGTAAAAAATGTGTTATTCTACTAAGTGTTAACATTTTTAATAACTTATCTGCAGTTTCGCTGAATAATTGTTGCCAATAATTATAAACTTAATATCACGAAATTAAAACTAGAAATAGTTAAGTGATAAACTTAATCAAAACAGTCTATTAGAACGTAAGGGCATGTTGCACCACACTCCGAAAGTAAAAAATTTGTATCCCTCTTATTGCTTCCTAACGTATTGTTGAATAGAGTAATGTTTATTTTTATCTGCAACCCACCATTATTATTTCTTAACCTTTGTGCACTTGGCAGCATGTCACTTAAGATTTCTCACGTGTTAACGGAACACTTGGCAAGGGATGGTGTATCGTGAGCAATATTGTGACAAATGCGTGACGTCATTACGCGGCCGGAGATTGTGCACGTGAACCGTGTACTGTAGGAAGTGGGATGTCGCCCATTTCCCAGAACCCACGAGATTCCTTGCTTGAGTCAGCAAATGGACTCCCGTTTCGCCATTTTAGGAGCTTCCGCTATAAAACAAGAGAACTACGGCGCAACAAGCTTCTAGGCCTCTATGAGAACAGTTGAAGTAGTCCCTGAACGTCATCTCCGTGTGCACACGTTTTCGCTTCTCGTTTTATGTTCTGACCTCAACCTAACATAAGTCGAAAATCATACAAAAGGCATCTTTTTATGTCCAACTTTAAAATTCACATCTAATCACTTGATAATGTAAAAGTTATTTTCTCTTCCGAAAGGCATATTAGTTTACCTGTAATTTATGGTTTATGGTTTTGTGGCTCATGAGCCAGCACGATCTGTATGTAACTCCTGGCATTTGAGGGTTACCTTTTAAGTTGTTAGGTGGCGCTATTGAGATGTCATTATTATTTTCGCAACAATTGGCATTTGTAATTGAGAAAACAGTTACAGCTTAGAAATTGACATAGTAACAAAGAGCGTTTAAACAAACCAACTTTGCGGGGGGGGAAATGGAAATTTCGAATGAACGTTTTGGTGAATGATTTTATACGATTTTAATAAAAACCTAACTCAAAAGCAATGCATAAAATCACTTCGTTCAACGTTTGGTAATGAAGCACCATCAGAAAAAGGATGTTTACAATTGGTTTGCAGAATTTCATTGTGGTCGAGCATCCGTCAGTGATGAATTTCGTGAAGGTTGACCAAAATCGGTTGTCATTCCAAAAAACATCGATGCTGTGCGCAACGTGATTGAAGAAGATCGGCATGTGACTTACAGTGAAATTAAATTAAATTGATTGATTTATTTATGGACGCTCTTTAACAGCTCAGGTCATCAGCGTCCTATTCAACTCAGGGCGTGAAACGGCCGACAAATTTTGCTAAGAGGCCTCTCTTTCAGGCTTGAGGTTCTTTTTCGTGCCGTAAATGTACGACACGGGACCCACGGCTTTACTTCCCTTCCGAAGGAAGCCATGCTTAGGATTTTTACGCCCGAAAAAATCCATCAGTCTTGCCGGGTTCGAACCCGCGATCTTGGGTTGAGGAGGTAAGTATAGTAACCACTACACCACCAGCACCGACTCTTACAATGAAATAGAGGCATCCTTAAGTATATTGAAAACTGCAGTGCATTCGTTTTTTCATGAACATTTAGCTGTAAAAAGGATCTGTTTCCGATCGATTCGCAAAATTTGACCGAAGCTCAAAAAAAAAAAAAAAAAAAAAAAAAAAAAGCTCGTGTTAATTGGTGTGTAGTGAAATGTTAAAAAAAATTTCACCAAGAAACTGCAAATCCGTATACAATATTGTAACAGGAAGGAAACTCGGATATTTTCGTATGTACCGGACGCTAAGCTACAATCCACTGTTTGGGTGTTCCAAGATGAACCAAACCCCACAAAATTTGTTCGTTCACGAAGCACTTCCCAGAAATTGATCTTCGTTTTTTTGGTTGTACTGAACATGTCGCAACCATTACTTCAGAGGACCGAAGAACAGTTAATGCTGAACGGTATACAACAATTTGTTTGCCAGAAGCCCTCCACAAAATTAGGAAAAACAACCGAAAACGTAGCATCATTCTTCTGTATCAGCTCTCACACAGCACGACTAACAATTATTTGATTATTCGAATCAACGTCTCATTGCCCGCGATTTATCGCCTAACGACTTTTTTTGTCCCAGAGCATCAAATCAAAAATTGCATGGACAGCGATTTTCATCACGCCAAGAAGTGGTTGAAACCTTTAAAAAACCATGTTCTTCAGATACCAGCCTCAAAGTGGAAAAAATGTTTCTAGAATTGGTTTGAACGCATGCGAAAATGTATAAATCTTAAAGGCGAATGTTTTGAAAAGCAATGAAATAGTTTTTTCTTTCCTAGTTTTTATAAAAACTTGAAAGATAATCCTCGTGCCACAATATGTGCCTTTAGGAACGTTGATCTTGTTACTCCTAAATCCCTAATCGAGTTGCAGGTACTTGTTAGTGAATTCATCTGATGTCGCGGTCATCGCTGCAGCTAACACATATGTGTAACAAACAGTTGCTAGACGGAGATTCATTAGTTAAAAATTAACTGTAATCTGCTACCCGATAGTCAAAGTTGGAAGAAGGAGAGAAAAATATCGCAAAAAGACGTTCTGCAATATTAGTATATAAATAAGACATTAATTAATAGCAATTTTCAATGAACAAAACTTCTCGAGTTTTTAGTGTTAATGTGCTTATGTTTATTTATTTATTGTTACTTTGATTGCTTTGGTCTTCTCGCGACGTCTGTAGATTGGACGTGTATACTATTAGTGAAATCTGTAGTTATGAATGAAATTGAAATGAATTAATAATGACTCAAAGGAACTCGGAGTCCTTAAAGGTACCTGGCATTCATCTATCCAGGGTAAGGAAAAACTCAGAAAAAGCAAAACCTAACCCAGACATTTTGACCTGACCGGGAATCCAACCCAAAACCTCCGAATTAAAAATTCAAACGCTAACATTTGACCACCATGACGGTCTGCGTTCATTTTCTTGACAGTATTTTACCACATATTAACAACACTACAATAATAACAATAACGAAGAGCGGATCGCCGGATTTGTTTTAGTGCCATTATTATTATTATTATTATTATTATTATTATTAAGATTCCGATGCTATAGCTGTTTAAATTTTTTTAAAAAGTAGTAGTAATAAATGTTATCGGTTTGTATTCAGTTATGCATTCCTTTATTTATACAAAGCCGTCCGAAGGAAAATATAGATAGTATAGTCAGTTTCTTGACATGCGCATTTGGAATGGATCCCGCAAAAGACCATACTGTATATAGTGATATTATTCCATGGAGACCAGCACCAATACAGAGAGCACAATCGCATCGCGCAAGAACGTTACCTTGCCATAACATAACCACAATACAATTGAAATATTAAGCATACATACGCGCTTATTATATATTCTTACAAAATAACATATATGTTATTGTTTTAAAAAAAAACAAATTTTTAAAAAAATGCGATTGAAACTTTAGTAGCAAGATACTTTTAGACAAGAACGCAGGAAATCACATTAAAAAAAAAACAAAAGCAAAAACCAACGCGTTCTAATACTAAATTATGAATTCTAAATATATAAATAACAAACCATTGCTAAGCGACATAAAACAATGGAGTATATTTTAAAAACAAAGAAAAATAGAACTACATTGTAATCTAGCGGTGCTTTGTGAAGAGGCGGTGTGAGTTGTCAGTGACCTTCAGTTGTTTCACTTTTAGCCAATGCTTGCAACATCTGACTAACGTGGTCCGGGGGATGCCTGCGGTATTTGAGTGTGTGTGCCAAAACAATATTCGGTGAAATAATGCCTGCACTGAATCTTGTGGTCACTATTCCGAATGGTTTTATTTTCCTGTTATTAATTTCACATAATCATTATTATGTAGGACCGCCACGGGTGGCCGAGGTCGTTAAGGCACGAACTCGTGAGCGGGAGGTCTAGGGTTCGAATCCCGCCAGGATCTTCCTCCTGGACTCAGATATTTTCTAGATTTTCCTTAGTCGTGATAAATGGCAAATGCCGGGAAGATACCCTAAACTTAGCCTGGAACGTTTCCTTCCCAAAAAAACTTTTTTTAAAAAATTTCCCAATTTATTCTTTCATCTCATATATCATCAGTGTCCACCGCCTGTGATGCCTCAGCAGTAAAAACACGGTTTAAAAACTATGCAGATAAATAAATAATAATAATTTGTAAATTAAGAAAATCGTTTCGTTGGCATGTTACTGCCACGGGTGGTCAAAATTAATTAAGGCACGAACTCTTGAGCCGGGGACAGTCTTCCCTGGCTGAGTTTTTTTAAAAGGTTTCCTCATTCCTCATGAATTGAAAATGCCGGGAAACCACCCTAAACTTAGGTCTGTAACCTTCCTTCCTTTAAAAAAAGGTATTTCATAATTCTTCCTCCTTGTATTAGGTGATTATGGCGTTTTTTTTTAAATTAAGAGTTACATTATATAATTGAATAATATGGAAGAAGAAGTCTTCAACAAGTAAAATGGGACAGCAAATATGACGTGAGCATAAATGGTACCAGACTAACCAACCTAAGGTTTTTGAGAACACCCGAAGACTTACAACAGACGCTTCTAGAACTAAACAAGTGCAGTAATCTCTTTGGCCTTATGATGAATCACACTAAAACTAAAATAATAAACAACGAAATTAAAAAGCAATAGAAATAAAAGATGAAGAGATTCAGTATGTGGATCAGACGATCTCGTTTCCATAAAATGGATAAAGAGGTTAAAAGGAGAGTAGCACAAGCTTGGAAAAGCCTTCTGGTCTCTAAAGTTCATATTGCAAGATGCATCTCTAAATAAGAAACTGAGACTAGAGGCACTCAACTCGTTTGTCTTCTTGGTGCTGATACATGGAAGCCAAACCTGGTCTCTTATCGATTGACATAACAATTTGTCAAAGGAAAATGGAGAGGAAGATCCTAGGTATAACACTGAGAGACGAGACTGCAGGAAATCACAGAATTGGAAAGCACCATTGACAGAGCTGCAGTCATAAAATGGAAATGGTGCGAGCACTGGCGAGAAGAGGATGGTCAAACACATCCAACGAGCATCTCGCAGTTCATTGGTCAAGCATCGACCGCAATAGAAGTGAGCTCTACAATGAGAAGTCAAAGAGTTGACGAATTTAAAGTGCGCACACAAGTGAGCACAAGAGCTCATCAATAATATATGAATATTTTGAAAACTCAGCAATCCGTGGGCGCCTTTCTGTGAACCCCATGAGCTCTCATGGACACGTGAGGACACTTTGAAATTAGTATATAAGTGGCAGATGAGGCATTCCCAGATGATATTTCCAGATACTGTAGACCTACTTTCTAGATTTCAAGTCAGCAGTGTAGGCAGATGAAAGACGAGAGGCACATAATGTGGTTTTAGGGCGGTAGATGCAATTTAAGGCAGCGTACGTAGTTCTTGACCGCTTGAATAAACACTTCTAGGTGTGAAAGAAACACTGTCGTGTGATTTGAACACTTCCCTTCTCCCGTGATTACAACGACACAAAAGGCGACTTCGGGCCCCTGAAACACCCGGGGTACGAAGTGGGACCCTCGGGTGGACATTCCACAGCCACGCCGACGACACATCATGATATTAAAAACCGCTTCAATTGAAACAAACAAGTACCGTAAAGTGTATTAGCTGAGTCAAAGTTTTACAGAGAGGTGTGCATTGGATTTACTGCTTGTTACAAGGGAAAGAAATTAATTGTTCGCCAAACGTTATTGCCTTTTAGTTTTATAGCCTCTCTTCCCCTAACTCCGCTAGCCCCTTAATGGCAGCGTTCATGTGCATTGCACCACAGAATGATGAACTGGTAATCCCGCACAATACCTGCAAGTATTAATACAGGGGAAATTGAACAGTTTCAATACATTTCGTCTCTAGCTGAATACACGCAAATGTTGACAAAAATAGAAGAGCAATAAATAATATAAATAATGACTACAGAGAAGCAAAACTTAGCACGGTGGTGCACAGAATCACCAAGTGGATGCATAGTTTTTGTGGCATCGTCGGGTACATAATTCACCTCCTGGAGACATGCCACAAGTTTGGCGAATGCTCAGATTTCCAAACAAAAATAATTCGAAAGATTCAGGGGCCTTTTAGTGACGATAAGGTCGGGATAACATGCCTTAAAGAGTAGTTTAAGTAGAAGATGGAACAACATTGGCGGATAGTGATCAGTTTGTAATTTGGTGCAGATTTTGTTTTAGTTTCTACTTCTGCACTAAGCAAATAAATGTACTTCTGATGGGAAGATTTGCTAGACTCTTAACCCAAAAATTACCAGACTGCGGAAGGATATCTGCATGTCAGAGAGAAAAAAAACAATAAAAGTCCATCTGGAGTCTCTAACAGTGGTTTTAACAGTACTCCCTTGCACTGGCCACAAGTGTACATCTTCCTTTGAGGAAGATTTGTTGTCATTGAGTACTATACAATCTCACAGAAGGACAAAAGGCAGCAAGAATGAAAGTAGTTTCTTGTTGGTCACAGCTTCCGACGTATCTACGATATCTTTATAGTGATGAAAGCTGGATTTACCACAATACTACCCGAAATCAAAGAGGCGGTTGGCCATCTGTGTCTTCCCAATTATTCCACTCCAGGAACATAAGCAGTCAACAAGCAGGCACACCACAGCTTGCCTCCATCAAGGTCTTCAGAAAAATAACAGAAAAAGACCGGAGACTGGGTTACGAGTATTGCTGCTTCGCTACTGCAATGTCTCTGCGCACATCGTTTTGCAATCAATGGAATTTCTGTGAGACCATCTACCGTACTACCCATATCTGGCATCCTGTTTGCAACTGTCAAGGAAAAACTGAGGAGCAAACGGTTTTAGACTATGAAAGAAGTTTCTACATCCTAGGAAGAGAAGTTGGTACCATTTCTAAAGAAGCATGACTTTTTTCATGGCTGGTTCCGGAGAATACACAGTTTATATCCGAAGTGGGAAAGACTACTTTTAAAATGAATACGTACATGTGTGAGTTTTGACCTTCTACTTAGTAGACTCCCCAATATTAAATAACTATCTTCGTATCATTCAGAAATAAACTCCTTGACAGGCCGTCGTTAGACTGTCCGAAAATTTGATGAATAAATAGTAAGATCAGCACAGTATATATACACTTGATTGCAAGAGAGCTTATAGTCATACTCCACCTTTGGCACATTTCCAGTGAATCTATTAGTTTCATTTTACTTCACTTTTCAACAAACTTTCCTTGAAGACAGTTGCACATTTTCCAGCGTTGCGGATTTTCCATGGGTCTTCCCTTACAGGTTTCTTTTCAATTTTGGGGACCTCCTGACGTCGCTGGGAAAATAAGCAAAAAGTTTCAGAGTTTAAATCCTGTTTTATCAATTGAAAGTCATGCATCAGCAGATTTGTGGCTTGAAGCATTGTCCTAAAGAAACAGTACATCTCATTCCAACTTTCCGCCAAGTAATTTTGACATCAAATTTAATAATAATGACCTGGTTATTGCGGCCACTTTTTGCTAATGATTCCTTGTCCATTCCAAACAGCATCGTCTTGTTTGCTTATGACTGCAACCTAAATTTCTTAGGGGTTAGAGACTCCTTAAGTTTCTATCGCTAAAATTCGGTGTTAAGATAGACCAAACACTATATCGGAAACCGTCACGGATGACCGAGGTCTGTAAGGCACGGACTCTTGAGCGGGAGGTCTGGGGTTCGAATCTCGCCAGTGCTGTCCTCCCTGACTGAGTTTTTTTCCAGGTTTTCCTCAGTTTTCATAAATTGCAAATGCCGTGGAGGTACTTTATACTTAGACCTGGAACGTTTTCTTCCTTCCTTTCCCAATGTATCCTTTCATCTAACGTATAATCAGTGTCCACCACCTGTGGTGTCTCAGTAGTAAAAACCGGCGTTAAACACCATTCAAAAGACAAAAACTACCTCGGAATGTAGATCAGCCAGTAGAGAAGTTCGTCCGGAATGTGTACTATCTCCGTTATTGTTTAATTTATTTATAGATGATATCTCGGACGTCCTGTTAGCGGAGGAAATGAATGTCCTTGAAGTGGATGGTACATGCATTTCTGTACTTTTGTTTGCTGACAATCTAATTCTTTTATCTCTAACAAAAGACTGTTTACAGAAAGGCATTCACATGCTAGAAGAGTATTGCCTGAAATGGGGTATGGTATTAAATGTTAACAAAACTAAAACAACGGTTTTTTAAAATGACAGAAATGATTAATGGTACTACATTGGACAAGAAATACAAAATTTTAAAAACCTTTGTTATTTAGGAGTAACCTTTAATATGAGTGGGAAATGAAATAAGCGCTTATCTGTTATTAATTATAATGCAGGAGATCAACTAAACGAGCTACTACGTGTTCTGACTCACGTTCCTGAAATACCGGTAGATACACTGGAGAGGATGTACAATGTTACGATTAAGTCTATTCTGCATATGGAAGTGGGGAGAGCTGAACAGATGATTAGAATTCAAGTAGATTTTTAGAAAATAAAGTGGGGCTCTTCAAGGGAGGTCAAACTGTGGAGTCTAGGGGGAGGTCGGTTTCTATGAGCATACGGTAAGTAGTTAATAAGTTCCAATAGTGAAATGCTCGCTTAGACTAATGCAGAGAGATAAATGCTATACACACCAGATATAAAATATAGCTCCACATTTTGAGCTGCAGAGCTGCAAAAAGGACTCAGAGGAATTGAGCTGGGTTCAATATGGCAAATAATAAAAATGTATGGAAGAAGGTTAGAACAAGGCTAGAGGTTATCAGCAGGCAGGAAATCGAGGCAGAATGTAACGCGAAAGTCTCCTTGAGCCTATCTAATGAAATTAAATTAACCTGAGTAAAGAAGGTATATATGCTTGTTCTAGGGAGAAAGGCGAGATCAGGAATGGTCTGGTTTAGACCATGAAGTTGGAAGGCTAAAAAGTAACGGATAGTTCTGGTTGGAGAATCTTTCCACTTTGTGGAGGGGACGAGAAACGGATACATATTATGGCAGAACGTATTATTATTATTATTATTATTATTATTATTATTATTATTATTATTAATGTTTCATTTATATTATCGTTTGTTCCTCTTTCTAATTGCGTATCTCATTTAAGCACGTACGGTCTATAGCCCATGCATAAAATATATTTGAGTAAATAGAATTTTATAACAATAAAGATACACCTATTTCTTAAGAATACTTGCATTTTAGTTTCAGGATCATAGTGAATGATCATGATTTATCCATTGTCAGAAATACATCAACAAATGTTTAGGTTTTGATCTGAAAATATCTTAGATGTTTACAACCTTGCCTCAACCATTTTTGAGTAGACGTCAATGTTCGAGGTATCCGTTTTTCAGTTAATGTTTTATCTCTTATTCTTTAGTTATGGTATATTACTCTATTACCCTGATATTTTGGGGCCACACTATAACGCATTGGTCTCCCTAAAATATTAATCTTATGGCATATGGCTGGAAGGAATTGATAAATTAATGGGTGGTCTGGGGCACCAGACCCTTGTGTATGACTGGTCCCATGTGCCAACGCCCCCAATGGGTACATCTTCGGAGGAAGGGATGAGGTTATAATCTACTTGTGGTGACTTTACGTACGCACATGAGGTTCCTAACAGATTTTTAGACAGAATATCCAGGCGATGTTGTAGCCCCCTTCCCCCAAGTTGTGCGAGCCTTTCAGAAGGACCGCTTCCATTCCAGATGCAGGGGAAGAAACGTTTACAAAGTGCAAGCCACCGTAACACCAAGCCAGCCCATCTCGCGCCCTGGTAATTTCACTCCTGTAACAGAACCAACGGAATGAAATGGGAGAACGGGAAATTCGTATAATGTAAATATCCATCCCAGTATGCGCCTCTGACCAGAGGAGGGAATTGACCTCCCGAATGCGAATCTTAAAAGGTCTGTCGCCTGAACGATCCCGCTCGATTGGTGAGGAAAAAAAGCACAGAACAGAAAAAGAAAAGAAAGAAGGAAGGAAGGAAGGAAGGGAGGGAGGGAGGGAGGGAGGAAGGAAGGAAGGAAGGAAGGAAGAAAGGAAGGAAGAAAGAATTTTTTTTGCACCTTACCTTTTAAGAAGCAGTAGGGAAGAAAACTGAAAGGAAGGGCTGAGATAGTGGGAAGAGTACAAAATACTTTTTTCTACCCAAAGATATTTATTATTTTGTACATGAAGTGTATGACATGTAAATATTTATGCTATAGCGAATACAAAGCATTATATGACTGTTATATTTTGCAGCGTATTTAAACCACACCAATTTCTGAAAATTACTTCTAAAGATTTAGCTTGTGAACGCAAATTATGTTCCTATATTCCAAATAAATGCCGAAAAATTAATACCAGATCAACTTAGAAAGCTCAAACATTAACAAAATGGCCGTAATCGGCGTATCATGCTCGTTATTTCTGTGAATAATTCATTTGTTGCGTGGTCTATTGTTCACAGTATCCGCGCTTTACCAGGTACAGAAATAAATATCTCTCTCCCCTTCGGTCCCTCCTTTCCACCACTGTGCCGCAGTTTTAATGGCTTACCAAACGAGCCATGGTATTGCAAACTTGTGGCGCCGCGGTTTGGGGCAAAGCGGCTCGGCAGCCGTGAATGAAATTGCTCCCGCAAATAATTCTCCGAAAACCGGTTCGAAAGTTCCAAGAGTGTTTTAGTCACCGTTACAGGAAAAAGTTCGGCCTCCACCAAAACAACTCAGGAATGCCTCTGATTTTATAAGAGAAATGCAGTGAATATAAAAAATATAAAGCAGCGTTAGTTAAGAAAGAGCTACAACACTTGCCAAAAGTTTCACTATAGCACGTTAACATTAATAATAAATATTATTTATCAATTTATTTTGTTTGTTATAGATCTATTTTTATTAATACATTTATACTAGAAAATTTTCTATAATACCTAACTACATCAATTTAATTAATTATTTTGCTTTTATTTCATTTACAAATATAAATAAATTCAAGACATATGTAGGCATATTCAAAATATCAATTGTCAAAAAATTATTTCTATAGAGCTCTGTAAAACCATGACAACAACGTCATTGTTAGCATGAAATCTTAATGGTTTCATATAGAGTAATTTTTGGCCTGCGTCCGCAAGTGCCAAGATGGCAACAGTCCCCGCCTCTCTCGTTGGATGAATTCCCTCGTATTTCTACTTCTAAACTTTGATTAAAAATAGTATGCACACAATATTAGTTTTATATTTACGCAGTTGTAAGTATTAATGATTTCACATTAGCGTTAGTGGGTAGTATTGTAAATTTGAGGATAGATTACACCTTAAATTTCTTGCTGTAATACTACGTTATTAGTTCCTGAAGAAGAATATTTGCTCAAATAATAGATCTGCAGTAAATGCCGAATGTGACAATAAATTTGATCATGCCAGCCTTCCAATGCAATGCTCTGAATAGCTTTGTAAAGTGTATACAATGCAATGAAGAAAATATCATGAAGTTTATAAGCATGCGAAAGATTTCTCTATTTCACTCATGTGACGTCATCTTAAAATCGACCAATGAAGCGAAACAAAATTTTGAATTTTGATCAATCACAGCTGGATTACGTAGTGAAATTATCGAAAAATTTATCAAATCATCTCACAACGTGCATTTGTCTTGTAGTCAGTGTAGCCCACTGTATACCTCCACTATATAATTCCTGAACACGCATCACTGATCACTTTTGCTAGAGGCGGTGGGGAGCTATTGATAGCAACAAAAGCATGGACAATCGACAAGCATAACGCAAAATGGAGGGTTCTTCAAGGCGTTCTGGTGATGCATCAAACATGCAAATAGATCTTATCATTAGGAATTCCAAACCACAGAATACAAAGGGAAATAGAGACACTGTATGTTGTCTCTTGGTTTTTTTTTTTTTTCTCTCTGTTGGTATTACAAAATGGAACGGTAGTGATTGTAATAGTCGATTTGTCCATTTCAACCTCATGGTTTCTGAATAGAATAGATAAGCATAAGTATAACAAGGGTTAATATTCTGTATGCGAATTTCAAATATATTCCTATTACATTAATGAAATAGTCTTGAACCGTGTTTTGCTCTTCTCTATTGGCATTACTTACTGACAATCGACATTCTTCTGTCGCAAGATTGCTTGAAAAGCTTAAGTACAAATATACAATGGTTACAATTTTGTAAGCCAAGTTTAGAGGAATTATATTTAAATGCTTATTTTAGTCGTAATAAACATCACTCGAGGATCTGAACTTTCCAGACACCCAACATTCACGAATTTATCGGTAATCTCAGACCCTCTCATGATATTACTTGCGATATGTTCAAATGTCATATAGAATGCTAGTTCTGTGTATGCACTGAGTTCTAGTGAATATGCTAGGAAAGTTAGACATTGATCCTGGCAAAAGCTTGCGGAAAGCTTTCTTGAATTGATAGAAATAAAGCATAAAACGGATAATCAGGCTGAGATAGTCATTAAAGATGAGAGACAAAAACCACTTGAAAATGAAAATGATGCAAATGATTCTGAACATCGGCCAGGGTTGCCCTGTGGCACTGTTCGTATTTAATTTTTTTTTTTACCGAAAATTAGATTTTTTTAAACATTCACGTTCTTTTTCCCAAAAATTATTCATAATAGAGAGATGAAATTTTACCAGTAGTTAAATGCTGGTTGGTATTTTTTAGAGTATTTAACTAAAATACTTACAGAGTAGTGCAATAGAATATTTTAAAAACTGTATATATATATTTGCTTGAAGAAAATGTGTTTTATATCATGTATAGGGAGAGTGAAGAACTTCCGATTATCTAAGGAAAAAAGGGCCTGTAAATTGCTTAATATTTTACAAATTTATGTAGAAGTAACCAAAATGCAAATCCACAATATTTGTCCAAGCTCCTTCTCCGTCTAATAAGATAGAACAGAATATAAAGTAAAAGCCCTTGAAGAAAAACAGTGTTTTGTTTTGATCAGGAATGACTAACCTCAAGAAAATGTGTATTACATGTAACAGTTTCGAATACAATCAATTAAAAAAAATTAAAAAACACAATTAGCCATGCATAAAATGGAGTTCTAAACTTCAAAATACATATTACAGAGAGAGAGAGAGTAGACGTATCCAAGCATCAGTACTAAACAAGAAAAGAAGTCGTGACAATTTCTGACTGTTATAAAATTCGTGTTCCGTCATTGAAATGTGATTATCACAAATCAACAGCACAGGAGGTCTTACGTTGAAACAAGGACGTAAAGTTTGTACCGATCATCATTACCCCACCCTGTCGTTTCACCTTGCAGTTAATCGAACGTTCACAGATACAAAATATTTCTAGTACTAAGACAGAAATGCTCTCTCCCTTATGATGATGATAAGTGAAAACGTGCCTGTTTATAGATGCATTTGATATTCGTGTAAAACCCCGAGAACCTGGCCGAGGTCATTAAGGCGCGGGGTCGTGAGCGGGAGGTCTGGGGTTCCATTCCCATCAGGACCGTTCTCCTTTACTGAGTTTTTTTTTTTTCAAGGTTTTTCTCAGTCCTCGTAAATGGGAAATGCTGAGGAGATACCCTAAACTTAGACATGGAACGCTTCCTTCCTTTAAAAAAAAAACATTTTCCAATACATCATTTCGCCTCATGTATCATCAGTGTCACCGCCTCAGTAAAAACAGGTGTTAAACACTATTCAGAGAAAACCCTGAGAAACTTGGATCAGTTTGGAGACGGGCATTTTTAGGTACACAACACTTAGATCTAACAGTTGATACAACATTAATATAATACGAATATTTCTACGTGGCAATAGGGCAGAACATTCCAGAGACAGTGAACACTGTTCTTCCACCCTACCATATGATTAAATTTTCTTAAAAATTGAAAAGGGAACAGGAACCATCAAACTATTAGCATACAAAACATGACCATTATCTTTATACAAAAAGGTTCATAACACTTAAATATTTAACTTTGCAAAGATAGGGTGTCACTCCCTTAACATTAGCGCCTGAAAGTCGCTAGTGTCTTTTTTAAGTATAGAAACGTTTAATCTATTTTTATAACATTAAAAACAGACATTAAGCTTAATCATTCAATTTTTCAAATGCATGTGACAAGTTGTGCCGTTTTGTTGATAACCTTGATTGCGTTGATAATCCTCTAGAAGTTCAATAAAGATAAAAAGCGACTTCCAAAAGTGTAGGTCGAGAATCATATGCACTAATAAACTCATTACTCATTATCTGGCTTCTATAACAGTAATCCTAAATGACACCAGTTACGCCACCTCTGTTCTCTTTGAGTAATGCAATGTCCAACAGTGTCATTAAACAAATATCCTGTTGTGTTCAACCTCCACGACAAGCGAGTAATGTGTTTCTCTTGGGAGGTGCACGCACACCGTACTCTATAATGCTTTTTGAGAGGCAACGATAAAGTTCGATGTCCTTTAATGTTTAATTAAAAGCGCAAATTTAGGCAGCAAATGACACCTGTCCCTGCGGACAACAACGAGGAAAGGATAGAGGGGAAAGTTATCCCTAGACGGTCCTGGTGGTTTAGTGGTAACCACAATTGCCTCTTAAACCCAAGATCGTGAGTTCAGTTCCGGTCAGGATCGATGGATTTTTTCGGGCGTAAAAATCCTAAGTATGGCTTCCTTCGGAAAGGAAGTAAAGCCGTTGGTCCCGTGTCGTACATTTACGGCACGAAAAAGAACCTCAAGCCTGAAAGAAGAGGCTTCTGATACGTCCTGAATTGAATGAAACTCTGATGACCAGAGATGTTTAAAAACGCCTGGAATTATACCAAATAATAAAATAACTTCCCTGACTGTAGCGACATTATTCGTCTCACACAAAATTCAACACTTTACGCCATAATTTCAGAGGATGTAGAGGAGTTTTAAACAAGCATTTTCGAGATAGGAAACATACGATCTGGTGCATTTAAATTTCAAAGTTACGGCATTAAGTGTTGAAAGAACCAGTACGCCACTGGCAGATAAACCTCTCATTCGAATGAAAAGGACAGAATTGTGGAGTTCTCTGTTAAATAAACGCAGCTCACTTGTCGGGTTTGAGTCTTGATTCATTGTTGTACTTTTACGTCTTATGTATCAACATATTTCATTTGTAAAATATGAATGGGTATGATTTCTGGAATTCACAGCTTGATGTCTTATCAATAAGGCCATACAGCCAGGTAGATAGCTCGCTCCAAGCCTGGGGGGATGGCTAAGTAGTGTTTAATGTCTGTTTTTACTACTGAGGCATCACAGGAGGTGGACACTGATGATCTCTAATGAGATAAAATGATAAATCGTGAAAAGATTTTTTTTAAGGAAGGCAACGTTTCAGGCCCAAATTTAGCGTATCTCCCCGGCATTTGACATTTATGGGGACTGAGGAAAACCTGGGGGGGGGGGGAACAAACAGAGATGACGGTCCTGGCGGAAATCAAAACCCAGCTCACGAGTCCAACGCCTTAACGACCTCTACCACCCATGGCGGTCAGAGGAATATGTTGATAACGTCCAACTGTTCACTATTAATATTCTGCTTTTGTTAACGAAAAGAGATGGACCAACTCTTAAGTTTTTGAATAGATGATGATACACATGCAGTGCGTAATGTTTTACTTGGCAGATAAAGCCCTCTCCAGCCACACACACGCACACACACACAGCACGATAAATGAATTAGCCGTACCGTACTGTCATATTTCCGAAATTTCAAAGATTTTTATATAATCAAATGTTGAAAACGCTGATAAAAAGCTGTTGAAAACCGAGTTTTCCTTGCTAGAGAACAAGATTTGAAGACTTTCTAAGAAAAAATTTAATCCCATTTCGCTTTCAATTTAGCGTCTTATTTCTAGTACTTCATCAGTTACTGTTTTTGTGCACATAGATAATTATACAAGAGTCCTCTATAATCTCTGAACCTCTACAATCTCTGAAATTGGTAGAATAAGGAACGCTTTTTCTGTCTCGTCTACAAGCTTGTATTTTCCTTTGTACGAAAACCTAAACTATTTACTTTACCATAAGAATGCAAATAAATTGCATATATATTTGAAATGACAGTGAAATATGTGCCAAAATTTACCAGGCGAACCGAAGCTTTTATTTTATTTATTCGGTTATTTTTTTCTCTGACTGCTAGTCTTAGAGGTTTTGTTACTACATCAATGAGCAACGCCAAAATATAAATTTAATAAATCTATCGCGATATATCTGGTGAATTCTCATATTATTCTAATTGTGTTTCATTGCTTGCCATTTTAAGCATAAAACCAATCAGAAAATCGTGGAAGTTATAGAAAATTATAGTGAACAAACAATTTTGCTACAGTGTTTTGTTCGCAGAGTGAATCTTCAGAATATTGCTTTGAATTCTTATGATATAAAGTCGAAAAGTATACTTAATGGGAATTATACCGTGTGGAATTCCCAAAATTCACTTGTAATGAAACCAATTAGAATAACTCTCTGTATCAATCGTAGTTTGTATCTTCTCGTGTAGGCACGAACTCTTAATTCCCACCATGGCCGTTTTCCAAAAGTTGTTTCTTCTTCAAATACCTGGGAGGTGTCCAATACTTAAGGTATGGAATATTTCCTGCACTTTCTCAGTGGATCAATTCAGCTCGTGTACCACCAGGGTCCACCGGTCTGTGATATCTCAATAGGAAAAACGAGCGTTAAATATTAGTAAAATATGTCTTATCGTGACAAATTATTCATGCGCATTCTTGCAGAGTATTGTTTAAACTCATTTCGAAAAAGATGAATCATCAAGTAGGCTGAAGGAACGTTGCAGCCATTACGAGGTGCTGGTGTGAGGGAGCAAGCCGATGTTGCCTAATTGTTTGTTGTTTTCAATTTAGAGCGTTGTAATTGCCACTTCCGGGAGTGTTGGACGCTTCACGCCCTTTGTACAAACACGGGGCGTTACGACAAACTCTTGACCCAGCTGTGTCTTCCTACATGTGATTGCTTTTATTTTTTAATACATTTAAATTATTTTGATATCGTTCGGGATATCTTTATAATGTTTTGTTCCCTTCAAGATTTCTGGGGTTGTCAGTTTCCTGCGCCATACTCTTGTTAATTCTCTAGTTTTCTTGGAATTGTATTTACATTTTTACAGCATTTGTTTGATACGGTTATACACCAACTAACGGAAATTTAATTTCGAATTACAGACACCTGTTTTTAGAGATAGAAGACACAAAAAGAACATAACATTTTAATTTTCGGTTTATTTCTATTTTAAAGTATGCTTCCTGTTTAAACTGCTTGCATGTGTTACTTTTGCCTCAGGAGTCTGGGGCAGGGGATTTCCATTAGATAAACAAAGTTGGAGAAGAGTTAACAAGGAATGGAATGGGTGATACATGTTTAAGAAGAAGTGATTTGGAGGTACGTTTTTGGAAACAGAATAGAGTAAGGCTTGAGGATATAAACGGGACAGATATTACATTCTATAATGAGGAGGAAGAGGTCACTAGTGTTCTATCAGCAGATAAAAGGAGATGTTAAAAGAGATGGATATATTAGTAAGTGTTATAAGTAGAATAGAGAGAGGGGATGGCATGGTTTAGATTAGGAATCTGGAGCTTAAGGGGTTTTATAAGTAATTGTGAGGCGGAAATTTAGAAAATACAGTTTGAATGCTCAGGAACAAATGAATGGAACAACAAGTAACATATGGTAAATAGTTGAAATTAAATAATCAAATTGCAGCACAGAAAAAGTTTGATGACCAAAGACAATTTAGGAATCTTGGGTAATTAGATTTGATTTGTTTACGGACCTTCTTTAATTTCTGAGGTCAGCAGCGTCCTATTCAATTGAGGGTGTAACACGGCCGACAAATTTTGCTCGTAGGCCTCTTCTTTCAAGCTTGAGGTTCTTTTTCGTGCCGTAAATGTACGACACGGGACCCATGGCTTTACTTTCCTACCGAAGGAAGCCACACTTTGGATTTTGCGGCCGAAAAAGTCCTTCGGTCCTGGCCGGGTTTGAACCCGCGATCCTGGGTTTAGAAAAAAGTATAGTTACCACTAAAGCACCAGGACCGACATCCTGGGTAATATTTGTATAGAATTAAGAACAAATACTTTCGATTAATGAGGAGAGAGGGTCTTGGATTGCATTTGCCTTGTGATTATATGTGCAGGAGATCAAAAGTTTAAATGTGTATGTTAGTAAGTTAGTTAAGAGCAGGCGTTGAATAGATTCATTAATAATTTAGGGTGGTTGTTAAATCCTAGAAAATGTTTTGCTGTTTTGTTATAGCATTTCTTTGTTTAGGAGATATGGGGTAAAGGGGCAGAGTCTTCCGGATAACAACAAACGTTAAGTATAGTCAGAATGGTGTAAATTAGTATTAATTGAAAAAAAAATTGTATTGGGATGAGTTAAAATTTTGGCCTGGAATAGAACCTGGGTTAGAACAGGCCGTATTGTAATGTTTGTATACCTGGTACCATTTAAATAATTAGTACTGTATTCCTAGATTATCGGCTTTTCATTTTGTACTTTTGTGCTTAATTTGTTATATAATTTGTTGAACATTTTCAATTGTAAGTGTTTTTAATTACATAACGTGTTTTATGTGCCAAACGACGCCTTTAGTGCTTTGCACTATTGGATAAAAATGCACATATCTCTGAAACTATTTGTTATAGAAGGCTATTGTTTGATATTTTTTGCAGGTAAATTGCTGTTTCAAATATCAATAACAGTAATGGCTGCTCGTGTGTTTAATTTTTTAAGCAATTGGAAAGTTTTGCTTTTAATTTGAGTTTTGGAAGCTATACATCCCAGTTTTCTTTACTAAATACACCTAATATTATGCCTAAATGCACTAGGGTTTATAAAAATGTAAAACAAAGGAAATGGGTATTACAAAACCTATCCAGTAAAGCGTGGTATCTGTGATAATGAAAATAATGCACCTATTTCTGAAGAGAATATTTCAGTGAATGATAAATCATTTGCTTACCCTGCTCCTAATGCTTCCAAGCAAAACATATCTGGTAATCATATGGAAGATATTGAAGACAAGCACTACACACATTTTAAATCATTGGCAAATATAGTCCTGGAGTTTCTGTGTTACATGCTCCAGGCATGCGTTTATTACCTAACTTCAAGCAATGCTTTATGTCATCTATAAACAAGTTGAAAAGAGCACTTTGAATACAATAAAATTCAATATTAGGCATGTAAAATGTGGTATTTAAATTGTAGTTGTTTTATAGAGTAAAATCAATTTAATTACGGTATAATTTTACTGTGCCATTACTGCATCTACCCTCTTAAAAAAGCGATCATTTGAACGTTTTTTTTTAAATAATAATAATGACGTTAAGGAGACTTGACATTTTCCCGCCAGTCGAGCACACTCCAGTTCACGAGTCATAGCTGTGGAGAATGGGGGATATTGAGAGAGGGAAAGGAATGTTTAGATTAACTAAAGCAGGGCATATGCACTGGTATTAGGAAACAGAAGACAGTAAAATGAAAAGGAAAGAAGACAGATATAGAAGGAAAGAAGATAGTATCGATTGTGTCGGATGGCACATGGCGCATCTTCCAACACGAGGCGAGGGCTCGTGTGTTCATGCCCGCGACTGGCACGTAGCCACGCCGCGCCGACCGGCCGGCCGGTCCTTCAAGACGCAAGCACAGCACAAGACTTCTTATTGCGGCTTGCGCTTCGGTAAAGCTCGGATGTTTCCGTTTTCTTCGGCTGCAGCAATGCTGGTGCTAGGGGATTGCCGGTGTGTCCTCCTAAGTGAACACGCCGGTTTCAGTTCTGCAGGAGACTAGGAGTGCTGTCAGGTGTTACGATGTGAGCGGGACAACTCGCTATGGTGCGCGACGACGCGTTGAAATGGCCTTCTGCCTCAGAAGAAGGAGCGGTTTGCCGCCATTTCGTCTCCGCCAACGTGCTGTTAAATGCCTAAACACTGCAGCATAAGAGTCGAAATGAGTTTAGCTTTAAAGTGTTCGCAGTGCTAGTGTTATAAAGCCACATGTCAAGATAATGCAGATAAGAGGCGAGTGTTTCTATAGTGACCGGTCCCTTTGAGTGTGTTTTGTTTGAGTCAGTGATAAAGAGCACTATGGCGAGTGCGGAATGGGACTGTAAGTACGCCACGTTGGGTTCGTTGTACGAACTCAAGGCTCGTAAGCGCAAGAAATCCAACAACCTGCTAAGGAACGCCCTGACCTTCTGGTCGTATGAGAGTTTGTCTACCGCGGCAAGTTCCTCGCCCAGCAGAACCGGTACCGCGACCAGAAGATCTCATTCCATCAGCGCATGCGTCGGCGAGGTGACCAAGTGCGCGCTACAAATCCTGTACAGCGGCAAGGAAGACCAAGGCACGGAGAATGTTAACCGGAAAAAACTATCGCTCGTGGCTGCTGCAGCCTTGGCGACGCCGCCGGGATGTGTGGACGATGGTGTACGACCTAACGGCATGATTGACGCTGGCAAAAAAGGAACAGGTCACCGCAGGTTGAATGGCATTTCTTACATGCAAAAGAAACGGTTACAGAGACTCCGGGAAATTGGACCAATAGATGAAGAGGACACCGACACAGTGCAGGCAGAGGGCTCAACAGAAGAGATACCCCTGTCTCCCCCGTTACCTCCGCCTCCACCGATGCCCCCCGAGTCTTTCTCGGGGAGATTCAACACGTCAATTATTGTCAGAAACAGGAGACGTCGCAAGGAGCTATCGCCTCTACCGGAAGAGGACGAAGACGAAGAGAAGGAAAAAGACGCTAAGCTGAAGATGACGAGGAGATTTCAGTGGAGGCTGCGGAGCTGGCCCGAGACGTCGGCGCCCATGAGGCGACGCCTGCTGCTGCGGACCGTGCAGTGGGAGGCGCCACGGCGCCTCTCTGCCCCCCTTCCCATCTCCGTCACGTACTGCACCAGGGTGCGACTGCGCTCATTCTCGCACCTCCTGGACGGCA
The DNA here is from genome assembly GCA_030762175.1 of Metallyticus violacea. Classification (NCBI taxonomy): domain Eukaryota; kingdom Metazoa; phylum Arthropoda; class Insecta; order Mantodea; family Metallyticidae; genus Metallyticus; species Metallyticus violacea. The sequence goes on along the minus strand of CM060845.1, from coordinate 26,304,270 downwards.
CCCCTCCACCGTCTTCACATATTCGCCGTACCCATCTCCACTCCACGTGCTCGCAAGTGAGTCATTTCTATAAACTTGTGCATGTTTTCTTACTGTTTCACTCCCAGCTACTTATGCAATAAAAGTCGCAGAAAAAGTTACAAAAACCTGCAGTAAACTTGTGAATTTTTCATAAATTTATCGTGGTTTGTATCTTCCTTGCTCACTATTAAGGAAGGTGCATACCCAATTTTCCCTTTATTAAGCACATAAATGTTCGTGATCTTTATTTATATAACTAACGATCCTGTTTTTGTACGACAGTAATTTCATAGTTTCTGTGCCTTTTTGCATTTTCGTAGGAGAGTCACATAACTTTCTAAACATTTTTGTTCAAGTCAAAAAATGTATATATTTTTCAAAAGGTTCTCTTCCATTTTTTGTAAGTATTTGGATTACATGTTATAAAAATGCAGTATATTATTCAACCATCATAAACAGCTGACAAGTATTTCATCTCTCCATTACGAATAGATCTGAGAAAGAGGGACATTAATATTTAAAAACGCAATTTTCGAAAAAAAATTAATTACAGATAAAGTACATTCTGGCCCATATAAAGTAATATCTGGTCCTTCCATCTTCTAAATATTTTAATGGTTTTGCATATCTACTTTCTTCATTCTTTCTGCATCAATTTCATTGCAAATTTTCCAAGCCCTTTGCCAGGGACAACGCTTAACTTTTCTAGTATATTTACTCGACCTACACATTGCATTCATATCCATTTTAAACCGGAGCAGAAGTGTTAAACTTGTGCTTTACGTCACAGTTATAAACGTCAGTGTTAATTTAGGAGCTACATCCTTTCTATGCTTATAATCCTTACAACTTCTTGCTATTTTCTTCACCACAGTTTTACCACTTTGCAAAAGTATTCAGAGCATTAAAAAGTAACTCAACATTAATAATGGATAACTATGACACATTTTTTGCCACATTCAGTATTTTTAATGGTGTTTAACGCCCCCTTTTACTACTTAAGCACCACAGACGGTATTCGGTATTTATGCCAGATCTATTATTTGTAAACAGTTTTCTTATAAGTAACTATATTTATAAAACTATTCAATATATATAGTGAGAATCTATTCTTTGTCATATGTTTAAGTAATAAATCAACGAATTATATGCAGAGATCAATAGGAGTAAGAAAAGGTTGTAAATTAAGTATAATGCTATTTAGCCTTTATATAGAAAACATCCTGGACGAGATTAAAAAATAAATGATACTTTACCAGTAATAAATAATAAATATCAGGGTTGGTTTTTGCAGATGATTTAGTAATTGGACCTTTATAGTGGAATATTGAGAAGGGCAATTGAATTAGTGAATATTTTTTGTAACTGATGAGGATTGAAAATAAATGAAAAAAAAATCAAAGACCATGGTTTTTAAAATAGGTTATAAATTGAGAAGGCATAAAAATGGCAATTAAATGGGAGAGAAATAGAGGCGATAAGGAAATTTAATTATCTGGGCACAAAATTTAAGTTCTAATGGAAGTTGGAATGAATAAAAAAAATTGCAAAAGCAAAAATGAAAAGCAGTGACGCTTGTTATAAGAGCATGTTTAAAAAAAATTCCGCATATATGTGTAAATTGGCTTGAAAGAATTTACACAAGCACAGTGGAAGCAAAAATGTATATGGGGCAGAAATATGGGGTGTAGAGGATGCATGGAAAGATGTTGATAAAATAAATAGAAGTTTTTGTAAAAACGATCTTGGGTTTACCGACATCACCAAATGATGTAGCGGCGTTTGAATTAGGTAGGCATTACACCAAGATATAAACTATTTCAAGAATTTTGAAATACATGTACAAAATTACCACATTGGAAGAGAGTGATATTATTAAAGAATGTTTCAGTATCCAGGATAAATGTACGTGGAAAGAATCATGATATCTCAAAGTGCAGACAATTTTGCAACAGATAGGTAGAGAAACGTGGATATATAGGGAATAACAAAACAGAGAATTTTGGGAAGAAATATTTGATAGTATGAGAGAAAAGAGTTCATTCAGACTTTATAGGGAAATAAAAGGTATAGAGAACAATGTGACAAGGCAGGTCGGGAAGGATTTGCATGTCTAGAACTGGAGTTTTGAATTGAAAAGGTTAAGATGTGATAAAGATGTAGAAATGATTTCTAATGTGTGGAGAAACTAACACGGATTTTCTTTGTTTATTATACTGTGGGCAAACAAAGTTACGGAGAGAATAGGCTTAGTCACCAAAATGAAAGAACTTAGATATGCAAATATTAATTAGAAAAAAATTAATGAGAAAATAATATAAAAACAATAGAGAACTATTTGGGAAAAGTTAGAGAGAAATGGATAAGAATGACTAAGAAGAAGACGGAGGGAAACATAACCTTAGAAGTACAATAAGTGTAAACAAGGATAGGGCAATACAGCAATAAATATGATCATCAATACACTAATAATGTGGAGTTGTGTGAGTTGGATTCAGATTGTAAACATGCAACAGCAGATATCTTAAAGAACTAGTAACATGCTTAACCCCTGTCAAGTGTCATATTTAGGTACATTACTGCTTTCTCTAACACTAATAATTACGTTTTCTTCCTGGACCTCCAGAAAGTCTCACTGTGAACTAGTCTTCTTCAGTAAAATTTGCCTTCACTCAAACAGAACAATTGCATTTACTCCCAACTATAGTAAATCCATTTGTCAACAATACGTTAAAACATTCCTTGACAGGCTAGCCATGGTGCTACATTTTCTAAGGACCACAAAAGCTGCGAAGTTAGTAATAAAATGCATTGTTGTAATCAAAATATTGAATTTACACTAAAAAGGGGACGTAACCTCACATGCTTTACCAAAGGCTAAAAAGTATGTAACAACATTTAAAAGTGTAGTATAATATGCAAAAATAATAAATAAATAAAAGTATTTTTGACCTTCCATTGTGTGTACCGCTACCCCAATAATTTTATACCACACTACCTGTTAATATAGAAACACACACACAAACACAAAATTAACAAAACCTTTAGTAAAATTGCCCAAAATGCAATATTAAATTAGTGAAATTATTCATAATTGTGCAGTTGGTAAATGTGTATAACACGACTAGGATAACATTACCTACTTATTAGTGAATGTTTGTGTACTTCTATAAGAATGTGGAAATAACGTGCCTGTTATGTTAAGTATTCAATATTTTACTCCTTAGTACAAAATGTGTTTTACAGCCATGCGTGACCGAATTCGTTAAGGCGCGGACTCATGAGCGGGAAGTCTGAGGTTCGATTCCCATGGGGACCGTTCTCCCTTTCTGAGTTTTTTTTTTTTCCATATTTTCCTCAGTCCTCATAATTGGCAAATACCGGTAAGTTACCCTAAATTTGACCTGGAACGCTTCCTTCCTTAAAATAAATCCTTTCCCAGTTTATCATATTATCTCGGGTATCATCAGTGTTCCCGAGGTGTCTCAATAGTAAAAACGGGCGTTAAACCCTATTGAAAAAGAAAAAAGTAAAGCGTCATAAAATATTTTTCATTTCATTACTTTCTTCCCATCTAACGCTTTACAAATACAATTTCCACGGCTTTTCCCTTTCTGCACTGTCTACGTCAAAACAATCGTGGTCAGAGACCCATAATACTATCAAATATATTATTTTGAAAAATGCAAACCAAACTGTCACTGTTAATATTTTTGTTTGTACCGAAGCAAAAGAATGCACTTAATGACATAGCGATTTTACGAAAATACTCTTTAAAAATAATTACTTAAAGATAAATTAAACATTCATATTTCCGTGTTATATGCAAAGCTAATTTTTATTTATTTATTTAAGTATAAATAGTATACAATATATTGATTTGTCACTAATTTGTAACTGGCCCAAGTTGCTATGGCACGGACCGTGAACGGGAGCTCTAGAGTTCGATACTTGCCGAGAACGCCCTCTCTGATAAGTTTTTTTCCGGGTTTTCTTCAGTCCTCATTAATGACAAACGCCGTAGAGGTACCCTAAACTTAGGTCCTCACTTCCTTTCCCATTATGTCTGTATTAAAACTAAAGTTCTTACACCTTTTTCGTCCCTTTCTCAATTTCTCATTTCACCTGATGTATCATCAGTGCCCAGCGTCTGTGTCGTCTCAGAAGTTAAAACGGGCGTTAAACACTATACAAAATAATAATAATAATAATAATAATAATAATAATAATAATAATAATTTGCCACAGTATTTAATAACTCGTTTCTAAACGATTCGCAACTTTATTAGCATTATTAACATTATATACAATATTTTCACGAATTTCCTGGGTTTCTTGTAAAACTAGAGCTGCATTCTCTTCTTCTTTTTTTTTTTCTTCTTTTTTTTTTTTCTTGTTACTAATTTCTGTCTACCGAATCGCTTTTTTATAGGTAACTGCACCATTTTCCTCAAATTTGTTCACCAGTTACAAAATAATTTTACAGAGTGGATCCATTTCTCAATTAAAAAGTTTACAACACATTTGGATAATGTCTGTTACACTCGTACTCATATGAGGTCAATACGACGTAAAGGAAAAGCAATTTTAAAAATGGTTCCAAATTTGCTCTCCGTATTCTAAACCATAATTGTTTATAAAATATAGCAGTGAATTTTTAAAGATATGCAACACCTATAAAGCATGATGATATTTATTTAGAAACAAACTGTTAATATATACAGAAGAAACAAACATTTCCAGCTGGAAACTTTATTTTAGAAGAACTCTACAGAGTTTTAGTTAAAATTTCATATGGTCTCGGTCACTAGTCATACTGCTTTCCGAACCTATTTCCTGCCGGCATTACGGCAGTATACATTAATTCCAGAAAATGGTTATATAGTTAACTGTAGAACAGAGATGCACAAATCTGGCTCCCTGAACAAAGAGGCGACGCTAACTCCCTGTCCTCTCTCATCTGTCCCCTACCTGAAAGCATATTGAAAGTGCCGAGTAATATACTAAGGTTGCTACCTGCACATGCATTAAATGGCCTTGACTACTGGACTCTGCTAGTACGCAGACTTGCTCTACTAGCCCTCAATTTATAATACGATATTATTTTATTTCATCTGACAGTCATTGATTTTACACACGCTCATAGCAATATCCCTTTTAAACGCCATGTGTAATTGTATCAAAGGAATGAAAACAGGCACATACAGCAAACCAGCCATCCCTGTCACTTCTTAACGGGAACTTTCAATTAACTTTGGGAGTTGTTTTCTACTCTAGAACAACGAAACTTGATTTTAAATATCAATAAACTGTCGGAATTTATTCCAAACTTTCATAATCGCTGGCTTCCTTTCAGATTTGCAATCATGATATCGTGCACAAATTTGAATCCATTGGTTCAATGGAAAAGAGACACAAATGAAAACGCATCGTTTTAAAAGAGGAACACAAGAATGATTGCAGCAAAGCTGAGGGTTTGGCACAAAATTACTCCCTGGCTTAGCACTAGTTGGAGCTTCGGAATGCAAAAGAAAACATCAATGAAATCAGCTGGTTCTACTTACCCGTGTCAGTCAGAGTGTATTTCTCTATAAGCTGCCTTTGTCTGTCAGCCGAGATGTAATATACCGCCTGAGCGGACAATATTTATAACTAAAGTCTCATATATTAAAAAAGTAAATACGTATTCCCTTTCCTTACACTGAAACTGTCTTCTTGCTTATGCACAGAAATCTTTTACGTGAGAAACCCCGTATCTTGGTTTTAGCATTTGTAATTGTATTGGAAGGGGGGGTTGTAAAAGATTAAGGAGGGACTTGTTGAGAATTACTTAATATGAATATTTTGTGTTATTCTTGTTTTATAATCATGAAGGTTTTCTATAGGGTTAAGGGCTGGGAATTGAGTTGGGGTTGCAGTCACTTTTGGGCAGTTGCTCACAATATGAGCATTTCGGATCACTGGTGACAATTGTCTGGTAAAATGTAAATGCATTTCTTATTCTGAGCTTGTCAGCACTACCGTATAAATTCTGCTTTAATGTTTGACCACTTATCTATAAAGATCAGTTCGCCATTCCTAGTAGACCTATGCGCTTTCTCCATCGTTTTAAGAGTTTAGCTTAAATGTTTTTGTTTAACTTTACGCCATACAAGGTCAAACATGCTATGGTTTTTCATCCACAAAAATGACATCTTGTCATAACGGGGCTAGCATCTGTAAAGCAATTTTTTGTACACCTTAGTGTTTCTCATCTTCTTGCTCATACCTTTTTATATCACCAATTGAGAAGCTCGGTGGAAAACTGCTAGCAGAACATGCATCATGTCATAGCATTTCCTGCCGTCTAAAGAATAGTTGTAAAGTAATAATAGCTCGTTTCATGTGGCAGAAAATTTTTCCTTTTTAAAGGGGCGTATAAAATAGACCACTTTAACAATTATTGCGTTTAAAAATCCATAGCTTTGAATTCAGTGCTCAGATTTCTGTCTATCGATATGGATGTGATGATTTTTTTTTTATTTGTACTGATAATTAATCTGCATTGGGTCTAGCTTTGGTGAATAGATGTATCGATTAAAAGTAAGGAAAGTAATTGAAGAAAGCAGTTGATAAGATATGAAATGCTTTGGAAGATGAAAGTTATAAAATTAAGAAAAGACAATAATAAGTTATATATGACCAGTTTTGGTAAGAAATTCGATAAAACATATTTTAAAATGTATCTATGAAACAAAAGAATTTTTTTTCTATTCGTTCCGGTAATCTACAAATAAAAATATCCATGACAAGTGTTTTGTTTGGTGAAAGAAGGAAAGTGCATTGCTTCAGTTTCTGGAGAGAGAAGGAAGGAGCCGATTCTTCAAACAAATTGTAAACATGCTATTAATATAATTTCCAAAACCAACTCATTTGCCAAGTAAAGCACTGGAGTTCAGTATTCGCGCGCCAGAGTGCAATGATATAGTAAACTTTCAAGTCACGCACCGGAATTCAGTGGACGCTATGCAGCTAGATGGTGAATATGAAGGTGGGAATGATGGCCACAAATTTCACTCACAGGAATCGGGATCGCCTCGCCACGCCGTTTTAAACGCCCCCACAAATTACAGTGCAATGGTCGTGCCGTGTATTCTGTCATGGATGGCATTTCAAATAAAAACTGGCCTCTCGTACGCCTACAGCGCGAACAGATTGCATAGAGAACGAGCCCGAACAGAGAAATGAAATGTTTCCCTGCCACCATATATATAACATGTTTTCATCCTCTAAATGTGAGAAATGCTTTCCGAAATTGAGACCATACCATTGTTAGTCTCTGCGTAAAACTAGATTAATATTTCCAGTTAGCTAATAAATTACTTTCCTTCTCAAATTTGTCCATATATCATTGGCTTTTACATAATCATCTGTTTCTGTGTTTCCCCTGTCTCTAATTCCTACAATTTCTTGTGCTGCTGTTTCTTGTAATTGCTATCACAATTGTTAAAATCTCGTTTGATTTTTTAGTTCAGAAGATGCTTAGAAGGTACCTCTTTTACTTATGTATTGCAGGGGGAGTTAAAAATTGGGGTATTTGATGTATGTGGGAATAAAGATTTGGAACGATTCGATTAATGATTGCTTCATTATGGATTCTCAGGGATGCTTTTCTTCTTAACCTCTCCGATGATTTTCCGCTGACTTAACAGTTGCTCCGACTAGCTCTTATTTGCTTTGCTGGGCTTTTTGTGATTCTAGGACCACAGGGAAAGGAGTCAAGGAGATTAACAAGGGGATTTACAAGATTTTTCGTATTATGAGATGGAACACGATTTATTGCCAAAGTCCATTCCACTTAAATGGGCCACCGTTATTCCTTGGAGAATATCTTGTGTTGTTAAAGATGCTTTCGCACTACTACAAGAATTTCTTGATTAGTTCGCCAATGACTTTGAATCTCTTAATTAGTTCACCCACGTTATTTTACAATTTTTTACACTCTATACTAGTCTTCAGCGAGTATTAATGTTCATTACTGACAGTGATACCTCCGACACTGCCTACTGTTAATTCTATAAAACTGACATAACGCTACCCTGAATGAATGACGAAAGATTGCTGAATCTCTGATTTAACTGAAAAGTGAGAACTGAGAGTTGATCTAAACTGAGTACTAATACTGAGCTGAAAACTGGACTGAACTAATGCTGGGCCGCAAAATTACAAGTTTAAATAAACATGGTCTCCCGAAGCTATCTTTTCTTTCAACATATGACTTTAGAAGGATCTAGAGTATTATTTCACATTTAAGACTTTCTATTGGATACTAGACTCTCATAATGTCCTTCTCACCCCTCTTAATGATCATTTTGACTACGTGAGTTTCTGCATGTCAATATCAACTGAAACCGTCATATCGTGCCTTGAAAGGTTATCGGCCTTGTCTGTGCACCTGCGAATCTGCTATAACGTGTTTATTACATTGGCCCTTACCTAACATAATACAAGCAAAACTCTCTGACTGTGTACAAGAGAAACATCTACCAGGATCCTGCTTTACAATTCTCCAAGTAATAGCGGTCCGTTTCCCGTTTTGGCTTGGATCATCTATTACAAATATTGTTACACAATAGGTTTCTCTGTTCCCTTCCCAGGTCAAGTTTAACAGAAACTAGGGCGTGATCCCACTCTGGTAAGAAAATAACATTACAAACAATAATTCAACACTTGTACAGGAAATAAAGATAACACTGCAAATCACGATTACATCTAACCTACATAGGATTATTAATATGATCTTTCATTATATATCTGGGGGTGAAAGCTTCAATATACACAGTGCGAATGAACAAAACCAAAATAATTTCTCTCTCTTATATAAATAATTTGATAAAAAGATTCCAGTGCCACCGACATAAAATATCAGAACTATGAGACATTGAATTGATTGAAATTTGATACTTAGCAATTAATAGTAACGCGAAATAGGGTTAAACTGTGTAGACTTCATGTCTTGTTACGAGGGTGATATTGTTGATTGGGTTTATTTTCGGACGCTCTTTAACATCTCAATTCATCAGCGTCTCATTATATTCAGGGCGTGAAACGGCCGCTAAATTTTGCTCAGAGTCCTCTTCTATCAGGCTTGGGGTTATTTTTCCTGCCGTAAATGTACTACACGGGACCCATAGCTTTACTTCCCTTCCGAAGGAAGCCATACTTAAGATTTTTACGCCTGAAAAAAAATCCATCGACTCTGGCCGAGTTTAGATCTTGGGTTTCGAAGGCAAGTGTGGTTACCACTACACCACCAGGACCGACGAGGATGGTATGCTAAATAACTTGACTCGCATACTAATAGAGGACAACGCACCTGCTGTATACACGTGGTAACAAAGTTTTCTCTCTGTGTATCAATATTTTATGGTCACAAGTCATTCTGATGTTAATTCACTGTTTGGCAGTCGTTTAAACAGTGTCAGTAAAAAAAAAAAAAAAAAAAAAAAAAAAAAAAAAAAACGAATAAAATTGGAATTCATGGTGTGATACAATTATTTTTTATCGAAGAGAAAACAGGAGAGGATTTTGCCTACATCTAGTAATGCTTGCCCTTTTTGCAAAACCGTTTGGCTTTGGATAAATGAGTTCCAGCGCGACAGGACAGAACACACCACGTCCTGGAGCTCCAAAATCAGCTGTGAGGCCAGCATTCATCGATAAAGTTCATGATATTCTTTTGACTGACAGACGAGTGAAAGCGCGCGAGTAGCACATGCCACGGCATCTCAACTGAGTGGGTTTGTTTTATTTTGCATAATAAATTTCACAAGAATAAAAGTTGCAGTAGACGGGTACCTAGTCTGCTCACTCCGGAGCAAAAACGAAATCGCATGCCAAATGTTTAAGCAGAATTCAACTGATTTTTACAGATTTTTGTGTCTATAGACGAAAAGCGCATTCATTAATATATACCGGAAACGAAACAGCAGTGTAAATAGGGCGAGGCAAATCGACACCGAAAAACGCTGTAAATGTGGTGACTTCTCCTTCTTTTTAAATGCAAAAGGAGTTGTCTTGAATGAATACTTGGAGAAGGTGAAAAACTATTATGGATTTTTTTTTATTTAACAGTTACTAAACTCTAGTGGTTTAACTTGTAAAATTTCGTGAGTTAGATTTAATTTGAGGTTAAGACGAAATAATCTTAGATTAATGTTTATACAACCAAAATTGCCAATTTAAGTGTAACTGATGGTCAATTTTATGCCTTAAACTTAAGTTAACTCTTTATAAAACTGGCCCTAGATGTTTTAAATTAGCCAGTATTCAAGTAAGTTATAAAATTTCAGCTTATATGTTTGGAAAATAAAAATAAATAAATTAAATCTATTTTGCATGGTTTGAAACCACAGTCTATCACAGTTATATAAATAGCTCGCTCTACACTACGCTGCATAACACGATTAGCAGTTGCTCAGTACCGTACTGGCATATAATTAGTCAGAAAGTTTAGACATTGTGCTAATGAAAAATCAGAATTTCCTCACTTGTCTTGATTTCTCAATCGCCATATAACTTTGTTAATTTTCTTAGTGGGCCACGGATTCCCTGTTTCAAGTTGCTTGTCTAACATCCTCTACAATTTTTGAAAGGATTGCGATGTAGTTCAACCTGCTGGTGCAACAACAATCGCTCTGCGGCACTCTATAATTGCTTTTGTCTTTGTGCACTTATTGATTTTTGCGAAAAAACAAAAATTAATGTTGGGTATTCTTTTTAACTTTATCTCCTATTCAGCTACAAAATTGCCATAAAACTCTTTTTCCTTTCTCAGTCATTTCGTACTTAAGCAAAGCCAAATAATGCTACCAAGAAAGATTCTGCACTAAATGTCAAGGAAATTTACGAGACTGATTATAACCGCCCTCTATAGTTATCTCTTGATTGTTCTCGACCTGGCAAGAAGCAGGAAGCTATTAACCCTTTTGTTTTTGCTGGAGTAATTACGTTGGTGACAATGGTTTAATACCCGAATCAGCCTCTCCATTTACCATGTTAAAGTTGTTGCGATCTCTGTGAAGAAAATGGCTAAATGTCTGGCATAAGCCTTTGTATTTAAGGGAATGCTCCACAGAAAAACTTTAAAATTTCTAATATAATCTTAGTAAGTGTTTCGCGTGATTGAATGCCCGTTAAAGAAAAGTGAACTAGAATTGCAGTTATTTATTAAAATATTTAAATTAAAGATTGAAAGGAACGTTCACAATTTTACAGCTGCCATAAATTTTTATTGGCTATTTCTTGGAATCATATTCTAGCGTACCGCAGGAAACTGAAGAATGGAGAAAAAAATATCTGCCGGCTCCTTTTGTTATCGCGGGGGAGGGCAATGAACTTTGCTGGCAGATAGGAAGGAGGAGGAGAGAGTAAGTAAAGTTGTAAACAAAATGAGGCAGCTAAGATCTGAAGAGGCAAACAACCGTGAAAGTGGGTAGAGGAAACAAAATGTTGGAATTATTTGTATGTGTGTGAATGTGTGTGTGTATGTGTGTGTGTGTGTGTGTGTGTGTGTGTGTCTCACACACTTGTATCTTAAGAGTTAAATGTTGGCTTGTGCAGTTTCATGTATTCTCTAGTGTATTGGGAAATCATGTACGGTCCCAGGTTCCTTGCGACAAATATAAATAAATACTACTACTACTACTACTACTACTACTACTACTACTACTACTACTACTACTACTACTACTACTACTACTACTACTACTACTACTATTATTACTACTACTACTATTACTACTACTACTACTACTATTACTATTACTACTACTACTACTACCACTACTACTACCACTACTACTACTACTACTACCACTACTACCACTACTACTACTACTACTACTACTACTACTGCTGCTGCTACTGCTATCACAGATCTGTTTAGTTTTATCATAATCGTATTTTTTAACATTTTGTAAACTCACGGTGTAAAATCTGCTAAATATTGGTGTTGAAACACAGAGTAACTATTTTTCAAAAATACTCTTTCGCTATTTTATATTTATATAGGTAATGAAAATTCCAGACTGACTGTATCCCTTATACCCCATGATATTATCTTATGCATATAAGTTGCAAATTAATTTCCTAATTTTTGGGATTCTGGTGTGTGTATTGCAATTAAATTTTAATATACAGCCAATACTTTAAGACGAGGCAGCAAAAATGTCAGTTTTCATTATCTTTACGATTCTAATTGGCCCATTAGCATTGACCAAACAGGTTTTAGCTAATCTGCATTTCTATGCAGGCAAAGGCTGTTTGCTATAACCAGGTGATTTAACAAGCTCCTGCAGGCGGTTGTGTGTTTAAGTGACGAGTTAACATTGATGTTCACACGCTTTAATCGCTACAGAGCAGGAAATAAAATAGCTCTAGCTTACAGGGATTGGTATGCTGGAATTTCCATTTGGGTCCTTTCAAAAGTTCTTCAAATAAAGCACGAAATGACTGCATAGCTTTTTGAAAATTTCTTACTTTGCAACAACTTTCCCTTGACACTGATGCATTTTGTCCAGTGATGCTCCATGCCACTATCCCTCCAGGCCTTTTCTCGCATAAGATATTTTTGTCTTCAATAGGTTCCAAAATGTGCAGTGGTAAGATGTTCCATTGGGAATATAATCAATTAACATCTCAGAAAACCGACGCCATTATCTTCCAGGTCGATTTCACAACTTGGCCTTCTTTGGCGGCGTAGAATCGTGATACCTGGATTATTTAGAAACTTTAGACTGTTGCTTTGTGTCAGATGTGTAGTATTTAATTTTTATGTGTACAATATGGCCTGGCTCTAACCCAGATCAATATTTTCACTCATTTCAACTCAACATTTAATTAACACACTAATTTATATTCACAATACTACTGCCAAATAATTGTGCAAGGCAAACAGAGTCCAACTCACAGATCCTCTCTCCTCATTAGCCACAACCATTTGTCCTTAACTCTATTAAAATACTCCCCAAGGTTCCTAGTTTGCCTTTGGTCACATTTTCTTGAACTTCAACTATTTACCATAAATTGTTTGTTTTCCCCATTTACTTGTTCCTGATCATTCAAACAAAATATATTCTACATTTTCCAAATTTCCACATATAAAGTTAACTCCATGCTCACAATTACTTCTAAACCCCCTTAAACTCCAGATTCCCAATCTAAACCATGTCATTTCCCCTCTCTCTACTGCTTGTTACACTTGCCAATATATCATTCCATGGGTGAAATAATTAGATATGCAGAATAGGGTCTGAGGATAATAATAATAAATCAAAGATGATAGTACTTAAAAGAAAACAAAATTAAGAAAAGATGAAAGATGGTTTGTAAATAGAGACCGAAGAGAGGTGGTGAAAGAATTTGATTATTTGTGGATGAGCATAACGAGTAATGGAAGGTGGGAGGTCCTGTCCAAATGTGCATGAGCAAAAGGTAAATTAGCTATGAAAGCTGTTAAAATAAGCTTGTGTGAAGTTCCCACATTGTCAATGAAATAGTTAGAAAGACTGTATGAGGCTCTGGTTGAGTCAAAGATGATGTATGGAGTGCAATTTTGGTGAGTGTCAAAGGGAAGACAAAAGGTTAATGTAGTGCATATCATGCTTTGTGCAGAGGTTCTGGGTTACCAAAAAGTTCAAGCGGGGGGCAAGTAAGGTAGAATTAGGAAGGAAAGGAATAATAGCAGCGAGAATCTTAAAGTGTTGTTATACATTTTGAAACTAGACAATAATGATGTACTAAAAGAGTGTCTTGCATGCTAAAAAGATGTAAGAGAGAATTGGCTTGGGGAGGTGGGAAAAATATTAGAAGAAATTGGAATGGGAAATGTATGGGAGTTGCATGAAAATGGTACTTGTGGATTTTGGAAAGAAGTGAGACAGAGAGTAGAAGATATAGAGAGACAAGAGATCTGGGATAGCTTAGAGGATAAAGTTTTCTTAGAATTATATAAAGCAGTTAAAAGGAATGGGGGACGGGGAAATATATCGACATATGTGACTAATTTGGAATAGGTTGTGCTTGAATGCTTACAAGAGTATCATTTCTAAAAGGATTAAGGATAAATTGTAAAGAAGGATGCATTATGTGTGGGAAAGTTTAAAATAGGTTCCATTGTTTAATTGAATGTGAAATGGCAAAAAGGTGGAGATATAGTATTTGGAATGGGACAAATTACAACAAGGAATAGCGACAACAAAAATACGAGAATAGGGAAAATGAATAAGATAGGGGAATTTTTAGGAGCATTAAGGGATAAGTGGAGAAGAAATATAAAGAAGGAGCTATAGGCACACGTAGTGATGAAAAGTTAGTAATTCATTTTACAGGTTCCTTACTTACCATGCAAATAACCTGGTGCTTAAGGGATAAAAGAACTCATGTTTGGTACTGCCAAACGTTGATTCCTTGTATGTTAATGAAATTGTAATGAGGTCTGCTGAAAATGGGTTGAAAATGTATAATGAACAAATTGATGTAGCTAGGAATTTATTTAAATAGTTGCAAAGGTAGCGAGAAAAAATGTAAATTTAAATGTACAATTAATTGCTGAAATAAAATCATTCACTCACTCATACTATGCCTTTCTGTTTTAAGGGGCCTTTTTATCGACTGATGGAATACTAAGAGACCTCTTCTCCCTTATTATAGAATGTAATATCTGTCCCGTTTATATCCTCAAACCAAACCTTACTCTCATCTAGTTTTCAAAAACCTACCCCCAAATCACATCTTCTTAAACATACATCGCCCATTTAATTCCTTGTTCCCTCTTCCCCAACTTTGTTTACCCAATTGAAGTCCCCTACCCCAAACTCCTGAAAAATTCAAACATTAATTAACAAAGAAATCTTCGACACATTTTTAACCTAAACCAATACTTCCATACTCACCCTATCACACCAACCATTCCCCTTTCCAACAGTACCTCTGCATTTGCGACCTTTTGTGGAATTCCCAGCACAATCTTTAGTACCTATCCATCAATTTCCAGCCTTCCTCTTTCGTATGTCCATCTTGACTCCACCAGTGCCATGTACATTCTTTCCAGTCAATTCACCTTCATCTCGGCAGCAACAAACATACATTTCTTAATTTACTTCAAAGATAATAAACCCTTGGTTAGCGCTGATTTCTTTTGTTTCTCCCATTCCTTGATATGAGAATTCTTTCACAATCTGTATCTACCGCCCACTTCTCTCTCCTCAGCTTATTTCCCAAATGTGGCAGTGCACCCATGTTTCTTCTTCTTCTTCTTCTTCTTCTTCTTCTTCTTCTTCTTCTTCTTCTTCTTCTTCTTCTTCCTGTTGTTGCCTGGAAAATAATTTACAATGAATGAATGGCAGCTGAGTGTAAAAACTTGCACTTCCCATCAACTTGTTACAGATGGAACAAAATATGTTCGCGCCATCTGGTCTATGACGACATCTGCAAATGTTGTTTTGTTGCAGAAGCTAATTGTACCCAGAAGTCGTTTTCCATTATTCTTCATCGCAATATATTAATGCATTGAATTGACAGAGGAAAAATTAAATTTATTAGTAAATAGGATAGTGTCTAAATGTTTAAGAGAATTGATAAATAGAGTTTTCTTGCTTTTTATAATGTTCAAACATTTTCTTATATGTGAGTAATTTCATAACATCTTATTAAAATAATAGTGACTTTAATAATAAAGTTGTACAGTACATTAATGTTTTTTTTCTGAATAATGCTCAACGTCCGTCTTAACTACTGAGGCATCACAGGCAGTGGACGCTGATGATACTCGTACATGAGATGAAATGACAAATCGGGAAAAAATTATTTTTTAAGAAAGGAAGCGTTCCAGGCCTAAGTTTAGGATCCCTCCCCAGCATTTATGAAGACACTGAAGAAAACTTAGAAGGAACCTCAGTCAGGGAGGACGCTCCTGGTGGGAATCGAACCCCAAACCTCGGGCTCACGACCTTCCCCCACCCCGTGGCGGTTTATATGCATTAATGTGACTCATAACAATTGAATTAAAGAAAAGCAATTAATAAAGATATTGTCTCATATGAATTGTCGGTTTTTAAGTTAACCATTATTTGAAATATATTCTGACAAAAAATGAAATTAATCTTCAAAGTAAAGATCATTAGATTCCGAAGTCTTGAGTAACTTTCAGCGAGGTTTGTTATTCCGCGGCGATACCAGTTTCTGGATTTTGATATAAAAATTCTGTGATTATCCCTCACGGCTTCCACTTTTCCGAGATTTGTTTCACGTAAGAAATAAACTTTGAATGGAAGCAGATGATAATCTGAAGGCGCAAGATGAGGGCTATATGCTGGGTGTGGTAGTTCAATTGTGAATTATTTCCATGGTTTTTCGAGCGGTATGAGGTCTCGCATTGTCCTGCTGCAAGAGAACTCTATTTCTATTAACAATGCTGGGCGTCACAGTCTCAAAACTTCATGAACTCTTTCCAATTGTTAAGAATAAAGATTCGCATCGACAACAGACCTGTTTGGAACAAACTCCCAGTGAATCACTCCTTCAAAATTCCATTAGACATATAACATTACTTTGGAGCCGAACCGAGCTATGACTTTGAAGGCTCACGGAGATTGAGTCATTGTTTGGTGGTGTCAGATTTGCAGTGATATACTTATTTTTCATCACACGTGACAATTCTGCTGATAAATCTATCTTTCATGGGATTTGCTGTAAGCTGATGATAGAAATCCACTCTGTGTGTATTAATATGATATTTTTTTGATTCACTAAGTTCTTTTGACAGCGTACGAGTTCTTTACTATCCATTTTCTTGCAAAACTCTTCGTGTATTGTCAATATTTTCATATGTTAGGTCTTCCAGGTCGTGGTGTAGTGTGTTTTCTTCTCCATTAATGAAACGCTGGAACCATCGCTGCGCTACACGCTCATTAACGACACTTCACATTGGTCAGTAGCTTTATAATCCTGTTTCGAGTAGTATTTAGAAACTTCAATGCCTCCATTGTGTGTTGACAGATACATGTTACAGTAATAACCACGGCATTGTGTAAATAACATTGTCAAACAAAGAAAACCATTAACATCTTACGAAATACCAAACTTAAAAACCGAAAGTTTTTATAAACCACATAATATTAGAAATATACATGGAGATTTTTAATATAAACATCAGTTAAGTCAACAACTAATTTTATATGAACAACAGTTACAGAGTCTAAATGATCTATGAAAAACTTAGGAAATGTTCTAAATTTATAATATAATAATTTTGACAGCAATAGTAGTTTTAAAATTTTAAGAGATTTCAAAATCATACCTCTGCAGTTCTAATAAATAATTGTATTTTAGTAGCTTAGCTGCTAGATTTCTCCTCGCGTGATCTCTTTAACATAGTATTGCGTTGAGACCGAATTGTGCAACAGTCTTGAAAAGAACTGAAGTCGCGCATTGGCATTCAAACATGTTCTGCCCACTTCCTGTCATTTCAGAGATATATGAGGTCCCAAAAACGGGACGGGCAGCATGGGAGAAACACACTAGAATTTCAGCGATGTTAAATCGAACTTGGAATTTGCATTAACAAGGATAGTTCAGTAAATATTATTTCTGACACAAAAATCTTGTATAAGAGCAATATTTAGTGTTTTATTCTTGCCTATATTTATAGTAAATAAATAGTTTTATGGAAATATTTTTAAAATTCTTAGGTATAACTGTAGGTTTAAAATTACTCAGAAGTAAATACTATATGCCCATAATATTTTATTTTTTAATTCCGCTTTAAAGTATTATCTATTATTTGTTCATGTGTAAACGAGGTATCTCAGAAAGTGTCCAGACCTAAGTAATCTGTTTACAATAATGCTAAAATATATGGATTCTTTTACCTGTAAATCTGAACACCTTTCGTCAGTTTCTAACTTTGTGACCTCAGTAGTATGGGTTGAAAAAAAAACACCTCTGTCAGTAATTCAATAACTCGGACGAAAACGTTCTGTGCAATTAATTATTTTTTCGATTTTGAAAGCGGCATAAAGCAGAACAATGCTTGAAAGACTTATACAGGCTCTAGGGGACTTCGTTCTTTCCCGTTATACTGTTTGATTTGCGGAATTTAAGAGGTTCCGAACATCTTTTAAACACGAACAGACTTAAAAGTCCGCCACGCAGGAACTACATAAACTAATCGGATTCCTCAGCAAGTTCAATAACTTAATAATGAATATAAAATCCAAATTATGACCTCATTAATTAATGAAATAAGTTATGGCATTACTATGTGGTATTAGGGGAACAAAATTAGAACTCCTGCATTCTATAAATATGATAATGGAAAAACCACATTTTTAGAATTATTATTGAGATTAAACCACAAAAAATATGGTAAACTTTAATTAAATGAAATACATGACCACTAATAAACAAAGCTATACTGTGTGAGTATTTTAAACATTTTTAAATGGTAAACATATTTATGAACTGAGCCCTTGATATCATCCTTGTTGACTAAAATAGAGAGAATTAACAAAGGTTTGGGTTACATTGTCTATTTAAAAAGTGAATGTCCATATGTTTCAATAAAACAAAAAGATGTTACTATTTAAAACAATCACAATGTACTAAGAAAATATACACAATACTCAATCGAAAGTTCCATTGATTTTTATTGACTTTGAAATTTAATTTAAATGTTACTGTTAGTAAAAACATGTAACATAAACCTTTTCTAAAGGTTATTACAGAGCGCTCTTACATACAACTATAACTCTCACAATTATATTAGATTAATATTTCACAGCTATTATTTTCACTGCGAAGCTTTTGTTAAATATAAAACATATGCATCGTCATAAATAGAGTTTATATGCTGATTTAACTTTTCTTTTTATTTTGAAACAATAGAGAGAAAAATTAAACTCTAGAGCTCTTTTTAAATCTCGATTTTCTGGTGCTCCTAATGGTCCCTAATTTTCAGAAACTGTTTTTTATTATTCAAATGGTGAATGCCGTGTTTTGTTGTGAAAAAACAAATATTGGTGCCGCTAGAGCGATTTCTAAAATTTGGGTTTCTGGTAAACCACCCCTCCTAATGACTCGATTCCCTGATTTTTACAAACTATTTTTTATCGTTTCTTTTAAATGGTATATATGGGCTCTCTTTGCAAAAAAATAAATAAATAAATATTAATGCCGCTAGAGCGATTTTTAAATTTTGGGTTTTAGATAACCCCCCCTCCTTATAATCTAATTTCACTGATTTTCATAAATTACTTTTCTTATTTTATTTCAATGAATATGCCGATTTTCGTTGAGAAAAACAAAAATTGCGGTTTCTGGAATGATTTTTACATTTTCGCTTCAACTCGCCACACTTTAAATTTCGGTTTTCAGGTAAACTCCCACTCCGAATGATCCGATTTCCCTGATTTTCAGAAATTATGTTTCTTATATTGTTTAACGGTGTATACCGAGTTTATTTGAGAGAAAAAAATTGCAGCCGCTAGTGCGATTTTTAAAATTTTCCTTTAGGTTAACCCCCATCCCCAATATTCCAATTTTGGTAGTTAATGAAATCTATTAATCGTACGTTAATTTTCGTTGAGGAAAAAAGAAAAATTGCGGGATAACACACACACACACACACACACACACACACAGTTTTTTTCATTGTCATTTTCAGTGCCATGTAGCCTAGGATCGCTGGAGATTTGAAGAATTTTTTTCAAAATCTTTTCATGAGTAAACCGCAGTAGCTATATTCCTTCGGAAATGGCTAAATATACACTAATTGGGGAAGATGTTGCAGTGAGACACGCGAGAAATGTATAAGGATTTAGAAGCATCCCTTTATATCCCAGGCGAAGTGTCGATTAAGGCAGTATGGCTACGCCTTCCCAAAAGTAACGTGGTTCGTAACTGTTGCGCTGTCTATGACGTAGATAATCACCAAAAATCCAGTCGAGGGCTCAGCTTGTCTTGCGCAACTGCAGTTGTGATTCTCCCTGTCAGGGAATGGAGAAGAGAAATCGTTTATGGAGTTTTTGTTGCTGTGAAGGCTAGCCTTGATCGTAACCTGTGTGATTATGTATGCCCTCAATTGGGGTTTTGTAGAACCAGTAGTCCAACAGAAGGACCAGGGTGCATATCATGACATTTAAACTTTAGTATTCGCTTGTTAGTTGTATTGTGGTAATATGGAATTATGTAATTGTTGTATTTTACATAAAATACTATTTACTATGAGCAATTTTAAGACCTCTCTCCTAGCCAGAGACAGAAATAGAAACAGAGCAGCATCCAGATGGTATAAACAAAGACAGAGGTTTTCAAATAAGCAAGACTTGGTTATTGGTTAACAAAGAACGTCTGCACCACATCTCTGCCAACACTTCTACCCCCACCAACTTCTAATGGTTCTTTACCTGCCTCTCTAGACACTTTAGCCTGGTAATGATGAATTTCAATGATAACGATTATTAAGTTATTTATTGAAATTGAATATGCTATACGTCTTGTTATTTGTATAAAAGGTATTTTAGACAAAGCATATTTCTAAACTCAAAATATTAATCAATTGAACATAAAATTGTATTTATACTTATTTTACAAATGAACAAGTAGCAACTTCAAACAATATCAATATAGTTTTTAATGTTTTCATCGTTGTAGCTGATGGTATTAACATCAAGCTGCAAATGAACTTTAGGGCTGCCCTTTCTAAATGAAAATTTGCGAGGATTTATAATCCACCTAAGAGTATAAAAGCTACTCTCTACTAAAGCAATTGGACATGCATGTTTTACTTTAATAGACAGTTCACTCAAAATTGGCATCTTATTCAGTTGTTTCTTCCAGAAGTAAATGGTACATATATAATTTGTGCAGAGATAGGCCACCTTCAATATAAACTGCATTATAATATTAATAAATCTAACATCCATCTATAGGAGGCCTCATTACACACAACCCCCAGGTTATCTGCATAATGAGACTCCCCCCTTCTTATATTTCCCTTGTTAGCACTATTTCATTTTTCTTAATTATTCTAATCTATTTCTCCCTTACTTTTCCTAAATATTCTCCTATCATTTTATTCCTCTTTATCCCCATATCAATTAGCATTTTACATGCTAAACTTTCTTTCAGTAATTTATTCCATTTCGCTTTCCATATAACCTGCTTCCATCTCTTTACTCTTTCACACTAATACATAATGAAATATTCCTTTAGGCTGTCTACACATAACACATCAGTCCTGATTGTGTAGTGCTTCCATACATGCCTCGTAAACCCAAGATCGCGGGTTCAATCACGGCCAGGATCGATGGATTTTTTTCGTGACGTAAAAATCCTAAGTATGGCTTCCTTCTGAAGGGAAGTAAAGCCTGGGTCCCGTGTCGTACATTTACGGCACGTAAAAGAACCTCAAGCCTGAAAGAAGAGGCCTCTGAGTAAAATTTATCGGCCGTTTCACTCCGTGAATTGAATGGGACTTTGATGAGCTGAGATGTTAAAGAGCGTCGGTATATGAACCAAATCAACAAAAAATACACATAACACACCCTTCCGCATTTTCTCCTCCGAAACCTGTTAAAAGCAATGCTCCTGCTCGCATACAGACCAGTCCTCCTTCCCTCCCAAATTTATCCCAACAATCCACATTTTTCTTTCCTCCTCTCCTTTTTAATTATTCTGCACAATTTTTAAGAACTCTAAAACTAGCTCAAATCTCTTGATTCTGTATACTGTTGCCTTACCTTCCCCCATCCCAATTTCTTGCAAATTTTCCCCAGTATCTTTCCAGCTGCTACCTTCTCATTACTTCCCTTTGATATTTCATGCACTCTTCTAGAACAATGAGATCTACTACTTTAAAAAATCCTGTGCCAACATTTTAAAATTCTCTCCCTACCCCCCAATACAGTAAAGCGACTACTTTCTGTGAGGCAATAGGTCACCTTCATAGAAGATAAGACCTCAGTAACACATTTGGAATTGCTTATTTGCGATCGGGGCATTGAATTTTTTCCAGAAATTATTACAGCAGCAAGTTTTTGCACTGCACACGAGTAATTTTTGGGGGCTGGAGCATTACTGCCTTCTTCATTTTCCACCTGTTTATTGTTACATCAGCAAGCTATCATTGGCCCTGGAGGCAAAGTAGTGAACTTTTCCCCTTCCAACAAGAGGTTCAACAGCCTTCCCCGTCTGGCTGATGTCAAAGCTCATTTAACTGCTGAAATTTGTACGTTCTGCCGCGCATAAGCGAAAGGTGTGCCCAGCAGGAGAATGTATTAAGTCTGGTAAATGCTCATCAACAGCATTATCCGACAGTAGAACTACAAACTGACTTCTGTTCTTCATATACAGTATTTATAATTATAATTATGTTTATGTCTGCGATAGAACGTTCGACAAACTTTGTTTCTGCCAAAGGAAGATGTTCAGTTTACTACCTTAAGTGTTTAATATCAGTGCTTTCATCTATAGCGACACAAATATCTCTATTTCACATTTCAATTTGGTTACATTCAGATCATGTGCACAATTAAGTAGATCTTTCCTTCACTATGTGCTGTTATAACATTAGAGTCCGTCCTGGTAGTCTAGTGGTAAGTGGTAAGCATTCTTGCCTCCTAAATCCAAGATCTCGGGTTCAATCCCAGCCACAATCGATGAATTTTTCCGGAAAAAATCCTACGTATGACTTCCTTCGGAAGGGAAGCAAAACCGTGGGTTACGCTTCGTAGATTTACAGCACGTAAAAGAACCTCAAGCCTGAAAAAAGAGGCCTATGAGCAAAATTTATCGGCCGTTTCACGCCCTGAATTGAATCTAACGCTCATGACCTGAGATGTTAAAGAGCGTTAGTAAATAAGACAAATAAATAACATTAGTAGAATCGAACGGAGTTACTCGGGCGACAACGCCTTGAAATCTTGACCTCGGGTTTTGTGTTCGTAGTTTCCCCTGATCGCTTTCTTTCTTTTCAACGAAGTTTCTGTTCTCCCGCTTCCTCTCCTGAGGGACTAGAACTCCTTGGAGTAAAGGGGTCGCACAGCTTCGGGGTGTTCTATCTGGAAACTTGTTAA
The DNA here is from genome assembly GCA_030762175.1 of Metallyticus violacea. Taxonomy (NCBI): domain Eukaryota; kingdom Metazoa; phylum Arthropoda; class Insecta; order Mantodea; family Metallyticidae; genus Metallyticus; species Metallyticus violacea. The sequence goes on along the minus strand of CM060845.1, from coordinate 26,281,135 downwards.
GGATTCCGCCGTAGCCCATACCTCCTGATTTTGCAATGATTACTAACCAAGACGTATTCTTTTAAGGCTGCCAAAAGGGAGCATTGTTTCTTCACATCATAGCGGCAGTCTTGTTCTTATTTAACGCTACATAATTATTTATCACATTTTTTTTACTGTTTTACCGTATAACTTTCTAGCCCTTGTCATAACACTGAAAGGTAAATAAATACAAACACGGCGTTTAAAACGAACTTCGACAAGAACGTCGTAAATGTCTTGGTTATGTTTCATGATGAGGAACTGGAAACGCTTTCATGACTACACGTACAAGGTGGTTAAGTATCCAGATGCCTGAAGTGTAGTTAGAGCTATAAATACCTACATATCAAAGTTCTAAATATACCACGTCAGGGACCATGCACTTAAAGGTCAATTGACCTGTTTAAATTCGCAAGTGGCCCTTAACTGTATTCTATTATACTTTAACAGTCAGCTATCTTTGCGTGTGTAATTTTGTCGATCTTGAGCTGTTAAAGTAACCATGAATCGAATAAAGTATAGTAATGTTGAATATTTTGACATATAAGTTTGTTCTTTCTAAACTGTGTGAAAACATAAGAAACATCGACGTCGATATTTGGGATTAGTATAAGAGCTGTTCCAAAATTTGGTAAAATGCAAGATTTTTTGAGGGGGAGGAAAATGTTTATTTTATTTTTCAACTCAAGTGTCACTCATAGGCCATGCTTTAGTCCAGCGATTTCTAATTGCTTCATTTCGTAGGGGAAAAAAAACACGGTTTATCAAACTCGGCATTAACGGCGTCGGCATCATCCTCATTTGCTGTACATTTCTTCCCATCAAATCAATTTTTAAGTTTGGGAACAAGAAGTCGCTAAGGGTTAAGACAGGAAATTAAAGTGTAAAAGTAATCTGTCAACATTGTTCTTCTAAAACAGCAGTTATTTTTGCGCTAATTTTCATTCAACTAATGCTGCAATAGTCGGCCAGGAATTGCCAAAAAAACAGTGGTCATCAGGTACAAAACTGTCTTCACTGATGATTCAAATGAAATGAAATATCGCCAAGCAGTGTATAGAAATATTCTTTAGTGTGATATTTTGGTCCACAGTCAATTATCGTATTGTTTCTTGCATGATATTGTGCACTTATTCAGTTGAAATGCTCACATTTTCAGCTATCTCACGCGCTTTGACTTGTGGTCTTCGATTTCTATGTCATGAATTGTTCAGAGAAGATTTTACACTGAAGTTTTATTCCCTGAAGAAACAGGGAAAACTGAAATACAGAGGCTTGCTTCAAATTACGCTAAAAGTTTTCAGTTTCCACCACCAGCAGTATAGAATGTGCACTTCAGCTACCTTAATAGCTCATTAGTGTCCCAAGATGAGTGGCACGAAACTGCAAGGCCAACGTAGCAGTTCGGTAAATCCCGAAAGTCCCGACTCATAGAGCTCGACTAACCTTGAGTGATTACTATCGGTCGATCCGGTACCCCGCCTCCCCGTCGATCAGTTGAAGTAAGCAGTAGCTAGTGAGAGTATCACACATAAAAATCACTTTAAGCACATTATTGTTACTACCGAAAACATAACTAGGTAACTCATTTACTAAATCCAATTGTCATTTCTTATTTTACGAATTGAATGTTTTTTTTTTCAAAATGGGCACGTTCACTGATTATAAAAATCTTCTGTTTAAGTATGACGAGCCGATATACTGTAAAGACAATCCTTGTAATCATCGACCTGTTACAAATGTGTAATGTTTAATAATAAAGATATTTGTTACCAGCAGCACTAGAGGGAATGTGAGATTTGGAGATACATGTTACAGTAAGGTTATGTGAACTATGGGCAGTCTGAACGCGCCTGCTTACTGCGAGAGTATAGCCGAAGCAACGAGAAGAAGGGAGATAAAATCGCCGTGCTTAAAGCTACTATTTTTATAGTAGGAAATTCCTATTATTTCTTCTGTAAGAACACGGCAGTTTTGAACAGGATTCTTGCTATTGAGAGATCCTGTCTCTTTCTGGTAATTTTTAACAAGTTGGGTAAGAGTTCCTCAATCTGGAACACGCTTGCAGGATATTTTCTTGCGAATCTGTTAAATAATCTAGTTTTAGATATATGTTATACATAAACCCCGTTCTTCAAGAATATATTTATGCAGTGCCGTAAATAAGAACGATTGACACAGCCTCACACAATTGAAGCATCACCCGCTCACAAAACCTTCCTTTAACTAACGACTGCTACTTGCATATGCACGGACAACTGGCTTCTCCCAGTACACAACAGCGTTCTGTTAGCCCGTAGCTCAAATATCTCATTCTATATGTGTTTGGTTTAATACATAACCAAGAGGACAAGTGTTAGTTCTTTCGAATGTTGCACACTTTATTTTTAAACTTTTAGTTTATAAATATACGGAATTCTCTCATTTTATATGATTTCTAAGTTGTGCACAACTATGAGAAACATTAGGGTAACTACGCGCCTGAGTACATTCGTGAAAGTATTTGACAAAACCGCTCTATAACGTAAACATACCTAACGTATGACAGCTTTACGAGCAGTAGGCGAGAGCGGAGGTTGTCAAGAGAAGTGACCTCAAATTTCTGCAACTACTGGATATGAGTAGAGGCATAGAGCTCCACCCTGCAGGTGTTCCTTATATAAACATGGCGATTGTTAAGTAGGCAAACAAACAGGGGAATGCATGAATTCCACTAGAGAATATATTCAAACCATTACATAATTAAAATCTATAACGGGAATGTGACAGATCTCTATATAAGAACAATAAATTAAGATTAAAAAGTGTGTGTATCTCAAGCTTTATGGATACTGAATCGAAAATACTCTTGATTTTTACTATTTGAGATACAAAATGCAGGCAGTCTTCAAAGCAAGATTGTTGGAGTCCGTGCTTTTGAGTTATCCTTCACTCGTTGCCATGGTCTCATGACCGAAATAGTTTTTAAATTCTGATGCAAAGAAAATACAGACAATACTTTCACCTTCTGTTATGATTTGGAGAAAGTTAGTGTGGGTAGGAATAAATGAGAGTGTGAAGGCTCAAAATCGGAGCTGTATTTCGGATGTGGGCCAATGTGCTGGACATGTTTGAACCAAAATAACAAAATCTTTGATATGGGATGAATTTGGGATAGATACAAGGGCATGTCATTAAGTAAGCTACAAATGGATACAGAACTTATCGTGCACTTAACCTGTCATGTATTATAAAGTAGGCCATGCTTTGTTAATAACCAACAACAGCAGCTATATTGTCTATAGTTACTCTTCGGGTTACGTCTTCACCTCTGTGGCCGGTGACAGGTCCACTTTTGGCACTTATCACCCTAGATGGGAAGCATTTCTTCATGAATATTCTTTGATTCCATATCTTTTGCTCACAAAAAGTGAGCAAAATGGAGCACTACTCGAGGTTGTACACTCAGAGACGCCGCCATCTTGCAACTGCTGTTTGGTATTGTAAACATCGATTTTCTGGTATCAAATGTCATCAATTGTCATTGGACTAGTACTGAAGTAATAGCCTCAAGTGTTTCATTTAACCCCGCAACCATTTGTAATATACTTAATGACCTATCCTCGAGCAAGTATTTGGAGTAACCAAAGTTAAAACTGAAACCTGTCACAACCTTTCAAATTCAGTTGTCTCAACGGAAGATGTTAACGAGAAACCGATGCAAGGAAAAAGTTCTCCACAGTCAGAACAAAGGAGGAATGCACTAGGGAAGGGAAGTTTAGCAAATAGTTTAGGAACATGCTTGAAGAAATTGCCAATATGAGTGTAAGCTGGTTAGAGAAAGTATATTCGGCTACATTTGCATTAAAAATGGGATATAAATATGGGGGACAGATGGGATGGGAATGTATAGATCAGAATAATAGAGCAGTCTGTAAAATGATATTGGGATTGCCTAGAGCTGCAGTGTTTATTTAATTTCAATTAAAATTTCCAATCATGTGCAGAAGTATCAATTGTAATATTCTGTAGGATAAAATCGTGCAGACACTAATAATAACTTTAAAAAAGTGTTCAATGATAAATTATTAATTTTAAAGATTAAAACTTCTTATAGACTTAAAAAATTATTACATCTAACTCGTAAAATGTATATAAAAGATATTTCCATGAATATTTGTTTTGTGGTTCAAAGCTCTAATTGCAAAAATGCCAACCAATTTTCTGAACCCATCAGCCGCTTAGGACATTTTGATTATGCAACATATTTACGTAATAAAATGTATGGAATAATTTATAGCTCGCAAAGTATTTATCCAATTTGAATTAAATTTGATGCACAAATGAGCTTAATAGCATTGTAATCATAGTAAAAGTTTCAGAAAAATCTATAAATAAATGTGAAACGTTGAACATTCACTTTCGTTGTCTCTTAAAAAAGCACAAGCCTAAACGATCCTTGTGAATTAATCACTCAAACCACAGAAACAAATAATTATGTAAAAAGCATTTATAAAAGTGTATCGGTGTTATAAAATGTGCTTAACTAAAGGCGGAGCCTTTTGGGGGGTATTCTTTAATAGTGCATTTAAATAAAAAATTACAATTTATAGTTAAATGACCTTTGAGGCATCCTGAGTAGTAACTTTATAAATAGAGCATCTCTGGAAAATGCACATACTTTTGCCTAAACAAAATGAAAAACGTGGGGTAAAAACTGGACGTTGTTACACAGACCGCAGTCAACCCTTATGTATAATTCAACAGTGAGATGTATCTGGGTCACATCCGTCGGCGACGTCCCCAAGACGACGCTGAGTTAGTAAATCCGTCAACTTGCTCGTGGTGACAGGTGATGTGAGCAAGCAAGCCAGTTACTGGAGTCCTTCACGGTAGAGCTGTGCTTTACGTGCATTTGGTTAATGTTGTTTGCTAATGACGGAAGGGAGCAGTTTTACCTGGGGACAATAGTAGCACTATTGTGTCTGCGGCATCCAAAACCTGTGTCATATTTAAACATGTTAGCACATGCACTTGTTCATCATTTTGATAGAAAGCGTAAGGGTAGGCGTTTCTGGCCTCGCCGATAACGATTCTCCTTCACAAAGTATTATTAAGTAAATAATTTCAGGTGTAACTTCCGCTCCGCTGCGTTCAGTTGTTCAGATATAGTTGCATAAAAAGGCTATGTATAGAAGATTGTGACATGTTCAAAATGCATTTTCGAACTGTTATTAAGTTCTTCACAAAAAAGGACGTACTTCAAATGAAATTAAACAGCGATTGGACGGTGTATATGGGGAAGCATCTCCCTCATATTCTACCGTAAAAGAATGGGTCAAACTTTTTCGAATGGGTCGAGAAAGCATTGAACATGAAGAGCGTGCAAGTCGGCTCTTGGAGTTGCTAACTCCTGAAAACATCGCTCTTGTGGAAGGAGAAATTATGGAAGCCCGGCGGCTCAGTTACAAAAATAGCAGCAAGGTTGGGCCTTTCTAAAACAACAGTACTTCGAATTATTCATGAATATTTAAACACGAACAAGGTTAGTGCAAGATGAGTGTTTAGACTTCTTTCCTCAGTTCAAAAGCAGCAACGAGTCATCTGTTGTTAGGCATTTTCCACTTCAGTTTTTCCACTTTGTTTACGTTACTCGCGTACACTTTATTTTTCAAATTCCCGCATTGATTGTCTCGCACTACTTTTCAAAGTTATTCATGCATCTTTTCCATATTCTCCATCTTCTCGATTTTAAAATCTGTCTTCCTCTCATAACCTTATCTCGTGCTCTGAATCCCGGCACATAGTATTATTACATTGCACCGAACATCACTTTACTCATTATTCATAGTAACCACGCCCATCTTTAGAATGCATTGTTATGGGCTGTCAGAGACTGACAAACTTTAGGAGCATTTCATAAGAAATTGTTTAATATTATTAGAAATATTGGATTGCTCCAATTTTTTTTCCTTATGTTACAATACAGGTATTTATTTGTTTTATCCTGCTGTAGAATTATACATTCTATATTGTTATTATTACTATCATAAATATTGCTATTTCCTTCATAGTATTGTTAGGGTTTTTAGTTTTATATTTTGATCTTATATTTATTTCCACTTTAATGATTTACACTGGTTGATATGTGCATTGTTAGTGTTTGTTTTCTTATTGTTCTTTTTATTTTTTCTCTTCTTAAGCTCATATTTTTCATTATTCATTTTCATTATCCATATTTGTGTATTAGCATACATTTATTTATCTACTTAATGTTTTAGATTGGTATACAGGATGAATCCGAACTCTACCGACAAACTGTCACAAGTTGTTCAGCGATGTTTTCTGAGTGTTTTGATACATGGTCTCCGGTGGCTCATTACCGATTAATTTCATTCATTGCTTTCGTTCTGTTTAACTCAACTACCTTTGTACCGTTTACATAGCTTTTTACTGCTATAGTAGAGCGTAGTAGTGGGTGTTTTTTTTTTTTTTTTTCAGTTAGCGAATACCTCGATGAACAGTTCGAGCACAGATGGATTGGTCGTGGTGGTTCTGTCCCATGGCCAACTCAATCACCAGATCTGACATCCATGAACTATTTCTTCTGGGGTCACTGAAGAGCCTAATGCTCCTGCCGAAACTAATATGGACCTGGTTGCTAGGATTGTAGCAGTCTCTGACGATGTGGGCCAATCTCCTGGGACACCGCCACGGGTGGCCGAGGTCGTTAAGGCACGGACTCGTGAGCGGGAGGTCCGCGGTTCGAATCCCGCCAGGACCGTCCTCCCTGACTGGGGTTTTTTCCAGGTTTTCCTCAGTCTTCATAACTGGCAAATGCCGGGGAGGTACCTAAACTTAGGCCTGGAACGCTTCCTTCCTTAAAAAAAAAATATCCTTTCCCAATTTATCATTTCATCTCATGTATCATCAGTGTCCACCGCCTGTGGTGCCTCAGTAGTGAAAACGGGCGTTAAACACTACTCAAAAAATCTCCTGGGACGCTACATGTTGTGCGACAGTCCATGAGGCGTCGCTGTGAAGTTTATCTATTTTTAAGAGTGTTTAACGCTGTTTTCACTACCGAGGCACCACAGGCGATTGACATGAAATGAAATGAATGAAATAATAAACTCGGAAAGGAGTTTTTTAAAGAAAGGGACTGTTCCAAGTCACTCCGGCATTTACTATTTATGAGGACTGAGGAAAACCTGGAAAAAACCTCAGTCAGGGAGGACGGTCCTGGTGAGAATCGAAGCCCAGACCTCCTGCTCGCGAGTCCTCACCTTAACGACCTCGGCCACCCGTGGCGGTGAAGTTTGTCGTGATTATGGCGTTCGACATTTTGAACGTTTACTTTAAACAATGTAATATGGGGTTTTTTTCATGTCATTTTTTGTAATATTTGGTCATCTATCCTTAAAAATAAATAATTGCAATTGTCAGGAGGTGGTGATTAACTGCTGGCGGACCGTAATGTAAGCACGCCCTACAGCAGTCAAATGTAGTGTTTTGTTTGGAAACAATCATACTCCGAGTAAGCAGATACAAAGATGGTTGAGTTATTACAACACGAAAACAATAAAATTACCCGTAATGAGCCACTGAGGACCAATGGGCTTCTTATAGCAAAATACTGAAAGAAAATCCGTGAACAACTAACTAGTGAAAGTTTGTCGGTAGAGTTCAGATTCATCTCGTATATGTATGCGAGTATTGTCTTCGTTGCTGTCAGTGTTATGATTGTAATATTATCGTTATAACTTAGTGCAATTGTTACAGCGGAAGAGAAACCTATTGGCCTTAGAATAAATAAATAAAAATGAATTATAAAAGTCCCATAGGTTGCTTTGTAGCAGAGAGTTGTTCAACAATTGCTAATTTATATTAAGTTTATAATAATTGTGACCCTGTTGGCCCTAAATACTAGTGGTGTTTTCATTCTACTTTTCGGTATGTAATTACATCACACCTTATCGCAATTTTCCCACCGCGCATCGGCTTTTCGTATTAACATCGGGTTTGTTTGCACTCCAGTGTCTGTTATTCGTATCGCTACATAGCCATGTAAATGGAGTTACGCTTATTCAGTGTAGAAAATTAAACGTAGATCGTATGGTGGCATATTGGGTGTCTTCCTTTCGGAAACGACATGATAGTGTGGAAGATACGTCATACGTAAGTCGCTCTGGCACTGCAGTTGATTCAATCTCTGTTGCAGATGCTTGGACTGTGATAATGTTGCACGTGTTCAAAAACTGCTTGGGTATTGCCAAAGTGGAAGCCTTGGTGCTTTCTTACGCAACCGCATTACTTATAAGGCGAGAGTGGGAGGTGCTTAGCATCCTTCTTATAATCCCTGCGGCTTCAGCCTCTTCCGCAACCTAAAGGAGGGGGAAGTGTTTCCATGTAAAAGAAGCAATCCTTATAGTATAGTGCTCATTTGTTAACATCAATAAAAAACAGCACTGCTACTGGTAGCGCTCTCCAGAAAGGGTGATAAATAAAGCAGGGTAGGGATATAACATGTATATTCTAGAAAAAATTGTTTCTAAGATGTAAATGTGTTAGCAATATCAGTTTTACCTATTCAACCCCCGTACACAAAACGTATTATTTTTTATGAGTTTTAAAATATTTTATATTGACTGATTAGTATTTAAAAGCCTGTTTTCAATGCTAAGCATCACAGTCAAACACTGGTGCTTGCATCTGGGGTGAAAGGTATTTTATTTGGAAAGCAAATCTCCTCGACGTTTGCCATTGATGAGGACTGAGGAAAACCTGAAAAATGTTCAGTCATGGAGGACATCGACTCCCAGACCTCACCGTCAGAAGTTCGTTCCGTAACTCCTTCACTACTCGTATTAGTAAATTAAATTTTAGATCTAAATTTTACTAAAGAATTTCACGATGAAATCAGGAAGGGGGTGTATTGGCCGCATTTTAAGATATGTATATTTTTTATCGGGTTTTAAAAATTATGTGTGTAATGTTTCTTTCAGATCGGTCAAAGGTTGTAGGATTATATGGGGAGTAAACAGAGCACGGAAAAAATAAGTGCAAAGAGTTTTCGAGTAGAAAGGGGACTGAAAGATAGGCATCTCAAGAACAGGAGCAAGTGGTCGTTGTAATAAATGTGATTATGCGTGATCAACAGGACTAAAAACATAATAGTTTAATTTAAATAAATAGTCTATCTGTCAAATACATGCTACAATATTAATTAATTGAAGTTCATGTACAGTAATAGTTCATGAAATTATAGACGTTCCCCATCTCTTCTCCCGCCGCTGCCTCGAAGTGTCGTTGTGCCACAGTCGGTAGAGCGCTGGAATTTTGTGACCTCTTCAAGTCAACGGGGAAAAGGACCGGGAATGGTTCAACTCAAGTCTTAGAACCGGAGATGACACGATTTATTTATTTGTATTTGCTGTTCACATCTGAGAGTCGCCTTCAAGTTCTGACAATGTTAAGTGATTAAACTGACCTACTATCTGACTGACTGATAACTCACTGGGTTGAACGGTTGATGACTGACTACTTGTCTAATTACACTGACTATAGCTGAACCAATTGTCTAGAACTCTCACCACTATAATTCTCGTATTAGTGTGTGTCCTCTGATAACTGAACTCTGACTTATTCTCCTCCCCCGATAACTAAACCCTGACTTTAATCTCCTCGGGGCCTCGAAATCACAACCTTTTCTAAACTATCCCTTCGTCCGATCGGTAAGCCATGTCCTGCCTTTCAAAAAATCACTATTGAATAATTTCGAGAGTTATTACCTCTACACGGCTATCTATTGGCCTAGGCGCGTGCATATAATTTTCCTAAGTTCTCTTAGGCCTTATATTCGAACTGTTCTTTCACCCTTGGCTTCGTTACGTCAGGCTCTACAAGTTATTGCATCCCCACTGATCTGTTGCATCAGCAAGTGTTATACAACGGTTCGCCTTAGATTTTAACAAAGCTAAGCTTTCTGACTTTTCACACAATACCTGGCCTGTTCCGCTTCCCTAACATTTTCTTAATTGCGACCCTTCTTACACAAAACCTCTTACAAAAGCATATACAAAAGATGTACAGAGCCATCTGGCTCTTTTGTCCAGCCCAAAACACAACACTTCCTGGCTTATTTATAAAGTTTCTGTCAACAAGTTTTTGTACTACCCTTGAAATACACAAAATAACTTAACTACTAATATGATTACATATAAATGTACACGTTAATTGTAATTATCAATTATAATATATATAATTGATTATCCTGATATCGGTAACATTTTAATTGGAAGGAGGGCGGCACCTCATAAATATCACTTCAAAGTACAGAAAAGATGAGCATTCAATTCTAAAGAAAATAAATAACAGAATCTTGGGATAGAAATCTTCTCTGTGTGTCATCAATTCAAAAATTAACTGTAAAGCCATATTGACCATATTTTGCCAAAACTGGGTACTGCTTAATTTGCTTTTAGGTCGTTGACTCATATAAAATAGGAAGTTGTTTTATTCGTTAATTTCATATTGAGTAATTTATATATAAATAATTTTATACCAAAAAATCCGTCAGAAGTAAATACAAAGGTGGTGTTTTACGAATACAAGATGGAAAGCGATTATCCTGGACAAAGAGAAACTGTAAAGTTTTTGTGGAAGGAAGACGTCAAAACTGCAGAAATTAATAGACTTTTAACTGCCGTATGTGGTCAAGAAGCTCCGTCAAAGAAGACAGTTTACATCTGGGTCACTGAGTACGCTAGTGGCAGGGAATTTGCTCACAAGAATGCGAGGACTAGTCGTTCGTCAACATCGCGGTCTTCCAGGAACATAAGGTTGTGTCTGAATTGATTGTGGCTGATAATGCATAATTTTTGATGAACCGGATGGTCGGACAAGCCTCGGCAGCGGAATCCTGCACACCATTATTCACGACGATTTGAATATGGAAAAGGTGTGCGCCCATTAGGTTTAACAGGAACATAAGGACAAAAGGCTTGAAGTCGGTCATCGGCTACTGGGAATTCATAATGAAGATTCTGATTTTTTGGAGAAGCTGATGACGAGTGTTGATGTCACTACCACAAACCAGAGAACCATCCAGTCTAATCCATGCAATGGAATTACCCAAGGAATCCCCGGCCCAAGAAATTTAGATGATCGCCATCTTTTGGGACACTTCAGGCACACAGTTAATAGACTGTCAACAGCGAGGTGTACTGCGAGATTCTTACATGGCTTAGATGCAGGATTCAGCAACGGCGAAAGGAAAAGTAGTCGACGGAAGTGTTCTTCCAACATGGCAATGCGTGGCCCCACACCAGCAACACCACTACCAGAAAGTTAGCATCGCTGTGCCGCACCCACCATATTCACCGGATCTCGCTCCCTGATTATGCCTTATTCTACAACATGAAGGACTCGTTGCGAGGTGAAATATTCAGCAACAACGAGGAAATTCAGGCAGCTGACCACGAATGTTGGCGTAGTTTTCCCAAACAATTCTTTCGTGACGTCATAATAAAGTTACCAAGAAGATGCAACGCTGTATTGACGTTGGTGGGGAGTATATTCAGAGATCCCATGTTGCAAAATAAATAAAACACAGAAAACTACAATATTAAATTATTTCCGAACGCACCTTATAAAACAAGACATAGTATGCTACTTTTCGAAAATGCTGGGACTTTACATTAGCAGGTATGTGTGTTTATTAGCTTTAGTTTTATTTATTAAAGAAAATTAAAGCGCGTTTATAATGAAATCATTTAAATAATAAGAAAACCGCTAAAGGTAAGATTTACAGAAATCAAGTAAATATTATAAATATTAATAATATTTACTTAATTCAACATGTAATTTACCATTCCGGTATCTTATTGTTTAATTTGTTTTCTCGAATAATCACTGATCTACGCAGTTTTTTGCAGAATGAAAACTGTTCATATTTTCTGATCCCTTACGACGTGGAATCTCTCAAGGCAGCCTTAGTTTTGTTTCATCGAACTACAGTTTTTCAGAAATCGGTATTATAGAAAATAACAGTTTTTATTATTTGCTCATTGAGTGGATACATAAAATAAATATTCTGAGAAATTCAAGCAAGATAATAAATTTCCCTTTGTGAATGAGACAGTAGGGCTAAATCAGAGCATTGAACCGGAAAATTTTGACGAGAAAAGAGCAATTTATTTCCTGGAGAAAAAAATGTGAAGTATGTATGAATCATTGGTTCCTTCTTCCACCACTCCATATTAAGTTAGACCTGATGAAGCAATTTGTTACTGCTCTGAATAAGAATAGTGGTTGTTTCAACTTTCTTGTTACAAACTGAAAATTGAAGCTAAGCCCAAATTCGTGAGCTTATGCAGAATGAGTTCTTTCCTCAGTCGATGTCCGAGTTAGAGAAGTCAGCATGGTTGGCATACAAAAAAGTGACAGAAAACTTTCTTGGCAACAAGAAATCTGAGAACTATAAAGAAATTATGGAGGAAATGTTTCAACATTTTAGAAATCTAGAATGTAGAATGAGTGTTAAAGTGTATTTTCTCAACAGTCATGCTGATTATTTCCCTGCGAATCTTGGTGCAATGAGTGAAGAACAAGGCGAGCGGCTTTATAAAGACATTGAAACAATGGAAACCCGCTATCAAACCATTGGGGTATGTAAATAATGATTGGTGTTTGAAAAGAGACAGTAGTGAAGGACATATGACAGCTTCGAAAACAGTAAAGTTCTTTTCTCTCTAATAATGAAAAAAGTTTGGAAGTTCATAATTATTGACACATAGCTCTGATTTTTTCAATATATTCATTAATATTTAAGTTAAAACAAAAACAGTTTTGTCTTAGCTATATATCTTAAAATGTTATAATATTTCATCAAAACTATAAGTACGTTATTACATTTGGTGCGATTTTGTTTAAAAACCTAGCTCGATAGAGTAAAAATGAAAACATATTTGAATCCAGGGCATTCACATTATATATAAATATATATTCCGGTGGCAAAATAAAAAGCAAGAAAATTTTATACACCAGTATATTAAAAGGCCTATATTCTGGACAATTAAAGTTTAGACTAGCATTAAAATGTATATTTCCACCTCCTCTTTCTATACAATTACCGAATTCATAAAAATAAGTGCCAAAGAGTGAATATTTCCCAATAACGTTAATCATAAATTGTATGTAATTGTGATAAAACGTATTTCTGTCATATTCGTACGATTTACTGATGGATATACTGTAAAGATACTTGTTTTAGGGAATTAAAGATTAGATACAGTAATTTATTTACTCGCTATAAAAACCTGGACGTATTTTGCGTTAATCGCCAAAAGTTTGATGACTGCACCTAGATAAGCTTTTGACTTCGTCGAAGGTACAATTGCATATAACTGCAGATAATATAGCTGCTCGGAAGAGTAGGGCAGCTAGAACAAATTGCAGATGTGTAAAAGCTAAGATCAGAACATACATGCTAAGTCGCAAACAAATCAGTCTAAACTTATATACGAGGAGGCTTCTGCAGTCTGTACCTCGCCTCTCATTTATCTGCATACCACAGTAATTGATAAACGGCCGCTTGAGGGAAGCTATTTGTCTTATGGCAGTTCGCCAACCCTGATTTATCTCAACATCTCCCCCGTGCAGGTTATCGTCCCTGTTGCCTCAGGGCATGTATTCGCCGATTGGTGTTCTCCGGAACTTGTATTCCTGCGTTATTTACTAGAAACGATGGGACTGGTGGCCGAAGTAGAGCGTGGAGCCCCCAACGGTATATTTAGGGCTCGACTCAGTCTTCTTAACTGAGGAGTTCTCCAGATTTTCCTCAGTCATCAAGGGCGTTTACCAGGGAGGTGCCCTAAATTTAGACGTGAATGCAAATTTTTGTTCCCCCACTTTTATCTCTTGTGCCAACGTGTCTAATTAATACCTCGACATTAACCATGTTATTTGAAAGCGGAGATTAATACATTTCACCATAGCTTATCAGAACATGCCATTGCACAGGTACCTATGTACACGAAATTTCCGGTAAAACAATTGCATACCTTGGGCTTAGTTTCCCATTCTGCTTCACAGTAGTCTTTTGTAACTTCATACACATAGCTGTGGCGTTGCGTCAATTTACGTCCATACGCCCAGCGTTCGCTGGCTTAAAATGAAATAATAAATCAAAACAAAGCAATGTATTTAAGCGAACAAGTCACTGCTGTAACAGTAGGAGCGCTTATACTCCAGGAAGCTTTGTTATTCAGCCTTGCAATCTCTTTACTGCATCAAGCAGCAGCAAGACGCATGCGTGGAGTAGGCGTTACCTATGCTTCGTTTCTGCATCTTTGGATTGCCTTACACCTGCGTCAGCCTTAGAATTATTGCTTTACGTTCTTTTAATAGTTAAATTTGATCAGTTAACAGCATGTGCGTTTTCTTTTCTTCGCATGTATTTGGAGTGCTAAATAATACCGCGTTTAAAAATACCTACAACATTGTCAGAAGAAATGCGAGAACCAGCATATTAACAAACATCGATCCAATTTTTTCCTGAATTTCCTGCTTCAGTTTTTAAAATCATCAAAAGATGAGAACTGTAGTTCCTACGGTTTTACTTTTATTTCAAGTGATGACTCTAAATGATCAAATAAAAGAAAGTCCTTGTTACTCCATGACTACATAAACTGTAGTCATTGTTTGCTTTAGAGCTGATCTCTCACCATGGTAATCTCTCGGTGTTTGAAGTTGGATGCATCATTGAAATTCTTGTTGCACATTTTACAGTGATAGGCGCACAATTTCTGTTTGGTGAGAAGACATCTTACTTACACTGGAGACATGCGTTCTCAGGGTTTTATTGTTCTCATATTCCTTCCCACGTTCCAGGCATAAGAACTGTTTTGGTGCAGTCATCATTAACAAAAGAATAATACACAACACACTTTAGCTCCACGCCACGCTACAATAAACACGAAAAATAAAACAGCGCGCAACTCGATAGCATTCACACCTCCAACACATGTTCAACACTAGGGAGACGAAGTTTCGTTCGGTTTTCTCCGCTGCCGTTGGTGCAAAGAAGCGTGACTTGTACCAGGCATATTCTCCGTGTAACTTTTAGTATTTATAAGAGCATTTGGGCACTTAATATTAACTTGCCATACATACTAGCCACTTTATCATCTTTCACATCTTCTGCATCATATGACCATAAGATACGCTTTTCCAAACCATATCACCAACATTAATCTCATCAGAATTAAAGTAAATTGGTTTTAAACGTTTTTTAATGAAAACTTGTCTTCTGAAGGTATGATTTTGTGTATTTCATGGCTCATAATAACCGATATTGTAAAAGTTATCGATGTAAAAATAACGGGTTATTGTAGAAGTGCCCAAACGCTTTGCCTGCAGTGCAGTACCGGTTTTGAAAGTTCACGCTTTTTTCCAGGGGATCGTCCTTGACAGCACTTAAATGTTGACATTCTGTTAGGATCTCGAGAGCAGTTAGTAGGTAATTAATATTAAAACTAGCAGCGGTTAGGGGAAAAATAACACAAGCCTTTTAGAGAACCTGTTTTATTGAGAAATGCTTTTCTTCTCGTCTTGTTGGGTACACTGTTCTTTGGGATGCGAATGAGAAGTATTTTATATAGATTCGTTCTCCATGATGATCATAGTCGGTCCTGGTGGTGTAGTAGTAACCATATTTGCCTCCTAAATCCAAGATCGCGGGTTCAAACCCGGACAGGATCGATGGATTTTCGGACGTAAAAATCCTAACCAAAGTATCGCTTCCTTCGGAAAAGTAAAGCACGCCCTGAATGGAATGATGTGAGATGTTAAAGAGCGTCAGTAAATAAACTAAATCAACAAAAATTCATGATCAATTTCTGGCGTTTTATTAATTTTAGCATAATTCGGCTAAGTTCATAATCATCAAAATACTTTGTTCAAAGATATGTTACTTATCTATTTGAGTCGAATATATAACAAATTCTATTACAAGATATATTATTATAAATACGAGGCCAGTCTGTAAATATACGGCCTAACAATGAAGAATATAAAACATTTTAGCGAATTTCACAGTAGCTATTGCGGTTGCACCCATGAAAAATGTTTTGATTTTTTTTTCCCCCAAATTTCCATTGATCCTACATACTAACCACCTAAAATGTCGATGGTATACACACTTCAAGCAAAGAAAAAACTGTGTTAACATAACAAATCTAAATTCACACAAACAGAAAATGATGAGCTCTAATCATCTTTGACTTTCACAGTTACAACAGTTGTTCAAAATGCCCACCATCAGCATCGATAAACTTCTGAGTACGTTGAACTACTGATTGAGCAACGTTTGCGAAAGTGTCCTTAGCGATGCTCAATTTCAATTTCTTTCCGAAGTGCTGCCAGTGTAGCTGATTTTCTACTGTTGAACATCCTTAAGAGTTCCCCATAGGTAGAAGTCCAACGGAGTTAGATCCGGAGAACGCGATGGAAACTCAATGGGACCTCTTCGCCCTATCAAGTAAGTGCTCACAAACTTTCCAAAACCATAGCCGAGAACGCAGAGCTTGTTGCTGTGCGAGGTTTCCCAGATCTGCCCTTGTGAACCTCGCATACGGTACCATGAGTCTCAAATTTGTCTCGAATGCATGCAATTGTTGCTCACGTTGGCGTTCTGTTCTGCACACACGTCTTCATTGCCTTTGAACTTCAACAACATTCTCGGTTTTCCAATACCGTTTCAAATTGTTTTCCGCTGTTCAAACGATAATCTTGGCTCCATTTTGTTGTAGCAAAGCTAGCATAACATAATGTGAGTCACGTCTGTTTACAGAACATCATACTACACATTACTGTTATTTTTCGGTTTAATTTTGAAAAATATTAAATAGATATCTACTGTGAAAATGTGTATACATTTATGTCACCCTCTGTGTGTGTGCGTGCGTGCGTGCGCTTTTTGTCTCTCTCTCTCTACCCTAGCTATACAGTCTTACTAATTACCGTATGAACCGCGCACTCTAACGAGTAGAACTTAGAAGAATTTTGCGTTCTTTTTTTTTTTTTTTTTTTTTTTTTTTTTTTTTTTTTTTTTTTTTTTTTGGTCACGAGTGTACATTTACGGGATTCACATCCGAGGTTTTCATAAGTTTCGTAATGTTGTTGTGTCATGATCCTATGATTTCTTAAGCTACTATATTGCATATTTTGATGCTAAGTTTTTATTTTTTTTTTGCTTGGATTTTTAACAATTTAGCATGCTCTTCTTTATATTTTAAGGGGTGACACTGTGATAAGGGAAAACACTTTTGTGTTCCAAAGAATTTCAATGTGCTCTGAATATGTCGTGACTGCGTAAATTCTATGTTGCCTTACAAAAGGTACAACTTTTACAAAGGAGGTTTTGGTTTAACTCTCTTTTGCATTTTATTCTTTCTGCTAGTGATTTGTCTTTGCAGATGACTCCCTTTAGCAAAATCTTTTCTTCAATTGCTTATTTTTACACAGGTTTCCTAAACACAATGTATATAGAAATTTCAACCGAGCTGACCTTGATCTCCCCTTTTCCAAAGTCTGCTTTAGTTGATTTTTACATTGTCACCTCCTACTCTTTAGTTAGGTATTTAAATTTTAACACATATGAGTATAAGTAAATTACAATTGGATAGAGAACTTAGGCAAGGCGAGGAAAGAGGTGAGGAAAGCTGAGCATTTTTTTTAATAGTGTTTAACGCCCGTTTGTACTACTGAGGCACCACAGGCAGTGGACAGTGGTGATACATGAAATGAAATGATAAACTGGAAAAGGAGTTTTTTAAAGGAAGGAAGTGTTCCAGGCCCCTCCGGAATTTACCATTTAAGAGGAGAAAGGAAATCGTGGAAAAAATCTCAGTCAGGAAGGACAGTCCTGGTGAGAATCGAACCCCATACCTCCCGCTCACGAGTCCGCACCTTAACGAACTCGGCTACCCGTGGCGGTAAAGCTGAGTGTGGTGGTGTGCGCCTTCTTGACGACAACGCGCCTGTGCAGACAGCTCTTGTTACAAAGATAACTGTGAAGAAATGTGGCTTCAAGGAGATCAACCATCCATCCTACAGCCCAGATCTAGGACTATTTCCTCTTCTCAAAACTCAAGAAGGATCTTCGAGGAAGGAAATTTAAGTGTGAGGAAGAAGTTTATGCCCATTTTGCAGGCAAAAATTCTGACTTTTTGGTGGGGGGATTGAAATGTTAATTCAAAGATGTGAGAAGTGTATTGCAATAAAGGTTAACTATATTGAAACGTGAAATAGCTTTATCAAACCTAGAAAATGGTTAGGCCGGAAACTTATGGACCTACCCTCGTAAATCAGGGGGTCTTGAGTTTTACTCTAGGAGTCCTCAAGAATTAATACAACAGGACTACCAGATTTCGCTTTAATAAAATAATCGAGACACTGGGAAAATCGCTCCCATTTCATGTAACCAGAAACAACTACTTTTGTTCCAGTTTCACAATCACGTTGTATCTTTGGCCTTTCATTGAAGTGTAGCAGATACAGCTGCGCTCTTTGGTTTATAGTCAGGCTCAGTTCTGTCTCATCGCAGTTAAACGTGTTTATTGACCTGTCCCACAGATTGTTATATTTATATTCTACTTTTTCCTTTGTGCATCCTTTTGTACTTAAATGCCAAACAAAGCTCCGGCAAAGCTCGAGCAAGAAATACACGATATAATTCAAGCCACGACTTTCATAACAACCCAGTCAAGTTGAATAGTTAACCAAGTAATTAAAACTAAATATCTCTTAAAATGACAACTTGGAAATCAGACTTTTTTCTAACAAATCTCTGCTTATTTTCAAATGTCGCCAATAACGATGGCCAACAATATTTCGTCCGAAATAAATTCATGAAACTGCTGGACTTCTGTTCTTATTAAACTCATCGGTCTGTAACGCTAATTTTAGATATTAAAAATTTGATTTAGGAGAGGAATATCCTATCTTGCTTGCAAAAATATTTGAAAATAAAAATTGAACAATCGCTTTGTATAAATGCAGTTTTTAATTTCTCAGTAATATTATTCAAAAACAAAAGTTACTTCGAACGTCTCTTACTTGGGTTTAGTCAAGGTCTCACACTTCATTTCTTGAATCCTCAGCTTTAGGAACCTGGTCCAGAAACCTTTGAAAAATGAGGTTACTTTTTAAACAAACTTCAGAAAGGATATTTTGTAATATCCCTGACTTTTTCCAGTGGAATTTCATTTAAGTAAGCTCTCTCCAGAATAGTTTCATCAAAATTAAATTTCCTTTTGATTATGAATGTTGCTGTAATTAATTAACTTGTTGTCTTACTCACTGTTATATTTTATCAGTATAAAAAGTCACTTTCCGTTTTTCTTCAGGAAGGGATGCATTAACTTGAGCAAATCTTGGCTTTAAATCTTAATCATACCTTCTGCTTTATTACATAATTTTAATGAGTTTTGCACTGTACTTATCCAATCAATTGTGTATACGACATTTTATTTACTTTTACTTAAGTCTATTAGAATAAAATTCCAATCACATCTCATTAACAAATCCCTTGTTTTTGGGTACACATGAACAAATTAGTAAAATATATCAATCAGTTAGATAACTGAAACGTTGCCATATGTACGGTCCAGGGGTGCATTAAATCGGTAACTGCTTAAAAGTACTTTGTGAACAGTTTTATATTTTTTACAGGGCTTAGTTCAATCAGAAAGGGCTAACTTATTTAAATTCATTTGGTTTACCATTTCCGTTGACGACTTAGTTATACCATGTTATATTTATATAAAAAAAATTCAGTTTGCTTTAGATCGTGGCATGTGTTTCTAAAAGCTATTTAAAGAACCGGGACTATTATTTTCCAGAAAGATATTTTAACATAACCTAATTTCTGTAAAATTTATCAGGCTATGCCTTATTTATTTGAGAATGCCATTTTTTTATTACAAATCATGTTTTAGGATACGGTTTGAAATTGAAACTACGGATCTTCGGTTTGTCGTGCCGACGCTCCTACCATCTGAGCGACCATGCTCTGTTCGACATTGGAGAATGTCCCCCATGTGAGTAAAAGACGATTCGAATCTTGTGTATGAAGCTGAAGTCACAAGTACTCGAAGGTATCAATCGATTCTTTAGAATAAAATTTCTATAACGAGATACCCTTGGAGGTCTCTTAGGGTATAAGATACGCAGGTGGCCGAGATACACAGCTATAGTAGGACAGGTCAAGATAGGTAATGAGTTGACTCAAGCTAAGGATCTGCGGTTCGGGTCCTGGTGGTGACCTAGAGTTTCTCTTATCTTCTCTCTCTCTTTCAAACCTATGTTTCATTTGCATATTTTTTAATTTGTGGCACATTAATTTTTTAATTTTTTATGTTTCGGAATTACCAACCTAATGTCATAAATACACAAGTCTGTTTGCTCACTTCGTGCCCTATTTGTCTTAGAGTTCACTAATCAGGATCATAAAACCGATTAATTCTGACTTAGTGGTCAAAAAGAGCACATATAGGCAAGATAAAGCGAAGAAAAAGTGATACAAAAGTGCAAATAATGTCAGAAAGAGAAGAGGCAGGTAGGAGAAGCACCGCAAGAAAGAGAAGCAGAAGATGATAAGAGGAAATGGAAAAAACACAAAAAGGATAGAAGACGATAGTAAAACTTGCCTACGAATTGGAGATAACATGAAACAGGTATAGTCTGTTCAAGCCGAGGAAAAGATCAAATTGCTCACAGCAGAAATTAATTATAGGTGAAGGGCTAAAAGGGTCATGGGTCAAGGAAAGAGAGGGCTATGATATACATCGATCTCTTCAAGGGCCGTATATGAGACGACGCTGAGAAAAATAAACCTAATTGTGTGTGCTGTAACTCCTTCATGTAAATTAATGGGGCTGCGTGGGAGAAGAAGATTGGAAGATGTTGATTAACGGCTACCGATATGGGAAAACCAAATCTGGCATGGTATATACGTGTACGTTCCTTATTCGAACGCCAGACGTGATGCTTTTGTTTTAAACGTCGCCATCCTACGCGGGTTGCTGAAAGATACTGTTCAGAGATTATTAAATCTAAAGAGTCAGTAAGTAATGGAGGTTTGGAAGATTTATAGGTGTGAAGAATAACATGTTTTTAATTTACTTGTTTAAAATAATTTTACCTCTTATAAAGTCTGGCAGTATGTGAGAAGTATCCAGGAAGCATTTAACTTGTTTATTCCAAATTGTAACCTCATCTGCTATGGACAAAAAGATTTTATGTAACTAGTGTATAGTCTTGGTAATTGTGCCCACGGGCTAATTTTCACGAATGTTCAAAATGAAGATTGTGCAATACAATTTTATGCAATTTTAGCATTGAAATGTTTTTATAAAGTATTAACATTTTTCAAAATGTGATGTTATTACGTGTTACATTGCCTAATTCCTTAGTACTCGTTTCTGTGACGATGTTATTTTGTTTTTGTTTTGAAGAATGCAAATGAAAACGGACGCTATTTCCGCAATGTCTGATTTGAAAATATGGATAGC
This sequence comes from Metallyticus violacea, assembly GCA_030762175.1. Lineage (NCBI taxonomy): Eukaryota > Metazoa > Arthropoda > Insecta > Mantodea > Metallyticidae > Metallyticus > Metallyticus violacea. The sequence continues at coordinate 26,259,560 of CM060845.1, read as the reverse complement.
ATTCCAGAATAAAGTGTAAAGAAAGCTCAGGTAGAGGATGGTTTGTCAATTCCTCAAAAATCCAAAAGTGTAAATGAAAAGGACTGTGACAAGTTCTGTACATGGAGAGAAAAGAAAACATTTTAGTTGAAACTAATGAAAAAAAAATTGTAGCCATATTTTGCAGAGCTGGTAAATATGTAATATAACCTTTATTGATTGTTAATATAGTAAGTAATTTAAAATTTATATTCTTAAATTTGTTTATTTTTCCCAGTCTTAAGATTTACATGCCTCCGACGCTCTGGTGTGTGTTAAATGTGAGGTGAAACTGAAAGAAAATATCGACGTTTTTTTGTTTTTCTGAAGATTGTTAGGTGGGATATAAGGTGGAAAAAAAAATCAAATGTGCTCTCTAGATCCGAAATGTATTGATTTATGATAAAAGCACCCGATGATAGGAAGTTTTGTTGATTATTTACATTTACAATGTTTCCAAGATATAGGAAGTTACTTTATGATTATTAATAACTTATATTGTTGTCGTAGTTTCAAAACATTGTTTAAGAAAATGACTATTTGAATGTTGGTATGCTTGTTAGAGCTACGATCTTTGGCTTTTCTTACAGGAACGTTGTTTGAAATTGTGTTATGAAAGCGATGATGACTTCATGGAATACTAGTTGCTAGGTAACCAGTGTTAGAATTGGGCTAGTTGTTCACGATTTATAGTGTCATAAGGTGTGTGTTTTAATGCTAGGGTTACATGAATGTCTTTATTGGGCGTTGTCAGCAATTGCTAATGGCAGCTATAACAGTGTTGCCGGAAAGGGAACATGGAAACACATACTTGCGAGTTTCAATATGGACACACACAGATGACCCGACTGCTATGATTATGTTCAATCGTTTACCGTAATGAGCTTTTCCATTAAATACATGCTCTTTCGTAGTGCTGAGAAAATAGAGATATGTAATTTATATAGAGTCGTAGGCTTCCGCGGCCGATGTCCTAGGCTGTTATACCATTAAGATACTTGATTTGGTTTATTTACAAACGCTCTCAGCGTCCCATTCATTTCAGACCGTGAAATGGCTGACAAAGAGGCCTCTTCTTGCAGGCTTGAGGTTCTTTTTCGTGCAATACATTATAGCACAGGACCCACGACTTTACTTCCCTTCCGAAGGAAGCCGTACTTACGATTTTTACGCCCGAAAAAATCCATCGATCTTGGCCGGGTTTGATGAATGCGTTTACTGAGCTGGATGTATTTACAAACATGAATTTTATTTGAGCTATAGGCCATTAGTAATTTTGTTATCTCTTTAATCACAAATTAGACCTCTAGTTTTAGTTCGCTATAAAAAAAATCACGTTCCATTAAAAAAAATGTAACGTTGAGTTGAAAGCTAGTTTTTTCTTTCTTTCTGGATTGTGCACACCCTCCCATTGTGTGAACACCCGTGACATGGTTACATTCCAGCGCAACTAAATTATTCACGTGTTGTTTCAGTTCGAAAATATTTGAAGTCGCAGAGTTAAGTGAGACACCCGGTATAATGTGTTTCCCACTCTTTGTTGGCAAAAAACGTAAATTTAAGAGTACAAAAATCTAGAATTATCAATACTTTTGAATAAGAGCTTGCATTATACGTTTAGGACAGTTCTAGGCGGTTAGGCATTTAACGGTAAAATAGGTAATTATTGAGCTCACATCTATTGTCACTAAACCTAAATTAGTCTAAAATTCTAAAATGTCTTATTAAAAATTAAAATAGGTACCTAGGGAAACATCAACATCTTAATAATATCACACAAGTTTCCTAACATGTTGCCATACAAAATATGACGAGAAGTGATAATATTGTTGATATTTTTACCATCTGTCGTTTATATTTTTGGCTAAATAAGTAAATATTGAGGGAATAACATTGCCTTCTCTTAAGAGGTGTACAAAGGCAAGCCACCAATAGTGAAACAACGCCAGCGTCATACAGAGTATGTTTCATAACATTACGGGTATTCTGCTGTAATGTGCTTCTGGTTGACATAAATCATTCTGTACTTACGACGTTCCACGATGTCTTCTCTGTAGTTTATTGCAGCTATTACTTGATCTTGCAGCCTCAACAAAAACTCTTTTGTTTCGCGAAATAAATTGCTGTTTATACGCCGTTTATTATTCAAGACGTGTATCGTTTGTGAAGCTTTATGATGTCCACTTTTTTGATACATCGCTCTATCATTTACAAAATAAAAGTAAATATCATTATATTATGTATTCAGCAATAAAAACAAATTTCTTCATTCGCCATTGACATATTAACAAATAAAAAATGTGTTCTTTGCGAAACCATGGCTAACTCTATGATGTGTCGACGGTGAAAGCCTTAAGTGGTATTTTCAGTGACAGTCGAATATAGATGCCCGATTGATAACTTGCTCGACATGCTTTAAAAAGTAGGTGTGGTGATTTTGCAGGCTTTCAGGACTTGTTTGGGAGGATATAAAGCATTCTGTCTTGAGACCTGAGCTCAATATATGAGGTGTTTTGTTTAAGGATGTGATAGAAAAGTTGTTATTATTTAGGGACAATCATTAATAACCTAAAGACCGGCTGAGGTGGTTAGTTAAAAGGGTCACGGGAACACTACTAGTTATTTTATTTATTTATACTAATTTATACATATACTTAATTATTTGGCGTATTTAACTAAATTTACATTTTTAATTAGGTGAAATATATTTAATTAGGTTAATATATGTAAAATTAAGTTGACAAGTAGTTCATTAGTTTGGTATATTTAGCAAGATTGATAAGTGTTTAGCTAAATGAAATGTATCTAATTAAGTTAATATGTTTAAATTTAAGTTCACATATATTTAATTAATTTTATGTATTTAAGTAGGTTGATGTGTGTTTTAATAGTGTGACATTTTTTTTTTCGCTAGATGAAATGTATTTAATCAAGTTTACTGGCATGTAAATACGTATAAAATTAATTCTACATGTATTTAAATTAGATTGATTTAATTCTAGATTGCCGTGTATTTAATTCAGTTAACTGATTTCCCTTTTAAGTAATGGTATTTGGTTTATTTACGGACGCTTTTTAACATATCAGCGCCCCATTCAATTCAGGGCGTAAAGCGGCCGATGAATTTTCCTCAGAGGTCTCTTCTCTAAGGCTTGAGGCTCTTTTACATGCCATAAATCTACAGGACTCGTGGAACGAATGTGATGCAGAGATTTACATTTCAACATTAATACATTATCTGTATTAATAAATTTGCCGAAAGGGCAGTAGCAGGGATATGATCACTGAATGACTGCTACCATAGCTAAATGAGAACAGAGATGAATTCATACTGTATTAAGATGGTGCTCCATCTCATTTCCATCGAGAGGTTAGGAAAGAACATTTGCCGTAGCGATGGAATGAACGTGGTGACCTATCTTGGCCACCTTCCACCCGACTTACGGTATTTGGTGTGTGTGTGTGATTCTACATGAAGGACCAAGTTTTACTCATTTCTCTATCGGCGACTATCTGGTTATGATGGTGATTATCCAAACATCACTGTTGACATGCTGAGGCGTGTGTGGGAAGAAATAGACTACCGTGCTGATATATGCAGAGTGACAAAGGGCGCTCATTCCGACATTCTCTCATAGCTGCAGCATCATTGTACGTTTGTGTTATAAACTTGTGACATATGGAACTCTTCTAATTCAGCTGTTAATACGCTTTAAACCTTCTCAGTCCATTCAAAAACAGCGATGAATTTTGTAAATCTTTCTATCGGTTTTTCCCCATGATATATTACAACAAATTGTAACATGAATGTAATATCCGTCGTTTCATCGGCCTGTACAGAAACGAAATTTGCCTTTTTTATTTCTTTTCTAATCTCATTCACACAGACAAGATACTTTTCTTACTTCACACGCTGTTAGCCAAGATGTTTTTTCAAACAATAAAAAGTATAATAATAAAACTTAATTTTATACTTTTTCTGAGTAAGCTCCAATAGATTTCAGTTAATGAGGTTCAAATCATTTCAATTCCCACTTATCAACTAAATTTATATGCGAAAATGAAATCTTCCATAAGACATCCACTTTATTCATTGTCACAACACAGATATGCTTTTTTTAATTTATTTATTTTTAACTTGACAGTCAACTTTTCACTTACAAACAATGAGGAAGCCGCGCAATTTCTAAGTGCGAAAACGCCCCTAGTCCGTTATGCGTGGTGCCAGTAACCCCTCAACATCTGGTTCCTAAGAAAAAACAGAATACCGAGCGCTAACCCAAGAGAACGCAGAAGAAAGGCCAACCCATGTTGGAGGAAGACAAATATAATACTTGTAAATCTGGCCCATGAAAGTATAAGTTTTCCGGGCTGCCGCAAGAGCTCCCTCTCTAACGGGGGACCCGCATGCTACCGCTACTACATTAGAGAGGAAATGCTCTTATTGCGTAAGGTACAATAAGGAACTAATATGTTGTGCATCGCTGTTTTCATGCATTTTTGTTTTAATAAGAGGAAAATGTAAATAATTATGGCGTTTTCTTCGGGAAGGGGGGTCCGACCCCATCTGACCCTTATTGAAGGGCCGTTTTTATTTCTTGTAATCAGATAAAAATATTTGAGTTGCATTATGCAATATAACAGCATTGTGTTTTTATGTCAAATGTGCTGGTTCAGTGATTTTTCAAATTAAAACTTCACAATCATTTTGGAAAGCCCTGTATTTTGGAGATGTTTCACATTCATCATTAACGCTATGAGCTACGACCTCTATAAGTTATAAACACTCAAGAGGCACGCTACGTCAAACATATCTATTAATTTTTACTTAATGTGTTTCCTAAAAAACGGCATCGACTTAGTAATATAATTAGTAATAAAAATGGTTCCTTGAATGAGGTTTAAAAATGATTAAACAAATGAATGACGAAAGACGTGTTATCGGGACACTTTCGGCTTGAAAACGTGTTACAACTGAATATTAGCGTTGCATCAGGTAAATCGATAACTTATCAGAATTAGCTAAATCAAGCTAAACGGATCATTTGCGAGATATGTCATTACCATGAACAAGTCACTCAGCCGAGAAATTGTTACCAGTTCGATATCTCGAAATAGCATCATTATCATCGCGTACCGTCCGCATGGAGCATTCCTTGACCAAATAAGCAAGACATACTGAGCATTCCGCGCGAGTCTGCAACTCGAGGAGCGTTTCTAGAACGGGATCGGGTTTCGCAAACCGTGTGTAAATAGTTCGATGGTAGCTGGCGTGGGACGTTGACATTCACCCTGCCCTGTGTGGGTGTGAAACAGGGCCAGCCTTTAGTTTCACCGTGCAATTGCAGATCAGGCATGGGAAATGTTGTATGACCTTTGCCATATTCACAGGGCATGAACTCGCTTTTCTGTTTCCAGTTGTGAGAAGTGAGCGGAATAATTGGAGTAAAAATACATAATTGCATTATATTTTAGCATGGAAACACGTGGTACCCGAAAATACAAAGAATGTAGACACCCTTACTTTTTACATCGCCTTCCTCATGGTATCTAAGAGAACGGCTATGTATTCGTATCATTGATTCGCCAAAAATGTCTTTATACAGAAAATAAGCATTTGTATTACAAAATGCCTTTCTGTTCTTTTTATTCCATGCAATTTTCCAGTTAAGGATATAATTACAAAAGTATATCCTTAGAATCCTTATATTCTGTAGAAAATAAGAGAGATCTAATACAATATTCATGACAGTGCCTTCTTTCAGACAAATAATTTGGGCTCTTATCTCCAAGCACACTACAGTGTTGGTAAAATCGTACGAAAAATTAGACTGGGGCTATATATTTGAAAGTGTAATATATATTATTTATACGATTACAATATATTGAGTTTTTAACCAAATACGACATTAGTAGGTCTAATAATTTCCACTCATAAACTTCCCGAAGCGAACCCCTTGTAATAAAAATCTGAACAGATCTCATTTTAAAGTTCATGTCTTGCCAAACATAATTTATAAAAACTTTCACTTATTAGCAGCTGCTTCTTCCAATCCTGGCGCACCATATAAACCTTTCAAATTAGTCACACTTCTCACTAAGAGATGTTGTAAGAACAGGTTTTCAGTCCATCGTTTCAAGTGCCATCTGGTGTGATGCTAAGGTATTACATGGCCGGTAATTTTGTTAAGGAAGCTCTTTAGTAAGGTAAAGAGTTCTTTAACGTGCCGTAAATGTATAAGACGGGTCCCACTGCTTTAAGTCCCATGAACCTTCGATCCGAGGCTGACAAATGTCATTAATTTTCTCTTAGATGTCTAATCCTTATTCCCTTTTTGCTTGCTAGCACTCTCATGTCAAAGTAGTACAACTAACTTCTGTCCGACCCCAATACCATACATGGATATAATCTAACAAGACCCGTTGTTTGAAATATAATGTAACTAAATTATATTTTATGGGTTCTTGACGAAATATCCAAATTATATTCACGCTTGTTTTTAATTGGAGAGAAAATCTCTCATGTACGTGGTGCAACTGGCAGGACCAACTTTTTGTGAATATAATTTTAAAATTTTTGTTTTAATTTGAGTTCATGACGGAATGTCAAAGTAGAAGAAGAAGATGAAGAAGAAAAAGAAAAAGAGAGCGCAATCAGTAGATAATTTTGTTTTTACTGTTTTCTGCTTATTTATGACTATCTTGAAATTTTATATTAAATAAGACACATTTATATTTTGAACTTATGCTATCATCTATAATTTCAACCTTTCTGATATGCCTAGCTTAAACATTTCGATTTTTTTCCTTCGAAATTGTTTTTATAAACATATTATAAATTTGCTGCATCAAAAAAAAAAAAAAAACTGATGGAAACTGAAGTGATTGCCACAAAAACAAGATAGTCTGACTAGAAAAGAGGCTTTAGAAATAGAGCAGCATCCAAATAATATAAACAATGTTAATATAAACAAATAAGCAAGACATGGAATTCGCTACTGGTCAACAAACAACGTCTGCGCTACAACTCTCCCAACACTCCCCCGTCCCACTTCTAACAGCTATCTATACCTCTCCAGATGCTTTCAGTCCACTGATGATACCTATTGTAGCTTCGCCAAATGCTCTGGTTTTAAAACTAATTTAAACCAATAACCATGCCAAAGTATCGCGGAAATGACCAGTTAATGCCGACCGTAAAAACCTAAAGAACGTTTAAACTAAAGACTTTCCACAGTCATGTATCTCTTACCTCTTTTGTCTTTTTTATAGAGACATAGCCCTCCTACCCCTATAATATAAATTTGAACATTAGAGCATTTTAATGAATTGCAAGATTACAATTTTTATCCTTCAAGGTAAATGAATATAGAAATGAAAATAATTTCATGCATAGAAATTTAGGTCTGTTTTGCACGCCAATTGAGCTATCACACAGCCAGTACTCTCAATCCAAAGTAGTACTGCTAATTTCTCGCTCAGCCCCACGTGACTATACGCAACAAATAAGACCCTTCTGCTCTAAAAATGTATTTAACGAAAATGTATTTTTTGTGCGAGTTCTTGATGCAACATAAAATCGATATTTATTCAAATATGAATTCACTCATAATTCTACATTACGAGGATCACTAAGATAAGAAAAAGTTAATGTTAACGCACTTAAAAGGAATGTGACATGTGGTAGCCCCATTCTTTACAAGTAAAACCATGCCAGATTGCGACCTTTCCTCTCCCACGTTACAGAATGTGAGGGTAAACAAACTCTCCCGTGCACAGGCAGCCAGTCGTTACGATGGAGCTAAGAGAGAACATTTTCGCGCTATGATTCCTTCTGGAGTTTCAGAGAGATCACACTCATGACTCAGCACCCCTACAGTCCTGACCTGAATCCATTCGATTATTTTCTCTTCCCAGTGGTAAAAAAATTGCGTGCGAGGAAAGCGATCTTACAGTCCTACGGAGGCTGTGGCTGCATATGAAAAATAACTTTTCACCCTTGAGGAAAATGCAGTTTTTTAAAAAAAAAATGTATTGCAAGTCTTTTGGTGTTTATGTTCTTCAAGTTTATTGATTTCCACAAATATTAATGAATTTATCAATAATACAAGAAAAGTAATGAACAAAGAAATATTCTTCACATAATCATATACCTTTAAGCCTAGTTTATATATTTCTTCCAAGACAGTGTTTATTTGTAGGTTTTCTTTGTGTCCGAGTTCATATGTAGGTGATATACCTCCCAGGATTTTGTATAAACTTTTATTTAGCTTCTGAAGTTTTCTTATTAATTTGTATACTTTTATTTGTTTTCTTCCGTTTACTATAATTGAATCAGTGATTTGAAAATGGAAACAAGTCCAGGTCCTATAGTTTAGAGGAAACACACACACTTTCCTTGAAATAGCAGGAATGTTAAGTGATATACAGATTTCCCAGAGACAGCATGCAAGTTCAGAAATACTTGTTTACAAACAGGATCCTAACAGTACATGACGGATGAATGACGATGTTCTTGTCTGTGCACTGTCATCTCTGTACTGGTTTACTCTCCATTATTCCCATTAGAAAGAAAGACATCTTGTTCATTTTTAGTAGACCCACTGAATTTCTTAACTATTTTATCATCGTGCACTTCAGTTGGCAGTTACAATCAGGACCTTGTTTCTTAGCACTCATAACTCTATCTACCCTTCCCAGTTACATTCTCCGTCCTAGTCAAACGAGATATTTTTCTCTTCTCATGAGCATAACCGTCAGTATTTCAAACCCCTTTCCTCTTCTTCTTTCATTTTCAGAACCATACATTATAAACAGCACTAAAATAGCAAATAAGGTTGTAATAAATACCAACACAACAATAATAAATAATATTAATACCAACATACTCTAATAATCAAGTAAATAAGCGATATTACCAACGCATTAATAAAACAAGAGTATTCAAGGCCATGTATGATTTGATAAGGGAAACTAGTCCAGGACTTATTTCCTTTTTAAAATCATTGGGAGTTTTAACCTGGTACTGAATTCACAATTAATACGCAACATTTTTCTCTTTTACACTAATACATAACTTAAGGACTGAGAAACAAAATGCAAAAATCTGCAAAAATGTGGACTTATTTCCTTTTTTAAATCACAGATTTCATTTGCACTCGCATATTTGCATTGCGTGATAGAGTTTTCTCCAAATATAGGTTTGAACTACGGGGGAAATATTTCTAGAAAATCAAAATCAATCAATAAACCAATGTGATGACAAGCAACGCAAGCGCCGGCGTAGAGTTTTTCATGTTTTCTTTGAATAAAAAATGAAGATTGTGTCAGAGAATGATTTAAGTTTTATTTATTGCGTTAATATCTTCGTTCAAGGTTTTATTCAGTTACGAGCACAGTGGAATTGCACGTGGCGTATGATCATAAAACTGTAATATCTCTTAGTACTTTGTTTTTGCAGCAGTGTTACCAATTGGTCCTTCAGAATACCCTAAGGGCTCACTGTACTGCATGTCTATAAAGAATTCATACGCGCAAGAGTAAGAAAACACGGTGTTAATGCTGTGGCTTTTGGCCTGCTGGATTTTATTGCCTGGTGACTGGCGGAGGTGTGGCGGTGAACATAATTTGTTACGACATGCTGGAAGAATCTTCTTTCGTTTGTGGCTTGTGCAAGGACGCGCAATGTCGAGAAACAAAAGCTACACTGCCTTCACTTTTCATGCACAGAAGTAGAGGAATGTCTGGTAATGTCTTACGAGGAACTGTTCCATGTCTTTAGGATTAAACATGTTTTTGTTGCTGTATAAATTTGCACGCTTACGGTACATTCTTGTGCCCATTTTCTCAAATTAGTTTTCCATACGCATGTTTTCTGAATTCTAGACATAAAAGTTAAAGATAGAAGATAAAAATAGCCTATTGTGTCCCTTTAAGGGAAAAGGCCTCCTAACAAGTAGGGAAAGTCGCTTTTTCATAACATGGTGAGCTATTCCTCGCTAGTTGCTCACATGCTGTTTGAGACACTCTGAGTAAAGCCGTGGGTCCCGTGTCGTACATTTACGACATGATAGAGAACCTCAAGCCCTGAAAGAAGAGACCTCTGAGCAAAATTTATCGGCCGTTACACGCCCTGAATTGAATGGGAAGCTGATGACCTGAGATGTTAAAAGAGCGTCCGTAAATAAACCAAATTAACAAAATAAATAACTCCTTAACCATTTCTTACTTATTAAGTTTTCCCTGTATAACCGTTTCTTACTTATTAAGTTTACCTTCCTTAATAATTTCTTACTTATTAGGTTTTCCCTACATAACCATTTCTTACTTATTGGGCTTTTCCTCCACCCCTCATAACCATTTCTTACTTATTAGGCTTTCCCTCCATAACCATTTCTTACTTATTAAGTTTTCCCTCCATAACCATTTCTTACTTATTAAGTTTTCCCTCTATAACCGTTTCTTACTTATTAAGTTTACCCTCCATAACAATTTCTTACTTATTAAGTTTTCCCTACATAACCATTTCTTACTTATTAGGCTTTCCCTCCATAACCATTTCTTACTTATTAGACTTTCCCTCCATAACCATTTCTTACTTATTAAGTTTTCCCTACATAACCATTTCTTACTTATTAGGCTTTCCCTCCATTACCATTTCTTACTTATTAGGCTTTCTCTCCATAACCATTTCTTACTTATTAAGTTTTCCCTACATAACCATTTCTTACTTATTAGGCTTTCCCTCCATAACCATTTCTTACTTATTAGCTTTCCCTCCAATCATTTGTGGCTTTGCATAAGAAGATTGTATGAATATAATCTTCCCTCTCCCCAAAAAGAGGGCACAATCCCGGGAATAACATCTCTCCTCATTCCCCTTAACTTCCAAACACCTAATCGAATCCAGGCTATCCCTACTGTTTCATTTTCGCACAAATTAAAATATACTTCATTTCTCGGTAATTTTAGTTCCTTATATTTACGCCAGTGAACTTTTCTCCCCAATCTGGGCAAATAAAAGTTATCTATCTATATCTTCCATTCTTGATGTCCTTCCTTCCAACAACCTCTTCTAAAATATTAAATGTTAGCCCAAAAATCTCATAACGCATTTCTAAATAACTGTTCTCTGATTTTCTTCAGCCAGGGTTTTATCATAATACCGGATTTTCTTCTTGCTATCTCAGGCATATTTTCTCAATGACAGACAATATCAGGCAGCTCTCGAACCCGAATTAAATATTTCAGTATTTTCTCCATCATTAACCCACTCACACTTACTTTTCCTAACTTTATCAAAGCATTTGCAGTGTTATTGGGAACTAATTAGTTTATAGAATATTCTTAATATTAAATCCATATTACACCATTCCTCCTCTATTCCCAAAATTTTCCCTCCATAAATCTATCATGATTCACTCAAGGCAAACTAAAGTACTTAATAGTCAAATATAAATGTTTAATCACTGCATTGACATTTTTCTCCCATTATCGTTAGATGTGATAATGGTTCTTTTAAATAGCTGTCATTTAATGAATTTTCGTGCCAAGTAATGAAAATGAAGTGATTTTTGACGAGTTTTAGCAGTTAATGTCTTATCGAAAATGATGGACATTAAACAATAAATCTATTATAAAAGATGACTCGGAAGAAAATGGCATATCCCCGCAGTGTGTGCCTGTTATGATCGACTATCCTTCCCTAGCTGAATCATTTATGCAATAAATTATATGATAGGTTGAAGTGCTGAGAAGAATTAACATTCAAACAGATTCCAGACCATACATGTGTGCACCAGAGGTAAAGGCAGCTCTTGGAGGCAAACAACAGCCTAATTTCATTTGTGTATAAAATGTCTCGCGGTTGAAATATTGCTTCGTCCGTCTGGTAAATATCGAAGCTTCCTACACACGCCTACCAACCTTATGGTTTTCCTTATTGTGCTTCAAGTAGATGGCTCGCCCAACAACGTTTCCAAATATAACATACCAAGAAACGAAGAATGTTTTATTTGTTCACTCGCAAACTTCAGTCCAGCTGGGAGCAAATGGTATTTAAGAAATGTGCCACAAGAGCAGCTATTAAATTTTTGTGGTTCTATTATTAGAAGGACACAGTTCTCCAACTCCGCGTATTTGGATACGAACTTGCATCCTCGGGAACCAATCAACGTTCCAAACCTTCCTTTATCATCTGAAGACTTGGGATTTGTGTTCTGCAAAAGGAGCACATTTTTCCTCAATTTTTTGCAACGTTTCTGCTTGATTGCATTTTGTAATTTTGAACTTAAATTTTAATAATAATTTCTTTTATTGGGCTCCACTTTGCTAATAACATCTTGTGCATTTCAAAAACAGCATGAGTTTGCCATGGCTGCATTCTGAATGAAACCAGGTATTTAAGATATTTAATAATTTAATACTTTCTCAACCTCATAATTAAAGTACTTTTCTTAATACAAGCAACAACAAGATGTTTATTCAAAGTATCAACTGATAGTCAGTCGCTAGTTAAAAAAATTTTCATCGTGGAAAAAGAACGTTCCACTTCCACGAAAGTGATTGCAGGTTTTTTTAAAACAAACTATTTCGAAAGTCTCATATCAGTTACAACAGAACATTCACCTTTCAGAACATCATGGAAATGTTGATCAAGACAAAGTAAAGTAGTTTTGAATAGTCCTGGCGAATGAGAAAAAGATGCACAGTGGTTTTGGTGGAGTTCATTTTCTGTTTATATGTTTATAGGGGAGTCAAGTTAGTATTTCTCTTACTTCCATACTGAACACATTGTAGACGGTTTATTGCACAGTTGTACCGCTCTTATGTTTCTCACTTGCAATTGTTTGTTACATACGCAACTGAGAAGTTACGCCCAGCACAAAAGTCCTGGAAATGTCTCGCACAGATCGATACAAGATCATTTTGAAGTACTATTCAAAACTACCGTACTTCCCTCATCCTCTTTATTTTAGTATTCGAATGCCCGAGGTAACCGTGCGTTCCTTTCACCAATGAAAATTCTGCTATTTAAAGAACTTAAGTGAATTGGTTAAGCAGAAAATTTTATACTGCTTGAAAAGAAATAAATATATAACAAGATTGTCAATAGATATTTTTGTAAGGTGAGCATGCCATTTAATTTTTATAATTTTTTTTTTTTTCACTATGATATTGAAATTCTTTGTGTGCTTTTTGAAATGCGAAAAATAATCGCACGAAAATCCGTAACAATCCAAAACAGGCAGAAAATTTGAAACTTTAAAATAGGCAACAAGCCAAAACAAGCAAAAAGGCTAAATAAAAACTTGCCCTGCCGATCTCAAATATACGGAAACACATTCATTTCTATTTTACTCTTAAATATATCCACCCAGATAAAAAAGACGTTTTACCCACCTTCCGGGCGATGTCATAAATCTATCAAATCTGCCATTTATCTTACTACAAATATTAACTGTCGGCCATTTTTGGGTAGGTGTCAACATTCGTAGTAGCGTTCTTTCACCTCTTAAGTTCTAGTTAAAATGTTATATACACTATGGTTTCCTCTACTGTGTGCCACTGGTCGTCTTTTTTGTTACAATTTTCCAAGAACCACCATCACAGTCATCTTCACGGAATGCCTTACCCTATACTCGGGACCCCATTTTTTACTACATCAACAGCGCATATCAGCAAAGTTGCTGACATGCCTTCAGTAGACGCAACATATGGAGTTGAAACTGAGCATGCTGCTCGCGGCCTCTAAAATAAGTGGGGCTTTGATTGATTTGCTTCATTTATGGACGCTCTTTAACATCTCAGGTCATCAGCGTCCCATTCAATTCAGGGCGTGAAACGGCCGATAAATTTTGCTCAGAAGCCTTTCCTTTCAGTCTTGTGGTTCTTTTTCGTGCCGTAAATGTACGACACGTTCCGAAGGAAGCCATACTTGGGATTTTTACGCCCGAAAAAATCCATGGATCCTACCGAGAATGAACCCGCGATCTTGGGTTTAGGAGGCAAGCATGGTTACCGCTACACCACCAGGACCGACAATAATGAGATGTTATAATTAATTCTGTGGCACCGTACATGAACCTCCAACACCTCAAGTTGTAAATGTTTGAGATAAAGCGTCATCTGTTTGTTTTATTTCTAATATTTCAACGGATCAATTCCTATAATCGATACAAGCAGGAGGAAGTTCCATAAATCACTGTGTACGTATTTCTGTTAACTTTAAATGCCATTTTCTCAAAACCATCGATGTGTGGGTTATAGAATTCGTGCACGGAATACAGACTTGGTATAAAACATTGACCTATAATTAACTGCAGAGAAGCTGAATCTTTCTGTATTTTATTTGAGCGAATTCCGCAGCCTTTATTCGCACATTTTATTGTTTCACACAACAATTTAAAAAAAAAATCTGGTCACTGTACTGATCCACACGTTTATTACACAGAGACCTGAAATAAAAATTCACTATAGGAAACTAGTTATTACAACTGACTACATTTTTCACACCAGCCTCTTCACAAATAATTCTGAAATTGAAAAACGCTTGGCAATAGCAAACTGGATTAACCTTTGCTTAACGGCATATCTCTGTTACCCCCCTCTAGCGGTAGAATTATGCCTGTGGCAGCTAATAGTAAGGTGGCGCCTTCTGGTTATTAAAGTGAGAACACCTAACCATACATCATTGTTTATGTCCTGAGACATGTACAGAACACATGGATGGTCCGCAGAACATTTGTGACTTCCATTAGTGCCACATAATACTAATATTAATCCAATATTAAAGAGCAATACCAAGGAGCAAATTGTTACAGGTGTAACAGAAAGATAAATCAAAACTTTGGGAAAATATTTCTTGTATATAAAGAGTACAAGTATGTTATATAAACATGGATTCCGAAATGCTTTATTTCCTTGTTAGAGCCTTTTATCTACAACTCAGTTTACACGGCGTGATATGCAAGCTAGAATGCCAGCATAGCTGTTCTGTGACAACCCCACAACAAAACAGCTGCTTAATAAGTACAGTAGGTAAACATTCGCTTTTGCCTCTAGTTAAATAGAATGGGGTGTTATAACTACTCTCAGTACCTAGGTTCACTGTTGTGATTGTTCTGTACACGTAGTCGCTTGTTATGCTACTCGCCTCATTACTTGACCTAGAACCGAGCACGTAGTTTCAGTTCTGTGTGTTTACATATCTCGTTCCCAGTACAGTAAAACGAGGTATTCAAATGCTGAGTTGGCAGATGCTGATGTATCTATGGATACCTGAAGGTATAGAGCGTCTTCACGCTCGTATTCTGCAAGATTGGCAGACAATACTAGACACTCCAGGAATACATCAGCATATCAGGGAGTCCATACGAAGGCTAGTTGATGGATGTGTCCATGCTAAAAGAGGGATTTTTTAATATTTCATATGATTTCCTGTTTCCCCCAATTCTGTTTTTGAATATTCTGATCTATGGTACAGGTATAAAATAAAGGTTCTAACAAGGAAATAAAGCAATTCTTACTCCATGTTCAATTGTTCATATTACATTTTTTATCCTGTATACCTGAGGAATAAATTTTGATATACCTTTCTGTTACACCCTGTATAAAATTGTCAAATGTAAGAACTGAAAAACAACTACTCTCATGTTGGTAACAAATTATGACTATCTCTTTTCTTTGCAAATGTTTATTATTGCCTCGCTCTGATGGATTACAGTCGGAAGGCTTTGATATCAGAACAAATATAACTGGCAGGTTAATAAAACACAACCACGTTGCACTAATACTGCTGCCATATGCCTAACTCTTTTTAATGTGTTTTCTTTATAATTGGAACATAAACAGAAACCGAAAAGCAGTATTGTTGAATTAAATTATAAATATTATTATTATTATTATTATTATTATTTTGCTCCATTGCTTCTTCTTTGATTATTTTTCGACTATAAAAATATTGAATGAGTGTCAATAGATTATCTCATCGCTATTGTGTCCCTTAATGCAAAATCATCATCCAAGTTCATATATCGTTGTCAAGCTGAGAGTAGTTGTCTTCGCATGGAAGTTTTCGGTACTCCATTAACGACTTTGCATCGTGGGAACCAAGGGATACGTGTGGGATGTGACCTGGTACGTGAGTCAAATCCCAGTGTCTCTGTATAACAGGGTCACAGACTCTGACCTCTATACCGCAACTGAATTCTGAAGTATCTTCGTTACCCTCAATGGAAAGACATGCCTTCTGCTACACAGTCTTTCGCGATGCGTTCATTCTCCACGTCAGGGCATGTAACATGTTAATAAAGATTTCTTCTTAAATATATACACAGCAATACTACGTGCAATGACTCTTTGCGCTTGCGCAAACTAGGTTAACAAAACTGATGAATGGACTACAGAGAAAGCCAATTGTATGTTACCTTACAGATTACAGACACTATTCATTGTCACTAATATAACTAAACAACTGTTTTCTCAACTTAAGTAATTGGGATCAGGTAACTATACTTACACCATCGTCTTCTTCATGGATCATTCTTTTCTATCTATTCCGACCCCAGAATTGTTAAATATTTTGTGTTGATCATCTTTCTCTTGAGCTTCCCAAACCCCTCTTTCCTTTAGCTTTGTGTCGCGTATTTTGCTATGTTATTGTTTTCTGACTGCCTCTTTAAGTGTACTGCCCATTTCTTTGTGTAACCTTTTTTCTTTTCGTTTTAATATCTACAGAGTGATCCGTTTGGGATATCAGGAAAGTAAAACGATATATACAAGAAAGTAATTAGATTTATCACTGAGAATGATGTACGTGTGTATAGGAGAGTTTTCTTTTCCAGTACATTAGCACTCAACATGACCGCCATTGCGGATCCTACACAATACACACAGCACGAATACATTCCGCCATGTGGCAAGCAGCGCTTTTGGAGTGATCTGTTCAAAGATCGCTCTAATCTTCTATGGTAGGACTTCATTCTGTGATTTTGTGCGTACACTGTTGACTTGACATGATATCTGGACGCATAATGGTTGTATAGTTGAGACGGGCGTCATAATTAAGGTACGCCAATGCTTACTTGCTTCGCTGAACGTGATATGGAAACATTTTGAGGTTTTGCCTGACACTTGCCCGTATACGCTGAACGCAATTGCAGCTGGCAGCCGCGAACCGTAGCGAAGAAGGCCGACTGGTTATGATACGATAAACTTACTATGGGGTAATACGAATTAATATTGGTATTATTATTATTATTATTAGTAGTAGTAGTAGTAGTAGTAGTGGTGGTGGTGGTGGTGGTGGTGGTGGTAGTATTGTTAATTTTAAACTAAAATAATCTAACGTATGAAAAAGTAGCATTTATTCGATTAAGAATAGTGTAGAAAAGTTATAAATATTAAAAGACAAGTAAGGGGTTGAAAAGTGTAATAATGAAATAATATTATTTTTATGTTTTTTTGTTTTTTTTATTTATTTATTTATTTATTTATTTTATTTATTTATTTTTTTTTTTTTTTGTTAAACCTAACCTAATGTAAGAATTATTTTTTTATGTGCTATTATTTTTGTTAGGATTAAACTAACCTAATCTGTGAAAAAAGTAACACTTATTCGATTAAGAATAGTGTAGAAAAAATAAGATTTAAAAAAAAAAAAAAAACTAGTAGCATTTATTCTGAGAGAAAAAAGATGACTAGTAAGAAAAAAATTTACCCATGGGAAATCAAACCCACGACCTTCCACCAGTAGCACGATGCTCTAACGTACTGGGCTAACAGGGTTTCATGCTGGGCTTGGAAATTCTTTGTCTAAAGTAATTGCTCACTAAAATCGTAACCAGTCGGCAGTCTTCGCTACTGTTCGGGACTGCCGGCTGCATGCGCTCAGCGGGTAGGGTAAGTCTGCCTGACCCTACTTTGGCACGTTGGTACGGAGTAACTTTCGTGGGCTTTGAGATATGACGTGTCGAATGGCTTACTCTTTGTTGCTATTAAGTACCCTTCCTGTGTGAGTGTCAGACCATTGGCCAGGAGTATGTTGTACCACTTAACAATGTCTCGATGTGCAGGAGCATAATGACAGTTGTACCAAGTCTGACTATATTTACCAGAACCCAATACGGAAAAAATGGCGGCCGAAGTGTCCTTATTGCTGCCAATAAAAATGGGAAACGTTTGCGCATTATTGTGTTTACAAGATGAATTATTCATCATTAGAAAACATTGCAATGGTTTTTAAGAATCTGAAATTGTTCACAATGTATCTCATATGTAAATGAAATATAAAATAATATGAGCTATGAGTTTCTCTACAGGTAAGTAAACATATTTAAAAAATGCAACCTCAAAATAACTGAACAGCTTAAAACTAACTGATATAGCGTCATATTTATCATCGTTTATTTTAAGAAAAAGGACATAGCCTTCCTTGGAAATAATTTTAAAGGGACTACCTCTCTTAACCTTAACCTCATTTGCAAAGAGTCGAAATATGTTTAGTACAAAATTCTCTTCCCTCTAGCCTAAAACCTTAAAAAAATGGTAAATCCTTTAAATATGTTCTTAAAAATACCTATATAAAAACCTGTTGTTTTGTAAAGGAATATATATTATACGAGTTAAGAACACTGCAATAATTTTATATCAATGCATATAGTAAAAGTTGTGTGATTGCCTGTTTCTGCTTCTCTGTGAGTTGTTCTAGGTGTTACTTTTTCATTTTTATTGTAACTATTTATGCAGATGTATGTGATATTTTTTGTAAATGTAGAACGTGTGCTGCTGTGGTAATTGTAAATGGCATATTCTGTGTTCGCAAGTCTCTGTGACTGCTTCGCAAATACACCGAATGCTCTAGGAACTAAACTAAACATAATATCCTGATCACACCATTCATTAAAACTCTCTTCTTCTCGCTCCAAAACCTTCCTCATACTTCTTCCGGTTCTTTCCTTTTCATTAAGCCTCACTCACATAAGGTAGTAGATTAAGGAAAATTACATAAAGAAAATATAGTTCCTAACCACAAATTTTGGTAGGAAATGTTTAATATACACTACAGTTTCATCATTAGCTTAATAACTTGCACGGTGTATACTCTTTTTATAATTACTGCTGTTTAGAAAATGTAAATATGGTATTATGCATGCACTGCCATAATTAAGATTTACAAGAGCAATTTGTATTTAAACATTTTCTATTACACAAGTTCCTGGTGTGATTTCCGTAAATCAATATTAACTTAGTGAAAAAACTAAAGGAGTAACACGCTGTTGTTGATTTACTTTCAACTATAAACCAATGTAATAAACCACGTAACTGCGATGAACTGAATAAACAAACCTATGTGTTTAATAGCAGTATCAGGAACGATTTTACTACCAGTGTAGTGTCTGCATAACCTCACGTCGAAACATTATAACATCAAACTCACTAAAACTCTCATCTTCTCGATCCAAGCCCCGCTTCATACGTTTTTTCGGATTTTTTTCCTTTCTTTGCTAACCTGCACTGTCAAATACGTTGGTAGATTACAGACATTTTCTGGGAAAATGTCCTCTCTAACCACAAAGTTTGGTACGGTGGGTTTAATGCACGTTACAGTTTCACCATTAACTTCAAAAGTTGCACGATGTAAACTCTTTATCCACTGCTCCTTTAATTATTTAGGAAATGTAAATGTGGTATTATGCCGTGCACTGCCATAATATAGACATCAAGAGCAAACCCATGTGGTATTAACACTTTTTATACAATTCCTTGGTGTAATTTCACTAAATCAATATTAACTTATTAAAAACAAAATAAATAACACGGTACTGTTCATTTACTTCCACGTATAAACCAGAAAACTGAAAATTGATAACGTGAGAAATTAACACACCAGCCACATATCCCGCCATTTTGTCTACTATCGATACCAACCTTGTATTTACCTTTCTGGTAAATAAAGTAGGTCATGGTTGTATTCACGTCTATAAGCTAGCTGGGTCTTTACAGCACTCGAAAATCATACAACACACTGAGAGCGCTATTGCGGTGAGGCCATCATTTTGCCTATCATGCTCGCTAGCGCTGAAACGGCAAGCGGTTGAGATCGGAAATACGAATTTTACATATTTTATAACAAACCGCTCAGATATATGCATTATTACTTCTGTGTTGTGAAGTTCTACTTTTCTGACATCTCAAATGGATCACCCTATGTTCTCGTCTTATTTTTTTTTATTGTTTTTTTTTTTTTTTTTTTTTTAATTTAATAACCTACCAGCTGCAGTCCATAAGTTTCCGCCAAGAATAGAAGACCTTAATCTATTGTTGAGATGTTCATGCTTTCTGATACTCACTTGTATCAGAAACACTGTAAACACTGTAGTTCCTTTCCGGCCTCGCCATTAATTTTCATGGACAAATTTGTTTACTCAGGCGTATGTAAGTAATACAGGCGATTTTCAAAATTGAATACAGAGCAGTGGTTAAAATTTTAACTAAAGAAGGACTTTCACCGAGTGATATTAAACAACTCTTTGGGTATATGAAAAAACTTCCCCTTCCTATTCCTTTTTTTAATTTATGGTGTTTAACGCCCGCTTTCTTTTCTTTCTTTGGCACCACAAGCGGTGGGCACTGATTGATAGATGAAATGAAATGATGTATTGGGAAAGGATTTTTAAGGAAGGAAACGTTCCAAGTCTAAAGTTTAGAGTACCTCCCTGACATTTGCCATTTATGAGGACTGAGGAAAACCTGGAAAAAAACTCTGTCAGGAAGGATGGTCCTGGTGGGGTTCGAACCTCAGATCTCCCGTTCACGAGTCCCCAACTTAATTACCTCGGCTACCTGTGGTGATACCTATTCCATTTTGAAGGTATAGTTACAATCATTGTATTTGGGCAGTTGGCCCACGTGAGGGGTAGGCATGTGGATGTATTGACAGAAGAAACATCTTCCTTTTCAGGAGAAAGTTCTATATAAAGGACATGTGATTATTTAAAAAAAAAAAACAGTTGAAACTTTCTAAAACAGCTGTGCTTTGCATCTAGCATAACTATTTTCATATATAATGTGAAAATAAGATGAATGCACCGAAACATTTCAGCAATTCAAAAGCAAGTGCGCGTGGAATGTCGTCAGAAGATTTGGAAACTTTGCCGTGATAAAGTACTGCAATCCATCGTCATGTAAGATAAAAAAAAATATTGCCCTCTACTGTTACCATCCTTCTAAAAGGTCACACAGTCTACGTGTAAGATTGTAGCAATACTAACACTATAAAGAGTATCAAACGATAAAGTGGTCCTCTTAAGCGATAGAGTTAGGAGCAACTTGTGTGATTGTTTTCATTTTTTGCTAATATCGAGGGTGCCAAAAATGTATACACACTTTCACAGTAGATATTTATTTAATATATTTCAAAGTTGAACCGAAAAACAACAGTAATGTGTAGTATTGTTCTGTAAACAGATGTGACTCGCATACATTATGATAGGGTTGCTACGTGACAGGTAAATCAACAGTGAACAAATGAAACCAAGATTATCGTATAATGTTCTGTAAACAGAGGTGACACACATTACGTTATGCCAGCGTTGCTACAACAAAATCGAGCCAAGATTATCGTTTGAACAGCGAAAAGAAATTTTGAAGTGGTATTGGAAAACCGAGAATGTTGTTGCAGTTTAAAGGGAATGGAGAAATGTGTACAGAAAAAACCGCCAACTCGAGTAACAGTTGCAGTATTCGATACAAATTTGAGACTCATGGTTCCGTATGCCAGGATGGTGCACCACTACATTACCACCGAGATGTACGTGCGTACCTTGATGACAATCTTCCAAGGCACTGGATAGAACGAAGAGGTGCGATTGAATTTCCACCGCGTTCTCGGATCTAACTGCTTTGGACTTCTACCTATGGGGAATTCTTGAGAATGTTATATACCGTAGAAAACCAGCTACACTGACAGCACTTCGGGAAGAAACTGAAACTGCATGTGCTGCAATCGCTGAGGACACTTTCGCAAACGTTACTCAATCAGTAGTTCAACTCAGAAGTGTATCGACGCCCATGTTGAGCATTTTGAGCAACTGTTGTAAAAGTCTAACACGATTAGAGTTCATAATTTTCTGTTTGTGTGAATTCAATTTTGTTACGTTAACACATTTTTTCTTAGCTTGAAGTGTGTATACATTTTGGCATCCTCTGTAGATTGCCTAAAGGCACTTAGTTATCTTTCTGCACAATTTGTTTTTCTTTTTATTGTGTTTATCCCTAAGGATTCCTGCAAGTTTGTAATGAATAAGTTTACAACCAAATGTTTCCCTAAGAAATAACTCTATACTTGGGAATAAAAAAATTACCACCATTTTGGTTACCGCAAAATCGGAACCTAACTTTAAAATGAAACACACGCTCTCCGTGAGAGCAGAAGCGAATGATCGCTTAATCAGCCCAAATGTGTTGCAGGAAGCTGTGCCAAGGTTCACTACGAGAGGAATTGAGGAAGGTCAGAAAATTATATATAGCCTGATGAAGAGAAGTTAATAGCTTCTTTCTGGAATTCTAGTATACATTTTTCTCAATGAAGTAGAGCTGCCAACACCACTTACTTATATATAACAGTTCCGATTCTCATAAAGACAGTCAAATCTGATTACCTCGTCGACAGAAAGTAAGGAAGAACATATTAGAACTTAGGAATGTGTTCATCAAAGCATCAGTGATACATTTTTGAGTGAGTAACGTGAAAAATAAAGTGTTTCCTTAAAAAAATACTTTAAATATCATTACGCAGAGTAGCTGCATCAGTTTTAATTTTGTTATTTTATGAATTTTAAGAAGCATATTAATATCTCGTAACTTAACACTGGTTATACATTTATTTAACGTTATGACAACATGTAAATATACATAATTTTATGTATACTTGCATCTTCCTCTCTTTCGTTTGCAAAATTAATTTTGTTTTCCTGAAAATAAACAGACTGGCGTATGTATACTGTGAGAAACATGGGAATTATATGTGTGGCGCTCTCTCTCTCTCTCTCTCTCTCTCTGGCGTCAGAGATTGAAGGTAAAAGTATGTAAAGCAAAGAAAATATTCAAAATAGGTAAACGTATGTTTACTGCCAAAAGTGTGAAAATGCAGCAATGTATTTAACTTGTGTATGTTCATTTGTTTATTTACGAACGCTCTTTAACATCTCAGGTCATCAGCGCTCCATTCAATTCATCGTCGTGAAATGGCCGATAAATTTTGCGCAGAGACCTCTTCTTTCAGGCTTGAGTTTCTTTATCGTGCCGTAAATGTTCGACACGGGACTCACGGGCTTTACTTCCCTTCCGAAGGAAGCCATACTTAAGATTTTTACGCCCGAAAAAATCCATCGATCCTGGCCGGGTTTGAACTGGCGATCTTCGGTATACTAGGCAAGTATGGTAACCAACCACGAATAACAATAATATTAATTTTCATACTCATCTTTTCATTGGTCTTCCTATAGCTCTTTCTTCTTTAGGTTTATATTTTAATGTTTTCCTGTGTAACCTGTGAGCATGCAATTTGTACGGTGCTCCCCTTGAAAGGACCTAATTTCAAATTACTGTAAAACGGTAACGTTAAAGATATGAAGAAACAGAAGGTGCCATCTGAAAGACAAACTCATCAAGTTTTGTAATGTTTTCAATTACTAATTAAAGATGAGGCAGGGATCGGGTCATAAATGCAGTAATTGGATTTTTGTTCTTCATGGAAAAATCAATCACGGGCATCATGCACCTGATACAAACAGTTCTTACCGCAAATGCAACACCTACAACTTGATATGCATTTTCAGCAAGACGGTTCCCCGCCCTATTGTTTTAGCAATGTTCGCAATTACATGGACGGGACATTTTCCGGCCGTTGAATTGATAGAGGACCGATCACATGGCCTCTCAAGGTCCCCCGAACTTAATCCCTGGGATTTTTTCTTGTGGGCACGTAAAGGATAAGGTTTACGCCACTCCAGTCAGAGACCTTCCGAATCTTCGGGAGCGCATCATTTTCGCCACCACCAGAGTGACTGAAAACATTGTGACGTCATTGTAACTTTTGGGGCGCACATAGAGATATAGGGATTTGTTTCAATAAAACGTACAATTATATCGTGATCACAAACTTGATGAGTTTTCCTTTCAGATGATACTTTGGATTTCATTATGTCTTTAACCGTTAATTTTTTACAGTAATTTGAAATTAGGTCCATTCAAGAGGAACACTCTGTCTAACGATTTTCCATTATTTCTTTTGTAGCACTAATATTTAGCGTCCTTTCTTATTTGTTCGTTAATTATTTTATCAAGTCCTATAAACTATAGCTGGTAAAAATCTCATTTCTGTTACTTGTGTTTAGCTCTTATCTTTTTAGTGTCAACTTTTACTTCAATGCTGTATTACTGATGCAGCCATGACTTTATAAAAGTTCTTATTGTGATTTTTAATGTTAATGTTCTTATTGCTCCAATTATACATTTACTCCGCATAAACTTAATTTTAACATAAAATACATCAATTAAGATTGGGGGGGGGAGTGGAAAACCAATGTTGATTAAATTTTAGGTTTCAACCCTTTACACCCCTTATGCTCACTTTAAGAATTTAAATGATGCTCATATATCTTGATACTTAAATTTTAAATAGGATGCAAATAGTTTCATATTTTTTGTTTTATTCGTTGCAGGTAAGTTAAATTGTTATTGTTGGTTTAATGTGGACAGAATAAAAATCTAAATCAGTTATATGATGGGAAAACATTATTTTGGATGGTTTACAGTGTAAATTACAGAAATTCAGTTATTTTTAACTCCTGACTAATCCGCTTACATTCTAGATTCCACACCACTTTACCAAACTCAACCATTATATTAAATGTTCAGTATTTATTTTATTTTGTCCAAATTCAAATAATAACAATGCAGGTTGCCTTGTCAAAAAAATGTATAATAATAGGTACATACTTTTAAAATTTAAGCATCAAAACATAGCGGTCGGTCCTGATGGTCTAGTAATAATCATACTTATCTCGTAGACCCAAGATCGCGGGTTCAATTCCGGCCCGGGTCGATGGATATTTTAGGGCATAAAATTTCTGTGCATAATTTCCTTCGGAAGGGAAGTAAAACCGTTGGTCCCGTGTAGTAGATTTACGGCACGTAAAAGAACCTCAAGTCTTAAGAAGAGTTCTTTGAGCAAAATTTGTCGGCCGTTTCACTCCCTGAATTGAATGGTACGCTGATGACCTGAGATGTTAAAGATCTTTCTTATATAAAATTAACCTAAACCTTATCAAAAGAACCCCATTTGAATTTTTAAAGAGGGAAAGGCTGGAGTATAGATTTGTGAAACCTAAAATTTAGCCTGGATTCCCTATATAAAATTATTAATTAATTAATGCATGTCCTGCATTACGAATTATTATGATGTATGTTTCTTTTGTTGCAGGTGAGTTGCTCTTTTGTTCATTCTGTACCAAGTCAACTTCTGTAAGTAAAATTTGCGTTCAATTTTATTAGTTAGAGATTGTGTTTGCATTAATTATCATAAGCAAAATAGTTTCAAAACTAATGTTTATTTACAGAGTTATTGAACTCGCCGAAATGTTTCACGCCTTTTAATGTGTTCCTTTCTATTGAAGAAGAAAGTGTGGCGTTTAGGAAAATTTAGATGTTTGCGGTTTTCTGTATCTTTATTATTTTCATGCACTAAATATTATCTTGCTACTGTGATACTAAATGGTGTCCCATTTATTTTTCTCGTCACTTTTTTTTTTATCTAATATACCAAATGAAAAATTGTTTCAAACAAAAGTTGCTTAACAACATGGGATAATTTGCTATACTTTTTTTTATATCTCCATTAATGTAGGAGATATGGGATAAATTTCGTTTTTTTAAATCATACCGTGTACATTTTATTCTAAAATAATTCACCCTTTCCAAGAGCTATTCAAAAATGTATCTCGCTGTATCATTTTTGTCCAGAAAACAATAGATGTGCAAACAATAAGGAGTGCACGTGTATTGAAGAAACCGAACTGTTTAATGCCTTGGTTGTACAAATTACTTACCCAATGTAGTAGAGTTTTTGTTTATGCTTTCCGATTCATGTAAACACAGAGGGAGGGTAGGTAACCCTTCTTCATTACCCCTCAAACTGTCGTTGCTTTAGCTTCCATACCAATATACTGTAGTCATTCATCAAAGTTAGTACTGCACTGAACTATTGTGACTACAAGATGTACATGCATAAAGAGAAAAGTAGAAACGCTGCTGATCCACGGAGAATGTAAGTTGACAGATAATAGCTTATTTGATTACATTATTGAAGAGCTTAAATGATTTAGTTAAATGCAATGTAATGCTATTAAATGAAAGAAGTATATCTACTGTTTTCCTGACTAAAACAACGGTACAGTACCATACGTTTTTGAACATCTCTTGAAGAGGGTAAATATGTTTCTGAATAAAGTGTATATGGTTCCATTTAAAAGAAAATAACTTCTATCCCTTATCTCCTACATTAATGGAGATACAAAAAATTTTACCCCTATCAAAAATTCCTCCATGATGTTAAAAAAAAAAGTTGTTAGAAATCAATTTTCATTTGATGCATCAGGAAAACAAATTATTTTGGGTGAGCAATTTTTTTTTTTTTTGAATCGAGTTTAAGGCCCGTTTTAACTCCTGAGGCACCACAGGCGGTGGACACTGATGAAATATTGGGAAAGTATTTTTTTAAGGAAGGAAACATTCCAGGCCTAAGTTTAGAATACCTCCATGGCATTTGCCATTTATGAGGACAGAAAAACCTGGGGAAAAAAAACAGTCGGGGAGGACGATCCTTGTGGGAGTCAAACCTCAGACCTCCCGTTCAGAGTCCGCGCCTTAACGACCTCGGCCACCCGTGGCGGTGAGCAAGATTTCGTGTCAGCCCCTTTGGGTGATGGATATCGGAATGCCGTTATTTCATTGGTATCGCGGAAAGGAAATACTTGGGTTGAACCAAACGCAGCAAAAGTTTATTCAATAGACGAATTACAAAGAAAGCCATCGGGTTCAAAAAACAGACCACTTTGGAATTTATTTAAAGTTTATTTACGCACCTATGAAT
This sequence comes from Metallyticus violacea, assembly GCA_030762175.1. Lineage (NCBI taxonomy): Eukaryota > Metazoa > Arthropoda > Insecta > Mantodea > Metallyticidae > Metallyticus > Metallyticus violacea. Next base: position 26,232,388 of record CM060845.1, on the reverse strand, counting down.
TCAAAGCTGGTATTCGTTTTTCTGTAAAATGCCGCATTTGCTCACTAGAGGCCCCGCTTAAGTCACCTCTTCGCTCGCCTTGTGCTCCGTCAGTCCTTGTGCCTAAATTGCTGCTTCAAAGTAACACTTGGTCAACTGCGGCATTTCATAGAAAAACGAATATTGAATTCAGAGACAAAGGTTTGCTGACTTTCTTTGTTAAATGAAATTGCATTAACTCTAAGGGGGGGGGGGGCACTTTCCCAAATTGACACGAAGAAAATACTTGCACAGTTAGGGATTAGGTTCCTGTCCTTATTTGAAATATTTTGACCAGCTCTATTACGTCTTGCGTTTTTTAAGCGGCAATTGTTCTTACTTTGGTATATGTACACATACGGAAAAGATTATGAACTGGTCCTTATTGAAATTTCAGAATCTATGTTGTCATACTGCTATGGTTGCAATACTGCCATCATCTTCACCGGATGCTTCACAGGAATTCGCAGTGTCTGTTAGGTTAGGTTGGGTTTAATTCCTCTTTGTACATCTCTCCTAAGAATGTCGAGATTCTTATCCAAGTTGCCATATTTACCGCACAACAACGTTTTAAATAGAGTTCTTATCTAACATACAACGTTCTTTTTCCGCTTTAGAACAATGAAATTATATGCAAAATACAAATTTAATATATTTTCTCGAAGCAATAGCAACTACACATAAAAAAAGGTCTTCCTTCCAGAAACCATTGCCAGCGTTTAACATTTGCGAGACTGGATTCATAAAAACGTGACGTTATGGCTTCCCATTCCTTTAATCTCTTCGAAAGACTGTTCTGTCTCTCTATTCTGGAGTACATGGACACATATGTTGCGGAAACTATAAATATCAATCCCAGGCAGGTTTTTCGTAGGCGTGTAAAATTTTGACTAGTACCATATGGCCTTAAATCTCTTCATCTCTGTTTGGGAGCAAGACATATGGCGTTTACGACAAGCAGTTTTAGAAACGTTTAGATTGCGGCTTGCTTTGCTATGCTTATGGTCGTTATTCGTTAATAACGTAAACTAGAAAAGCGATTATATTTCCTTTGACCGAGTTGTGTGTTTATAGTTTAAACTTCTCAGGCAGATCAAAACAGTTTCCCTCACGATAAATTTAATAAGTCTGTAACATAATACGGAATTGATGGGGAACAACCAAAACGGATGAAAAATACCCTATTTAAATCATTTAAAATAATTTTGATTTTAACAAAAAATACCTGAATTAAATATTGAATAATTTATTTAAAACCAATGATTAGATATTTTGTTCCACTTGTTACTCTCCCTTGCATTGTGAAATTAAATGGCATCGATATCTTATGATATTTTAATTTTTAAAGAATTAAATTATTATTATATTTTTGTTATTGTTTTATTAATAGCCTGACAACTTTTTTTTTAGAAGTGTTTAACGCCCGTTTTACTACTGAGGCCCCACAGGCGATGAACACTGATGATACATGAAATGAAATGATAAATTGGGAAAGAATATTTTTTTAAAGAAAGGAAACGTTCCGGGCCTAAGTTTAGGGTACCTCCCCGGCATTTGCCAGTCATGAGGACTGAGGAAAATCTGGAAAAAAACTCAGTCAGGAAGGACGGTCCTGGCGGGATTCGAACCCCAGACCTCCCGCTCACGAGTCCGCGCCTTAACGACCTCGGCCACCCGTGGCGGTGCCTGACAACCTGGATAATTGTTATTCTTTTATGAGTTTGACCAGAACCATAAAAATATTAACAATTTAATGTAATAGTTTTGTTTTGGTAATAAAGTATTTCAAATTGAACCCAAATTGTCGGTCCTGGTGGTGTAGTGGTTACCATACTTGCTTCCTAAACCCAAGATCGCGGGTTCGAACCCGGCCAGGACCGATGGCGTAAAAATCCTAAGTATGGCTTCCTTCGGAAGGGAAGTAAAGCCGTGGGTCCCGTGTCGTACATTTACGGCACGAAAAAGAACCTCAAGCCTGAAAGAGAGGCCTCTGAGCAAAATTTGTCGGCCGTTTCACGCCCTGAGTTGAATGGGACGCTGATGACCTGAGCTGTTAAAGAGCGTTCATAAATAAATCAAAAAAAAAAGAAAGAACCCAAATCGCCTTGGTGGGAAGTAGACACTCAATGTAAGCATTCGGCCACGACGCCGCTGGAATTAAGATGTTAATCTAGCCAATTATCATTATATACTTCCCGAAATCCAATAAACCATGCACGAGGGACTATGTTTTTTCCTTCAGTTGAAGGTGAATAAAGGGATGTTTATATTTCATTAAACCGCTCACTTTATGATCAAGTTAAACACAAAGCAGGAAGTACATCAGCTGTGATGATTTCTACACGTAATGTTTTTATAATCAAGGGAACGGAGATTTGGCCACGAGGCACGAGGGGGGGGGTGCAGTATCCCCGGCCGGCAGCTAATGAATATTTCAGTTGTCAGTTGTTTACTGTGTAACAGCTGATTAATCTGCTCGGCGAGAAAGAGCAGACGGGGGTCGGGCAACTCGTTGCCGGTTTTATTTCCGCATGGCGCCATTTCTCGGATAGTACGTTGAGCGGACAGTGCTGTTTAACGAACCTTTTAAGATCCCCGCATTCATTCTCAGCGGGTTTTTTGTGCGACGCAGGTGCAGCAGTGCCATGTATTTCCTCGGTAAGCTTAAAGCTGCTTAACTGGTGGAAATAATAGTGTTGAGGGAGGAAAAGATATACAGGTTTTATCTTCATAAGTCTAAACTTTTGAGAAGGCACTCGGACATGTTACCTGTTATATTTTCAAAAGTGTGTTTTAATATAGTTATACTATTATTGCCTTATTAATTATGACGTTACCTAATATGCATTTCTAAATTATATCACGTTTCTTTCTCCATGACATCAGAAGTGTCTGTGGAACACTTTTAAACCAGCGTGATATGTTACTACGATAACGAAAGCATTTTTCATTGATTTAAGTAGACATCAAAGTAAAAAATGACGTTTTTGGTCTTTTCCCCCCGTAGTAAAAATTACCCTGAACCTGGGAGAACCACCGAGACACTTATGTCCTTTAGAATATTTATTTTTAATTGACTGCGATCTTTAAAACTGCAATTCTTTGCGTTGAAATACCCAAAGCAATCCAAAAGTTCAAAAACATATTTTCTCGATTTGAACTTTAGTGTATTTCCCTGCATTCAAAACTTTTACCACAATTTTTATGTACATGCATTAAACTTTTGAGACATTTTGAACACCTTGCTTCATAAATATTAGCAAGGATCTTTTGTGAACATAAAAATATTTTTAAAAATGCTTATAGTACAGCCAGTGGCTAATTTTTCCAATATTTTGCATGTTAGTGCTTTTTTTTATCAAAAGTCTAACGCTTATAGTTAAAAATTCGTACCAACTTTGGTGTAAAATAATATTTACAACATATTTGCAAAATTTTACAGAAAAAAAATATCTCTTTTATTGGAAAAGATGGGTTTTTAACATTAGCTTTGAATCACCAAAAAAGTTTGAATAAATGTTCAAAACAATAGTAAAAAATTGACTAATTAATACGAAAATCTGTGCAGGTAATACTTAAAAGCCTGGGCAATATGTGTGGAAAATCTAAAAATTCCAGGTTTAACCGCTCAACATTTCGAAATTTCACTTCGGTGTCCTCATAATTATTTCTTATGTTATGCTTTATCCGGTAGAAGGATGGGTTGATTACCGGAGGTTTAGTGGAGTTTAAACGACCTCCGGCACGTCATCTTAAACAGCTTATTATGCTACCCCATAGAAAGAGACGCTTTGGTTCTTTCTCAAAATCTGATCCCTGAACAAGATGCAGTATTTTGAAGGGTCCGTTCCCAGATCTTCCCTGATTACCGAAAGAGTTAGTCCGTTCTTACTAGGAATGGACAATTAAACAGGATGTGCGAGGCGGTCTCCTCTCCTGTTTGCATATTCAACAAATGAGTTCATCTTTCTGCAGTAGATGTTTCCTGAAGTGACCATGTTCAGTAATTAACTCAATTACTTTTCTTATTCCTCTTCTGTTCAATTTTAGAAAAGATATGGAAAGGGTGTTGCTAGGATCTAGGACAAGTTTCCTACCTTGCCTTTGTCCAGGAAAGGTTTGCCACCTTAGTGTTTATTCCCAAACTTTTTTGGGGGAGGCTATGCATGTACTGATTCCAACTGCGGGGTCAGGGCCATGCCCGTGTGCCCCGCCCCGGCACCCACCGCAGATCGAGCCCGTTGCGAGATGCCAGGGCATTTAGACATTCCCATACCAGTTTAGATTTTACCTGGTGGGAGGAAATTACTTTTAGGGCGCTTTGACTATCTGAGAGAATGAGAATTTGTTTACAGTGGTAATCCTTCTCAAGTCCTCTAAAGGCACAGTTCAGGATAGCAAGTACTTTTGCCTGAAAAACTGTGTAGTGTTTACCAAGACTTAAGCTGATAGGCTATATATGCCTACGCCCCTATACGGGATCCATATTGAGGTTCATGAGGTCAGACCTCATCCCAGTTCTGGAATACCCAGGAAGTTTAAAATGGAGGTGTGTCCAGTTGCCGTGCAACTGCTTCTCCAGTTCCCTGTATGCACTAAGCGATATGCAGTGAGCCTAGCCTCCAGTTGTAAATAGATGTCCTTGGGGGAGACCTAGAGTCCCCATTGCAATGGTTGGAGTACTTCTGAAAGTCCCTGTAACACACAGGCCAGGCTTTGAATGTTGACCAATCCGCTAGTTCAGTTTATAACAAATTGAGTCCCATTGCAATGTTATTAAACTGGAAAGTTGTCGCTTCTTATTAGCAACTGTCTGTATATTATAACAGTAGGTGTGCAATGCTTCCTAATTGGGCTAACACAGGTCTACAACATACTGAGAGATGTTTCACTTTTGAAATGTAATTCTAAATATTTCCCTGTTCCTGATTACAAATACGTAATTCGTTTTTCTATATATATATATATATATATCCAGCGTAGAGCCCAGCTATGCCCCAAGGTGCTATCACGATTTCAAAACTGAAATCTGATCTTCCAAGGCGGAGATTCAAGAATGGTAACGAATTAAAGGACTCTGTTTTCTAGCATTTTGCAGACAAAGCTCGGGACTTTTTTTTTAAGGGGAATTGAAATGTTAATGCAGAGATATTAGAAGCACATTGAAATAAAGAGCAATAAAGTTTTAAAAATACCCGTATTTTTGTTCTATCACCCACATAACGCTCTCAGGCCGGAAACTTGTGGACCTCACCCCATAAGTGACGTCGCCTACGTGAGTTTTACCTCTTGAGTGTTGTGTTAGTATCTTCACCCTCGTGTCTGCAGTCATCAGAAGCACCCCTCAGCTTGCACTTGAAGGAAACTCGCATTTGCTTACGCACAGTGCGAGGGTTTGTTAATGGAACAAGGGAGTGGCATTTTACCCAGGAAGGATGCGAAGTTGTGTCGTGCAAATTCAAGAGCGAACCCAAGAACTACCTACGGGGGATTCTGCCGAGAATATCGGGTTACTAATGCTCAGTTATTTGTCATTAGACATTCGAGCTGATGATCTGTTTAGTTATTTATAAATTTATTCCTTCCATTTTTGCGGGGTGTGCGTTATGCAAATTGGAGATATTTCACTATTTTTGTAACAGATACTTTTTACTAACGACGATGTTAAATTTATTACTCCACAGTATGTAAAGTGCGCGAAAAATATTAATAACCTCTTCCCACCCCGCCGAGTCCTGAATGTCTGCGATTTTTTTTTATTTCATCTATTTATGGGCGCTCTTTAACATCTCAGATCATAAGCTTCCTATTCAATTCACAGCGTGAAACGGCCGAAAAATTTTGCTCAGAGGCCTCTTCTTTTAGGCTTGAAGTTATTTTACATGCCGTAAATCTACGATACGGAATCCATGGCTTTACTTCCCTTCCGAAGAAAGCCATACTTAGGATTTTTATGCCCGAAAATAATCCATCGGTCCTGGCCGGGTTTGATCCCGCGATCTTCGGTCTATGAGGCACGTACGGTTACCACTAGATCACCAGGACCTCGACAAGGACAAGATAAAAAAAAGCAAATATTAGCCTCAGAACGGAACAGTATTAATTATCCAGCCGTTTGAAGGGAAGTTATATGCAAGTTTCACAGTAGTTAAACGTAGTTATCTATTTTGCGTACACAATTAAATGCTTAAAAAGCTCTGCTATTGTTATAGTTCAGTTGGTGAGCGACAGTGGTCAAGAATGGAAGTCGCGAAGAGCGCATGTCTCGAACAGTGGCGAGTGGACAGAGACCTCCAAACACGCGCATCCAATGCATTCTCGTTCTTCCTACCACGGAGAAATGTTATTTTCACCTACGCATGTTCACTGCACCATATTATAAACAAAATTAGTATATTTAGTAGAAACTCTCATTATGTACACGTGAGGCAATTTATAGTGTTGGTCCATGTTCTTCCGAAACGAAGGAAAAAATCAAAAAATGCTTCAGACAATATTTGAAGTGTGGGGGGACATAAGATAGCGACCTCAACTCATCCTCGAGATACTGTTATCAAGGTCATTTCAAGGTCAATTTGGTTTTTTCAAATGGAATGTTGTATTCTCTTTTCCGGGAGTGAAAAGAGCATTCAATTTTCAGTATAAAAGTTCTAGTACATCTATCAGGTATGGGTGATAGGTAATGTGAAATTGGACAAATAAGACACCAAATGTTTTTCACTTACTTTCACTTCTCTCTCTTTTGTTTTGTTGTTGCTATGAACGAAACTCATTTGTTTTCACGCACAAGCTCGTTTGTTGACATCGGTACACAAACGAGAGGTCATCAATGCGAATTCAAACCTCAAAGGAATTATTCTCAGTCAGTTCCACTTCGTTTTTCAATCATGGGTGTTCGATGCACGAGAGGATCGATACGGTTTACATTAATGGAAAGCTCATAAGAGCGCTAGATCAGCTTGCAACTTATACGGAGACCGCTATCCTAAAAGGAGGCAGCCATTTGTTAGAAATTTTCAACGACCTGCAAACTTATTCTCCGAAAGAGGACGTGTCACAACAAGAAAACATCATCAAATGAGAAGTGCTACTGGAAAAATTCGAAAGTCGCTGTATTAGCTGCAGTTGTCGCTAATCCTCGTCGAATTCCAGTCAACTGGAACGTGATTCGGAAATCTTTCGGAGTAGAGAGATTGAGTATCACAAATAACATCCATATCACATTAGCCAAGCCATTCATGAGGACGATTTTCAGAAACGTGTTGAAGTTTGCCAACGGCTCTACTACAAACTCAAAAACGGTATTTTTCCAACATAGGTAAATTGATCCGTGAAAGTGAGTGAAAAACCTTTGCTGTCTCATTTGTCTAATGTCGCATCTAGATGAACTAGAACTTTTGTACTGAAAAATAAATGCTCTTTCCATTTCCAGAAAACAAAATACACCATTCCATTTGGAAAAAAAAAATGGCCTTGAAATGTAATTGAGATGACATTTTAAGGACGAGTTAAGGTCGCTATCTTATGTCCCACTAACAGCACTTCAAATTTTGTTTGAAGCATTTTTTGATTTTCCCCTTCATTTCGGAGGAAAATGGCGGCGACACTATAAATGCATATATATGACTCACGACTTCAGATATAACTATTTAGTGCAAATAAAAAATTGTTTGAAGTTTTAAAGCATACTTTTTCCCTTAATTAAATACATTTTTAATATTTAGACTCCTTATAATGTTTGTTTCTTTTTTAAAAATTCCATCAAGTTATATTTTGAGTTTTGTTTTTATGATACTTTTTTAAAAAAAAAATCTTGTTTTACATACTGAACAGACTTCGCTAATGTCGTTCTGAATTCATAAATCAAAAGCTATTTACATGAAAAATGTTAATTTGGTGTGAAATAGTTTCCTTCCATTTTACGAAGCAAATCAAGTGTTATGTTATTTTGGAACGGGCGCCAGTATTGGCGCAGCAAGGTTGAACAGCCCTGCCATAAACATTTCTGGTGCCTCTAATTGCAACAGATATTGCTCTGTGTGGATTAAGTCGGCGCCGTTTCTTCTCTGCTGACCCGGCTAAATTTAATTCTGCTAAGTGCTTCAAGTGCACATAACTGACCCAGGTTAATGCAACGCTGCAAATTCTCTTGCCTCCTTCTCGTCGTAAACCTACATTAAGCACAGTACATTCTATCTCTGTGGCACCACGTGGGTTTTTATCCTTGATGGATACCGGGTAACTTTTCCTCAGGTGTCAACTGATTATAACCACCGACACACCGCTGCATTTGCTATTTCGAAGTAAAAGGGGGTAGGCTATCAACGTGCAGCGTCATATTTAAAAAGGGGAGAAAAGTTATACCGTTTTATTTACTTAAAGAATACAAATAACTAAATGGTTTTCAGGCGACAAAAGAAATGCGGCATCCGAGATGCTATGGTATACATGTGCCTGAGGATAGGGGTGCACGAAAGCGTTCTGCTACTTGTAAGTTGGACGCTATTGCGAAGTATTCTGTGTATCGTACAGAATGACGCAGCGGCGTAAAGTCAGTTGTGCGGGTAAAGCTTTTTCCGGATTTATTTTCCATACTTTGAAAAGGTAATTTTAAAGTTCTGTGGGTCCCTGACTCAATTACTCATTTCATCAACACATTGGATCATCGTCTCTTTACACATTCTTTGTTATGAAATACGTTAAGCTGTTTAAAATGTACAGCTTAACTCCGGTACCAAAATTCATTCACAATGTAATCTAAAGCACGCGATTCTATTGTTTTATCTTAAAGTTTGACGAAAAGTAATAATCCTCTCGCTCTCCCTTATACTTCTACCAAATTCTAAAATTACATTTGAAAGCAATCGACGATGTTTAATTAATTCCCATAATTTTCTGTAGAAATAAAAGCATTGCCTTTTGAAACGTTTTTCTCTATTTACAGATGAGCCAAAAATTTCTGTCAGTTTTCGAAATGCTCAATTTTCAAGCGTTGGCAATAATTAAATGCACAATAAATAAAGTTAAGATAGGAACGAACTCGAGAAATGAGGTCAAATGCAACGGCAGCGGCGCGGAAAGTATGTCAGGCCTTCTGTATTGATTCTGTGAATGACTGGACAATGCAAAGATAATTAGCGAAGTTACAGAAAGGCAACGAAACCAACAAGATTTAGCCATTAATAGGAATATCTACAGCCATAGATAACGGCTCTTGAGGCGAACAGCAAGATTTATGAGGACGTAACACAGCAATTCGACGTCAGTGGAGAAATCTTGTTGTTCCATCAGTTTCGAAAAATATATAAACTGTCACTGGATTCCACATGACAGTAGCTCAGAACGGGGCTGGAGCTGACACCTGTGCTACATTGTAATGTAAGCATATGGACCGCTTGCTTAGTTGACTGCGGTGATGTTGATTTCAAGACGCCATCATTTCTGATTGCCAGCCCATGATTTTATCCCCAAACACTGAAATTGGCCAAACATTCAACGCCTTGTGTACTCCAACCACTTGTAACATGTCCATGAAGAGCTAAAACTATAGTAGTGGAACAACTTGCAGTGGTGGGGCGGTAATTGACTGCAGTAAAATCCTGAGAGACGATGTTAAACGATGCTGTATATGCTCAGCTTTGCAATTCAAAGAACGCATCCTTACGATAATAAACCCGGCATCTTAATTCAATACATATAAGTAGGACTCGGAGTTTATGACCAAAATGGTAGAAATATGCAAGCATTATTACAAAAACTGATAATATGACAGTAATACAACATAAAAACTAAATTTGATGGCCCATTTTAAAACTCTTATTTTTGTTTAAAAGTGAATTCCTAGTGAATACTCCAAAATATAACACATTAAAAAGGTAACTTTATTAATTAACTTTTCAATATATTTAATCAATCAAGACATAACACTCAACACTACACACAAACAAATATTACAATCTGGCAATCTACAGAAGAACTGGAGATCTGGGAACTTTAGTAAAGATCCTCGGGTAATTATTAATTAAGGAGGGGGTGAAACTGGTTTTTACCCTTTAACTGCCATCGGACATCAGAGGCTCGTCTGTGATTTTCTCTATTTTCTTAATTCGTATCTATACATTTTATTGTAATGAAATTTAGAACTTTTCCTAATTTTGGAAAAGAATTATGAGCATTTACATTTGGTTTTAAGTTAAAGAGTTGATCTACGTTTTCGCCCTACGGGCCTCACAGGTACAAGCGATTGAGCTGCCCGTATTGTTGACTCTCATTGTTATTCTTTCATTGTTCAACAGTTCTCCTTGTAATAAGCACGTGTTTATTTCGATGCCTAGTTTCATAATAGTTGTCTGTTCTACAAACTGAAAATGTTACGGAGCAAAGGACTAACGAATGAGGAGGTACAGAAATTGTAGGAATTGTTGATTTCCACAACATACCTAATGCATTTGCTTTTACCGGCGATGATGAGGTAGATTTGTTGCAAACTTATAACGATATGAAGAAAAAGTTGAACAATTTAGTGCAAATTCTGTTGATTATTCTTGGAATGGACATGAAAGGTGGGCTACAGTCTTCCACGCTAGACTTTCAGGTAGACGGAGCAAAAATATTATATTGAAAAATGACCAGGGATCTACTATGTGTTCCATTAGGAACTGTGATAATAAAAAGTCTTATTTTATTTTGTTCTTGGTGTAACCCTCGTTGAGACGGTGGGCCAAGAAGGACAGTCGAGTGGCTGGGTGTATGTAGATTTTCATGAAAGGAGAAAGTTTCTTGACGTTTTGATCCTGACTGGTGTTTACAAGTCAAGAAATGAGAGATGCTGCCCATTATTCAACGAAATTGTGTCTCGCAACCGCTTCCGTGCTATTCTGAGGGTGTTGCGCTTTGACAATGCAGCAGCGCAGATTGTGACATGTGAGAGACCGCCCTGAGGAAAACCTGCATTCCTGGATGATGAATGACCGTGGACCGTGACCGTTGGTCACGTTTCGAGGTCGCTATCCGTTTTGATAATACATACCATCAAACATCGATAGATATGGAATAAAGGTCTGTGACAGTGAAACAAGCTACTGCTTAAAGACGAAAGTACATCTGGGGAAGGAGGAAGAAACCAGAACCGTGTGACTCGGAGAAAATGTGAAGAACTTGGTGGTGGAACTTGTAAAATTTGGACTTAATATCACCTGTGATAATAGTTTTACTCAAAATATCTCACACTAGTAGGTACTATCCGAAAAAACACAGGAGAACTGCTTGCTATTGTGTGAAGTACACACTGCACTATTTGGTTTTCAACCACGTGATGATAGCCTCTTATGTTCCTAATAAGAACAAGGTTATCATCGTGCTCAGCACTCTTCATGACAAACCAACGGTATTGCCATCAGAAGAAAAGAAGCCTGAAAATTTAATGGCATATAATGCCACAAAAGTAGCGTTGATTAATGGACCAGAAGATGCGATACTGTGTGGGAAAAAAATGCGCTGGTTATTAGTAATTTTCTTCTGCATGATCGATGTAAGTGTAATGAATGCATACATAATTTGCATGATGCTGAATACAATGAAAAAATGAGATTCATCAACAATTGATAAAGCAACTTGTAGGAATAAAGAAAGTAATGAAATCGATTGTGGCACTGGATTCAGGAAGGGTAGTGGTACCTGCAGCTAAGAAGAGGAGATGTGCATGCCATGTAGAGAAGAAAAATAGAAAATACCAAATTACATAGTTGCACCAAAACCTGTTTGCTTGCAGCATTCTGTTATTGTCTGTGGACATTTGCGCAAATTCACAATAAAATTATTTTTAAAAAAATATTATAGAATGAAAAAAAAAACGACATTTTGAAAACGAAAAAAAAAACTTAAGTATAAAAATGCTATCCTTTAAAGTGTAAAGTTTGAAAAAATAACATTAAAATAAAGTACTTTTACCTCAAATGAGATCCATATCATAAACAGTCAAAACAGTGTCAATATTTGTCAATTTAAATAACACGGGCCTGACTGTTAATAACACAGATTTTCTGGTAAGCAGAGGGTTAAAAATGAATGACTTGTTTTTGAATCATATAAATAACACGTGGCTATCATAATGAGATGAACTTTGAACACTTTATTAAATGGCTTTGTCATCAGAGTATTCCAAACCTATCTTTCAATACAGTTTTGATTATAGAAAATTCCAGTTATCGTAATGCCGGGAGAACAAATATACTCGTACAGGGGGAAAAAACAATAAAAGTTAAGATGATTGCTGTTAAAATAGTTCATACTCTTTTAAAATATTGGTCATCTAAAATTAGACAGTCAATATTTGGTCTGCAGTAAAGAACTCTAAATTGATTTTACAGCCTTCATTTCTTATTACTTTTATTAATACATCCATAGTATTAATATTTCTGTTTTTTCTTTACCAAACTGAATAATTATCTGAACATTCATCAATTTAGAGTTTGTTATTGTTTAAATGGTGTTACCATTTATTTTCATGATTTAATTAAAATTTTTATTTTGTTTTTGGAAACTGCACTTGATGAATTTTTTGCTCCGTCCTAAAGAGTTTTATCACAATGGAATTCATAGTCTTCTATCACATGGGCAGAAAACCCTGTATTTGATACCAAAGATATTAATTTTGTTCAGAATATGGTGCTTTGAAAGTAAGGTAATAAAGTTAATGAATCTTTTAAGTCCAGAGCCCTGTTTTCATGAAACAACTAGTCTACTAGTTTACTAGCTATCAGCCGTAATTCCAGCAGTTTTAATAAAACCTGTTTCACGAACATTTATTCCACAATGGTTGAAATTGTAGAATTTTGTCATTAGTCACTTGTCATTATTACTAGTGTGGCGACTGTACCCAAGCGTCGAGAAGGCTGTTTCGAGTATATTTATTACCGCGTGGATTGTTTGTTGATGCGAGTTTGTTTACGCGGCATGTATATTCAAGCCAAGAAATAGCATTGTGTCTGCCACATCGAAAACAATATCTAGTATTCAAAACAAAGTAACAGTACTGTATTTAATTAATGAACATAAAAAAGTACTTTTTGGGCATTTCTCGGACAAAACTACTAAGAAAAACAAAGCCGAATGTTGAAAATAATAGCGCAAACTGTGAAAGCGTTGGGGTTAACTACATGGGAGAAAGATTACGCATATGTAAGGGACACATTTTAGCCAAACATCAAGAAAGCTACAATGGTAAATACTTTTATTTTACATTCATATTATTATCTGCAAATATTGGTGTAAGCAGCTCAGTTTTTATGTAATTTTTCAGGTGATAATAGATAACTCAAGAATTACGGGAATAAGTGATGGATTTAAGACTAAATATTGCATAAATAACCCTTAAAATGAGCTTTATAATTAAAATGCATCGAGCTTAATTGATAGAATCAATAACTAACCTAAAATATGTATCGATATGTAAATGCACCATTCAAGATTCACAGCTAGAATTCCACTAGATAACAAGACCAAATGTTTTGTGAAACAGAACACTGATGGGACAAAATCGCACGCTGATAATATCAGTCTGCCACACTAGAAAATAGTACTTTACCTAGAAATTTTGACTTGTAAAATAAAGAAGTAATGCAGAATGGAGACTAGTTTTACTACATCACGAGCTTCATGAGATAGGCACAAGAATTTCGTTGATTTGAAGTTATGAAATGAACATTACGACAGATATACCTGTAACGTTGGACTGCTTCATTCCATCAAGTGTAAGGAGCTGACCAGGGAACCCTCTGAGCTATGGCGTCACATTTGTTATCCCCCTTACCTTGTCGCGAAATTTAATGTCATTTGTGCGTGAGTAAACGGATTCTGTTATTTCCTCTGTTGGCTTGTACTCCTTCTCCAATCATTTCACGTGAAAGGAAGCAATTTGTTCTGGATGGGACATGTGGAGAGGTCAGATTGAAGGATATTGTCCGCTTCTCCGTTCTGAAAAAACCAGAACAAGGCCTTCTTTGCCAATAAGTCAAGATCGCGTATTGCGTGTTATGAAAAAAAAAAACGTTCTTTTGTTTTTGCGAAGAAAAGTGTTTGTGCCTTTTACTCATGTTTAATTTACAATCCTATTTAAACACTAATTATCTTATTTTTTAAAATGTAAGATTATTTTCAGACACTATATATTGAAATTTCAAACTTTCCTTGTAGACTAGCAGTATGAATCAAAACAGAAATGTTTCCCACAACAGAAAAGCAATTATATTTGCTGCAGATTCACTTCCTGGCCTAAAAATATTCAAAACAAGAAAATGTTACATGAAAATACGTCAGCGATTTATCATTTCTATAACTTTGACATGGCCATTAGTTTATACCAAACTGTGTTTGTACCAAATTATCAAAACATCTCTATTTATTCACACAGTATTGCAATTAAATTAGTAAGGACTGAAAACATATTGTATTACTGTCTATTCTATTTTTATACAAGTTCATAATTTTATGAGAAAAATACTCGGGGCTTTCTCATTTTTTATTTATTTTTAGGAAGTAGTAGCGTGGGAAGTTAGGAAGGAGTTGCGTGGGATAGGTGAGGTTCCGCATGACCGCTCTGCATAGTCCTCCGGAGAAATAATGGAAAAGTTGAGAGGAGCGGGCGTGAATTTCTTTAATCATCCATTAAAATGTTGTACTTTGGCGTTCAGTTTTTTTACTGATAGTTGACTGTGTTCTTAGAGGCGTAGCTGGTGGAGCATGCCTCACAGGATCTGTGAGATCGATGGTCCTGGTGCGAGTCTTATGTTCAGTCTTCAGTAGTGGCGGTGATTGTGGCTAATGTGATTGACACTTGGTTCGTATTTATGCCGGCGACTAATGTGGCGAGAGGCTCGTCATATCCCTGACCAATCATATAACAAAAACACATTATCGTCAGAGGTATATCGTCGGCGTTGCAACAGTTATAGGGTTAAGGAGAATTAGCCATTGGCAACAGGTTTTGCAGTGTGTGTACTGATGTAATTTTTCGTATGGAAAGTATTTTGTTAAATGTAGTGGTTGTGCTTTGTATCATTCATCATACAAAAACGATTCTGTAGGGTTTTGATAAACAACAATTCAAAGTGGATAGATATTGTAAACTTTGCTGTTATTTTTTGTTGTTATCGCGAATACTTCTCTGGTATTCATCCTGGACTTCGGCAACTGATGGCCTGTTGGTATCCGAAAGACAAAGGCGTAACTATTGAAGTAGTGGAACATATGAGAGGTATGCTAGAAAGTCCGTGGAAAGAAAAAGGAATCCTAGAAGAAATAGTGAAATGTTTTGTTTTAAACTTGGGGGCTCTAGTGATTCCAGTGACGGTGATAGTGAACATATTGAAATGGAAATCATCAGTGAAGAGAAGGAGGAAGAGTAGAAACGTCAATCACAAAGTAATTTCCCCTCCATTTCTCTCCTAGTTTAATTGTTGTTGAAGTGCATCAACCTTGCAGTTTAGAGCTACGAGTTCCAATGTCTTTGCACGTGGGTGAAAGCGGCTGGTTTCTTCGTTGTTGAGATCTTTGGAGTGTTTGTTATCATGCATTCGTTTCTTGATTTTTTGTCGGCTGCATGGTATGTAGTAGTGTGGTGTTCAGCTGTTTCAAGATGGTCAAGGCGACTGCTGGAGAGATGAGCTATAGTCGCGGTATTAGACGGATGGTGTTGAACTGCCGTGTGGTAACGATGTTCAGTTTTCTGACTTGGGTCTTTAGTACTGTGACTGCCTCCTGCAAGTTTTGCGATGACTGTGCTGGAACACTGTGTGGTTCAACGCTGATGGTGTTTGCTGGAGATGGTTGGCGATATCTTGAACGGGCTGGTGGATTTTGGTGCAGTCTGTCAGTGGCTTGGGGCATACAGCTTGACCAGTGAAGTAATTTCGGTGCACAGGTGATATTGATTGGGTCAGAACTGGTTTTCTGAAAGGTATTTTAAGAGTGAGGAGGGATACAGCAAATTGCGGAATCATAAGGGAATTTGGTGCGTGTATATGCAGGATCCTTACAACCGACTACGAATTGTTCACGGAGATCAGAAACTAATTAGGGCGATCTGTTACCAGGAGCAGCTGAGAATGGGGGGGGGGGCAATAAGACCTGGGTTTCAAAATAAAGAAGGGGCCTGAAAAATATATGAATGATTAACATTTGGATTGCCGAGCGGGTTTGAAGGAATATTAAGAAACGCTTGAGGGACATGAATAGCCAGCTGATTCTTTCGGAGTGTGCAGAAAAAGTTTAACTAGAGATACAATCGGAATTGAAAATTGGGTGGTGTTACATCCAATCAGGAGCCAAACACAGCAATCACAGGCTCGTTTAGTTTAGGTTAGGCGTGTGGCGGATGACTAAAGTAACAGGCAGACAGGGTTCGAGAATCTGCCTTATATGGCAGAGAAAAAGCAAGGGAACATATTCTGGCATACTGCAAGGGGACGAAAGAATGGAAAAAGTAATACCTACTGGCCCCGAGGGAGTGGTAAAGCTGGACTTTGCTGGCAGATTGGAAGGAGGAGGAGGAGGAGGAGGAGTAGGTAAATTTTTAATTAAAGTGAGACAACCCAGATCGTAAGAGACATATAACCTTGAATGGGTGTAGGGGAATATAAGTCGCAATATTTTGAAATTATTTGTACATATATGTGAGTGAGTGTTATTTATTTCATTATATATATATATATATATATATATATATATATATATATATAGTTTGTCTCTTAAAAGTTAAATATTTGTTTGTGCAATTTCATGTATTTCCTACTGTATTGGAAAAGCACTTAGTCCAGAGTTAAATTTATAACATATATTTTATAAACAAATACACTATCACTACTGCTATTACTACTACTTTTACTACTTCTGCTATTACTACTTCTCCATTACTACTATAACTACTACTTCTCTATTACTACTACAACTACTACTTCTCTTTTACTACTACTTTTACTACTTCTGCTATTACTACTTCTCTACTACCACTATTACTACTACTACTACCACTATTACTACTACTACTACTACTACTACTACTACTACTACTACTACTACCACTACCACTACTACTACTACTACTACTACTACTACTACTACTACTACTACCACCACTATTACTACTACTACTACAATATTACTACTACCACTATTACTACTATTACTATTACTACTACAGTACTACTACTACTACTACTACTACTACTACTACAATACTACTACTACTACTACTACTACTACTACTACTACTACTACAATACTACTACTACTATTACTACTACTACTACCACCACCACTATTACTACTACTACTACTACTACTACTACAATACTACTACTACTACTACTACTACTACTACTACTACTACCACCACCACTATTACTACTACTACTACTACTACTACTACCACCACCACTATTACTACTACTACTACTACTACTACTACTACTACTACTACTACTACTACAATACTACTACTATTACAATACTACTACTACTACTACTACTACTACTACTACTACTACTACTACTACTACTACTACTACTACTACTACTACTACTACTACTACAGCATTCGTCGTTTACCCAGGTCATGCGCAGTGCACATGGATCTCCATTAATGTGCTTCTCGCACACTGTCACTGTCTGTTTCCAAACTGGATTCAACTATACACGAACCGCCACGCTTTGATAATCACTACGACGCTCACAGAACGCGGGCATCAACGGCCAGCGAAGGACCGTGGCTTCCAAGAGATTAAATACCCACCCTACGAACCAAATATAGCAGTAATATTTGGATCTTTGGGGAAAGAAAAGTGAAAAATTCCGTAATGGAACACTTAGCAAACAAATTCTTTGTAAAGGACACTTGTTCCGTAAGGGAACGTGAAATGTTTCTGCATTAGTGTTTCAAGCTAATGTAATTAAATGACCAGTATAAAAGTAACACATCAACAGTTAATAGTTTTAAAAGAGTTTGTATTTAAATAGAAAAGTACTTGGTTATGAAGTTCAAAGATGTGAGAGATAATGATTAGGCGAGGCCAAGAAAGTTGCCAACTTTCCCTCTAGGAAAGCCAAAGCCGCTAGAGGATTATGACTCCGCAATAAATAGCTACAAAGTCTTCTCCACCCTTCATTGTATGACTTGCGCAACTTTGGATGCAAATCCGCCTTAGCTCCGCCCTCTTTGTTTGGGTGTGCTACTCGGTGTTTGCTAACTTATTTAATAGTTTAGGGAAAAAACGGACAACAAAATAAGTTATCCCTATAAAAATTAAACGCTTGAAAAAGAATGTTACATATTTTCGATGTTCCAGTTCTTGTCTTAAACTCGGGGCTGTTTTGAAACATGTCTTATTTTTTTGTTCGGGGCAGTAACCACCGAATTGCCATCATAAAATCTTGACGGTACTGTACAGGAATCTAATTTCAAGAGGTAACCTTATAATGCATTTCTTATATATGGTGTATGAATGAGCTAGGCCAAACTTTTAGTACACATTCTCACACGTGAAGAAGGAAATACGTTATATGGACATGGGTCCGGAAACGCTTTATTTTCACGTTAGAACTCATTTTCTGCAGCTCTTCATATTAATCATGAGAAACACGCAGCAACAGAACCTACCAGCATACCACATGAAAACTTTTTATTTACACGAAGTGTTCAAAATGCCCTCCAATAGCGCTGATACATCCATCAGTGTTATCTTCGTTCAAATGGAACACAAAACACTGGCGGTGAACCTAAGAACTATTACTTAACCAGACTTAACCACGAGGGCATTGTGAACATTTCATGTAAGAAAGAGTTTCATGTGTCATGCTGGTGTCTTATTGTTACACCTGGTGTTTAACTACCTAGTCTTGCTATAAATGATGTTACAAGTTTTTTGTTGAGTAGTTGCAACAAATTTCAATATTCTTTCATCTCTTTTTGTTAGGTTGTTCTCTCATCTATTTCATACATTTAGCACCAATCAATTCTCAAAATTGCCCTTTTACTCTCACAAATGGTTGAAATCTTTCTATAGCAGCTTGGCAAATCCGCGATTGCCGAATCCAAGGACTGCATGACAAATTTCAGTATTAGGTGCTATTTTTTTGCAAACCGTACCCTCAAGCATTGAACGTAATTTTTAGTTCAGAGGGTACAGGTCGGGTCTGCTAAAAAGTCGATAGTTCTCTTAAGCGAAGTTTGGACGGAGTTAAATTTACTGAAAGTTCCTGGATCTGCTCTTGAACAAAGTCGTATTGAGGTTCTTCCCCACGGGCTCTAGCATTGTGACTTTGTACACTTTAGCGATCATCTTCAATCCCTCATTGACAAAAACATATATTACTCTTCACCAAACTATTATTGATATAGGATTGTGACTTCTCTAGACCTTTGGAACTATGTCACAAGGTTCTTATATAATATAATTGTCATTAAATATAACCGTCAATATTAAATATAACCGTCAATATTAAATATAACCGTCAATATTAAATGCTTTCCCGTTAGGCAAAAGAACTTTCTGTGATGTTGTTAGGCCTCATTCACAATGAAAATTAAACGTAAACATAATAAAATAAGACGTAACACGTTAACGTAGTAGTATGTAGGCATTCATAATAAAGACGCAAACGTACGTATTAGCCAATCAAAAATAAGAACAAACAAGAATGAACTAACAGCTGGTTGAAAATTACTGTTTTTGAGCAGACTGCGGTAGCTTTTAAGTATGTGCAAAGTGTAGTAATTAATTTGCATGCAATAATAAGAGCAAGGATAGCTTTCTTATAATGCAATTAATCTTTTCCCATTGACGCCATTCTGTCTACAAAGTCACTGATCTTCAGCTCTCTCTAACATAACACGGAGCAAGGAAAGCAAGTGCTGCTAGTTACTGCAAGTCCCGAGCGATGGCGGAGAGAGCCGAACTACTGTACGTGGTCGCTTGTAACAGTGATAATGTTGCATGTATTGGTTTTTTTTTTTTTAACATAATGTAACCTATGCGTTGTCCTCCGTAACCTTTAAAATATAAATTGATAGGGGATTGTTAGTTGGGTAAAATATTGTAACGGGGGCAAATCTGCTCTTATTGGAATTCGCAATTAATTTAATTCAGACACACACGCTAACCTCGAGTAAATGCTTGAAGCTTGTGGACTGAGTGATTTTCCTAAATATAAATTGATAGGGGCGGGTAATTCACTGTAATAGTGGCAAATCTTCTTTGATTGCAGCAGGAAAAAAGGTCATAATTATCAATTTATGGTACTATTCGCTTGAAAGTCTTGTGTCTAGCTATTTGTGGAAGTCGCTACCTTCCGTCTTGTAACCAGCAAGAGTTGCATTTGTTTTCCGTTCTCCATTGTGGATAAATTCTGCCTTAGAACTCTACAAACAGAGCAGCTGTGTTCTGATTGGTTGATTTATTAAGTTTAAGTTAGCCGTAGACGCAAACCCTTGGACCTTGCAAGCTTCTAAGTTTACATTTAATTGTACATTTATTTTTATGTTTACATGTTTCATTGTGAATGGTTCCATTACAATGCACAGCTTTTATGTTGAAGTTTACGTTATTTAATTTTCACTGTGAATGGGGCCTAAGGATAGCGGTGTAGTCGTCGTTTGTAACTCAACGTCCTCTTCTACTTCAGTTCTGCAGGTAAAAAAAGTTGTTTTAATAGGATCTTGTACATCGATCTTCTTGCGGACCATTACTATCTGCATCCAAACTGAACTCAGCTGAACACCAGCCGCCACACTTTGACAACAACTACGGTCCTCACAGAGCGGATGTGTCGGGCCATCAGTGAAGTGTTGGATCGTGCAGTACACAAACATTCTTTAAGGATAGCGTGGTGAATTTTGCAGTCATATGAAATCTCATTTGGGTTTTCATTATTTCCCCATTCCGTGGCTAAACCTTGTACCCTGTGTGCTGCACTTAACCCAGCAATGGTGGTGATAGTCTGGCAGTAAAAAACATCTCGTCCCAAAAACATTTCCTCTCACCAGTTTGTAAGATATTTATGGTAAGAATATGTTTACTGTACGTGTTTTCAAATATATTACATAAGGAAATAAATATTTAATTGGTTAAAATGAACACAATGCAGGGAAAACTGTCTTTATTTAAACTATGGCACAGAACTGGCTATCCCATGTATATACACTAAAGTATTCTGCACTGCTATGTATGGCAACAAATTGTTACTGCTTTTGACTTTAAAATTTTCCCCCTTAAATCTTATACACCATCCATTATTTGGTATCAATGAAAACGTTGCACCCAATTGACGAGAGGCATTTCCGACATCGCCTCGTTGAACGTCTCAATTGCAGTAACAAATATGTTAAACGCACTTCTTAATGGTTGGGAATAAAAAGAATTGAATTGTAGGTTAATTGCATCCTGAACTGGCCAAAAGCCCACAGTCTGTTCCGCATTCTCGTGATAAAGGAAGACACGCCTCAAGGTCGTTCTATTCGCTCTCTAAGACTGTCGATACACAAATGGTGATGTACCACTCGGTATCAAACCGCCACGGGTGGCCGAGGTCGTTAGGGCGCGGACTCGTGAGGGGAGGTCTGGGGTTCGTCTGGGGACGGTCCCTGATTGAGGTTTTTTCCAGGTTTTTCTGAGTCCACATAAATGGCAAATGCCGGGGAGGTACCCTAAACTTAGGCATGGAACGTTTCCTTCCTTAAAAATCCTTTCCCAATTTATCATTTCATGTATCATCAGTGTCCATCGTCTGTAATGCCTCATGGTAAAAATGGGCGTTAAACACCATTCAAAAAAAAAAAAATCGCCTATTTATGTCACAACTTGAACATGAGCAAGAGGCAGCACTGTGAACCCAGCATCAGGGAATTCTTCCAGTATTTTCCGAATCTGTCGTTGTTTATGCTGTTGCTATTTTTTTCCTTTCTTATGAATGTACCAATAATCATATCCTAGCTTCTATAACCTGTGTCACCTTTACAGTTAACGTCAGTTCATGCAATGTTGGCCGTACTGCGGTTGCGATATTACAACAGCCAGCACCGCTTAACGGCTAATTTGTAGTTTCAAAGTAAACGTATAATGGATTATTAATAGCCGCAATTAAATGTAAGCATAATAAATAGCAAAATTTCGATAGTGAGAGATCTAACGTGTAAATCTTGGATCATGATTTTAAGGAGGAAAAAGCTTCCAGCCATGTACATTTTGTGCATTTTGCATGTAGCACCTCAACATAAAGGACTAGATATCATGACCTCTTTGGGACTTTCTAACTCTACAAAGTACGCGGTTTAATTAATCACAGTAACTTCAATATTAACTGATCAATAATGCTGCTTTGTAATCGGATTAGAAGGTGTAACGAGCAGCATTCCTCATTTGTTACTCTGCAGCATTGCCAACTGAAAATGTAGCTGTCAAGTGAAAGTTTCAGTGCCCGGATATAAAAAGGTCTATAAATATCTTACGAAAAACCAACCCTCTGCAACCTTGCATACCCAAGTTATCACGTAGCGCACTCATACAACATGACACCCTCATTCTTTCAAAGAACGCTATGCACGCAATGAATGCTCGGGGGAATCTCGGAACGTTTATGTATTCTGTTTTTGTTTTTTAAGCTGAAAAGAATTAACAAAAACGTCCAGGGTGTTACTGATGAGAATAAAGTGGAAGAACGCGGACAAAACTGCAGTGTTGCAGTAATGCAGTTCTTATGCTGTTTTATCATCAAGAAGAAAAACACCCGGGAAAAAGTATTCATTGTGATTTAAGAAGCTTACTTCTGAACATGGGCGATCCCAGACGGAAAATAAGAACAATTGACCTCACTTTTTTTTTGTTACATTTTAATATGTTTTTATAATATTACTGCGTGTTTTTGTGAAATATGACATTCTTAATTATCTTAATTTGCATACAAAATGTCACCAAAATTACTACATATTACTAACTCATGTCAAAAAAAATTGTATATACACTTCAAGGAAAGAAAACACTATATTAACATAACAAAAGTGAATTCACACAAACAGAAAATGATGAGCACTATCATCTTACACTTTTACAGTTATAACAGTTGCTCAAAATGCCCACTATCGGCATACATTTCTGAGTACGTTGAACTGCTGGTTGAGCAAGTTTGAGAAAGTGTCCTCAGCGATTGCAGCACATGCAGTTTCAATTTCTTCCCGAAGTGCTGTCAGTGTAGCTGGTTTTCTATCCTTAAGAGTTCTCCATAGGTAGAAGTCCAACAGAGTTAGATCTGGAGAACGCGGTGCAAATTCAATCGGACATCTTCGTCCTATCCAGTGCCTTGGAAGATTGTCATCAATGTAAGCACGTACATCTCGGTGGCAGTTCTGCCAGGTCCGCCCTTGGAACATCGCCTACGGTACCATGAGTCTCAAATTTGTCTTGAATGCGTTTAATTGTTGGCGGTTCTGTTCTGTACACACGTCTCCATTGCCTTTGAACTCAACAACATTCTCGGTTTTCCAATACCACTTCAAAATTTCTTTCCTCTGTTCAAACGATAATCTTGGCTCGGTTTTGTTGTAGCAGCGCTAGCATAACGTAATGTGAGTCACATCTGTTTACAGAACATATACGATAATCTTGGTTTCATTTGTTCACTGTTGATTTACCTGTCACGTAGCAACGCTATCACAATGTATTTGAGTTACATCTGTTTACAGAACACTACTATACACTACTGTTGTTTTTCGGTTCAACTTGAAATATATTAAATAGATATCTACTGTGAAAGTGTGTATACATATTTTTGGCACTCTTGATATATGTATATTTTTGAATTCGTTTAACGCCAGTTTTAACCACTGAGGCATCACAGACGGCGGACACTGGTGATACGTGAGATGAAATGATAAACTGGGAAAGGATTTTTTTAAGGAAGGAAACGTTCTAGACCTAAGTTTAGGGTACCTTCTCGGAATGTACCATTTATGTGAACCGAGGAAAACCTGGAAAAAACCTCAATCAGGGAGAATTACTTGCTACTTTCTTTTAAGAGTTACTTTTTTATTTTTCATTAATGTCTTATTTTTAGTTTTACTCTATTGGCTAGGGTTTTTTAACAACATAAGAACAAAAGCAATAAAATTTTAATAAAATAAAATTGTTGGAACATGCGGTTCGTTTTATTGCGTCCACATGGTGGTGCGGGACCGACGCGAGAAGTCAACTGTGCTACTTTGACTTGAGAGTGCTGGCTGTATGATAATTGTTCTATCGATATACAGGACAGATATAAGGGCTTTATCTCTAGGCAATAAATTATTTTTAGATTCCTTTTTAGATTCGTTTTCCTTGGAGCACAAATCTGAAAACTTGATTTGTCTGTCTTAATAATTTGTAGTGTGCCATAATTTTTTCTTCGTTGCATAAAAGAGATTTTCTTCTAATCTTGTAAAACCGAGGGGGTCGCTCAGACGGTAATCCGATTTGAAAGGTCCTAATATTCAATTCCCGTTGGGCTGGCCATCATGACCTTGGGTTTTTTCGTGGTTTTCCCTGGTCACTTAGCCGAATGCTGAGGTGGTTATTTACATTCCACGAATTTCCCGCCCTCCCATTTCATATCATTTCATTCCGTTGGTTCCGTTACAGGATCGCAAGTGCCAGGGCAAGGTGGGCTGGCGCGATGTGACGGTGGATTGCGCTTTGAAAAAGTTTCTGTCCCGGCATCTGGAATGAAAGTGCGAAAGGTTCCAGCGCTTCGGGGTGTTCTATCTGGAAACATGTAAGGGACTCACCTGCATCCGCGCAGTTACCACCCGTACATCCTGGCCGCTCCGTGTCTCCCTCTTCGCATTCTTTCCTTCCGGAAGTGACCCAACTGGGGGGGGGGGGGGGAGCGAAGGCACAAAGAGCCAGCCACGAGTAAGTCTCAAGTCCAGTATCCTCCGCCCCAGACCATCCATCTATCCAATTTTGTTAATGAATGAATTTGTTTTACAAATCATTGCGTTTGGCAAGATGTGAGCTTTTGTTCAGATTTCTATTATAAGAGGTTCGAGAGATATGTCTGTAAAAATAAATTTAATTTCATCTTGTAACTTTGGCGAATTTTGTTTAAAGTACTAGGTCTAGATATATTATATTTCATAAAATAATCGTCTTTAAATATTGTAGTTTATAAAAAGTATTAAGGTTTAAATACAGTGAGAATTGTTCCCCTTTTCCGTTTGATTTCATGTGCGGTTCACTACAATTGCAAATGGCAGTAATATGTACACAGAGACAGCTGATTGAGTTTATTTCAAGAGTGTGTAATTTACAAAAGGCTTGGTGTTGAGATCACAAGGGATCTGTGCTGATTTCAACTGCTGCAATAAGTTCTTTGTTTATGTATGTTATTTCCTAATAATCAAAATGAATTTATTTTCCATGTCTTTTGTTAATTTGAAAATAACATGGAATAAAAATGTGAATTATCATCCAGTCAAAATCTCCCATCATTTTATAAATAACAATCTTAATACAAATTCCGTCGTTGCATGTTTAGATCTCTTAGACTGAGGGCGGAGTGGAAAGCTACGATTGGCTAATTCATTTGCATATCAACATACGCACGACAAGGCTATTTTGATAGGTTTGTGTTGATAATTTATTTTCGTGACTTAAATGCATCTAGCTCATATTGCATGTTAGTCTTTTTTTGATGTGGATCAATGAGTCTATAGTGTTGCAGAATTCGGTTACAAAATCCACAGCTAGCTGTAACTTGGTGGAAAAGAGACGTCCCTTAAGACAGAGCTTTTCTCGTTTATGCCCTGCTCGTGTTTTATTAAGCTTCCTGCACGAGTAAAATTTTATTTCAGTATACCGCAGAATTGATGAATTACTAACAAGAGAAGGGCTCGTTAGAAATGGAAGAAAGTCTGCGCGGCTGCGGGTTGTCTCCTGCAATTGGCGTGTTTTTTATAGTGTGCTTTATTATCGCAACGCTTTCACAATAGTCAACTCTGCAAGAATTGCTGTTTGCAACGTGTTAGATGTTTACAAACATTTCTGTGGTACTTTTAGGGAATTTGATAGAACACAGATATGCAAACCAACTTCATTGTCCCATTACTGTGACAGTGAATTAAGACACAGATTTTGAGGAAGCTGAAAATGCTAAGCATAACAAATGTTAAACACCAGACATCACACCAGATAGGGAAACTACCATTTGTGAGTCCTGGGCCCTGTTTCACGAAATAACTAGTTTACTAGTTACCAGTCGTAATTCCACCAGTTCCACCAAATGTTCGTGTAACCTGTTTCACGAACATGTATTTATTCTAAAATCATAAAAATTGTCATTAGTGACTTGTCAAAATTACTAGTGTAGCGACTTTATTCGAGCGTCGAGAAGGCTGTTTCAGGGATATTTGTTATTGCATGGACTGTTTGTTGATGCGATTTTGTTTACGTTGTATGTACTTTAAACTGTGTGTTCAAGTCAAGAAATAGCATTATGTCTACATTGCAAATAATCTCCAGTACTCAAAACAAAGTAACAGTGCTGCATTTAACAATTCAGCCTAAAGAAGTACTATTTGGGGAATTCTCCAAGAAAATTACGAAGAAAGGCGGCAAAGCCGAAATGTGAAAAACAATAACATAAATTGTGAAAGTGTTGGGATTATTTATATCGGAGAAAAAATACGGACACATTTTAGCCAAACATCAAGAAAGCTACAATGGTATGTTTCTAGTTTACATTCACATTCGCCATTCATGTTATTATGTACAAATAATGGTAAGTAGCTCAGTTTCTATTATATTTTTCAGATGAAAATATTAATAGATAGATGTTAATTCAAGAAGTACGAGAATGGGCAGTGGATTTGAGACCATAAATTGCACAAATAACCCTTAATGAGCTTTATAATTAAATGCATCGAGCGTAATTAATAGAATCAATACCTAACCTAAAATATGTACACTAGTATGTAAATTCGCCATTCGAGATTCAAGGGTAGGATTCCACTAGTTAACAATACACAGTATTACAACACAAAATGTTTCGTGAAACAGAACACTGATAAAACAAAATCGCACGTAGATTATAGTCTGCCTCACTAGTAACTAGTAGTTTACCCTCGTAACTTCTAGAAACACACACTTGTAAAATAAATAAGTAATACTAGGATGAACTTGCTTTATTAGGTCACAAGCTTCTTGAAACAGGGCACTGGTGGTTTAGTGGTAAACATACTTGCTTCGTAGACCCAAGATCGCGGATTCGATGGATTTTTCGGGAGTAAAAATCCTAAGTTTGAATTCCTTCGGAAGGGAAGTAAAGCCGTGGGTCCCGTATCGTAGATTTAGGGCGTGTAATAGAACCTCAAATCTGTAATAAGCAAAATTTGTCGGCCGTTTCACGCCCTGAATTGAATGAGACGCTGATGACCTGAGATGTTAAAGAGCGTCCGTAAATAAACAAATCAACAAGTATCGAATATGAAACATCTTTAGAAATGAATCCAAAATCTGGAAGCGATTTGGCCCCACATTCAGACAGTAAACTAAACAATATTTATGTTGCCATAAAGCATTACAGAAATTAATATCCTATATAGTATAACTATTAATCATTGCTGAAAAGATATCTTGCCATGTAAAGTGTTTCAAACATAAATTTAATAATCGATTACATTGAACAAAACATGAACAGTGAAAAAATTGTGAAGGACTAAAGCGGCAGTTCCCAAACTTCTTGCTTAACGACCCCCTTTTCATGAATGAAATTATTGTCCCATTCATTCGCTGCCTAATAATAATTAATTTGCAATTTGGTGCACAAACTTCAACAAAGTGAACAATGGCTATTCAATCTATAGCCATTGTTGCGCTGCTGTATAACTGATCAAAACAATCATAATGCAACAGTTAAACATTCTTAATATGAATTGTCATCAGACAGTATGAACCCTTCCGCGAGCCCCCCACCCCTCCCCAGATAATAGTCCTGCCACAGGTTGGGCTTCATTGGATATTAATTAAAGAAATGAATAAAAACAGTTTAATGTGTTAAAGCAAGAAAAGAGGACAATGTGTTCATTATTAGCATCTGATATTTAGTGTTTTGAAAAAAATCAGTGGAAATAGGACATACAGATTTTTAATGTTCTGGAAATATTATTAATAATAATTAAAAAAGAAATATAGCATTTCTCGAGACATATGGTTATTCTTATTGTAATGAACGATATTACTTAGGGCGAACTGATTAGGCGTTAAAATATTCAAAATAAAAAGTTAATAAGGAGTTACAGTATAGGTTCTTGTACAGGCATTTAAACTTAAAAAAGGGCGGTTATTTATGCAATGAAATGCATACAATTAGCAATTTGTACAAAAAAAAACTCTGCACTGTACGGAAGTAATATCACAAGAGTCTGAACTTTTGATTTTTCACTCGTTCGTGAATTTATCTCAGACCCTGAAGTGATATTTATTAGGACTAATATACGAATAAAATAATAATTTAAATATAATTCCTCTAAATGTGGTTTACAAAATTGTAACAATTGCATGTTTGTAGTATAAACACTTAACTTTTCAAGCTATCTTGTAACAGACGAATATCGATTATCGGTAATGCCAATAGAGAAGAGCTAAATATGAGTTTGGGCTATTTGATGAATGGATAAGGATAAAAGTGATATATACTTGAAATTCGCGCACAGAATATTAACACGTGTACAAAATGTTATACTTATGAATAAATAGACGAAAGTCGACTATTAAATCGCTACCGTTCGATTTGATAATACTAAGTGAGAAAAACAAAACAGAGATAACATTTTACAATTCTGAACAACGTGTTTATTAAAATGTATGGATGCTTAGGTTGGTTACATAGTTTATAAAATGATATCAAATTGACTAAATGCGCAAAAACAACTGTTTAAGTGAATATATATTAAGTTAGTTAAACAAAACACTTATCAATTTTGAATGAAGGGTCTTCAATTTCATTGGACACAAAGGACATTTGGGAATTAGAAGATGAACATGTGGAAGCAGAATTTCGTACTTTATTCAATATTGCCGAATGATGTTCTTGATTAAGCGTATGATGCTCAGGAATTATAGTGGGGGTGTAGAGTTGGCTACACTGACCAGAAGACAAATGCGTGGTAAAGGGATTGATAAAACTTTACCATAATATCTTTGGTATATCGGGGTTTGATTGGTCAAAATTCAAAATCTTATTTTATGGTGGCATCACATAAGTGAAATAATCTCCATAAAAGTAAACAGCTCTACAAACTGAAAAGACAGCTATGACTAAAAACTGTTACAGGATCTCCATTGCAAAGCAATCGCTTAACCTCTCTGTAAATGATATTCGTGTTCGCCGAAATTTGCAGTATACACGGAATAATGTATCAGTTATAACAAAATCTTTTAGCCATATCTTCTATTTGCTCCACCAACAAGGCGACAAGTATTGCTTGGCCGTAAGACCTTCCTCAACTACTGCGTATGTGAAGCCAGTAACAGAGTGACGCAGAGATGATGTACGTTCGACGACCTCAGCCAGCACTATGACCTACCTCTACTGGGAAACCGTTGCAAACTCTTGTCCAATGCAAAGAATTTGAGAGGCTGGCCCAGTCATGAAGATGACCTGCTCCAAAGGACATGCCGTTGTGAAATAGTAGTAATGCAGTATGAAAATGCCTTCCTTGCCAACAGAACAACTGGGACAGCCCATCGCTTTCGACAACTTTCGACACATCCACGCATCTGTTGCCGAAGTCTGTGCAGTGTTTTCTCTGATACACACTCCCACTTTTGTGGAATGTTGCGAGTTCGAATTTACTCACAATAAATAATACTCTTCGTGTGCTAAATGTTTCTGTGAATGCAATCCGAGAAGTATTTGACAGAACTATATCAAAGCATAATCACCTTTCTTAACATATTAGATAGTTCGTCTAGTGATTAGAGTTCCTGACTGCACCGCCATGGATGGCCTAGGTCGTTAAGGCGCCTACTCGTGAGCCGGACGTTTGGGGTTCGAATCCAGCCAGGACCGTCCTCCCTGACTGAGGTTTTTTCAGGTTTTTCTCAGTCCTCATAAATGCCAAATGTCGGGCAGGTACCCTAAACTTAGGCCTAGAACATTTCCCTCAAAAGAAATCTTTTCCCAGTTATCATTTTATCTCATATATAATCAGTGTTCACCCCGTGGTGCCTCAGTAGCTAAAAAGGGACGTTGAACACCATTTAAAAAAAAGTTGCTGACTGCTGGCCGTGAGGCTGCGTTCGATGAATTTTTCTGGAGTGGAGTCCACCCACCCTCGTGTGGATAATTGGAGAACTAGCTGACGGAGAGATGGCCTTCTTCGATCTAGGCAGCCGGGTGCTGATCATATCACTCTAACAATGAAGTCGTGACACGTAGGTAGAAGTTGCACACTTCGCTGCGGCAGGCCAGGGCTGTAGCGCCAGTGAGAAGAAGTTATTGAACAGACTTAAAGAATCCAGGCACACAAATGTATATAGGCATGTAAAAACTTCAGTTCGAACTTCGGTTTTAGCGTGATGTTTTGTAAATTCTTTCGCTTTGTCATACACCTGTCAGCAGAGTTCCCACCTTTAGATGTTCAGCGGTGTTAGCAATTACTTTTAAATGCTTTTATTGTATTGGGTTAACGAAAAAAAAAAAGCAATCACACATTCAGCTATTGAAGTTCTGTGCTCTCTTCAACAACTGTTGATAATATGAAGAAACGCACTCAATTGCAAAGAGAATTTGTCACTTTGGGGCCCACAGGAAGTAAGTAACTCGCAACAAAACAGTGTCAATTAACTTGTTCACCAGGAACATACGCGTGGTATCTGATTTGTTGATTTGTTTATTTACGGACGCACGTTAACGTTTCAGGTCATCAGCGTCCCATTCAATTCAGGGCGTGAAACGGCCGATACATTTTGCTCAGAGGCCTCTTCTTTCAGGCTTGAGGTTCTTTTTCGTGCTGTAAATCTACAGTATGGAGCCCACGGCTTTACTTTCCGTCCGAAGGAAGACATACTTAGGATTTTTACGTCCGAAAAAAATCCATCTATCCTGACCGGTATCGAACCCGCGATCTTAGGTTTACGAGGCATGTATGGTTACCACTAGACGACCAGGACCGACCGGTATCTGATGCACATACAGTCTTCATTGGTTGGTGGAAGTTTTTCGTCTTGCAGATTTTGTGGTAGTATCCAATACAGTCCTGCTGCTCTGTGTCTCACAAACCTTGAACTCACTTGCAGTCAACTTTTGTGTGTGTGTGTGTGTGTGTGTGGTGTCTAATCCATCTTCTTTTTCACTATGGTGGGCGTTTGCCCCTGGCATGCCCGGTATTGTATCGTCACTACTTTGTTCCAATGGAGATGACACTGAAGGTAATATGGTGCACCAGAATGGTCCTTATTGATGAAGCATATGAGCTCGAACTCTTTGGTGCCTTAAAGCTATGACTGGTTTCAAATCTCGACTGGAAAATAAAACAAGATATATGAAGAGTGTTTCAACGTCCTTGCTCGCAATACCCCCAATGAACCAATATGATGTGGAACGTTTGAGTGTTTGCAAATAATTTTAAGGCATCTGTGGTGAACTTTGTTGCAATACCGGGCTTCCAGAGTGTATCTTCGCCGCTCGCACGGGGTTTTGTGTCTCGGTCAAGGCCGACTCTCCTCCCAGCTCATGGCCGCCTGCCTGCCTGTCCTTGAACTTCGAGCATTCATCATTCTACATTATTTGTCGTTACAAGCAGGGCTGAAAGCAAGCGCTGCTAGTGGCATCTCCATGGGCTAGTCATTCCCGAGCGACAGCTGAGAGCCGAGAGAGCTGAAGGTAGTTTCTTTTTAATATTGTTTAACGCCCGTTTTTACTACTTAGGCACCACAGGCTGATGATACCTGATATGAAATGATAAATTGGGAAAGCATATATATTTTTTTAAAGGAAAGAAGCGTTCCAGGCCTAAGTTTAGGGCACCTTCCCGGCACTTGCCATTTATGAGGACTGAGGAAAACCTGGAAGGAAAAAAAAAAAACAGTCAAGGAGGACGGTCCTGGCGGAATTCGAACTCCAGACCACCCGCTCACGAGTCCGCGCCTTAACGACTTCGGCCACCCGTGCCGTTATATGTGACGATGATAAACAACTAGCTTACATTCATGAAAGAGTCTTAACTTTTGTCCCTGTGCTTACACAACGATAGGTATATCAGGATAAGGCATCGGCTCATACTTCGAGTTCCTAGAGGAAATGTAACAGGAACTGGAAATCTTTCAATACCATTCTCTGAAATCACTTGATGTTTTCTTTGATGGATATTTCTTGCATCAGATTCCTGAAAAGACACGGGGACAACGGCGTATTTGTGTTTTAACTGACCTATAGAAAGCCTGCAAGGTGTGTGAAGAAATGACGCATGACTTTACTACTATGCAAAGTCTTCTTCTATAGAACCTAACGTGCAGAGCTATAACTGTCACATAGAGAGAGCAGTGATCCCTGTAGAAAGTGACGGAATCTTCAACCGGTTTACCCCCACTGATGTATCGTAATATCACTACGGAGTGTGACATGCATGTAATATTTGTCTTTTCGTCTGCCTGTGCAGAAATGAAAATTTCCCTTTTTATTATTTTTTTCACCTCATTCCTATAGAAAAAATACATTTTTCCCTTCACATGCTGCTGACCAAGATGTTTTTTGTAACCATAAAAGAAAGCTTCTTAATTTTGTGCCATCTTAGTGAGTAAGCTACTATAGTTTTCGGTTGATGAGGTCCAAACCGTTTCACTTTCAACTTAACAGTTAAACATGAAGTCTTCAATAAAAACGTCTACTTTATTCATTGCCGCAAAACAGATACTTTTTTTTAACTTAACATTTAACACTGTGAAAGTCAACTTTCCATTGACAAAACAGCGAGGAAGCAACACAGTTTTAAACATGCGAAAACAACTCCTAATCAGTTATGTCTTGTGTCAGTAACCACTCAGCGACAAACATAAGTTTTTTAAATCTTTGCTGGCCTTGAAGGTATAAGTTTAAAGCGTAAACATTTGTAGAGAGGAAAATGCTTATTGCTTAAGAAACAATTAAGAACTAATCGGTTATACATGCCTGTTTTGATGTATTTTTGTTTTAAAAGTTGACCAGTAGAAGAGAAACGGGTAAATAATTATGGCTTTTTCTTTGGGTGGGGGGACCGGGCTCATCTAGCCCTTATTGACGGGCAACCTCTGACATAGAGCATATTAGACCTTTCTTAAGATAAGACAGAATTGAATTCGTTACCAGAGGTGGTGAACAATCCCCCATATAACAATTCCACTTGTTATTATCTTGCACCGTGAGATAGAATTGCTTTAACGTACATGCAGCTGCACTACTTTTAACTTTTCTTTCATATCTCATCAATAGAAAAAACCATCAATAGAAAAAACATTTACTGCAATCAGTTTAATTTGGTCAAATATGGAAAGCATCAGTTTCCCTCCAACTGATTACAGTTCCCATTTCCCTTCCCGAAAAGAAAGTAAACTTTAGTTATTCTAGCTAAGCCCAAAGTTGCTGTAAGAGACAATGACTGCCATTCATATTTAAGTATGCAACTAGCGAAACTAAGAATTTGCCTATCCCAGAGGCTTCTATTTAGCTGGAGTTTAGAAATGCGTTCAGTTTGCCAACCACGAGATTGTCATTTGTCACCTCGGCTGCAGGGGGTGTCCCGAGGAAGTGCCGTGAAGGGCTGCACTAATTGCAGCTATTCATGCAAGGGACTGCGCGTGGAGATTCTTTTGAAGCTGCCTAGTTGGCTGCATGAATTGCCCTCGAGTTATTACGCCTGGGTTGGCTGCACTAGCTGATTCAAACTTAGAGCTGTCTCAACGCATCTTGATGTAACAACAGGGGGGCATGTCGACTGTTCTAACTGTCACAGTTATTAAACTGTTGCTCTTGTTTTCGCATAGCATATCTTGTATGTAAACACATATCAAGGGATGAAATCGTAATTGGAGAACTTAGCATAAGTTTATTCACAAGTCGCGGCATGGGACTTCAGCTGTTTAGTTTCCGTTGCTATGGTAAATGTTTATTTTGAAATATAACAAATGAAAGCTACTCAAGATATTCTAATGAAGGCGATTCCGTCAAATTCATTGAACAATTTTGTTTTTTTCTAAAATACTGTGCAATAATTTTCAAATGCATTAATTTTTCTGAAAAAGGGAAACTAATTGTTTGTCTCAAGAACTAAACCGAGTGATTATGTAAGTATTTTACATGCCTTCTATTTATTTTGTTCTTTTCTAAATGGGCAAAGTTAATTATTTGGGAACTGTTTTAGAATACGGTATAAATTTAGATAATTATGTAACAACACATCAGAAGTTACACTCAGCAGCGGCGGCTCGCGCAGAATAAACCCGGGGTACACAATGTTCCTACTGATGAATTTAGATTGCAGGCTTCTAGTATCTTATAAATAGAATTAACACTCGTATGTGCTTGGCTGTATATACACAAAAGACAGAGAGAAAGAGAGAATGTAATACAAATATCGTAGTAATGCATCTATTTTTTTAATAGTTCTCCTAGTTTACAACTGCCAAAAGTTAAATCAGTATATAAATATATGTGTGTTTATATGATCCATTAATTTTGCGCTGCAGCAAACTTGCTAAAATAATTTTTATGCGTGTTACACTAATGAAAAGTACTTGATTAAATAATTCTTATTTGTATTTAATGTTGGTATTATAATTATATTGTTCATATTATTTCATGACATTGCATTGCAGTAAGTGGCAAGGGGCAGTAGTTGATGAACTATATGATGATTTTACGTATGCCAAATTTATATTGTTTTATGTTTCGTATACATATGAGAGATATTGTAGGTTAACAATACCATATTATTAAAAACCATTTAAACATTTTCTAATGATAAATAATGTCATCTTGTAAACATAATAGCGTTTCGTGTTTGCTACTGGCAGTAGTATGGGTAGTGAAATCGGTCTTGTGTGAGGCAAGAAGCAATGCGGCAGCCAGACAGTTCCTAAAACTGTTGCTGCAACCGCTGCGTTGTTCGTCATGCAAGTTCACGACTGACATTCGCAGTTTTGTTGGCAGCGGTTCCTAAACTTCTTGCATGCACGACTCCCTTTTTGGTAATAACATTATTGGCAACTCCTCCATTCATTTTTTCTGCTTAATAATGATTAATTTGCAAGTCCGCTCGCGCGCTTCAACAATGTGACATCTGTTCAGTCACAATAGCTGTGTAACTGGTCAAAATTATCTAACTGTATGAGTTAGTTAAACAAACTTAACAAGAACGGAGTTGAAAATTGATAAATTCTTAAATAAAAGGGTTTTCTCCATATCCACCGAACAATCCCCCATATAGAATCCAGTGACCTCCCTATGAGTCCCGATCCATAGTTTGGGAGCCCTGCTCTAAGGAAAAAAAATATCCAAACACTTCATTTTCAGAAGTAAAAACGTGGAAATTTACTTGTTGCATGCCACTTAGAAAATGTGACAACATATTCTGGGGGTAATTGGAGACTGGTTCATATAAGCAAAATGCTTTGAAAGTAAAGCACTTTAAAGGCCACTAGAATGAATTTTAAAAGTTCCACATTTTTGTATAGATTTTTCTGAAACTTTTACTGTGCTTGTATTGCTGTTAAGTTAACATATGTCGTTCACAAATACGTTGCGAGCTATGAATTATTTCAAAATTATATTGTTAAAATATGTCGCATAACCAAAATGTTCCACGCGGTTCTACGTTGAGAAAATCGGTTGGCATTTTTATAATTGCAGCTTTGAACCACACACAAAAATTGTGTAGAAAGATATTTTAAATAAGTTTGGTGAATGAACTATGATCATTTTTTAAATATATGAAAAAGTTTAATATTTAAAATTAATCATGTTTTCATAGAAATTTTTTTTTAACTATTATTGGTGTTAGCGTATATTTTGACTTATAGAATATTACAATGGATACTTCTGCACATTCTGGGAAATTTTAATTGAATTTTAACAAAGTTTGTTACGTGTGGGACATTTTGAATGTGTGAAAATGAAGTTTAGAGAAAAAAACGCTGTTTATATATAAAGTGTGCTGGGAAACTCTGATTTAAAAGCACAGACGGAGCTCTTTAAATGGCTGGAAAGTTCGAAAGATGGATGGAGGGGGAAAAAATGAGTTTATATTTTTTGACTGGTGGTAGCCAAATACAGGTTATTGTTTCTAGTTTTTCGCCTGATTGCCTGTTACCGTTCAGTATTTATTTTGTTTTAGCGAGAAAGATAATTAAGCATTTTGATGAAAAATATATAACATTAAATGTAATTATTAACTGAAAGAAATGGCAACAAAAGCAAATGGGTGTGCTAATTACGCAGAAGCAGTTTCTCCTCATAGCTGATTAAGGTAATCATGTGTAGTAGAGAGAAGGCCGATCGATAACATTGTGTATTTGTGTCTGTCAGTTTGGCGCTATATCATTATCGTGCTGCATCTCAGTTCCTGTCAATAGAGACAATGCATGTCAGCCGCAATTTGTTACACATTACTGATCGCAATTTTCTTTTTATTCAAACTAGTTTGCTAAATTGTGTCCACAGCTTTCTTGGAAATCGCATTCAGCCTGTCAAGGACTGGGTGATTTTGACGCATGCGTGCTGTAAATTGCGTTTCTCAAAAGTTTTATCTGCGAAACCCTTTTAAACCAAGGATAAAACCGCAGAATTCAGCAAACAACAAAACGTTAGTTTGTACTCTTATAGATTAAATTATTCAATCATTACATATAATCCATAATTTATTGTTTTAATAAGACCAAGCATATTCATTGAACACAGATATTATGTATTTTAAAGCAACAAATATTTATAAACGTCAAAATTCTATATTTGCTATTGTTACAAAAATGAGTATCATAGTACATAACAAGTATAAACAAAAGGAATATAGAGGCATCTTATTCTGAACGCACAAAGATGGAATTTAAATAATAATAATAATAATCATCATCATCATCATCATCATCATCATGAAACGACCACTTGAAACATCAGTGTGGTAACTGGGTTTGGTTTTTACGCTTGCAGAATTCTTTAATGGCAGGTTTCCTGACCTGTTAACACCATTTGTACATTCTTGCCCTGATTGTTTTTGTTCACCACACATATTTGCAGTCTACACCAAATTTTAGCAGGTTTCACTCTCTCCTTCGAAACAAATTGCCACCCCTCTTCCATAGTACTCTACTTGCCGCTATTTTTTGTGTACACTACTGCGCATGCCCCGAATGCCATCATGAAGACTCGTTGTTATTCTCAAGGAATCATGGTCTGTCCTGTAGTTGTTATATCTATTCATTAATTGTTTACACATGAAAGTCTGGCTCAACCTTGATCGACCTCAGTCTATTCTGTAAGCGCTTCATAATTTCTTAATTGATGTTTATCGGGTTTTCGGAGAGTTCCTTTGGTCTCCTCCAGGAAGACTCTTTCAAGACAGGTAACATAATATTTACGATGAATGATACTTTTGATCCAGAACTATATTTTCTCTTGAAACTCGCGATTTTTGTCCATTGCAGTGAAACATTTGGCTAGTGTCAACGTTCTGTTCTGATTTTAATCCATTGTTTGAAAGTTGTTTAAACGCAATCATTGTGACAGAAAAAAAGAGATTGGAATTGGTGGTGTGATTCAGTTTTTTATTCCGAAAGGAAAAACAGCAAAGGAAATTCCTGAGAAGATTTTGCATACTTGGGGGTGGATCAGTAAGCGTCGAAGGCGCACCACATTCTGTAGCTCCAAAATCAGCTGTGTGGCCAGAAATCATCGATGAAGTCCATGATGATATTTTGGCAGGCAGACGAGTGAAAGTGCACGAGTGGCAGAGGCCACGCGTATACCAACTGAGCAAGCTTTAAGAAATCAACATGTTTATAAAAAATTCAGAATGGAATGTTTCAAATGTCTGTGTAATTTGAAGCTGTTATGGGACTGCTGCCATTTTCATCAAAAGTGAAAAAAAAAACACATTTTATAAAATAATGCATCGACATATTCGAAAATATTTCATTCAAAATGCAATTCAGCATTTTTTGTTGCTCTGTGTGTAATTTTTAATGAAAATTCTAGACTATCTGCAGAAGGAAGAAGAGCCCTTTCATTATAGGGACGGCAGTCGCGCCTAGAAGTGCACTCAATTATTTTCTACCAGCTACAATGAGATTATTTGAGCATAGAGCGGCTGCACAAATACCAATCAAGGCTTATAATGAAGTGTAGGTAGCAACTTGTAGTTAGGCTTTGTAAGTAAGGGATTGCGCATTCGTGTGTTACTCTGTGCCTTCATTGTGTGTTAATTGTTCTTCGTTAATTATTCCACTACAAAAATACAGTCTTAAAGACGGGGTTTTATGTACGATACTTATTGAGAACGGATTCTTGCAGAAAAGTAATAATACAAAGAGAATATCCTGGCAATCGTATTCCAGATAGAGAAACTGTTAGCCAATCTGTTAAAAAGTTTACTAGAGACAAAATCTCTCAATGACAAGAAATGTGTTCCGAACTGTCATGTTCCTATGGAAGAAAATTGAGATGAAATACAGGAATTTTTACACATTGCCTGCAATGTTTTGCCGCTGAGGGGCATCCTTTTTACATCTCTTATAACCAGGTGAGTGCTCACAGTTTTAACTGCAGTATTAGTTTATGCTTTAAATAAAAATATAAATTCTGAATTAGAAATAATATTTTCCTTTTTACAGTTGCGGCGACTGTAGTAAGCAGCGCTCAGACGGTGCATAATTCAAATAACCTCAGTATTTAGAAGCCTATGAATGAGATATATGTTTCTTTCGACAGCTTTAAAATGTGCTACTTGTGACAGTGTCTATAGAGTATCGAAGAAAGTACTTAGTTCATGTACAGGGGTGGCGTTCGATAGCGATTTATCTTGAATATTGAAGTGTCTAGAACATCGAGAACCCATCTGTATCGGTTTTGGGCCCAAGTCTCTCAAATGTAATATCAGAAGTACCTGTAAGTAATACACTAGTCAAAAATATTACATGATACACTCTTTAGGTGGTAATTAGGCATTCATCAGAGGACATATAACCACGATAATTGAAGAATTTTGATAACAAATTAGACTGTTTGATTGCTCGTAGAGGTCATTTTCAACGTCATTAGCAAACAAAGTAATTAGCAAGTAACGCTGTAAGTGTGGGGAACAGGTGTATGGTACTTTTGGATCACTCGCTGCTTTTCTGTTTTACAAACGAAACAAATGAATAAAAAGGGCGTCATTGTGGCGAGTGGAAAAAGCCCCAAAGCAACGTTAAATAGTTTTCTACGCGCTTTTCTAGCCAACTGTACTCCTAAAACACTTATGTTTCCATTTGGGACAAGCTGGCATGCCGGCCCTTCTATCTCCATCTAGTCCAGTTTTTGTTGTTCTGTTTGCCGCGCTCCTCTCTGTCCTCATCAGCATAATTGAATAACGCCATAAAGTGTGGTCCCCGTAATGCAATATAAGATAACGTTTTAATGTGAGGGATAGAAGTGCACTTACAGCTAGCAGATTCTCCGTGAATCTCCCTCCGCTCAGAATAATTTGGTTAAAACAGCCAGATAAATACACTACGTTTATTTTATGCCAGTGCAGTGTATCCTGTATCTGCGGAAACTAGGCAGGATGTTATAATAGCTGCCTTAAGAAGTTAAAGTCAGCATCTGGACGATTCCTGGATCACATTTATTTGCACTGAATGCTAAAACCTCATAATAAATCATTAAAACTACCCCAGTTGCGAGGCCTGCAAATAAATGCTGTAAACGCCGTTTACACTTTTCAATGCAAAAAAGAAAATGCGTTGTTTTACCATTAAAAAGCTTTATAATACCGGGTTGATTTTGTTGGTTTTTTTTTTTTTTTTTTTTTTTTTTTTATTTATTTACGACGCTCTTTAACATCTCAAGTCATCAGCATCCCATTCAATTCAGGACGTGAAACGGCCGACAAATTTTGCTCAGAGGCCTCTTCTTTCAGGCTTGAGGTTCTTTTTCGTGCCGCAAATGTACGACACCGGACCCACGGCTTTACTTCCCTTCCGAAGGAAGCCATACTTAGGATTTTTACGCCCGAAAAAAATCCATCGATCCTGGCCGGGTTCGAACCCGCGAATTTGGGTTTAGAAGGCAAGTATGGTTACCACTACACCAAAGGACCGACATTATACCGGGTGATCCATAAAAAGGTAACCGAAATATTTTAATAAGTATTTATATACAGAGTGATCACCTATGGTACAACTATATGCTCTATATGTTTTGCACCATTATGTGCGACATATTCCATATGGTCTACCATCCTAGCGAACTGCTCTCCTGTTATGCTGTGTAGGACTGTTTCATTATTTTCACGAAGGTCGTCGAGACTCTTTGAATGGGTCTAAAGTCAGAGCCCTCGCAAAAACGCATCACACAATGACAAATCAGGCCTTCGCAAACGCTATGGAAATCTGAATGTTTCGATTTCAGCTGACCAGAAATCAGTTTTAGGAGTAGGCGTCCATTACCATGAACCAATTGGGAAATCGCCCCATCTTGTTGAAACACTTGCTTGTTAACCTGCTCTCTGTACACTTCGAATGAGAAGTAAATTCTGTTTCCATATGCATCCTTTATGAAGTACGGAACAAAGATGCCATGGGAAGACAGCGGCTCACACCGTCATTTTCTGTCTCTGTGCATATTCATCCGGTTTTTTCCAACTGAGAAAATGAATATTTTGTTTATTAACATGGCCATTCAGTAGCACATCACATTCATCATAGTTTTGAGTTACCCGGATTCTTCATACACACTGCTGACTCCCTCTGCTCATGAAATGCCTCATTTCGATCAGAGTGCACTCCATTATCGCCAAGCATGCGTTGAACACTCCTTTGTACTATACCGAGATCTCTGGCTATCCGATGCTCACTTTTCTTTGGTAAAGAGAGGACTTTTTGCATCACTCATTCACTAATGTCATTGGTTCTTGTGGCCCTCGGTCTTACAACTGCCCTTTATTATGAATCATAACAGCCTGTCGTCCTAAACATGTGCATCCTTGAAGATTTGTTTTGCAATGGTTTTTGAAACTCTTCTTCAAAAAAAATGGAAAATAATGTTCCTCAACTCAGGCATGCTCTGCTATTAAATACTGCAGCATAGCTGACTCAGTTACCTGTTACCATAACAAAAAAAAAATTCATATAACAAAATAAAAGACATACATTTTCGGTTAACACCTTTCTTTATTTTTTATTTTTTTCTTTATTTTATTTTATTTTATTTTTTATTCCCACTCCGTATGTGTTCTGCGCGGCCTCCTCTCTTCGCTAGTAAGCTAATGGCGGTAGCAGTTTTTTTTTTTTTTTTTTTTTTCGTGGGGATCATAAGTCACTCGTGCAGAAACTGTAACGGCAGGAATCTTACCAGTTACTCATATTTAAGGAACGGTGAATAGGTTAACATGCTGCAAGTGTTTGATAAACAAGCGGTAGCCATATCAATAAATAGTGTTCCTTGTCTAATTAATTGCTAAGGTTTGTTTATGGCAGTTACACAGCAACTCCACGTGAAGTCCTAGACCTTGTTGCAACATGTCCCTATACTTCGTCATATCTCGGAGCTTTGAAAGTATTGATTGTTTTATTAAGAGGAGGAAATGGCTTCAAAAGATTGAATTTTAATTTTAACGAGCTAAATGGAAATTTTATTTTATCCATGCATCGAGAGCAGAACGTAACGTAGCAACAGAACACATTAGCCGAGGCGAGATGCATGTTTATGTGAGAGGAGATAAGAAGCGCATTATCTTCAAACACTTTACGCTATCACCGTTAGGATAATGTAAATGCTAATTGCGCGCGCATCCTCAGTGAATAGCGAAGTGAACGTGTAAGACAATGTCCCGTGCTACCATCGTAGCTTGCGATGTTGAAAGTGTAGTTTATCCAGTAGTGAGGTGTTGCATCATTAAGCAGGAAGCAGGTGGCATTTTAACGCTTCTAATTCCTCGGATTGTAACTGTGTACTTGAAAGTTTATGGAGACACTCAGTTGATGACAGAAATGTGATATAATAAAGCAGGTGGAGCTCAGACGCAACTTTCAGACTTAAGTATGAAAACCAAGAACTAAATACACCTACCATTTCCAGCAGTCTTGGATTTTTTATTGCATTATTTTCTCACTCTCTTTCTAAAAATCTTATGAGTGCCAACGCTGTGGATTTAAGGACGGTCTTTAACATCTCAGGTCATGAGCGTCCCATTCAATTCAGGGCGTGAAACGGCCGATAAATTTGTTCAGACGCCTCTTCTTTCAGGTTTGAGGTTCTTTTACGTGCCATAAATCTACGACACGGGACCCATGGCTTTACTTTCCTTCCGAAGGAAGTTATACTTAGGATTTTTACGCCCGAAAAAATCCATCGACCCTGACCGGGATTGAACATGTGATCTTGGATTTACGAGCAAGTACCACTACATCACCAGGACTAAAAAACGCTGTGGATAAATTTCTCAAACGATGTTCCCCTTCTGTGTCAGAGACAATATGACAATGTAGCAGCAGAGTGGTTGGCTTTGTATCAGAACTGCTGGAGCTGCAGTGCCGAGCGACAGTGGATAGTGCACAACTCCTCAGTTCCGAACGGCAGCGGGGATGTTGCCTCATGACTATATAATGTCCACGGAATTGTTTTCTTTCTGGCTGAACCCCCTCCATGGTACTCTCGCTGATGGTGTTTGAAGTTTAATTCTTGTGACACATTTCACAGTGGTAGGTGTACGATTGCTGTATTTTTACAGAGGTGCGATAACATTTAAGTTTTCGGAGTGTACTATACAGACACACTGTTTATTGTACTGTTTTTGTTAAACGTAATGTAATCTATGCCCCGCGTGACTTTCTGGCTGCAATTATTTCATTCTTTATTACAAAACTGAGTTTTTCACTTTGTCTTATTGGTATTCGCAATTAATTCACACACTAACTTTAACGCTAACTTCGGGTAAATCCTAGAAACTGGTAAACCTTGTGGTTCGCTACAGCGAGCTATGGCCTGATGGCCTAAGCTCATCTCCTTTTCGTAAACATAAAGTGATAGGGGATTGTGTGCTATTAAGTATGCGGGTAAAATATTGTAACGGTGGCAAATCTCCTTTGGCCGCAGCAGGAAAAAATCTTAAATATACATTTATAGCGGATTGTGTGCGTGGTACTATGTTAGCGAGTAAATCGTTGTAATGGTGGCAAATCTCCATTAACTCCGGCAGGAAAAAAAAAAGAAGAAGAAAGCATCAGAACTTAAGTATTCGAACCCACTACCTTCACAACTATAGCATGACCATTTAACCGTCTGAGCTATTATGTCGTTATGCTTAGAAGTCTTATTATCTAGCTATAATTGTGGAAGTCACATTTTGTGTGTGTGTGTGTGTGTGTGTGTGTGTGTGTTTGTGTGTGGGTAGTAAAGAATCTTGTCTGTGAAAAAAACCTTCCTCTTTTCGGACATTTCTTTGGTTTTGTATTTGCATTTCTACTATTCCGCTATCTCTAGCACTTCCTTATTCACACTCCACGCAAACAGAAAAGTGCAAAATGTGCATCCCATTTTCCCCTCTCTCGTTCGGGACTGAGGAGTTCGACTCTCTCCGCTGTCGCCCAGAACTGCAGCTCCCGCAGCTCTGGACTTTCTCTGATTGTCATTGGAAGGACATTGCTTTAGATGCTGAAGAACAAATGTCGTTCTACAGTGGTTGCTTAAAAAAAAAAAGCCATAAAATTTGCCTCAAATATAAATAAAAGTATGTGCCCGTTATATTGTGACTTTTTACACTCTGGAACAGCCGGATTTAATAATTGTAAAGGTTTAATGAGTTAACTTTGTTTAAAGAAGTGTGAATTCTGTCTAAACCATTTACATATACGAAATTATCGTGCATTGCCACTGGGTGTCCATGAACTTTCAGTTTCAGAGATTGTAGAGAGGTCTTACACAAGCAGTTTGAGACAGTAAAACGGAATTACATGCTGATAAAGATACTGACAAGTTGCAGTTAAAGCAAATTAGGATAACATTTCGCTTTAAGCGAAGAAATTCCTTATCGGCGTTTTCAAGATAAAAATGTCTAAAATCTCGGACTAAGCATATGACAGTACAGCTTTATCGTGTTATGTAGCTCAGTAAGGG
Source organism: Metallyticus violacea (assembly GCA_030762175.1). Lineage (NCBI taxonomy): Eukaryota > Metazoa > Arthropoda > Insecta > Mantodea > Metallyticidae > Metallyticus > Metallyticus violacea. The sequence goes on along the minus strand of CM060845.1, from coordinate 26,188,009 downwards.
AGCTATTCGCGTGGCTGTGTGGCCTAATTCGGGTCTTGCAGAAAATATAACTTAAACACTAACGGGAAGATTTGTCAAGCGTTCAATAGAAATATATTTAACATTTTATTTATTATTTAAGCAAGTAATCACAAAATCGCATTTTAATTAATTTTAAATATATGAAGGATTATTTACAACGGTACAGATCTTGAATTCACCTTTGTGTGTTTGTGATGTTCTCAAAGGGGAGGTGAGAAAACAAATGTCGTTATGTCAGTTTATCTGACATTATAAATTTCAGTGCTTAAATATTGTCCCGTAATATCCTATGATGTTAAAAGTAACTTTTTATTATTAAAAATACTCTTGTGGACAGTATAATACCTGAAAATCATTATAAAAGATGTAATAGTTTATTGCAACTCTTACAGAAACTAGTCAAGATGTACGGTCTTTACGGCACGTTAAAAACTGCATAACTGACAAAGGAGATTCCTGGTCAAAATTACTGGTCATTTCAGGTTCAAGTGATACGCTAGATGGCACTTGAAGTGATGGGCTGATATCTGTAGGTAACTAAATTCAAATTGATCTCATGGCCTATCAGAAGCTGAAACAGGGCCTAGGCGTAATCTTTATTAGCCGATGATTAATTAATTATGTTATTCATAAAATGATTAGTAATAATAATTTACAGGAAATATATATATATATATATATTTTTTTTTTTCAAATTTTAACACTACATAATTTTTTATTTTTAATTCACATGACCTGGGTTTTTAAGTGTTTATGCGGGTGTTTTATTTTGTCATTTTAAGTGCATGTGAATCCGCTCTTTAATTGAATCTTTAATGCTAAATGAATCTTAGTAAAAACTGTGGCACATTACGACAGGTGATAAAAAGACTTTAGTAAGGTATTGTTACAATTTTATGTAAAAATGGAATCATTCAGGTGCCTGGTTACCATAGAAATCGATGTGTATCAGTTTGTTTTATGCTAAGAGGTCTTAAGTAACCATAGTGTGAAACGTTGGTAACCCTGACTTATTGTAGATCAGCTGTGCAACTGTTTTTGGAGACTGATAATAACAGCGTTCTTATGCCTAACCAACTTTTGGTATTACATCTTATTACATGAAGATAAAGGAAATTTTCCATCAATAAGAAAATAAGAAAGAAAAGCAACATAAGTTCATAGATCAGAGTCAAGCGAAAATATCGAAAGTGAGAGATGAAGAATATAATTATCAGAGTACAAATGGGGAAAAGCATATACTTTTTCTAAAACTTTACTTCCTGACAGATGCTGAGAGATTTCATTAAAATTAGCATTTTCTTTTTCGCAAGGTGTGAACCTTGAATATCATCCTTTAGTTGGTCCAGTAGTGAAGCGTAATACTCTCCGGTAATCATTCTGAATACACACCGTGAGTATCTCAGAAAACCGTAGCTATGGCGTTGTCTGCAGATGGAGTCGTTTTTGCTTTCTTTGATGCACTTGGATCTGTTGCCACCCACTGTTTGGGCTGCTACTTCGTCTCTGGCGTGTAGTAATGAATCCATGTTTCATCTAAAGTTATGAAACGTCCACGAAACTCACTGAGATTGCGTTTAAACATTTCTAAACACTCTTGCGAAATGTTCATTCGAATGCATTTTGATTCATTGTTAACAAACGCGACACCATCGACTGGAAAACTTTCTGAAACCAAGAACGTAGTGTACAATGTGGTGGACACGGCCTATCGAGGTCATAAGGTTAATCAACTCGCGTACTTTCAATCGGCTATCATAAAGTACTGCTTTGTGATTTTTTGTCACAATCTCCTCGGCGATTTCGGGAAGCTCAGAGCTCTCATCACCTAGAATGAATGTGCGACCAATTCAGAAGCCCACTTTTTAACCGTCGAAAATGAGGGGGAAGAATCCTTTAATGTGGACTCTTAACTCCTTTTTTATATCTGTGGGGTTAAACCCTTCAAAACGAAGTACTTTATCACAGTTCGTATTTCAGTTTTTTCCATTGTGTAGAAATTGTTAACACTAGTTGTTTACACGATTGTCATAAACAAGTGACTACACGCGTCTGAAATTTACAGGCGCTATCTAAAGGATGATACTTAACAATTACCACAATAATTTGGTCATCTTCCCGACGTCTCGAAGTTAGACCGAGAACTTTTCGAACACCCCTCTAATTGCCATGAAGCAAATCGTACTAGTTCACACTACATGAAATTGAAATAGCAGGTATTTTGCACTTCAAATCGTGGTAGCAAAAGTTTTATAAGTTAAGGGGTATTTCTGAGGAAACAAACAAAAGAGGTGTTCTAAGGTACAAAAGCATACAGTTAATGCATTCAATTCTGAATTGGCATTCGTTCTCACTACAAATTCCGGGCCAATTTCCAATGAATCAAGAATACCAGATGAGTAAAATGGCTGTAAAAAGAGCCTAAAGTCAAGACTATGGTAAACATGCTATGCATAAATCGAAAATTTTATGGAATAATGAAATGGCCGATCGATAATGGAGAAAGAGACAAGAGACAAGGATGATGACTAAAGTGGGTCATAAATGTTTGATTCAAACAACATAATGCACTTTTGAAGTTTTTGTTCCTATGTTTATGTATTTGTTCAATTGATATCAATAAAATGTTGTAATGTTTTGTTGACTTATGTCACGGAAATTCCTGATTTATGCTAAAAGGTACTCAGTCAAACAACTTTCATATTTTTCGTAGGCCTAAAAAGGGATGATCTCAGCTATAATAATATAAATGAATTTCTCATAATTCAATGCTGTATTTTGTTTTTGTTCATTTCTGTAGTTCTTATAATTCTGACTTGAGATATTCATATCTCTCTTTCTCAAAAGCAGTTTGTGCTTGATGTTCTTTAAGCATGAAGCGATCCAACGTTTTCTAAGGACTTTCTCTTGACTGGTCATTAAAGCTGTATCCTCAAAAGCAAACCGACGAACTTTAATAAATGTATTCATATCAACGAACAACATTTTCCTCTGGTAGTTACAATATCCCTATATCGCAATAGGCATTTGAGTGATGCAATGTTTTCCATTAGTGTATGTGGAACGTGTTACAGTGGAAGATAATTGCTGAGTGCGCTTTGAAGACATCGTTAGGATCTTGTAGGCGATTGTTATGCGGTGCTCTAATGAGATAGCTGCGTGCGTGTGAACAAACGCGCCTTCATAGTTGAACGGCGTTAGGGTGGTAATCCTCTGTCGGCACCTGGACACGAGCATGATCGCGCCCGTCACTTTTGTTTTTACACATGGTCGCTTCGGAGCAGCATAGCGTGATGAAAACCTCCCTCTCTCTGACACCAGGGGCACACCTCCGCTGTCCACTCTCGCGTTCTCAATCATTCTGTACCCTCGCTGGTCATCGGCCATGACTTCATCACTGCACGTCTGCTGGAGGTGAGTTCTCGTTTGACGTTTGCATGAATATTCAAATGTATAAGCGGAAGTGCTAGGTTACCCTCCTCCGGCTTGTCCTGAAGCACTGTCGTCATCAGAATGTCTGTATCTGAAAGTATTGATTTAGTCTTCCAGAGGTTCCATACCAGTATTTCTGAAGCTTTGCTTGGTGACATTTTTAAATAAATTAGCAGCCTTCAGTATCTTAGATTTTAAAAATCACATTTTATTTGATTATTTAGCACGTATAATAATATCAGGAATTCCAACCAATTACAGCAGCCTATCGCCACAATTTTATCATTTCCGCTTTTTCACTTTCATTTTATCGCACCTACATTGGTTGTTTTTATGCAAATTCATCAAAACAGTGCACCGAAATGTCTTTATAGGTTCTTTGACACCAGAAACCAAAAATAAATAATTAGCAGAGTGCTTTATCATGAGAGAATCTGGTACTCGAGTCATATCTATTTTGACTATTTAACGAATAAGTGATAAAAATCAAATAATATGTCAATAAAATATTCTTACAGTTTTGATTGTCCGGTTCAGCGTCTTAATGAACAGTTGAAGGTTCGAAATTAAAACGATTCGTAAGATATACTGTTTTATTTTTTCATTTAAACTCTTTAGTAACAAATTGAAAGCAAATGATGCACTCATACTGAACATCCATAACTGTAAACGCGTGGTATTGATATATTATTTGATTTTGATCATTGTATTTGCTAAATATCAAAATAAATACATCTCGAGCTCCAGATTTTCTCAAGATAAATTCTCGAGCCCTCGTTATATTTACTATAAATAAAACAACATGCAAAGTTATTGGGATGAAATATGTTTATATCCTTTTCTTTGTACATATTGTTCATTAACCTCTTGAGAACTATGAGAAGTGCTTAAATGTCTCACACTTTTGATAAAGCAAGTAATTTCGTTGATATAATCAAAATCATTTTAATAAATATCAGCCTGAGGGTACATAATATTTTGTTGGTTTCAACAGTTGCATTAGCGAAAGAGTTGCTTCATTCTTTACAAATATGTCAACATAATTCAGTGCCGTTACTTTTTTCCCCCATATTATTGCAAATTTTTCTTTCTAAAACATTCGAAATATTGGAGTAAATCAGATAGATATTTCAATGCCTAAAACATATTCGGTTTTTAATTTAAAATCTTTAAAATCTAGTAGTATAGCCTTATTTTAATAATTTTAAACATTGTTTTATTTAACAAAGGTAATGAAATTATCGACAAAAAAGTAGAAATTATTCCAGACGAAAGTTAGATCTAATTACAATATTACATATTTAGGAAATATAGCTTAGCAAAGTTGTTATAAATAACAAAATTTTAAGGAAACAAAACGTACGTATTTTTAATTAAGAGGGCAACCTTAATAATTGGCACCATTCCACCGAGTTCCATATTGATAGTGTTAATCTCCTTTGTTAAATAGATACACACTACCACGAAATACCATGGTAATTTTCCCCCTTACCACTGTTAACTTCTGTGCATCAAAAGATTGAGCAGAAACTGAGGAAAACTCCTGTTTTTTTACGCTCACTTCCACACACGATATCTGTCAACACTGATCATGTATTTAAACAGACTGCAGACATTCCTCAAGTGTATCATATCATATCAACGTAACATAAACAAACAGCTAGATAGCCGTGATCTCAATTCCACGAAAAAGGGGCATCAAGGCTTGTCCCGTGCTATACTACTGTGCACTACTATTCCATAGTTAATAGTGACAGGAAGATATCCAGCTCATCTTAAGATGTTCTTTAACTTCACATTACCATCTTAAAATTAAGAGAGAGAGCTACTGATATTCATCAAGCAAATCGTTGAACCGCCTCTGCGTGTCTGTCTATAAATCCGGAGGTCCCGGGTTTGAAACCCATGAAGTCAGTTGCCTAGTTTTTTGTTTGTTTGTTTGTTTGTTTTTATTGAGGTTAAGTTTTTCCGTACCCTGAAAAGGTGAGTCTCAGGTAATTTTAAGTGTTATGGGCTCCGGACAAGTTTATGTATTCATTTCACCAAACATTCATTTCATCGTCTTTTTAATCTTCGCTGTTGTGAGGAACGTTAAACTTAACAAAGAGGTTATAATTAAAAATATAATAATAATAATAATAATAATAATAATAGTAATAATAATAATAAATCGTTTGCAGTGTTAATTAACAGGGGGTGTGTTTCGTTGTCATACACTAGTACCACCACGCTGTGCATGGCTAGCTTATAGCTGGATTTTTCAAATTAATACTTGAAGCTGAAATAATTGGCTTAGACATCCCCGTAATAAATGATAAGGGATAAATTAATTGTAAAGTAATATGCATATACCAATCAGAGCTGTAATGTTAAGGTTATCTCATGTAAAGTTATTGTTATTCCATGTATTATAATTGCAAGTTTGTATGTGTTTCCTGTAATATGATGTTATTTTCTTACCAAGTTCGAAACACTCCCTAATTTCTGTTCTTGACCTGGAAACGGAAACAGAGAAATCTATTGGCCATCGTAAACCATATTTGTATAGATGGCCCAAGCAGACGGCGAACCACCGATATTACTTGGAGACATTCTAAAGTAGGGTCCTTGAAAAAGATACTTATTTCGTATACGTTAGAGAGCTGTGCTTTTGTCATATTAGGTAAAGGTAAGAGCAATATACGAAGGGCAGATATAAGTTGATAACCTCTCGAAGGGAAGAAATAGTGTGAATTTAAGAAAATTAAAATAATATACTTAAATCACACTGGAAAGCAATCTACGAAGCTTATTCGTGTCATTAAAATACAATGTACACTTTTCTGATAAAATGAGCTCTGGGAATATTATTACATATAGACTGAATACGAGACAGACGTAGTGGAATTTATATTTCTCTTCCAACAAATATGCTTTAGTGGTAATGTTCCTATCGTGGTTGTTAATACCGACAATAATCTGTTTTATTTTATTCTATACTCCACGCAAATTCTCTTTTCATTACTAATAGATATTTAACTGGCCTTATTTTATCTTTATCCTGGTATAAATCATATAATTTAGACCTATACGGATACTAATTCGAACTCGTGACTCTTGTTATTCACCAAGATTGGTAATTTGTAACTTCTTCCCACGAAATATAAATTACAACTTCTCTGTACGGAGTAGGAACCACGACTTCTTCTCACAGAATACAAAGCAAATCCACTCCCCACGGAATATAAAACTTAACTGACTAAATATTTTGAAATAAAAACCGTCACTCATTACAATGAATTAGTTTCAATATTAAGGAAAGAAATTCCTTAATTTCGCTCTCAACAAAGCTGTCTGTCTCGTGTTTCATTCTTGGTGCACATTAGTAATGTTGTCACGTTTGCCATTGATTGATTTTCTTAATATCACGTTTTTTTTTTAATTTGTGTTAATCTATTCATCTTCTTGACTATATGTGTCGTCCTTTGAACCATTACGTTTGTAATATTAGGTGTTGTCATAAAGGCCAACAAACAAACAAACAACACATACATTGTAAGAGCCCCTATCTGATACATGAAATCTCTACAAATGAGCTTACAAGATTTACACGGTTTAAAACCTATTACCAACGAATGTTTCTTATTTGAACTGAACATTAAAGCCTTTATCTAACAAAAAACATGTACAAATGAACAAAAAAATTATTATCAATGAATGTTTGGAGCTTTAAACCGAATATTATGGCCTTTGTCTTACGTAATAACATACGCAAATGAACATTAAATTAACATAACTGAATAGGTATTAACATTAAATATTTGGGGCTTTATATTGAACATTATAGTATTTATCTAATACAAGAACATATGAGATTGAACTTATTAAATTAATATAATTAAATAACTGATACCAATGTGTGTTTAGGGCCTTAAATCGAATATTTTCCGCTTCACATTGTAGGCAAAAATATATTAATATCATTTGTTTAATGTGCTGAAAGAAAAAGATGTGTTTTTTTTTCTTCAATATACCAGAATGTCTTAAAAACTTTTAATTACAATTTGAATTCCATTTAAAAATACAGAATAGCGTTGAAGTTAAGCTTGATCTAATTGACATACATCATAAAAGATGTCTAATATGCTTTCGAATTTTTGTTTTCCAAATGACTCTCTTCCTAAATGTGATTACAATGTAGAGCAGATAATATTATAAAGTGCGTATGTGTTTTACATAATTCCGTTATTGATAAAGAATATGAGCCTCCTCTAGGTCCAAGCTGCCCTCTAACGTTTTCCGGTCAGGGCCGATGGATTTTTTCGGGCGTAAAAATTCTAAGTATGGCTTCCTTTGGAAGGGAAGTAAAGCCGTGGCTTCCACGTCGTAGATTTACCACACGTAAAAGAACCTCAAACCTGTAAGAAGTGGTCTCTGCGCAAAATTTATCGGCCATTTCACATCCTGAATTGAATGGGACGCTGATGACCTGAGATGCTTCCGTAAATAAATCAAATTAAATAAAAATATACAAAGTTTAATTTCCTGTAACTACTGCTTGATGCGTTTATTGCGTAAATCATTTTCTATCCTGCGCCAATGTTTCGATAAGATTGTGCAGTATTTTGACAGTAGAGGCGAGAGTGCTTGAAAAAAAAAAAAATAAATGTATAGCAAAATTCCCAATGGATATTGTTGTGAGATTAATATGTCATTTAATTTTTATACTTTTTTCGTTTCGATATTTTGAAATCCTTTTTGCGCGTTTTAAAATGCGTAAATAATAACACAAAAATTCATAACGATTCAAAATGGGCAAAATGAGACTTTAAACATTAAAATGGGAAAAACGGAACTTTAAACATGTACGGAAACATTTCTATCTTCTATTTCCTAAATATGTCCACCCGTATAGAAAGGAACTTCCGCACTATACTTACGAGTGTTAATTCTAATTATTAAGACTCTCAAAGCTTGCAATCTATATATATATATATAACGGCATGCATTAGTACAACTTGTGTATATAAAGTTTATTTACGTAGATGCGAGCTGCCGCTGGTTTAATGAGAACAGTCACGGTGCTAACAACAGGGAGACCCTTTAATGCACGGAAAAGCATGAGAGATTTTTTTTTCAAATAACCCCCTGTATAACAACAAAACTTGGAATTTGAGCAAATATGATACTTCATAAAAGGTTCGTGAAAGTATTTTTTGTCAATATTGTTGCTTTTATTGAAATACTGTACCTTCCATCCCCTTTATTTCTGCAATTATCTTTCCAACAATTCTGCACTACAGTTGTACTTGTTTCATTTGTCTCACAACGTACGTTTGTTATAAATAGCAGCGATTAAAGCCTCATTGTCCATTTTGGTTTCCAACGTGCACTTAACCTGCACTAACAAGAACACATAATTCATTCCGGTACACTGATCGGCGCCTGTTACAAACGCTGACAAGTACAAACCAGCTTCTATTGTGTGCGTGTCTCATTTGCTTAAATGCTTACATTCTTGGCGCTGTCAGCGCTTGTCGGCACCAGGTATTTGAAAGCAGCAAACCTACTTTGTTTTTGTGCCTATCCATATTTCTCTCTCACTTAGAACACCCATAGAAATGGCGGCCCAAGACTTGAGAATTCAGAGGAAACGCAGGGAAAAATTTAAGCTTTTAAATTTGATTAGGTTACAGCAAGGCGGGACTAATTTGGTACGGGACAAGAATTTTTTTCCCTGTAACACTCATTTAGTATTTATTTATTTGTGTTTACATGATACGCGTGAGGAATGTGGTATAGCAAAGTTCGCTCAGGAAAGCAATGTTGTCACGTCTCTGCAATCTCTTTCAGTACATGTTTAGTGCTAACAGAGATCGAGTAAAGAAGTGAAAATAAAAAGTTTATTCGTGCATTCATTATATTTTAATGAAGGAATCCTCGCATACTCTTAATAATATGACATACAGGACATATACATAGTTTCTGTTCAATCCCTGGTGTTCGAAAGTAACAACTCTGGAGAATTTCAGGCTTCTCATGGTAGTGCGTTACTTTTAGACGAAAACGATAACTGAACAGTGGGAACTCGGTGGGCTAGTTTATTACATTTTTACAGCATAACAGGTCGGCCGGTCTATAGAAAAAGTACTTTAGTTTTGAAGTTTCCTTAAATATTGGAAACAACTATATGATCTTTCAGAATAATGCTTTATTAAACACGCATTCAGTTAAAATCTGGTTTACAATAAATGTAAATTAATTAGTCCATTTCTTTAGTCTTCTCTTCCACTGGTCAATGTCGCACCTCGTTATGTTCTGCAGCATCAAAGGTCATAAAATTGTCTTTCGCTAACACAGATTATCCTCTTTTACAAATGGTTCTGTACAGGATATTTTATACCATGGTATTTTAATATTTGCTGTGTTTGTAGTAATAAATGCTACCTGAAATATCAGTCATATTACACAGTGCTACAATGAACTTGTTAACAAAGCACCTAATCAGATTTATGCAATTGTTTTTAAAATTAAAGTTTAAAGATTATGTTAGACATTAACCAAAAATGTTAATATTGTAGCTGATAGTACACATTCTCTAAATGTGTATGTAAAATATTTAATTTAAAAACTTCAACAGGGATGTAAATCAGTAAATTAATTCAATTATATACAAACCACAAACATGTTGGCTGATGTGCTCGCTCTTTCTCCCTCATAAAAAGATGTAGTATTATTTTGTTGTTCTATCAAGAATAACGCTTACAAAAATTATTTGGTGAAATTACTTTTGCACACGGGCGTTGCTAGTTGCGGCTTATGGTCGTGCGAGGGCTAGCGAGAAGTCAATTGTACTACTTTGATTTGAAACTGCTATTTGTATAACTCTTATCGCAGATAATGTAAGACAGATAAGCGGTAGGTATGAAATCATATTTTCCCTCACTCTAAAAACAATATTTATTTTTGTTAATAATTTGCAATTTTGCTATATTTTTTATTTTTATGCCTTTTGGGAGAAATCATTAAAATATGCATAAAACATATTTTATCCTAATAATTTTAATTATTGACTATACTTTACAAATAATTATGCTAGGCAAGATACGAGTTTTAAAATGTGCTGTTGTTCAAATTATTATTTTAATGGATTCGGTGCTGTATCTTTGTTGAGAGTGAGAGAGAAAGAGAAAGAGAGAGAGAGAGAGAGAGAAAGAAATCAAGTTTAATAAAATACGATGAGTTTGGCATAACAATCATCAGGAACTAGACATTTTTGTTTTGTGTTACTGTTTAAAGTACCTCATAACGTCAAAGGTCTAAAGAAACAATAAATGTTTGATGAAAGAAATGCGTAAATGAACCCAAAGCCCACAACGCTCAAAGCTAAGTGACATTCTCCTTTTCAGGGTAGGGAGAAGCTTCGGTAAAAACCTTACCCGCGCAATGTGAGTAATTCGAACCGGCACCTCCGGATTTGCAGGCAGTGTTTATAAATTGCACTAGTATTAAAAAATAGATAGTAATATTTTAAAATGTGATGTCATTAGTTATTGCTGTAATGTTCCATCCAATTTCACGCGGTATTGCATTGGTGTACTATTTTGATGTTCAATTGGATGAAGTTAAAAAAAACAGCAGATTAATTTGTTTATTCCAATAATTTTCGGCTGAAATGTATTAGATATGTTGACCTGTGACTAATTAGATCGAAATATATTTAATTAGTTTAAAATGCATTTAATTAACTTACATGTATTTTATTAAGTTGACATGTATTTAATTAGATTGAATTAAATACGTTGAAATGTATTTTAATAGGTTAACATGAGTATAAATAGGTTGGCATGGATTTAATTAACTTGACATGTATTTAATTATATGGGAAATTATTTAACTGGTTGGAAAATGTATTTAAATAGGATGACAGACATTTAATTAGATTAAAATGTATTTAATTAGATTGACATGCATATAAGCACATTGACAGGTATTTAATTAGCAGGTACCTAATTAGGTTATTCATTTATTCAGGTAAAAAAGTTTTTATATTGAAGTAGGTACATTTAATAGGCTAACCTGTATTTAATTAGGTTGACATTTATATAATTAGGCAGCTATTTATTTATTTAAGATGAAATGTATGTATGTAGATATTATAATGGTAAACACGAGCTGTAATATTGTTACTTTTCCACTGTCGTCGGGTGTAAATTCAGTTGCAATATAATACTACATACATACATACACACACATATACATACATACATACATACATACATACACACACATACATACACACATACATACATACATACATACATACATACATACATACATACATACATACACACACATACATACATACATACACACACATACATACATACATACATACATACATACACACACATACATATATACACACACATACACACACATACATACATACATACATACATACATACATACATACATACATACACACACATACATACATACATATATATATATACATACATACATACATACATACATACATACATACATACAGTCTCTTCTATTTGTGAAAAAGTGCTATGTGCTGACTGGCACATAAAATCGTGAAGAAAATTAAAACACGTGCTCAAACATCGATTTAAACATTAAATCCCAATTGTGCTACTGTAAACAACACGCTGCAGCTTGTAGCGCGGTTATGTAGCTGTCGGCGGCGTTAGAGGGGAAAAAATGTTAGGAAAGTTTCGCGACTTCTCAAGTCTTAGTGTTGCAATAAACAAACGACTTTCGGCCAAAGAGTAATTAATAACGTGTCCGCTGTATCATTTTATACGAAGTGCAAAATGTAATTTTTATAACTAAAATATAGGAATTCGAGGACTGAAATGCAATAATGCATTTTTCACTATAAAGTCTTCTCTTTTCTACATTTTTGAGTGATGAGAAATGCTATTTTAATTTATGACGTGAATGATCGAAAGCATATTTACTTTTTCTCACTTCGTACTTATACGTTTTTTGTTAAATAATGAAAAAATCAAAATAAGTAATATACAAATAGCAATACATTTTAAATAATAAAATAGTATAGAATTTGCCACCCACAATTGCCATGAAATAAAATTAAAAAAACAGAAGTAACTTCAAAAACAGTCGGATAGTTTAATTGACTGAAGAGAGACAGAAACAAAGCATCACTCAGAGAGTACAAACAAAAACGGGGGTTTCAAATAAGTAAGTCAAGGAATCCGTTACTGCGCTGTCCCTCTCTGCCTCTCCAGACACTTTCACTCAATCCACTTGTAATTTCCGCATCTCCCCCAAAGTGCATTGTCAGGTCCCGGAGATTGTTCTGATCCAAATTCAATCCAACGTTTTGGAAAAATCAACGGGCGTTCAAAGCGAAATAAGCTGATGCGCTGTGCTATTGGGGCCAAACGATCTCGGCGTTTTGCTGTCAGTTTGGAAGCATTTGCGCTGTCAGGCGGGCATCTTCCATGAAAAATTCGGTTTTGTGGGAAAAAACAATTTTCCTACTGGCTCAACGGTAAATTTTCTGTGTTTTCTGGGCCAAATAAGTTGTCTATTTTTCATTTGCGCTGTCAGGCTGAAACTCTCCATGAAAAAGTGGGTTTTATGAGAGAAAACAACTTTCTTAAGTACTCGGCTGTCCGTTTTCTCACCCAGTTTTTCTCTGCTCCGCTTGTATTGTCCAAAGTAGTTTCTTTACAGGTCGTCTTGATTTTCGCCCCGCTTCTGAAAGGCGACAGCACACTATTGACTCGTGTACCTTAATAGCAGCTTCGACTTGTTCCTTCTGCCAGTTCAAAGCAGTTTTTACAGGCCCCATCTTGCTTTCCCTGACCAGATAGACGTGTTTAGCCTTGTGGCTCGTTTTCTTCCACAATCGCCCTGTCCTCCTGAAACTAATTGAACTGGTTTCATTCTTCAAGTTGACTGCACCTCTCTGGATCTCTCTTAGTGAAAATGAAGTATTCGCCCCTCGCTATCATTAATTAAACAATGCATTCTCTGCTACAAAACAATGTTATCAATATTCTCAACAATAGACACGTGCATTAAAACAAGGAAACGATAGAAAATATGATATAACTGTTAAACTCATTTGGAAATGCGGAAGAGAAACAAAACATGGAAGAACACGTTAATTTTTACCACAATGTGCATGAGTAACTGAGCAATAAATTCTTTTAAAGTAATACTCATTTGCGTTGTAAGTTCTGGGTTTGCTTTTATCATATGAATAAGGAAGTGTGCTGAGTTAATTATGAATTATTGTTATTATTATTATTATTTAACTGTGTTGCATAGAATTCAGAAGATACTATTTACTGAAAATGTCACATCAGTTAGCATTTTAAGCATACAATTACACGATAAATCTAAATGCCGGAATAAAATACAATATACAGGGTGAGGCACTTATATTGTAACGGTCATTTTCCTCTGAGAAGAAGGGAAAAATAAAAAATGTTTCAGGCAAAATTTGTAGTGCTCTCAGCGGGACATAAGATAGCGACCTTAACTCGACCTTGAAATGTCATTATCAATGCTAATTCAAGGTCAACTTGATTTTTTCAAATGGAATGGTGTATTTTCTTTTCCGGGGATGGAAAGAGCATTCTATTTGCAGTATAAAACCTCCAGTACCTCTAGGATGATAGCTAGGATGAGAGCTAGGGATGATAGCTGATGTGATATTGGACAAATAAGACAGAAAATATTCTTCGCTCACTTTCACTTTACTGGCATATTGTTGTGAGAAAAGTTTCCGTTTTGAATTTGTAGTAGAGCCGTTGGCAAACTTGAACACGTTTCTGAAAATCGTCCTCATGAATGGCTAGGCTAATGTGATATGGATGGTATTTGTGATACTCAATCTCTCTCCTTTGAGAGATTTCCGAATCACGTTCCAATTGACTGGAATTCGGCGAGGATCAGCGACAACTGCAGCTAATACAGCGACTACTGAATTTACCCCAGTAGCACTTCTCATTCGGTGATGTTTTCTTGTTGTGACACCTCCCGTTTTGGAAAGTAAGTTTGCACGTCGTTGAAAATTTCTAACAAATGGCTGCCTCCTTTTAGGATAGCGGTCTCCGTATGAGTTGCAGGCTGTTCTAGCGCTCTTCATAAATGTAAATCATATCAACCCTCTACTTGATCGTGTATCGAACATCCATGATTGAAAAAGGAAGTGGAACTGGCTAAGAATAATATCCTTTGAGGTTTGAATATAATCCTTGGATTTTTGTTATAAGGATTCGTAAGGATCCAGTCTTAGAACGTCAGCGGCTGAGCTAATGATTTGAAGCACAAAATTCATCTTGATATTGAAAATGCTGAGGAATGTCAACAGTTTGACATCGCCATGATACAATTGGTACTCATGTTGAAATCCATTAAAAATTTATATTGCAACTTTTAATATATTAGAAAATGTTAAGTCTCATTATTATTTGCTTTTCATTTAACAGTTATATCCAATACTTTTATCGGCGTTTTAAATGGGATATATAAAAGTGCTCTAGTGATAACCTACTTGCCTCGTAGACCCAAGGTTGCGGGTTCAAACCTAGCCAGGGGTCGATTGACATTTTAGGCCATAAAAATCATAATTATGACTTCCTTCGTAAGGTAAATAAGGGCGTTGGTCCTGTATCCCAGATTTACAGCGCGTAAAAAAATCTTAAGCCCAAGGAACAGGCCTCTGAGAGAAATGTTTGGGCCGTTTCATGCCCTGAATTGATTGGGACGCTAATGACTAAAGACATTAAAGAGCTTCCTTAAATATAAATGAAAAATTAAATATCACTATGAGCAATATTACTAAATTATTATTATTATTATTATTATTATTATTATTATTATTATTATTATTATTATTATTATTATTATATCAGAAAATATATCTAGTTATTTTATTTGTGCTTAGAAACATATAATATTCATATAATTTTAAACATTATAATTATCAATTTTCATAAATTATCTGTTACAGATATATTTTATGAAAAAAAAAAACCCAGGTTTTGTTCCACATTATCTGTCGGCTGTAACAAATCATCAGTAGCTTCCCATGTAAGTATCTTGTATCCCAGCTTAATAGTGACACGTGATCACTTTGTTAACTTCATTCTATCTATACCATAACATCAGACATCTATCTGCTCTTAAATCTGTATTACTTAGGACCAGTTGTATAAAAGTTGCTAGCTAGAGAATAGTTTTAGTTGTAATTTAAAAAGTAACTAGATGTTAATCATCATTTCTGTTGCATAAAAATGTAAGCTCGATTTGCAATAACCGTTAGAACTCTGGAAACTTTGCTGGATAATAGGTAAATTCGTGGTTAGAGTGAGTTGGTGTTCAACTGTTTAACATAAGAAAAGCAATAATCATTTAGTTTCCCGCCCCCTAGATATAAGTTTTTTTCTTAACGGGTCTTCAAACATGGACAAGAAAATGTCAAAGCAAATGCGAGCTAATTTTAGCAAATGCGAGAATATTATTATTGATCTGGTGTTAAAATATAAGGGAATCATTGAGTATTAAAAAAAATCGATCTGTGATATGGATAAAAAACATGGGAGTGGGGAAATCACCAAAGAGTGTAATAATTCTATTCTTACGATTTCTTCAATATAATCGCCAGGCGATGTGTGTGCCTACGTGCGTGCGTAGTCTATAGCACCTATAACTCCATGAAAGTTGCGAATGTTATAGAGACCTCAATCTCTTCCATTGCCATTTTAATGAACTGAGATCTCAGCTGCAGTTGCTGTAATAATTTTATGGATGGTTCTACTGGCCTTTCTCCACTTTAATATATCTCAATAACTGTTTGGAAGCTCCCGGCTGTATAGAGCCTTAAAGTTATTAGTATCATGAACACAGAATTCAAAGCACGATTTTACTTAGTTTGTGAATGTAATCGAGGACGTAACATCTGTTCTAGTTCTTCGACATTTTTTTTTTTTCTCTCGTGAAATACACGAGGAGTACGGCGAAATTCATCATCGGATGAGATGCCAGAATAATAAAAAAGCTGTACAATATACCGCTTGTAAGGTTAATTTAACATAACCTACAATTTACTTGTCTCCTAAACCAAAGATCGCGAGTTCGATCCCGACAAGGACCGATGGATTTTTTTCGGGCGTAAAAACCCTAAGTATGGCTTCCGTAAGAAGGGAAGTAAAACCGTGGCTCCCGTGTTGTATATTTATGGTACGATGAAGAACCTCGAATCTTGAAAAAAAGGCCTCTGAGCAAAATTTGTCGGCCGTTTCACGCCCTGAATTGAACGGGACGCTGATGACCTGAGATGTTAAAGAGCGTCCATAAATAAACCAAATCAATCAAATAACCTACAATTGCACGAAATTCTACTGTTATTAAGCGGAAATGAAAAGTGAAACTTTATCTACATGAAATTAAAATAAATTAATTTATAAATGAATTTGTTATGCTTCGTATTCTATATAACAATTACTAAACTGTAGTTAGTGCTTTCCGTTAAAAAATTTCGCGAGTTAGATTTAATTTGAAACAATCTAAGATTAGTGTTTATATAACTAAAATTTCCAAGTTAACTCAAGCCGACACTATATGACTGGCCCACGGACATTTAGTAGGCCCCCTGGAAGTAATGGGCTCACCTGTTAACCTAGGTCGGGCTCGATAGATTTTCAGAACATAAAAACTCCGAGCCCGGGTCCTCCGTAAATACTTAGTTCCCTGTCAGATGCCGTTGGAGGCGATGAGCTTTACTATTTCTCTCTCTTTGCTCTATTTTAGGAAATAAGTATTCTTTAAATTTTTATTATTATTTGAAACCTCTCCCACGAATCTAAAATACGTTTACCGTCTAAGCAGATTTAGAATATTTGAAGATAACTCCGCTAGGGTCGCGCCTTAACTTTAAAAATGTAGGTATATCAACAATCGATACAAAATGCGTAAAATAATCGCTACTCCGCATTTCTATTTCTCGTTCTATTGCTGAAAAACCGCAAGAATATTAGTTAGACCGTTTTAATCTAATTAACTCGTGTAATCTGTAGCACCATAATGTTTTCCTTTTTGTTTGTTTGCATAATGTCAGGGGACTTGAAAATGAAAGTGAAATTCCATCAAGAATATACGATGTATGAAATCGAGGCAGAGCAGAACACTAAGCATTCTGCAAATTATGATGGTATGGTAAAAAATAACACATGACCATGGTTTTCACTAGTGTTTAAGGGTGTGTTTTACATTAATCTTTTTTTCACATTTCAAATAATTATCGCGCAAGTAAGCATAAAATAAATAATACATTTTCAGTTCTTTCCATAGCCGCATAACCTCAGTACTGGGACATCAATTTTCACGTTTTACTACTAAAATAATTATAATTATATTTTAACAGACTTTACTGGAGTATTAAATTATGCCCTTTCCCCATTTCTTAAGTGTTTATTAGCAATGGAAGCAGAAAGAACCTCACTGAGCATATCAACGCCAAAAAACATACGAGGGCTGTGAGCTCAGCATCTAGTTCGAAACCATTGATCACCTTTATTTATTGTTACAGTCACACACACTGTGATGTTGATACAAATATTTGAATGGCCTGCTAAAGTAATTATGTTAAATAAAGTGATAGATAAAATAAAATTAAAACGCAAATATGTGAAGCATTTTCCTGTTCATATTAAATTAATATCTGGTATTAGTAGTGTAACATTATTCTAATAACTATCAAATATCCTGGTTTTTGTTTCTTCATTACGGCATCTATATCTATATATTGTAAGACCTGTAATCTGTATAATTATGTGCGAATGATATGTTTTATTGTATTATTGTAATTGCAAATACTATACAAAATGTACAATCAGGCAATGCTTTAAACATATACAAGGTAAATCACCTAAACTTCCACCGCAAATATTTTTGAAATGGGAAGTGCTGTTGATGTGCTGCTTTCACAGAATTGAAGCTTAGGGAGGGGCTTATAATTGCAACCCATGTACAGTGCCCACCGCCTGTGTTACCTCAGTAGTAAAAATGGGCGTTAAACACAATTTAAAAAAAAAAAGTTACTCTCAGCTACTATGTTCGTATGGTTACTTCTTTTCTTTTCTTTCTTTCTTTCTCTCTTTTTCTTTCTTTCTTTCTTTCTTTTTTTTTTTTATTTAATTGTTTGAATGTGTGTGATTTTTTCCCCCTGAATTTCCAAGAAAACACATGTTATATTTGTAATTTTTTTTTTTTTGTATCATGTGCCAACTCTCCCTTAAGGAATGCCAAAACTGGTCTTCACAGGTTGTATTCAAAATGATGACCACCAGCTACAATAAAAGTTTCCAGTCTGTCATGTAACGATTACTGCACATGTTGTAGTATTTCACCAGAAGTTTCAGAACAGGCAGCTGTAATACGTCGTTTCATATCTTCTGATGTAGTCGGTATGTCCTTGTAGACAGTGTCTTTTAGCTTTTCCCACAGAGATATGTCTAATGGTGTCAAGTCTGGGGAACAGGCAGGCCAATGTACAGGTCATCTTTCTCCAATCCAACGAATTTGAAACAATCGATGCAGACAAGCGTAGCACGTCTATTGGGCTATCTTTCACGGTACACATTACAAGAAAGAACATAATTCTTTCTACATTCTTTATGTCTTTTTCAGTATTAGCAAATATCATCTTCCATCACGTCCTGCTTCAAGAACTGACGAGGAAGGCTCAATAAAATCATTGTAAAGGAAACAAAATGTAAACATACGAACATCATAGCCTAGTAACTAAGCAGTTAAATGGGGCAAACAAGTATAGATATTTAAACGTTTCCATATTACCATAGCCCATAAACTACTTGCATAGAACCATACAAAAATCCCTTGATATTCTAACTTCCTCTAGTTTTATTTTCTTGATGTCCATCGGCATTGCTATATTTGAAAAAATAAAGTAGCTTTATTCAAGAAATACCATTCAATTGATTACTAACATCTGTCCATGGGCTGCAATTATGACCCCCTTCCTAAGCTTCAATTATACATCAATAGCACCTCCCTTTCAGAAATATTTGCGGTGCAAGTATTAGATGTATTCGAAAATATAGGATTGTTTTTGTTATAAAACTTTTAAGATAAATAAAAAGTTCTGTTTAAAATGACATATTAAATAACTTAATTTACGAAAATGTGTGAGCAAAGACTAAAAAAGCTTGTATTATTATAACAGTGTTAGTAACTCAACAGTACAAATAACGTCATCAAAACCGTGATTTATTGATTTTAAAACTGTTGTTATCAGTGAACTCTTTTTCCATCGCTAGCGTGCCCAAATTCACAGAAATCTAGCATTAACAGTGAAGTGTCTTTCCCTTTGTAACATAACCTCAAGCAATGGCAACATCAAAATGGTTTTCCACAAGACTTGACACAACAAACCGGGCTCTCTCTCTCTCGTATGCGATCCTTACTGTTTATATATATGGGCAGATTCCCTGAAGGCTGCACAAACTGGTTACTGAAGCTTGGTCGCGGCGAGAGTAGCGCACGGTTCAGTTGCTATCACATGTGAACGAGAGCGCAGTCGGATTAGTTGCCTTTTGAAGTAATAAAGGGCTCTCAGCTTCACAAGATTGCACACGGCGTGATGGAGTCTTCCGCTTCATCTCCCTCATCTAACGTGTCACAGCCTTCTGGATATATTTTCATAACCGCGTCAGCTAATATCCACGACAGCACTTCCCCATTCACTTTTTTTTAAATCATCGTAAACTTTATTATACTAAAAGTATATTACAGTCAAGCCCGTTTAGCAGCGCAGTAGCGGAGAGAATTCTCAAATCGAATCTTCTCCTGCTCGACGCCATATTGAAGCGAACGTCGGAAGAACCAGCAGGCATGTAGATATTTTAGAACCGTGGTAATGGAATAGTAGATACGTATTGCTAATCCCTTTACCCCGGGATTGAGTATTTCTGCTAAAGTGAATCCCAGAAGTAGAAATACTATCCATATCGTAGTGTAGCTAATGCCTACCTAATTTTAGAACTAAAAGTAGCTGTCTAAAGGTGGGTTCACATAGGCAGCTTTTTGTATAGAGCTTGTGTGCCGAAGATGTTCTGGTCGGTAGGGAATAAGTTTCATCATGGTTCATACAAATGAATGAGTTCTATATACGTACAGAACAAAGTTCTGTGTATCGCTAGACGAGCGAAAACAATTCATGCTATAAAATCCTTAATCATGCGCACATTTACTCAATTAACGACATTCTTTTTTTTTTTTAATATGAACAACAAACGTAGAGGCATCAATCACAAAAAACATTGTGTTTAATAGCAGAAATGGAATTGAAAAAATGAATTTGGGATGTTCAAAATAAAAATGTCAGAGAAAGGAACGCACGCAAAAATCTTTGTGTGAAATTGCTGCTGTCCTCAAATTTGAGATTGAAGAAGTGGAAAAAAGATACATAACTTAAAATCCCAATGCAATAAGGAATTGACGGAAATAAATAAGTCACATTTTTCAGAATCAAATAGGAAAATACACGTGAATTCCTTTTCAACAAAAATTATCTTATCCACCACCTACGTTTTGCTTTTTCCCTTTCATTTTCCTCCAAAATTACAACACAAGTAGCAGCAATTGCACGCGCAAGAAAGTTTCCTCCATGTTGAAACTGGCTTGCAATTATGTCCTAAACAAATGCTCCAAATGTAAACACTCATTTGTTTTGAATGGAACAAATCTGTATGATAAAATATGTCATATACAGTTCTATACAAAAAGTTATCGATGTGAACCCGCCTTAACGGCAATGGAATAAATCAAGTGAAGGTTAGTGCTGTAAAGTAACTTTGCATCGCACCACTATTTTATAAATTACAACTGAAAGTAGAAGTCTTGCTATATCACACATTTATTAGAATTCAATTATGAAATTATTCAAGCAATGAAAATTATTCACAGTTAATATGAATATTTAGACTGCACGAGGTACACTGGGTACAATTAATTGCTGGCACTTTATTAACAGTAGTAGGTCTGAAACAACAACATTCTTCGTAACTGGGGTGCACAACCCTTCATGGATTCCTGACATTCCTCACTGCTGAGAAAACGCCAGATGGTTTCAGCATGATGGTGCTCCAGCACACTTCGATCATGAGTGACCATTTGAATGACACCTTTGGCAAGAGATTGGTTGCATATTGAAGCCCAATAGCCTGGCACCCTCGCTCACCTGACCAAATACCATTGGGTTTATGATGGTACATGCAAACCCTGGTGTACGAGACTCCCATGAAGACACAACAAAATCTTGTGTCACGACTTCGAGTAGCAGCTGGAGTCATCCGAGATATGCCGGGAATTTTTCCAACAGTTAGACATGACACAATCAGACGATGCACAAAATGTATCGAAGTTGGTGGTAGCAATGTGAGAAACTTCTGTAGTTGATAAAACTGCTGCTTACTAACAGTATTTCAGTTTTCTGTTTTATTTCCTTCCTAGCTTTTGTGATCCGTACTGCCTATGTCCCTCTCCACATTTCAGAGCAAAGCGTTTCTGGACATGGTTTATTAACAACATATGATCACATGGTACCCATCTACAGTAGTGTCATTAATTCTGAACATTTTAAAGAATGTTGTTTAATATTACGTTAAATTTTTGGTTTTAATTGAAATTTGTGCTTTTATTGAAGTCAAACTTTCAGAAAGCTAGGCAAACATGTCTTAATGTTGAATGTTTCGAAATGAGCAAACTGAATTACAATTACCACCTATCAAAACAACAGCTGTAAATGACACGTTTTGGACACATGCATATGAATATTGTAAGTGCTTGATGTTAATATTTTGTTGGATATCCATTTGATTTGATTGCTGCCTCCATTCTTGGTGATATTGAGTCACCAAATGTTGGAGATCTTCTGGTGTAATCACTCTAAACCACGATTGGATGATGGCCGCTAGTAATTCTTTCGTTACTGGAATTCCCACTTCACACCAACACTTTCCGCCTTGACCACAAGTTTTCAATTGGGTTGAGGTCAGCACTAATCCCTTGCTAAGGCAGGACAGTGACATGATGGTCTCTGAACCGTTTCTGATTGATTCGAGAGATGTGGCACTTTGCGTCGTCCTGCTGGAAGATGCACCGCGGACTGTCACCTTCAAACAAATCGCGTATAGTGGGCAGCAGTTTTAAGTCTAAGACTGCTAAGCCCCGATACCATGTCTCTCCATATCATGCGCTGACAGGATGTTGCATATTAACGTTGGTGCACTCAGGTAACATGTCCTCACATGTTCTGCGGTGCATAAACGTAACATTCACTTTGAAAGATGTTGCTCTTCGTTTCATTGCTACAAATGAATTTACCCCAGTCTTCTTGCGTCCAATCCCTGTGTACTAAAGCCCACTCCACATCTTTTTGTTGTGACAAGGCTTCTTTCTTGGGATCCTTGCTTGTAGAACACTTTCGCAATGTTTTTGTCTTATTTATTCGTTCAGAGACATGTAACCCAGGAGTCCTCAAGATGGCATATATATCTATTGCCGTCCATCGATGACCTTGTAGAGAAAGCGGCAGATTCTGCGGCATTCTTGAGCACATGGTTTGGTTTTCTGCCACTTCTTGCAGATGTTCTTGTGCTCCCAGTTACTTCGTACCGCTTCAAACTTTTCTAATGCCTGCTTTAGTAGCGCCAACACCTAACCGTTTCGTTATTTCTTCATAGGAATAGCCTCCTTCACGAGATGTTACTGTCTTACTTCTTTTACTCGGTAAACAATCAGCGTGTTTTGTCTTAGGAGTTATTATTTCAAATTCGGGATCGCTTTTCAACTCACTCTGAAAGATGTTCACTTCACAAAAGTTAGTTGCCAACTGCTACACACAACGTTGATCACACTTGACTTGGGTACTTAGACAAAACAACAGTCGAACACAATAGCTCTGTTGATTAAAGCACGATATTACACAACAGTTATGTTGCTGCTGCCCTAAGATGACATTAATTGAAGTTACAGAATGATGTTAATTAAACTTGTTTCTAATATCTATGCAGAGTGTACTACGTTTCCCCTATCTTAAATACGGTTTAGAAACATCAAAATAAAAATGCCATCTGTTGATTTAGCACAACACAATCTTTGCAAATGTTGTAAAATTTAAAAAGAATAAAAATTATACGCGAAAGTGTCCAGAATTAATGCCACTACTGTACGTACCACGGAGACTTGTAACATGTGTCTTTTATGTATATACTATGTGTGTTTTGCTTTCATTTTGAGGACCAGTTTCTGAAAGTTCTGCCCCAACAGGAGAAAGTACTTGAGAGTAATGTGTTTATTAGGTCCATAGTTCCTGTTTTGTTGAGCCAATAAGAACAGCATTCATAGAAAAGTACGTGTACTTTTGAAGTTGATTTGGGGCAGTGTATATTGGAATTGAATGGCAATTTCCAAAGTGGTGGAGAAAACAAAGCCCCGGCAGCCAGTACCCTTATCTCTGCCATTCCATTTACCCGCCAATACAAAAAAAATTGGCTTAGGTTTCATTACCTTTGTTCTCGTATGTCCACTCCATATAAATGGTAACAAAGAGGAAAGCGAATGTTCGTGTAGATACATTCCGAATTCAACACAACTCAATTAAGCATTCTCGCATTGGGAGAGGCATTTGCATCAGGATCCCCTGGCCAGCCGAGTTCAAAAACAGGAAAACTCACCACTGTCCTTTTGTCGCCAAGGAAGGAACTGTAACTTCACACCAAAGACTAATTTCCCAAGAGGTGTTAACAGGCAGGACTCTTTTCCTCTTTTCATGCTTTGTACCTACGTCTTCACTCTATCTCTTCCCATGTTTATAGCATGATGTTTTATAACCTGCGGCCGTACAGCTCAAACATGCTGGTGAATTATTTTATTTACGGTTCCTAGAATGCAGCTGTAAACAAATGGGATATGAAAAAATACTTAAATAAAAAACACAAGAGGAAATACAAACATGTTTAAGTTATTTGTTGAATTAAATGAAAGGACATAAATTGGAATATTTAAATTGGCAATTGCCGAGATAAAATGGACACCCGAATGTGTTTAGACAATTATTATATTAGCAAATAAGAACGTGGGGAACCAAAATGTTGCATATTAGGTTATAAAATACTCATGTGCTGAAGAAAAGTTAAACGTAATAAGTTGAAATGAATGGACGGAGCATTATTATTAAAAATAATTGTTTAATCCCAAAACTCACTGAAGAAAAATATTCAGAGGCAAACATGCATCCTTGAAATAGGTGAATTAACACTTGAAGAATTGGGGGATGCATTTATAAATTTAAAAAATGAAAAGAAAAAAAAACAGCTGAAAGAGATCTAATAGATAGAAAGTTTTGGGAGTAATAAAATATGCTGATACCGTATTTATTTACACGTATTGATAATGTAGATATCAGAAGTACAAATGCCGTTTAATAAAATGATAGTGGTGGGATTTTTATTTATTTATTTTTAGTGTACAGTGGTATTAGTTTTATTGTTATTTCCAGCCTGTGAGGGGTGTACTAGTTGAGACATACAATTCCGCCTACAGTAAAATGGAAGTGACATACGAACAATGCGCTGCTCTGAAATTCTACTTTCATTTCAACAAATGTACTACTGAGGCCTGTGCCTCAGGACCGCCACGAATAGGCGAGGCCCTTAAGGCGGGAGACCTAGGGTTCGATTCCACCAGGATTGTCCTGAGTGTGACGAAGATTTGATCGATGCTGTTTAGGCCCATTTTGCAGACAAGACCTCTGACTATTTTGGGGGGGGGGGATTGAAATGTTAATTCAAAGATGTGAGAAGTATATTGCAACAAAGTGAAATACAATTTTTGTGTTTATCATAGCTAGAAAATGGTTACTTATGGACCTACCCTCGTACACTCGCTTTTTAAAAATAACTACGGAAATATTTTGTATTTTTAAAGTAAATCCTTTTAAGAAATAATATTTGACGTGTACTTGCATTTTGTTCAAAAATCTTCCATCTACTTATAAAACAAAATATGCGTTATTTTTTAATAAGCATGTATATCCGTAGTCGCAGATTAAAGGAGCCGATGATTTTGCTATCATTATACATAATTTAATAAATAAAATAATAAAGAATCCTAGCATTAAAACACGCTACTTATTACGCTAAAAATCGTGTAAAGATAACCTAATTCTGTTGCCAAATAAGATTATCTAGCAATTAATATTTCATAAAGTCATCACCACCTTCACAACAAAATTTCAAACAACGCACCTGTAAGAAAAAGCTAAAATCGTGGCCCTAGCATGCATACCAACATTCAAACACAAGAATAATTTTATTAAATGTTTTGAAGCTACAACAACATAAATTATTTATCATCATAAATCAACTTCCCTTACCTTGGAAACATTGAAAATACAATTAATTAATCACATTTCAACTACTTTCATTTTAAAACGTTAATCTTGAATCATTAATAATCTCTACTATAATAACAATAAACTTCCTTGACATTACTGTATTGGTTTTACTTTCGAATGCACATCCACAACATCGAAGGCATACAAATCTTCGATTGGAAAAAATAAAAATCATAAGTATTTAAATTTTAAATTACTTATCATATTAATAATCAATAAACGTTATATTATATATTTAACACCTCTGAAAAATATGTTAACAATATTTTTTCTTAGTTGAACTAACATGTTTTACTTTTCTCCATGTACAAAACTTCTCATATTCCTTTTAGTAAACACTTTTGGATTTTTGAAGAATTAACAAAGGCTCACCTACCTCATTTTCCTTTATAATTTCTTCTGGAGTGATATCCATGTGTTCAATATCAAACATTGAGAAATTATCATCCATTTCTGTTTGAATTTTGCAAAACAAAAATAGCATTGTCTAGAAACGAGCACTAAGAAACTATGCAATATATTACGTCGTATCTACTACTCATAATATCACATTTTGAAAACTTTAATACTTTTTCAAAATATTTCATGCGTTAAACGTTTTATGCAACACGTGCTAAATATTCACTGGTATCACATTTACGAAGATGACATAAATAACTATTAAACAATTGTTTTACTGTTTTTTTTCTCAATATACTGTCAGTCTCAATAATAATAAATTTCCTTTTTTACAGTTGTTATAATTTCAGTAAGTAGGAACATATTTTTGTGCAAAAAACTGCCTGAAATCCAAAGGCGTCCGCAGTTGCTCCTCTGTGCCCCCCCCCCCTTAAGGTTTTTAAAATCATATGTTTCCATTTCATAGCCAAATCATTGACATTTTAAAATAAAGCATTTAAGGTGAACATAACTAATTAATTTATACGCCCTTTATTATATCGATTTTAAAAATTAGGTTTTTAATTGATTTTTCAAATTTGGTAAATTTTAATCGTCATCTATTTTAAACAAAATTTGATACCCCTCCCTCAGAAAATATTGGGCGGACTCCCTTGCTGAAAACGTATTTTTTAGAGTGCTTAATCCTGCATTTTAGAGCCAATTATATGTGCCAAAAAGTTAGTCTAGTTATCTTATGTGCAGATAGTACCGTCTTCTCCTTTCATCCCTCATGAGAACGATTATTGGCACTGTCCTCATATGCCAACTGGGAAACTTCCGCTTCTGTTTATAGGATTGCGACGTTTCAATATGAAATCTAATAACCTGTCAGTCGCAATTGCGTCTGTTTTGTTCTGAATTAAACAAAAACGGCAGGTTGTTCAATGCATCAGGGTCTCCGCGTTATTTACTGGACATTTATCAAATATCACTCAAAACACTTGAATGATGCGTGTCACTTGTTTTCATGTCCATGACCAACGAACCCTATGAAGCATCGAGAGAACTGTGTGGTTCAAAAATATCGACACTGTTATAGTTAACAATGGTAGAGAATTTGTCTGATTAAAAACATTAACTAAGATGTTACTGAATATATGAAACGTATTATTATTTTATGAACAGCGTTTCCTTAAGGAAATAAGTGACACACGCAACAATGTAGTACTACATAAATTGATAACATAGGAAAGTTTAACCTTGTAATTTTATCTGCTGGTTTAATTAAAGCTATTTGTCTCGTAATCAGAAAAGGAGAAATGTCAGTTAGGTAACGGTTTGAAGTCAATGAACCAACACGCCAGCCCACTTGGTCTTTACCCACCGATCCATCTATTTTGGAATTACTTTTGGCAATATTATAGCATAGAAATGTGCTGATGGCCTATCATGCATTGGCGAACAGCGTTAAATGAAGTTCAGATTAACTATTCCCACAGAAAAAAGAATACAATAACTAACAAAAAAAGTGGTAACAATCATATCTAGTTTCTAAGGGATGATCAATCTATAGTTCGACCATCGCTACGAAAACATAAAAAATAGTGCACCTTTCAAATAAAATGAAATAGATAGTGTGTTTATATTGTTTCGCTCATTCTCTATCCAATTTCCACAGGTTTCTTATCAATTAAGAAACATTTTGTACAAAATGGTAGTATTGTTTCTTTGAAACTGAAGACAATAGCCTAATACAGACGGCAACAATTAAAGTATTAAAATGTGTAGATGGTGTTAAAGTAATTGGTGATACTAAGAATGATGATGTTTTTAACAGTGTTTAACGTCCTTTTAACTACTGGGCATCACAGACCGTGGACACTGATGAAACATGTAATGAAATGGTATATTGGAAAGGAATTATTTTTTCTAAAGGAAAGAAGCGTTCCATCTAAGTTTAGGATACCTCCCCGATATTTGCCATTTATGAGGACTGAGGAAAATGTGGAAAAAACCTTAGCCAGGGAGAACAGTCCTGGTGGGAATCGAACTCCAGACTTACCGCCCACTTACCGCCTTAACAGTCTCGGCCACCCGTGGCAGTGTAGAGAATGAAGACACGAAAACAAATTTGAAAGTACAAGATACAGTAAAATGGATGAATATTTAGTAATTGGACGGGGAAGTAATTTTACATAAAATGCTGAAACAACAAATGAAGAATGAGAGCTGTTTGGATTGAGTTTTGAAAATCTTTTAACGTTTCTGCATAGGTCTCATACTACGAAAATGCTTCAAAACGAGAGACCAAGAAATCTACCTAACTGGGCTTCCAAACTGTATATTTGCCTTTAGCAGACAAAATTACGTAATACAATTGACCAAATAACACGCAAGTCCAGTGGCACTCGAATAGCTGCGTGATGCAAATTCATCACATTAAAGCCCACCAACTAACATGTTATAATTGTTCTTCTCAAGAAAATTAATATTGAAACCTACTAAGAGTGTACATTATAAATAAGTAAATAAATTTAAAAACTCACAACAAAGCTGATTCACCATAGTAGGTACCAAACCGCCCTTGAATTTGTAAGAGAAACCCGAAACAAGCTTATGGAACTTTTTACCCATGTCCTATCACAGCGACAGCTCAGAAGAGAAAACGTACATTTTCCTCCAAGGTTTAGGACGGATGTGCTGACCATAGAATTAACTCGAAAATAACGTCACACACCCACGTGACAGTACCTAGAAACGTGAATACCCAAATATCGATTGGCGAGATGACTTCGTGCGACAACGACACATGTTTCAATTGTTTTATAATAGTTCCAATGATGTATTGTTGACTTACGTTTACACCAGTTCTATGTTAAATTTCTTTACTATTTTATTACGATTTGTTGTAATTAAAATGGAAATATTATACAGTTGTTATATATCTTTTACTGTTCAGCAAATTATGTTGTTTTTTTTCTACTGTTAGAAACAGTAAATTAATCTTCCACTGTACTGGTGTGTTAGCTATCTATAGTGTATACTGGGATTCTCTTGCAGCACTCCCGAAATTAAAACTTTTCCGACATCAATGGGAACGTTCTGAACTTAGGTTAATAAGACCGTTTGCTTGAGACACGGTGCAACCTAACCTGAAGTATTCACATTTATAATCTACAGATGTCGCGATAAGACCAACGCAGTCAAGACAACAATAAATAAAACAGTGTTTAAAAAAATAGACTTCTATTACTAATTTTTTTTCCGTGGCCGTGATTTTACGCTGGGAATGCAGACAACCTTCCATTTGCAAATATTACAGACAGTTAACTCAGGTTGAGAAATTTTCTGAGTGTCCCTTGCAAGGATATAATGTATGAGTAAATTATGAAAATGTAAATGTAAACTACACTAACTGGAAGTTGTTGGTAATATCAGAGAGATAAACTACTGTAGGCATAAGGTAATAGATGTAAAAGTTTATAATCACGAAATGGACAGCCCAACTACAACAGCATATGAGCAAAGCTACATCCCACGCGAGAGCTAGGTGATTCTGTCAACAAGACAGCAAGTGGACTGGCAACTTCACTGTTTGTCCGCACAGCGTCGTATTTGGATAGCTATATTATTCTTGTAGCCATTACTCTCTCTCTCTCCCTGGTGATTTTAAGGAAACTGCTTTGTGTCTGAGTTCGTGACCGTTAAGTGTTGTTTTAAAGAACAGCTGTAGGCATGACTTTTTGATCCCACTATAACGAACAAATTTTCTGCTTTGTTTTACTAGAAAAGAGGAATTTGATGTTTGTAACTTATCAACAAACAAGCCCTTATAAAAACAGCGGGCTAACTACTATTTGTCTCCATTGTTAGGTATATCGTTAGGTGTTTACGTCCTCTGCCTTTACAAGATTTTCCAAGATGACATCGTGTTTTTGTTAATTTCTTATGCGTAATGAGTTAATTGTGCGACTATTATCATTGCACTAAGTAGGGTAGAGAAGCTCTTAAAATGTTATTCACCTGTTGCTGCTAGGGCCCTGTTCCACAAAAGTATGGCTAATACATTACAAATATATTAGTACAAGGCCTTGTAAAGTATTAGTGAAAAGTTAGACGGGACATCATGTAAGAGCCAGTTGGAGGAGCAGATGGTTTGCCACACTCGCCATATCTTGAGTTAGGTAATGTCCACTCCTTCGTATAAAATTAGTATTTTTTAATGTACAGAGCTGATTATTGTCATTCTTGCTAAATTGATGTTGATTTTTCTCTTATATAATGATAATTTAAATACTTTATTCGGCTAGATACCAGCATCTATTTCAGTCGTCGAGAGAGGACAGAAGAATTTACCTTTTTGGTTACATTCGGTCTTTTTTTTTAATTGTCCATTTGATCATTTATATTTATATAAATTTGTTTATATTGCATGGTAATTATAGGCAAAAATTTGTGAAAATGGTGTTAAAAGGCATTATTTTAAAAGAGAATGAAAAGGAATTATTTTTGTGGCATGTAGCAAAAGCCTTATTCAAATTAGAAAACTAAGATGCTTGACTAAAACATGCATTTAAAGCAGGAAATGCCAATATCAGTTAAAGCCGTGCTTTAAATGTACTTAATCTAAATTTTTCATTATATCATATACTGAATTATTCTTTATACATATTCTTACTCTCGTCATTATTATCACTTTCGCTAATGCTTTGCATATTTAGATTCATTAATTTCCAAAAGTATTAAAATATGTTAAAACTTGCACTAATATTTGAAATTACGAATATTTCTACAATAGTAGAGGAATCAATATAAGTTCAAGTGCACGAGTATTTCTAATATTTTTGTAAAATAAAGTAAAGAAAAATCCCTTATACACTTGTAAGTGTGAAGTTGTAAAGTGTAACAGAAATCTTTGTGGAACAAATTCTACTACTAACTACAAGTTAAAGTTCATATACTTGTAATTATTGGATTATACTTATGGAACAAGGCCCAAATGTAAGCGTTGCAACATGGTGAACTATAAGAATGTCATCAATTTCGTTTGTCATTGTCCAGTGCCACTTTAAGCGTGGTTTGTGCAGACGGGGTGAGTTGGAGGAAACAGTGGACCATGTCGACTGCAAGGGGTAGCAAGGAACTGGGCTTAAGTAAACCACAGTTTGGCATGTCCTAGGAATAAAACCATACCTTTTGAACTGCATCAAGCTTTAACTTCTCGTGGCAAATCTGGATATATGGCACTACTGCAGCCATTGATATAATTTCATACTACAACAAGATGGAGCTCCACCTCATTTCCATCGGGAGCTCAGGGAATTTTTAAACCAACACTCACCTTAGTGATGAACTGGTTAAAGTTATCAGATGCTACCTCGGTCACCCACCCTCAACCCTTGCATTTTTTTTCCTGTGGGGTTATCGTAAAGGGGCAAGATTTTGCTCCCTTCTCCTAAAAGAACGCATGGCTTTCCATTCTCTTACGCTCCTGTTCAAAATCCTCCATACATCCTCCGTACTGTATATCGCCTCTCGCTTCGTATACCTGGCCCTGTCTCGAACTCGGAATATGATTTTACTGTCCATCTCCCATCATTCAGCGTGTCAGCTACCAGAATCTGAAACTCTCTTCCTCCTGAACTCAAAGATTGTCGGTAAATAAAGCAATTTAAATATGGATTAAATCGTCATCTCAGCTCTACAAATAACAGCTAGTCTATCGCTTCTTCTTCTTCTTCTTCTTCTTCTTCTTCTTCTTCTTCTATTTCTTGTTCTTCCTTTTCTTCTACTCCCCTTCTTCCACCCCCTTGAACTGGAGAAAAATTATTGAAGAACAAGTTAATTTCTACCACATTATTTATTAACTTCCTATGTGTTTTTAAAATATATAATATTTACATACAGTACATCTTAAAAATTTTTCCTGTATTTTATATAACTTTGTATATTCTACTCTGTGTTTTTTGCTGTTTTTTTTTTTTCCGCCCGTAAAGTGGAAAAGAAGGCCCCCTTGACCGTAACTCTTGCCAGTTAAATAAATATATTCTAGATACTGATGAGTGGGGGGAAGAAATGTACTATCGTGTTGATACCTGCAGAGTGACAAAGGACTCGCACATTGAGCACGTGTAAAGCATGTAAAAGGCTGCACTATGTAATACTTCACCTATCTCGGTTTCACTATGTGCAGTGATTTTTCGAAACCCTGACAATCATTGGAAAGTCGTGTATAATAATTTGAATTACAGTAGTAAAATATAAATAATAAAAAGTAATATCTCAAGAGAGTCTGAAATTGCCGATAAATTCACGAACGTAGTGAGTGAGCTCAGACTCTCGAGTGATATTTATTAAGGCTATATCACGAATAAAATAAGAATTTAAATATAATATCCCTATACCTGGAATATAATATTGTAATAGTTGTATATTTTTATTGCGATTACTTAGCCTTTTCAAGCCATCTTAAAACATAGGAATGTCGATTGTGCAGTAATGCCAAATATGGGTTTAGAACTATTTCATGAATAGAATAAAAACAAAAGTAATGTATATTTGAAATTGGCGCAAAGAATATTAACAGTTGTATAAAATGTTACTTGTGAATACCTACCTATTCAGAAACCGTGAGAATGAAATAGACGAAAGTCGACTATTGCAGACGCTACCGTTCGATTTACTATCACCAACTGTGATAAACAAAACAGAGAAAATATTTTACCGTTCTGAACAACATGTTTATTAAAATTTATGGTTGCTTAGGCAGGTATTGTTAACGCAATTTACAAAATGATTTCATACTGTTTGGCTGAATTCACATTAAAATGGTTAAATTTAAAATTACTGAAAATACAGGAGAGTGTTAGTGACGCCTACTCAGAAATTATTTAGTGGGGGTATAGAGTTGGCTACACTGACCACTAGACAAATGCATTTCGCATGATAAAAGGGATGTGATAAAACTTTACCATAATTTCACCGCAATCGGTCTGTGGTTGCCCAAAATGCCACATTTTGTTTCGTTTCATTGGTGGATATTATGCTAGCGTCACACAAGTGAAATAGTCATTTTAAAATATCAATTTAGTGAATAATATTAATTAATCCATACAGAGATACTGATAATCGCCCTTTGCAGTGTAGACAAAGCTACAATAACTCCAATTTCGATTTCTGAATAACTAGCGTGAGATAAGGAATTAAATGCAACAACACAAGCTTTTAATGAAACTTATACGCCTAGTTTTTTGACTTAGCAACTTATATCTGTCCTCTTTCATTAATTTAAAACATACGCTATATCTTAATTAGTATTTTCAGTACTGAAATTGTTTGCCACCATAGAGTTGTATATGGAAAAGAAAAAGGAACGTCTGTAGCTGTGAGGCAGACACAAGCTTGTTGAGTTTCCTCCAGATATGGTTGTAGTGGAGGAATCGCTTGGCTGAGTGATTTGTCGATGTGCGATATTAGGCAGGTAACGAAATAGCAGTCACAAATCACGTGGTAGTGAGGTCGACACCTGCCCACAGTGCAGATCTAATGACATCGAGCCCAATCCTGCAGGCCCTAACATTTCAAAATCTTCAAATAAAACGCGTGCCGCTGCAGCAACTCTTTTTAGAACAAGGTTCAAACAGGTGTATGTTTTAATATCGGTACCTATAAAGACATTATTTATTTCGTTGCTTCCATTGGATTTCCGTATTGATACCGGCTGCCCTCATGGCATCTACTTGGTCTCGGCACAGAATAAGCCTCTTGGATAGTTAGGTGTCATTCTTTCATTGTGAAAATCGCGTCAACACAGTCAGAATCCATACATAGAAAATCATTTTGAAGAATGAAAATATTAAACCCGACTAAATACACCTGTGTTATTTCTGATCAAATAGAGAAATAGACATAGGGGTCTGCATTGGTTCGGTTTTGTTTAAAGAATATGCGAGATGGCCAAAGATGTTCTTAAAATGTGTAACCAAGTATAACACCGAGGGGAAGACCGCCAATTATATGGTACGCGTATCAGGCCAGATATCTGTTCGATAGGCTATCGGATAGTTAAACATTTTCGAAACGTAAGGTTCCATTACTTTATCGGTTCCATAACATTTTCTGAAATGTAAGATAGGGAATATCAAACATATATCCTTTCGATAACTTATCTGATGAAAAATTAGCAAATATCTGTTTGATATGTCAGAAATAGCGGAAGTATTTTATGTATAAAGAATTGCAGTTCGTTCATTTTTATCGAGGAATAAATCTACTGCATGCTATTGCCTGCATACTTAATATCTGATGGCGAACAAGAAAAGAATTGTATTTCTAGTTTTGAATCTTCATCTTGGTACATATATGTTAACTCCATCAGTTTTTTTTTTTTTTTCAATTATATGTTTATCTTTGGACACTTCAATTATTAAAGTATTTTCAAATTCTTGGAAACGTTTATCTCTTTAGCGTTCGTTTTACTTTCGAATAGTATTTAACGCCCGTTTTACTACTGAGGCACCGGAGATGGTAGACATTTATGATACATGAATTGATAAATTGGGATAAGATTTTTTTTTAAAGGAAGAAAGCGTTCCAGGTTTACGGTGCCTACCCGGCATTTGCCATTTATGAGGACTGAGGAAAATCTGGAAAAATCCTCAGTCAAGGATTACGGTCTTCGAGCGATTGGAAACCCCAGACCTCAGAAATTGCGCCTTAACGACCTCTGTAACGCAATTAAAATATGACGTATGACTGACACTGGCTTTTTGTTTCAGTCTAAAGTCTTAGTTTGTATTTTTTAAGTTTCTTGGTAAATTCAAGGAAAATAAAAACTTTTACTTGCTTTGTTCTTTTTGAAAATAATCTCCCATGACATCTTTTTCACAATTTTTCTTGTAATGAAAATAAAAGTTTCGAGCTCAATAGGAAAGCTCGATTCTCTGCCATCTTTCGGCTATAATTGATGCTGCAACCTAACCGTATGAATAAAATTATACGAACGTTATCTCTAAAAGGAATATTACTCTTACATATTTATATAACTATTTAAATAACCATTATTTCTAATAAAAATATTGCAGGAATAATAGTATTTCGTTTTGTACTTTAAAATATACGAGTATATTGCTAAGGAGTGGACATAACGTACAATTCAAGGTGGCATAGTTCCTCAATCATACGACGTCACTGTAACTTTTTATTAATAGATTTCATTCTTTCATGGAACAAAAAGTTACAACTTCATACTTTAGAAGAACTTGTATTCATATACTTATAATTTTCGTGGAGAGACCGCATATGTTCTGTCTTCGATGTTCTATTGTTTTACAGCAATGCGCAATGTAGTACAACACCATTGGCACCTACAGTAACTACATGATAAAAACACATTTCGCGATCTGTTGAACAGCTCTGAACTTCACTGCCAAAGAGATAGTTGTCGTGTAGATATTTAGAGCTTTATGTAACTGGGGCCTTAGTCTGATAATGAAAGAAGAGGAAACATGGAAAGGGACCGAGAAGATGAAAGCTTATAGGAGGAGAAAACGTTCAATCTTTAAGTGAAACGTCTGCAAATGAAGATTGTGCGCGCGCTTTAAAATGTTTGTCTTATTGGAAACAACAAACAGTAACAATGTCGGAAGCAGTGGCCGTCAGATAACTGCACCTTTCGTTCGGCACAGCAACAGAAAAGCACCGAAAAGAAAATATTGAATGCGGGAAGCTAAAAATAAAAACTAAGAAAACATTCAATAATTCCTTCAAAGTTTCCTTGACCTATAATGAAATGTTAATGTTATATGCAATCTTTTATTCATTTCAGTTTTCACATAGGTGATATGTTTAAGACCTAGTGTATGTAACTGAACTTTTGGGGTTCTGAAATGTAATACTGAAATTGCTCTTCTTTATATTTAGACAACTACTTAATTGAGTGTGACTAATCTATTTCCGGTCGGCCCTAGTCTAAGGAATCTACATATATACAGAAAAAGGAATATACCTGTTTTCAGTTCGTTTCGCGATTAAACATTTATGAAAACATACATAACTAAATATATTTTGGAGGTTTTTTTTATTTTCTGCGAATGTTCCTAAACATCGTTTTGTGCTGTTCAGCTGCGTAACTAGCATGATTAAGCTGTCATTCTTATGACGTAACAAGGTGATTAGCTGGTTCAAACAGCTGCCCGTCATATAACTGCTGAATTTATGAGTGGCAAAAAATTTGCTACGGCTTTTAGTATAAATCAAAAATATATCAACAGCTTTCACGCTGTGCATATCAGTAGCTTCTGAAGCTGTTACGCGTCAGCAAATTGTATATTAAACTCTGATAATAGTGAAGGATTATTTATTCTCTCTTTTTGTTCTGCTATTCTCCCTCTTTTTCCCCCTTTCTCCCTCTCAAATGGTATACTAAATACACCGTGCGATGTATCTATTTTAATCCATTCCAACCGCCAAACTTTCCACTGTGCATAACTGCAGTGTAGGGCTCCTATCAAGTGAGAAAAAAGTACGTCACGCAATAGCAACGTAAACTAAGACAATTCCTCACCAAGTAGAATAGCTGGTAAATTGAATATAAAATCCGAATTATGGCCTTATTAATAAATGAAATTGGCCATGCTATTACT
This sequence comes from Metallyticus violacea, assembly GCA_030762175.1. Taxonomy (NCBI): domain Eukaryota; kingdom Metazoa; phylum Arthropoda; class Insecta; order Mantodea; family Metallyticidae; genus Metallyticus; species Metallyticus violacea. The sequence continues at coordinate 26,151,064 of CM060845.1, read as the reverse complement.
TTGTGTTAATTAGCATGACAAATTGTAAATCTAACTAATAAAAGAAAAACTGAACTGTAATACATTACTTAACCAGATTGATTGTTTTTTCCCCTTCAAAATCACCTGAAAATAAATATAGTGAAATTGGTCTAATTTTCAAAAGTAAGCCAAACAAAATTAGAATTCTTGAAGCCTGTAAGTATTACAAACGATAAATCATTTTAGAGCTATTATTATTATTATTAATATTATTAATGTTATTGTTATTATTATAATTGATGATAATAATAATCATCATCATCATTATTCAGATTAAGCACAAATATTAATGGTATACTATCAAATGTATGTCCAATGATAGATATTGCTATATTATGTGGGTATTTTTAAACATTTTTAAATGTAACCATGTTTATGATCTGAGTCCTTGATATCATCTTTGCACTCACTAAAATCGAGAAAAATAGAAAGAAATCTTGTGTATTTAAGAAGTTTACGTACGTCAATGAAAGAAAAACGTGTTATTATTTATAAATAATTACAAAGTATACAGTAACATACACAATTAACAATAAACAATCAAAAGAAATTTGATTTTACATTTTCTTGTAGTTAAAGCGTATAATGCAAACCTTTTCTGTATTACAAAGCGCTCTTGCATGCCAATATAATTTTCACACACATATTAGGTTAATGTTTTACAGTTGCTATTTTTACACCAATGCTTTTTAAAAATAAAACATAAGCATCTTTATAAGTACAGTTAATGTGCTGAGTTAATATGTCCTTCTATTTTGGAACAATTGATAGAAAATTGAACGCTAGAGCTCCTTTTAAATTTCGGTTTCTTATACTTCCCTATTCCTATGATTAGATTTCCCTAAATTTCAGAAACTATTTTTTCTTGTTTTATTTAAATGGTATATATAGCGAATTTTGTTGTTAAAAAACAAATATGGTGCCACTAGAACGATTTTTAAATTTTAGGAATCAGATAAACCCCCACTCCTAATAATCTGATTTTACTAATCTTCAGAAACTATTTTATTTTATTTTATTTCTCCGGCATATACAGAGTTTCGTTAAGAAAAAGCTAAAATTGCGGCTACTTGATCGATTTTTAAATTTTGCTTTAATCCACACTCTTTAAATTTCGGTTTTCAGATATACCGACTCTAATGGTCCGATTTCTCTAATTTTCAGAAAATATCTTTCTTATTGTATTTAAATTATATGCCGAGTTTTGTTGTGAAAAACAATTTTTGCCGCCGCTAGAGCAATTTATAAATTTTGGGTTTCTAATAAACCTCCACTCCTAATGTTCCGTTTTCCCTGCTTTTCAGAAAATATTTTTATTATTTTATTTGAATGGTATATATGAGGTTTCGTCGCGAAAAAGCAAATATTAATGCCGCTAAAGCAATTTTTAAATTTTGGGTTTCAGGTTAAGTTCCATTCCTAATAATCTGATTTCACTGATTTTCAGAAAATATTTTTCTTACTTTGTTTCAATTCCGTATATGAAGTTTCCTTTAAAAAAATTAATTTAGGCCGCTAGAGTGATTTTAAATTTTCGCTTTAACCCACATTCAGTTTTCAGGTATACCCCCAATCCAAATGACCGGATTGCCATGATTTCCAAAAATATTTTCATTATTTTATTTTAATAAAATATATCACATTTTATTGGGAAAAAAATTGCAGCTGCTAGAACGATTTTTCAATTTATTTCAAAAATGTTCGCTTTAGGTTAACCCCCAATCCCAACGGTTCAATTTTGCCAGTTAATGAACATCGACGAATCTTTTGTTAATTGATGGTTATATGCTGAGTTTCGTTGAGAAAAAAACAAAAATTACAACCGCTAGGGCTTAAGGACAAACGCGAGCGCAGGCACACACACATATACGTATATATAATAGTGGGTCACTTTTCTTGCCATAGGACTCCACGAGTCCGAAATATAGCGATCTCAAGTGTGACTTTTTCTTGGCGTTTTATCCATTTGTACTATTATAATTACTGTTAATTTGTTACATTGTTAATTGTGTTACTTTATTTTTATTTTTATTTTATATTATATATATATTTTTTTCGTTGTTATTTTCGGTGCCTTATAGGTAGGATCAATGGAGATTTGAAGAAATGTTAAATAAATCGTTTCATGGACACAATCACAATATAACATACCTTCAGAATTGGCTAAAAGATTATCCAAAACATGTTTTGAAATTATATATGACATGGTGATATCACAGCTCTAATTATTAGAGCAACTCCCTTATTCATTATACATCTTTCATTTCTCCGCTCCATGGCACTAGGGGCAACTGACATTATTAATTTATAAATCTCAAACATCCTACAGTACAATCACAGGAATACAGGACATAATAAGTGAACTGAGGAACTACCACACTCTTTCTTTTATTGATGCCGTGTTAGTACGTGTTGGACTTATTATCGTTATTGGCTGAGGAGGCCCATAGAGCTGGAGCTGTAGCGGTGCGTCTTTACCCTTCCACTTCTCAGTAATGATTCCCCAAATGAAAACTATCGAATTATTTGATAGTCGCCCTTTCATTCGGTTTTCATAAACATTCGAGTTCCATTCAGTTTACGAAACGATTTCCTTCAACCGTATTTGCTTTTGCTTAGAACCGATAGTATACTTCTAATTCTTATTGGTTTCTATCGAATGTTACCGAAACCGTCTTCTTGTATGTGGTTATGATAGCCCTACCTGACCATAGAAATGTAACTGAATTTGCAATAGCGGGAGGCGGGGCATATGCCACGGTAGATAAGAGCAGCACGATTTTCAATTCTATAAGCTAATAACATTTAATGATAATCATCCCTCCAAGCAACAATTATCATGGATAATTTCTCGTGTGAGCAGAGAATTAAATTAAGTGTCCTTGCATTTTTATAACATGAAAGCTACTGCCAGTGTGTTTTAAAAGGTCTTAAATATTTAATGATGTCCAGTCAACTCTATTCTAGCAGGAGGGAGGCTCTTGCTGTTTAGGGATGATATACTCATATAACCATTATCATCATTACCACCACTTTAGCATTATGTTTTCTTGTTGAATTATTTACGAATTTAATGTAATAATTTAAGTATTACATTAATTTGCAAAATTACAATATGTGCAAATATAAAACATGTCATATCTATTTCAACAAAAATGAAAGCGTCATCATCGATTTACAAAGTTTAGGTCAAAGACCTGTGCCTGGTCCTGAAGGACGTATGAGTCAGTGAAAACTGAAAATAACGGGGTAAAACGATAACGTCACTACAAACAAAACGTGCACACACCTGTACACTTATACATTTGTGAACGTGCTGCTCGCTTTTAAAATGAGCGCATTGTACTTCCTATCATGCATGTTCTTCAGAGCACCAGTATAATCGTAAAGGACAACACATTCCTAAGAGAGAAAAAAACATCAATGTTTACATTTATTTATTTTACTCAGAAAATCTGCATCTAAATTTGGAATAAGCTGGGAAGAATACAACAGTTCTTATTTGCTGTTCTATCATTGACCTCTGCCCTATTTTGTAGCCATGCACATAAACATTATTTGTTTACTTAAAGATTCCCTAAAAATGGTTGTTTCTGATACTTCCTCTTCCGTCACTACTCATACTTAAAACAAAGTTCATTTCTATCATGACTATTACTCTTCAAGCCCGTCGGTCCTGATAGTATAGAGATAGCCATACTTGCCTCGTAGACCCAAGATCGCGGGTTCAATCCCACCAGGGTCGATGGATTTTTTCGGGCGTAAAAATCCTAAGAATGGCTACCTTCGGAAGGGAAGTAAAGCCGTAGGTTCCGTGTTGTAGAAAAAGAAAACCTCAAGCCTTATATAAGAGGCCTCTGAGCAAAATTTGTCGGCCGTTTCACGCTCGGCATTGAATGGGACACTGAGCTGTTAAAGAGCGTCCGTAAATACACCGAATACTGCTACTCTCTCCAGGTCACTACACATTCAGAATATAAAATAATGCCCACTTGCATCAATGAATTTATCACGTAAACTAACATAATTGCGAAGAACAAAGAAAACGGTCGTTGCAACTCTGCTATTACCCCATTTGGAGTCATTTTCTTGTTTCATTGTTTTATACTGTCTGCGATTTTTAAAAATGTAATTATATGCATAATTTACTCACTTCAATGTAATGTAATTCGAAATCTTTTTGATTACAGCATAAACAAGCTGCACTTTTCTAAGGAAGGCGTTTTCATCGTTGTGGTTGTTTCAGTTGTTACAGTTGGTGGTGGGAGGAGACTTGCCGTGCAGCAAGGAAGAAGCGGCAGCCCTGGCTGGCATCCAGCTTCGCATTGAGGAGTCTTGGGGTCGCCCCTTTCCTACGCCGCATCCTCCAGCGAGCCCGGATGATGCCTCGACTTTGCGGCCCATTTCTGAGGACAAGGTAAGCCACGTTTTTTTTATATGCGTTACTTGTTAACATTATAATCCATGATTACGAACTGTAGTTTCTAAGTAGAATGAAATGAAACCCACAATTCTTTAAAATGTGCTCCTACTTGATTCGAAGATTAAAATGAGTTATAACTTCCATTATCTGTCGACACTGTCATTGTCAATGTCTTCATTAAGATGAAGGTGGAACATTTATGGAAATTGATGGGGAAGAGAATTAACAAGACATGTGCCTAAATGCCATTTGCTCCGTTCGCCGCTGGAATGGAAATAAGAGGGAGAAAGAGTGGAAAACAGATTCTTCTCTTCTGCTGGAGGAAAAGGAGCAAGAGAAAGAAAAAGTTTGCATAGAAGAAAATCGATGAAGGTATAATATAAATATACAGAAAAGTAGGGAAGAAGTGAAAAAAACAGAGAACAGGACAGAGGCGAAAGAAAAATGGAGAGTAGAAAAGAGAAGAGGAAATAAGAAATGAGAAGAGAAACAAAGAGAGAAGCAGAGAACAGAATATAAGCTTAGAAGTAGGGGGAAAGAAGAGGACCGCAAAAAATGAAGAAAATAAAAGATTAGTATAGAGAAGTGGAGTGAATAAAAGAAAAGAGAAAGAGGAGTAGAAAAGAGAGTAGGACAATAGATCAAAGGAGAAAAGAAGAGAGGAGACGAGTATAGAGGAAAACTATAGAGAGAGGGGAAAGAAAAGGAAAAATAGGTGAAGCTTAGAGAAGTGAAAACAAAAAGAACAGATAAGCAAAGAGTAGAGGGGAGAACGTAGAGAAAAGAACCGAAAAGAGAGTACGTTGAAAAGGAAATGTATTAGAGAAGAGGATAAAAAAACCAAGAGAAGAGAAAATGGGAAGAAAAAGAGAGGAAAAAATGAATAGAAGAACAGAAGAGAAAAGAGGAGAAGAAAAAAACAGAAAAGGAAAGACAGAGGAAAGAATAAGAACATATTAGAAAAGAACGAAGAGAAGACAGAAGAAAAAATAAAAGAAAGTGAAATGAGGAGAGGAAGGAATATAACAAATAAGGTAGAGAAAAGGAGAAGAGCAGATTAGATAAAAAGAGAAAGAGAGGAGAAACGAAGAAAATGAAGGAAAAGGCGGAAGCGAAAAGAGGAAAGGAAAGAGCAAAAAGGCGAAGGCAGGAAAAAAAAAAAAAAAGAAAAGCAGAGAGAACGAAACGTATAGAAGGGTGAAGAGAAGAGATGGAGATGAGAGAAAAGAGAAAAGGAAGAGAAAAGCGAGGGGAAAGAACAGAAAAGAGAAGACAGAGAGGAGAAATATCAAATTAGAAACAAAGAACGAAGAAAGGGGAAAGGAAAATGGAAGAAAAGAGAAAGGAGCAGGTGAAAGGACAGAATAAGAGAAAGTGCAGAGAGAGTGTTCTCTTCTTGTCTTTTCATTGATATGTTTATCAGGTTGCTCCCCAATTAAATTTACACCTGGGGTGAGTGTGCGCTGTGCATCTTATTACCCACTCCTGACGGGTAATGGTTCCGCAATTAATAAACGGTGTAAAAACTTTGACATGACCATTCCCTTCAAACAAAATGTATTATTTTATATGCCATTCCATTTATATTTTCGCTGTGGAATGATCGATACTCGCTTGTTTGCAGTCTGTCAGTGATGGATGGGTCGCGCCACAAGATAGTGTAACCTTGCATGCTTTGCACCTGGCATGCTGAAACATCCCGTAAATGTATTAAGGTCGTTATTTTCGGGAGCACTGAGAAGAAACTAGCACGACGCCGTTTCACGAAACCTGGCCGGGAATTATTCAGCGCTTTTGAAGCCTCGTGCGTATTTGATGAAACTTGAGAGAATTTTCACATATCATACAAGAAGCTCGTAACATTTGCCTCAAAGCGTCCATCTCTCATAGCTGTTGCTCGTGCACTTTCCATCTCCTTCTTCGAAGAAGCCAACAAATTACTCAGCAAATGATGCATAATGGTAGAAACAGGCGATAGTATTGTTTGGAAAAGAGTAAATGAGCAGCCTGCAGAATGATCTAAAAGTCTGCATTATAACAAATTACAGTTCATATTTTATACATTCGGTTTATCTCATTAAGTGTTGAAGTGATATCTACAGTTACGAGGATAGGTCCATAAGTTGCCGGCCTCGTCGATAAGGATTATTGCCTTCACAAAACCCTTATCTGGTATCATTCCTTATCTGTTTAGTAAATAATTGCAGCTGTAACTTCCTCTGTTCCGCTTGTTCAGATATAGTTGCATAAAGAAAGCTATATGTAGAAGATTGCAGAATATTTCAAAATGGAGTATCAAGCTGTTATTAAGTTCTTCACAAAAGAGGAACTTATTTATTCCAAATGAAATTAAACAGCGATTGAACTGTGCATATGGGGAATATCTCCCTCATATTTTATTGTAAAAGCATGGGCCAAACTTTTTCGAATGGGTCCAGAAAGCATTGAAGACGAAGAGCGTGCAGGTCGGCCCTTGGAGGTGCTCACTCCTGGAAACATCGCTCTGGTGGAGGGAGAAATTATGGGAGACTGGCGGCTCAAAGTTAATAGCAACAAGGTTGGGCCTTTCTAAAACAACTGTCCTTCGAATTATTCATGAACATTTAAACATGAATAAGGTTAGTGCAAGATGGATGCCTAGACTTCTTTCCTCAGTCCAAAAACAGCAACAAATCATCTGTTGTCAGGCTTTTTTGGAGCTCTGCCGTGGCAACAAGAGAGAAGTTCTGCAAACCACTGTTACACGAGATGAAACTATGGTCCTCTACTATGATCTCTTGTCCAAAAGAAAATCAATGGAGTGACGTAAGCCTGGCAAAGCACCGACTATAAAGGCCAAGGTCACTCAGTCAACCAAGAAGATCATGGTTACAATCTTTTGGAACTGTGAACTGTGACTTCAAGGAGAGGAACACCACAGTAAATGGGAAGTACTATGCTGGCTTACTGCACAGACTACGTGCTTCCATCAAAGAGAAAAGGCGATGAAAGCTGAATGGTGGTGTGCGCCTTGTGCACAACGCGCCTGTGCACACAGCTCTTGTTGCTAAGGAAATTGTGAAGAAATGTGACTTCAAGGAGATCAACCACCCCCCTACAGCCCAGATCTAGCTCCCAGTGAATATTTCCTCTTCTGAAAACTCAAGAAGGACCTTCGAGGAAGGAAATTTAAGTGTGACGAAGAAGTGATGGGTGCTGTTTATGCCCATTTTGCAGACAAGACTTCTAACTATTGGGACGAGGGAATTGAGATGTTAATTCAGAGAAATGTATTGCAATAAAGGGTAACTATATTGAAAAGTGGAATATATATTTTGTCTTTATCATACCCAGAGAATGGTTAGGCCAGAAACTTATGGACCTAACCTCGTACATCCTACACCTTGACCTATCTGAATAAAATACTACTAGGACACAAGCTCCAAATTTATTTCTCTCAAGTAATGGATTAATAGATCAAGATTTTTTAATATTCTCGCCAAAGATAGCAAAGAATTGACAAGTTATAAAATCCTTGTTCTTCTCTCATTGCACCAAGATTCGCAGGGAAGTAATCAATCAATGTGGTTTTTGAGAAAATGCACTTTAATACTCATTCTACACCCTAGATTTCTAAAATGTTTCAACACTTCCTCGACAATTTCTTTATAGTTTTCAGATTTCTTGTTGCCAAAAAAGTTTTCTGTCACATTTTTGTATGCCAATCATACTGACTTCTCTAACTCGGACATCGACTGAGGAAAGATCTCATCCTGCATAACCTCACGGATCTGGGGGTCCATAGAAAATACCTGCTGCTATCTTAGCTTCAGTTTTCTGTGGGAACTTTGTAACAAGAAAGTTGAAACAATCACTGTCCTTATTCAGAGCAGTAACAAATTCCTTCATCAGGCCTAACTTAATATGGAGTGGTGGAAGAAGGATATTAGAAGGAGAAACCAACGGTTCATACTTATTTTTTTTAATTTTTCTCTAGGAAGTAAATTGCTCCTTTGTGGCCAATTTTTTTATGACATAATGCTCTGAATTAGCTCTATAGTGCCATTCACAAAGTGAAGGATTTTCATTTTATGTATCTGCTCAGTAAAGAAAGAATGAAAATTGTTATTTTCTATATACCGATTTCTGGGGGAAAAAAAAAAAAAAAAAAAAAACTGTAGCCTAAAGGGGAAGGGGGGCAAACAAGGCTGGTTTGGGAGATTCCATGAGGTAAAGAATCAGAAAATATTAACAGTTTTCATTTACATCCCAGATCTGACTCCCATTGGCTATTTCCTGTTCTCAAAATTCAAGAAGGACCTAATTTAAGTGTGACGAAGAATTGGATGCTGTTTATGCCAATTTTACAGACAAGACTTCTGGCTATTTGGGAGGGAGGGTTGAAATGATAATTCAAAGATTTTTTCTTTTTCTGAATGGTGGTCAACGCCCGTTTTTACTACTGATGTACCAAAGGCGGTGAACATTAATGATACATGAGATGATATATTGGGAAAGGATATGTTTAAGGAAGGAAACGTTCTAGACCTAAGTTTAGGATACCTCCCCAGCATTTACCATTCAAAGATGTGAGAAGTGTATTGCAATAAAAGGTAACTCTATTGAGATGTGAAATATAGTTTTTGTCTTAATTATACCTAGAAAATGGTTAGGCCGGAAACTTATGGGCCTACCACCGTACATACAAGGTATCTACATCACTAATACATAAAACATTATGATTATGTCTGACAGACATATTATATTACATTTTATTGTGGGTGTATCGAAAGAACTGTTTCATGGGTTATACGATATTTCTTTACATTTTAATGCCAGAAATTTCGTAGAACTTTCTCAGATCATTGCAGCTCGTGCTGACAAGTTACATTAATCGTCTTGCGGATTTCTCTGTATGTTGCATAATATAACAGTTCATAAATATTTTTGAAGGATTCTGGTTGCACTCAAGCAAGATCTTACTCCCCTGGCCAATTAACAATCAGCAGAATGGAATAGAGGTTGAGAGCTTAATGAATAGTTTGCAACACTGTCAGCTGTTGGCACGTGCTTTTGAAATCTGTTGTACATGATGATGGGTCTATTAATACTTAAGACAGGCTTTCTAGAAATGTATCTGGCGCACAAGTAGTGACATTTCAATTGATAAATTCTCTCCTCCCAGTTCATTAACAGTAGTCACAGTAACAAGAATAGACCAACTAGAGCGGCCAAGTTTCAATTGACTCTGGAACAATGTTCACCGGCAGTTGTGTTCTGTTCGAGTGCCTATTATCACCATGTCACTTTTGACGACAGAGGACTTTCCCGTCGACAGCTTCAACGTTCCAAGTGTAAGATATCCGCATTCTTCAAATATGAACTTTAAAAGCATTTCTGATATTCAGAGGTTTTCAAAAGTAGCTATAAATGCAATTACAATCAAATTATAACATTCAATTGGTTGTGTTTTAAATAAATTTTCTGAGAGAGAATATTGTGAAAATATAGATTAAGTATTTTAAACAAATTTGGCATTAGTTTGTTCTGAATAAGATAAACACATATATTTTTGGTTTTAAAAAACTATATTTATCAAACTGTTGCTGTTTTAGAACTAAAATGTAACATTTACTAGCTTCTTAATGCATACTACAAATACTTCAGCGAATAACTAATTTCTAATATATTTCATTATACTTAATGAAATATATAAAACATTTCCCATTTACAGCCTGGCAATGTATAAGAAAAACTTTACTATTTATGGTACGAGTAGTTTTGTACCATATTTTATCTTATTATTTGATGATGTACATAAAATTGTCTTATACGCGGGTTTTTAGAAAGTTTTTAACAGAAGTCTCAAAAGATTTATAATTTATTTGTAACTTTTACTGCTCTCCAAAGTATTCTGTATTAAAGCATTTTGAGTATGCAATATAATACTACACAATAAATTGTATGAGAAATAACCCCCCACCTTCCCCACTAAGATGTGAATTTCCTCATATAAAAAGCGTGCATTATACAGGATGAATCCTCTAAAACCTGCATTGCAAATGTTTCTGAAATGGGAGGTGCTATTGATATGTTGCATTCACAGAATTGAAGTTTAGACAGGGGCTCATACCAGGTTCACTATATAATTATTGAGACAACAAATAATGAATACTCATAGAAACGTTTTGTTTATCCCAGTTTCTCAAAGTGTTCCTCCTGGCATTGTGTGCAGCGTTCCATCCTCTGGAAGCATCCACGCCACTCAGTTTCCTGCACTGCAGATAACTTCTCCACGTATGCTGCAACCGCTTCTTTGGGGCTAGAAAATCAGTGACCTGGACGTCGCTACTTCACAATAGGGAACAGAAATCGGGGAAAGAAATCGCATAGTGCCAACTCGGGACTATAGGACGGAGTCGCAATTTTTGCCTCAGTTCCTTGCAGAAACTCCATTGTCACATCAGCGGTGTAAGCTGATGTATTGTCATGGTGCAATAAAATGTCCCTTAGTCCTGTCTTTGGACGCCGTTGTTGGATTTTCTGAAACACTTTCGGAAGGTAAACTTCTGTGTGCCATTTTGCAGTAACAGTTCCCCAATTTTCGAGCACAGCGATTGCTACGGGACCGCTTGTGGAGAACATAGAGACAACCATTTTCTTTGCCACACTCCTTGGTCTCTCGACTTTGACGGCTGTTTGGTCATCAGGAATAACCCAAATGGAGGACTGGAGTTTTGTTTCTGAGTCAAACTGATATATCCATGTTTCGTTACCCGTAACAATATCCGAAACTCGACAAGACTTTCTACTGTTAAATCTTTGCAGCATTTCTTGGCACCATTCCACTCTGTAGAGCTTCACAAATTATTTGCACCCATCTTGAAGAATTGTTTGCATGAAGGTGCTCGTGAATGATGGTTGAAACACTCGGCGAACTAATCGCTAATGCCAGCTCAGTGTCCTTGACGGCTAGTCTTGGATCTCCCTTGATCATTGTTTCCACTGAGGTGATGTTCTTCTCAGTCACTACGGTCTCCTCTTCATTTTTAAGAGTTTGTTGCCTTCTCTTAAATTCTCCAAACCAGTGCAACACACCACCACGTGAGGAAGAAAAGTTTCCGAACCCCCCCCCCCCCCCAAACGCTTAAGTGACTGCGTTTCATTTAAGTCACATTTGAATTCGTACAAGATCATCGCACGAAAATGCTATTTCAGAATCTCCATTTTATTTCTAAGAACGTTCACATATTCCAGACTTAAAACATAAAATGCAGGAAATTGGATAACACAACAGAGCTCTGCCTGCTACCATGGCAACACCAAAATCAACAATTTCGACGCAGCAACAGGGGTGGCCAATACTTATCTAATGACCGTCGTAATTGCAACCCATACACAGAAGTTAATAATAATTATTATGTGTATTTCTTGAAAACAGTTACATTTTTTTTCAAATAGAACAATGTCTATTGACACTCCAGAAAATAAAACTATAGGAAATTAGAATGTATGGTGTTTCTTGCACAATTCTATTCATGCACTGAGCAAAGTGCTTGCCAAATCACCATCGTAGTTTATGAATAAATGTAGCTATTACGATAATTCGGTTCATGCACAAAAGGTACAAGAATTATACGTAAAAACCATTATGATTTTGAAAAACTGTGTTCTATCTTTCACAGCATTTGTTATCCTCACATAATCGTAATATTTTATGTAAAAATGTTTGATTTTAATCTCCCTTGCCTATGGTGTTTGACATTTTAGTGTGTGTGTTCAAAAGATAAAATGATTGCTTTGTAGAAACTGTTTTAAGAAAAGGTGGGGCAAATATTTCTTTATTCATAAAAATTGGAAATTTAATGTCGAAGTAATAAAAAAGTTTCCTGGCTATGACCTCAAGAACTTAGGAAGGTTTTGGGAATTGAAAAGCAGATTATTCTCAGATAATTTTATAATTTGTGTATGATTCCGAACATTATTACAGCATTCTATTACATAAATAAGATATCTAGTAACTTTTGAAGGGTACAAGATGCCACGTTCTGTGTTTCAGGAGAGCTTTCTGCTGCCGGTACCGAGCTTCAGCACGAGTAACATGGCTCGTCCGGTGAGTCCCTTGGCCGAGGAGACAGAGGGCGGCAGCGAAGAAGGAGACGGTGACGCGGCCGGAAGTGGAAGTGGTAGTGGGAGCGGCAGTGGTGGCGGCAGTGCCTGGCGGAGGGCTGGTGCGGGTCCTGTGTCTTCGGGACTCCGCAGCGGCCTTCAAGGAGGTCAACTGAAGAACCCTAGCAGTCTACTGAGGAAATGTTACCCCTCAAGCTCCACACAGGTGCCCTTCCTTCCCGCCGGCCGTCTCGAGGACTGCTTACCACCGTGCTACCACGGTGCCAAGACCATGGCAAAGCTGATCAAGGTAGGCCCTCATCCACTTTTGTTTCTAAGCTACACTGTATGTATGCTTGAGCTTGTGTAATCGCCTTACAACTTGTTACAAGACAGTAAACGCTCTGGCATACTTTGTTTCATATGCTTATGAACATATAGGAGTCCTTCCACATGAAATCGGACACCAAAAATCTTACAAATTTGTATAGCCTACATCAAAGATTTATATAAAAGACGTTTAAGAGGTATGTTATATTACGTTAAGACCATTTTTCTTTAAGTCCGCTAATTTTTTTTTGTTTTGTTTGTTTTAATGCAATAAACGTATTGTAATGTTGTAAAAATCGAACATTTCCAAGTGAATATACTGGAAAAGACTAGTACGAGTTAAAAAAGTTTATATTATTTCTAATGGCACACATTTTGTAAATATGTATTAGCCACTTAATATAAAATTACATTAGGGACATAAATCAATTCATTTTTGACTAACGGAAAACAAAAACAATGGCAGCTGATTGCTCTCTCTCTCTCTCTCTCTCTCTCTCTCTCTCTAACAAATACTCCAATTAAAATAATTCCATTCAGTTATACCTGCAGCATGCGACTTTTGCTTGTGTCCACATTGTCTTGCGGGATCGAACGAGAAGTCAGCTGTTCTACTTTAATTTGAGAGTGCTGAATGTATAACTTTACCGGCGCGCAAGACATATCAATATTCTATAGTGAGGTTATTTGAATTACTGACTGGCATAGCACGGCTGCATACTAAAAGAAATCAATCTTCGAGATCTATTATGTATGTGCAGGTTGTAGCTTGTAGCTAGTTTGAAGGAGAGTTTGTCATCGAGCTATTTTTTTGTGTTGTGCGTGCGCGCACGCTAGTTGTTCGTTAGTCAAGCCAATAAGAACGGGTTTTTGCACCGTACATATGTAAAACGCATTGCAGAGAAGTTGCAGAGGCAGGTATCTGAATGCTCCGAACCGCCGTGTTCTTATAGAACTAAAGTAAGATAAAATACAGGAACTTCCTATGCAGTTACCAGTCGCTGGGGGTATCATTTGTTTACCTCTCTAATAACACAAGTTAGTGCTTATTATTACCAACTTAAATACGCATCATTTTAGTAAAAATGTGAATACATGAGAATAAAAATATTCACTATATACATTCCAACTCTGTCCCCTTTTCCGGTTCCGACCCAGTAAACACCCATCCAGGCGGCCCTTAACTCAAATAACCTTACTGTAATTAAAGGTTTAAAATTATTTTACACTAATTTACCTGAGCACATATATCCGAAAACAATGTTTATTTGTCTCAATTATTTTTTATTTTTCATTGCCATTGTTAGGAAATCACTCAAATATCAAAGTCCTTTTAATTTTGAAAATTAAAGAAATTAAAGACAATGATATTAATCATTAGTTGATAATTATATGACTTTTTAAAATATACTATTGTTCAGATTTCTATTTACTTCAACAACTATGGTTCTATAAAAAATCAGTCCTGGTGGCGTAGCGGTAACCATACATACCTCGTAAACCCAAGATCTCGGGTTCATTCCTGGCCAGGGTCGATGGGTTTTTCGGGTGTAAAAATCCTAAGTAATGACTTCCATAGGAAGGGAAGAAAAGTCGTGGGTCACATGTCGTACATTTACGGCGCGTAAGAGAACCTCAAGCCTGGAAGGAGAGGCCTCTGAGCAAAATTTACCGGCCGTTTCATGCGCTGAATTGAATGGGACGCTGATGACTTGAGATGTTAAAGAGTGTCCATGAATAAATCAAATCAACTGCTATGGCTCGGATGTTTTTAATAAAATACGGCAACTTTTCCAAGCTTTTGCACATAAATTATCTCATCTAGGGATCACATATTTCACTAAAACATCGTCCTTAAATGCTACAGTAGTATAACAATATATTTAAATTTAAAAACATGTAAAGTCAATTTTATTGTTCTAATGTTTCTGTCTCATTTCACATGAAATCCACCGTATAGGATTTAAATTGAAAATGCGACTTGCTACCAAGTGAAAACCCTGCAGTCAAATTGAAGAACATTCATTTATCCTTCAAGTGGCAGAGACAATGAGTAGAGTACTTTGAAGATAACTGACTGTACAAATCGAGGCTTACTATTACAATGTTCATTGACATTGCAGTACATTTTCCTTTAGACTTATTCCGATAAACGTGCTTGTTCAGAGTGAAGTTACAACGTAACCCTGAACCGTTTTTATTCTACACTACGTGATGTTTACATGAGGATATTCGGTGCGCAGCCTACCTGCAGTCCTCGTGAACAGGTACATGGCGCTTGGACAAACAAAAGAGTCATTTAGATGGGTGGAATGGTTGAAAAGCAAATGTCGCGTGCAGATACACTCTGTAGTGTTACATGTCAGGTTGTCTCATTTGACTGTGGTACACATAGTTAAGTCCTTGTTTTATTAAACACTATAAATATTACATTTGGGATTAAAAGAGCATTTAGTGAAATGTTAGCATGGCACAGTTACAGCTACTCTAATTTGTGTACTAATATAATCACTTGAGTCTGGATGCTCAGTTCCTTTATCGCGTTAGGTTAGGACCAGTGGGTGCAATCGAATTTTGGACAGAGGAACCTTTCAAAATTACACATTTTTTGCATATGAGTGTGAAATATACTTTCCGTATCATATCTGTCAAAGAACTTTTACAAAATATTCCAAGTTAAGCATTAAAACGCTTTTAGTGAGATTATAAAGAGTCATCGAGAAGTTACTCTGCAGCCATTGTCTAGCCGAGATTTCATTAGGAAAGCAAATTCGGCTGGCAGTACTGATCGCGCGCCGAGCGTATAGTTATTGTGTTCGCTTAACCACCAAGGCAAGCACACACTCCAAAGTCCAAACCCAAGCAACGGTAGGCGGATTTACTAAAAACAGGATTCCAAGGTAGAAAGGAATGTCAGAAATGAAGGAGTACCAACTTCCTCCTGAGCGATGCGCACCATTTGACTGCGGAGAAACTTTTCGATGACCCGATAGTTGGACATTAAAATCAACCCCTTATACACTTTTTTATTTGTGAAGCATAGCCAAACGTGGGTAAAATAAATATGCAATACCACAATAAAAAATCTGAATTTAAACAATATACCTAAAGTGATACTGTAAAGTAAACTGAACTGAGCTGAGCTGAAAACTACAAATTAGGACTACAATGCCATTACATCAACCCATAAGTTTGTCGCTCATTTGCTCAAAATTGAGCTATTCAAAAATGTTTACATTGTAACTTCCACAAATTTTAAGATCGTCGCACGAAACTTTGCACACCATTCTTCTTACTGAGGTCAAAACCTGAATCTCATCTTTTATCTTTTGCTAATTAGAAGAAAAAATCGTACTATGGAAATAAATTTGTTAACATTCAAATTAAAAAATGTGTACCATACGTTTGCACTATACACATTGTAGCTATTGAGGTATAGTTCGTAGATTTAGGCATTGCTTTTATTGATTATAATATTATTTATAAACGTTCAAAATATTGGGAATAATTTTGTAAATGTCTTTTTGTTGCACGTATTTAGCGAATTAATAATTTCAGTATTGGGTAAAACATTGTTTTAATTTATATTAAAATATTTGTTTTAAATATTAAGCATACAAAATTTCATTTAATTACCTTTATAAAAACGGAGAAAGAAAATGTAGAAATTACATATTTTGAATATACCCCCAAGTATAAAAAAATCTTTCAATTATTTCCATTCAAGCATAAAAAGTAAACAACAGCAACAGAAATATGAATAATACTAGTGATAAAATAATACTAAATATTACACCTTAGTTTTTGAAAATTAATTCCGTCTTTCGTTGTTTTGTTTTAAAATTACAAATCGTTCTATAGCAGAAGACCAGCTTTGGCTGGATTTCCATTAATAGTTTTAATTCTATAGACAGCAGGAGTTGTGTTAGCTCGCACAAATTTGTTAATGGATGCAAATTACCACTAATTCAGCAGTTTTTAGGTACCGAAGTAGGACACTTGTAATTTTTTAATTTAAATCTTCTGTGCCACGGAATAACACACGCAATTCAGTTGTTAGAGGTACGATCCGAATCGAAAAGTAGCTTTTTAGTACTCAAAACTTCCGCATGTTTTAGCCGCAGTTCAAACGCAAAGTGCTGCCTAACCTTCGGTGCGAATGCAGTTTTAAAATCGGTCGATATTTGCCTCTTAACCGACTTGAAGCTGCTTTCATTTACTTTAAACTCGTTTTCTATCGTCAACTTAAATTTTCAAGGTAATAAAATTAATTTTTATTACGATAGTTTCACAAATAAGTTGCACTATAAATATAAACTGACGTTAGAACTGTATATTCTTCTGCTAAGAAGGGAATAACGCAAATACCGGTTTTGATTGCTACACTTGAGCTTTCTGCTGAAGGTTTCCGATTTCTGACATAGTAAACTATTTAAAAGGAAAAGAAAAGAGAGAGCCTGATGATAGAACTGCCTGCCTTCTGTCCAGAGGATAAAAGTGCCGTTAAGTCATGGAGGCTATAATTTTTAATAATTATTGTCGCTTCTTGAACATTTTCCCGAACTTCTATGAACTCTCTCAGTGCTCACTAATTATTAATACTGAATTACTATTTGTTTTATTTTAA
The DNA here is from genome assembly GCA_030762175.1 of Metallyticus violacea. Taxonomy (NCBI): domain Eukaryota; kingdom Metazoa; phylum Arthropoda; class Insecta; order Mantodea; family Metallyticidae; genus Metallyticus; species Metallyticus violacea. The sequence goes on along the minus strand of CM060845.1, from coordinate 26,133,575 downwards.
TTAAATTATTTAGGGGAAGAAATGCGTTTAGAACGGACCGCTGCTGCAGTCTGGCGATGAAAGCAAGTAATGCAGCGCAATGAGAAGCAAAAGTTGCAATTTTCGGACTCTCTCGCTACTCTAATTTCCCTTTTCATTCCACTAGCATTTTCCATGTACTTCCTCCTTTAACCTTTTCTTCGCTTTAATTTCATCTTCAATGCGACAAAGGCGAAGCCATCTGTGGCTCCAGGTTACACTGCTCGTAATATATCTCTTGCACGATTCTGAGCTTGTAGTTCTGAGTTTTAGTAACCAATCTCTCAGTCTAGATTCCATTTAACATCCAAGTCTCAAACTTGGCGGGAGTCAGTTTTTCGCAAGACGCGACATTATCGGGTGTTAAGGAACTACACTACATTACAATGATTTCAGAGATTGCAGAAGAGTCTGAGATGGGCAGTCTGTTGTCCACAAATAATATTAACGCAATTATATATGATAAAGAAGTTGATAGATGAAACCCGCTTCCCGAGCGAAGAAATGCTGAATCTTCAATACCTCATCATCAGAGTTTTCAAGGTTTTCTTTACCTCCGTTCCATGTACATCACGGATGTAATATTGGACCAATGCTCAAGTTGTCATGGTTACCGATAACGTTTATTTACATTTGTTCGTATTTCAATGTTAGGGTCACCGACATAAGGAACAGCGCTAATAGCAAAACTATGTACCGTCTTACCTCACGAACAATTTCCGGATCTTTGTAGGTTGGCTGTATTGGCAGGTTCCTTCAGAATCCTGCAGAATTTTGTTTTGAATGATAACATGGAAGTCATCACCCGAGAAAGAACAAACAAATGTACGTTTGTAGCGAGCTCAGAGCGCAACTAATCGTTATCGCATCGCACCGAGTGACCTTATGACCTTTTCATGAGCAACCTTTTGAAGCAATGAAATAGGTGATAAAATCACCTTCGTGTATCAAAAATTTGTTTATCAAGACATCAAGGTCCTTAAACCTTCTGCTTGTGTTATTTATAGTCTTATAAGGGTTTAAAATAGTAATAGAGTACAAATATGGGGAGGGGAGTGCTCACAGAATTTACTATTTGTAAGGAGGCTTAATACTAAATATTTTGAGAAAATGATCGCAAATGCTTCAATATGGAGCTGCAGGCATCATCATAGATCAACGTCGTAGGTAAGTTACGATGTGACGTGTGCTAGTAGATTTTCGTAGAAGTGGTAAGAGTTTTGAGAATTGCAGTAGGTAAATTTTATAAATTTTTACTGTGCATTGATTTTCAATTAACTCAATACTGCACATGATCCACTGAAGTTATGTTATGTGTTTGGCAGAATAAACTCTTAAGGTAAAAGTTAATATTGAGTCTCGAAGATAACGTAATGCTTGGAAACAGTTTAAAAAAAGCAACAAGAATGATGGGGAAGGAAATTAAGAAAGTAATATATCAGTTGAACATTTTTTTTTAAATTAAAAACAAAGACAGTAGAAAGGGGAATATTAACTCGTAAGCTAAACCCTGATGGTATATGAACTTTATGCAAAAATAAAGCTGCTATCTCTCTATCTTTGAGGTAACTTTTGGGGACGTGAGCCGGTAACACATCAGTAAATGTTAAGTTAAAATCATCATCTAAATCCTTACAGTGAGATAAGGCATATTGGGCAACCGGCAAGGGAGACTTGGTTTTAATACAACGCCTATGATTGTTCATAAGAAGCGAAAAAACAGTAGAAGTGAAACCAATATAAAATGTTTTGCAAAGCTTCAAGAAAACATATATACGACATTCTTGGAACAGCAGGTAGCAAATGAAGTTATATTAAATTCTTTGAATAAATTGGGGAGGTGTAATGAATGGTGTAGCATTAACTCCCAGGTTTTACATTTAGGGCGTCATGAGCCCAAGACCCGACGGAGTAATTTGGAAGGAGATAGTTTGCGGAAACATACTTTTAAGGTTAGTGAGGGGGTGTTCTAAAAGTAAGGCAGGGTACAAATTTAGAAAATTCGCTTAAGGATGAATGTATTAATAAATTATCATGTTATTCTTTCAAAATTGGTTTGATGCTCTCAATTCCAGGCACAGAAGGGTAAAAGGTTAATGAAGTTCTTATTGGATATTCTGATTAATAAATCTCCCAATAGGAATATCTATATTTCTTATTTTTCCTTTCCCCTTGTTGCTTGTTTTATCTTTTTCCATGTATTACATTACCTTCGAGATTTAATATTTATTTTATCACTTTTACTTGTTTTGAAGAACACAGATGTTCAAAATATTGCAATATTTGTGTTACTATTTATTGTTTTAACTATTTTTGCTTTACTTCTTGATTTACAGGACGTTAATCAACTACATCGAAATAATTTTAGAGTGTAAGAGATATAATTTAAGCAAATCGATACAAGCAATGCATAGTTTACAACACAATTTTATGGTGTTAAACATTTTGGCATAAGATGCTAATAAGTCGATGTTAAGGCAAAGCCTGGTGAAAAATTTGTTTAGAATGTATTTAAAACTACTTGTGAGTATAGAAATATCAATTTTCCCCTGCTCGTTATCAGCGTTTTCATGATTTAGTGCCATAAAAATCCCTCAAATCTGGAACTAATCATTTGACAGTGTAATACTTAACATCTATTAACATATGTAGCCTATCCTAGAGAGAGCTCGTTAGCTGTTTGTGGCGTACTACATAACACGAAAGCTGATGTTCCGCAGATCGCGGTTTCACTTTTTATCGTGCAGTTTTTTTTTTGTTATGGTTTTTATTTAATTAATATAAAGTGCTGCGATACGATTACTAAAGAATTATGAATGTAACTTGCTTAATGCTTTCAAATTTTACCGTCTTTCTCGACAATGTATGAAATGGCTAATAAACTTACTACTAACATAAAGCCTAAACGTCGGTCCTGGTGGTGTAGTGGTTACCATACTTGCCTCCTAAGCCCAAAACGCGGGTTCGAACCCGGCCAGGATCGATGGATGTTTTCGGGCGTAAAAATCCTAAGTATGGCTTCCTTCCTTCCTATGGAAGTAAAGCCATGGGTCCCGTGTCGTACATTTACGGCACGAAAATGAATCTCAAGCCTGAAAGAGAGGCCTCTGAGCAAAATTTGTCGGCAGTTTCACGCCCTGAGTTGAATGGACGCTGATGACCTGAGATGTTAAAGAGCGTCCATAAATAAATCATTAAAAAAAAGCCTAAACTTAATTATTTAACACATACTCAGGACACGATTGAAGCATCAACTCATAACTTAGGCTAAAAACTGTATTATTAGGCCGCAGTAGGAAAATAAAAACAAACAAAAAAGTGATGAAAGAGACTCGAGCTCGAAAACAAATGACTATCTCTTACTCGAAAGTTAATGTCATAACCAATGTGCCAGAGTGATACGTTCAGAAACCTCCTTTCGTTATCGTGTGTTAAGCTTTCGAGGGGCATCTTCATTAGCCAGTGGCGTACTGGCGCTTTAGAAACTTATAAACATAGCTTCGAAATTTGAACAGATAGGCCATAGGTTTTCTAGCCCAAATTACCTAAGACACCACTTAGAGGATTAATCGCTCTCCATTCTAGTTTATTGTACTTAAAATATATTCAAAAGTTCTTTAATTCTGGTTTTCTATTTTTATTAAGTGTTTCTGGTGCGTTTTACATGTTTGTATGTTCTAATTTCTAACGTTTGTGTTCCACTTTGATGGTTTTATTTCGGGTTACCTAGTTTTTAGTGGTATTAATGTTAGCAATTTTTTTTTACCCTAATTGTCTCGCATATAACCCGAAATCTGCCAAGCGTACAAGCCATACCAACGCTTTCCAAGAGAACCTTAAAGGCTAGAAGAGAATTTAATCTGATCATGTCCTCAAATGAATTCAAATGGCCACGAACTTCCCCCCGGAGTAGGTAAATAAAGGGCGTCGAGGCTTAGCGCCCCTCCTATCTATCCCACATGTGCCATCTCAAGCACGCTCACTTGCCCCTGGACGCCCTCTGCGCTCCGCTCTCTATAACCTTAATATAGCCGCACACATGGGCTTTCATCATGCATCGAAAATAGCCTACTTTTTTTTTTTTTTCGGTTTCTGCAAAAGCAAATGAGGGAGAAAGCGTCGTTGGAGGGCGTTCTGGTGGAAAGCCCGGTATAGCGACATTCTCGCTCTTTTGCATGCCTCGTTGCCTCTGATATCTGCTTCATTTGCAGGGGATGGGAGTGTATTACACTTTGACTTTGTCGGAATATCTGAGGACATTACCTTCGTTGTCGTTCATAGTAACCAACGCGAGTAGGGTCAAGTTAATCATCGATCTAATGAAAGAAATTGATGACGCAAATGAACCTACCTCCAGTAGTTGTTCATCCATTCCTCTTTTTAGAGCTGGGAGAAAATGCAAAATAAAAACTTAGCCTAGATAAACTTTTCACTAGTTCGATACAAGTCTTGGTGACCTTGCCCTCCCCCGTCCCCAAGAATTAAGATTATGGCCGTTCAGCTATTATTTATCATATACGTGAGAAATTAGGTGTACCAGGGATATTTTCCAATCGATCTTTATAAGACAAATTTATAGGTAAGAAAAATAATATTTAATCATTATACATCGAGATTTTTATCATTAAAAGCAGAATAAGGCAAAATTAAGCGTGCAGGACTGTAGACAAGTGGGAGAGGTACAGTAGATCACAAGCTATAAACCATTATCTTTCTTTATGCCTATCTCTCAACAATCCTTGTTTACCTTTCGGGCGGTTGTTCATAACTTGGCTTGTTTTGTTGTACTTAACTTGATGTTAAGTGCTTAAGAATCGTTTACGTAAATGCAGTATTTTTTTAATGGGCACCATAGGCGGTGGACACTGATTATACATGGAATGAAAGGATCTATTGTGAAAGGATTTTTAGGAAAGGAACCGTTCCAGGTCTAAGTTTAGGGTACCTCCCCGGCATTTGCCATTTATGGTGACTGAGGAAAACCCCTCAGTCAGGGAGGACGGTCCTGACGGGAATCGAACCCCAGACCTCCCGCTCACGAGTCCGCGCCTTAATCGACCTCGGTCACTCGTGGAAGTACTTGCAGTAGTGAAAATATAATTCGATCACCCGGTGTTATAGTTGAAATAGGTGTCAATGAATCGGTTTCCTCACATAGACTTCGCCCTGGAAAACAACATTTACGTTCTTTATCCAATTATTCTTTCTTTGTTAATAAAGACACCCTCAGATATTGTTAACAGTATGAGGAACAGGAAATATAGCTTCAGTTCTATCTTTGATTCCAGTTTGTTCCGCACTTTATACATAATATGGTAATGTTATTAAGCTATGGTCTACCTGAGCGCGGCTACTTGCTGGAAAGTGCAGTCACTGCCACCGGGGAAAAAAAAAAAAAAAAAAAGAACTAAGTCGTCGCGATTAAATTTAATATTTTCATTTTCTTATTCATATTTTGACATGCATAAAATTATATTGTATTTAAAACTGATGATAATAATAACAAAAAACACTATCCTATATTATAACTAGAGATGAAACAATTCCTTCGTAAACAAGATATCAGCGTATGGTTGACGCGAACATTACACATGACGGCAGAGGGAGGGAAGATTAGAATTGGATTCCGCACAGTCTAGTCACAGCAACAGGGCCGAAAGTGAGCGATGTTATTAAGATGGAATACGCAAAATCACGCTTTTCCAAATTGAATGTATTAGTAGAAGAACTTGAAACTGAATAGTTTTCAATAAAAAAAAATCTTCTCTACTTTGTGCAAGATTGAATTTAAGGGATTAAAACCTAACACGGGAGTACTCATTGCCATTTAAGTATTTTAAATATTACGTCATTCTAATATAGGCATAGTACTATCATAAGTTTACATATTTCGCTCAAAATATTCCGGACAGACATTGCGCTACTCGTATGCTCCACGTGAGTGTACCTGGTATGTCTGAAACCTGCTCTTGTTTATCTTGAACCGCTGTGCAACGTTCAGAGTCGTCTATACTATGGTTGAAACTTCGGTAATCTCGTGTCCATGGAAGGAGATTTTCATGCTTAGTTATAACAGATGTTTAAAATGATGTCCCTCAGCGGCAATATACTGCCGGCTTCCGCATAGGAAATTCCTTTACTTCTAACTTTTCTTTACGGCAATTCGGAACTTTTTTGTCATTGAGATATCGTTTTTAAGAAGTCGGTGAACAGCTTTTTATCTGGAACGCGATTGCCATAATATTCTTTTACGAATCGGCATACCATTTCTCATCAAGAATCCGTTTTCACATAATTTGTACCCAAAAACCCATTTTTAAAATTATATATATCATGTAAGAAAATTTAACACACAATTAACACACAATGAAAGCAACGGAATAACAATCCCTCGCTGTCAAGGCCTCCCTCAAACTGACTACAAGCTTCTATTTGCAACTATTATGCTGCCTTGAGTGAGTCACACAGTATAGCTTTGTGTATCAGTTGTCACATATTTCGTTTAATTAATAGTTAATCGTTAATTTGTTCATTTAATCTCAATAATAATAATAGTCATAATTCTAAAAATGTAGTTTATCTTTTATTATACTTATACATTGCAAGAATTCATATTTGTTCTCCTAATATACCACAAGACAATGCCATAAGTTAGTTCATTTCATTAATTAATGAGACATAATTTGGATTTTATATTCATCTTTATTAAACGATATTCAAGGAATAGGCGAAGAATTCGCTTAGTTTACGCAACTCCTCTACAAACTTTTGTTATTCCATGAAGTTCTGGCGTTTCCTAATACGAAGATATTTGTGCAAGATTTGTGACCCCCATAGCGAATGAAAGCTTTTAGAGGTTCTTCTATAGTCATGTAAGTAACTCACGGATCATTCTTTACTATGGCTTCTACATGACCGGTGTTCTCATCTATGACGTCCTTGTATTCTTTATCTAAACTCTGCGGACCAATTACAGACTTTTGTACCAAATGGGGCAGAGTCTGGAAAAAGTTCTTTGTTATTTTTCCAGGCATTCTTGTTGGCTCATTCTGGAATCGTAAAAAAATCGCCGCCTGAAAATGCTTTCGGGTCATTTACATCTTGAAACATCAGATAGCAAGAGCAGAACTTCTGTTGTGGTGACATAAATGTTCGCTCTTTTCTGTATTGCCAACAGGAAAATTGTATTTCTCATAATATTTTTAAAATCCCGAAACTTTAATAGAGACTTTGACTACCAAATAACATAGAACTCTTAACAATTCAAAACTTTCTATAACAACTTGTTGGTTTGCTTCTCTTTTATTTATAATTTTCACATTGCAAATGCTGGCACTGTAAATGTACTGTATCGTACGCCCTTGCTGAATTATTTTTGGGCATTTAAAACAAACTGTTGGCGCTGCGGTTTTAATTAATTCTTATTTATATTCATAATCTGGCTCTGATCAAAATGATTTGCACAAAACAAATTTGAATAACTGCTATCCTTCTAGAGTAAATCTTCTCTTCGACATTTCACAACCCGACTCTTATATGTGCAATACTTGTCACAAATAATATTTCTACATATTTGTGGTTGAAATATTGAAGTATAATAATATATTTATTCAAACCTTGCATATAGTAATGCGTTAAAACTTCAAAGCATTTCTAATTTCAACTCCAATATTCTGGGGGAGAGGTGTAAAAGAACCTAGGTACAGTTGATACCAGAAAAACTCATTCACTTTTGCTACCACATTGATTTTTGTTTAGAAACTCTCAATATAAATATAGAGGCTGCTTAAAACAGCACGTTAAAAAGTTTAGTTCTGTAATGTGAAAGCAAGTTGTCTAACAAACTAAAGAATTCACTCCAATGTTGAGACGCCCTGTATGAGAGAATATTGGGGAGGTTATAATATCAGTTTGAACCCTCTACTTGCACAATTCAGCTAGAGGCACTTGTTTAACCAACAAGTGACACTCTTGCATTCTTTCGGCATTTCAAATGCATGTGCGCGTGGAATGTTGTCAGAAGTTTTTGAACCTTTGCCGTGGTAACGGAAGGGAATCAATCATTATAGTGGACGAACTATGATGCTGTACTGCACTCTATTTAAAAGAGAGAGAGAGCGACGAAGGAAGAAGGGTGAAGCACCCTAGTAAGGCCAAGGTCATACAGTCCACGAAGGTAATCATGGTGGTGATTTTAAAATACCACGCTGTGATAAGGCCTTATCAAATAAGGACTTTCTCCAATTAAATGGTGTTGTGTATGGGTGAGCTACTCCATATTTCAGCGTGAAAAAGTGGGTCAAATAGCTTCGTCTAAGATGATATGCGTGTTACTCGTCCTGTGGAAGCGGTACCTGGACATTGGATGTTAAGGCACTGACAAGAAGGTACAAAAATCCTTAACACGGACAGGAAAACGACACTAAATATCTGAAAATTAGAGGGAAAAGACCATATTTTAATAGACTTTCATCTAATGTTAGCAAAACACATAAGATATATAACGGAAACTAAATGAAATGATAGCCGTGTTGAGTGAATTGTCAATTGAAACAAATACCTAATATTATGAAATAATGACAAAAGTATTCGGTTAATTGTGATTGTTCGTTGACTGACGCTTAATATTTCCCTTATAGAAGACAGTTTTAGCAAATTCCGAAGGAATGTAGTTTATTGCGATTTTACCCATGAAAAGATTTTTGAAATTTTTCTGCGTGTCTGTTAACGCATGCAGCAGCCGCTATTTTTCTTTTTTCTCAACTAAACTCGGCATATAACGATCAATTAACAAACGACTTATTGAGTTCGTTAACCAGTAAAAATGGATCATTGGGGGGGGGGGGGGTTAACGCAAAGTAAAAAAACCGCTCTAGCGCAGCAATGTTTGTTTTCCTCTGCGAAACTCGGCATATGTTATAGAAATAAAATAACAAAAAAATCTGAAAATAAACGAAATCAAACTATTAGAAGTGCGGGTTTCCCTAAACATAAAATTTAAAAATCGTTCTAGCAACTCCATAATTTGATTTTTCGCAACGAAACTTAGTATGTGCTATTGAAATAAATTAAAAAATGATTTCTGAAAACCAGGGAAATCGAACCACTTGGAGTGAGAGTACATCCGAAAACTTACATTTAAAAACACCTCAAGCCCTCTATAATCCCCTTCACAAATTCGACTTGTTGAGGGAATGCGCTTGGCTTAAACAGATCCTGAATGACGACTTAACTTTTTACATTCTTAGTTAAGTGGTATATCTTCTGAGTCGCAAACTGTCAAGCTATTATTTTTCGGTATTAACAAATTCATATTATTGTAACTACAGCTGTCAGTTTTCACACGAATAAACAAGCCTCGCGTAAATTATAAAATTGTATGTAATGCAGATTGTAAAAAATTAATTTCAGGAAGATTCTTTAAAAAATGTTTATATCATTTGCAATTATTTATTCATTCCGATTTTTTCTAAGATTCTGTTTATTATTTAAAAGATAAACAATGTTATGATTAAAGAAACAAACTCAGATAAACAGAAAAGTAAAGCCAAATTTTTTAGCAAAATTAACTTACCGGGACGGATATGAACTAAGTGGATTTTTTCCCCCTTACTTCTGCTTTATTGTACATTTTAACTCTACTGAAAAAGATTTTAACTTAAATTATAAACTAATATCCTTCAAAGCTAAAAACAGATTCTATCTAAGTCTTAATAATTCTTTTAACTTATACCTTTAGAATTGTATTCTGATATCATGAATGAATTTAAGATTGGAAAAGAGACATATACATCTCATAAACAAATTTACTATTTGTCATCTTAATTATTTAAGCCATTTTACCTTCTTGCAACGCGGGAATTCCGTCACCCTTTGGCTAAAGAAAACCGTCCTACTGAGATTGAATCTTTACATTTTACACATTGCATTTCAATTGATAAAATCTTAATTTGCGCGACTTTCAACAGTTAAATTGAGTGCAGAATGGAGAATATCACTAAACATTGTTGATGCTATATTCTATATATGTCCATTCAAAAGTAGTTGTCGATTGATGCCAAGTCTTAGAAAAAGTGTTAAATATTGTTGTTTGAAATGATTGTTACTTACTTTAAAAGTTTATTTTTTACCAAATGCTAAGAACGAAAATTTAAAAAATGTCTAAAGGCATATTAGATTAAAGGCAAAATAAAATTTCATCACAATGGTTGGTTTTTCATCATTCATATGTGAGATAAAATAATAAGAGCATTTTTCTAATCATACCACTCTAGTTACAGATTAAAATTGCTCTCTATTCGTTTAAAAGAGAGAGACGATGACATTCCCTGAACACTGTAATAATTGCAAAACTCCATGGTAGCGCGGTCACAGTTTCTCTTACTCATCAAACACAAACCTCTCATTTCCCAGTACATGAGCGGCTTTCTGTTTCAAATGTTCAGTTGGCTATAAATTGCGTGCTTTCCTTTCATCACTCTCTTCCCGCGTTAACATATTACAGCTGTTGTTGCTTTTGATTGTGGGTGTTTTAAATAAACAAACATTGCAACAGCAAGCTATGAAGCAAATGCTACTCCCACAGAAACAAAGATTTAAAAGATGAACAAATAAATAATACAAGTTAATCTACCCAACAATTTTTCTCTTCAGAACACACATTTATGACTTCATTATTGTAAAAAGGAATATACTGCATTTGTACATGTAGGGTAATAATAAAAATATATTAATATGTGGTAAAGAAAGAATTGGTGTCATATAACAGTGACAAAAAGTTCTGCCACCATAAAGATAAAATAGAGATTTCACTGTTGATTTGTTTTACTTACAGACGCTCTTTAACATCTCAGATCATTAGCTTTCTGGGCGTGAAACGGCCGATAAATTTTGCTCAGAGGCCTCTTCTTTCAGGCTTGAGGTTCTTTTTCGTGCCGTAAATGTGCGACACGAGACCCACGGCTTTACTTCCCTTTCTAAGGAAGCCATGCTTTGGATTTTTACACTCGAAAAAGTCCATCGGATTTGGCCGGGATTGAACCCGCGATCTTGAGTTTACGAAGCAAGTGTTGTTACCACTGGACCGACAGATTTCTATCAGAAACCTCCTGCATGAAATATTGAAAATGGATTAATTACATTGAATATCATTAAATTGTCACCTCACTAAAAAGGCATCATTGTGGTGTATTTCTATGTAAACACCAACTTTAATTCGTTTTGCGAAATCACAAAGATAATCGCTAATTTATATTATATGGGGTGCCCCGACAATTTGACAGAGGCACAAAACTGCAACTGTGTCTTTATTCAGGCTGGAGGTGGACAACTTTATCTACTTCATAAGTTGTCAATAATATGGCTCGCCATCTTTGCGATGTAGTTCTCGTTTCTGCCGCAAGAGCTATACTTGATCGAACATATGACGATTATAGCGCGAGTTTCAAACTATAAGCCTGCAAAATTGCACAGTCCCAATATAACAAAATCGCGGGAAAAAGTATTGCGGTACTTCATGATCTACTCTTATATTAATCCTTCGTCTGTTGATCGCCATTTACTATAGTGAAAGTGTCGCGCACTTTGGACATTGTTAGCGCAACAAAACTGGCCTGAAAATGAGTGGTGTGCTTTCTGGGATGGCACACTAACACTGGATCGAACTTATAGGCGTTTGGAATCAACTCTGGCCAAAATGGAAGTCGTCGTGTTTAAAGACCATTACTTGCTGACGTAGTGAACGGTTGCTTTGCATGTTCGTCGTCAGGTTGAAAATTTCCATGCAGTAATCTTCAAATAAGGTAATAGGAATACCTAATCCCTTGACGTAATGGCACATTTTGCACGAAATCCAATTTTCACAGACATTTGCTTCGATAGCATATTGGGGACCGGAAAGCAGCACTTTGTAAGAAAGTTAAGGTATAAAACTTTGTGACATTTACGCAGATCTGCTAACCCATTGTGCACATATGGAGCAGTGGTATCAGATAACAGCCCTTCAAATTTTCTTGGGGCAACGCGCATTTGACATTTTGGTTATCATAACAGAGACGCCTTCTGCTGTATTGTGGTGAATGGTCCTTGAGCTATCATCTAACAAAACAATCTAAAAACTCGTTCTTTCGTTTGTGGGCATAAGCTATGAAAGCAGATTTCGTATAAGTAGCGCGCCAGCGAAAAAGAATACTCACTAGTCACATCAAAGCAGTCAAATTAATATTTTACAAAATATATTGAGAATATGACATTTTGTGTTGCTTATGGATGCTATACATAAATTCAAGAAAAAGCGTCTGTAGAAGAAAACACACATTTTAATTTCTCCTGTAAGTCAGTGTGACATGTATTTTATTGTAATTTCGAGTGTATTGATATAAAGTACTTAAGTGATATTGTTTGTTCTTAGTTCTTTCATATAAGATGGATACATTTAATTCCTTTCTTCTCCCTGTTTTCAATTGGACGCAGTTCTTCGGTTATTTGCAATAAATAAAAGTTGTAACAAAAAGGTATGTCAAAGCTTTGGGAAAACATTCCTCATATATACAGGATAAAAAACATAACATGAACATGGGTCCAGAATTACTTTATTTCCTTGTTAGAGCCCCCTTTTCTACGCCTGTACCACATAGCAGAATATTTAAAAACAGAACTGTGGGAAACAGAAAATCATATAAAATGTTAGCACGGATATATCCATCAACCCACCGTCGCATTGGCTCCTGATGCAGAAATGTATTCCTGGAGTATCTTGTATTGTCTTTCAGAATACGAGCATAAAGACTCTACAACGGCGGTTGATCCATAGATCATATGAGCATCTGCCAACTCCGCATTTGAATACCTCATTTTACTGTACCTGAAACGAGGTCCGTGAACACACAGAACTAACACTACGTGTTCGGTGCTACCCTAGGAACTAAGTGTAGTTATAATACCCCCAACCCATTCAACTACAGGCAAAAGCGAATGTTTCCTTATTGTACGTATTAAGCAACTGTTCTGTTGTGGGGTTGTTGCCACAGAACAGCCATGCTACTTTTTGGTTAAATCTCAGTAGAATATGTTTCTTCTGGAATATTTTGTCTGGAAAACTTTTCAATAAGTACAATGCATTATAGTTCCTAATGATTTCCATTCTTCTCGCTCTTTTCATGAGTTGAGAGTAGTTCTCCTATGTGTTTTAATACAATTTCTTGAAATGATCTACAATACCACAACTCAGAAGAGTTTCCCAACACATATCAACAATATTTCCATGCAGTATTGAGCTCTTTAGTTGTGGTTTTAAATTATGATTAATAAATGCACTCTTAAAAAGGTTGTTGTAATAATTTTATCGGGTGTTATCTTAAACCTTAATAAAATTCAGTCCAAAAAAGTGTAAAGATAGTGTAATAACCTGTAAGGGTTAATATTTCCAACATTTGTGTGTGGACCTAACCTGAAATCGTGTTTGAAGATTTTATTCTATCAGTAACTAAATGTCGACATTTAAAAGAAAACCCAACATAAAAAAACAATACAGTAATTTAAAAAAAAAATTATAAGTCCGATCTGAAAGCCAAGAGATAAAATGAAGTCATTTAGCATTGTCCAGAAATGCATTTATAAAGCGACTTTCTTTTGTTACCATCTAATGTAACTAAACTGTAGTTTCTAAAGTGAATTACTAATCATGTTTTATGAGAAAACTTCAGATTTAGACATGAATAAATGTTCGATACATCGCGTTTTACACACTTAGGGAATAAAAACTTACTTGTTCCTTCTTAGATAAACCACTGCAGAACAGTGATGATAATTGCAAATAATATTTTTACATATGTAGGGTGTTCATTTCAAAACTTGCGATTTGAATAACTGCTTATATAAAATAAACCTAATTTAAATAAAAAAAAATCACCCCAGTTTAGACACTGAGAGGGAAGTTTAAAGTCTGCGTTGATTACATTTCATGTTTCACCTCTTTTCCCCCGACTGCCTTCACTTTGCACTTTCAAATGGAACGCCTACCTTATGATACATTTTAATAAGGAGTGTATTGTTATTACATCTAGCATTTTCTACCTAGAGGTTGCCATTGTTGCTTGAATTTGGACGTTTAATGTAATACTTCAAAGTTGTGTATAACCTCCCAAGAAAGAACAGCATGAAAACGGATTAATTGGGCTGTATTACTGACTAGCCAACAATAGAGCACACTTTTAATATTTGATTTAAAATTACCCAAGATTAAATTTTGTTTTTATCCTACAGCTAACTGATATTTTTCATTTTGTTCAAATTCAAACAGCTACAATAAACCAAGCTATCGGGTAACGATAGAAAAACAAAGCAGTAATAGCCAGTTACTAGTATAAAAAATGTATACATAAGTCAACATGAAATCAGATGGCGGATGTTGTCGAGGCACGGACTCTGAGCAGCAGGTTTGATGTTCGATTCCCGCCAGGACCGTCCTTCCTGACGGAGTTTTTTTTTTTTTTTTCCTTCAGATTTTCCTCTATAAGTGGTAAAATCTGGGGAAGAACACTAAATTTAGGCCTAGAACGCTTTCCTTATAAACAAATCCTTTATTTAAATGAATTTATCATTTCATCTCATCATCAGTGTACACAGCTTGTAGTGCCTGAGTAGAAAAATGTGAGTTCAGCACTGTTATAAAAAATAAATCGTAATGTGTTCTTTTTATCATCCATATATTTAGCGAAAAGATACCTCCCGCAATTTCTGAAGGGAAATGCAAATAAATTAACATTTTGGGAGAATGTCAGTATTTGAATATAATTTAAATGTATATTATGCATTTTATACACTATTGGAATAAAAGTTCATTTCTTCGTTCGTATTTTTATCACAAATTTCATAAGTTACAAGAACAGCAAGTAATTGCTACCTCCCTTACATAAGCATGATTTCGTCAACATCATAGTATCTGACAACGCCATTATTTTCTTTTGTACGATAGTAATATTTTAATACCATAATACAGTACTTAAATTTCAACCGGTAGCACGCTTACGTAAAAAAAGGATTTACCTACGGTGTACGGTCAAAGGCTCCGTTCATTTAGCCTTAAAAGAAATTACACATGTCTGCATAACGCCTAATTTACCACCGTCATTCTCGCCGAATACGAGCACAGCACATTAAAAAAAGTGGCACACAAGAAGCGATCAAAGGAACCATTGAACTGGGCCAGATTGACCTGTGTTTACAGCTGTATAATCAAAAACCTTAACTTGGCGAGAATATTGACGAACTGACCAGTGAGATGAGAACAAGAGGGCGTGGATTCGTTTTGCGGAAGGATAATCAAAACAAAGAAATTAGTTCCAACAATTGGCTCTGCATCATGGCTAATTGCTCCTAGCCTTGCGTAGTTGTCGCTTCGCTCTTCCGCTTGTTTTCGCTCCAACACCTTCGGAAGACTTTGCCACTCAATTGTTAACTGGTCAAATTGGTCTCATCCTCCATCGATTCTTCCCTGCCAGTGCCCATCCTGAACCAACACTCATGCCCTGTTTGTTTTACCGCTTTTTACGACTCCACTTGCTTTCACAAGCAGCTGGCCACTTTGATACCAAACACCAGGGTTGTTAGGTTTTTGTTCTGTTTTTTCGTTTTGTTTGTGCTGCCGGGGTGAGTGGACGCAAGCACTGGACTGAAGTTTCAGTCAGGCCTCTCTCACTTCACACAAAATGTGAAATTATTCGTACGTGACAAAGCTTTGCTAAGAATTATAGTATATATATGTAAACGGAGCATGTAATCCTCAAAACACAACACGCCTGTACGTTGTTTCTGTGAAAATACTGATAGGAAATGCATAATGTTAGCGTTGCCTTTGACATATAGATGGAGAAAAAAATTGTTTGTCTGCGCAGTCACCAGGATTACGTCACTGTCAGCTTAACTAATTAGCATCGTTGCTTTTAGATAATTATTATTTTTATGCAATTCTATATGTACCTACTTAAAATAACAAACTTATCCGTAAACTATTTTATGGATTTAATATATAACTTTTAAATAGGCATCCATAAAACATTAAAAGCACAATAGAATTTCACACCAATTGTTGGTACTATATATTTGATTGTAACTGTTATATGTCTACTAATATGCTACATGTACAAGCATAATAACGCAAAATTTACAAAAATAATTGTCGGTTCTGGTATTCTAGTGGTAACCAATAATCGATCAATAAGAAATGTACGATTTTTGATATTGCTCTCTAATCGTACATAAAGAAGCAAAATAAATGTTTAATTAGTCCGAACTTTTTAGTATATGTACTCGTAATAAGAATTAACAGCATGTACAAACATGTGATTTTCTCCATTCAGAGTTTTTAGGATGTACTGTACAGTACATCAATTAAGTTCGCGCATTTAATGTTAAGTTTTCATTGTGTATCAGTGAGTTACATTTCATTTTGACTGGCAAATGAAAATGTTTCATAACGTCAGATTTCAATGTGATCATGCAGCGCTCCTGTTATTATTCTGCATCTGCGACTTCGTGTTCATAACCTCAAAATGTTTAGTTTGGTACCGCCTTTCTGCCTTTGAATTTTCTAACCCTGCGCATTGTAGTCGTGATTGTCCTTGGTGCAGTGGAATAGAATACCTTACTATTTTAATTTCGCCAGGCAAAATAATAATAATAATAATAATAATAATAATAATAATAATAATAATAATCCAGTGTCTTTCATAGCCAGGGTGTTTACTTATTCCTCTGTTAGAGTCAGAACAGTGCATATGTTTGTCTAAAATGCATAAATTAACTCTACATGCAAGCCAAAGAGTGAGAGACTTTCCAACACATAATGTTAAGACAGAAGATGGTACAGTAACCTTTGCTCATAATTCATTAAATACGAAAAAATAGGCCCAGGATGCAGTTACATGTTAAATCCTCAAAACACCGCATAAGAAAAACTCAGTGAAGGTGAAACAGTAAATAGTTGGAGCAGCATAGCCAGGCATTATTCCAACACGTTGCCAGCTATCAGAGATAACATAAAATATGGTGATCGTATTTGCTTCGACTGGTATCCCAATTCATGTTTTTAGAAAGCACCAGTTCGAGCATTCGATAGGAACATCTACTGGTGTTACAATAGCGACAAGTGAATATATCAGGTTAATTGTGCACTTTATCCTAATAAGTTTAAATGTGAAGGGAATGATGTTTGTGTGATCGTCGACACTGTAAGGCAGTAAACATATTTGATGGTTCACTGGAAGAACCCACTGAAAATCTAGACGAAATTCAGTCCAACGTTCTACATTGTAAACATTGACATTGTATTTGACGCATTAAATGATAATTCTTCATAAATGAAAGTTACTGTAAGCACTTAACTGCAGTTGCTTTATGCATTCCACGCACTGGACACGTTCTTCACATGTGCGCGAAGGATATAAAATACTTTCAAACTAGCGGGCATTTTTATTTCAATAGTCAAGTCAGCTTTGACTAAAACACAAGAAGACAGGTAAGACTGTTGGATAACTGTGTGAAGATCGCTTGGCTTCAGATAGGACAATTTCACGGTGCCAGTTACAAAACATTAAATAGGTGGGTACAAGGGCTACTCTTTAAAGTTTTGACAATGCAAGCAATACATTTTTAAAAATGCGATCTGAGCATTGTATCTTATCAAAGTGTTCTCAATTACATTCTGTACAATGTTTCATCCGTTCAAACCATTATGTAAACGCTGAACGTCGTGGTTCTTTGAATGGAGTGCAAATACATTCTTTGTAGTGGTTTTAGGTTATTCAAATCGTCTTTACTTTTATTTTGGATAATATGAAAAAGTTGCTTGGAGCTAGATCTGGACTGTAAGACACCTGAATCCTGCAGAAACGGAGTTTTATTCAGCGCAGCTTGGGCAGAGGCGTTGTCGTGATGCAGCAAGATTCCACAGGACGATTCTTTCTCAGTACATTTAAGACTTGGGACTAACATTTTGTGTTGTGCCGTTTGACAGTGTCAGCTTTTGTTCCTCAAGTCACCAACTGAGAAAAAGAACAGATCATCACCTTGCCAACACTTCTCACTTGCCTCTCCTGGAAATATCCAGATCGACGATTGTTCTTTTGTTTCTGGGTCATACTAATATATCCAGCTCTCGTCGCTTGTTATATTAAATGTATACATATTAAATATATATATATATATTTTTATGTTCCTCCATGAAAAATTTCCAGCTTTTTGTGACACCTACTCAATTATTATTTTTTCCCCTGCTCCTCTGTGAGGTGGTGGAATCGAACTACCACAGAGTTTCGTGACGTGAAGTTTTTCTTTGAAGATTGCTTTCACTGCTGCCGATCCAATATCCAAGGTTTCTTGAATATGATAATATGTACAACAATAGTCTTTCCGCAACATAATTTCGCTTTCATCACATGTTCGTGCATCAAAAACAGATCTCTGAGACCTTTAGTGCGGACAGTTGCATTTTTGGAGGAATCACCTGTCCAGCTATTCTGCCTACACTCTCGATCTAGAGCTATGCAAGCTCTTTTGTTCGGGAAAGTGGAAGAGAAAGTTCGGGGGCAAAAGTTTGGCAGTGTAGAAGAAACTGATGAAGAAATTACAAACATATCCGCAGAAGATTGGCATGTGTGACTTCAAAGGATGCAGAACTGTACAAGGCATAAAGAGAATGCTTTGAAAAGACGTGAAGTTCCCATCCTTAGTTTTCCCGTATACGAAAATTAAATTATTTACCCCCATGTATACATAAATGAGTGTACAGTGAGGTTATTTGAGTTACAGGCCAGCTGAGCTCGGCTATTTACTAAAAGCATAAAATGATACTGTATTTAAAACTGATGAGTAATATGTTATAAGAGGTGTTGAAAATGATGTTACTCAGAGGCAATACATTGACCACATCTGTGTTAATAATTCCTGTATTTCTTCTAACTTTTCTAACGTAAGAACACGGCGGTTTGGAACACGTTTCTTGTCACTGAGAGATCCTGTCTCTTATAACTTTTTAAAGCTGACGAACAGCTTCTCTACTTGCTACTCGATTGCCAATATATTTTCTTGCGAATCGCCTTACCATTTCTCTGTAAAAATCCGATTTCATATATGTTCGTACATTAAACCCCGTTCTTCAAGACTGTATTTATGTAGTGCCGTAACTAACGATAAATTAGCATATAGTTTACACACAATGAAAGCACGAAGTAACATTCGAAAGCGCAACCACTCGCTGACAAAGCCTCCCTCAAACTACTACAAGCTACTACCTGCATTATATGACATTGACGACTGGTTTCTCCATATAAACAGCTGCATTCTTCTTGCCCATAACTCAAATAACCCCACTGTAATATTGTGGCATGAAGGGGGATAGCAATATGTGGTAATGCATTGTAAGATTAATTTCATTAAGAAGTTGAAATGACGGTTGAAAAAGATTACGTGTTTGTGAGGAAAATTAGAATCTGCGCATGCGCGCCAGGGTAAGTGATGGTGTTTCAACGACTTTTTTGCAGGAACTAGTGTGGAAACTCGAGTTGAGATGTGCCACCAACTCTCTCGAAATCAATCTTAGTTAACGTCTATCATGAATGTATGTATTAACTATTTATTATAAAGACGACTTTATTAATATCTAATTAATGTTTGTGTTTTCAGTGAATACCTAAGCCGGATACTTCCTCAATATAATCAAATTTTAAGTCAGAATGGGAGCATTTCCCCACATTGTCAACCGTCTAAATACTACAATACGTGTACACATTAACTTTTGTTTATGAGTAATTTAAAGCTAGTAAAACCTTTCCGCAATACCCTTTCATATAGCATCGCTTTGTTTTAAAACGAGTTAATTATGGTTCGCGTCTGTATTTCCAAGGTTAGCGGTACTAGTTCATGTAAACATACGAACATTGCATATTTTGGAATATTAATTTAAAGCTAGTAGCGATGCGCCGAACGTTCCCAATTCAAATGCACATTATGAAAATCGCTTCGCGTTGTCGATCCATGTATATCGTAGACAGAGCCCCAACGCAGTTTACTGTTTAAAATTCTCCTGGCTGTGCAGAACGTGATGCTGTTTTGTTCTCATGAATGATATGCAATACATTCCAGAATGACGCAAGCGTATGGTTAATTAATACGAATCAATGGGTGGGCATAGAGTGGTTAGCGATTAAAATTAAATGAACCGATTAAGATCTTCACAAAGCACTATCCGAGCAAATGTACAGGTCCTATCAAAATACCAGAACGCTTTGATAAACTTCAAAATACTTGTGTTCAGTATTTAATTTTTATAATTTATTTCTTAGGACCACTATAAACATTGTTATTCTTCACGATCATATTTATTTTGTATATTTTTTTTTTCCTGATTGCTCTGATCTATTGCTCCCTCTTATCTACTTAATAAGTTATATAAAAACTGGTTTATTTACACTTATTTTTCATGGTCATTAAAAATAAAAATACAGTAATTTCAAGTTTAAAATACAGAGATATTGATTTATATTCCCACCCAATATTGGATACTTTACCCTCCGAAGGCGATACACTATCGCCAGTCACTAAATTTCGTCCTTCTCCTGAGTTTCCAAACCCATTGCAAGTTCAAATACTATTAATAGTCGCCATTGTAAGTGTAGCTGTGTATAGGCTAAGTTTGTGTGCGCTCTTGCTCCGCTATAAACCTGAACTTCCTCTCAAATTTTCGGAATCTTCTTTCCTTCTCTTAGCGCTAACTAGTGTCTTATTTTGTTACACCTTTTCCTTGTCTTTCTGCTTGATACATGGTAGTCGAATCTCATCTTTGTAACTATGTTTAGGCTATCAGCCTGGTTTACTGTTGTTATTCTCCATATTGGAGCTTGTTTTCTTAACGAGTTTCTTTCATTATGGTTTGCTATGTGGGAAAGATTTGTCAAAGAATTTTGTATATTAAATACTTGTTAAGATAGGCATATTTTGAGTTACTTATGTCAGTTTTAATGTAAATAAAGTTAAGTTGCTGCTTGGTTCATTTGTGATTTAAAGTAAAAATCTAATATTTATGTGTATATTTCGGAATAAATGTTGATGTGAAGTTTGTAATATCCCATTAGATTGCTATATATTTTGTGATTGTTAATTGTATTAACATATCAAACATAATATTTAACACTTGAATTTATCTGCTATACTTTGCATCCAAAAACAATCATACAAGTATCATCCACAGTTTAGGTACTAAGTTCCTTGCATTTTCTTCCGCATTAAACCGCTTGTCCACACTCACTCGTGGAAGAAGGTTCGCTTTTTTCGGTAGCAATAATTAATATTCAGACAATGCGCTAATTTGGAATAAACCGTTAGTACCTAAAGATAAATAGACATTATTGTAAACCTTTTATTTGTTTCTTTACTTTATTTTCTAAATTAACGGAAAGAGAGCATACTTTGGACATTTTTTCAGCAGAACTTGCACTTGACTATTTTATGAATGGAATTCAATCAGAATTTGAAGATGGAATTATCAGTAAGAGCGTATGAACTCCCACTTCTCTTAATCCGCCGACCTAACGTCTAATGGCTTTTATCTCTGTTCATTCTTAAAAGACAGGGTCCATAAATATAAGCCACATTCTCTGAAAAATTACACCTCCCTTTCTCAAGCGGGACTGGATAACTTCTTAAGAGGTGGAAAAAAGTAGACACTTTCAATACCTCTTTCCTTAATTTGAGTAAGTAAATTGCACTTTAAGTGATAGTATTTAGTGCTCTTAACCATGGTATAAGGGGTCGTCAATTGCCGACATTAGGCCTCGATGATCTAGGGGTAGGGCGCTCTCTTTAGGACCTAAGGTTCGCGGGTTCAAACCCGGCCGAGAACGTAAAAATCTTGATAACTAGTGCTTTCTATAAGCCGTGGATCCTGTGTCATAGATTTACGGCACGTCAAAGAACTCCCTACTTGAAAAACGAAAGACGCATGTTCAAAATGATTGGTCTTTCACACCCCAAGTTAAGAATACTCTAGTTACTTGCCGGATGGTGATGTAGGCTATGAGCTTACCAACTGTCACTCCAACCTCCAAAGGAATGCAAAGCAACTAAATTCCCATTGTAATGGAAACGCCCACCATGTTCCAGGATAGAACGATGGTTGCCAAGAAATCAATCACCTGTCCAAAACTGACTCAGGCCCTATCGCCCTTATAGTCAAAGCTGCCTCATTGCTATTCAAACGCAATTGGTTCTCTCAGTACCATAGCAGTACACGGATATTTTTACACGTCTAAGCGCAACAGGTCTATACAGTTTATTGTTGATTTTTTATCCTACCGAAATAATAATAAATACGCTGATGGTCATTAAAACATAAATAATCATGCGGAAATTATGTCTTGTATTCTTGTTTGGTCATTCGACAGGACCGTTGGGATCTTTCACGTCTATGTGCTCGTTCTACCTCGATCCACTGATCTCGTATTCGTTTCGCTGCGAACTATTTCATACAACATGAGCACATTTTCTCGGAATGACATCAGCACTCTCGATATGTCACAATTCTCCTTTAATCCACTTTAGACACCTGCAGATATTGCTGTCATCGTATTTCCTTCAAGTCATACTCGTTACTCCTGAGAACATGTGCGTCGGTTTAACCCGTCTCTTATGGGGGTTGCAGTTTTAATGGCCAGTATTGTGTTATTTGGTTAAAGTATTTTTTATTTATTGATAGAATGAAGAGAAATAAACAATTGCATTTTCTATTTCTACACCGACTATATTACTGTTAACTACGTGTAGTCTATATAAAATATGTAACAAATAAATTATTTTCTCAGTGATATCGTCATTTTGATCACGTATTGAAAAAATTACAGTGGTAATTTGCTTTAAACCAAATAGAGCTTAATGATTCTACAACACTTATTAAAATGTCTTAAATACAGCGACATCCATACAAACATTGAACACTACGTGACATCAAACGTAACGTTGCGTGTTCTGTGTAGCAGAGGCTACAAAAAATTAATATTTTTCAATTTTTTAAATAAAGTTAAGCGTCTTAGAAAAGAAATTGTAGAAACTGTGTACCATTGTTGCGCAACAAGTTGATATTCTTTCACGGTGTTCTTTTATTGGAAACTGGAGAATCTTTTTCGAAGCGTTTTGTAACTCGCCGAGTGAACTCTCGTCAGTAAAATGAATCATAAATTCTTTAGCAGTAGAAAAACCTATGCTAAGTTATTACATATTGTGTTATTACTCAGTGAGAAAATGCCGTGCCAATTGTCAATACTTCTATGTCAGTAACATATAGTTTTAGAGTTGGATACAATAGAATGCGATCTATGTCGAAATAAAATCACGAAATTTATCTCGAGATCCGATGGCAATTTCTGAATATTTTTGGAACATGTGAAATATTGCTCATTCATGCGATTTTGGCAAAAAAAAATTATGGACTAATGACAGCTTTTACCAAGAAGCCCTTGCAAGTGCTTACTGATGTGCACTTTTGTTCTGAATGATGAAACCTGAAAAGCTAACGCATTTCCTCGTGTAAAATACTTTCAAGGCGTTAAAATGTGAGATGGGTCCTTTTTTTTCATTCTTCATTCTTCTTTTTATTTTTTTAAAGAGCTCAGGAGCACACGAAGCCTTCTCTGAGAGATCTTGATATGCAAGTGGCTTGAAGATGCCCGCAGAGGAATTGGCGAAGAAAGAAAGAAACTAGACAGAGCGCAATATCTGGGAACAAAGAAGTCTTGAAGAAACAAGGGCGTCAGCAAGAGGATAAGAGAACAATGTGTTGTTCTTATGAATTCTCCTTTTTGTTTTAGTTTAAATAATCCTCGCGTAATGAACGTGGTGCAAACTGGAGGTCAGAACTTTGATATTTAGCAACAGGAAAAATATGTTTAGTCTAGGATTGAGATTTCTAAGAGAGGAGGAAAACTTTTGAATTTGAATTGTAAAAATAGTAAGCGAAAGCGTGTCATTAATTATTATTAAAAAAGAGAGAGAGAGAGAGAGAGAGAGAGAGAGAGAGAGAGAGCAGTAGTTAAACTCAGTAATGGAAAGTAAGGAAATTTTGTCAACAGCGTCATTTTTTTTTTTTCTATATTAGAGCTCATCACGTAAATAAGGAGCACTAAAAGAGAAAGAAAAGAAGAAAACATGAATAAACTTGGGATATTTAAAGGAGGATATGCCAAAATAATACAAAAGATTCTTTCAATATTTTTTTTAAGCATCACTAATCACCGAGCGGAGTGGCTCAGGCGGTAATGTCCAAAACTCGCATCGGGAGGTCCTGGGCTCTATTCCCGACTGTCCTGACCTTAGGTTCCTTCGTGGGCACTTAGGCGAGTGTTCGGATGTATATTTACATTCCATGAATTTTCCATTGGTTCTGATTGCAGAGCCGAAAGTGACAGTTAATGTGTACGGTGCCGCATGCAGTGTGGCGGTTACTTGCGCTTTAGATACATTCCTGTTCTAGCGCCTGGTGTGGAAGCGGCCCCTCTTAGGGGCACTTAATTACTTGGAGGAAGGGGGCTCTGCCAGCGTTAGAGACTCCGTCTCAGGTACATTCATGACTCATCGCTCATGGATTCTGGTCGCCCGGATCATATAATTTAGTAGAGTGAGACGCATTATCACAACATTATCTAGTTTAACAGCTATTCTTAATTATTTATATATATCCTTATTATCTTTTGTTATTAATTATTTACTTAACGCAAAATATAAGTATAATGAGCTTTTGAGTACTGAATTATTAAACACGCTTTATTATATATTATTTTTCTGCTTAAATCTTACGTCCAAGCAGGAGCGGCTGTCAATAAGGGCTAGATGGGCCCGATGTCACCAAATAAAAATGCCATAATTATTTACCGTTTTCTCTGCTCCTGATCAACTTTTAAAAAAGCGATATGGAACCGATTAGTTCTTAATAGTATTTGATGCAACAAACACATTTCCTCTCTACTGTAGTAGCGGTAGCATGCCATCCTCCGTTAGTGAGGGAAGCTCATGGGCTAGACAGGAAATTTTACGCTTTGAACTTATACCTTCATGGGCCAGCAGAGACTAACAAGGACTTATATTTGTCTTCCTCCAAGATGAGTTAGTTTTTCTCCTCTTTTTTTTTTTCTTTCTCCCCCCCCCCTCCCTCGGGCCAGCAGGAAGATGGCTCATGGCCAGCACTCGGCATTCCCTCTTTTCTTAGGAAGATGTTGAGAGTTACTGGCACCATAATAACTGACCAGGGTTGTTTTCGCACTTTGTTTGAAATTGGGTAGTCTCCTCACTGTTTGTAAGTGGTAAGTTCATTTTCACAGTGTGAACTGTTAAGTTACAAAAAAAATCGTATCTCTGTTGTGACAATGAATAAAGGGGACGTTTTATTGAAGACTCCATTTTCGCGTCTAAGTTTAATTGTTACGGTGGAAATGAAACAATTTGAACCTCATCAACCGAAAGCTATACGAGCTTACTCAACAAGCCCGCGCAAAATTAAGTTTTTTTTTTTTTTTGTGTGGTTTGAAAAAGCATCTTGATTAACAACCTATGATGTGAGAAACGTATCTTGCCTAAAGGAATGAGATTAGAAAAGAAATAGAAAGGGCAATTTTCGTTTCTGTATAGGCCGACGAAACGACAGATAATACATACATGTCTCATTTTGTTGTGATATTACATACATCAGTGGGGGTAAACTGGTTGAAAGAAGCGTTTAGCACAAATGTACGATGCGATGCAGTTATGAGACAATATTGATAAAAAAAAAAAAAAGACCTTCCTGTACACCATTTGGGTGTCATGTAGTTATGTCCCTGGCCTGCCCTTCTATAGGGACCAAGAGCTGCCACTGAGTCCATGCATTTATTAATTTTAAGTTTTGTAGAAAATATTTCCAACAAAGTCAATATGCTTAATAGTCACTTATAAACATTCTTTGATTCTAATTATTAGTTAGGTAAATAAAGGGGGAAATGTTGAGTATAGAAGAACATGAGAATAAAAAAGTAAAGATAAACAAGTGAAAGGAAAGAAAGAAAAGGTGAGTAACCCTTGGCATTCTAAGCAGCTGCTACGTCTCCGTATGTCTCGTCTGAAGGTTGAAAATCCCACAAATTGACTTGGAAGCTTCCCCGTGGTTTATGTGATTATCCCTAAGTTTACGCGTGTCACTTCTTTCCATTGAACTCGCTGCAAACGTGCAGCAGCAAAGCTAACGGCGACCTTGCATTTATTATCCTCTATACTTCAGGTCAAAAACATAATCTCCATCGCAGACATTTTTTTTTTTCCTCCCTATTAAAGAGCTTAAATGAAATACTACTGTAGCATACATTTGTTAGATATTTGCATCAGAAAATGCATTTGTGTAGGCGCAAGCGAGAGTAGGTGCGCCCTTTCAATCAAACAGGATTCAGCTTGGGGATATTCATAACCTTTTACAGGAAATTCCAGTCAATGATCCTTAACTATCTGTGTAGTACAGAAACTTTACAAAAGAACTAGTGAAAAGAACCAGTCATGTATCTAAAACAACTTCATTAATTCTCTGGGTGCTATGTATCTTGAGAAACTCAAACAGATTCATTTGCTGTCTACTGTATTTCAATGTGAACAGTATTTTTGGCGCAGGCTATATTTAGGTGATTTCTACCTCTGCTCCACTCTCACAAGCCACGTAATACTGCAATATGGTTCACAGAAATGCGAAACACGCAGTCGTCAGAAATTCCAGAGAAAAAAATCGGATTGGATCACGTATGGAGATCCAAGGCACCATGCTTACCTCTCCAATCCAAGAATAAATCATTTTTCTACCAAGAATGCATCCAACGAGTCGCTCCATCTTGTTAAAAAAGTGCGCAATGTTGCAAATGTTCACATATGGGCGATTGAATTCAGAGTTAAAGCACTCGCACCTCAGCCTAGGTTTATTGTTTATTATGCCGAATCGTTCTAAAAGTTTCAGCTCTGCATTTTTGCATCATTGCTCCCATGAAGACTTTTCCGTACTGGCCAGTGATGAACCTCCAAAGAGTTGAAATCTTCTGCTCTCCTGTACCTCACACTCAACCAATATGTTTATTGAGCACTTTCAACGTGCTGCTTACATCTACAAATCATGTGTCTTGAAAGAGTCCTGCAATCTGCAGATGTTTCCTGAATGGTCCATATCAGTAATTATGCAATCACTTTCCTTAGTTTCCTCGTCTCTAAATAAAGAAGTGAGCTAATGAGAATCAAAAGTGTCCTTAGACAAAGCTGTGCTAAGAGAGAGACTATGGAATTCAGATGATTTCTTCCTATATTCTTCCCAGGTCCACACTTTCAGTGCTGATTTTACCAATGTTTTGTTAATTCCACAGGTTCAATAAAGAGGTTGTTTGCTCTCTTCTTGTCCAGTTTATTTGGTTCTTCATTACTTTCTATGACCCGATAATCTTTTACCCATCGTAACTGCACAGAATAGTGTGACAATAATAACAGGATTTGAAGACATTCCCATTATATCTTAGATTTCAACTGGCAAAAGTGGTACCAATATAATGGCATATAAGTAAAAATTTAAGTATACAATAACATGTAGAATGGGAAACGAGGAAAATGGAAAGAAAAATAAAAAGCTTAACACTAAAGAACACTATCAACGCCTTGAACTAAGAAAGAAAACCTCCATGAAAGACTGCACTAGTGAGGGTAAGAGCGAGGTTGAACCTAGACAAATGGACTTAAGCAGCAACGATGTGAAATCGAATAGGTAAAAGAGAAGCAGGAAACCCAAAACACCAGTGCTCAGATCTGATAAGAAAGCAGGAGACTGTCTTTAGTCAAAAAACTAGAGACACAAAATTGAAATATCCACAACCCTAACCAGACAACAGAGAACTTTGTAGATTATTGTATAGGTATTAGTAAAAGGTGAAAGTATGGATGGGACCCAAGTGCTGAGACTGCCAATGAGAGAAAGTTATATAGGATTAAGATACTAAATACGGAAGTGTTAGGTTTAAGCATACAAGATGTTATAAGGACTCGTTTGAATTAGCTCGTCTTATGAATTAATTAGAAGTATCCTTGCAACCTGTAGGAGGTTTTCGGCAAAATGTAATTTTATTACCAAATCTAGTATTTTTAAGAGTCAAGTGCTTTTAGAACACTTAACTGTCTGGACGTATGAAATGGGTTTCATTTTGTAGCTGAGTTCAGGTTAAAATACAAATCGTATTTTTGGCTGATAGATAGTACAGAATTGTCCAAGACTGAAGGCAAATTTTGTCTTAGGATACGTACTGTACATTGGCTCTTTATACGTGAACCATCAAGCAAGATGTTCTGGATTGATTCTACTTTTTACTCTACTCGTCAATCTTCTTGCCATTCTAAATGAATCCTAAGAGATGTATGAAATAGATTCTGTTGCCATGAGATCGATCTAATTTCCAATATTGAACTATTCTGGATCAGGGAGTGGCCAGCCCACCACAATTCCTTCTCCAGTTCCCTGTGTGAATTTTCCCATAAGCTGTCAATTTAACCTACGCTTTAAGATAAAGCTATAGTTGTGGAATGAAACAGAATTTTCAATTCAGCTGTAGAGGTACTTCTGAAGGCTTCAGTAGTGCAAGCTGTCAAGCATGTATAAACTCGCCAAGTTTTTGCATTTTTCTGTTTAACACCCTCCAGGCCTACTGGTCTGGAGGGTATGGTCTACTCCAGGAGTCTCAGTCAAGCCTGTGGTAAGTGTATTGCAACGCGAAGTTTCCATAGTATCCATTATACAGTGTAACTGACTCTGAACTCTGTTTAGCGTTCCGATATAAACAACAGCAGGCTCCTAGCATGCAGCCACGAGGATTTTTCCCATCTCTAATTGCGGGTGGTGGTAATTGTTAAGGAGGTAAGATTCACTGACTCTACTCTCATCAAATAGTAACTTAAGGTTACTGAACTATTGCACGCGACTTTTTTGTTCTTCAAACTAAGCGGTTGTGTTTGATCACTTTGCCATGTGTTTGAAATGTGATATCGTTAGTAAGGGTTGTCATAGACAGGTACACCGCCACATGTGGCCGAGGTCGTTAAGGTACGAATTCCCGCTAGGACTGTCCTCTCTGACTTAGGCTTTTAGCAGATTCCGCAGGACTGTAGCTTTGCAGTTATAACCATGAAAAGATTTTTGAAAATGTTCATAAAATCTCCATCGATTATACTTAATAGGTATAAAAATGACGATGAAAAAATTCAAAATATATATATGAATTTTTTTCATTGTCATATATATATATGAATTTTTTTCATTGTCTCATATATATATATATATATAAATTTATGTGTGTGTGTGTGTGTGTTAACTCTCTAACGGCCGCAATATTTGTTTTTTTTTCTCTCAACGAGATTCGGCATATAACGATCAATTAACAAATTATTGATCAAGTTCGTTAACTAGCAAAATTGGATCATGGGGGGTGGGGGTTAATTGAAAGCGAAAATTTAAAAATCGTTCTTGCGGCCTCAATTTTTTTTCAACGAAACTTGGTATATGTTAATGAAATAAAATAAGAAAATATTTTCTGAAAATCATTGAAATTTGACTTTTATGAGTGGAAGTTCATCTAAAACTCAAAAATTTAAAATATGTATTCTTCACAATGAAACTCGATATTTGCCATTTAAATAAAGTAATAGAAATATTTTCTGAAAATCAGCTAAACAGGACCATCAAAAGTGGAGATATACCTAAAAGCTGAATTTTTGTAATCCCAAGGACGTGGATGAGGATGGTCTGGGGGGAGAGGTGGCATACGGGAGGATTGTTATTGTTAACATTAACAATTGGGTATTCCCATTGGTGTTAAGTAAAAAGCGTATGGGGGGAAAGAGTCGGCGCATGCGCATAGATGAATATCGGACTTGCCCTTACAGACAGCGGCGGTCTTGCGACTTCAGCACCTAATGTCAGGGGGAAAAGCCGATTTCCAAGAAATGCTGGAACGATACGGAGCGATGCCGAAACTTAAGCGGTAGTGCATGTGCTCTATCAACCTTGATAGTATAAAGTGTACAACAAATGTAGGCGGTTTCAGAGCACGAAAAACATTCATATGTAAAATTAAGTATGTAGCTCAAATATTAATCACATTCCGTTTTAGTTGTTATACAGCTAAGTGCAATAAGAAACGTTAAATAAAATAATAATGATATGGGAAAAGCATATGCCTTTAAGCCTGAAAGTTGTGTTTTTTATTAAATGCATATGTGTACCTTCAGTTAACGTTACTTGTTTTTTACTACATTCTCTGGTTTAGCGCTCTGTAATAGCCTTCACAAATTCAACTTAGTGAGGAATTCACGTAGTTTATGCAACTCTTGCGTTACGAACTTTTTTCTGGTTTTCCTCAGTCCTCATAAATTGCAAATGCCGGGGCGGTACCCTAAATTTAGGTTTGAAAACTACCTTCCATAAAAAAGTCCATTCCCAATTTATCATTTCGTCTCATGTATCATTAGTGTCAACCGCCTGTGATGCCACAGACGTAAAATAGTATTTTTAAAAAAAATGACAGATACATTTGGCACTTTGCTGCATTACCTGTGCAAAATGTTTCCGACGGGGCCAATCGTTGGGTTTTGTGGCGTGAACAAATTGCAGTTTGTGTACGACGTCATGGACTGTGGCCATAGGAATGGATTTTTTCGTTAAAGAAACGTACATCCAATCGATATATCATTCTGGATAATGGGCGGTTTCTTTGTTTTCCCTATTGTGATTCAACACTGCTGGTCTCCTGATATTGCAGGTTGCGGCGGCGGGTGGAGCTGGAGGGTTTCAGTCTGTAAAGAATGTTCTACTCGCCTGACCGATGCATTTCAGCCAGACAGTGTTCTATCTTCCCGTACCGCTGCTGATCTAGACTTCAGTACACAACAGAGCTATTTGTTTGTTCTCTCTTTCGCGTATGGCCTCCAGCTAATTTGCAGTTTCTCTTTCAAAGCATGTAAACTTCGAAAAAAATACATTCAGTAGTTTCTTTTTCACGTGTTCTTTCCCAGATGCCATGCATGTAAAAATATAACCCAGCTGATTTTTAGACAAGAAGCCTAAATCATTTGCTGCTATAACTTTCCATAAGTAATTCGTTTTTAATATTGTTCATGTTTGCTATAGAAACTACGATGCTCTTAAAGAGCTTATTGGCCTTGGGTTAACATCTGAGACTGATACTTGGAAGGCCTAATGAGCCTCATCAATAAATATCTAACGTTTCAATTGCATTAAAATGTCCAATATTTATTATAAATGCACGAAAAACATATATATTCAAAACTAATAGCAAAAATGTAATGAAAAATGTATGGTAAAACGTGCACACTTTTAATATATATGACATTTTCAGAATACTCCGTTCAGAACTGAAAAGTCTCGATTTAAGCATAGTTGTAATTTTTCAGCACTTTGGTCAGGAAATTTGTAAGTTGCAATGGTTTCATTTTAATTTGCTCAGGAGGTCACAAACACGTGCATGTTGTTGACATGTATACTTATTTTGAACAAAACAAGCCCCTACTAAATTACTTATATTCATCCCCTTTCCAAAGCGCATAGAAATCTGGCCGAGGGGGGGGAGGGAAGGAAGACAGAGGCGGGTAAACGAGAGGGTGGGGAGGTAACGACTACGATGACATGGGGTGGGGAGAAATATGAAAAAAAAACAGGGAAAGGGGAGGGATAGAGCTGCCGATAAAGGGAGAAAAAGTGGCACCCCATGAGCATACGTGTGTGGGAAGTAGGTTAGGGTGGTGGGAGTGAGATAGGCTCATCTAGGCTTGGGGTGGTGGAAGTTTGCAGTAAATGAGGCGCATGTTTAGGGGTTGCTATGGATACGGGAGGCCTGTGCTGCTAGTGACCGCCGTCAGTTGTTCCAGTCTTCACGTGGTGGTTGGCCTGAACGGGAGCTTTTCTCTCATTGCGCGGTCACCTCGGGGCCTGGACAGACCGCTGCCTCTGCCGGCAGTCTATGGGGCAGGGGTTCGCTCTCTTGTACGCTGTAAGTAGCACCTCCCCTGTGTATGTTTGTGTGTTTGTGTGTGCTATGTCACAGAAGACTTCGCTAAGCGCTGAGAAGATGCTCACGTACGTATAACCCATTGTCACTTGTAGAGCAGTGCTTTCATTTTCTTTGCTTGTTCTATCTTAAACTTATAGAAACATGGTCGGTCATTCGGTATGAAATTCAAACTTTAATACGTATTCCAAACTTTTCATAGCAGTTTTTTTTCTTTTCTTTTCTTTCTTCCACATTGCACAAAGTACAATCCCAGAAAATTGTCGGTAACATATTTCCATACGCTTTGTTTTATCTCCAATTTCTAAAAGCTCGATACATTCATGCTTTTGTTTTTAGCTGGCACATGTTTTAGAATCTATTACCTCAGTGTAAAGAATAGTATCACTAATAGCATTTTTATTAATAATTTTAACGACTGTAACAAATTAAAGGTTCAGTGGCTATAGATATAACTTTTCAACATGGATAATGTTCCCATATGTTATACATTTTGCTTCTTAAAGCAAAGTTTTCAAATTCGCGAAACTAGTTATGTTTTTTTTTTTTATTTGAACACGTTTATTTTATTTATTTTTCAACTATATAGAAGAGCTGGTGCAAAATACATATGAACTTTATGCTTTCGAAAGGCATATGTCTTATTTTGTTTACTGTTATTTTACGAGCTGTAATGTTATAAAATAGATTTTTTTAAAAGAATTCTATAATTTTTCATATTAATTAGTCCCGTTATTATAAAGATAGTTTTAATGTTAAAATCAACCTATTATAATAACGTTGAAAAGGAGAGAGTTAATATTGTGAGTGTTAGCATACGGTAAAAGATATACCTAACTGGAATGTAGAAAAACACCCCTAATGCCTTAGTGTAACTGAATAGATATTTTAAACACAAATTAGATTTATTTTAAACGTAGGGAAATTAAGTTTATGACTGTTGTATTTCTGTAGAAGCTAGCAAAAATTGATTCTTGATTCTAAAACGTCAAATATTGAACGTTATTTGCATCAGAATTATACGGAGCGCGATAAATTAGGGTAAAATTTCTTTAAAAATGTATTAAATATTCAATTTCGTGCAGCATAAAATATTCCTAAGGATAATTCAATATTGCAGAGTTTTCTAGCCTTCCTTAAGTTGAAAAAGTATCCCTATGCGTTATTGATCCTGTCAGTTGTACTAAGAATATATTTAAATTGCAAATATTTAATTATTTTATAATTTTCCATCCATTAAGCAAGAGGACACCGTGCACATTTTCCCATTAAAGTCATTTTGTCTTTAAAGTCACGAAGAGGGAAAGATCGTCCAGTTTTGTGTTCCTATGTCAAATGTGTCACTTTCGTTCAAGTTGTGTTTAATGTAACTAAAGATCTCGGGGACTTTTAAAATGAAAACATATTGATGTGCATGGAACAAAAATTTACATAAGCTTTCAAAATGGCAGGCTGACAGACATCAGTTTCATAGCAATCAATTGTTCTTTTTAAGAGTGTAAATACGTAACTACATATTGTAACATTTTAATTTCTAAATATCAAATTAGTAATAATTGCTATTTTAGACTAATAACATACCAAATTTTAATTTAAAATATGTAGTATGTGTTTATACATAAAGCATAGCTAACATTCGAGTCAAATTGAAGATGGAATTGTAAAACCATAGCAACAGATTTAAAAGAAAATGGCGGATATGACTGAACCTTCACGCATCAGAAAGAATAGAAATACAAATCACCGACATAAAAACCTTTGTAATATTTTGATGTACCAACATCTGCGTCAATTTATAGTGCATGCATGCTACCAGATAAAAAAAAAGTGACTTATTCTTGTGTCGGAACTTTGCTTTGGCATTAGAGGTGAAAATCTTCTGGCTTGCTGTGAATGAAGAACGACAAATTTCGGAAATGTGTCCATGTTGCATTACAGTGCAGCACTTTTTCTTCATATACTCTATAAGCTCTCTAGGTATCCTTTGTTACCTAAGAGATGACCCTTGCGAGTCCTAAACTCATTCCATTGGTCGCTGAGCTGTTCATAAATGCAACAGGTGTATGTGAGATTACCTGATCTGTGGATATAGTGCCGATGAATAAATAACTCGTTTCTGCCGCTGTGGCTCAAGAACCAGTATCTGCTTATAACAGGCTAGGCCTGTTTGCGTTATATACGTCCTCTAATAAACTTTTACATTAAAAATGTGTCAATACTTCTACAAGGAGTTCATAACGATTGCAGCAGAATAAATACCTCGCTTCCAATTACTCTCATCATCCGATAAGAAGGAAAGACTCTGCTCTTACAGAGTGTCTACGGAAGACCTATGAATTCAATCATGAATTGAATATAATATTCAAATAGTGTTCAGTCATAAGACCACGCATCTAATAGGATGTATATGAAATCTACTGCTATTTTGTCTCTATATTGGCGATTAAATAATATTATGTGTAGGAGATTGTTTGAGAATGTGTACATAGTGATTTGTTCCATGTTCTAAAGTATATAAACTGTATAAGAACCTAACGCAATGTAAATAAACTTAACTCTACGAGTCATTCTGTTGCAATTTTTCTCCAGAGTTTTTTTTTTTTTTTTTTTTTTTTTTTTTAATCTGGGACAAAATGTAACTGATATAGAGGTAGGGCAATTAGAACAAGTTCTGTGAAAGGAGCTTGAGTCACAAGCAAGTTCCGAACGTTTTTTACTACAATTTCAGCAATATAGATCACAAATTAGCAGAGTCGAAGCACCACCCTTTAAGGGTGATCCTACTCAACTTTGCGTTAACTTTTATCGAACGGAATTGAAAACTAGGCGCTTTTTGTGACGTAATAGCCGACCACCAATAATATGGTCGAAGATCAACCTGCATTGCGGAAGAATAAAAGCGATTTTTAAAATAACTGTTAGATAAAGGAGGCTTTTCATGGTAATTTTCAATACTGTGTAGGTTAGTCTTGCGTTCGACTCATTTGCTTAGCCTGCCTGAACCTGAACCTGAAACCTAACATACAGACATTATTATTTTAATACATAACATTTGGCCATTTCATTTGTACTAAGGTGCTGTGTGATCTGCTTTGTTTTCCCCCGGAGTGTTTTGCCTAGGTGAGTGCGCCGCTCGTTAGCTGGTTAGCAGGGTCTCGGTGGTTAGCAGGATAGTAAAATAAAACAAAACAACCATACAGCAAAACACAAATCAATTTAAGAAAATCATAATTAGACAAACTATCAAATGAGGAGTTGGAACTGCCCACCTTCGTTCTACACGCAATTTTAGCATCTCTTTATGAAATTATCCATCACTCGCTGTAGTTCAAATTGAGAAATCCGGACAATTTCCTGATAAATGTTATCTCTTGAGTTCTTGTACGGTCTGTGTGAGTTCGTCTTGTACCCTGAGATAATAATCGCAGGCTGTTAAATTGGGGGAACTGAGGAGGCCACAATGACCTGCTAATAATTCTGTCTTGTGGAAACACATTGTGAATTGCTCACATGGAATTATTCGCTGTGTGAACAGTGGCAGAGTCCCGTTGGAAAAATGCATGATCACGCTTCCTGTTGGTTAGTTTTAAAAAGTGGGGGGGGGTTAATGAGGTATTCACATAAGTAAAAAAGTCAGCTCATCTAAAATAAAGAACAAATTTGGTTCTATGATTCTTTCACCATTGAGTTAACACATATGAATCGTACATAAAGACACGCTGTGCCGTTGTAAACACACAAGGTGTAATACACTTTATGTATATTGTCGAATTAAGAAACGAATAACACAACACTCACCCGAGAACAACTGCGTTATGACTGTAACAGTCAGCAAGGTCAACAAGTCAGCAAGCAGGCTTGCTACCCCTTCCACGCCGCGGCAAACGAGTGGGTACTCAGCTCATAGGAAAAAACCTTACGCCGCGGAGGGAAAGCATCACAGTAATATGGAATGATGTAATCATTTTACTTTAACAATAAACGATACTTTATATGACTTAATTGATTTTTGTGTACTAAGTTTGAGTAATGGAGAAAGGACTATTTGCAATATTGTACGTAAGTTAATTTAAATGTCATGCATAGGCGTCGACCACACGGAAAGAACGCTCCGAGAAACTCGTCCCCAGGGAAAGTTGCCCGTCTATTGAAAAAAACAGATACAGTAAAAGAGCCTATTACATAAAATGGTTAATTCATACTTTATTCTTGGTTTTATGGTTTAGTACTATAATTAATCATGCATGTCCCATGAGCATTCAATACTTTTATCATGGTACAGGGGCGTAAAGATCCTTCGAAAGGGAAGTAAAGCCGTGGATCCCATGTCGTAGATTTACGGCACGTAAAAGAACCTCAAGCCTGAAAGAAAAGGCCCCTGAGCAAAATTTACAGTTCGTTTCACATCCTGAATTAATTGGGACGCTGAAGACCTGAGATGTTAAAGAGCGTCCGTAAATTTATTTATATTTTTAATTACACACAAAAGATTACAATAAGGTAGTTCATGCTCGGGTGCAAATTTAGTTTTTTTATATATTTGTACATTGACACTTTGTGTATTAAATGAATAATGTATAGACAGAAAACCTTAAAACAATTATTAAATATACGTGTGCAGAACAATAAGCTATGCACCATGTGATAATATAAATTCAAAAAATTGTATTAAAAGTAAGCATACAAATAGATTAACAAAATTATTATTTCTAATTTACCCATATTTAATATACGTTATAATGAGACATTTACAGGATTATATAATTACCTGAAGCTTGAATGTGTATATGTGTGTACAGAGAGTCGCACAAACTTGTGTAGGGAAATTACCTTAAAACTTTATTAAAGAAAAACAATTAATATTAAATAAATGATTTAATTTTTTTTATCTATTTGAGTTAAACTCGCCCAAAACTGAATAAGTTTTAAATAGCGTATTATATTTTCAAGGCCCAAAACATTTTATATGCAAAGACCCTGCATTGTGTGATATATGGTGTCAAGTAATTGGGAAACGACTGTTTTGTCTCGTGGTGTTCAGAACTTGTCCCGGTATTTATGATCAAAAAGTTTACATGTTTGCTCAATAGTTGGAACATAAACTCTTATGAAAATATCATTCGTAGAATAATCCATAGATTTACGTAAACAAACTTTAATAATACGCCTCTGTAACAATGTTGCCGCAGAGAGCGTTGGTTTAACTGATCTTTCCCAACCTAATATTCCATATTGAATTACAGAGTGAAACAGGGCTAAATAAACTACTCGAAGTACATAATTAAGTAAGAAAGACCTAAGAATTTAGAATATGTGTATTGTTCTTCACATTCTGTTACACATGTAAGATGTCCCATCTTAAATTTTTGTTAATAATAATATCTAAGTATTTCACATAAGTTGAAACATTCAAAGAAGGGTTGATGCAGTTAAAGAAATTA
Source organism: Metallyticus violacea (assembly GCA_030762175.1). NCBI lineage: Eukaryota > Metazoa > Arthropoda > Insecta > Mantodea > Metallyticidae > Metallyticus > Metallyticus violacea. The sequence goes on along the minus strand of CM060845.1, from coordinate 26,096,011 downwards.
CAGTTGTATTATATATTAAATTTATTACAACTATTTCATATTTGTTCTAAGTGCTGAGATGTTAATGTATGGAATATATGTTATCGTATGGAATCAGGAATCAAGCCATGTGCATTGCACTCTAGATGGCGATGTGTTGCCATGGAGACTTATTGACATTAATCATTCGTGGTTAGTCATTTTCTTACATGTTTGACTTGTGTTGCAGTTCAGTCATATTTGATTGGCTAACAATGGCAGGATATTCATATCGTGAGCAGATAGATATTTTTATGTACAGTTGCGCGAATGATAATACAAACGATATTACACGATATTCCCACACCAAAGACAGCCGAGTCTAAAGTGATTCCTGTAGTTTATCATGCAATAGCTGAGACAGGATAAATTCATTCTACAGGTCCAGGTATCAAATCAGATGATTCGACCGTAGATACTCCATGAACAGCTTTTGTATCATTATCTTCAACGTGTTGAGGGTCTTGTGTCTGCAACGCGACCATATACAAATATCATATTTGACTGCTCGCTATATGAATGTCCTTTTCATGGTCAGCTACTCAAATGTAACTGAACGACAGCAACGAATATACACAAATATTGAATGTAAACGAATCTCCATCATGGTTTACACAGTAGAGACAGCTTGTGTCGGCACCTTTGATATTCTTGCTCCTAAAATCCGGTTCTGTGTTGTGTATAGTTCTCAATGAATCCATTAGAAGACCCTTTACCACTGCAACTGAGTTGTGTTTAACTATTAATGTGCAAGCTACGGAATCGTTCATGAAAACTTTAACAGTAATGAAAATGCACTTTTTATTTTCAAAATATATACGATTTTCCCGAATGTGATATTGAAATAACAGCTAATTATGTGGAAAACCACATTAATTAACATGGTTAATCGTGTTTTTTTTTTAATTTGGTTTTCTGTTTGACGGTTTATTTATAGTTTCTGAATGACGGTCAAGCATTTTTAAGCAATTCAACAATTTATTTTTCTCCTAAATGTCTACTTTATGTGTAGCTGAGAAAGTATAAAGTTTCTGATATAAAATAATTAGGTTATGGAGCTGGCTTAATTTTATAATTACCGTAAATGACAGATCTCTCAAAAGTGTATATTGTGTTTTCCGCACTTTACAGTAGTTTTACCGTAAGATATCCATTACTCGATGATTAGATAGGGAAAGGAGATAAGAATATCTTTTCATTTACTAGATGTAATGAAAATTCCACCACAGGTAGCAATTCTAATTCAGTCTAAACCACGTTTCCTTGATTCACAACTATTTCAGCTTTTTGTACGTTATATGATTAGTTGTGTTCTGGACTAATCATAACTCCCGTAGAATAAAATGAATGGTATATTTTTAATTTATAAAGCATCCTATTTTTAACATTTGGACAAAAGAAGTTTATTATTGGATATATGCTACTGCGCGATTCTGCATTGTAGTGTAAGTAATCTATTAAGCGCTTCAATGTGACCAACAATAATTATCATGTGGACAGCTCGTCTTTTTTTTTTTTTTTTTTTGATTTGTTTATTTACGGACGCTATTTAACATCTCATGTCATCAGCGTTCCATTCTATTCAGGGCGTGAAACGGTCGACAAATTTTGCTCAGAGGTCTCTTCTTTCAGGCTTGAGGTTCTTTATCGTACCGTAAATGTACGACACGGGACCCACCGCTTTATTTCACTCCCGAAGGAAGCCATACTAAGGGTTTTTTAGGCCCGAAAAAATCCATCGATCCTGGCCAGATTTGAACCCGCGATCTTGGGTTTAGAAGGCAAGTATGGTTACCACTACACCTCCAGGACCGACACAGCTCGTCTTGAAATTGTCAATTGTCAACAATAACAACACGATTATTTTTAAAGTTGTTATGATATTTTAAATGTTTGCAATCCTGGGCTAGACGAATACACTAGTTTTAAATATAGCAACAATCGAGTTTTGTGTTATTATGATTAAGATCCATAACTCATCACACTTGAACGAAAACAAATGAAGGTTTGAACTGTTCGATACGGAAAAAAGGCAAATGTGTTTTTTACCGACTGAGAAAACATTCACAAAAGTAATAAGAGAAATAGCAATAATATGGTTATTAGAACACTGTTTCTGTTGTTGAAGTAACTGTAAAAACATTAAATGCTAAACGTGATAATGCGGTTACAAAAAGCAGTGATGTGAAGTAAAACACCAGAGAAAAGGAAAAAGGTACACGTGAAAAAGAACTCCAACTGGGAGACAAAACAAAACTAGCTTTATTGCTTGTGAGGTTTTTATAAAACAAAAATTGGCTAAATTTATCACGGCTCTTTCCACACATTATAGAAAAGCAATGGTTAACACAGTCGAGTTTAGAATATACAGAGATAACAAAAATGCTGTGACAAATTTGGGAGTGAGTTCCTTGCACCAAAACAAGAAGAAAAAAAAAAAAGAAAGTGATATAAATAATGGTTTGTGTTTCTATGTTGAAAGATAACATTCAACGCGTTTCGAGGTAGACCCAACTTAAGTTTGTTAAAATAATAATTACTTTTTTCAGATAGTCGAGTGGAGTTATTTATGGATATGTCACCTTGCTGATGGCTTAATTGAATATAAACCAAGAATATTTATAGCTACATTTTTAATAAATGAAACAGCTATCAGGCATATGTAGGCCATTAAAATCCTAATAATTATTATTGCCATATGTAAATATTCAGAAATATTTATTCTTGAAGCTAAAGTTTAAGCTACCGGGTTGATGGCTGTTGGCGATTATGTTGGCACTACCCGCTCTTATGAATTAAAACTGCGATAATTGTCTGGTTGCGCAGATTACGGCAATAATACAGCTTTTGTTAATGAATCGAATTCCTTTGAATAATTCAAACAAATGACCATAGAAGCCCCATGTCAATAATTTTTTACTAATGGAACATTTTAAAAATATGAAAAATATTCGCCGAATAAGCAATACTGAAACTAAACTATTATTATTATTATTATTATTATTATTATTATTATTATTATTATTATTATTATTATTTTACAGATTATATTAGGCTGGTCATATAGGTAAAATACTGCCAAGAAAATGAATACAGAAAAATGAACAAATTGAGATGTATTTGTGTAATGGAATTTGCTGTTGGATATTGCTTATTTTATACAGTAATTTTACGGAACGCGCACAATCCATATGGACTCTTGAATATAAAATCGTACGGAAAATTAGAATAATTGACCTCTCTTTTTTAAAATTTATAGTGTTTTTTTTTTTTTTTTTTGTTACAAAAATGAATATCACTAGGTTGCAGCTCTCAGCCTCTTTAAAATAGAAATCTGAACAACAGTTCCATTTAAAATTTCTGTTTTGCCTAATATAATAATTTATAAAACATAGTCAATTTCACAAGATTAGAAGAAATTTTATTTTATGTACATTTAAACAATTTTCCCAAAATAGCAAAATATCAAATAAAGTTTTCGGACTTGTGCTCCAAAGTTACATAACATAAGATAAAAATAATTTCATACCTGAAAACATAGTACTTATATCTGTCTTGCATTCCGATTGAGTTTATCACACTTCCAGCAAACTTAAGTCATAATAGTACGGTTGACTTCTCACAGGGTCCACCATGGCCATTTGTGACTCAAATAGCAAGAACGACGTTGTAAATATAATTTTACAAAAACTTATTTTTATGGTTGTTATTCTTGATAAAATATCAAAATAATGTTTCCATCTTTACCAGAGCGAGTGAGAGAGTGATGCCGATATTTTTGTACATATTTTTTTCCGTAAGGAAATTAGACAAATATGAATGAATTTATTTATATCCCTATGTGTAATTACAATATTATATTTATATTCATAGAATGCATATTATCGGTTGTAATATCAATAATTATATATCTAGTAGTGCTTTAAAATGTGTTGGTTTTCATCAAAACTACTGTAAAGTTATCGCATAATAAAAGAAGATAAATGAACTTAAAAGAAAACCACATTCTTATAATTATATAATAGTATATTTAACCCTCTGTTTATATAAATTTTTCATAACAATACTAATTTATAAGGTTCCTCAGTGTCTAATTTCATATGGATTGGCCCAAATGTATGTATTAATAAATATGTTGATATCGGGCAAAAGCTTTTTCTTCTTCTTCTTCTTCTTCTTCTTCTTCTTCTTTTTCTTCTTCTTCTTCCACACCACAATTTTCGTGATGATAGTGCCAACATTTCTGTGTTAAATAGTGATAAGTATGGGGCCTATTTAGGCTAAGTAGGCAAAATGTGGTGGCCTAAGGAAAGAACTGTGGTCCTACCGCGACCTTTTTAATGTGTTTTACGAAGTTTGGAGGTATTTAAGAAGGGGTAACCAAGTTTTAAAAATTTCTCTGCCTGTATGAGTTCAGGAGAGTTCACCAAATAGAAAGCAATACGCCCACATTGTCTATCAACCTTGCAGTTCTTCACATTATACGCTAACAAAAATAGTAATAATTGGCGCCTAATTTACCAATCTGTACAAAACCTTGATAAATTTGTGTTAACCTTGTTAATGTATTTATGAAGGTCTGAAGTTTAGAAAAGTGTTGATTTGGTTTATTTTACAGACGCTCTTTAACATCTCAGGTCATAAGCGTCCCATTCAATTCAGAGCGTCAAACAGCCGACAAATTTTGCTCATAGGCCTCTTCTTTCAGGCTTGAGGCTCTTTTAAATGCCGTAAATCTACGACATGGGTCCCACTGCTTTACTTCCCTTCCGAAGCTAGCCATATTTGGGATTTTACGCCCGAAAACATCCATCCATCCTGGCCGAAATTGAACCCGCGATCTCGAGTCTATGAGGCAATTTACCACCAGGACTGACTTGATTTTAAACGATTGGTTTCAACACCTCATGTCGTGCCTTAGATGAGGTGTGCGCGTATGTGAATGAAAATGAAATGAAAACTTTAATACGTAAACCATTCCAATGTGCTTAAAAGTATAAATATCCTATCCGCTCTGTCTTTATGAAGTTTTAAGTTTCCGCAGCTACATCAGCCCTTCCCAAATCCACCCTCTCATTTTTATGCTGATGTTTTCTCCCTTTTAAATGGCTTCGCACAATAAGCGCGCTTTATCATTATACAATAATTCACAGTACCTCTCTGTATTTTAACTTCGTTATATTGTTGACTTCCGCTTTGCGTTAACGGCATTAAATTAGTTTTAAATGTGAAGGGAATCTACAGGTGGCTGCGTGCATGTAGAACGTGTAACATAATAAAAGTGAAGTGTGGTTTCTTTAAGCTACAAACTATATTTATCTGTCTATTACCTATAATTTACAAAGTGTTGTCTTAACAAAAACACACTTCTTTAGCAATTGCTTCACAATTTCGATTTTGCCCTGGGAAATCGATGCTCGTTTATGTTGATGTCAGTGTATGCAGCTATGGTGATTTGGGTAAAACGTTTTTCTGTATATCACAATTAAAACTCTAAGTCATTTGGGATAACCATAGAGTAGGAGTTTGTTAAAGTAAATTAAGTAATATCTAATTATTATCTTATGATGAAATGAAAGAAACGTTCCAGACCCAAGTTTAGGATACATCCCCGGCATATGCGTTTATGAGGACTGAGGAAAACCTGGAAAAAATCTCAGTCAAGGAGGACGATCCTCGTGGAAATCGAACCCTTATCTCCCTCTCACCAGTCCCCGCTTTAGACCTCGGGCACCCATGGCGGTCTCTAACTCTTTTGATAAAATATGGAGTTCCTTAAGGTCTCATATTGCTATCGTTTTTGTTCTAGATCATGCATAACGATCTTTCTGACAATGTCTGTGTTTCACTCATGTGACGTCAACTTAAAATCGACCAATGAAACGAAACAAAATTTTGAATTTTGACCCATCACAGCAGGATTATGGGGTGAAATTATCGAGAAAAAAATTATCCAATGTTTGTCTTGTAGTCAGTGTAGCTCACTCTATACCTCCACTATGTAATTCCTGAACACGCATCACGTGACTACTTTTGCTAGAGGCGGTGGGGAGCTATTGATAGCAACAAAAACATGCACATTCAACAATCATAACGCAAAATGGAGGGTTCTTCAAAGCGTTTTGGTGATGTGTCAAATGTGCAAATTGATCTTATCATTAAGAATTCCAAACCACAGAATACAAAGAAAATAAATAAAATAAAACACTGTTATCAGTATCCTATTCAATTCAGGGCGTGAAACGCCGATAAATTTTCTAAGAGGCCTCTTCTTTCAGGCTTGAGATTCTTTTACATGCCATAAATCTACAACATGGGACCCACGACTTTACTTTCCTTCCGAAGGAAGTCATATTTAGGATTTTTACGTCCGAAAAAAATGCATCGATCCTGGCGAGAATATAACCCGCGATGTTGCGTCTACGAGCCAAGTATGGTTACCACTAGACGTCTGGATTGACTCCCCATGTACAGAAATAATCACATTCCTTTTGGTATACACTTTTCTATTTTTGAATTGACAACCCCTCCTCTGCCTGAGCTTCCTTTATAATTTCTTCTGCAAGGATATTCATATTTTCAATATCAAACATTGCGGAATTAGCATCCATTTCCATTTGCATTCTTCAAAACAAAATCAAAATAGCGTCGTCATAGAAACGAGTACTAAAAACTATGCAATAAAATTCGTCATATCTAATATATCATAACATCACATTTTGCAAAATTTTGATATTTTTTAAAAATATTTCAATGCTAAAATTGCATAAAACGTTGTATGCAACACTTATTCTGAACACTCGTTGAAAATTAGCTCGTTCGCTTCCGCACAGACGCTAAACATTCCCTCATTCCCTGGTGTCACATTTATCAAGATTATGAACTAGTTATGTAAATAATTATTGTTAAATGAAAATTTGAGGAATTATAGGGGGTTGAAACAGTATTATAGAGTATTAATTCAAATTTGCGAATTAGGAAAAAACAAGAAATGGAAGAAGAAAGGAAGAAGGTAAGAAAGAAAGAAAGAAAGAAAGAAAGAAAGAAAGAAAGAAAGAAAGAAAGAAAGAAAGAAAGAAAGAAAGAAAGAAAGAAAGAAAATATCATCTGACAATTATCAGTTCCAAAGCCACTTAAAATATGAAAAACAGTTTAGCAATTTTGGTGTTTATTTCTTACAGACTCGGAAACATGGCACGATTTGCAGTAGACGTAAACATGCATTTCAATACATTGGAAGTGTTCAGTGAGTTATATGGGATTCAAATGTCACAAATTACGACAAGTGAAGAGCAGCCATCACATGAAATGTGAATGATGAGAATGCTATTTATGTACATCAGCAGATAAGTCAACGTCAATTGCCTAGAGACAGCACGTTCAAGCGAACTCGGTGCAACAGCATATTATGTATTGCAGCAGCAACTCGAATGGCTGCATAATGCGGTTCGCTGTTGAGCGAACATATTTTCTTTGAATGACACCCAAATGGTGTGGGGGAAGGTCTCATACTCCTCCCCGACATTCTCTCATAACTGCAGCGGCATCGTACGTTTGTGCTATAAACTTTTGGTTTATATGGAACTCTTCTAATTCAGCTGTTAAAGTATGCCTTAAGCCTTTTGCAGGCAATTCAGAAAAAGCAATGAATTTTACGAATCTTTTAACCGGTTTACCCCCACTATATATCGTAATATCACAGCAAATTGTGGTCTGTCGTTTCGACGCCCTGTTCAGAAATTCTTTTCTTCTCTAATTTCATTCCTATAGACAAGATACGTTTCTCACTTCACACGCTGTCAGCCAAGATGTTTTTTTTCAAACTTTTTTTTTTTTTTTTAAATTTTGTGCCGTCTTGCCAAGTAAGCTCCTATAGCTTTCGGTTGATGAGGTTCAAATCGTTCCAACTTAATAGTTAAACTTAGACGTGAAAATGGTATCTTCAATAAAAACGTCCACTTTATTCATTGCCACAAAACAAATACTATTTTTGTAACTTAACATTTAACACTGTGAAAGTTAACTTTCCACTGACAAAGAGTGAGGAAGTCACCCAATTTCAAACAAAGTGCGATAACAGCCCCTAGCATATTATGCGTGATATCAGTAATCCCTCAACATCTGGTTCCTAAGAAAAGAGAGAATACCGAGCTCTGGCGCAAGAGAAGTATCAGTTTAAAGTGTAACATTTTCCGGTTGGTCCATGAGCGCCCCTCGCTAACGGAGGAGCACATGCTACCGCTAATGCAGTAGAAAGGAAATGCGCTCATTGCGTAAGATGCAATTAAGAACTAATTCGTTATACACCGCTGTTTTTATGTATTTTTGTTTGTTTTAATGTTGACTAAGAGAAGAGAAAATAGTAAATATTTATGGTATTTTCTGTGCGAGGGCCGGCCCATCTGGCCCTAATTGATGGGTCGTCCCTGTTTTAACGTCTGTGTATAAAATGGTGCACCACCACACTTTGCAAATAACTGAATTAGTTCCGAGATGGGTTGAACACAATGGATCTGTTGCATGTTCACTCTGTTCACCTCACAATACGTTTTTTGTATTGATTTTTAAGGAAATTGCTAAAACAACTATCATATCTACAGCATCTACAACCAAAAGAATGAATGCGTGAAGCTTATGCCAATATGACTCCCTGTATTTTGGCAGATGTTAGAGAAAGCCCCCGAAAAAGAATTTCTGTTCAGAAGTTACTGGGATTATATTTGTTGAGAACAATCACAGTATCTAAAAAGTATACCATCGTTTCATTTAAAAATCTTAAGTTAATCCCCAATACAATCCCATAATGGAGCCCGCTGAAGGACTGACCAGGAAGCAATCATGAAGACCCTTTCCTCCCAAAGGTTTAAAAGAAGTTCATTTAAGAAAGATTATCTCTTAACACTTTGTGTGGGCTACCCTACACAGTTTACAGTGCACTAGCTAGAATTTCTCGGGCCCATTATGTCTTATAAATAAATAAATTTTATAATTCGTAGAAGTTATTCAAGTTTCTGCATCTAATTTTTAACAGAAAAAAGATTGTAAACTGCTTTAACACCAACAAATATTCTATTAAAATAAAAGTTAAAATACATCATTGTAGCAACACTTCCTATATATTGGTGGTGGAATTAAATTTATTGGAAATTGAAAGGGTGCCTAGCTTAGCCTAGTGTGCAAGGGGTGTTTTCCCCCTTGTTTGTTTTTCATCTGCGCTTTTGATGCAACATTCATGGAAATGATAAACACCATTATAGTAAGCAACAAATTTATACATTGCTTTGTAAACCTAAGTACATAAATATACACACATTGTGAACTCAAAAAATTTACATATTTGTATTCCATGTCTCTCACTTCATCCCTCTTCTCCCTACCCTGAATCACATTTAAATAGAAGAATGTGGATTTTCTATCTCTTATTGTAACTTTCCATCCCTCAGGAAAAAGCACAGAAAGTCCCATAAACTAAAATTTCCACATATTTTAAAGAGCAATTCTATTTGGTTGATTGTTTAAATGGTCGGAGCAGAAGTGTCCAATTTTTTTCCGATTGGTCAAATGATACCTGATTTGGGATTTAGTCATATAATATGTGTGAAATAAATTGTTTTGTCTTAAATGTTAGTACCCTAAATAGCTAAAATATATTCTTTCTGCTTCTTCTTCTTCTTTCTGCTTCTTCTTCTTCTTCTACTTCTTCTTCTTCTTCTTCTTCTTCTTCTTCTTCTTCTTCAACTGTTTAGCCTCCTTCAGTGCACCCTGCATCCCGCCGGGACTTATATCCAGGACATTCTTGATGCGGAGCCAATTAAAACAATGACTTCAATGACTACACAAGTCCAAATGAATAGTTTTTGAGAAAATCAATAAAAAGTGAATATTTCTTGAAAACTATAATTTAGAGATCAAACTTGTTCCAATAAAACTGTGCATAATTACAAATGTCGCCAAATATTAAAGTAATGAGGACCACAAGTATTTTGCCAGTAATAATGAATAAAAACGCTTGACTTGTACTGCTATGGAATTTATCAGTCTATAACATTAATTTCAGATACCATGTACGACTTTGATTTTGAAGAGCAATTGCTCATTTTGCGTATAACAGTATTAGAACAAAAACAGCCACTTTGCATAATTCAGTTTTTATTATCTAAATAATATTAAAAAAACAGAACATTTAGCTTGCATATCATGGTGGACTTGCAAGATCTCCACATGGGAATTCTGGGTAGGATAAAGTACACAAGGTAGACCCAGATGGGCAGATCTCTTTAAGGAGCATGCAAGCCCACAGTGGTCAAGAGTGACAAGAGGAAGGGAAATATGGAAATCTCTCGAGCGACAGATGCAATGAGAAATAGTGAACCAAAGAATAGAGTAGACAGAATATTTTAAACAACATACGAACAACTAGCTATTGCTCACCACGTTAGGAAAAAGCGAGCGTTCCCTACTTGTTGGGACGTCTTTGTCCTTTAAAGGGTACACTAAGACTATCTTTCACATCTTACCTCCGCTTAGTCAGAGTCCCACACTTCGCTTCCTGAACCTGCATCATCCTTTCAATTTTGCTCCAGAGCTCTTTCAAAATGAGGCTGCTTTTAGGCAAACTTGAGGCAAGATATTTTGTTATACCCCTGACTTTCCCAGTTTTAAGGGAATTTCGTTTGTGTAAGCTCTTTCTAGGTTAGTTTCATCAAATTTCGCTTTTCCTTTGATTATGTATGTTTCTGTAACTAATCCACTTGTTTCGAATTTTTATCTATTTGAGCTTCCTTTGTAAGGTTCCATTTTTTTTTTTTTTTTCTGCTCTTTAGGACTGGGAAGGGTTTCCTTAAATTTAGAAAAAATGAATATTAAAATGCTTAGTGATACTCTGTCGTGCTTTAACTACATTATTTTTAATGAGTTTTGCATTATGCCTAACCAGTAATCAGCTGTTTATACAATATCCTGTTTACGTTTAGAAGTTACGGTCACGTGATGTGCGGTTGCCCTTTTGTTGGGTACACATGACAAATATAGTCAAGTCCAGCATGATCAGTTAGTTAACTGAAGTGCTTAACAAGTGTTATTTCTGTTTAAACTCCTGTTACCTGCGCGCTTTCCAGAACAACACTTGATCATGGAGTTATGTCCTTATGAAACGCAATATATCATAAACGTGTGGAAAATGCTGGAAACTTGTATTGCGGCCATTGGCTTTGTAACATTTTTCATCTCTTGATACTTTATTAAAATCTGTCTCAAAAATTCCAACACCAAAAGTAACCTTTCTGCTTTTTACAGTTCCGTATAATCGCAGTGCACAAAATTGCAATTAAGAACTTCATTAACCTTGTTGCCACTTACGTACCTGAATTGAAAGTATCAATCCTATTTTGAAAGAATGTCATGTAACTTTGCTAATACATTCAATTAAGTTATTTTTCTAAATTTGTACCCCGCCTTACTTTCAGAACACCCCGTAACCTTTAAAAATATATTTCGCTGCAACCTATCTCCATTCAAATTACTCTGTCAGGTCACAGACGTATATCCTTACCAACGTCCTAAATGTAAAACCTGTGCGCTTATTATGCCATCTCATTCATTCCACAGCTCTAATTTATCCAGAGAATTCAAAATTTCCTCATTTGCTATTTGTTCTTCCAAGAACGTCGTATATATGTTATCTTGTAAGCTTTGCAAAGCATTTTATATTGGTTTAACTTCTGCTGTTGTTTCGCTATGTATGAACAATCATAGACGTTCTGTTAACGTCCCTCGACAGTTGCCCCACTCGCCTTGTCTTATTTTAACGATTTTGATGATGCTTTTAATTCAACACTTATTGATGTGTTAACGACTCATGTCCCTGAAAGTTTACTCAATTATAGAGAGGTGGCAGTTTGCATAAAGCGCATACACCGCTGGGTTTAAAACTTACGTGTTAATATTACCCTTTCTACTTGTTATTTAATTTTTAAATTATTAAAGTAACACTTTCACTTATTTTCCCTCCCCTGCCATTTTCCCCTGGTGGCTTATTTAACCTGTTTACACGCAGTATGTTAATTTCGGTATTCAATATTTACTTTTAACACCTTCCTTGTCTTCTGCCTTTGAAAAAGAACACAAGTAGTTCGAAATATTGCGATATATCTGTTACTATTTAAGTGTTTTATCTATTTCTGCTTCTCTAGTTCTCGTTATTTTAACTACTTTGTTGTAAGAGTTACTTTATTTTTCATACACACACGCGCCCGCTCGCGTCACTACCTCCCCGTAACGGGAGTGGGTAATTTGCGCGCCTGCTGCCTTAAAAAATAACGATACGGGACTCATGCGAGGCCCCGTAATCGGAATGAGTACACTTTAAATCCTTTAACGAGTATCCATTGGAGGGTAAGTATGTATATATATACACACACATACATAACCACAACGGGCTTTCTAAAAGTTTTCGGCCTGACCAAGAAAACAACATTTAAGAGATAGTTTCAACACAGTCAACATATTTAGTCCTACAACTTTTCTACTTTTTAATACCCTCAGTAAAGCAGATTTGTTCAACTGTGAAAAATAAGCGTCTGTCTCGGCTTCAACCTCGTCATTTGATGTGAATCTTCGTCCACCCGGCCATTTCTTCAGGTTAGGGAACAAAAAGCAATCGCTGAGAGCCAAAACCGGCGAATATGGCGGATGTGGAAGCACTTCAAAGCGAAGATCATGCAGTTTTGTAGCAACAATCCCAGATATGTGTGAACGTTTAGCCCGAATGGCATCCTTCATTTGATTCAGTAATGAAGCGTAATACTCCCCGGTTATGGTTCTGAGTTTTTGGAGATAGTTTTTTAAGAGCACCACATCACGAGAATCCCAGAAAATCGTAGCCATGACTTTTCCTGCAGATGAAACCGTTTTTGCGTTCTGTGATGCACTTTCACCTGTTGCCACCCACTGTTTGGACTGCTCCTTCGTCTCTGGCGTGTAGTGATGAATCCATGTTTCAATTACTGTTATGAAACAATGGCGAATCTCACTGGATTTGCGTTTAAATAAGTCTAAACACTCTTGCGAAATGTTCATTCGAATATTCATTGCGAAATGTTAGCAAACGCGGAACCCATTGAGCGGAAAGCTTTCTCATACGCAAAACTTCGTGTAAAATGTATCGAGGTTTTTGCAATGTCAGACAACTTCAGTACCTTTAATCGGCAACTTTTGATTTTGGCATTGTGAATTTTTGTCACAACCTCGTCGGTCGTAGCAGTTTTGTGACGCCTTGGGCGCTCATCGTCTTGAATGAATATACGATCACGCTTAAATCCAGCAGACCACTTTTTAAGCATCGAAAACAAAGGGGAAGGTTCTTTTAAAGTAGAATCTAATTTCTTTTGTATTTCTGTTGGGAGTAAACGCTTCAAAACGAAATACTTGATCACAGTTCGTATTTCAATTGTATCCATTTTGTAGAAAATGTTGACACTAGTTTGTTTATACAATCGTCACAAACAAGTGACTACACTTACGCGTCTGAAACTTTACAGCGTGCCATCAAATCTAAAAGATTACTATAGTTATTTGGCCATCATCACAACTTCTGTGAGTAAAGTCGAGAAATTTAGGGCACCCCTAGTGTGTGAGTGTGTGTGAGAGAGAGAGAGAGAGAGAGAGAGAGACAGAGAGACAGAAAGTGTACTTGTTTTTGTTCTGTTATGGATTTCACGTCTTCAATTAACTCTGAACACTCACATAGTACACATCCATACTAAAGGACTTCACGAATGGGAGATTAATTCAATGTCAAAGCCATCTCGAAGCATCATAAACGCAGAGAAACACAAATATACACTGACGAAATGAAAGGTGTATCAGTGGCAGAGAAGTACATTACCGTAATGTGTTCTTTCTTAAAATGGACAAATAAAAACCACGTAACGCTGTCAGTTTAGTTGGCACAGTAATTGAGCCTGGGAACTGCAGAATGGCAGTCCCAAGCTTTAAAGCCTGAGCCACATTTTTTCTTGCTAATTTGATTAAGCTGTTGAATAAATGTTGAAGGGGAAAGCAAATGGCCCAAGATAGGACTGAATGCATTAGAGCTATAACCGACGCTTTTATCATCTGAAATTCATTTTATTGATTATTTATCAATGAAAGGATGTCTGGCTTTAAAATTCATTAATTGCGACGCTGGTTTGTTCATTTTGCGAACGTCAAACGGACGTCAAACCTAAGGCCCTTGCTGAACTCTTGTTATGTTCGCGGATAATGCGGAAAATCTGTCCAATTAGCCGAAGCGCTTATAGGCAGCGGTCAGTTTAATTTTTGATGCTGAAAACTTTGAACGATCTGTGTACCAGGGTTCAGACTTAGTGCAGAAGCTCGTTGAGTTTTCTAAATGAACAATTTAATACCAAGTTAATCAGCTTCTCAAAGTCTTCCCAAACTTTTAATGAGAAAAGTCTCCAACCTATATAGCAGTTCGTTGCTTTTTTTATTAATTTTTATTTGGAAGTCGTTTCTTTACCCGACTGCTGTCGCGTTCGCTAACCTTTGCACATAGAAATGGATAATAAACAAATTAATGAATATGGCACTTATGTGTTCGTTAACCTTTAGACTATGTTAAAAATACGAGTAGATAAAGATCAACAGCTCTTATCTGATATGTTTGCAATGAGAATTTAGATCACACGAGGAGGCCATGCAATTGGAACTCGTCTACAAATCCACTGAGAGATGCTGTACACATTCTTCATATATTTTTCAATACAACTTCCCCTCTGTATGTTTCTGGTATGAAGCATACATCTCTACTTGGTACAGTTACAGTGATGTATTCAAAAGCATGCCTTTTTGTGGTGGGAATTAAAATCATTCACATTCCATTTCGATTGTTTCAAGATGTCGTCTTTCTAACCAATACCACTCTTTTCTTCTAGCATTTCGCAAAAATTTAATAGCAATAATTCTAACATAGCACAGTGGGATTATTTGAGTTGCAGGCTGTATGAGCACGAGTGCTTACTGGGGAAGTGCAGCCGCCGCAACCGGAAAAAGAGACAGATAAAGTCGCGGCGCGTAAAGTTAGTACTTATATTTCTTCTGAAAGTATATCGTGATACTGTAGTTAAAGCTGATAATAACCACTAACCTGCGCTATAAGAGATGCGTGAAATGATGCTCCTCACCGGTAATACGTTGCCTGTATCCAAGCAGAAATGTTTTACTTTATATAATTTTTTCCCCTTTAGAACAAAGCTGTTTGTAACACGTTTCTTGTCATTGAAAGGTCCTGATTAACAAGTTGGCGTACAGTTTCTCTGCCTTGAACACAATTGCTAGAATATTTTCTTGCGAATCGCCTTACCATTTCTCTTTAAGAATGTGGTTTCACATATCGTACATAAAATCCCATTCTTCAACACCATTATTTTGTATCAAAACTCGTGAGGCATTTCATTCATATATTTTCCAAACAAAATATTCAAATGTGCTGAAATTTCTCAACATGAAAAATAAACTCACCAAAATTTGATACCCAACGCCATCTAACGCCAGCTACAATTTTAATTTCGCTGACGCCCGCCGGAAACGCCATGGCAATAATTCAGAACTACAAAGCGCCAAATTTTACTACAAAATGACTCGGCTAACACAAAGCGAGAAGACATTTTACGTTCTTCAGTTCGCTCATTCTATGTCTCTTGGGAGTGTGCAAAGAGCATATCGTGCCAAGTATATACAATCCACAGTATATCTCGACAAAATCAGCGCAGAAGGTACCTCAGGGGAAGGAGTAAGCTGAAAGAGGTTAAAAGGCTTTAAAAAAAGGGGGGGGGGGGCCTACATATAGAGCAGGAGAGTTTTAAAAGTGACAGTATGAACATCTCATTATAAACATCATTATGAACTTTCATTGCTCGTTTTCTGAAAACCAAAAAGTGCAACCTTTTTATTCACTTACACCCAAAAAATGTATATAGTAAAAATAGTGTTAATAACTTAATTCACCAGTCAAATTAAATAGCATTAAATAAGGAGTGTTTTGAAGCAAAATTGCTAACTTTTATTTGAAACTTTGGAGCGACCGTAATATCTTTTTCTTGTATTTATTTTCAAAAATTTGGGAAAAAAATGTAGCTATTAAAAAGTGAAGTTAAGTAAACTCCATTGTTTCAGACCATTGCACCCTTAAAGCATATCAGTTTAATGAAAATATAATTTTAAAAAGGTTCATTTTGTTGTTGCTTGGATGTTTTAAAATATTGCATATTTTTTAAAATAATATTTTTTTTAAAAAATCACAAAATTCATTTAAGGATTCCACTCACATAATTTGCCGAGTCTAATGAAAATTGAGTTGCAAAAAAATTCAGAAAATTTGTTTGAAAAATGTGGATTTTTTGTGAAAACATATATGTTTACCTTAATAAGATTTCTCTAAGGTATTCTATGACAGTAGTAAAAGCATCAAAAGAAAACGACTATTTGCTAGCGTAAGGTGTAGAACAGATATATAAAATTTACGACCGAAGTGTAGTCCCCAATATAAAATCAACTGCTGCGTGAGGGGTTATTTTTATCTTTCATATTTGTTTATTATATCCATAGCTACATATTCTCCCTCAACCTAAGACATATGCTTGGAAGATTGCTTTAGAGTGATGTTTTTTCCCTCCTACCCTTTCTGTCGTATCATCATTTTCGCTGTAGTGTCATAACCTGGTGGGACGCCAGGCCACGAGAGAAATAAAACTCTCTTCTGGTGGTATATTTGCAACCCGGCGCGTAGCAAAACTTTGGATTCATCATCCCCTAGAAGCCTGGTGCCAGTATGTCGTAAAACCCGCTTCGCGTATAGCAAGAAAATCACAGCCACTTAGCCAAATAACGGGTTCGTCTCGCAGCACTGCCGCAGCACAGTGCTTTCTTCTTATTCCTTGTGTACTCTTCTTCCATATAACATTTATAGATCCAGCTTTTATTTACCTTATTAGATACGATTATTTGAATCCCATACAAGATACACCATTGTGTACATGTCTTTATTATCTATTAGAGGGTCTTTTAAAAAGTTCCAAAAATGTTCGAGAAATGGCGCGAAAAGTTTAAGTAGCATTATTGTTGCCAAGCATTATTCATGTAACTGTCAGTGACAAAGTTTAAACCAGATGCCTTCCAAATCGACCATCAACGCATCTGCCATAAAGTTTGAGAGTGGGGACTGTACACAAGCGTTGAAGACTACGAGTGTGTTTCATAAGTTTCCGATCTGATCACGTGATAGAATAAAAATACAGGTACCATTGATGTGATGTACACGAAGATACCCGAATAATACGTAAAGCTGTATCGCTACACTGGTCGTTATGAATACGTATTCATCGCAAGCAGGGTCAGTCGGTCTATGTTCAGGTCTTGACTTATATCAGAAAGAGTCATATTTCAGTTGAATAGTCTGAACAGAACTGCACAATTTACATGTATCACGAATGTAAATGTAGCTAAATAGGAAATATAGAAAGCGAATTCCTTCTTTCTCTGCTTCTCCAAAGCTAGATAGGTGAAGCAAGCTTTGGTTCGTCTTAAGTCCAGAGCTCTAAACAATTAACTTTAATATAAAGATATTGTTTAAACTGTAAAACAATGGCAAACACTCACAATTTACTGAGGAGGAGGGATTTCGTGCAATGTTGCCACAGTGTAAATTTAAAACTTAACTGAGCTTCAGTTTTTTGGTCAGAGATGAGTGTTTCCGATTTTACGTTAATTCCCCATAGTGTCCGAACGGATAGCAGAAGACATTCTGTGTTGTTGACTTTCATACAAACGAAACTGTTTGAGTTTTCAGTAGCATTTTCGGACAAAGTTTGGGAGAGATCACCACATCAGTAAGTACGTTCGAAAGTGGTATGCACAATTTCAAGATGCGGGCTGCATTTGCAAGTGAAAATCGACTGAAGGTGCGTCAATACAAGAACAAGAACAAGAAGAACAGGAAGCTAAGTTTTTCAACGCTAATTTTGCAGGGGCTACTCCAGATAATTTTTAGTAGTGTTTTAACGCCCGTTTTTACTACTGAGACACCACAGGCGGTGAACACTAATGATACAAGAGATGAAATGATACACAGGGAAAGGATTTTTTTAAAGAAGGAAGCGTTTCAGGTCTAAGTACCTGAAGTACCTAAGTACCTACCCGGCATTTGCCATTTATGAGGACTGAGGAAATCCTGGAAAGCCCACAGTCAGGGAGGACGGTCCTGAAGGGGTTCAAACCCCAGACCTCCCGGTCATGAGTCTGCGCCTTAACACTCTGATAATAAAACAGTGTTTATCTCAAAACTTCATTTTTACACATTCAAAATGTCCCACGTGTCAAAGTTTTTGTTTAAATTCAATTAAAAGTTACCAGAATGTGCAACAGTATCCATTGTAACATTATATATGACAAAAAACATGCTAACACCAGTAATACTTTTAAAAATGTTCTATGTAAAATGGTTTATTTTAGAGATTAAAATTTCTTATAAATTTAAAAAATTATCTTAGTTCACTCTGCAAATTATGAAATGTCTTCCTATGCAATTTTTGTATGTGATTACAATTACAAAAATGTCGACCAATTTTCTCAACTCATGGGACATTTTAATTATGCGTCATATTTTCATACCTAATAAAATTTAAGAAATAATGTATAGTTAATAAAGTATTTGCTCGTTTTGAATGAAATTTTGTATGTATATTAACTTAACAGCAATGCAATTACAGTAAGTTTCAAAAAATAATACAAAAATTGGGAATTTTGAAGATTCACTGCCAGTCCTCTTAATTGGATAAGTTTAGTTTTACAGTCTTAATGGACGCTTCGCTCCTACACGTAAAATATATTTATAAATAGCAAATCTTTTCAGTTTTCATTTGTATAAAATATGCATATCTTTGCTTCATTCATTTGAGTAAAGCATTTTTAAAATTGGGAACATTGTTTTTCACTTACTTTGTATATAATTCACCGAACTTTTCCGGCTGTCGTAAAACTACACCATTACTCGTTTGATATGCTGCTTCTCGATTAACCAAACGGATGCAGCAAAGCTACAGAGGTAGAAAAAGAGTTTTAAAATCGAGGTTAAAACGCTGGGAATTTCTTACCGCGTCTTCGGGGACCATCTATCATTCACTAAATGCAGCCTTTCACAGGCTGCTGAGGATGGGGATCTTGAGTTTGAGCTTAGGAAAGACGACGTGTTTTCCTTTCAGGGTTGTTTTATTTCCTTTACCAAGCTTGCTTTAAGTGGTGAACCTAATGGAGAGGAAACCTCTTATGAATGCAAAAGAAATATAAATATATGAATTCGAATAGGTATCTATGAGGGTGCTATTTTTATCATTCGCGTTATCCAGACTATTATAATAAAATATTGTAGTGTGTTAGACAATGTTTGCTCTATTTTTAATACGAAGGTAGGTCCATGAGTTTCCGGCCTCGCCGATAAGGGTTTTCGCCTTCACAAAAGCCTTATCGGGTGTCATACCTTATCTGTTAAGTAAATAATTGCAGCTGTAACTTCCTCTTCGCCGTGTTCAGTTGTTTAAATGTAGTTGCATAAAGAAGGCTATGTGTAGAAAATTGTAACATGTTTAAAATTGAGTTTCGAGCTGTTATTAAGTTATTCACAAAATAAAGCATACTCCAAATGAAATTAAACAGCGATTGGACAGTGTATATGGGGAAGCATCTCCCTCAAACTCTACCGAAAAAGAATGGGTCACACCCTTTCGAATGGGTCGAGAAAGCATTGAAGACAAAGAGCTTGCAGGTCGGCCCTTGCAGGTGCTCACTCCTGAAAACATCGCTCTTGTGGAAGGAAAAAGTATGGAAGACCGGCGAATCAAATTTACAGAAATAGCAGCAAGGTTGCCCCTTTCTAAAAGAACAGTCCTTCGAATTATTCATGAACATTTAAACATGAATAAGGTTAGTGCAAGATGGGTGCATAGACTTCTCTCCTCAGTCCAAAAATCGCAACGAGTCATCTGTTGTCAGGCCATTTTGGAGCTCTGCCGTGACAACGAGACAGAAGTTCTGCAAACCATTGTTACAGGAGATGACACTATAGTCCTTTACTGTGATCCCTTGTCCAAAAGAAAATCAATGGAGTGGCAGGCCTACACCTGGCGAAGCACCGCCTCTAAAGGCCAAGATCACTCAGTCAACCAAGAAGATCATGGCCACAATCTTTTGGGACTGTGAAGGAATGATCAAGGAGAGGAACACCACAGTAACTGGGGAGTATTGTGCTGGCCTACTACATAGATTACGTGCTTCCATCAAAGAGAAAAGGCGGGTAAAGCTGAGTGGTGGGTGCGCCTTCTTCATGACAACGCGCCTGTGCAGACAGCTCTTGTTGCATAATAGTTGTGAAGAAATGTGGCTTCAAGGAGAACGACCATTCACTCTACTGCACAGATCAAGCTCCCGCAACAATATCCTGTTCTCAAAATTCAAGAAGGACCTTCGAGGAAGGAAATTGAAGTGTGATGAAGAAGTGATGGAAGTTGTTTATGCCCATTTTTCCGACAGCTGAGAAGTGTTTTGCAATAAAGGGTAATTATATTGAAAAGTGAAATATTTATTATACCTAGAAAATGGTTAGGCCGGAAACTTATGAACCTACTATCGTATTAGGATATATATAGTGTTTTACAAATGGAAAATTGATTAGGAGCGTTATCCACTATTATTATACTTCCTTCTTCTAAATAATTTAGGAAATCATTCAAAGACGATTCTTTAAATGTTGAAGCTGTCATTTCTTCATCTTCATCTTCAACTTCATCTAGAAGTTCATTTAGAACGAATTATTCGTTTGCTCTCTAGTACAAAACCCTGTTTTCGTTTATCCCACATGACAAAATGTCTGCCCTTCCCCAAAGCTACCTTCAGTACACTATTATTAGAGGAGTCCTGCCCACTAGATTTTTAGTGTGGTTTTGACTAACCCAAGTTTAATGTAAACAAACATTTGATCTTGTGTCACCAGAAATTCGAATTTGATACACTGTGCGCAGTTATTTGACCGTGCTGCCGTGATAACTTCTCCCCATTGAAAATTTACGTTCATCATTTGTTTTTCTGTATTTGAAGCATATATTATTCAATATTCTATAAGTGGATGAATTAGATCCTTTGTATGAAATATTGTTTTTAAAAAATTTTGGTTTTCAATACAGATGCGTGACACGTATTTTTATTTGCCCCACTGGTAGTCTTTGACACCTTTTAAAATCAAGATTTTGTCCTTCTTCTTCTTCTGAATATATTTTTAAAAAATGTGTATACATTAACTTTCTCTCTTGCACCTCACTTTTAACTGTTTCTCTTTCAGAACTTGGGGCACTTGTATTCCGTTTACTGTACGACACGGTTAACACGATCGCGCACTAATCATTCATTTTCACTTCGCTTGTCGGACTGGCTACTAGCAAATGAACATATTAGGTAAACAGAAAGAGATTGCGTGATATGTTACGGTACCACGACAGATGTTGCTGACATTACTATTGTTGTGTTTATACCTATAAAGACTCAGCTCATTCATGCCGTCAGTAATGTGAATGTGTTATCGTCGTGTATATACTGGAGAGTCTCATAAATAATAACACTGGGATAGCCAGCTATTGTATATGTAAAATATGAACGGTAGTAAAATTGGGTTTACTGAAGCTTAAAAGGCGTTGTTTAGACGTACATGTTCACAAAAATGTCCTCTACTTGTCTTGTTAAGTATCTTATATGCTAAAGAAGTATTTCGGCCCAGCGCTAGGGACACGTGATATTGATCTTCTTCTCCAATGGGGACACAATATTGCAACGTTGGTTGATCAGAGGCTGGAGAAGGTCTATCCTTTTATCATTTGAAAAACACTACAATCCAGCCTTGGAAGAAAACTTGATATAAACAAACCCTTGCCCTTACTCTAATACCTAATACCCCTTTAGCGCGTCATGTGTTCTCGAAAATGACTATATGTCGATAAATAATTCAGAATACTGCATTTAATACAGTAGCCTGTGCATCAGTACTAGAGACAATGGCATCCGATGAGTGTTCCCTCTTCTCAGCAATAGACAAATAACACTGATCTGCGATGATTTTACTGTCTTGGTGCAAATAAATAATTTGTATGGAAAACGGCCTGCTGATTTCGAAAATGATATCATTTTTATAACATATAGGAATTCTATTAATTATACTGCGGTGATGATAATACAATAGCAACATTAATAACTTTAGCACGCACAAGTACAGAATACAATGCAAAATGCAACGAAAAGCAACCCTTTTACTTTCTTATCCGTTCCTCTGCCATGTGTTTCCAACTGACTGGAACTTACCAGTTGCTTGGCCAGGTAGTAGTCTAAAACCACAAAGATGTCAGTTTAAAACTCATTAGCCATGGTAAGCGATAGTGTATTTGTTGTTTAGAGCAATATTTCAGTTTTTCTTCGTATTGTGCATAAAGTTCTAAGGAACTAATAATAACACGATCTATACGTGCTTCGTACTTGTTATTAAACAAAAGAATAATGGTTTTCCATTTATTAAGAAAGTATATTTTGCATACTTTAAAGTTAAGCTTGGAAATCCATTTTATAAAAATTTAAATACCCGGAACATGAATGGGCACTGTGTGGAGATTTAAAAGTTTGTGGTATCTTACTTGATCAGCAGGGCGAGTATACAAAATGTCCTTGCTTTTCGTGCGAATGGAGCAGTAGATGTAGGGACAAACGCCGGCCAACGAAAGAATGACCTAAGAGAAAAGTTTTAACGCTGGGAGAAAAAATTTAATACATATCTCAGTTTGTTGACCCCCAAAAAGCTGCTATTGTCTCCGCTTCATATTAAACTTGATATCATGAAGCAATTCGTCAAAGCGCTAGACAAGAATGACTTGTGTTTCAAGTATTTATACCGGAAATTTCACTTTTGTCTGAGGCTAAAATAAAAGAGGGTGTGTTTGATTAACCTCAGATCACGCAGCTAATGAAGGATACTGGCTGTTTGAACACTGTGAACGATATAGAACTTCAGTTATGATATGCTTTCAAGGATGTTATCCACAAGTCAGTTGCAAATGTAAAAGATGTGCAACACGAGAAATAGTAAGAAATATGTTACGGATACTGCAAGTTCTCGGTTGCAATATGAGTTTGAAATTTCACTTCTGGAACTCTCACCTTTAGTGATGAGCAAGGTGAAAGATTTCATCAAGAAATTAAGAAGACGAAACACCGATATCAGATACGGTGGAACGAGGCAATGCTGGAGGACTACTGCTGGTGCTTGAAGAGAGAAGATGCACAAGCAAAACATAAACGTAAATCAACACAGCCTTCCGTTCAAACAAAGAAAAGATGCTATCATGAGACACCGACCTTTCTTTAAGTTATGTAGGTACCCGTTTCTTGTATTAGATAGGAACGCCATTTTAGTTTTGATTTTATGATACTCTGTACTTCACAAAAATCTACTTGTTTTAATATTCTTTCTGTCATTTGTTTAAAAACTTTACGTGAGAAGGGAAAATTTATTTCAGCAATGAATTTTGCATGTCAAAATTAGTTAAAATCACCATTCTCATTTGAGACAGCAGATTTCTTTCTTTTCTTTCTTTCTTCCCCCCCCCCTTTTTTTACCACAGGCCAGTGTAATCAAAACACCAAATTAAATAAAGTTATCCACTTTCAACTCTTGTATTAAACAATAAATTTAATAACAAAAAAAGAACGAAAGAACAATTTCTTAAAGACAGTTCAAAACGACAAGTAACAAACCGTGGAAAAACATGCAAGACTCTTGGCACAACAATGAAAACAAACCAAGAAAAGGGTCATGACTGCTTCGTAGTCCACCAAAGTCAACTCTGTGTAATATTCAGTCAACCAGACACAATTATGAACAAGGACAATCTACGTAATGGTAATAATAACATAATTAAATTGTATGGGAATGTCGGGGGAAAAAATTAGCGAATCTTCAATGTCGGCTATTAGAAACCAACCAACCATAGTGCTAGTCAATGTTAGTAACCATTGTGGTGTTACTGAACTATTAAATAAGGATATATTTTATACATACGTAAAGAAACAGTAACTACTGTCGGCATGTATAATCCATGAGATTTTAGTTGTCCCTTTCCTTTTACTCATCACTCGGATAGCACACCCGCCGCCGGACTACCCACTTCATTAGTTTTTTTGTAGGTCATTACCTCATAATCTTTAAACCGACCTACCTCCCCACTCCCCTGTGGGAACTGTTGCGGACCGGGTGCAACCAATCACCCCGATTCCTCGGAAGATGGAAGTAGATACGCCGTCTATCCGCAAGTGAGAGCCACCGGTCCATCTTACAATAATCACCAGTCGTGTCTAGCATTTTTCAATGGTATTTAACGCCCGTTTTTACTACTGAGGCCCCACAGGCGGTGGACGCTGATGATAACACGAGTTGAATTAAGAAAGGATTTTTTAAGGAGAGAAACATTCCGGCCTAAGTTTAGGTACCTCCCCAGCATTTGGCATTTATGGAGACTGAGGAAAACCCGGGAAAACTTGAAGTCAAGGGAGGACGGTCCTTGTAGGAATCGAACCCCAGACCCCCAGCTCACGACTTTGGACTCATGTGTCCAGCATTGGCCTCCCAAACTCTACCGTTGAGTAGCTCTAACCTAACCTAACCTTCACAGTAACAGTAAACGATGATTGACATATGGCTACAAGAGCACTAGAAAAAGTGTCAAGTTAAAACTCAGATATTTCACAGTGAGACGAATCAGAGGATTGATATTGTTAATGTCACAAATTGCATTCTGTATATTTGTATTTGATTTGAAAATATCAATACTAAATGTATATCGTGTTAGTTATGGTACTAAAAGTGAATAGCCTTAACTTATTAAAAACTTAAAATAGGTCTATTCGTTTTTGTATTAACACCACAAACATATTTTGGGATACGTTTAACAATAACCTACATGTTCACCCCACTGATATTTCATCACCGCAGTTAAACCACTGATAATATGAACTGCATATCAAACCGTTTTACTATTTATTGCTATGACATTCCTATATTAGAATATTGACAATGTCCGGGACTTGACGTTTCAAACCTTTAAATTTTATATGGAATGATCCAACTGCAAATTGGAAATTACAAGAGAGATATTTTGCGGAATGTATACAGGTCCATTGAGTAAATTACTCGTTTAGTAACTGTCAAACAGTAATGTGCAGAACTTGTAATTTTACTGTGCTGCATTATCCATATGCAGTCCTTGAGTATTAATTATTCTGACCGACTACTGTGAGTTGTTTATTTATATTACTTGCGGTATGCATGGTACAGGGAGAGTAATCCTTCACGCAACCGGTTTCGCAGCGTGCGGCCGGGCGGTGAGGCTGGCTGCTGTGTTGGTGGTGTGCTACTTGCGCAAGATTTCAACTCACATTGAAGCCTTGCGCAGCGCAGGAGAAATATACTCTCCGCCGACATAATAGCGCTACCAGCCGGTCCTGCGGTTGCGTCAAGCATTGCTCATCCTATATATTTCCGCTTTGCATAGAACAATTGTCAACAGTTGTAAATTAAAATTTGAAGAATATTTATTCAACTTCCAAAGCTAAGCTGTAAAACAACGATAAATAGACTCGATGCGAGAGTTATGTGTTACGGAGTACACCAGCATAGCTTGTTGCTACGCAATCAAATGTTTTGCTCGTGTCTTATCTGTCCAATTATACTACTATCACATGACCAATAACCAACTACGTCACGATGTTCAAAGCAAATTAGACGACAATAAATAGTTTAAAATGCTGAAGTAATTGAAATGACCATCTCCTTGGTATACTTAGGGTTGCTGACTACTGGCCGGAAGATTCCGGGTTCGATCCCTAGTGCCTGCTTAGAAATTTTCTAAGTTAGGGACGTCTGAAACGGATTTCACCCAGCCTCGTGAGGACAATTAGGGAGCTGCCCAATAGAGAGGTGACGTGCATCCATCTCGGAAGTTTCGTGATAGGCGACTGGCTAAGCATTGCCATGCTGATTACATCCCCCCCCCCTGTAATACTGACCCATGATGTCGCAAGACGAGGTAGAGGACACAGCGGTCGTTGCGGCCGGCCAAAGTCCGCCTTTGGTAGTGACGCCAAGAGGAGCAGCAAAAATTCAATACTATTCAATTGTTCAATTTCTTAGTCTTATAAATGTTGCAAATAATTAACTAAAATTGCCCAGAAATAATTTAATGTCATACAAATTCTCTTTATTAGGCCACAAATTATTATATAATGTTAAAGTACCTATACGATTATATTTTATTTTTGATGTAGAAATCTAGGTTTAAATTATAAACGATAGTTATACAGTGCTTATTTTTTAGGATATTTAGTATAAATTGCTAATTAATTGCGTTTTTTTTTATCTAGCACATTACAAAACAAGAACTTCCCAAAAGCAATCGGTTAGGTATGGATTACAAACAAGTATTTATTTGAATCTATAAGTTTTAATTGTTTTATAAGTGCGAAGCAGTGTAATTAAGTAATGGTAAAAGTTCTTAAAATTCAAAATATTTTATTTTAATGGTGTTTAACGCCTGTTTTTACTACTACTACTGAGGCAGTTGGCATTGATGATACACGAGATGAAATGATAAATTGGGAAAGGATTTTTAAAGGAAGGAAACGTACCAGGCCTAAGTTTAGGTTACCTCTCCCGTATTTGCCATTTATGACGAGTGGGAAAACCCTGGAAAAAAAAACCCAGTCAGGAAGGACGGTCCTGGTAGAAATCGAACCCTAGATCTCCCGCTCACTAGTCCACGCCATAATGACCTCGGTTGTGTGGCGATGCCACAGCTTTCTAAATATGTCTGCTAGAGGAAACCAAGCTGTCCGTATTCAATTATTCTCATCTGCCATCGCCAAGATACACGCCCAAAGCTACAAATAAAGCGGATCACATTATTAGCACGTATTTTGAGTACGTGCAACAATATCCTATGTGAACACACGCTGTAGCAGTCAAGGTGCAAATGCTTTAGCGTATTCATTGTGTCCAGGGAAAAGGCTATTTTCTCGGAATCTGTGCAACGATGCATTAAGCTGTATTACATCGTAAACATGAAGCTCTGTGCAGCACTTTATTAAATGAGTAAAGCGTTCTTATAGAACGAGATAGAGACGGGTAGCCAACATTTAAGTTTTAGAAAGAAAATAAAAGGAAGGTGCGCAATACAAAAGAAGAATTTCTGTGTTAAGGATGTGTTGTAATTTACATCTCAGATCACGTGCGCAAAGTGGGGATAAGTACACCTCTAGAGCCGGGACCTAGCTTTGGCCAGCCGCAGCGACCTCTGCTTCCTGTACCTCCGGCTTATAACATCATTGATAAGAGGCCAGTATTACAGGGGAGCATGTAATCAACATGTCACCACCCCATCGGTACCGGGAATCGAAACTCGGCCTTCCGGCCAGCAATCAGCAGCAATATTCCTAGACCGAACACCGCAGCTATACTGATAAATATATAAGATATAATTCATCGATAAGATACGATTACACGAAGAGTTTTTGTTCACGGTAATTGATCAAACAGATAGCCTATTAAAGAGAGGTATAGCTGTAGTAGTTAGTAAAAAAGGCTTTGAAATATTTCAGTTGCACAATACACGCTCTCTCTGCTATTATTGAAGGAACAAGTACCTAACCGCTCTCTGGGTACGCATGTACTCTAACAGGAAAGAAAATATCGGCCGGAAAAAAAGGCTTGTCATACATTCAAAGTTCAGCTGGCAGTAGTCTGCTGCACTTGTGAGATAAGAGGAGGAGAGAAAACAATCGATAAAAACAGGAGAGGAAATGTTACGGAAGGCGTAAGAGGAAGTTAGGGGGTACCTGAAGTGATCAGGGGTGGTAGCTAAAAGAGTAGATGAAGTCGATTTTCCGTACAAAAATTAACTCTTGCTTTAGTGCATTTGTATTAAGCTGACAAAACTAATATTAACGTAATCTGTTATATATTCATTATTTATGTAGTTTTAATGGCTAACAAAACATTTCATAGTGAGGGGAGATAATATATTTTGAGAGGTACAAGATTAGTTATGCATATCAATAGGAAACACTGAGATTGAGACAAAAAATGCAGTCCGGATAACGCTACCTAGAAACCTCCAGAACTGTCGAGAACTTACGAGAAAATGCAATGCATGGCAATATCTCTACTACAAAGTCTGGGAGATTTCGCTATTGTGGCACTCTGGGACGCCATAAGGTGGTGGATGGTATTGGTGATCCTTGTACTACCAAAATTGCAACATTTTTTTTCTGAATGCTTTTATTGTACGTTAATGGTGTTAAAACGAACCTTTCCAAAGTTTTAAATTTTCTTTAGGTTTGCATTAGAAAGGCGAAAAATTTACCTACATTCTTTACTGTGTACTAACTCTGTTACTGTATTATATTCTTTAGCAAATTAATTTCTGTAGTTTTCAAAGTCTTTTCCATTTTACATCTATTCTTTATCCACCATTTTCCCTCAACATCATCCGAGCGAGGTGGCTCAGGCAGTAACACTCGGAATTGCATTCGGGAAGTTCCGGGTTCAAATTCCTTGGATTCTGCCATTCTTAGCTTAGGTGTTTTCATGTTTCGTCTGGTCGTTTAGTTGAATTTACACGAAAGTTTCTCTCTTCCATTTCATTTAATTTCATTCCGTTATCTGCCAGGTAAAGTGCCAGATGCTGTGTGCGGTTTGATGATGGCTTGCGCTTTGGACACATTTCTGTCCCGGGGTTTGATGTGAAAGTAGTTCTTCTGAGGGGCCGGACTCCTCAGAGAAATTGTTATTGGATCACTTTCATTTTAGAACATCACACAAGAATAATTAAACAGTTTCTGCGGCTGTAACAAGGGTGCCGTTAGCTCTTTCTAGTGCTGTCAACAGATAACTTACGAATGTATCTCTTATAGTTTCTTCAAATTCCGAAAACTAGATAGCGACCCTCATATTATTGATATTACATCTTCAGAGTTTATACTGCTCCAGTTCGAAATAAACATTTTGGAACTGTCTTTAAACGCACATATCGAAATAATACGTTTATACTAAAGATAAGTGAAATAAAATTAATTCTTACCTTAGAGACAGTATTTTTCATAAGTTAACCTTGGAAGAAGAGCCAGAGCCAACAGAGTTGGCTACACATAATCTTTTCAAAGTTCATTTAGCCATCCAATAAAATGAGATTCATAAAGCCATGTTTCCAGTGGTCTAAACATTCATCCAAATTCGTTTAGCTTGTAACATTTTAACATTCGAAATGTTTATAGTTTTTTGAAGAGTGTAAAATATATTTATACAATGCACACAAAACTTCAAGAATAAAAAAAAACTTAAAGAAAAATATAGTAATATTCATGCTTATTAGCACGTTCGTCTAAAACATTTTTAATGGAGAGTTAGTCGCCTTTTGCTCCGATTTTCTCTTTCTGTCTGGGACTAATTTAAAGTCATGTGCATTAGAATTCTAATAGCTTTATGAATAAGCTATTGTGTACCACTTGGTACGCAATCATTTTAAATGCCTTTTTTTTTTTTTAATGTAATAACATTGTTCCTTCTCAATGGTATCACGGAAATCAATTTCGTTTCAATTCAACGTTAAAGTTATGCATTGTAGTACTTTAATATCTTTGTTCCAAAGGTAGATTTAAACATGGAATTTCTGTTGAAATCCACTATATGTCAAATACCTTTGGGGTAATTTTAGTTGGCATGCTGATAAAGTTTCTGGTAAAGCAAAATATATATTTAATATTTATTGGCGTTTAGGGATAAAGTAATGAAGTCTTCGAAGACAATGTTATGTATGCATGATACAAATCCGTTTGGAGCTACAGAACTTTCAGAAAACTGGTCTCAAACTATATTGGCCACATTTTTATCGAGAAGTACGTATACGTCCTTTTTATCTAAATCATCACGGAGTAACAATAATTAATAATAATAATCATCATCATCATATTTTTTGCCCGGCAGATTTAAGACCATTGAACCCTATCTTAAAATCAATCAGGTTAAAATACCAAATACATAAAATCCATAATGAATATATAGGTAATATATAAGAAAGCATAGTCATATATTTTTTTTTAATTGAGGATTTATCTGAATGTCCCGTTGCCATAATAACATTACATTTATTCGTTGCATTACATAATGAATTTTACAATGCTATAGCATTGTTAAAGACAATAAACACTACGTGCTTATATCTTCTTTAGAATTCAAACATGTAATAAATAAAAAATTACAATAATTATGCGCTCTTATTTACAGTTACTTGTATATTTTTATTGGTAACATATTATATATTTGGTTTTGTCTAGCCTAGAGCTCCATGATGTTAATATATTTGCTGATCGTGGATAATAGGATATTAATTCTTAATTATTATTAACGGGCCAAGTACCTCAATGTTGTATAATTTCTTGTATGAAAATGGGTCTTTGATAACCGCATATACAGTCTGTGGAGATGAAATTTATGAGATACGTAAGAGGCTGCACCAGAAATTATAAAATGAGAAATAAAATAATAAGATCAGCTTTGAATAATTTTTTCAATTAATGATAGGATAGATCAAAATAAAATTTAAATGGAAAGATCATATTGATAGGTTGACAGAGAACAAATTGCCAAAGAAGATAATGGATGTTAAACCGATTGGGAGAAGAGATTTGAGTAGACCCCGTAAAAGTTGGCTTGACGATAGAGACCAGAACAGGTGAAATCATCTAATCCCTGAAAAGAGGAGGAGGAGGAGCAGCAGCAGCAGAAGAAGAAGAAGAAGAAGAAGAAGAAGAAGAAGAAGAAGAAGAGAATGCATATTTGATGTGTGTACAGACCGGATCGTTTATAATATAGAATGTATGTAATATTAGTTTTTTTTCGTGACCTGACACTATAGCTGTGAATATTTACGTTATCTGTTCTTTTATTTTTGCCTTTCTTTGATTAAGGGAAAGAAAGATTTAGTCACTGTTCTTTTTTTTTTTTTTTTTGTGCTGTTTCATCTGGTCTGACATTCCACTAGATCTGCTTCTTTTCTTTTTGATTTGACCGTAGATTTTGGGATTTTGTTGTATATTATTTCATCTCCTTCAGAAGCTTCTTTAGCTAACCTGTCAGCCAGTTCGTTCCCAGCTGTACCATTTTGGGCCCTCGCCCAGCTGAAGCGAATTGTCCAATGACATTGTTGTAAAGCAATAACGGTATCGTGAAAGTTGTGTATTACAATAGGCGAGAAATTAATTTGTGATTGACACTTGGGGTGTGTTTATGCTGGCGGCTCGTCTTATTGCTGAACAAAAACACATCAGAAGAATAACATCATCGGCGTTGCAACAGTTAACAGTTGACGGAACAGCAACGCGTTTTTAAGAGAATGCGTGGAAAGAAGGCATTCTAGAAGAAGTATTGGAATGTATTATGATAAACTTTTGGGTTCAGTGGTTTCATTGACTGATAGTGGACATAATGAATTGGAAATGGGAAGAAAAGCAGCAAGAAGAGCTCTTGGAGTACAACCGTTGGAGACGGACACGGAATGACGGTATGGGGCAACAGGGTACTGGCGCAGCCACGTGACAGCAGAAATGTCAATCACAAGATAATTTCTCGCCTACTATAGTTGTGTTTACTATTTTCCTTTGATAAACGTATAAATTGATAAGAAAGGTGATAAATTTCCAGACATATATTTTATTTCTTGTTTTTGGTGTGACGAACTCGCTCCAAAGTTCTTCCTAGTATTTTTGTTATGCCCTGTATGTAGGGTAAAAAACGATTGTCCTTGCTATTTGATTGGCTATGATGACAATAATCGATTGTTCCAGGCGATGTTGGTTTCTATATGTAATCTGCATTACAAATGTAATTTCTGTTAATATTCTCCTTATTTTGTAGGCCTCTATATCTTCTCTTTTATTTCTGACTATGAAAGTATCAACTCTTGAGACTAATGAATCCTGTCAAATTGAATATAACGTTTAGTCTAAATCGAATATTCTGCTATTGCTGAATTTTCTGCCTGGTTACGTTGTTGCATATGCTGAATCGTTCTTGTGTATGTTTTTCCTGTATACCAATGATCGCAGAAGCCTGAGAAAATACATTAATTTTATTGTGAGAATTTATATTACTGTCCATATATATATATATATATAGAATGTTTCAGTTAAAAACCTGCAAAAATCAAAGAGGAAATAGGAAATGCTCCGTTTAACATTTCGAACAAGGAAATTTGTGGTGTGTAAAGCTACTTAAGGATATATGACTTAAATATGTTCATCACTTTTTCCCGAATTATTTATGCACGACATCAGCATACGAGATTCTGTAGTATCCATTATAATATACACAGAATTAAGCTTTCGTCGTGACGGATGATGCCTCTTTGGAACGTACTTTTTGAATGGTATGAAAGGGAAGGATCGTTGATTCGTAGCATGTTCTGTCATGTGACAATGTAAATAAGACAAGACAGAGCTTTCTTGTGGACGAGAGATATACAAAACAACTTCAGACTCTACTCCACACGTTTAAATTCATATCTCCTTAAACTGGCTTTGCAGACCACAAGTTCCCTTTCTCAAAATGTTCAGTAGAATATTCCCCATTTCCTGTTTATTTTTGCACGCTTTACTGAAACATCCTATATGTCTAATCCCCCTCTAAATTTATTACCCCTTGCAGGTAAACCTGCTGTTGTCTCTCAGTTTTTATTGTTTGAAAAAGTGAGTAAATTAAACCAAACGAAACTTTGGGGGAGTGTCAGTGTAACGAGTGAGAATTTTTCCTCGCATTTTTATATTTTGAAAAATGTGACAATTTTTTATATATCAGAATATATATTTCCTACGAAAAGATTTGAATAAAACTCTTTTGCAATTACCCTAGAATAATCATCATTATATTTCATATTATGGTAAAAATAAAAATTGAATATCCAAGGTAACGAGAAATGCATGGAAATGGACTAAATAAATCAGAGAGAGAGAGAGAGAGAGAGAGAGAGAGAGAATAAACATGTATTAATATGTAAGATTTTAAACCAGGAGGTATACGCGCTTTATGTAAAAATATAGCTGCCATTTCTCTATCTCTGAGTAAACTTTCACAGCAATGTGTAGGTAATGCATCAATAAGTGTTAGATTAAAAGCATCATCAAAATCCTTACAGTGAGATAAGGCATGTTGGGCAACCGGCAAGGGAGACTTGGTTTTAACAGAACGTCTATGATTGTTCATACGTAGCGAAACAACAGTAGACGTTAAAACAATATAAAATGCTTTACAAAGCTTACAAGATAACATATATACGACGTTCTTGGAAGAACAGGTAGCAAATGAAGAAATGTTGAATTCCTTGGATAAATTAGGGCTATGGAATGAATGGCAAGGCATAATTAGCGCACAGGTTTTACATTTAGGGCGTTAGCAAGGATATGAGCCAGCAAAGAAACGTGGTAAATTCGGAGGATATAGGTTTCGGTGAAATATATTTTTAAGGTTAGGGGGTGTTCTAAAAGTAAAGTGGGGTACAAATTTAGAAAAATCATTTAAAGATGAGTGCATTAACAAAGTATCATGACATTCTTTCAAGATAGGCCTGATCTCTCAATTCCAGGCACGTATTTAGTAACAACGTTAATGAAGTTCTTATTGGAAGTTTTAGGTTTACATTGGAATTTTTTTGTGCGCTGGGATGATATGAAAGTCTAAAAGATAAAGTAAAAATAAAATCTGCAATATTCCTTTCTGGCCCCTTGTTGCCTATACTGGAACGTATATTTCCAAATGTTATCATTTATTCTTGAATTAATTTCCATTATACATAATAAATGTACAGGTCATAAACTATAAGAAGAAAATAAAACAAAAAGAATTATTATAATTTAACAGAACACAAACTATAAACGCTAGATGAATTGAACAATTCATTAATAAATTACAAAATACTGGAAGCCAGTAACATTACCCAGCTACTTGAACTAAGTTTAACCGCCGAGCACCGAAAGGTCAGGCAGGGTGCTTTCTCTCCCTAGCTATAAGATTATAATTCCTACTTGGTTCATTTAAATCATTAAACTTTCACTTTACATATATTTTACTCTTCCTATTCAACCATTCACTAATTTATATTTGATGCTGTTTATTTGTACATATAACTCTTGTTCACTATATAATTTACTCTCTACTCGTCACTTTACTAATTTTTATGTCTTATCTGATATTTCAATTACAATTAACACTCGACTTACTCACTACACTTATACCATCACCTTTATTAACCGCCATTACCTCTAGCTCCTCCTTTCCTCGTAGTCCTTACTTCTCCTTTCTTCTCCCCTTTCTGCAATGTGTTGTTTATTACAGTGACCATCACATCTCTCGGTCTTCTTTCTTTTTCAGTATTTGGATGTTTTGAGTAATTGTTGGTGTTGTGTTTATGATATAGTTGACCTTTTATACTTCCCTTTTCTATCTTCACACTTCCCTCGATCTTATTTCCCTTTCACCTTCCCGCACGCTTCTTTCTTCGTCTCTGGTCATTATACTATTAGTTATTGTTTTATGGACATTGTTATAATTATCACTAACTTTACTCCTCTCTCCTCTGTTCTCCTTCCTCCCTCCTCATCTTCTTTTTGACCTTCTTTCTTTTCCACCTTACTCTCTTCCCTAATCATCTTCACTATTTCTTTCATTCTCTTCTTCCTTATAGGTTGGTGCTGTGTTGGCAGAATGTAATATTTGTAATCTGGCCGATCTTCTAAACCCTTCCTTAGCTTGTACTGTGGCTGTTGGTGTCTCCTTTTCTTCCCATGCAATTCTACTAATGTTTGAGCCAGTTTCTCCAAATGCTTGTATGAACGTTTATCTCTTATAATAGATGATATATGTAATCCACCTAAAATTTCCCTTTCATCCTTGATCTGTTGAAAACAATGCACACACTCAAAAAGGACATGTTCTGGTGTCCCTTGCACATTGCAATAGTACCGGAAAGCAGTATTTCAGATTCTAAAAGATAGGAAGGATATTTTTGGTTTTGGAACTTTTGAGCTAGGTTTTTAATATAGGTGTCAAGAAATGAAAAGTCGTTACAAAGACGGTGGCTACGAATTAAAAGAGAAAAAGAAACACATTTTTAGTATGCAGGGGATAAGAGTTATCAAAATAAAGGTAAGATACTGTTGTAAGTAGATGAGCTTAATTTGCACGAACCGTAAGAGAAGATCCATTGCATAAAGAGACATCAATATCTAGGAACGTTAGGACAGACAGAAGAAATTAAACTTCTGAAAATTTGGAGTAAGGAACTGATCGACAGATTCTGAGCCATTGACTCCAAAGCACGAATACAGCTTCAATATTTCTCAACTATAATGACGGCACCAGAGATGCTGGCTAAGAATTCCTCTCATAAGCGAGCCATACGGTGCCATTCTACTGCCCATGGCAGTGTCTTTAACTTGTAGATAATATTTATTATCAAAACTAAAAGCATTGCAAGTGAGAACTATAAGTAGATGAGACATGAAACCTGAGGATGGGGTATGAGGTGGTGTTCGAGAGTCCAAGAAATATCTTAACAGCTGGTAACCCTTCATGATAAGAGAACTCGGTCCTGGTGGTCTAGTGGTAGCAGTACTAGCCTCGTGGACCCAAGGTCGCAGGTTCAATCCCGGCCAGGATCGATAGATTTCTTCAGGCGTAAAAATCCTAAGTATGACTTCCTTGGGAGGTAAAACCGTGGGTCCCATGGGTCCCTCAAGCCTGAAAGAAGAAGGAAAAAATGGTAGGATTATTTTATATAAGATGGTCTAGATGTAACAAATGGTGGCAGCAATTATGATATATATATATATATATATATATATAGTTTGATACTTTTTTTATATAAACTGTGTTTTTTATAATCATAAGAGCGTAAAAGTTCATGTACACATAGAAACTAAAAGGCGAGCTTAAAAATGATAAAATATGTTACAAAATAATATGCACCATTTGTTGAATCCCCGTTATTCAATAGCGCAGTAACTCAATTCTCAACGTTGTTATTGCCGTTCTGTAGGGCAGTAATCGATATGCAACATGAACCACCTGTCGGTTTCCGCCCTTAATTAGTTTTAAAAAGAAAGCATACAGAGCACCACTAATTAACTTTAGTTTACTAATATCTATGACAACTGAAGATGCAATTAATATTTGTATAGAGTACGGCTTTTATTCCAGCACCATGTTTAGAGTGTATGCCACAGTTAACAAACACAAATGCCCGTTAGCAACGCAGTTTCTTCATAAAGAGCGCATTGAAATGAAGGCTTTGTCAATAGATCTCCTTTTAGATATATGCAGAACCATTCTTGTTCAAAGTTTCTAAGTTTCTAGGCCTTTTACAGATTCCTGTTCCAGAAAGACATTGTTAGCTTAACCTTAGTATCTTAGAGAGAACATAAAAACTTGTAGTTTGGATATAGAAAAGAAAAATTCGTAAATCAAAGAGGAAAAGATTAAATTTTAGGACGCGTCAATGAATGAATGAATGAATGGTTTTTAACACCTGTTTTTACTGCTGAGGCACCACAGGCAGTGGACACTGATGATGCACGAGATGAAATGATCAATTGGGAAAGAAAATTTTTATTTTAGGAAGGTTCCAGGCCTAAGTTTGGGTACCGCTTCAAAAGATGTAGAAGTACTTGGAAGCGAAGGCTAATCAGTTTTACATCAACAATCCCAGACATGTATGAAGGCGTATTATCGTGATGAAAGAGAACTTTCTTTTTCGCAAGGTGTGGACATTTAGCCTTAATAATATCCTTCTGTTGGCCCAGTAGTAAAGCGTAATACTGTCCTGTGATGGTCTTGTCCTTCTGGAGGTAGTCTACGAGCACCACGCCATGAGAATTCCAGAAATCCGTAGTCACAACCTTTTCTGTAGATGGAACCGCTTTTTTCTTTCTTTGGTGCACTTTTACCTGTTGCCATCCACTTTCTTCTTCGTCTCTGGCATGTAACGACGACTTCATATATCATTTAGCGTTATGAAACGTCGGAGAAACTCACTGGAATTGCGTTTAAACAATTCAAAACACCATTGCAAAATGTTTATGCAAATACGTTTTTGGTTCGTTGTTAACAAACTCGTCATTCATCGAACGGAAACCTTTCTCATACCAAAAACATCGTGTACACGGATTATCGAGGTCTTTACAATGTCGACTAACTGACTTACCTTCAACTGGCTATCTTTGACTACAGCATTGTGGATTTTTGTCACAACCTCGCCGGTCGTAACAGTATTGGGGCGCCCTGAGCGCTCATCAACTTAAACGGGTGTACGACCACGCTTAAATTCAGCAGTGCTCTTTTTAACCATCGAAAACGAAGGGAAGAATAATTTAACGTGGAGTGTAACTCTTTTTGTATTTCTGTTAAGGTTAAACACTTCAAAACAAAGTACTTTATCACAGGTCGTTATTAAGTTTTATCCATTTTGTAGAATGTTAACACTACAGTTTGTTTACACGCTCGTCACAAAACTTACTCGCCTGAAACTTTACAACGCGCCATCTAAAGAATGATATTTTAACAATTCTCAAAGTAATTTGGCCATTTTCACGAATCTCGGAGTCAGGCCGAGAACTTTCAGAATCCCTGGTACACCACTTTAAATTAATTTATTGTCAATATACTGCTATGACTTTAAATACTCAATAGTTTTTATACTTTTTTTTCTGTTTAAATTCAAACAAAATGTAGTTTTGTCTCTATTTGTTTCGACACTGTTTTCATTATTTGAATTAGCATTTCTAGGTTCTTGAAAAAATAATCTGCATTTATGTCTGCAAGAACGGGTTTATGTACGTCAAAGAAACTGTTAGCCAACCTGTTAAACTGTTACAAGGAACATGACTGTCAATGACAAGAACGTGTTCCGAACTGCCATATTCTTACAGAAAGGAAGTTATATAAAACAAATAAATTTCCTTTGCACATGCCGGCAATGTATTGCCTCTGAGGAGCATCATTTTCAACAACTTTTAGTGTCTATTGTTGTTTCTATTATTATTAAATGCATCATAATTTTTAGCTTTCAGTAACAATATGAATACTAAAATTAAAATTCTAACTTAACTCGCGGCGAATCTAACTCTTTTTCTGGATGCGGGGGCTGAACTTTCCCAGTAATCAGTGGCTATGCAGCCCGTAATTCAAATAAACTTACTGTAGTTAAATCTCTACTGACAATGTTTCATATAACGGAGTTTAATAATTTACTTAATCCAATACGAAAACAATTCATCTATAAAAATAGTAGCATTTTGCCTGGAATTTAAAGCGAAATCTCGCCAACATTAAACAAATTCTGCAGGGAATAGGTACAATAAATTAGTTGTTACAAATAGCGGAGCTTTATTATTTAATAAGAACTATACTCCAAATTGATTTCAGAGTAAAGAGTCTGTTCAGCTAATCAGAATAACTTCCCGTGCGTGCTTTTGTTGACATCTACCTTTGACCATTTCGGTGCCTGTGGTAAGTGTTAAGCGCTGGCTTCTCTTTCCTTATTGTTGTGCCCAACTAACGATCAATAGCGCTCCGTAA
The DNA here is from genome assembly GCA_030762175.1 of Metallyticus violacea. Classification (NCBI taxonomy): domain Eukaryota; kingdom Metazoa; phylum Arthropoda; class Insecta; order Mantodea; family Metallyticidae; genus Metallyticus; species Metallyticus violacea. The sequence goes on along the minus strand of CM060845.1, from coordinate 26,057,235 downwards.
CTCGCAACAGACAAGCTAAAGTCCTGGTGTAATGAATTAAATTTAATTAAATCGTTCGCATTGTTATAAAAAAAAAACAAAATTCTCTAGAGAACAAACCCCCAAATATCCAGTCAATATTTTGAACCAATGGTCCAACAAGAGGAAGTCCACATGTTCAATATCATCCGCCGATATTCGTTGAGCCTTCATGTGAAAAAAGTTAATTGAAAAGGGGTCGTTGCTTTTTATAGGATCGTAGTAACAAAGCATTCAATATTCCCTATATCTTGTTATCCTGGCACTGCAGAGAAAAGCGGCGGGTATTGTTTTTGTGAAGCATTGGCTTTATACTTCTGTGTTGCGCGGGGGCTTGGTCGCGATGCTACAATAAAGTTGTCATTTCAATTATCACTGAGCATGTGACTGCCCAAACGTAACCCCGCATCCTTTCATATGCGCGTTCTGAAGCTAAACTTGCGCAAACAGAAGTTACAAACCCAACTCGTTCGTTTAACTTTAAAATATTTTAGGTACCTTCTAATACGGTGTTTCAATTTTTTCCATACTTTAACCAAATGCTCATGTAAGTGCAGCGCGCTTTATAGAGGCGCATTCTATGACAATTTTAGGAACAACAAAGTTGCGAAGCTAGAGTCCCAGAATTAAAAAAAGTGTGATTTTTACTTCTAAAACCGAAAATATAATTGAGGAACGCAGAATAGGACTGTGGCTAGTAAAAGTTTAAAATGTGCTGATTTAAACTTTAATAATGGGGCATGTTTTTCTTCGCGGGACCGGTCGATTGTTACAAGCTGGTACCGCGGTGAATGCGAGTCAAAAAGTCCGCATCTATGATAGTCGTGTGAGCCATTACTAACACGTAAACACTTAAAACGTACATTTACCCTCCAGAATATGCTGGAGCTGCCTGCCTTTATTTTCCGTACATTTCTATTATCGGCTTATGAAATTAACATTAACCTTCTGCAGTTACTTCTGAGAAATGGAAGAAAGTGCTTCAAGAATGTTATTTTTCAGTTTGTTGGATTTGTTCTATACACTTTTTCCTTTAATGCCCCCCAGACATAAAAATCGGGGTACCAAGTGTCGAATATTTCAAGAATTGCATGTAAGGAGACTGGACTGTACGTGCTGTTGCAGAGTCCTGTTGGAAAGTCGCGGGCCTACGTGCCCTCACAGCTAATTCACGGAAAATGGTTGCAAATTATTACGCGCATACCTATCACTATTATTATTTCTTCAAAAAAAAAGTCTATTATGTTCGCCGCTAATGACGCACTATCTTTTCATCATTCAGGGGTTTCTCGTGAAGCAGTTTTTCTGTATTCCACTATAGGTTCCTTTTTTTTAATTTTTAATTTGGTTTATTTACGAACGCTGTAACAGCTCAGGTCATGTGTCCAATTCAATTCAGGGCGTAAAACGACCAATAAATTTTGCTCAAAGGTCTTTCTTTTTTCACCCTTGAGGTTATGTTACATGCCGTAAATCTACGACATGGGACCCACGGCTTTACTTCCCTTCCAAAGGAAACTATATTTAGGATTTTTACGCTCAAAAAACGCTCGAAAAGTGCTTGTGTTTTTTTATTGGTTTTTTTTTTCTTTCTTTCCCAATATCCAAGAAAAATACTTGTTACGTTTTATACATGTGTTTTTACCGCACCATGTGTCAGTCTTCTATTAACAAATACCGAAGTGAAAAACAAATTCTGTGAACTCTGAAGGAGAAAGAGAAAAATGTTTTTCGCAGATTATGGTCAGAGATCAATTATGAACTCTTGTCTAAATTTTAATTTTGTGAGAGCAGCACATCAGTAGCACCTCTCATTTCATAATATTTGTGGTTCAAGTTTTTGATGATTCACCCTTAATATCGTACAAAAGTCTAATAGTGTTGAATTAATTTAAAATTAATTAAGTTTTAAATAGTTATTTGAGTTATTTTATAAAATAATATGTAACATGAAATAAGGATATTTCTGCACAGTGACCACATGAGGGTGGCAAAATGTATAAATATGTGTATATTCTGTGTTCTATCATTGTTAAAATTACGAATTCTACTTCACAAAATTTATTTTCCAAAAAAATATCGAAAATGCGGAACTCTTCGAGCAGAAAAAAAATTGAACGAATGACTCTCTTTTAAAATTTTGTACATGGCAAAGGATTTCGAAACAATGCTCATGGATGCCAGGAGATTAAACCAAACACCTCGCACACCATAATATTTATTACATTTTTCTCCTTTCAAAGATTTGCTTGGTTTTGATAACGACGAGTTCTCTCTCTCTCTTTCTCTGACGAGTACAAACGGCACATGGTGTAGTGATACCCATTACGACAAGATGGCGCCCTCACGGCTGTCCTGATGACGCATTCAGTTAACGAATGAGCACAATACCGAAGTAATTGCGATTCTTCTTCATGCGAGCTTACGTTCCACACAAGTTTTAACGTAAACAAAAGTGCCTCTGGGTCTTTTCGCTAGACTTATCAATATGATAATACGTATGGAATTTTAAAGCAGACATAGTCTCGCTTCGTTTAAAATTATAATTATGAAGCCTACGAAATGCAGATTCTGTATGATATAAAAAGTAATTTTGTATTCTTAGATTTTAACTCGCCATTATTGGATATCTGCTCTCAATTGTTGTTTTAAAATTCGTTTCAATATGTCCTACAATTGTTACAATACGAACATTTTTAGTTATTACTTCCAGAATGAAGAAATATTACGAATTTATTTGTGATTATTTGATTTTTTCATTAACCTGAATTGTTTTTAAGGATTTTTAAACAAACATAGATGTCAAGGTCGTTAAGGTACAGATTTATGAATGGGATATCCACGGTTCAAATCCTGCTTGGACGTTCTCCCTGAATGAGAAATTTTCTAGGTGTCTCGCTGTTATCAGTTGCAAATGCTGGGGAGGCACCCCAAACTTAGACCTGAAATGCTTCTTCCCGCGCAAAAATAAATAAATAAATAAAACATTTATTATTTCATCTCATGTATTATCAATGCATACTGCTTGTGATGCCATAGTAACAAACACGGCGTTAAACACTATTAAAAAAAAAAAAAAAAAAGATTACCTCTAAACAGGCTGCAAAACGTGTTACCTCGAATGACTCATTTTTATGTTAATAGACGTAATCATCAAAGGAAATGGATATATTTTAGTAACATAGCTCAAAATTAAATAAAATACTTCTATTGGTACAAAAAGAATTTTCTCCCGTTGTTTGCTTATAGAGATGCGTTATAATGATGGTCCACAAACACGAAATAGCTGTGTGCACTAATTTTACTGCTCATCAGTTGGAGAAAGTAAACAAACCACAAAATATTTGGGTATTATGTCAGTAATTAATGAAATTCAAGGCATGAATGCTTTATCTACAGATCGCCTAAAACTGTAACTGGTTTCTTACACTCATCTCTGGATTTTAATTTGTGTTTAACTTTAAAAGTTTTCTTAGGTTGGGTATATTGTAGGTGGTTTCTTTCTGCAGAACCTGGTCCAATTGCAACAACACTTACAGTACAATTTATAATGAATCTTGTTGATATTGCACATAATAAAATATTTAAGTACTTCTCTGCCAGTACTCATTTCTGCCCTGTAACGGGATTTCGAAATAATCCAATGGGTATATTAATGTCTGTTACAATGCATAGCCAATACGAGGTAACTAGATAAATATTGAGACGCAGAACATTAACCACCCCTAGGGAAACATTGTTGCTGGACGAAATTGTCGAGTCATTGGTGTTGTCAGGATAGCAGGAAGAGCTCTGTTGTGTCATTTATTTTCCTGCATTTTATGTTTTAAGTCTGCATCGTTCTTGTAAGTGCAATGGAGATTCAGAGAAACCATTTTCGTGCAATGATCTTGTACGGTTTCAAATGTGACTTAAATGAAATGCCGTTTAAAAGGGAGGGGGGGGGGACTTTCGGGAACTTTTCTCCTTCGCATGGTGGTGTGTTGCACTGGTTTGGAGAAATTAAGAGAAGGCGACAAACTCTTAAAGATGAAGAGGAGAGTGGCAGACCAACAACAACAGTGATAACTGAGAACATCACCTATGTGGAAACAATGATTAGGAAAGATCCAAGACTAACCTACAAGAACATGGAGCTGGCATTAGCGGTTAGTTCGCCGAGTGTTTCAACCATCCTTCATGAGTATCTCTAATTAAAAAAAATAATTTGTTCAAGATGGGTGTCCCATATTTGTCTGAAGCAGAGAATCTCCACAGGGTGGAATGGTGCCAAGAAATGCTGCTAATATTTAACTGTGGAAAGTCTCGTCGTGTTTCGGATATTGTTACGGGTGACGAAACTTGGATATATCACTTTGATTCAAAAACAAAACACAGTCTTCCATTTGGATTTTCCCTGATGACCAAACACCCGTCAAAGTCAAGAGACCAAGGAGTGTGGCAAAGAAAATGATTGCCTCTTTCTTCTGCACAAGTGGCAACCGTTGTGCTTGAAAATCAGAGAACTGTTACTCAAAATGGCGCACAGAAGTTTACCTTCCTAAAGTGTTTAGGAAATCCAAAAACTGCGTCCAAAGACAGGACTAAGGGACATTTTGTTGCACCATGACAATACATCAGCTCACACCGCTGACGTGACATTGGAGTTTCTGCTAGGAACTGAGGCAAAGATTGTGACTCATCCGTCCTATAGTCCCGACCTGGCACGAACTATGCGATTTCTTCACGTTCTCTACTGTGAAGAACCGACTTCGATGTCACTGATTTTCTACTCGGAAGAAGCGGTTGCAGCATACGAAGAGTTATCTGCAGTGCCGGAAACTGAGAGGCCTGGATGCTTTCAGAAGTGGTTCCAGAGGATGAAACAAGGCGTACAGTGACAATCCTTTTGGGGCAGTTGTTTACTCTGAAGGCACTAAGGGACTCCCTGAATGGAATCTCAATTCTAAGTTAGGGCCGTCTCGACGACTTACAAACACAGAAGACGCAAACACAAAAATAGATGAAATTGAGATGAAGGAATGATGAAAAGGAAGGTGAACCCGTCGCAGAGAACTAATCCGGCATTTGACCTTGCTTAAAATGGGCTGAGAAAGGCCACGGAAATATTCATTTATTTTTATTTCGTTTATTTGTGAACTCTCTTTAACATCTCAGGTCATCAACGTTCCTTTCAATTCAGGGTTGAAACGGCAGATAAATTTTGCTCAGAGGCCTCTTTTTCAGGCTTGAGTTTCTTTTATATGCCGTAAATCTACGACACGGGAACGAGAGCTTTACTTCCCTTCCGAAGGAAGCCGTACTTAGTTATGCTTGAAAAAAGTCATCAATCCTGGCCGGAGCTGAACCTGCGATCTTGGGTCAATGAGGCAAGTTATTACTACACCATAAGGACTGAAAGGTAAATCTTCAGTTGAGTTGACCCCAAGATTTGAACCTGAGACCTCCCATATAAGAGTTCCAGGCGTTATCTCTGAGTCAATTCTTTCGGCCACTTTGTCAAAATTTGTCAAAATTCCATTACTGTTGGCAATCAGTGAACTGCTAATCCATCTCCGGGACTTGCTCACGAATTTTCTAAGTATGACTGGGGAACTGCCCGAGAGAAAGGTGGCGTACTTCGATCTCGAAAGCAGCATGATAGGCGACCTCTGCAAGGCTAAGGCTCGATAATGGCTATCGCGCCCTAGGGAAGGAGAATTATTTATCGGAACAATCATTTTGAGTTTAGGATGGGGGAACATTTTTTAAAAACTTCGACGTTAATGAAGCACGCCTTACAAAAAATGTTCGTATTGGAAAATTAATGGTGCAGAAATTGTTACATAATTAATAAATTCTTAAGGAGAAAAAAGAAGAAAAATTTACCTCATCATGCATGACCTCAGTAATAAAAATGTTCATAGTTTGAAAAATAATGTAACAGTCATGATGATAAAGGAACAAAAAATACTCATGTAAAATTGGTGATCTTGGTTTTTCCTTTGTTTTTGTTGCGCTATTTAATTATTTCAGAGAGCAGTTGTTTCTGACTCCCAGAAGGCAGTCTGTTTACTAAAACAACACAAAATAATCACTTTCAAGATGTGTAGTTACCTTCTAGCACTCCGAACATGTTCATTAGATATTGACATATATCGAACGTGGAAGTCTTACTGCGTTTGCAACTGGCCCGAATCCCCAGCTGGGAGTGCGGTTAATAGAGTTATCAGGAACCCAGTTTGATGGGGATAGTCTGGTCTAATCCCCGATGTGGGTTCTCGGTAATGACGTTGCTCCCTTCGATCTCTTGGGAGCACCTCACAGAACAATCGAGACTACCAGCGCACGATGTTTCCAAGGTGAAAACGAGCTTTATTTCTATTCCCATTATAGTCTGGTTGAAAGGAAAATACTTTACAGACACTCTCGTGTATTACTATATCTGTTAAAAGTTTGTATGTCTAATGCGTGTATTCTAAACAAGTTGCTGTTCGACACGAAAGCTGATTTGTTGCTTTGTCAACATATGGTAAAATGTCCCTTACTGTGAACTAGACGTGTACCTATGACAGGAGATATTTTATTGACTGATCTGACTCATACGTGAGACATTTGAAAAGTTATCGGAATGACCCACAGAATGCAGCAGCAGTTCCGAGGCCGTTTTGTTATCAAAACCGGTTATCTTCCATAGAAACATTGGTGCAATAATAAATGGACTGGTAAAGAATTGGTTTATTGCATTACAGACTGGAAAAATGGCAAATATCGAATACCGTGCTATTTTAAGCATCTGGTAAAGAACGTTATGAACGCAACAAAAACTATTGCGGGACAATGCGCCGTCATTTTCAACCGTTTCCAAGTAGAGTTTAAAGGGGATCTTGAAAGCTTGGAAGATGCGCACGTAGCAGGCAGCCAAAATTAATCACACATCAAAAATTATCCATAAAGTGCGCATGGTTCTGGGGGTCCCCGATGAGCGTGTTTGAAACTGCTGAAGATCTGGACATTTCACGGGAATGCGTATTTCACATTTTGAGAGAAGAATTGAGCTTGAAAAAAAAAAAAAAAAAAAAACTATTGACAAGATGGATCGACTGAGCCACATCAAAAGCGAATTTCAGTTCAAATCTCTCAGCAAAATTTGGCCCGTGTGCAGACAGATTCCGCCGACTTTATGCGTCGATTCGTGACCAATGATGAAACATTGAACGATTATCTTTCCAGGGGAACATCTATCACTTGAGCGTAGTATGGTAACCTTTTGAACCAATTGAAAACAAAAATACGCCAGAAAAGGTTGTGCTTATCAAATAAGAAAATCACCTTACACCAAAACAATGCTCGGCCTCATAATGTTTCTTTGCAATGGGGAAAATTAATGAATTAGGGGGTGAATTGCTTATATTCCTCCCATGTGTTCCCTAAACTGAGAAAAGACCTTGATGGAAAGACATTTTCGTCCGATGAAGAGCTTAAATCATCAGTTGAGGCGTATTTTGCAGGCTTGGAGAAATCTGGCTTTCGTGATGGGACGGTTTGGAACAATGCTGGGCAAAGTACATATGTCAAAGGAGATCATGCTGAAAAATAAGAATAAGCTGAAATGGCTATGTCGTCATTTTGTACTTCATTCTGAAATTTTTTCAAATGACCATGTTGGGTTTATCTATGAACACAGAATAACTCATAATAAAAACAAATACAAGATACCTGGTCTCTTAGATGAAAATAAAAATAACATAAATATACCTTTAAACCTACATAATTACAAAATATAAACTTTTTCGTCTGCTGTTAATTCCGTATGTATGTATGTATGTATTATGTATGTATGTAATGTACGATGTATGTAATGTATTTATGTATGTAATGTATGTATGTATGTAAGTACGTATGGTTTGTAAAGAACATATGTTTTATGACAGCTGTTACTGTCATCTTGGATAGTTGTGCATTTCTCTCCGGCTAACAAAGAGTTTATGAAAACGAAGTATTGCAGCAGCTAAGGTGGGGGATTCCCTTTCGCCATCACTAGCAGTACTCGTTTTGATATCACCAGCCTGGATTATTGCTGTACACCATGATCTCCACTGCAGAAAGTGTATCACAGCTTAGGAAGTGGCAGACTTTCTCAATAATGTTGCAGTATCTAGATACAATAACCAACCCCGCAAAAATCCATAGGAAAGGCTCCTGACAACTTCACAGGGATTTATTTAAAGAATATCGTAATATGAAAATTGGAAATATCTACAGTTGTCTTCTCGTTCTTCACTCTACACAAATGTGTTGCTGGTGCTGCTCATCTTTCAACATTGTTTTGCTCGTCTGAACTCTGCAAACCAGTTATTGACTTTTGTACATGAAGGAGCAGAGTATGCTAAAGCTTAATAATATTTCCAAACATGAAATATCATCGCACCTTCATCTTAGAACACCAGACAGTGAGAACACAACCACAATTAACATTTTGCCACACCTGTAACAATGAATGCCTCTTGCTTACCTCCGCTATGCTTACAAATCATGACACGCTCTTTCCAGTGTTGGCAACAGTAAACTCAGATTTCTTATAGTTTCTTCAAGTCTCGAAAAATATATAGCGTGCCCCATTATATAAACAATTTAAAATTAATACCAAGGCAAAACTATTTACTTTAACTTTCCATTTTTCTATAATTTCCTCAAAGTAAAAACTAAAAGTCCGTCACGTAGGAGCTGCGTAAACTAAGCGAATTCCACAGCAAGTTGAATAACTTTAAAAATGAATTTAAAATCCAAATTATGGCCGTATTAATTAATAAAATAAAATAAGTAATGGCATTATTGTATGATACTATGGGAATAAAAGTAGAATTATTGCAATCTATAAGTATTACAAAAGAGAAATCACATTTGAAAGTATTGTTATTATTATTATTATTATTATTAAATCACAAAAATTAATTCTATATTATCAATTAAATTAAATATATGAACTCTGATAGATAAAGCTATACTGTATTCATATTTTATATATTTTTAAATGTAACCATGTTTGGTATCTTTACATTCACTAAAATAGAGAGAAATAACAGAAAAATATTTTGTATGTTTAAGAAGAAGACGTTGGCATGTTTGAATTAAAAAAAAAATACTATTAAAAAACAATTACAAAGAAAATATACACAATCAACAAAATTCAATCCAAAGTTGCATGATTTTCATTGGCTTTGAAATGTAATTAAATTGTTATTGTAGTAAAACCATGTAAGGAAAACGTTTTCTGAAGGTTATTACAAAGCGCTCTAATATACAAATATAATTCTCACTCACATATTAGATTAATATTTCACATTTTTTTATCTTCACGACGATGATTTTGTTAAATATAAAACATGTGCATCGTTTATATATACAGTTTATATGCTGAATTAATTTTTCCTTTTATTTTAAAATAATTCACATAAAATTAAACGCAAGAGCGCTTTTTAAATTTCGGTTTTCAGGTATATGTGTACTCCTAATGGTCCGGTTTTCCTAATATTCAGAATCTATTTTTCATATTTTATTTAAATAGTATATGCCGAGTTTTTGTTGGGAAAAAAACAAATATTGGTGCCTCTAGAACGATTTTAAAATTTTGGTTTTCAGGTACATAACCATTCCTAATGGCCCGATTTCCAGAAAATATTTTTATTATTTTATTTAAATGGTATATACCAAGTTTCGTTTCGAAAAACAAATATTAATTCCGCTAGAGCGATTTTTAAATTTTTGCTCTAGGTTAACTCCCACCGCCATTAGTCCAATTTTGCTGGTTAACGAACTCGACGAATCGTTTGTTAATTGATAGTTGTATGCAGAATTTCTTTGAGAAAAATCTAAAATTGCGACTCCTTTAGCTAAGCAAGAGCAATGGAGTTTTAAAGAAATTTTTCAAAAATCTTTTCATGGTTACAACCGCAATTCCTTCGGAATTCGCTAAAATGAGAGACGGCAGGAAACTTCCTTGTCTTTGCCGTTGTTTACTTTTATCTAACAATTTTATTTTAATATGTATTTGCTTATATACACGTTTAATTGTTTGAATTGGATGTAACAGTAGAATTTCTTTTAACATCCGTTGTGTTTTTCTATTGATTGATATGTTTAGTTATTTGAAACCCTCAAGTGATATACTTGACGTTTTGATACTGGGATAGTGGTTTTTTAGACAGGCTGTCTTCTCTGCTCCTTACCCCGGGCCAGGAGAACCTGGAGCTCATAAGGGCAGAGGCGCTACTCCCTGAAGTGAGGCTATCTCCTTGGGAGAATTCTCACCCATTACCCAAACGAACTTTTAAAACTTGGAGGTTTCTGAGGGGAAAAGGAAATGATTTTCTGCAACATGACAATGCCTAACCACCTAGCAATTGAAAAACTGAAGTTCACCACATTACGGCATGCACTATACAGTGTACTTTCTTGCTATCTTGAGAATTTTTATCTTTTTTAGAAACTAAAAAAAAAAATGTTCTTATGCATTCGGTGACGTACTGCGTTGTATTCGTGAAAACGTTTTAATCAATCAAGAATGATGCTTATGACGAACATAACTTTCTATTCAACTCTTTTTAAAAAATAACGATACTGTATGTCACTCTGATCTTGTTGTTAACTTACATGTTAATTAGATAGTTGTAATATTTATGGAACTCTTGTGTATTGAAAACGTTTCTTCCCCCTTTTGGTTAATCTTAGTTGTAGCTTAAAAATGCCAGTTATTTCAAAATAACCCAAGTAGTTTAAAATCAGAAAACAGTTTGCTTTTACATTTTTACAGTGTTTAATAGCGAAACATTAGCATTATTCTTTTCCTGAATGCATTTCTTATGAAATTGGTGTTAAGATTGCTTACGTTTCTTCTCCTCCCCCCTACTCGTTGAAAATTTGCAGTGTTCAAAAATGCTATAATATTTTGTAATCAGATTTCAATGTATCCTTAAAATGGAATTCATCGATAATTCCACATGTATGCTTACCGGAATTCCCGGGATTTATAGTAGTCCTTGGTTTTGGAAGTCTAAAAGGTTTTTTTCATAAGTTGGTACAAGTTGTACCTTTCCTCCCACATCCAATTCCAAACATATAGAACTGAATGTCAAAATACCATACATTAGCATTACTTGATAGCAAGAAGTATTTCCATAGCAAAGAAATGACCGGGTCGGGATTGCAAGAGAGTGCACAAGTTATCAATGTAAAGTAATATACTGATACATTGTTGAACAAGATAATTAAAAATAAAATATTAGATCATAGTCCAACTTCTGAAAAAGTGCGATAGCAATATTTATGAGACATGCCAAACTCTTTTAAGATATTTCAAAGGAATGAAACTTCATATTCTAATATTTGTAAAATTATTAAATTTGCTATGCTTTTGTCTGGAACATCCACTTGAAAATATGGGAAATATTTAGTTTGCAGAAAGAGGGAGGTTTCAGGTACTGCTATTATCCTCTACAAAATATTAAACACCAATTCAAAAAGCCCGTATTGTAAATTTTATGACGATATTAAGGCAAAAAATCCTTGGGGGGGGGGGACAAAAGCCGTCTCTAGTGAAAAATATAACTGTCATACAGTGCAGCTAACATCTTATTCTGGAGAGATGTTTACTAGAAGGAAATTCATAATAGGACATTTATTCATGAAAGATATGGAAATTGATTGATGTGGAATTTCTTTTTCTTTTTCTTTTTAATAAAGGTTAAAAATTACATTTCTTTTATGTTTATAAATTATGAAATATACACTTTAACATTTAGATTATTTTGTAATATTAAGAAAATAATTATGGGCCTATAAAATGAATAAAACAGAAGTTCAGAGGTAACGATGAGTTTGTCCTGGATAACACCCTAAAGAATATGGTAAACCTGATGAGTGAGTTATAGTTCATAGTTCTTTAAACATTTGCTAGAGAGTTGCAAGTATCTCCCTTGTTTGGTCACCAGTGGTTAGCATTTCAACTATTCATCATAGTTTAGGAATTATCCCTACTTGAGAAAATGCGTAATAATTTCGAGATTATAAAGTGTCTGTCTCGTATGAAAGCTTACTATGATGTGCTAATCTTTAAAAGTTAGCTACAAAATATTCAACACACTTGGAAATCATTCATAGAAATGACTACCGTTTTATAAAAAATAATATTTAAATGCATTAAAGATACTCTTTAAGGATTTGGAAACCAAATGCTATGTTTTTGCTTTACTCTAGTTCCCCTTTAAGAGATTTTAAGACGCCGATCACATAAACACTTAGCAGTTATGTAGAATTACTGCTAAGGTGAGTTTTGTGTTAACGTGGCCAAGTTGGCTTGATGCAAATCGATAGAGTGGAAGAAGAAACTTTGAGGACGCGCAGTGCCACATATTTAGCAAGAGAAATGAGAGATGAAATATGACAGCGACGCTGGCGTTCAAAATGATGATACATAGGCTAAACCAGACGCAGGCAGCCTCTGTTTCACATTCCTTCCATCTTAGAGGCACTCTCTACATTTCACCATGAGAGAGAGCTGGTCAGTTCTTGCCACCCCAGACTCATATCGCGTTGCAAATTTTTATGCACTAAGATGACTTTTGCTAATACAATTTCGATATTATTTGTGTCGATTACAATGTTTGAACCCTCATCCTTCATAATTTTTCATTTTTTCCTGGGGATGTTTACTTTTACATATGTGACAAAGGATAGTGAACATTTGTGACCTCATAAAACACGTTTGTCCCTTTGTGGGGATAATGTTTATTTATTTATTTATTTTTGTGGTAAATAAGTTCATTATGAGGCTTCAGTGCCTAATTGAGGGGAAAAGTTACTGATCTTACCTGATTCAAAGAGAAAAATTAGTACTTGTCTATTAAATGCATAACCAAACCAGCCAAAAGTAGTTGGAAAGACATTTCAAATGCCCCTGAAAGGAATAAAAAGATTAGAACCTATACTGCAATGTGTCTTAAAAATGTAGAAACTAACAAGGAATTAGAGTGTGGTTTATTCACATCTAAGATCGTTCACGTTTTTAGTTTATAAATTATGTTTAGTGATGTTTAACATTAAAGATTTGCAATTAAATAAGAAGTCAACAAACAGAGTGTCGAAGGAAAGATGTATTCACTTAATATTTTATTTTTATTGATTATAAATATTTTAATTATGACGGTCTCTGTGGTAGCATTTGCGACTATTAACACGGAGGTCCTAGTTTCGATTTCCAGTCAAGTCCGGCTTCTAGGATTTTTACTTGTTTATTTATTTTTAATTTTTTTCTTACACTGAGATAGAAATGCCAGATAGCTTTAAGGCCCAAGGACTCCGAGCTCAACTGCACCATCATTATTTCATTTCATTCATCCTTAAACATCCCTAACGTAGGTAAAGCACCTTCACATCACCTCAGCTGGAGCGTCCCGGCCTCAGAAATCCGCTTTAATACCGTCATACGGGAGGGGAATGCCCACAAGTTCATGAGAATAAGGCGTTGGCATTGCTAAAAAAAATGAGGTACAATTTCCTCTAAAATATTTTAATATGCATACGAAGAAAAATCATTACTTATAAACTATGAACCTTATAGAAAAAAATCCTTTTGCGCTTTTTATAATGAAGCGTTTTAATGTAGTAATGCAGTTTTCGCCTAACGCATTACTGCGTTCATTGCGAAATTTTGTTAAAAGTTAATAAACATTTGGTTTCATTGCGGAAGATAATATTTTCTGCGTAAATGTGTATGGATATATAATTAATTTTCGACGAATTTTGCAGCATCATACAAATTAAAAACGTGAACATTTTTCAAATATTGGTATGTTCGTTTACTTATTGCAAACTTTCCTTAGTTTATCAAAATTATTTTCATCGACTAAACTTTTCTTTCATTAATTCCAGTAGCTGTCATACGTTCTTTTATAATACCGTGCTGCAGTTTTAGTGTCATTGAAATCGAATAAAAGTATTAATATAGGTCAGGAAAGGAAAGAAAAGGAATAGAAAGAAGAAAAATAATCTGATTTTTGGAATGTTAAATAGCGATTCAGAATTTGAGGAGTAACAAAGCACCAGGAGAAGATGATATAATATCTGGAAAGAAAGTGATTAAAATGTATATAATTTAATAATAGAAATATGAAAGAATGGGCGAATGTCTGAAAGCTGGAAGATAGGTATAAAATTCCCGATATATAAATAGGTAAATAAATGGCAATTTCATAAATATAGGAGAATTGCATTATTAAATGTAGTATACAATATATTCTCAAGTATTTTAAATGGTGTAGTAAAGAAATATGCAGAAAATATTTTGGGTGAATATAGAGGTGGTAAGAGTGCAATATATCACGTATTTATAATATGACAAATGATGGACAAATTTTACAAGTATAGCGTAGATTTATGTTTCTTATTAATTGAATTTAAATATACATTTGATTCCATTGATAGGGGAGCACTGTGTGAAAAAATGGAAAGTTTTAAATTCAAACAAAAAATAAAAGATTTCTATAAAATCCTGGGGTGAGATAAGGAGACGGGCTATCCGCGACTCTTTTTAATTTAACCGTACACAAGAGCAAAATATGAAATAGAACCCAAAGGATCTATATTACTGATTACTGCAGACTAGTCAAATATGTGTTTATGCAGATTATATAGTCACTGTAGAAAGAGATAAAAATTCTAAAAGCTAACGGAAGTCTATAAAGAAATTGAAAGCTCTAAAGAAATAAGATTAGAAATAAATGAAAAAAAGCGAAATATATGAAGATGACATCAGATAAAAATAAAAATAAATATTATAAATTTGGTAGTTGAAATTACATTTGAAGGAGTTTCACAATTTAAATATTTAGTATCTCTTGTATATAACAATAAAATTTAAATGAACGTATAAAAGAAATAATTCAAAGTGGGATTGCGGCACATTACACTAATCTACAATTACTAAAAAGCATGTTAATTAGTAGAGGGAAAAATATAAGGTTTATTAAACACTAATAACACCAGTAGTAGCACATGCTGCAGAAATATATGAGGAAATAATAAAAAGATTTGAAAATAAAATATTGAGAAGAATTGATGGACAAAAAAAGATATAGATACAACTATGAATTCAAATAATTAATACAGAAACAAAATATTATGAAGTTCATAAAGATACAAATAATAAGATAGCTAGGACATTATAGCCGAAGATAGAACTCCAAAAAGAATGCTAAAAGAAACGTTGTATTCTAGAGGGAAAAGGAAAGTCCAAATCTAGATGGTTAGATGATGTAATAGATCATTTGAGAAAGATGAAAATTTAGAGGGTGGTAAGGAAAAAGGAAGATTATACAGGAGGCCAAAGCTCACACAGATCTGTAGAGTCAGAAGAGGAAAATCAGCTTCTACAATTGCTTTTTCATTTTCTTTGTTTTACTATAGGATGGTTAGAGGAGGCAGCTGTTGATACTTCAGGAAAGCATGTAAGATGTAAACTATGTCATTAAACATGTAGCCACCTGGTGGAGAGTATGGTGAACATGAGTAGGACGGTCCTGTTGCGCCTCATCTGCTTTAAAATGCCCAAAACAGACGTGGGATACTTGGCATTCCCTGAAAACTTCAAAATCGCAACACATACAAGTAAGAAGCTGTGCGCCAAGGCTTTTAGGAAGAGATAGAGATTGTTACGGTTTGAGAAGCGAGTTTGAAGCCTCTGAATGTGGAGGAAACGTGATCTAGGCGTACTGCCATATGAAACCGTTGAGTCATACTTCCATATATCGCCCATGTTGCACTTGGACATGTGAGGGCGGGGGAGACCAGCCCTATGTGTTCAAATATGTATTATACGCCGGTATGCAGAAATATAGCAACATTAAATTTAATTTTTGAATTAGTAAATAGTAACTTATTATACACTATATCAAGATTACAGACCGAGTAACTAATGCTCTATATCTAATTTCGTCTTTTAGTTTCACATTTTTAATTGTATTTGCTTTTCTGTTGATATTTTGTTAAGAGCTCTTTTTTTAATTGTGTTTAACACCCTTTTTAACTACTGAGGCACCACAGGCGGTGAACACTGGTGATACATGAAATGAAATTATAATTTGGGAAGGTATTTTTTTTAAGGAAGGAAGTGTTCTAGGCCTAAGTGTAGGGTACAGTTGCCATTTATGGAAACTGAGGAAAACCTGGAAAAAACCTCAGTCGGGGAGGACAGTCCCGGTGGAAATATAACCCCAAGCCTCCTGCTCACGAGTCCGCGCCTTGATGACCTCGGCTATCCATGGCGGCAAGAGCTCTAAGAAGCTGGATAAAAGATGACTTAAGCAATTTTTTATTATTTTAAAAATATTCTAAGCAATATATTCCCCTCTTCGAGTTTTACACTCATTTACTTAAAGGTCCAACAGTTTCATAGAAAGGGCATGCGTTACGCAATGTAGGCAAAATCTTCTTATGTATTTCTTTGGTATTTTCTCTTACATAAAAAAAAATTTAATCACATGACGAATTTCAATCCTATTCATTTGTAACTGTCACTGAAAACGCTTGTGTTCAAACAACACCATACAGTGAATTAACATAAGAATGACTTATCATCGCAAAATATTTATACATACAAAACAAACTTAATGACCACATATCCACCCTTATAGAAGTTTGTGGGATTTCTACGACACGGAATGATCAATGTCCACATAGCTTTCTATTTCTACTCAGTAGATCCCTAGCCAAAGTGATGCCAGATGTTTTAATACATATTTTACCCAGTTGTGTCCAGGAAATGCATTACATATTATTTTATGTTCTACCCCCTTATTTTATTTTAAATTTCTTTTCCAGCAGTCTGTAACGGTTTTAATAAAGATGAAGCCGTTGCCGTTTGTGCGGTAGACGTTCACGTAAACTATCACCACAATATCCTCGGCTAGTTCAGGGTTTGGTATTATAGCTGCATTTTTCAGATTGATACTTCTGGGGTGAAAGGAATGTGATTTTAAGTATAACAAAATCACAATGGATAGAAATCTACGGAGTTTATTTATGTTTTGTTATTATCACACAACAGTACTGATTAAGATATGCTCTGAGAATGTTATTAGATGCAGGTTGAATACGAGACAGAGTGTTATAATTTATATTTCTCTCCCGAAAACTGTGCTTTTTGTTCTGTTGTAACTCGTATACTATTTTCCTATATGGATATTAATTCCAACTTTTATTGCCACTTATTTTTACGTAATTTTAAAATGTAGCTTCACTTTACGGAGTACAAACCGTTTTTTCTAATGAAATTTAAAATACAACTTCTCTCTACGGAATCGTATGCATAAACTAACACATTTTGATGTATAAACTGTCACTTATTACAATAGGATTGTAACAATACTATTAATTACAATGCATTATATTTTCCACATACGCACACTGAGCGAATGAAATTCGTTAATTTCTATTCAATCTCAACAAAGCTGTCTGTCTCGTGTTTCATTCTTGGTACACATTACTAATGTTGTTACTCTTGCCATTGGTTGATTCCCTTAGTATTACCTGGTTGTCTTGTCTGTAGTTTAATCCTTTCATATTCTTACCTACGGTTCCTTTGAACCGTTACATGTTTATATTATTTGGTATTGCCATAAAAGGCCAATAAAGTAACATTAAGACATACATTGTAGTAGCCCTTATCTCATACATGAAATCTATACAAATGAACGTATAGATTTATGCGATTTAAAACGTCTTACCAAGAATATTTGTTATTTTGGTTCAATATTAAAGACCTTACCTAACATAAAAACATGTGCAAGTGCACTTATTAAATTGGAATGTTTAAAAACATATTAACAATGAATGTTTGATGGTTTAAATCAAATATTATAGTTTTTATCTTGCGTAATAACATACGCAAATGAACTCCTTTAATTAACATAACTAAATAGCTATTACCATTAAATGTTCGTGGCTTTATATTGAGCATTATATCCTTTACCTAATGTAAATAATATGTGACAGTGAAGTTATTAAAATAATAGAATTAAACAACTATCAATGAGTGTTTAGAGCCTTTAATCGGATATTTTCCGTTTCAAGTCGTAAGAAAAGTGCTTATATTGTGTGCTTTGTACAGTGTACATTTTCTTTATTTTCAGTTAGCTCAAAATAAAATAAAGCAACTGTTTCAAGAATTTACACGGAACTTTACTAGACAGCAAGAGAACAAAACAGCTGGACAATGTTTGCATAATAACATTGTTACTGCAAATTTAATGTTGTTTGATATTGAAATAACTATAACGTTTCTTATATTTAATATATACACCTACTTTTCCATTAATATACTGCTTCAGTCTAATTATCTAATAGTCTTTTGCCTCCTTTACCCACTAATACCTGCTTCTAAGACATCTAAATATGGTAACGTTCCCCTACTAAGTTCAGCTGAGAGCAATTATCGCTTGGCTATTTTTGTGAGAAAACTTATCACGTTATGAAATTTATTACAACATTTCAAGATATTAAAAATGTGGTACAACTTCTGCATGTCTGTTACGTCCACATTCCTTCTAGGTGAAAGTGGGGTAACACACCTCTGATGCTTGCTTCTCAGCTAATTCTTCATTACGACGGTCTCCTAGCTTTTCTTATGAGCAAATATTATCAATTATCACATCACTTCAATCTGTGGATCCTATTATGAGTTTAGTCAATTCTAAAAGAGTTTGTCTAAGTCCAGGATGTACATTTCGTCAGAAATTACATTATACATTTGATGAAAATGTCACACTTCATGTTTACAAAAGTTAACTCCGGTGTAGATGTCATTTTTTACATCTTTGAAAAAATTACATATATTATTTACATAAAATATTTACAAAATGGTAACTTAGAGTATTTACACATAGTATATGTATAAAGCTGAATTAATTCAATGGAGAAAAATTAGTATATTTATTTTTTGGTTATTTGAAATCTTCATCTGTAAAGATGGTGTGAGTGATAACTTGGTACGGTATTATGTTAATGCTAACCCGAACTAGTTTAATTAGTATGCAATTCTAGATAATAGAAGTGAATTAAATTATGTTATATCAACGTGGTAAATATTTTTTGGAGTACCTGCGGCTTGTTACTTGGTCTGTGTAAGGGTTGGCTGCGACTGTTTTCTTTGTTGTGTATATCTGAGTTTTTATTAATAGTTCTGAATTGTCTACTACAAATAAAAGTTGCAAGTTAATGGTACAATTCCAAATGTTTTGAATAATAATTTACAATGAATAGTCATTTGTTCCTACCATTAATTCTTATTACAGATTTTTGTATAAGAAACACTTTTTAGCATTTACTGAATTCTCCAGAATATTATTTCATAAGTAATTGAGGAATGGGAGTAAGCATAATATACTGTTTTTAGGATGTTCTTATTTATAAGATTAATATTGATCATGTTGGAGCCCAACCCGTTGAAGACCCCTACATTTTAACAGGACAAACTCTTATAATTTTATACTTCATGTTATCAGTTTATAAGATGTAATCAATATGGCCAATCGCAAGACTAAGAAATTTTACGTTAAATTGAGTGATTTCATTGTTTTCATGTTACATCTTTAGGTCTGCAATATTTTTAATTTTAATGTGAAAATTAATGTACTCCGTTTTTTTTTTTTTTTTTTTTTTTTGGAAATTTTATTTTAATTTTGTTACTGTCAATTTAGTTATTCAGTGTACTGAAAATATCATTGGATAAATCTGAGACGCGACTGATTTTATGTTCTACAAAAAGAGTTGGATAAACATGTTTATTACTGAGGGGAGATTATTGTATATCTGGAGAGCATTTTGGGCCCTTAAGTTCATACTTTTAGAACAAACTAAGCAAATCAGATACCAGACGCTCAAAGCCTATGTATACCCTGTATTACTATGTGGGTGCCAGACATGGTCAATAACAAATAAAGTACAAGTTTCAAATATGCCAAAGAAAAATGCAACACAACTTGAAATAACTTTGAAGGACAAAATACGTACAGTACTAATAAACCAGTTATATCAGACGACAGACATCACACAAATAGCTACCAGAAGCAAATGGCAATGGGGCGGTCATGTCACAAGAATGCAGGACAATAGGTGCATACAAGATATCCATGTAGGACCTACGGATAGGAAAAAGGACACAGATCCAGAAGATGATGGACTGACCTTTTCAAGGAAAGATGCACAGTGGTCAAGAGTAACTGAGGAAGAGGAAAATGTAAACCTCTCGAGAAGCAACTAGTGCAGTGAGAAATAGCGTAGCCAAAGAACAAATCAGACATAGTGTCTGCATACGAACTACTAGCGTGGAATAGCTCACCATGTTAGGAAAAAACGGAGCTCTAATTTTTACAAGGCTTTTGCCCTTTAAGAGACACAGTAGACTGTCTTTATCTTTAGTAAAAATAATAATGCACACAAAATAGAAATTTGAGGACAGAGTTTTCTTACTGACTATTCTAAGTACGCGTAGTAATTATCTGAAGAGTTTATTATAGATTTTTGTTGTTTGGTATGATGCAATCTATTGATAACCTTAATACCATAATGTAATAGAGAAAGTAAAGTCTTCCTGTATAAATGAATAGCTACTCCATCTAATGCTGTTAACTATTGTTGGAAATAATCAACGACTTTCCCCCCAACCGTATTATGTTAACAACCCCTCGACAATCTATACAATGTGTATGCCACAATAGCTTTGTAACGCAACAACAATCAATCGTATAAAGCTGGAGGTAAACCTTCCTGGAAACGCATATGACGAGAGATGATTCAGGTGATGCATGCACACAATGACTCCTATGGGTAACAGGCTCCTCCTACCGCGTCCACTCACCTCCCCGATCAAAATATGTACTCCAAAATCTCATCGAGACATTGGTTGCACCGTTACTACAAATCAAGTCCCCTACAGGTAATCGCAATTAGGAACATCAAATGCAAAATGAAACTCGCCTATAGACTCCTTTTTTCTTTTATGCATAAAATCGCACTAATCAATTTTTATAGGAAATTAAGCGTTCAAATTTTGGGATAGCGCAAACCAGCAACTTCCTAGGTAATCCGCCCCCAGTGCACACCATCTACTTTTTAATTTCTTTATGCTAAAACATAAAATTGTGGATTAGATTCAGGATGGAATAGCTAGAAATGGAATTCGAGAAACTATTTCAGTTTTTACAGAAAACGTTCTTAAGTAATTACAGAGATGTTCTGTAAGCAATGCATCACATTATTTTTCTTAGCAGTGGTTAAGTAGTAATCGCCATAATGGAATCAGAAGAAACGAAAACCCGAAGAAAACTTCTGAAAAAAACTGCCTTGTGCACCACAAATATTATTCATCATAGAGATTCAAACTGGAGTATGTTGTTGTACTGGGTGAGCAATGCTTGACGCAACCGTGAGACCGGCCGGCAGCGCTATGTCGGCGGAGGCTGCGCGAGGCTTCAGTGAGTAGAAATTTTGCGTAAGTAGCACGTGTTTGTTAGGCGATGCAATACAGTGAAAGGGGGCAATACAAGTATTCTATTCCCCAAAGAAAAGTTTCATTACAGGAACTTCATGACGTGTTTCAAGATAGAGTTATCACTAACAATATATGGTCCCCTCGTTTCCCCGATTTAACCCCCTGCTGTTTTTATCTCTGAGGGCATTAAAAGAGAAAGTGTACAAAACAAATCCACACACTTTAGGTTAACTTAAAACTAACATTCGTCAAGAAATTGCTGCCATTTCTCAGAGGGAACTGCAGAGTGTAATGAGCAATTTCCTAAGCAGGTGTCAGAAATGCTGACAAAGAAGGGAGGCAGTTCCAGCATCTCCTTGCTTAATATAATTGAGTCATTTACTTTTCTATTTTAAGTGTTTATATTATGTTGGAAATAATTTACGCGACAAACTCTACTGTATTTACTTGCGAAATTTCTATCACCCGCACCGCCGACACAGCAGCCAGCCTCGCCGGCCGGCCACACGCAGCGAAACCGGTTGCGAGAAGGATCGTTCATCCCGTAGCAAGTCAAATAAGCATCCTGTGTTATTTTATTTAACACATAAAAAAGTGTGTTTTGGCGGACGTTCCTGCGGGCACCTGTAGCACTGGCTATTTCTCTCAGCTTTAGTAAGATTTTTAAACAGAACAAAGAAGGTAAATCCTGAATGTTTCACAACATACAATCACTGTTCGGTTACATGTATGTATGCCTGCTTGCGAACAAAAGAATCGCAATATTTTTCACCATTGGGCATTAATATCAAAAAAGGAAGGAGAAAGGCAAACATAGCGTCGCGAAAACAAAGACTAGCGCGCGATGCGTGCATGTTGCCCGCGGTGAAGTGCAAGAGACGGGCTTCGTAAAGGATCGATGCATGAAACTCCTGCGGCACTTGGACCATCGCAGGCACTGAGTGGCTCTGATTCTGTGGTAGACAGGGCGGGAGGAAGGGAGAAGAAGCTACCAGAATGAGCTGAACCGTTTTTGGAGTGGGATATTAACAATCGACTTCAATACCCTCTGAGAATCCAGACGCATTTAATACAATTAATGGAGATATTCATTGTACATTTTTATTTTAAAGGCATCGTCATTCTTTTCTTTCCTTCGCCAAAGAATGGACCACAAGGAGGACTTGTTTTCGATTAATGTCTGCAGGTTTTTCCGATACATTGGTCGATGAGTCTTTTTTCCCTCAGATTATTCGGAATGAATTTATGCTGTTAGGACATGGGGCCTCAGGACTTAAAAATAACAAACGAATTAAAATAAATGAATGACGGTATAATGCGGGACAAGACTTGATTCTCTTTTTTTCTGGAAATGAGATTACAGTCAACATTCCGTCTTTTAATGCATGTTTAGTGCTAACAGAGATCGGAAATAATTTATTCGTTTGCTCGTTGTTTATTGATCAAGGGACCCTAAAATATTCTTAAAAATATAAGAAACAGGAAATATTTATAGTTTCTTATCAATATTGTTGTTAACTATTAATTGCTAATCGCGATATTCTTACGTTACATTAAGTTCGGACACGAGGGCAAGCTCAATTTACTAATCCACTTTAATCAGCTGCATCCCTCTTTCAAGTAAATCAAAAGGAGATTAACTACGGAATAAACATTCTCATGAACCGATATTTAAGAGTTTCCGATATAGTTTAATTTCCCAATGCCTTATTTATACATAATTACTGGTAGTTTACACACTAGTGCTAAATGACCCTTCAGAAGTGACGTCCGACTCCCTCAGTCCCCAAGAAGAAGGAGCGTCAATCTTTCTAATAGCGTCACTTGACGTTTCAAGTAGGCCGCTTTCTCGTGCCAATCTCGTTCGTCCCCTTGCGATCTCGTGAGGCACGAGATTTCACGGATGGCAGCGGAGAAAATCGAACTCCACAGTGTTTAGAGGCCTGAACGTTAGCGCCAAATTGTTAATTATGTTATGAATAGAAAGTGTTAGTTTGCACTATGGTTAATTCTTTTTTTGTTCATGATGAGTGTTTCAAAAGAGTTTGGATGAGTGGAATGGAAGGAGTATTGCTGCAATAAAATTAAAGAGAGCATGTTTCTAAAGTACATCCGGAAGATTTGGGTGTTATCGCGCCTATTGTAAAAAGAGAGCAATCGTACGCCTATCACTGCGAAATATGCAACAGCAACTTCGTTTATGTAAAGAACTTCAAAAGCCGCTCGGGACTGCAGCACCAGAACGTGGCAAATAATTTCCAAACGGAGCATGAAAACTTATTAGCTCAGTACGTAGAGCGTCGTGCTAATGATGCGATTGTAGGACCCATGGGTAACTTTTCTTAATGTTTTTTCTTTATCTTCATAAATTTTCTACACAATTTTTAACTCAATAAATGTTACTTTTACATCTTAAAGACATGTTTTCTTTCTTGTTTCTTTGTTCTTGAGCATAACACTTAGAATTTTTCTTTCCCATACCTATACTGTAATTGTAACCAGCCGGCTTTCTTCGATACTGTTCTGCTGAATAGGCGGGTAAATCATTGTAAAGATGGCAAATCTCCTTTGACTTCAGCAGAAAAAAATTCGTAAATACATATAATGTTAGCCAATAAATCATTGTAACGGTGGCAAATCTCCTTTAACTCCAGCAGAAAAAATGAATATTTGAACCATTGTACTGATGTACTCAATTATCTACCTGTACCTGTGAAAGGCCTGCGCTTGCCTCCTTGATAGGGTTACTAAGTAGGCGCGTAAATCATTGTAATGAGAAAAAATAGCCTTCGGTCATCAGTATATGAACCAACTACCTTTGTATTACAGCACGACGCTCAAATTGAGCTAACACGCCATTATACAGGAATATCTAATATCTCCCTAGTCACTGGCGGACGAGTTCGGCACGAGAAGACGGTCTTACTTTAAGGTTAAATAATTGCGTCATGCTTCGCTACGCATGCGATTACCACAATCCTCTCCCATACGCAAACGTGCCTTGCAACGAACGGAACTTAATAACCCCTTCCTGAGTATACTAACAATTTATGTATTAACAACATGCCACTATTAACGTCTAAGTGCCACAGTAATTAACACTAACAACGCTGGAGAAGTTTCTTGGGGCAGTTGTTACTCTTTAAATGAAAGCGATAACACTAGACACTCGCAACTGGATGGAATGCGGAGAGGTTTTAAGATTTGTCTCGCACTTTAAATGAAACTATCTTTTCCTTTCCGAGTGTCGAATTCGAATCCGCCAGTTGCAAAGCAAACACGGGTAATGTTTAATGTCAGCTCCATCGCGACTGGAACGGAAAGCTAATACGCCTGATCCATCACACAGAGGGCAACAACTATGATTGGAGCACTGTTTTATCAGTACGGTAATGTTATTACATGCATTTCGTTCCGCTTTCATCGTAATTTTACTCAGTTTATATGACACGGTTTATGCATCCATTATGAATTCTGATACGATAAAACCTTAGTAACAACCATATTGAAGTAAAATAGCACACAAATAGTAACCGTGCTGGAAATAAAACAAAACAAAATTCTAGCTAAAGCAGGACTTCTAACGATTTACAACACATCCAGTTTTCATAAAAAGGTCTAGAGCAAAAGTAAATGACAATCGAAATAGTGTTACTAAAATATCTACCAAAATGTTTTCTAGAGGAAAAGAAATGAAAATAAAACCTCTAAATGTGCCTTGAGTATATTACGCACAGAATTAGTGCTCGCAACATTTATTTGGACAAATGTCGGTGTTATTCCTAGCTACAAAGACTACTTCAACTTAACAAATGCTTCCGATAGATGTTTGTAGTTATTAAGGATAGGCGTATTGTGAATATAATAAATTCTACAAGTATCCTAGAAAAGTTACCAAATAATAATAATAATAATAATAATAATAATAAAATGCAAGGGTACTTATTAAATGCAATGGATGTAAAGTGCAGCATATTTTAAAACCGATATGACACGAACTAAACGTACAAGAGCAAAAAATATTAGCAGTAAATTTGTTTTACAACTCTAGAAGAGAGTGTCTCGTGGGAAAGAGCTCCAGTTAACGACTCGTCAATGTCGTTTTGACCAAAAGGTGATACTTTACATTTGGTAGAATTTCGAAAAAGATGTTAATTTCTAAT
This sequence comes from Metallyticus violacea, assembly GCA_030762175.1. NCBI lineage: Eukaryota > Metazoa > Arthropoda > Insecta > Mantodea > Metallyticidae > Metallyticus > Metallyticus violacea. The sequence goes on along the minus strand of CM060845.1, from coordinate 26,031,531 downwards.
TTGTGATAAACAGAGCAGCTGCACAGGATTTACGAAGTTTTAAGACTACGCTACTCGGTTGAATGCAAAGTGTTGAAGATGAAAATGTCCGATTTAAGGTGCTAAACACTCATTAATAACAGTTGTTTAATTCTATTATTTTAATACATTCACTTTCACATGTTTGTATATTACATAAAGGATATAATGTTCGATATAAAGCCACAAACATTTAACGGCAATAGTTATTTAGTTATGTTAATTTAAGAAGTTCATTTCAATATGATATTACGAAAGATAAAGGCCATATTGTTCGATATAAAGCTCCAAGCATTCATTGATAATATGTATTTAATTATATAAATTTAATAAGTTCACTTGCACGTGTTTTTATGTTAGGTAAGATTTTTAATTTTCAACTAAAATAACAAATATTCGTTGGTAAGACGTTTTGAATCGCATAAATCTATACGTTCATTTGTATAGATTTCATGTATGAGATAAGGGCTATTCCAAAGTATGTCTTAATGTTACTTTGTTGGTCTTTTATGGCAATACCGAATAATATAAACATGTAACGGTTCAAAGGAACCATAGCTAAGAATATGAAAAGATTAAACTCAGACAAGACAACCAAGTAATACTAAGGGAATCAACCAATGGCAAGCGTAACAACTTTAATAATGTGTACCAAGAATGAAACACGAGACAGACAGCTTTGTTGAGCTTGAATAGAAATTAACGGATTTCATTCGCTTAGTGTGCGTACGTGTAAAATATAATGCATTGTAATTAATAGTATTGTTACAATCCTATTGTAATAAGTGACAGTTTATACATCAAAATTTTGTTAGTTTATGCATACGATTCCGTAGAGAGAAGTTGTATTTTAAATTCCATTAGAAAAAACGGTTTGTACTCCGTAAAGTGAAGCTACATTTTAACATTACGTAAAAATAAGTGGCAATAAAAAGTTGGAATTAATATCCATATAGGAAAATAGTATACAAGTTACAACAGAACAAAAAGCACAGTTTTCGGGAGAGAAATATAAACACTCTGTCTCGTATTCAACCTGCATCTAATAACATTCTCAGAGTATATCTTAATCAGTACTGTTGTGTGATAATAACAAAACATTAATAAACTCCGTAGATTTCTATCCATTGTGCTTTTATTATACTTAAAATCACATTCCTTTCACCCCAGAAGTATCAATCTGAAAAATACAGCTGTAATACCGAACCCTGAACTATCCGAGGATATTTTGGTGTTAGGAACGATTTCTACAACAACACACAAAATTGATATCCAACGTCTACGCGGCGTCGCCCTATAAAATCCGCTACGGCCTGCTATACTCCTATAAGACTCCTGCCTATCGATCAAGATTGATCTAACAAAAAATGTAGGAATTAAAATAAACATAATTGTTGTCTCACCCAGTTACAATCCATGCATAGCGGCTTGTGGCTGAAGTTTGTATCGGTCTATGGAAATATTTCTTTGAAGAAGGCGATTCGATAATCTTAAAGATGTCAAATATACTTGTTTATATATTTAGAGAATTGATATCTTCAACAAATTTGAATTCTAGCAGAGAGATGGATAAAAGTCGCTGAAAATGATTACCTATATTTTGAAGAAAAACGTTTTGATTTTATACGAAGATATTAGTTGTAGGAAAAATCTTCCTAGCCAATCTCGTATATCATATTAAAATTTGACGATTACAAGTGGATTTTAAAGCAGCCGTGGGCGAATGAGCTGATCGTTAAATTTTTCTTTCCTTTATAAACAGATAAACTTTAGCGATAATGGCACGCGAGTACCTTTAATATCTAATTCACCAATCATAATAGAACTTAATCGATAATCTTAAAGCATTGTGCTCCAAAACTAATAACGGAAAGTTTTTTTCCTCCTACATTCTTTTATATATATATATATATATATATATATATATATATATAGTTCCTCTAATCTCTGCTTCGATTCGATTATGATATTAAAACACTTCTTATGTTTACAGCGTTTTGTGACAAATAGCATACTGTCATTTGTTTTTATCCATGGTATTTATTGACACAGACACATCTGAAGTTCTCATGATACAACACAAAATGTGATACAATTGATACAAAAATAGTATAAAATAATGGTGTTGTAAGAGTGTTCAGTTGTATTTTATTTAATTTATATCTCCACGCGGTTTCTGCTTTGAATAAAAGCTAATAAAATTAGTGTATGTTCTCAGAAATATCAAACAGGTAAACCAAATTGCTTCAATATTATACTACATATAAAAAACCAAACAAACAAAAATGGCATCATTTTCGCATTGCAACTATCTTACAGAATCTCCATATTATAATTTTTAGTTAATTTCATTGAGCTTTCAACTCATGCTTGTTATGACAACAAACATTCGTTAACCTAAATTAAATTACCGAAAAATTGTCAGCGCTGAAGATAATCCGCTCAGAAGTGTTGTATTGCAAAATTGTCTCCATATCAGCATCCCGTGATGTGATAACGTTTTGTTTCACTCACAAGAGGAGTAATTATTAAATTGGACGATAGTAATTAGCTGATTAATTTTTAAAAATGCAATTGTTTCAAATAGGGAACATGCAAACTAACTAACGGTGTTTCTCCAAACAATTTCAAAGGGGAATTTTTTTGATTTGTTTATTTAAGGACGCTCTTTAACATCTCAGGTCATCAGCGTCCGTTCAATTCAGGGCATGAAACGGCCGACAAATTTTGCTCAGAGGCCTCTTCTATCAGGCTTGAGGTTCTTTATTGTGCCGTAAATGTACGACACGGGACCCACGGCTTTACTTCCCTTCCGAAAGAAGCCATACTTAGGATATTTAAGCCCGAAAAAATCCATCGATCCTGGCCGGATTTGAACCCGTGACCTTGGGGTTTAGAAAGCAAGTATGGTCAACACTACCCCACCTGGACCGACAAGGGTGGAATAGGTATTTCACACCATCCCTCTATGATTAGTCTCCTGCCCCATTTTTAGAGCATAATTTAAACACAAACATCTTTATTACTATTTACTAGTAGCGGCTTGTGCGCTTTTTAATTGGTCGGGCACAGCTTATAAAAATAACATTGCATAGAATCCACGAACATACGTTTATTACATTGATCTGAAAAAATATACTGCTAGCCCCCTGCCCCAAAGCATGACACTTTCACTTTTCTGGAAAATGTAATCGAAAGTAATTTTATGTATCGGTATTAAATTTTTATTGGTTTATTGCAATAAATAATTCACCTTCACTTCAGTTTCTCATACTCTTCAAATTTTTTTAATAGTTTCGCTACATTCAGAAACAAGAATTAATGTCACAGTGAATATAAATACTTAGAATGCAGCAGCATATTTAAATAACTGTCCGCCACGTCACCTTGTTTCTTCTTTGGTTGACAGTGCATTAAAATGTACAACTTTGTGATAGGCAGAAGTGTCAAAATTGTCTATTTAATTTCATAAGCCTCCTCTCACTAATTATTCAGGTTTACTCTTATGATGGTTCCTTTTAAACGTAATATTATTTAATGACACGTTATTTGAGCTGCCTTTATAGTGGAAGTGTTTCTTATAGTTTAGATTCCTCATAAGTCATTGAGACGAAAGAGCAAACAGCTGATGGGAAGTAATAACGTTAACCTCACGACAAATCGCTTAGAGAAGCTCCTCTTGCAGGCGTTACGATAGGGAGGAAGGCTCAGTGCGCATGTGCGTGGAAAATCCACAGATTCTGCGTGCCCTTCGTGAAGCTTAACTGTGACGCCCCTCTTATCCCCTTGCCAACCAGCTTCAACAACTCCTTTTAAACAAAAGTATTCTGCTCTGCTAAGCCTGGACCACAAGGATAATGTGCTCTAGCCCGTTCTCTTCACGCATACACACACCAGAATTCGCAGCAGCCGTTTAACCCGCGCGCCTTTCTTGTATACTACAATGCAAGGGATGAAATATTCAGGGTTTGCGTCTTTAAAATTCTACAATATTTTTTGAGTTGACCATTTATGCAAATATTATTTAAAGGTATTTATGGTTCAAAATTAAAGGGAAGGCTCGTGTCCTTGTGCCCTTAAGTGCAAGTTGTCCCTGCTACTTACTACCTTAAAATTAAAGAAAAGTTTCATTTTTTCATTTTTACAAAGAGTGTTAGTGAAGGGTTGGGTAAAAAAGTTTGTTGATGCAACAATGTCTTCTTAGATGAGCCATTTTTGTTATCATAGGAGGTGCTTTATGTAGTTGACGTTCATTATCACAACCTTCACTCTTGCGATCTCACCTGGCTGTTTTCTCTTGATTTTTGACATGCATTGAATACATGCATTTGCAATGATTGCATCGTATATGGGTGCTGAATACACAAGAGGTCTTTAGATCAGAGCATTGGGCAGATCTAACTGCTGGAATCGCCCATTTAATGTCAGAGGCAGGTATTGTCAGGCGAAGCATTGAAAATGAAGCGTAGCTCCCAACATCCATTGCCTTTGACAGAGGGATTTTTCCTCCATTATGACAGGTAATTTGCTTGAAAAGAAATGTTGATAAACAGCAGCTGTTAGTCTACTGAGTAGAACGTCACCTACAATTGCTGTCCAAACACTGATGGAAAATCGATGCTGCCTCAATACAATATGCGCGCGAGGATTTACTTCTGTTCACACGTGAGAGTTTTACACGCGGGTTCAAACCCGGCCAGGACCGATGGATTTTTTCGGGCGTAAAAATCCTAAGTATGGCTTCCTTCGGAAGGGAAGTAAAGCCGTGGGTCCCGTGTCGTACATTTACGGCACGAAAAAGAACCTCAAGCCTGAAAGAGAGGCCTCTGAGCAAAATTTGTCGGCCGTTTCACGCCCTGAGTTGAATGGGACGCTGATGACCTGAGCTGTTAAAGAGCATCCTTAAATAAATCAATCAAAAAAAAAAATCACATAGAGACCTTCAACAGATCAAGAAGAATGCGTCATCTAAGAGGCTTTGTTTTATAATCTAAATGAATTAGACTTCCTCCCTCCTTACGGTCAGTACTTCAGTATGTAAATATTCTGACGTAACAGCTTCCTGGATCAGAAAAATAGAAGGGTACTAATTACAGAGCGTTCATTATATTGCTGGGCCGCACTGTCTATTACATTAGGGGGTAAATGAGGATTCTCTGTGTTTCAATACCTGTTGTTCTGTGAAGCAATATGACCATTTAAATGGAACCATGCCTCATCTGGGAAAATTATTAAATGTGGATCAACAATTCCTTCAACGATATTTTATAAAATTCAGTTGCAGAAATTTACTCATTTTTCTTCGTCGCATTGTAATTCACTCTGTAGGGTTTCAATTTTAAAAGTAGCAACTCTACGAACAGAGATTTTTGAAACACCCATTTTCTGTTCAACGCGTCTTTGGAGAGCGTTCGAGTGATGCACAATTTTCGTCAATTTTTACTTCAGTTAGAACATTTCTTTTTCGCTTCTTAGGTTTAGCGTTTAGCGATCCAGTTATCCTAAGCTTATTAACCAGACAACTAACCGTTTCTTTACCTTGAACTGGAGTACAAGGACATTTCTCCTGAAATTGTCTACTCATCTGTCTTCATGATTTGGTTTTTACGTATGTATCGCATTAAAAGTTTTTTGTTCAAGTGTGAATTTTTCGGTAGGCATTTCAGTGGACTAATAAGAATAAACTAATGTAATTCACACACAACACAGATATACTTTTGAGATGCACAACGAACAAGCTCTAGCCTTTACATCTCGAACAGAAGGCAACAACTGACACAGTATAACACAGCTAATAAACGTAGTCCTGAGCATTAGTCGTTAACAAGCAGGACTGAAAGCACTAGGAAGCTCCTGCTACAGTGGAGTCGTGGAATCTCCGAACGGTTGGAAAGTCCCGAGCGACAGCGGAGAGAGCCGAAGGTAGTGACTGGCACAGTTTAGCTAGATTTTTTTAAATTAATGTTTAACGGCTGTTTTTACTACTGAGGCACCATAGGCGGTGACACTGATGATACACGAGATGAAATGATATATTGGGAAAGGATTTTTTTAAGGAAAGAAACGTTCCAGGCCTAAGTTTAAGGTACCTTCCCGGCATCTGCCATTTATGAGGACTGAGGAAAACAAATCTCAGTTAGAATTAGTGCGTGTGTGTACATATGAATTAGTTGCGAATTGGAATAAGAGCACATTTTCCACCGTTACAATATTTTACCCGCCACAAGCCCTCATTACTGTGATTTATCCGCACGTATCAATTTATATTTACGAAAAAGACGCGAACGTAGCCTGTCAAGCCTAATATTTTACCTGCATAACAATGCACTATTAATTTATTTATCACAGGCCAACACATAGGTTATATTGTTTTTAACAAAAAACAAAATACAAGGCGTGGAGTGAATTCTGCTGCCGCTTGGGATTGGCCAGCCGCTCGGAGATTTCATGAATCCCCTGCAACAGGAGTTTGCTAGTGCTTTCAATCCTACTTGTAACGCCAAGTGTCTTGAGCGGGTCATTCACAGCTAATGCGCTACTGGAATAATACCGAGGTCACTGCAGTCCAAGCAAACTAAGCATATATGTGGTCGCTACCGAGCGAGAGGCTGAGGTGTTAAAGGCGGGGCCGGTTATTCCTGCTTGCTTAGGGGAATGCTGGAAGGATTTTCCGCAATCCCACTTCCTGTCATTGGTTTCGTTATAAAATCGAAAGTGCTAGGGCAAGGCGTGAGAGTGGCTTGCGCTTTGTTTCTGCTCCGGCGTCTGGTATGGAAGCGGATCTTCCGAGGGGGCTCGAACTCCATGGAGTGATCTATCTGAAAATATGTTAGGGATCCTGTCTACGTCCTCGTAGTCACCGTCCGTGAATTTTGGCCCCCGGCATCTTCCTTGTTTCATCATTTCCTGCCGAAGGTTCTCCCATTTAGGGCATAGGCACACACGGCCAACCGTGAGCAAGGTTGTGTATCCTCCTACGGTCCAATATGCACATTGCTATTTGCAATATTTTCAAGGTATTTTCCATTACATCTGCTAATAACCTGTACAGGATATGCCATGAGAACTTGATGATTTTTAACTTACAATATGACATATACGGAGTTTGCACAATTTTTCTAGTGCTAGCATTACACTGCGCTATAGTAAACTTTATTTCACACACAGCACACTGTAGTTAATAATACCACACCAATATCCTGCGAAAACACAGACTTGAGTTATACTGACAACTTAACCGAAAACTGAATTAAAATAATACAAAGACAGAAACAATGTTTACTCTCAGAACAGCAAACTGCGGGTAATTGTCCACGTGTAGCCAATAGTGCGGGAATTGTCCGTTATTATGAAAGGCAACCGGTGTGACCTTGGCCCACGCTGTGCCGAGCTGCAGATACAGGCCAAAAATAACGTGATATTTTATAGTAGCGTAGGAAGGACAAACCTTTAATGCCGACTGATACACAATTTTATTAATATGAAGAATTTTATTGCATCGTTTCTGTACTAATTCATTAAACAACACATTCTTTCATATGATATCCGCTAATACTTCTGTTTATAACAATGTTCTCTACCAGTAGTATAAACGCATTCTCTTGCAAGAGTGGTAACTGTAATTATGTACAAATTTGCTTTTTTAGAAACGAGACTTCCAAGAATATCGTCATAGAGCTCTAATTGGGCGGTTGACAAGGAAACATGGCCGGAAGGAATCGGCTGAAAAGGGGGGCTACAGTTGGATATTGCGAACGGAGAAGTTTATTAAATTTAAATAGAGGATGGAACACACTCCAATGATTAAAAGAAGATGCTGCTGGCATAATAAATGACAATAATAATGTAAAATTCATCTTGGGATTTTTATTTAATAGGTAACAAACAAACTGCACCCAACGGGAATTCGTTCATTAAATAAACAAAAAGTATTCAAAATAAGGGCTTCTCTTGTATCACAAAAAACTAAAGTTAAAGTTTTCTTCTGAAATTAAAGAAAAATTTTGGTTCTAAAGTTCAAACTTTCACCTGGTGCCACGAGCAAAGAGTGGTTAATATCCAAAGCATACAATGGCAAGATACCAAGGGAGTTGACATAAGAGAATAAATTAAGACCCTGGTTAAATAATTACCCTCAGTGGATGACTTTGGGGGGGGGGGGGTTTGCAAAGAAACTGAAGAGGCTTGTAGGATTGAAAATGAACCTCATTTTGTGTAAAGTATTCAGTTACACGTTATTAGTAAGTTTATATATCAAGAATCCTTTCTTTTATTTGTTTCTTTATCCATTATACGTATTTCTTGCATTAATAAATTAGACCTCTCTGTTCTTAAGACTGGAACTTGTTTTTCTTTCTTAAATAAGCCATTATATTGTGTTATAATTAAGTTAAACGCAAAAAAATGTGAAGTATACAAAACGTGTAGATAATTCATTTGTTACTCCCCCCCCCATAAGAAGGTTAAAATTTTCGCTAATATAAATTAGAGGGAAAAAATAGTGTTAACTATAATATTGCACACAAAAAATTAGTTTTTTGTTTCTCCTGCAAAGTTTGATAATGATATGCCCCCTTTTTGCATAGCATGCTTCAGTTGAATAATTGTGATGAAAGAAATGCTTAAGGACATACAGGAAAGCATGTGACAATGATGGTTTTGCATATTGGATGGTGGTATGTTGGGTGTTTATATTTGTGCTTATATTTTAGCTATGATCATATTAGGAAGAAATACTAAAGACTTTGATAGCACAATTTTGTGCTATTTCTATCATGATAAAATAAAATTTCTGGTAAATCTTCTCAATAACATTTATTTGTTTACAGTGCGTGGTTACGTACTATTCATAAATGTTTGTAAGCATTTAACGTCCTGCTTTCTGGACGAATGAAATGATGACACGAATGAATCCGTAGTCTTTAGCGCATAAAATTACCTTTTCACGATAAGGGAAACATTCAGATATAAAAAATCCTTATCCAGCGAACCCTGCACAAGAGCTGATGAGCAGACGAGCATCGGAATCACGGCAGCGGATCGCCTGTGGTGCCTCAGTGCTAAAAACGGGCGTTAAACAGTATTAAAAAATAAATAAATGAAATCATTTTTTTAAAAATAATAAAAAAACGACGGCGGACATAAAGATCCTATTTAAAACCTAAAAGAGAAATGCTTAGACTCATATATGGGATAAATTAGTTAAGTTCAGTAATATTATTCATCAATTGATCACAGTCCCAGAAGGCCGCTTGCATAGTTAGTGGTAGCCTTTACGACTACTATTAACAGGGATTTCTTTATTCTTTATGAGCATGAAAGTTGGAAGTTTTTCCTTACCTTGAGAAGGTGCATACCAAATAACTTCAAAGGAGTCAAAGACTAAAGACTCCCAGCTCATTTGCGTCATCATTAATTCATTTAATACCATCCATAACTATAGACATACACCTATAGTATTCACGTCCAATCTACAAGCATCGCGAGAAGACCAATGCAGTCAAAGCGACAATAAATAACACAATAAAAAAAAAGTCTCAGCAATGTGTCATTTTTTTTTATTTTTGTTTACAGGAACAGAAAAGGAAATTATTCCATACGTCAGTGTACGATTCGGAGGTGCAGCTCAAGAAACTATACATACAGACGTGCAAACGCCTCCCTGCACATGGCTGTAAGGTGTACCAAGTAAAGGAACTTCTACGGGGCAAGACCAAGAAAAAGGTAAGTTGAAAGTTTGTTACTTATAGAATTGCGACATTGCATAACACATCATAAGATAGTTGGTATGGTCAGTTTGAAACGTTCAAAATGTGTTAACGTCCTTATCTGATATTTAATTTACACGTGGGAGTCATGGCGAGTCGTTTTGAACACAAAACGATGAATATTGGAAGGTCATAAGATAGTTTTAGCAGGAACGATGGGCTTATATCAGAAAAGTGATCAACTATATTCTCTGCAGCGAAAGAATAATGGAAGTAAAACTCAAAACATCACTTTGCGTTTCACCCCGCTGAAGCATGTGATGAAAAATGCATACAAAATTTCCATTCATACAGTAGCCTAAGCCATGTTTAGTTAAGCGTTAAGGGTAGCCAGGACTGAACATTGTGTAAAAGTTGCCCCCCCCCCTTTCTATTTTACAAGTTATAAAATTCCCATACATTTCTCTATAAGAACGTTTATTTTTATTTATTTTGTTTTAATTATTCGCCACTTTCAAATAACCTCAAACATTTAATTTTTACGAAAGGTTCACGCCTTTCGTAAATTTATATATAGCGTACCAATAATACTGGAACAAAATTTGGGAACGAGCTTGCTTACGCCAAAACAAGAAGGAAAAACGCATAAGCATATTTCTGTAAATACTTGATTTGTGAGTTGTTATTGAAAGATATATTTTAAGTATTTCGAGATACAATCAAAAAGCATAAATTTATTAAAATAATGTAACTTTTTTAAACAATCGAATAATGTTATCGGTTCAAGCTATTCTGCTGTTGTACATTGTACCCTAGTTACTGATGTATTGCCACGGAGATTTTTTACATTTATCATTTGTGTACATTCGTGATTGATCAGTTCCATTAGTTTCATTGTACTGCAGTTCATTTACATTTGAGCAGGATATATCATTTTCATCGTTTTCTGGGTCTTGTGCCCTCCATGCAGAAAGTTTACATGTCGAATTCAGACCGATTTAAATACTTTTTCCGCTGAAAAATTAAATGTAAGCGGAATTTAAGAGCCAAATCCGGTCCTACCGTGCGATCAGTGATGCTATCCCCCCGTTGCAGAGGGTTTTTCCTATGAGCGAGGTCCTACTCGTTGGACGCGCCGTGGAGGATGTACCAAGCCTGCTAGCTTACTTTTTGACATTGCTGAATAGCGCAACTGTTCCCAGATGTGTGTTGTATTGCTCGTTTCTTAATTCGACAGTATACATAAAGCCTATTATGCCTCATGAGTTACAACGACATAGTTGTCCTTGTGTACGATTCATATGTGGTGAAAGCATCATAGGACAATTTTTTTCTAATATACATTAAATTCTGTTACTAATGTGAATAGCATACGTTCCATTTTTTCAGAGAATTAACCGACAGGGAGCCTGAACATGCATTTTTAACAGAACTCTGCCACTGCTCACACTGCGAATAATTCCTTGAGGGCAATTTACAACGTGTTTCCACGAGACAGAGTTATTAGTAGGGATTTAGGATTTCTGGCCCCTTTGGTTCCCTCGATTTAACAGCCAGCGATTATTATCTCTGTGGAAAATTAAAAAAGGTCGTGTACAAGACGAACCCGCACACAATACAAGAACTCAAAGATAATATTAGTCAGTAAATTGTTTGGAATTTCAAAATGAACTACGGCGAGTGATAAATAATTGCCTTAAAAATCATCAAAATATGTGGAGCGTGATAACGGGGAATTTCAACACCTCGTTTGATAATTTGGTAAGTAATGAGATTCTTAAAATATTTTGTATATTGTTGAACGTTTGGTTTATTTTATTGTTTTATCCTCCCGCTAATCACCTAGACCCGGTTGGCGACTAACCGGCTATCGAGCGGCACACTCGCCCATAGGCAAAACACTCCGGGGGAAAACAAAATGATGGTATTAAAAATTGGGCATAGAATGGGATTGAATTCGCACCGAGATCGAATTGAATACATTCGTGCGCACTAACGTTAGTCATTTTTATCACATAAACTCAATTGTTATTTCACATTTACCCACAAAATACGCATGCGTATTGTTTTATTCCGTTATAACATTCTGTGTCTGTTTTATCTTTCCAAATTTTACATCTTGATTCAATAATCAATTTGTTGTTAATTACGTTATCCAGTAGGTTATTGAACATAAAAATAAACTAACGCAATTTACTTTATTTCTACATAAAAACTTGTGTAGATATCTTTAACAGTTTTAATGCGGATTATTAAAACCTCATTTAAACGGGAATCGCACCGAGTTCGAATGCAAAAGCGTAATCAAATCGATTTGCATTCTACATGTAAAGTAATTATCGCTTCATAAACAATACTCGTATTGTATTTGGACTTGCATGTTTTCCCATTTCATTTTCCACTTCAATTTTCTAACCTGAATCACAATTTAAGGGCCTATACCTTTCTTAGGTATTTTATTTATTAAGCATATAAAGAAATGTAGAAATTCCCATAAGTTTATTTTTATAAATGGATGGATTTAAAAATATACTGGCAACTTAAAGAAATTACACACACATGACACCATGTGTTGCCTTTCATCTCTTTTAGTTTCTTTTAATTTTATTAAATGGCGTTTCTTAAATAATTACATTTCTATATTCAGTGAGGGTAGTATGAACAGGGATACTAAAATTAAATTTATCTTAGGATCTTGATATTTTTTGTTGCTTATCACGTGGGTAGGGTTGGTTGGTGCCAGTTATTAGGGAGGAAAGGGAAAGTCTTGTTCACATACAGCTGATAGTTGTTAATTTTTCATGTTTTTAAATAGAAGTATTATATTATACAGGCTGATTTATATAGAAATATCACATTTCTTTATTTATCTCAAAATGAATGATGCTAGCCACAACATATTATACCTCGAATGTAAAGTATCTTTGCGAGATTATTAGCCTCCAAAGAAAATGTTGAAAATCTCCTCCCTCCTGTGTAAGGCATAACTCAACACGTCGTTCCATGTTACTGGCCGCTCATTGGAGACTGTGTTGATAATACAATTTATCTCCTGTGTGATGTTGTGCTTCAGATCGTCCAATGTCTGGGATTATGTGGCGTAAACTCTGTTGTTTAAGTAACTTTATAGGAAGAAGTCCGGTGTTGTCAAATCAGGAGATATGGGTGTCCCCAAGTTCTTGGAGATTTTCCGGTCGTCGAAGAAACTTTCAATTAGCGTCATGGATTCGTTTGATGTATGACATGTAGCGCCATCTTGTTGAAAATATCCATGACCCTGCTTTACATCTTCCAGTTGCTCAACAAACTGCATGAAAATACCTTGGCGCTCTACAGTACCCATCAGATGGTCAGAAAATATTAGTGTCAGTATTCTCTGTGCAGATGTTGTACACTAAACCCCTACATTAACTAGGTACATAGGTGCTTCATGAATGACATGTGGATTTTGGACGGCCCAATAGCGTGAGTTGTACGCGTTCACATAGCCGCATAAGTGGAACCATATTTCATTTGTACTGCTACAGGTGACCGAGGTCATTAAGGCGCAGACTCGTGAGCGGCAGGTCCGGGGTTCGCATCGCACAAGGACCGTCCTCCCTACTGAGGTTTTCTTCAGGTTTTCCTCAGTCCTCATAAATGGAAAATACCGGGGAGGAGCCCTAAACTTAGGCCTGGAACATTTCCTTCTTTAAAAAAATCCTTTCCCAATATACATTTCACCTCGTGTTCATCAGTGTCTACTGCCACAGTAATAAAAACGGGCGATAAACTATTAAAAATACTTCATCTGTGAACCATGTGATGGACAATAAGCCAGGATTTAGCATAATGAACGTCATGTTCTGTTATGCCTTATGCAGGAGGGAGGATGTTTTCTATAGATGTTAATAATCTCCCAAAGATACTCTACATTTGAGATATAATATGTTGTGGCTAGCATAATTTGTTTTGAAATAAATAAAGAAATGTGTTAATTGTACACAAATCACTTTACATTTCCGTCGTACAGTAACGCAAAATGTACAAGGTGACCGAAAAGTAATTATGTATTGAAAAAGGAGTATAAATTCTATATTTGCAATGTCAATTTATTGAAAAGAAGTGTGCATTGTTACATGGGAATGGGAATACATATGCATACCTCATAATTCAATGTAAGCACTGAGGCGGGACGACCTGGAATGGAATGCATTCTTATGAAAGAAGTTGCCTGGTAATTGATGATAACGTCCCGAATATGCCTCCAGTATGCGAGGCGCTCTCTGTACTGTATAGTTCATCCTTTGCGTGCTTGCATGCGTGAATGTGTGTGGACCGAGGGGTGAAAAAAAGTATATATACTTTCACAGTAGATTCTTTTTAATATATTTCAAAGTTGGACCGAAAAACAACAGTAATGTGTAGTATTGTTCTGTAAACGGATGCAACTCATATACATTATGATAGCGTTGTTACGTGACAGGTAAATCAATAATGAACAAATGAAGACTACAGAATATTACGATATTCTGTAAACAGATGTGACCCACATTATGTTATGCTTGCGTTGCTACAATAAAATGGAGCCAAGATTATTATATGAACAGCGGAAAACAATTTGAAGTGGGATCGGAAAACCGATTGAAGTTCAAAGGCAATGGAGACGTGTGTATGGAACAGAACCGCCAACACGAGTAACAATTGCACGCATCCGAGACAAATTTCAGACTCATGGTACCGTATGCGATGTTCACAAGGGCAGATCTGGGAGACCTCGCACAGCAACAAGCCCCACGTCCTCGGCTATGGTTTTGGAACGTTACCATAGAAGTCTACAAAGCATTGTGCACATGAGACTGAGATTAACAGATCAAGCGTACGTCGTATTATTCAAACAGCAAAGTTGAAAGTTTTTAAATCCAAAGACTTTTGCATGCATTGAATGAAGATGGCCTTGAAACGGCATGTGCTGCAATCGCTGAGGACACTTTCCAATCGTTGTTCAATCAGTAGTTCAACGTACTCAGAAGTGTATCGACGCCGATAGTGGGCATTTTGAGCAACTGTTGTAACTGTAAAAGTCTAAGATGATTAGTGTTCATCATTTTCTGTTTGTGTTAATTCAGTTTTGTTGTGTTAACACAGTTTTTTCTTTGCTTGAAGTGTGTATACCATTTTTGCACCCTCTGTATATGATAAATAAAAATTAAAATAAAAACTCACAGGGTATGAGGTCTGGAATTCTTGTAAGCCATTTGTGAGATCGCGTCGCGCCAGCCAACGTCCAGAAAACTTTTCATCCAACCATTCATTCTCATTTTTCGTTTAACACCTTACCTACCGCGCACCTGGTGAGTTCGCTTTCGCGATGTTTGGCATTCTGATTTAGCCGCAATGCTGAACATTACCCCTGTTCTCCTCGGTTTGGGACTTGCATCTTTTCCCATTTCATTTTATCTTTCTAAATGACATTAATTATTTAAAATATATACACATATATCGAGTAGTAAGCAGCTATTTGATTACCCATTTCAAACTTAAATTAAGAGTTTTAACGTAATAACAATTTAATCATATAATGATATATAGAAAATGAATCACGATAAACACAATTTATTAGAAATTTGGAAAAACTCCTATTTTTAAGAAGCTCGACGTTCTGAAACAAAACAAAATATGGGCTCCTTTGGGGAACTAAGAGCTATAAATAGTTTAGTATGTGTAGCACGTAAAAGATAACGCAGAATTTTTTTTCGGCCAAACATCTTGTCAGCGACCTAAATAGTATTAGAAAATTTTGTTCCTTATATAGCACGGAATTAAAATGAGTCCCGGTATAAAACTTTAAAAAAAGTGAATGTATCTTCCTAAAACCATAGTGGAGATGAAACATCTTTTATGGGGGGGGGGGGGGAAATTATATTCCTAGAATTCTGTTAGATGGTTTTACACATTCCAGAGTCTTTAAAAGCAGAACATTTGCGGATTATCTACTCCCACGGCAAGCTGGTAACGTGATTTCAAACTCGGCTTGCGTATTGCTCGACTCTCACACACTGTTAAAGTAATTAACAAACTTTGTAGCTTATGCAGGTACATTACACTGAATTACTTGAAGTTCTGATGCCCGAGGTAAGCCTCTAAAACTACCCGGTATGACAGAGGAAGCGTGCGCTTTCTTTGCATTTTGTAAGCGAAGTATAGCAACTGACGAACAGCGTTAAGTGTATTCTTTTGTTTTTGTATCTGATGAGCATATGGTACGTTTGCAGGCCACAGTAGCGCCACTGATAATGAACTTACTGCCTGTACTACGGCTATGTAGTGCATGCTATATTGACAATATTAACCGGATTTCAGTTGGGCGAAATTCAATTATGTTTGCTTCATTTAGAAGTTACCTGAACGTGAGCTGTGAGAGAGGGGGAAGCAAACAAACCGAGTGGATGTAAAGTAGCTCTGCAACAGTGGCGGCATGCCGTGCTTTGGTGACCCAAGCAACAAGTTGCTAAATTGACGTTTCGCCCCTCCCATGTTTCTTTTGTTTTGTACTAGTTGCCACCCTATGAGAGACGTCTGTGATATTGTGTAAAGCAATAGTGCAGTTGGTTGCATTTTGATACTGCTGAAGCGTTTAGTGCTTTAGAAAGTACTGTCCAGAAGCGAATAAATTGTTATATATCCTGGTTCAATTAATAAAGCAAGAAGAATCAATATTGAATGTGGAAAATGAATAATACAACGCCACTGAAATAAAATTTTATTTATTTTTTTAAGTTTCCAGTAGTGAAAAAGCATGAACTTGGAATTTCTATGGCCGTTTGGTCAGAATTACTCAGAAAAAATCGATTCAGAATCAAAACTGGCATTCAATAACCTCTGCACCCAGAAAGTAATTGCAGACTTTAATTCACAAGAGAGGGGGTGCCAACATAATCGCCACCCGGTAACTTAAACTTAAGTAGCCGGAATGCTCATGTTCGGAAATAATTATTATTAGGGTTTCAATGGCATAAACATGCTGATATATTAAAAAATAGCAATAAATGTTATGGTTTTGTATTCAGTTGTACAATTTGTTTGTTTATGAAGAAGCCATTTTAGGATAATACAGGTAGTAGCGTCATTTTCGTGAAATACGGACTCAGAATTAGATCTCGCGAAATACCCAAGCCGTCCCTGCCGTGTGCCCTCACAACAATCAATTTCCATTTCACCGACGGCAGTTTCTAAACAAATGCCAAACCCTTTGATGTTTACCACCTTCAATCGGTAACAACACACAGACGCCACCAACCCAAGCATGCAATATGTCTTTAAAATGTTTTAAATAGATGCGGTTTTATTGCGATCCAGATGAGTTTTGGTTTTGTTTCTATTTTGTCCGTGCGGTGAAAATCGTTTTGACATCTATGAAGTATAAATTCGTAGCGTCAATACAACAGGCATTAAGTTTCCTTTCGATACATAGCCGAATGTTATCTAATTCATGTGCTTGGCGAATATTATCTAATCTTAACCAATTTACCTTTATTTTTTATTTGCGAGTTTTAAAAAAATAATTCACAATTTCAAATAAAAATAAATATGAAATGTTTAAAAGAAAACTCTTTAACATTTTAGAAGGTAACTCTGTCTGGCATTATCGCGCATTCCTGCAAGGAGAAGTGCTACTTTTACATATACACGTTATTCACTCTTCGTGACCTCCATTGCTGACCATTATTGCTCACCAACTGAATTCCGGAGCATGCTGAGACATTTACCTTTAAAGCTCGAGGAGACTGGAGCTCCAATCCCGAGCGGCAGCGGAGAAAGCCGAAGATAGTTGACTTTCATAGATATATGAAGATAATAATCTGCTTCAGCACAAAGGCGTGGTGCTAAACGGTTAGAGAGAAGGTTATGAGTTCGCATACTAACGGCCAAAACTTTTTTTTCCCCCTTTCCTGCTGGAATAAAAGGAGATTTGCCTCCGTTACAATGATTTACCCGCCTACTTGGTAGCGTACAATGCTCTATCAATTCATATTTACGAAAATGAGGCGAACTACGGCCTGACGGCCTACGCTCGCCGCAGCAAACTACGGGTCCTAGGGTTTCTAGGATTTACCCGAGGTTAGGTTAAGGTTAGTATGTATGTATATATGAATTAATTGCGAATTCCAATATGACAACAAAGTGATAAAATGAGGTTGAAACATGCCTGAAAACCTCAGTTTTGTAATAAGGAACAACATATTGCAGCCATAAAATTATGGAGAACAACGCATAGTTTACGTTTTACGTCCAACAAAAAAAAAAATACATGCAACACTTACATGTCGCAAGCAGATCCCTTTTTCATTTTGGTTACTGCTCATCAGGCATTCGGCGTTCGGGACTGAGAAGTTCGGCTCTGTCCGCTGTCGCTCGCGACTGAACCCCAGGTCCTCTTCGAGATTTAATGATAATTTGCTGAGACACGCAGCTCTGCTCATATCCACCATCTGATAGCTTCATTCGAAAGTATATTTCATACACTTTCAATCTTATATCTGAGATTCTTCTGTTGTCCCTTGTTTGCGAGAGAGAGAAAGAGAGAGAGAGAAGTTATGGCTTATTCTTCTTATTTTTTCATTTGCAATTTTTCAGGTGAACTCCATGGTCTAGTGGTCAGCGTTCCTGACTTCTATTCCTTAGGTCTCGAGCTCGATTCCCGGATCTGCCATTGGGGAAGCCTTAGTTAGGATTTTTTTTAAATGAAGTTTAACGCTCGTTTTTACTACTGAGGCACCACAGGCGGTGAACACTGATGACACATGGAATGATATATTGGGAAAGGATTTAGTTAGGATGATATGATTTCTATAGCGACCTTGGTCTTGCAAATTTAGGTACCATTAAATTTAAGCAACTCTTTTGGTGCCCCATAACCAGTGGTTAGCTCGTGGCCCCTGTATGAGGGCGGGCCAGGGGAATAACTCATGACACCCAAATGGCGTGATGAAAGATCTCATATCAAGACTTCTATTCCATTCCGACATTCTCCCATCTTACGTTTGTACTATAAGCTTCTGGTTTATATGGAACTCTTCTAATTCAGCTGTTAAAGTACGACTTAAGTCTTCTGTAGTCAATTCAGAAACAGAAATGAATTTTATGAATCTTTCAGCCGGTTTACCCCCGCTGATGTATCGTAATATCACAGCAAATTGTGACATGCATTTAATGTGTCGTTTCGTCTACCTGGCAGAAACGAAATGTTCCCTTACTAAGTATTTTCAAATCTATGTTTCTCACTTCACACGCTGTCAGCAAAGATGTGTTTTTAAAATCATAAAAAAAACTACAAAAAACAAAAAAACTTAATTTTGTGCCGCCTTGCTGAGTAAGTTGCTATAGTTTTCTGCTGAGGTCCAAATCGTTTCACTTTCAAATTAGCAGTTAAACTTAAACGCGAAATCAACATTTAACACTCTGAAATTCAACTTTCCTTTGACAAACAGTGAGGAAGCCACCCAATTTCAAACTAAGTGCGCAAATATCCCTAGGAAAGAGAGCGCTGGCCCAAGAGAACGCAAGAATAAGCAGGAGGACGGTTGACCCATCTTGGAGGAAAACGAAGTCCTTTTAAATCTATGCTAGCTCATAATCTTATAAGTTTAAAGCGTAAAATTTTTTCATGCTGGCTCATGAGCTTCCCTTGCTAATGCAGGGTCCTCATGCTACCGCTACTACAGTAGAGAGGATAAGCTTTATTGCGTAAGATACAATTAAAAACTAATTGGCTATACTCGCTGTTTTCATGCATTTTTTGCTTTAAAAGTTGACATGGAGAAGAGAAAAAGACATTTTCTTTGCAGGAGCCGTGCCCATCAGGCCCTTATTGACGGACTTACCCCTGATCATAACATAAATACTATAAAAGGTAGCTGCACCCTATGGGCGTCCCGATCTCGAGAAGGCTGCTATGATGCCGCCACTCCAGAGGGAATGTCAACAAGTTCTTGTGAGCAAGGGGTTAGCATTGAAGGGGGGAGGGAAGAGTTTTTACGGTGAGAACTTATACGTTACTGAAATACAGATCACTAAATTTTCACACTTTAACTGTCTACCTGTGCTTTACCCCCATTTTTAAAATAAATGAATATTTAATTGCGCTTCTAATATTCGACATTTAGTGCGTTAAATATGCACGAGATTAATTTATATATTGGACATCTGTAAGTATGTGTCTCATTTTATTGATTTATGCATTTATAGATTTCAAAAGTTTTGTAATGGATTTTAGCTATTAATAATTTATTGCACATTAATGTTGTTTTAATGCAGCTTATGATGTCCGTGTTAGCAGTGACCATTTAGTTCGCAAATTACTTTAATATCATTTTTTATTCAAAAGCCCACCGAGAATTGCTTTTTGCTTGTTTCATCACTGTTCTTCATGTAAGGCAGAAAGGCTGTCAATCAGGCAGGTTTTAATATTCGGAAGTGACTGGAATAAAATATTGAACAGGATAATCACTTTTAAAAAAATGCGTCACAGTAATAAATTTTGCGTTCTCATATTTCCCCGAAGGTCTTTGTGTAACAACAAAAATAGGCTTTGCTTTGTAAAAATAGCACAGACAACTCTCAGTTTTCAGTGTTCACCTTTTGAAGGGGGTGAATGTATCCACATAATCTTTCTATAAGTTCTGTCAGTTGTTTTTAAATAAAATACTCGTATAACTGCAAGCAACTTTATGTTATCGGTAATAATAACAGCCATAACATCATCAGTCATTCAGCTTTATCATCTTTGGCTTTTACAGTGATGACATTAGTTTTGTTAGTCCATTTTGCTATCCTCATAGCGAGGATGACGTACGGAGATGTGATGTCTCTTCAATAAAGAATGGTCATAATTTTTACAGTCGTAATTTCTCACGCTAAAATTTAACTGTCTAATATTATGCGCAATGTACATGTAGTACTAGTTTCATTGCTGTCACTTCCAATTTCCGAGAGCCTTTGAGAGTTGTGCAAGTTGATACATGTGCATTTCCGTCTGCAATAAAATGAAGGTGACACGCGACGAAAAACATGCTGTTCTAAAAGTGTGCTTTCGTCTCAAGATCTTCAACTGAGGCCAATGCAATGTTACAGCAGGCGTATGGAGAGTTTATGCTTCCTTATAACACAACTTGAAGATGGTTTGAATGTTAAATTTCAAAGTAAAGCGGATGCGGAGCTTCAGTTTGTATTCTAACGGAATAAAAAGTTAACACTACTGTTGTCAAATAACATTAACCTCACTTTCAGAAATTCTCAAAAGTTAGCTGGGTGCCATCCACACGTTGATAACTGAAAATTTGCACACGAGACGTGTTTGTGCATGGTAGGTTCCATGCTGATTCCCGAACAAATGGATGTTCGCATGCAGGTTTGCATGCAATTGACAATACGTAATGTAACAGGAAGATGCGACCCCCCTCCCCATTGGTAAGCGATGCTGATGATACTTGAATACATCATTTAAACAGAAAAATTCTGTGGGCATCAAAATAAGCAAAAGCGATTGCTTATGCTGCGGAAATTCTAGTTATCTCATTAACTACACATTTTAGCAAGTGGAGTCGAAACACGGGCTCTGGCGCACAGGCTGGCACGCATAGTAGTCCAGACATAAAGTATCAGGTGAGGGGACAAGATTTATAACTAAAGCTCATTATTTTGTAACATGTATGAGTAAGTTAATATATTCTGCTCTTACAAATCAGTCGAGGTTTCGTTTGAACGCCTCTTATATAAACCAGGCAAATGGCAGACTGAAGCTTACTTCTCTAACCTTATTAAACAGTAAGTAAATCATACTTGAATTAAATCGCTGCAAATTAAGATCATGCGTTTCCCTGCAGTACTTCCGCAAGTTTCAAGAGATTAACATTTCCATTACTTTAAAATATACTTGCGTATTTCATAAATGATATGCGTGTGTATATAAGGTCACTGGTGGGTGCTTAGCTTTGAAAAGTTTTAATGGTCGGCACGTTGTAACAACTCGCAAAATGGCAAAAAACGACGAACTAATCACTTCCCAAGTTTTACTTTATAATGACTACGCATATTTGCCAAAGGCATTCGATCTTTCGAGGCGGCCTCTTTTCACTGTTACTTTAACATATTTGAGAAAGTTAAGAAATATAATCCACAGCATTTTTAACCTTCAGTTCTAGAATAACACGTATAATGTCAATATTAACTGACCTCTGCTGATTAAACTGATATATTCTAGTAATTATAATTTTTAACAAAATAAATAAAATCTGCAATATTTCATCCCGGCACCTTGTTGTCTATACCGGGACGTATATTTCAAATGTTATCGTTTATTATTTATTAAAAATTATTTCATTATATATAATACATTTTACAGCTCGTAATCTATGAAAAAATATATAATATAATAATAAACTAAATATAACATAGAATTAAACAATTCTTTAAGTAAGTTAATAATTTACATGCTATTGGGAACCAATAGTTACCACTAGCTGGTAACCAGTTAAATACAAGAATTAAATTGACCGTCAGAAACTGAACGCAAAGTGTGCTGGTAACCAACACATACCTTGCCCTAGTTATCTAAGAGAATTTAATTCCTATTTTACTTTTAGTTTCGTATTCTGTATTCATTTCTTATTTAAATCATCATTTCTCTTTAGGTTTTAATGTTTATATGTTCTCAAACTTACAACATTAATACATGCTTTGAACTCTACCTTCCCTAACTTACTTCACTATATTGAGCATTCACTTTAGGTATGTTTTTACTCGTGATATTCTGTCACTGTACATATAATCCTTACTTGCTACTTCAATTTATTATCTGTTCACTGCTTTCATTGCTTATACAACTTATCTGGTATTTATCACTCATCAAATACTTAAACTCTTTTACTATTCTTTTTTAATTACCACCATTTCCTTCTTCTTGTACCGCTTATCCGTGGCTCCTTCTTCCCGGTGATCCTTACCTCCCTTCCATCTTCATTCATCTCCTTCTTTTGTAGTATGTTGTTTACTATAACCACCATGTCTACCCTCGGTCTTCTTTCTTCTTCGTTAGTTAAATTTTTAACAAACATGAACTATTTCTTTATATTTTTTTAATTTAAGAAATTGTGTATCGATAGTCATATGTTTATTTATTAAAACATAACAGGCTCGCCATTTTCTTTCTCTACAAAAGTGCAAAATGACAGCATGTTTGGCAAGAAAATGTCATTTGAAAGGAAGCTTTCCTATAATCGTTTTGCGCTTATTTTTTAATCAAGGCATATTCTTGTATCATTAAATAATAATCATAATAATAACTAATTTAATAACAATATAACATTGAAAGCAAAAATTACTACAGTCGTTTACAATTTGTTACTGGCGATTAATATTAATATTAAACATGCTCATATTGCAGTTTCTCAAACTTGAAAATACCTACATTGTCGCCGTATATGGCAGTAGGGTTAGCTTGTGTTGACACTTTCGATGTTCTTGATGCTAAAATCTGGGTCCGAGTTAACTGTAGTTCTCAATGAATCCACTAGATGACGCTTCATCATTGCAACTGAAATGTGTTTAGCAATTAGCTATAAATGTGGTTACAAGCTCATTAATTAAAACTAATAATGAAAATGCACCTTTTCTTTTCAAAATATATATCAAAGGTACAAAGGAAAAACAATGAAAAGTCCACTTTTTACTTTTTTACAGGAATGTAATTTGAAGTTTAAAAACGCTACAATGTTATGTACGTTAAAATTTTTTTTTCAAATAATTCTTAAGGTAGTTTTATAACAGATCCTTCTTTTGAAATTCATCGTGTCATCGTGTTATTTGATCATATTAATTAACAATAAAAAGTCAAAATACACACACTTGTAGATAAAAACAATCAAAGTCCACTAACTTTATAATGGAATGTACCAAATTATACTAGATATTTGTTGAGGAAAATATAAGCATTAATGAAACACTGTTGAAAATAATCATTCAATAAAAATTACTCATTGTCTATCACAGGTAACCTGAAAAATACAACTGAGCATTTTCGGAACGGAGTGTCTTTAGGCATTGCAGTCATCATATTTTATATGAAATAACAGTAATTATGTAGAAAAGCCACATTAATTAAACTGGACTAATCTTGGCTTTTTAATCTAGTTCTCTATTTTGATTGTTTATTGGTGGTTTTTAAATGACGGTCAAGCATTTTTAAACATTATTATTAATTTTTCTCCTAAATTCCTACGTTATGTTTTATTGAGAAAGTAACAAGATATCTGAATTATAACATTTCTGATATTTAAAAAAAAAATAAATTAAGAAGTTCAGTTTTACAATTGCCGTAAATAACAGAACTCTGAAAAGGTATATTGTGTTTTCCGTGCTTTACAGTTGCTCTACCACATGATACCCATTACTCAATAATCAAGTGAGAGAAGAAGAGAGGAATATCGTAAAGAGATGTGAGTAGGAATCTGCAAAACCACTATCTACAAGGTTTAACAAAAAGATATATCAAAACTTGGGGAAACATTCCTCGCGTATAGAGGATGCAAACATGTTATACGAAAATAGGTCCAGAAATGCTTTATTTCGTTGTTAGAACCCTTTGCCTACAACTCTGCTTACACGATGTAATATGCAAGCTTAAAAGCCAGCATAGCTCTTCTGTGACAATAACCCCATAACAGAGTAGTTGCTTAATACGTATAGTAGATAAACATTCGCTTTTAACTCTAGTTAAATGGGTGCGTGTGTTGTAAGAACTCTTAGGTTTTAGGTTCACCATTTTTGTGGTTGTTCTGTACCACTAGTCCGCTTGTTGCGCTACTCAATCACTTGATGTAGCACCGAGCACGTATTATCAGTTCTATGTGTTTATGAATCTCGTTCCAGATACGGTAAAATAAGATATTCAAATGCGAAGTTGGCAGATGCTCATATGATCTACGGATTAGCCGAAGGTGTAGAGTTTTCGTGGTCGTATTCTGCAAGACTGGCAGACAATGTGAGATTCTCCAGGAATACATTACCGCATCAGGGAATCCATGTGACGAGGGCTGATAATGTATCCGTGCTAACGGAGATCATTTTGTACATGTCATATGATTTTCTGTTTCCCAGAGAGCTGTTTTTGTGTATTCTTTTATGTGGTACAGGTGTGGAAAAAGGACTCTAACAAGGAAATAAAGCAATTCAGACCCAGTTCATGTTATACTTTTTATTCTGTATATGTGATGAATGTTTCTCCAAAGTCTTTGCATACTTTTTGTACATCCTGTATAAAATAAGCAATTATCCCAGAGCAAATTTCACTTCACAAATACCACGTCGATTTGTTAATTTTTCTGCATTCATTTTACTGGCGGAATTTTATCAAATATGACAAGCCTAACATAACCTGAAATAATTATAACAACTATAAAGATCACGCATTTCGTTTTAGTGTAAGTGTTAATTATTATTCGGTGGAATTCTTTTAGTGTTTTAAGGTGTTCCAGTGGTGAAGAACCTGGAACATCTAGGGTCATTTGGTTCAGAATTATTCTAAGGAATTCAGTTCAACATCAAAATTAATATTATTGCCGTAACCTGTGCAAGTGTGCAACAAGAAAAGTGTTACAGGCTTTAATTCAGAGGAGCGCGTAGAGCCAGCATAATAACCAACCGCCACCAAACAGGTGACTTAAACTTTAGCATGAATATTAAATATTCCGAAATGCTTACATTCCCTATTATTTATTATTACGGTTTTGATAGCTTTAACATGCCCGATAATTGTTTTATTTTTAAAAAATTGCAATAATTTTCTCGGTTTGTATTATCCCTTTATTTATGGTAGGAAAATGCTGACACTAAGAATCAATTTCGCAACGTGCACGCTGAGAATTAGATCTCGCGAAATACTCAATATATAGTGTATAGCGCATTGTCTTCCAAAGCCATTGCTAAAATGTGTTGATGTTTATTTCATAATAAGTTGCACTGTATTTTACATTAAAATATTCTATATTTAATAGGTACCATAAGGCTACCTTTTTCAGTTTTATTTTAAAAAATAAATAAATAAGTTTATGATTGAGTACTTTACGTTACTAGAATTACTTGTTACTTGTTACACTCTTTATGAAGGCTTGTACCATGTAATATATAAATTTTAAAGAAATGTGACTGCATTTTCTTATAATTGCAATATATTCCTTCTTTCTGTGACACCAACTTGCCTTACCTTATAACCAAGACCAGGGGTGGCCCGGCCCCAGCAAATAAATTCCCATAATTACTTACCATTTTCTCTTCTTGTCAACTTTTAAAATAAAAATGTCACGAAAACAGCTATGTATCGTTTATTAATTGTTTTTAATTGTACCTAGTGCTACAAGCGCATTTCCTTCCTAGTATCGGGTAGCACACGGTTCCTCCGTTAGCGAGGGAAGTTCATGGGCCAGTCCGAACATTTTTACGCTTTAAACTTGTACGATCATGGGCTAGCATGGATTTGAAAAGACTTTGTCCTTCTCCAAAACGAGTCAGCCTTTCTCTGCTTGTTCTTAGGTTCTCTTTGGCCAGCGCTCGGTATTCTCTCTTTTCTTAGGGACCAGATGTTAAGGGGTTACACACCATGCATAGCTGACTAGGTTTTGTATGCGCACTTTGTTTGAAATTGGGTGGTTTCCTCGCTGTTTGTTAATGTAAAGTGTACTTTCAGAGTGTTAACTGTTAAATTATAAAAAAAGAGTATCTGTTTTGTGGTTATAAATAAAGTGGGCGTTTATTGAAGACTTTATTTTCGCGTCTAAGTTTAGCTGTTAAGTTGAAAGTGAAACAATTTGAACCTCATCAACCAAATGCTATAGGGGTCTACTCAGTAAGATGGCACAAAATTAAGAAGATTTTTATGATATGAAAAAAACATCTTTGCTGACAATATGTGAAGTGAGAAACTATCTTGTCTGTAGAAATCAGATTGGAAAAGAAATAGAAAGGACAAATGTCTTTTCTCTACAGACCGACAAAACGGCAGATATTAATCACATGCATGTCACAATTTGTTGTGATATTGCGATACTTCATTGAATGTAAACCGATTGAACGATTCATAAAATGTATTGGGTTTCTGAATTGACTGCAGAAGGCTCAAGGTATACTCTAACAGCTGAATTAGAAGACCTCCATATAAATCAAAAGTTTACAGCACAAACGTACGATGGTGCTGCAGTTATGAGAGAATGTCGGGGAGGAGTATAAGTCTTGATAAGAGAGACCTTCCCCGCGACATTTGGGCGTCAGAGTTATGCACCTGGCCATGAGCCGCCACTGCTCATAACGTGATTAAAGTTCTGTCGTATTCAATGTAGACATTTCAAAGCATCAAAATAACATCCTTAGTGTTTGCATAGTCACCATCGCTATCGGGGATCTTCTACCGATGTAATGGAAGGTTATGAACTGCTTAAGGCGGGAGGCAAAAAAGTCATCCAATGCATTTTCCAAATTGATAAAGATGCGAAATTGCCTCGTTGATCATACCTCATACTTCAGAGTTTAAAAAAAAAAAAAAATCAAATACATGCAAATATTTGAGAATGTGAATATCAAATGAACTTTAAGTAAAGAAAAAAAGATAGAACGTGGAATAACCCAAACAAAATAAATTATATAAATAAATTAAACCCAATACTTAGTCGCAAAAGATTAACAGAATAACTAGCAGAAAAGAACACCAATCAATCAATACTTTAGAAATTGCAAAGGATAAAGAACAATAAAACTAAGAATGCGATAGGAAGTAAGTGTAGTAGATAAGGTTATTGAGCTATAGCCACTTGAAAAGAGTGTGAGAGTAACGAAAACGAATGGTTTTAGAATGGAAGCCATCTGGTAGACCAAGGAAATAGGGTAAACCTCCGGAGGAACTGTTAAAGCAGGTAGATGATGATGATGGAGATGGAGATGTAAAAAAAGGCATTTGAAATTAAAAATATTCCACAGAGAAGCATGGAAAGCATTGCAATGAAACTTAAGAAGGCAGGTCTTTAGGTACCTTTTAAACGAAGAATGTGTCAGTTTTTTATGTTATAATCCAAATGTAATAAAATGGAATGCAAAACTGTTAAAATCAGAAGAAAAATTTCAACCGACGCAGACGAGAAGATTGTACAAATTGTATGTACTACGTTACTTGTGAGAAATTTAATATGTTAAAACTTGCGGACACAACTTTAGGTGAGACAACAATGTCACTTATGATGTTCTGAAAAGTTCCGGTAGCACAACATCGTAACTCTTGAAATGGGAGTACTCACTTGATGAGTTAAGGACTCATTGTAGTTAACCTTACCTCTGTAAAAAGTATTATTAACATGACAAATTATTGCTTCACTGCGATTTTGATTACGTTATTCGCCCTTAGAGTGATCCCCGATCAAAACAATGTCTCGTGACGTGACGTCATAGCATGACTGTATGTAGGTAAGTACAATACAGTAGCAATGTACCCCAAAGAAAGTAGTTCCATGTTAGCAATCTAAATTTAAGGTTGGTTTCAGTAATAAATAACATTTACTATGCAAAAATTCAACACTTGCAACTTTAATTTAATTACTGCTGACTTAATGAAGTTAAAGTTCGAAGTTGCAAATTGATGCTCTCCAATTCCCAAGATGCAGTTCGCCTGATTCAGTGGTTGTTTAAACAAGGAAATGTGCAAGCAGTTTGCACTTGTTATCATGGCTGACGCCAACGAATGCTGCTGTTTTTACGGAGACATGTTATGTAGAGCATAAACCGGGCAAGCCTTTAACTAGTGACTAGAAAACAATTATTTTAAACATGTTTTCAACGTTCTGCGAAAAGTATCCGGCGCTTGCAATAAAGGTAGCAAACCTAACCTCAGAAACTACCGGCGCTCTCTTATTACGTCGCTTATACTTGCCCCTTGTTTCTAACAATCGGGAGTATTCTTGGCGTGAATTGCGAAGGGATACATTGTTTGTTTGTTTGTTTATTGAGTTAGGATCACACTAAGAGTGAATAAATAATAGGTTAGATAGAGAAGTGCACTGGGCAGTTCTCGTTCGCAATCTGTACCGAGTTTTAATCTGTCACCGGCGGCTCGTGTAGTATAATGCAGACTACTGCTACTGCTGAATATAGATCCCAAGCTTCTACAACCTTAATAACTACGAGAATAAGCCATTAAGTAAGTAGAACTTTTAAAATTTAAAGAGTACCGGTTTGAAAAATATTTTTATTTCTCAACATAATCTCCCTATGCATTAAGGAACTTGTCCTGTCGTTTCACAAGTTCCTGACATCCAGCAGCATGAAATTCTTTAGGCTGTTGTCGGAACCAGGCAGTGATTTCCCTTTCTACAGCTTCATCGTCGGGAAAATTGTTCACCTGAAAGATGGTGTTTAAGAGGATCGAACAAATGAAAGTCGTTTGGAGATAGTCTGGGCTATTCGCAGGATGCTCGAGGACTTCTCATGAGAATGTTATAGTAGAAGTCGCCATTTACGGTTTGTCCTTGGCCCTTGAATGCGATGAGCAGTATACCTTCGTGATCCCAGGAGACTATGAGCATCACTTCCGGGAAGATGGTGCTACGTTCAACATTTTTACCCCCCGCAGGCGACGCAGGGTTTTTTCAATGCCTTGCGGCACGTTTTGTTTCGAACTGGCAATGGTAAACTACAATGCATCATGTCCTTCGTGATAGAGATTGAGATGTCCACACCCATTCCATGCCTTTTGTCATGTCAGTATGCGCGTCACCCATCGTGCACAGACTTTGTGAAAACCTATTTCTCATACTTTATGAGGCGAACAACCGATAGCAACATCTATAGTTACCCTTTTGTCTGCTCGGATTAAGCCTTCAACTCCTTGCAAATTCACCTGTGTGGCTATTTCCGTTAACCGACCGATGCTGTATGGTTTTCGATACATTCCGGAAAGAAACGCAAACAGCTTGACGTGACGAGCACTTCTGACTGTAGGTGGGAAGCATTTCTTTATGAATAGTCTTTGATTACGTGCCTTTTGCCCACAAAAATCGCACATCGGAGCACCACTCGGGGCTGTGCACTCACTCACAGGCACTGCCATCTTGCAACTGCTCTTTCGCTATTGTGAGCATCGATTGTCTCCGTGGAATTGGAATTTCAGCAATTGTCACGCGACTAATGCTGCCACAATAGCCTTGGGTGCCTCATTCAAACATGTAGTACCGCACATCAATTTGTAACTTACTTAATTATTTAATCCACGAGAGTAGCTGAACATACACGACGAGAAGAGAGAGAGAGAATTTAACAAAAATATCGGAGTAACGCACCTATTCAATCCAAAGTTTCCTATTTTTCATGAAAACAAAATTATCGACGACTCTTTAATTAAAGTCTAGAATCTATAGAGGATGAGTTGCCCTCTACAGAAAATACAAGTATACTTCCTATGCTGAAATTACAATTTGACTCAAATTGATACTTGGAATTTAGTCTAGCCAGCTTTTTAATGTCGATTTTCTCTTGCAATGGGTGCAAAGCAAAAGGCTTAAAATATAAACTTTGTTTAGTGTAATTTTCTTACGTTCAGTTAAAATAAAACGAAGTAAAGCAATTACTTCACGAATTTGCACAAAACTGCAATTTCTTTCATTCAACAACAGCTTACTGCTTATCTAAAAGATACTCTTTTATTGTGACCAAACAACTGATTAATTATCAATATATTAGTATATTTTAAAGTATTCCATTTAACTTTGTAACGCAACAACAATCAAGCGTATAAAACTGGAAGTGTGACGTTTCTGGTGGTGCACGTACATAATTGCTCTTATGAGCGATAGGCTCCTCTCTGTCCTCCCCCGTTAAACTCACCGTGACATTAGTTTCCAGTGCATCTTAAAAATGCATTTTTAGAAAATCAGGTGTGTCACGTCATTACATATACTTTATCTTTCACGAAACATTTTGTTTTCCAGTTCTTCAACATCATTGTTGATCATAATCTTCTTTCCTTGCAGGTATTTCAAATACAAATTTGAGCATGGAAAACTTCCACTGTGGTGTTTATTGCTAGGTAAACGCGTCGTTAGATTTTTAAGGGACGAATGTGTTATCATTAAATTAACAACTCGTTTATAGGCGTATTACCCTTAACGACGCTTGGTGAAACACAAAATTGCATTAACGTGCCAATAAAATGTTTTACGCCCCGTTATAATAGCAACGAAGCTTGGTAAAATCGGCCATGAGACTTGGCGACACTCGCAATTAATTTTGTAATTTTTTAATATTTATTTCCTCTCTATTATCAAAGTGTCGGCACTTTGCTGCTTTGTAAATACAGTAAAATCTTAAATGCAATGCACAACGTTAAACGTAGTTCATAAATGAATCACCGTAGTTAACATATACTGGTATATGACCCAGTCTTTCAATATAGACTATGCTGGTAGATCAATGTGACCAAGTCATTTGATATGAAATATAAATTTTCAAGTTATCAAATTGTTTATAGGATACAAAAATAATAACACGTCCTTAATTTATTAAGTACAGTTACTATCTACAAAATTTAATAAATAATAATTATGTTTGAAAAAAGAATACTGATAGACCAAAGTGGCCAAGTGATTCAGCGTACAGATGATCAAAAAGATGGACATTACTTATAACTTTA
This sequence comes from Metallyticus violacea, assembly GCA_030762175.1. Lineage (NCBI taxonomy): Eukaryota > Metazoa > Arthropoda > Insecta > Mantodea > Metallyticidae > Metallyticus > Metallyticus violacea. Next base: position 26,000,106 of record CM060845.1, on the reverse strand, counting down.
TATTTTGAAATACCACCTAATTTAGAAAATGTATACCATCAATTATATTGGCATGGCAAAAGCATTTCACATATGGCAGACTATACTTATATTAATAGAATTAAAAGTACTTAAGGATCCTGACATTTGTCGGGTGGCATGTGGTAAGGAAGTAATGGGAAAGCAACGTGCCGATTGAGAAGGAGAAGCGTGGCGGTAAAATAGACTCCCCCACGTTGTACTGCATCAAAGCGACAATACAGCAGCCTTTTGTAAGATCAAGGCAAGAGAAAACGATTTTATCGACTCCTATTGGGTAAAGGGGAAATGATAATGAACTTTCCGCATTTATTTATGTTAATTTTTAGTATTTCTTGAATATTAGATTTAATTAAGATTGGGAAAAACAATGTGGAAGCTAAGATGTTTGAATTAAACAGTATTTAAGGAAAGTTTCTGTTGTGAATGTAGGAATTGTTTGTTGAAATGATTATAGATGTTGTTTTTTAAACTTCCCCTCTCCTAAATAAGTCGGTCCTGGTGGTTTAGTGGTAACCATACTTGCCTTTTAAACCCAAGATCGCGGGTTTAAACCCGGCCAGGATCGATGAATTTTTTCGGGGCGTAAAAATCCAAAGTATGGCTTCCTTCGGAAGGGGAGCAAAGCCGTGGGTCCGTGTCGTACATTTATGGCATAAAAAAGATCCGAAAAAAGAGATCTCTGAGCAAAATTTCTCGGTCGTTTCACGCCCTGAATTGATGGGAGACTGATGACCTGAGATGTTAAAGAGCGTCCTTAAATAAACCTAATCAACATCAATTCTCCTAAATAAAAAGCAGTTGTCACCGTTCTAAAATAATTCAAATCAAGTATTCATTTTTAGTCTTTAGTTCTCTTAATTTAATGTAAGCTTAGCTTACTTTGTCGTTATTGCGTTAATTGTTTTATTTTTAAATTTCTATAACCTTTATGCAGAGAACGTAAGTTAATTTAAATTGAGTACAAAATAATTTCAATTGTTACAGGATGTCTTTAATACTCCTTTCAAAAACAAAGCTTGTCATTCTTACAGAATATTGATTAATTGTTGTCGGAGTATGCAACATTATATCTTGGCACTTGAGCCACAAGAGCCTTTTGTGCATTCTTTCAATCCTAACTATGTAGTTTCAGATCTAGAGCTTTACAACAAACTGTAAATTACATTTTCTAAAGAATTGTATCCAAAGAGATGCTCTTTGTCTTTCCAGACGGTATATGGGATTTCCATTATAGAGTTCCGGTGTCCGTAGATGTTTCCTAAATGGCCAATGTCCAGTCATCATTCCAATGGCTTTTCTGATTTTTAGCCAAGGTACTATCGAAAGTTTTAATAAGAATTTTACCCGGTCAAGACTGGGAAAGTTATTCCATCTTTTCTGGTATTCTTGCTTAGTCCACTGATACACTGCGATTCTAGCATTTTCTTGCTAATGCCGCAGAAAGATTCTGGTCCTATGAAGCCAATCATAATTCCTTCTTTAGCCAGTTTATCTGCCGCTTCATTACCTTATATGCTCTGATGTCCCGGCACACAACAAAGGAAAGATTACCATTAAAGTCTATAAATGATTTGATGAGATTTAAGTGCACTAAGTATAACTTGACTATTTGTGAAGATAATACGTTGATCAACATAATTTCTCTTCTCATGGAAGTTAAGGCAGGTCACAAGTGCAATTGCTTGTTCCTGAAAAACTGTAACAAAGTCACCAAGATTAGTGGAGATACAACTTCTTAATGACTGTTGAATTTGGTGATAATATGAGCACTGAGAAAGAAATGTGTCCTTTGTTTAAACAAGTAAATCCAAACAGGAAAGCACGCAGTCCACAGCGTCAAAGTTCAATGAAAGGGAAGCGTGAAGGACAAGAGAAAATCTGGAATTTAAAAATATACTGTAATTATGAAAATGATTTTAATATGTTTCTGTTTGTCCTAGAAAATGTATACATGACTACAAGGCAACTTGAAAGAAGATTACAGTATCGGTCAAGCATATGTTTGTAATTTAATGAAATATGTTAAATAGCACGCATACAAAACACAACTTTTTCAAGAATTAAGCAAAAATGATTTTGACTTTATTGGAGCTGACAAAACAAAAACGGATTTTCAGATGAGGTTACATTTTGAATAAAGGGGACAGTTGATTGACAGAACTGCTGATGTTCGTAACTGACCAATCCACATTGGAAGATCCAAAAATGCTTTATAATAGATTTCCATCACTGCTTTTCTCATTTACAATTAGAATTATTCCTGTGGCAATTTACCTCTCCAAAAAGTGATCATCACATTCCCCGCTAAACAAATGATATTTGGCTTCTTCTTTTTTCACCAGTTCGCTCATCACGGCATTGGAAGGTGCAAGTGTCAGCAGTCGTTGTCCACTTCGATTCAGAGATATAATGGAAATCTCAGTTTCATTTACAGTCCTCCGTTGTCACCCCAGTTTGGCCATATTTCAACTAACTTATCGAGAAATAAATAATGTTCAACTTCGATGGGGTCACTGTAAGAAATTTGCATCTCCTTCGTCTGCTTCTTCAAATAAAAATGTTTTATCACTGAATGAAAATTTGTTTCCTTTCTCCTCCATTTTTTAATATAAAATACGATAGTCAAACGTTAACTATTGGTCACATCTGGCTGAACTTTGTCATAAATCATTACAAGAATGATGTTTGCCAACAATGATATGCCACTTAACGAATTTTCGTGTCATTTTATAGAAATGAACTCTTGTACAACAAAATACTGAGTATATCGAGCATGTTGCTGCTCTGGATGAATGATTATTTAATCTTCGAAATAACATTTGTACCTACTGATTTCATCGGCAGATATTGCCATTATCTTCAGAGAACTGCAGTGAAATACGTGTAAAGGCTTGTCCCAGGCGCTTCCAGTGGTCAATGCAACAGACATGAATGAATTCCAGGAGCCATCAACGGTTTTCTGTCACGATCAGGAAATATGGATAAAAATACCAGATCAGAACATGTTAAATACAAGCATTCGTTGACAGTTTTATCCTCCAGGCTCATATCGAGGCCTATACGATCGTATAACGCCCACACCATCCATCGTTGTCATAGTAACATCACACTAAAATATGTGGGCTTTCGATATTGCGTTCCAAATTAAAACTAATTTACTTTAATTAACATGATTGTTCATTGTATAATTATTACGCACATTTTTTTTTTTTTTTTCTAAACTCGTCAAGCACAGTGCAAATATAAGAGCAGAAATCTGCTATAGCTTCACCTCTGACATTAACATTGTGGATCATGTAAGTCAAGTCTATGACGTTTATGGCAGAGACGGTTCAATGTACCCTGGAGCCTGAGGGTACATGCAAACAACCGCGCACTCCCATCATTATCCGTTGTTGATGTTAGTTTGTGCAGGAAAACGAGAGAATATTGCTTTGAGCTTTTGCTGTTGACAAAGTGAATGTTTTCTTTGGATACTTCTAAGCGTTACTTCTTACAGACACTCTACAACATCTTTAAAAGTATTACGCAAGCAGTAATATAGAAAATGAAACAGTTTAACTCAAAAAGCGTTTATCGGTCAACATCAACTTGCAGCGCTATCCGTTGCAAACGCACAGATCTCTAGCAAGCGAGAGGAATGTTAAATGACACCCATACCGACTCTAGCGGAACTTTTAAATAACAATGTTCCGTAATATTGCCCCGTCATAAGATTTTTCACCCAATCAATGAAAAATACCAATGCAAATATATTAGCGCAGATGTATTTATTAATCAGTATTATATTACTACAGCGCAATCAGTGATGCTTTTCCCGCACCGTGGAAGGGATAGAAACCTGCTTGCTTACTTGTTAACCTTGCTGACTGCCTCAATTGTAGCGCAGCTCTTCCCTGGAGTGTGTTTTTCGTTTCTTAATTCTACAGTATACATAAAGTGTATTACACCTCGTGTGCTTACAATGGCACAGCGTGTCTTTATGTACTATTCACATGTGTTAACTCGGTGGTGAACAAATTATAGGATTTTTTTTGAGTGTACCGTTGATTCTGTTACTTATGTGAATACCTACTGATCCCTTTTTTTTTCAGAGAATTAAGAGGCGACAGAGATCGTGATCGTGAATGTTTTCAACAGGACTCTGCCACTGCTCACACTTCGAATAATTCGAGAGATCAATTCACAATGTGTTTCAAGAAGACAGAGTTATTAGTAGGAATTTGTGACCCCCTCAGTCCCCCAATTTGACAGCGACTATTATCTCTTGGGTAAATGAAATAATGCTATGTGCAAGACGAACTCGCACACCACACAAGAACTCAAAGATAATATTAGGCAGGAAATTGTCCGGATTTCTCAAAGTGAACTACAGCGAGTGATGAATAATTTCCTAAAGAGATGCCAAAAATGTGTGTATAATGAAGACGGGAAGTTTCAACGCCTCATTTGATAATTTGGTACGTATTGAGCCTCTTAAATTGTTTTGTGTATTGTTGTATGGTGGGTTTGTTTCATTTTTTAACCTCCCGTTAATCACCGGGACCCCGATAACCAGATAACGAGCTGCGCGCTCGCCCATAGGCAAAACACTCCGGGGGAAAACAAAACTGACTGCATAGTACTATCGCAAACCTTACATGGAATGAGAATAAGGTAACGATACAATTTCACTAAACGTATGAACCAGTAAAAATAACCTTAGAATAAATCATATATATTAAAATACTTGTGTTTGTGCGAAATAATACAGACGTTTGCCACGTGTTTTATGGGCACGTTCCCCTATTTCATTTCCAGTTGATCAACTTTTTATCTCACTTTCCAACATATCAATGAAGACCAATGCACTTCCTCAGCGGTACTAACATTTCTACAACATCGTCTAAAGAGGATTGCCCAATGTCACCCACCATACCGTTGATTTACAGTCTGCATAACTTCATAATGTGTGTACATTTCCTCCGTCGAATGTTTTCTCCAGTTATGAAAACGCCTGACACCACAAAGCTAGACATGGAGAATGTTCTAGCGCTTCACACTCTGCCCAATCAATTGCAGCCACGAGATCTGTGGCTTGAAGTGTTGTCCTGAAGAAAGAGCATTTGCGCCTCAACTTTCTGCAGCATCTCTCTAGGATTGCTTCTCATAATTTAAACTTAAAGTTGCATAATAATGGCTACAGCCTGCAAATACTAAAATAACACCTTGTGCTCATGCATTCCAAAGAATGATAGCGCCATCTTGCATTAAGTGGTTAAACCATCTTTTAATTTCTGTTTTGGATTGGATTGGTAATGACGGGGGAGATTTTGGTACTTCAGCCGTGCCGCAGATCCGGCCGTTTGATTCTACGCCCGCATATCCCTCGCTTAATCAGCAAGGTACACATCTGAGGAACCTCCTGATGAGTTTTTTTTTTTTTTTTTCCTAGACCTACACCCAGTATCCAAACCTAGACCCGCTGTTTACCCGCGCCTTCGCCCTTCAGTAAGTTACAAGTACCACTGATTGGCCTAATTCAGCACCAGCATTTCCCAACTCCGCGGGGGGGGGGGTAATTCGAGCGTTGAAGAAAGCTCACCAATACCCCGTTGCTTGCACAAATTCCCCTTAGTAGCAGGAAGTCTAACTTATCCAGACGATTCCCCAGTATATTTCTAGTACGTCCACGTCTGAGTATCTGAAGGGGTCGAACACCCTCCCCAAGGAAGCCGAGGGATGAACCTGGCAGCACAGAAAGGCACGGGCCGATCAACAGAAAACTTTGTTGCTGTGAGTGATAATATGACGCAGTGTCCAGAAACTTCCATTTGCTTGCTGGAATTGAGCGTTGCTAGAGGTATCTTGCAGCTGATTAAAAAACACGAATTTATATCTATACTCAAGAGCTGAAGCTAAACAACCGTCTGCTGTACGAGGATTAGATTGGGAGAATCAGCAAGTGGAGAGAAGTTTTTCTAAGAAAATCATCTTTAGCAACGAAAGGGTATACCACAAGCAAAATTTGTCCGATTTGGGACATGGAAAATCTTCAGCTGATACAAGCACAACGAATCACAGTTTGATGCGGATTTTGGACCAGTGGAGTAATCGAGCTGTACTTCTTTGAAGCAGGTACAGCCCGGCTCACCGATCTTTTATCCATAATATAATTATTAATTTCGCGGTTTTGCGTTTTTAATTCAAATTTAAACCATTTCTGAGAGCTGGCACGCGAGGCTATTGGTAACAGCACGCTGCTTTGGCATGAGTCTTACATCTGTATTGAGTCTTACATTGGTATGGCCCAATCCCGTCAACACGAAGTTGACTGCACTTGCCATCCGTTTCATAGCGGTTGCCATGGCAGCGGTAGACAATTGCTTTATCTTCCGAGATAGCAAGTACAGGAAAACCCGAGAATTGCACATTGGGCAACATCTAGGATGGTGATAAATCTGTGTCGTTAATTGGCTGTCCTGCTTCCATAACAACTCGGACGGAAGCGCGAGCCGGCGAGTATTGCCAATTGGCTAAGTATAATTTTTGACTTCGTTCAGCTACAGTATTTTTGAATGTTTAAATGTAATAATATAGTAGTTTGGATACTTGTTTTATAGTCTATAACTACAGAAATAAAACTTTTGAATTGTTAACATGTTTTAATATCTACTAAATTTATCTCCGGCTATATTGAAGCGATTCTTGTGGTACTGCTGTTTGTAGCTTTGGTTTTCTATGGCACCATTTCGGTGCATAACTGCATTTACATACAAACAGTGATCTTGTACAAGTACCTCAATATACTTTTTAAAGCTCATTTTCCTGTTGTACGTCTACTGTAGTACCTTTGGTGTGTTGATTACATGTTGAAATTTAGTAGTTTTTACTTTGAGTATGTTGTTTTGCAATAAGTAGTCTAAAACAGTAAATATATATAATTGTGTACATAAGTATATTTTTATACTCAAAATAGTAGTAGATACTCTCAAATTAAACTCCCTATATGGAGATAGGGCTGCACTACTTTGAAGATGAGGCCGAAATTGCAGTAATTGCCAATGGTGTATGTTTCACGCAACGTTGATCGTAATTGGCCACGGTTGTGCGACCTAGCACATAACACTTTTCTTCTATGATATTGATATAGTCCAAAGTTTACGTTGCCAAAATAAGAAAAATTATGAACTGAAAGCATAAATTCGAAGAAATTAAGCCGCAATTTTGGACAAATGTTTTGAAATTTTTGTCAAATGAATGCAAGAGTGCAGAAAAGACTTGGGGGATGTCTGTAATATATTTTATTTTATATTTAAGTGATGTAATAAATTTGTCAATGAATTGCATGTTTATTTTAAGTAAATCCTGCGTTACATTTTGGACACTATGCTGGCAATGCTGAATTAAATAAGTCACTCGTGCAGGGCATGCTACATAGTTCACCTACCGAGAGAGGAAACTTTTAGGCACCGACGATGCTGTAGGCTACCATTGTGCCATGTATACCTTGCGTTGCTATGGTTACGATAAGCGTCGTTCATTTGTTTACAGACAAAGAGTTTCTCCTAGAACGTGTTTTGAGCGCAGAGTTAATTAAACTATTGCAATAACATATTTTTGGGAAACGAAAAGGATGAATTTTAGGGTTATTTTGCTTGTTTTAGGCACGCTGCTAAGTTGCAGAGACCCAGTATAAACCAGATGCACAAATAAAACTAAATGATTTTCGTTTATGTTCAACGTAATAAGAGACAAAGATGAAAACTCTCAACTTAATAACTTTCGTTAGTAATGAAAAATAAGCGCTGGGGTACTTTTTTTTAACGTAGGGCCCCATTGCAGTGTATGAGTGTTGTTATCTTCAAACTATACGAAGGAAGATCAATTAAATTATGTTTGTTTTATTTTAGGACACTCTTTAACAACTGTGTTCAATTTGGGGTGTGGAACAGCAGATAAATTTTGCTAAAAGGCTTCTTCTTTCAGGAAGGAAGGTCGATTATCTTCTACTCTCACAAGGAAAGAGTAGGAGAAATTTGATAACAGCAAGTTGTTTTCCACCATAGCTCATCTACATCAGTACACTTGCGGACACAATCAATCAACTTACGTAACACACTAAAATTAGCAGTCCAGCACTTTATATCATCAGCATTGTCGAATCGTCATCCTTTCATCCTTTTTACTTTGAGGAAAATAGAAAATCTACTGGATTTTAACCCCGGCTTACATTTTCCACGCCTTATTCCCTCCCCATTTTCTTTCTGTCTTTTTTCGGTTTTGCAGACACTGCCTATGGTGCCTCAGTAGAAAAAAACGGGCGTTAAACACCACTAAAAAATGTTTGGCAGACGTTGTAGCAGGGTGAAATTGTATTGTACATCGATCGTAACAGAGACTAATGACACCTTCTGCATTCTGCCATCACCTTCTCGGTAGAATTCGGTACCCGAAATGTTTGTGGTTGGGAGAGGAGGGGTGCTTTCAATGCCTGGATTGTTTTGTCTCTGGGTCAAAGAGGTGCACCCATATTTCATCCGCGTCACATACCATTCCAGAAATTCATGTTGATCCACCTCAAATTGCTTTAAAATGTTCTGACAACACAGTGATCCCGCTTCTAATCAGAACTAAGGTAGCGATGGAATAATCGATTAATTTTTAATCAAATAGCTCATTAAATTAATTCCATAATCGAAAAATAATATATTACTTTATAAATGAGAAGATGCAATGGAGTTCCTGTTATGGCGTGGGGGAAAACAATAAAAGTCCTGTCAATCTATTAATATAAAGACATTAAGTGAATGGTTCTATTCTTTCGGGTTTGGTTTTAACTTTTGCGCTCCATCAGAAAACTGATTTTAAAAAGAGCTTGCCATTTGGCAGTAAAGTGAGTGATTATCATGTCAATGAAGATGAAAAAGTTCGTTATGCAGGAACTGCGTAAACTAAACGAATTCCTCAACAAGTTGGATTTGTGAAGATTATTACGGAGAACTAGAGCAGAGAATGTAACAAAAAACAAGGAAAACTAGCTGAAAATGTACATGTATTTAATAAAATACATAACTTTCAGGCTTAAAAGTATATGCTTTTCCCGTAATATTGTTATTTTATTTACGTGTTATATTGTTAGCTTAGTGTTTCCCTATATAAAAACTAAAGTGCAATATGATTAATGTTACATATAATTTTAGGCGTACGATTGCTTTTTTACTGTGTTGCGAATCTGTTGTGTTTTCTCCGCCAGCATTTATTGCACATTTTATACTATCAAGGTTGATAAAGCACTACATTACTGCATAAGAATTGTACATTGTTTGTACATACCCTGCAATTCGACTTTTTCCGTTGCCGTCCGGCACTGAAGCTGCAGGACGGTCGCTGTCTGTAAGGGTAAGTCCGATTATTCGTCCATGCGCATGCGCAGATATTCCACCCATTCTCTTTCTATGACACCGAGAGGGCAAATGCCCAATTGTTAATGCTAATAAAAATCTCTTCCCGTATTCCCCAATTCTCCCCTTTCCCCCGATCACCTTAATCAACTCCTCGCAATTACAAAAATTCGGTTTTCAGGTATACCTCCACTCCTAATGGTCCGATTTCCCTGATTTTCAGAAACTATTTTTCTTATTGTATGGTAATGGTATATTCCGAGTTTCGTTGAGGGGGAAAAAAATAGCGACCGCTGGAGCGATTTTAAAATTTTCACTTTAGGTTAACCTCCACTTTTAATCGTTTAATTTTGCTGGTTAGTGAACTCGATGAATCGTTTGTTAATTAATCATTATATATATATATATATATATATATATATATATATATATATATATATATAAAGTTTCGTTGAGAAAAAACAAAACTTTCGCCCACTAGAGCTTTAACACACACACGTGTGTTTAGTTGATGTAGTTGCGCATAAATAACATAGAATAAAACATTTTTCAATCATATTATTGACTTTCAAATAATGAAATGAATGAAAATTCTAAAATACTTGAAAATTTTACTATCCGTTCATTCTTCTGGCATATGATCCTTTAGCTTCTGTATGAAAATAATTGTTTGCTTTCAATATATATATATATATATATATATATATATATATATATAAGAATAAAACATATTATATTTTTTTACATAAAGCGCGTATACCACCTGGTTTAAATCAAATCTTTCATATTAATTTTTTTCCTCCCACACACTCTCATTTCTATTTTCATCTGTTTCCATGCATAACGTTACCTTCGATACTCAATATTTACTTTTATCACCTTCTCTTGTCTAGCTTCTTGCCATAGAAGAACTCCAGTAGTTCGAAATATAGGAATTTCAAGTGTAACTTTATCTAATAGTGTTTTATCTTTATCTACTTTTATTATTAGTGTTAATTTGTTACATTGTTAATAGTGTTTCTTTATTTTTATTTTTCATTAATATTGTTTGCACCTCTGGTGCTGCTTTTAACTTTGCTTATTAAGCTTTATTTGCTTTTGTGTGTTTTGCTTTTGCGTGTTTTGCTTTTGACTTCTTTACTATTTATCTATTATTCTTTTAATTTTATTTCTGTGTTTTCTAAAAGACTTTATTGTTTATTGGTCTAGCTTCTTGCCATTGAAGAACTCGCAGTAGTTCGAAATATAGCAATTTCAAATGTGACTCTTTCTCAGTGTTTTATCTTTATCTACTTTTATTATTAGTGTTAATTTGTTACATTGTTAATAGTGTTTCTTTATTTTTATTTTTCATTAATATTATATATATATGAGGAAGCAACTATATTTCTTTCGACTATTTCACAGCTGCAACCGTGACCTCCGTTACATGTCAACTAACACTGTGCGAGATAAATGCTCATTTCATACAATGCAGACGCTTTGAGCATGATTTTCTTATCATCAATTTATACAATAATCTCATGATGTGTTGGTTCATGATGTGCAGGTTACTCCCGTGCACATTTTTATTCCAAAGAATATTTATTACTTTCATCCAAATTAATCATTTATCTTCATACGAAAAAAAAAAACGGTGATCTTTCAGGACCCATCGGCAAATAGGTGCTCCACAACTGGGTAGCAGCAAAGTAGGTTAGCAACTTACAAGCATTAAATGCACACATAATGAATGACTAATATGGCAACAGTATTGCAAGTATTTATTGTTGGAGCATTATATAGCTGGTTTAATGATGAAAAGTGCATATATTTACAAAGCAAATGACACTAATTATAAATTACGATTTTGTTTCGATTTTTTTAAAATGTTGAATTAAATGTAATGCTTTCATCATTAACATAAGCATCTTTCTTTGCCTACAACCTTTCACTAACAAAGTGCATATAATACTGCGAAATATAATTTTAAAAATAATTAAATGAATCACAGAATTAAAGAGCAGTTTGATTGCATCAGGCATCTGTTACAGAAATAACCAAATTAAAAACCAATCGTGATGAAAGTGGCTATCGTGTAATTAAAGTTCAGTTAATCCAATCACTTTGGTAGACGAATTGCATTTACTTCTGTGATATAAAATGCGGATGTAACAATTTTCAGTCATATTAGTATCTCTTTAAAGGGAATATCAAATAAGCTTACAAAGCTCATAGCGGATAAATCACAAACTCTTAAACTTCATTAAAGTCACTGTAGGCACTACTATTCATAGTACTGTATAACGAATGATATATTTTTAAAATTGTGTAGCTCCAAAAGTAAGACTTTTTTATATTTTTTCTTACCCAAATGTAATTTGGTGCAATATTTTGTTTACCCGAAAAATGATTATTTCAACATTTATAACTTATTTCTTTTAATTCCTTTTATTGTTTAATGTATGCACTAAACATTGTTCCAGGCACCTGTGCATAGTATTTTATATCCAATAGTATGCATTTTAATGTTGTCTACTGATAAAAAGAGTTTTAGAAAAATATGAAGTTAAAGAGACACCGAAGTGAAATTGGGAATGTTAAATGGTTAAACGTAGAGATTTTAGATTGTGCACACACATTGTTCAGGTTTTTAGTATTACCTATACAAACTATTGGCTTAATTGGTAAATTTTTCACTATTGTTCCATAATTTATTCTCTCTCTTTCTGTGTCAATACAAAGCTATTGCTAAAAACTTATCTTCTCCCATAAAAGCTAGCACGGATTTTTAATTATAACTGTTGTAATATTTTTTAAAAAAATTAAATGCATTCAAATGCAAAATCATGGGAAAAATTAGCCACTGATTGTACTAAAGAGATCTTTGTTGAATCATTTTACACAGAAAAATGCAAGTTACTTTATGAAAGTCTGTAGAATATTAAAAAAAAAAATTCGATTATAATAGTTTTGAGTGCAGACAAATATATTAAAAGTTAAAGGTTAACTGAAGGGGATTTAAAGAGTGCAGGCATTTAAAAATACCTCTAAAACTATTTTTTCAAAGGGCATGAAACTTCTCAGGCAAGTTCTCTAGGATTCAAAGTAGCTTTTACGAGCCAAATAATAATAATAATAATAATAATAATAATAATAATAATAATAATAATAATAATAAATAAAATTACAAAATAAGCAGTTTTTATCGTTGGTGTCCCCTTAACAATAGTCTCATTTTGAGTATTTTAAGAAATTAAGAAATTAAAGTTATTGATAAAAATATTTTATTTTATAGCGCATCTTTAAAAAATTAGAATTTGAAATTAAAAAAAAAAACAGAAGGCTTGGTGTCCTTGGGTGGATGGCATGATGGCGCGTTCTAATTAATATCTCTCCAAAAATTAAGCTTGAGGACTAAGCACAATTTACATTATAAATAAATAAAATTGAAATATTGCAGCAAATTTCTAAGAGAAATCCGAAATAGCCCCATTCCCGGGGAACTTCCTACCTACGTCCTATCACTGCGACAGCTCAGAAAAGAAGATGTAGCACTGTCCCCAACCCGAGGTAACAAGGCCTCGAGCGTTTAGATAAAACATATATCCCAAAAAATTAAATCTAAAGTGACGTCACCCACACGCGTGACAGTATCTAGAATTTGAATAGGCAAATATTCATTGGCGAAAGTTTTTCGTGCAACAATGGTACATATTGTTCAGTGTTGTCTTTTTTGTATGAACATAATCCTACATATTTTACAAAAAATTTTATCTTTATAGGTTGTAGAAGTAAAAAACGTACTAAAATTTAAAATACTTGAAGTCATTCGTTTTAATGTTCCGTTCGACTTCACATGGAATCTCTTCCATTTAATATGCAAGGTTATTTTAACGAAAACGTGTCAGCCTTTAAAGTTAGGGGACATTTGAATTGTTAGGTTATTTCTTTCACATTTTTTTCCGTAATTTTTTACATGTCTCTCGTGACTTTAAGCCTCACCAACCTATATACATATATTGTGTAAGTAGGTCACAGTCATCTCAATGGACCTGCTACTGTTGGCAAGAGTAGAGAAATATAATTAGTTAAGGTAACCTTCAGGGGCTTTGAAATCCTAACCGCAATCGTATCTCTTTTGTTCCCTAATGAATCTCACCTTGCGATGCCCGCCAGGACTGGGATAATAATTGCTCTGACCACAGCCACCTCTACCATTAGTAGAAGCTGCCTGAGGGCTGCCAGCTACATTCTACTGCTGTCCGTGGCTTGTTAAGCGGAGATGACACGAATTGAGTTCTGAGATGTCTTTGCTTCTGGAAGATATAAACGCGTGGCTTTTGAGCTGTGTTGTAGAACTTCTACTATATTATTTCTATAGGTATATTTTCATTTTTCTTTCTTCTTTCAGACGTATAAGTTGTGCATTTATAAGATTTTGAAGAAATGTGCGCTTTCATAATTGAAACGTTATAATTAATAAATACACGAATTATTCTATTTATTATTGTGGCTATTATTATTTTAAATAACATTTAAATGTCTTGAGTACCTTGCTGCAAAGAAAAGTATTATTATTATTTTATATAATACAGAGGTTTGTTAGCAACTACAGTACAAATTTTTGAAATTTACAATAACGCGCACTTAAACTTACGGAAGTGGTTCTAATTTCGGCAATGTGAGCAATATATTTCAATAATGGCTTCCGAATGTAATATTAAATACTCATCCAGCGAACGGGTCTAGCCAGACCGTTTCTGTTTTTATTTACACATAAAAATGTTGAAGTAAAAGCACAGAAATACACAGTTATATATATATATATATATATATATATATATATATATATATACAAATACTAAGTGCTGTATTAAATGTTTCAAAAATAGCCCCTCTCCCAATCATGAGAGGGAAAAAATGTCATTAATAAGCATTTTAAATGTGTCATTACAGGAGGAGTAGGCCGGCATGTCTAAATTTGGTATTCGATAAAAATAATTGGCAGGGGCTATGTAAATTTATTAGGAGGATAAGATGGGTAAAATAAAATCTCTGGCTAGAGATGATAGCATATAATGTACTTATATATTATAAATGTAATTTTATTGGTTTTTTATTTTGTGGTGTTTATATATATATATATATATATATATATATATATACATATATATACACTGAATTATATGTGTCTCTTGTTTAGTGCCCACCTCACAAAGTTTCGGAGAAAATCTGCGACCTCCAGCACTCTGTAGCTTCACATTCTGCAAGAATATGTACCCAATTTTCCTTTTTACCAAATATAGAACACATTCTTTCCTCTGTGCCATTCGTCATCTGCGCTTTCCATCTCGCGAGGCACAGCCAGATCATTGCCGCTGAGCAATATATGCGTGTTCACGCCTACCAATTAAAATGGCGCCGAAAATAGAACCATTCTGGGAAGAGTTCATTGTCGCCCTTTCCGATGCAAAATGTTGTTATTCCGAAATTATCAAGCAATGCAAGAGACGTCATTACATCAATCTTCGAAAGGCATTCCAGTGTACTTCCTTACTTCCGATATATTTTGAAAGTTAAGGCCATTGTCTCTGGCCCAAATCCAACAACACAGAGAATTTCACTGAAATTGGGGATCCCAGTTGCAGTCATTATCAACCGGTATTTGAACTTAAAAAGGCATTCTGATTGCGTCAGGAGAAGGCCTCTCTAACTCGTCATTCTTTGGAGAATATAGAAAGCAAAATGGGAATACATTCCATTCCTTATAGCGACATTTCTGTTTAATCACCTGATGCATTGCCAACGGATTTCTGTGCAATTGGGATATTTAAAAGGAACCTAGAAACAGAAGACCGCTAACTGTGGACAGTCTGTGCAAAGACTGCCAGGAGTGACATCACTATACTTCGCATCAGCTTGCTGCAGTGGAAATTGCAATGCACAGCGATAACTCGCGCTCGAGGTCATCACACATCATCAGCGCTGGTGGAGGCATAGTTTTTCTAAAGTTATAGCTGTTTGTATTTGTATCAAAGATCGCAAACAACCTTCTGTACCATTCTTTTTCATCGCCTTGTGAGCAGCAGCTATGTATCGCTGATATAGGTACATCTAAGATGAAGTGTTTGCTGACAAAATCCTTTTTCATTGCGCCTAAAATGTGGTAATCACTAACTCACTTAGTGGGGAGCGAGAGGAACGAGGCGTACATTCCTTATGATCAGAGCTCGGAAGCCAGACAAAATGCCTTTTCTACCTAGGTGGATATATTTAAGCGTCAGATAGTCAGAAATGAATATGTTGCCGTACATTTGCGGTCGGTACAACCAGTTTTTATTTTGCCTTTTTTTTTGGGGGGGGGCATTTTTTGACTTCTGTTGTCTGTTTTATATTTTAAATTTTTTTGGTTGTTTTGAACCGTTATGGATTTTTTCTGAGATTATTTACGCATTTAAAAAGTACATAAAGAATATGAATATATCGAAGTGAAAAAAGTTATAAAAATTTAAATGACATGTTAAACTCACAAAAATATCCATAGGAAAACTTGTACATTTTTTTTTTCAAGCAGTTAAAAACTTTATTCTCAAACCATTCACTTAGGATCTTCACTTAAAATAACAGAACCTTCATCAGTGAAAGAAGCGCACTGTTACCTCAGGCATATGAAAGGAAATAGAGAGGATCGAGAAAGCACTGTAATCTTAAATAGTCCTGGCAAATGACCTTGTATCGATATGCGCGAGACAATTCTAGGAAACTTGTGTTTGGGGTAACTTCTCAGCTGCATAAATGTAACAAACAATGGCAAGCGAGAACGATGAGAGCGACACAGCTGTGCAATAAACCGTCCCTTCAATATGCTCAGTACGGAAGTAAGAGAGATACCAACCCAATTTCCCTATAAACCCATAAACAGAAAATTAACTCTACTAGCAATTATTGTGCATCTTTTGTTCATTTGCCAGATTATTCAAAACTGCTTTACTTGTCTTGATCAACTTGTCCATGATGTCCTGAAAGTTAAATGTTATGTTGACCCTGGTATAATTCCTTCCGAAATAGCTTGTTTTAAATATGCTGCTATCACTTCAGGGGAAATAGAAAGTTCTTGGTCATTGATGAAAAATGTTCTCCATGACAAGTGACTTTGACAATTGGTACTTTGAAAAAAAAATGTTGTTGCTTGTAACCAAGAAAAGTAAGCTAAAGTACTTTAATTGTGAGATAAAGAGCATATTAAGTATTTTAAATACATGTTTTCATTAATAATGAGTGATATTACTCTCTGTTTTCACTTTTAATAAATGTCTAATTTAATTAGACATATTACTGCCAATTTTCATTTCTTTAAATGTTTTAAAAAAAATTTTCCGTGTTTTTTTTTTTTTTTTTTTTTTTACCAAAATGAATGCCTGAACTTCTGGGCTGTACTTGTGATAAATTCACGGCATATCAGCCGAGCATTGTCTACACTACCCACCAAGCTTTCAGTCATTTCAACTTCCTGGAAGGCCACATGGTCGAGATGCCTGAAAGCTTAGTTGGTAATCCAGATAATACTCAATTGATGTTCGTGAAAATGTCATTTTACAACGCCAAGAGTACTTCAAATCTTTAATTTCCGAATACTTTAATCCACATCAATTTAGATATTAAGGGAAAGTTTAAACCCAATGTTAATTACATTTTACCTCCTCGCCTTCAATTACCCATACTTTGAAATTTCACATGGCATCCTAAATTGTGTTGTTTCTTTGCTTAACTTGAATTTATAAATCATCCTTAATGTTTTTGAGCCGAAACTATATAAATTCTTAATGTTTTTGAGCCATACCTATATAAAAGACGCGCACTATATATGTATATATTTTATATGAATCTTTTTATAACTTTAAAATTATTATTTTATTGTTACTCAATATTATTGAGTGAATCATATTCAATTTTTAGAAATATTGGGTGATTAATTTAGGAGTTTCAGAATTCAGTCACGGCTTAATACAAAAAATTAGAGAACAAGAATACTTGCGTGAAACTGCAGTTTATAATTTTAGAATTTTTTCCTGTAAACTTGTGGTTTTTAATTTCAGGAAACAATGCCTTGATCACCATTCTTCTCTAGTACGTTGTTGCAAGCTATACTTCTATGCATTTGTGGCCTGACTTGTTTTTCATACCCATAGATCGCAGATTTCATAAATTCGCCTTTTAACCTATCTAGTTTTTCTTTCATGTGTTCAGATATATTTCAGCTCCATTTAAAAGGTTTGCTGCCTTTTGAGATTAATAACGGAATTTTACAAGGTCGAAATATACTTTTTACAATCCGTAACATTTTCAAATTCTAAACTTCATCATTCGGAGTAGTTTAAAAATGCCAAAATATTATTTCCCAATTTTAAAAAAGTAGTAAATAAGTTTACTAATGATTTGATTTAATTGCAGGCTGCCCGGCTGCTGGGATTGGGACCAGAGAAGATCGTGCTTCTTGACAACAAAACTAAGATACTAGCCAAATCGCAGAACACAGCAGATCTTGTTCAGGTAAGAGAACGTCATTTAGTTTAGTAGTTTCTTTAGTATTAAGTTTTTCCTCACTCCGCCCTTATCTTGTTCACTGGATATGTCAGGGTGGTTTCTCACCTATTGAAAGTTCTACGCTGCTAAGACATTCTTTTAGGCGGGCAAGCTCTGGTCTGCCTTACACATGTCTCCGGGACAGCGTGGGTTATACTTAATTTCGGTCTTCTCTTCGAAATTGTTATGCCCGGAGGATTCTTCGAAGGGTGGCCCTGTGGCCCAGATATAATGCATTTTAAATTTTATTGTAATAGGTATAAGGTTATATTGGCGTAAAATTGTCTTCTATAATGTCCTTAATAAGTGGAGGACTTGGGTTTGTAAATGTATAACATTTAATTGTCATTTTGTGTAGCATTCAAATACTTTTATCTGCGGTTTAAGAGGAAAGTTTTATTAAATGCTTATACTAATGCAATATTGTGTTATATATTTTATTCAATTTATCATATTTTAGTGGGGTAATCTTATAAGAGCTTGTACCTTTGCAATAGATATTTTGCTATTTTCAAAATAAAATTTAATGGGTGTGTGCGGTTTTTTTTTTTTTCACTTATTACCGTTTAATAAATCATGTTGAAATTCTAAACTATTCTTATCCCATATTTTAAAGTTATCTTTCTTAGATCATATCCTGTTTTTCCCCCCTTCCAGTACACTCCTAAGACTAAAGCTTGCATTAAAGGGAGGATGTCGATGTTTGATTTTTGAGTTACAAAACCGTCATATGTAGCTTGTGACTAATCGTTAAAATTAATAATGATTATTGTAATTTTAAATTAATTTTTTGTAGTATTAATAAATAAACATGTCCTTACCTAGCCGCTCTTTTCGGTAAATAAGCTAAGCAGTAAACTCAAATATGTGGGGGAGGAAAAATAAGTAATAGTGTTATATTAATAATGAAAAATAAAAATAACTACTAAGTAAAATGGAGAACATTAACACACAGGGGTTAAGCCCAATGGTGTACGCACTTTATGCCAAAAAAATGCACGACCAGAATGGTAACGTCTTATGCCAGCTCTTTTATGCCTCGCTTAGACGAGGGACTCAAAAATAATCTCTCAGTTATTATTTTTTATATATCTACGAGCTTTGGACCCCTGGCCCAGAATCCTTCGATCAGCTGCTTTTTAATAAGTTTACTTCTTCGTTTCTCCCACAGCAATGATGTATCTGTATGCAATGACTTCTTTCATACATCCGTGCACATTAAACTCACCAACTTAACAATAGTAACAGATTTTGATAGCGGTCATCTCTTGCGTACTACTTTTCCGCGGACGTCGTCTTTCTTTTCATTTCTTATAAACCTAGTATAAAGTTCCAAAAATATCATTCCTGCCTCGTACCCATAATCCCGGCGCACAATAGATTGCAATGCAAATTTAAAACTTGCAATAAGAAGTACATTACCTTCTAATTTCATAGCACCAATGCTGATTTGAAAGAATATCACAACACTTTATTAATGCATTCATTTTTGAGTGATTTTTTTTTAACTTTGTTCCTCAACTAATTTTAGCCTTAAGTATATTTTGCAGCAACCAGACTCCATCCATATTGCCCCGTCCGGTCGCAGACTCATATCGTTGCCAACGCCCTAAATGCAAAACCTGTGCGCTAATTACCGCATGTCATTCGTTCCACAGCCCCCAGTCTATTCAGAGAATATAACGTTACTTCGTTTACTAACTGTGCTTCTAAAATGTATTATATGTGCTATTTTGTAAGCTTTGCAAAGTAATTTATATTGGTTAAGCACCTACTGTTGTTTCGCTCTGTATGAACAATCACAGGCTTTCTGTTTTTTAAGCGTAGATTATTTTTAAGTACATACGTAACAAAATATTATATTAAGGGAACTGCATCTATGAAATAGTAAACGCTTGTGCTCCGGTAGAAATTTCGTTCTTTATATGCATTCAAATTTTGTACATGCAAATTATTATTAATGTAGCTCAGAAATTGTGGGAGTATGAAACATAAGATAGTTATGCTTAAAGTAGAATTCTGATTCCAGAGATTAGCGTAATGCAAAAAGCAATGACATAAAATAGAGCTTAAAACTGTCATACTTGTGGTTAAAACCTTTAAACTATTATATTAAACACACGAGCGCAAAACAATAAGCTATGTATCATGTGATAAGAATATAAAATGATAAATTTGGAGTAAACATTAAACATACAAATCAGATTAGCAACATTTTTTTATTTCTAGTTTGCAGATAACTAATATAAGATTTAATGAGACATCTGCAGCATTAGATATAAATTGCATGAAGCGTGAATGTGCGTGCGTGTTTGTATGTGTGGAGAGTCGCACAAACATGTCTAGGAAATTATCTTGAAGTGTAAATAAAACCTTAGTCTCCCCTGCCGAATGCCCAGCATGCCCTGTTCCCTGTTGGGTGATTAATTTAACACTTATTGATGCGTTATGTCCCTAAAAATTACTTTAGAGATAGAGAGATAGAGCAATTTTGTTGATAAAACACTATACCACCGGTATATCTCGTGTATTGATTTCTCCTTTTTACAGTTACTATCATTTATTAATATAACACATTTTTTTTCCTCTATACCAATTTTTCCCTTGTGGTTTATTTAACCTGTTTTTAACATTACGTAATATAGTATTTGCTTTCACTGACACTGTGCCTTTAAAGAAGAACACAAGTTCCTCAAAATATTACCACTGCGAAGGTGGTCTGAAAAGTTATCGGCCAAAAAAGAAAACACGAAATTAATGTTCCAAGATTGTGTTTATTTTTCAACATAATCTCCTTTAAGAGCAAGTACTTTTTTCAGCTCAACTCCCGGGTCGTTATCCCATCCTTATATTGGTTTTCTGGAAGGTCTACAAAATAAGTATCTACAACTGCAATCCCTTCCTGGTTCGGATAAAAAACTATCCCCGTGGAAAAGTTTGAGCTTCGGGAAGAGACAGAAGTAGGAAGGAACCAGATCTGGGGAATAGCACGTTTGTGCACATCCTTCAGTTTTGCCATTGCCAGAACGTATTGTGGGTAGGTGCGTTGTCCTGGTGAAAAATTATTTTTTCTTCTGCAAACCAGGTCTTTTCTCACGAATATTGGCATCTAGTTTGGTTAAAAAATTAGAATAATGTTCCCCTGTTATTGTTTTCCTCTTTTCAAGATAATTAATGACCAAAATGCCTTTCATATCCCAAAACACCGATCTTTCCTGCAAATGAACCTATTTTATCTCCTTTGGCACTGAAGACCGTCTTCAAGTGGGTGATGATGAATCCAAGTTGTATTCATTGTAACGAATCAGCACACAAAATCTATTTAGTTCCTGTTAAACCTGTCCAAGCAAAGTTCATAGGTTCCCATGCGCAAGGTTTTTCATCTCCCATGTTTCATGCTAGATATATCCCGTGCGCTCTTTAAGAGATGTCTATAATCTCAGCAATTTCACGCACTATGACTCGCCATCGTGCACATTTTCAGCGATTTCTGGTGTTGTTGCAAATGTTGGACGTGCTTCGCGTGGATCGTCTTTGAGGATTCTGGGCCATGTTCTGTTTATAGTTGAAAATGAAGGCGAAATAACGTCGTACACTTTTATGGACTTTACATAAATTTCTTTTGGTGTCAAACCTTCTTTTCGGAAGAATTATTAATATAATGATATTCGATTTTATAAACAGACCAATCTCTTCCCTCAGACAACTGTACACGACAAACAACTCGCTAGAATGACTTGCAATTTTTCAAAAACACTTATAACAGACGTACTAACTTCGCGAAAAAAAAAATCGTAGTAGAACTGCCATCCGTGCCCGAGAATTTCTCACATCACCCTGTGCATTTTATTTGTGTGTTTAAACGGGATTCGAATCTGTGAACTTGGGATTTGAGTTGTTCAGAAACCTTCTACAATATCGAGCTAAGTTGACAATCATCTTTTAATATAAATGTTTCCCCCCCTTTTGGATTCTAAAGAACTTAAAATGAGGATTTCACATTTCTTGACCATAGTATTTCCTTAGACTAAAAAACACAATTATATTGTTATATTGTAGAAAACCTGATAAAATAAGCTTAAATATAAAAGTTCAAGAGAATTAAGTAGTAATGTCATTGCCCTAATGTTGATAGCACAAGATAGCGTCATTTTCAAAATGGGAACCACAATAAGGACGGCTAAGTTATTTCGCGAAATCGATTTCTGAGTGTGCATGTCTATTACCTGTACTCTCTACAGATGACTCCTACATAACTAAAGAAATGGTATAATTGAAAACAATTCCAGAACATTTAATAAATTGAACAGCTATCAGACATGTTTATGCCATCGAAATCCTAAAATACTTATCGTAAAATGTAAGCTTTCCGAAATATTTACTATTGATGTTAAACTTTAAGTCACCGAGTAGGTGGCGGTTAGAGATTATGTTAGCATTACCCACTCTTGTAAATTTAAGCCTGATTAATTTTCTGGTTGCTACAGGTGATAATTCTAACCGAATAACCGTAGATATTCCAAGTTTATACTTTTTTACCACTGGAAAAAGTTAAAAACACTGAAACGTGATCCACCTTAGCGATACTATAACAAATAGCGGCATTCTTCCTGTAAAATGCTGCCAAGAAACATATCGAAGTGGTATTTGTGCAGTGAAATTTGTTCTTGGATAATTGCATATTTTATATAGTAATTTTGCAGAACACTACTCGTATTTCTTTACGATATTCTTCTCTTTTCTTTTTTTCCCTACTTGATTATCTAGTAAAGATATCAAATGATAAAATTGCTGTAAAACTCGAAAACAGAATATACGCTTTTGAGAGATCTGTATTATACATTAATTATAAAACTAAGCTAAGCTCGCCAGTTCCTTAACCTAACTTTTATATCAAAATCCTTATAATTAAAAAATTGTTATATTACTTTCTCAGTTAAATACAAAATAGGATTTTAAGATAAAAAGAATTAATAGTAATGCTAAAAACGCTTGACCGTAATTCAGAAACCATCAATATACAATCAAAACCGAAAATGTGGCTTAAAAAACAATATTTACCCACCTTAATTAATGTAGTATTCTACATAATGAACCTTTATTCAAATATCACATGCGAGAAGTTTATATATTTTTTGAAAAGTAAAAGTACATTTTTATTAGGATTAAAGTTTTAATTAAAACTACCACATCTACAGTTTTATTAAACACAATTCAGCTGCAGTGATAAAGCGTCATCTAATGTATTCATTTTGAACTACACCCACCACAGATCCAGATTTTAGGAACAAGGATATCAAAGGTGCCGACACAAGCTGTTCCTACTGTATATACTGTATTGGTAGCAGAAGCAAGCACCATTTTTAAGATGCAAATGTTAATATCAATGTGGTAGTCATAGAAAGTGTTCGTAATTTAAGAAAATTGTTTAGTAATACGGATAGTGAAGAAGATGAGATTAATTTTGCTGTCGCGTGTAAACTAATGAAACTTCAATTGACTCTAAAATTCATTTCAAGTGATTGCTGTTAATTGGCAAAAAAGTACAAAGGACAGAATTATTCAATCTGTTTGAAGTATAAAAATTGCAAGAAGGAAAGGTCTATAATGAGATTATGTCAGAACTCGGTTTATATGGCGTTCCAAACAACGGTGCAGAATGCAGCTTCGGGGTAGAAATACACTTGAATACTGCGCCTAATGTTACTTTTCTGCACAGAGATAATAAACCGCACACAGTAAACCTATAAGAATGACTAACATATCCTAACACATAAATGTACGAAATAAAATAAAACAAGGCTTCAAGTGGTTTTGAAAGCTTGTTTATTAATGGAAACAGATGGTGTAAAACATGTTATTTACGACGTGAATTGCAGAACCACATGTTCTGTGAAATTACCTTATATTGTTCTTTGCATTTCCCAAACAATGCACCTACTTTTCATAAACTTTTTTTCATTACAGGAGAATACAATATTTAATTTCAAATTGACTGTATTGTCTAAAACGTTGATTTGTAAAAAGATAAAATTGGTTAAATGGGTTATTTTTTATAATTGTAATCCCTATTAAAAAGGAATACTATATTTAGTATTTTTAATATTGGTATAATGCGAGTTATGGAACCCTTTATGAGCATACTACTTTTATATTTAAGCGTATTTACTTTGTAAAGCTGGGTATTTACATTTCAATTGCGAGACTCGAATACATAGGTAAATAAATGTTTAAAAGTTAAAAACACGAGTACAAAATTGAACAATAAATTGCGTAACAAGTCTTTTGCTCCTAAGACATACCGGTACTGTTGCACTAATTTTTCACGCGAATCGTCTACAGCACACCGCGCAATGACAAAGTGTTATGCACTTAGCAGAGAACTGCGTAACGATTATGACCCAGGAAAGTTAGTCCCAAAGCGTCGTTTCATTTTTCCCGGTGTGACTCCGGCCCCCATAAAATATGTATAACGTGCTGGCGGAACTTCCCACAGCGAGACCGTGGAGGGGTGAAAATGCTGCAATACCTGCTCTGTTCTGCACGCAGCCTCAACTCTTTGCGTATATGCATGACTTTTCCGCACTGGCCTGTTAATACACGATAGCTGTTGCTTTTTTCCTCATTTGGGACAAGGTCTTCATTAAAATTATATATTACAGTTTTCATAGCAGCCGTGTGTTCCTTTCTGTTCTCTTGCTAATTTAATTACGAGTATTTGGAAATATTTCTCTCTGCTGGCATACGTAGGCGGACTAAAAAGTTACTAAAGGGAAATAATTTGTTCTTCTTCTGCCTTATTTTACTATAAACTTCATCCCGCTAGAACTATAATCATTCTTTGTTCCTTCATCTTAGGTATGGCATTTCCGAATCTTTTTTCCATTTATGTGCAAATGTGACTATTAGTAAGGCTTTAATCTATTGCATTCCTTGTTATTAAGCGAAAAAATGTAATATTTCTTTCTTTCACAATAAATGCAGAAATATGCATGAATTCTATAATGTTCATTAGTATTACCGAGCCGTGAAACGCTATCGTTTTACGAGAACTTTGCTTAGGAAACAAAGGACTTATGCATACTATATAAAAGGCTGTATAATAAACCTATTACTGCACTGTTGTAACGTTATTCTGCTTGTTTATGTATGTTTTCGATAGATAAAGTATAAATTAAAAAAAACACAATACACGCTTACTATTTAAATGTAATTGTTTTTTTTTTCCTTCTTATTTTCGTGACGAATGATGCTTTCTTAAATCGTTATTAAGCTGCATACTATTAAAAAACAATAGTTTCCTTACTCGGTGCTTTAATAAGTTCTTACATTTGTGTTTTGTGAGTGTAACATCTACAAATATTCGCTTAACCTAAACAGTTCAAATCAAATAATACATTTAAATTTGTGCCCAATGAGCGTGCAGCCGAATAGTACAAGGGCCTTGCTACGGCCTCTTGTAATGCAAAGAGGATTATTTTCTTAAAGTCTTCAGTTACAGTAGGCAATCTTTTTGAGTTGTCGCTTTGCTTATTTAGAATTTAGTTGAAGAATACCAAATAACGTTCACTTCACATATTTTTGAGTTAACTAATATGAGTACATGAATAATGCGCTTTTCGACTGTTACTTTTAAAATAATTAATCTCAAAATATTTTGAATGGGTTTATTTACGGGCGCTCTTTAACATCTGAGATCATCAACGTCCCATTCACTTCAGGGCGTGAAACGGCCGACAAATTTTGCTCAGATGCTTCTTCTTTCAGACTTGAGATTCTTAATCGTGCTGTCAATGTACGATACGGAACCCACGGTTTTACTTCCCTTACGAAGGAAGCCATACTTAGGATGTTTACGCCCGAAAAAATCCATCGATCCTGGCCGGGTTTGAAACCGCGATCTTGGGTTTAGGAGGCAAGTATACCACTACACCATCAGGATCGACCTCTCGGAAGAAAAACTATACACCTCATCATGTTTCCAAAAGCCCTCGGATAAAGATAAAATTTACAGTTACATGTTTTTTATTTAATCTACATATATTACAGTTTACTTTGAATTTATTTACAGTACAAGTGTAAAAAGTGACATTTTATTTTAGGTTATGAAATAAAATCAGTTTTAGATTTATTAGATGCACCTTAATATTTACAAGTAAATTAGCAATTATAAAACAAATATATTCTAGTCATTCCGAAACATTTCTTGTTTCAGAGAAATAGCCCATGTTTCTCACTAGGAGGGACATGGAGGGAACGTTATCTGAATCTTTTGATAATGTTGCCAATGTTACAGCAGTGGTAATTAATAATTTTAAATGGTTTTACCGGGGTATAATTAGAATTTAATTTATTGTTTTTATTAGCATTACATTTTCTTCAAGTATTATACTAAAGTTTTGTTTAAAATGTAATTTCATCACGCTGAAAGAAACTGTAGTATATACTTCCAGTCTGACATGATTCCAGGGTTGCTAATCTGGCCGTTTATGCAAATAAATATTAGAAATTGGATTAATAATTAAAAAATATAGGAAAAAGCAGACAAAAAGTACTTTTAATTTAGGCTGTTAAAAATAATATTGGGAAAGAAAATTAATTTAGAAACAATGATGCTTAAATTTGCAAAATAAATAAATAATATAAAGTAAAAAAATAAATCATTAATAATCCTTAAGTTATATGCAATTTATTTTTTTTGTATGACAGAAAAATTAAACAATGATTCTTATATTTTTTAAAAGCAGTAATATTTATAAAGTAAAATCACAAAAATACGTTAGACACTAAACATTTGACTTTTCTCTCTAGCATTTTGTATTAACAATATGCTGAACGTGAATGTGAGAGCCTGTCTTTTGTTGAATCTAAAAAACGATGCCGCCGGAAATTCAAAGGCAAAAATGTAATTCGGTATCTCAGTGAAAATTTACGGTGGCGAATCAGGTGTAGTAGTCTCATTGTTGCCGTTTAAGTCGTAGTAATTGAAACCATTCTGCGCTGTAACGGCAGTGATTATTTTTACAATAATGCAACAGATCACAGCGCTCGCCCACAATGAAAATTGAACTATTACATCGACTTACTTACCCGACTTAAAACTTTATTAAGGTGTTCCTAGAAATGATAAACTCGTTGTTAGCCATGGAGTTTTAGAAAGTATTGGTGGATGTGTGGAACTTAAGGAAACATAGCGAAACTAGATTTTTGAAATAGGTAAAATATAAGGTACTGAAAGACATAAAGACAAAATTTAAAATCACTAACGCACATTTCTTCACTTTGAAATTTGATGTTTCCAACTGGTCTGCAAGAAATGTGTTAGTCCAGCATGATGCAGGTAACCCTGTTCTTGCTTGATGCGACGTCATTATAATTATACACAATTGCAATTCGTAAACTCAAAATTCTCTTAACAAAGTGTTATGGTTTATAGCGTCCTTGTACTAGCACCCTTACGGGGCAGGTGAAAGTTTACAGTCATGTTCATGGTAAATGATTTCGTGGCTGAAACACTTTCCTGGCATTCTAATTACAGAGCTCTAATGCCTAAAAATGTATGAGAGACAGTCAGACGCCAAAATGCCATTGCACATTTGTTGCCTCAAAAGTAATCTCCATAACTGTTAATTCGTTTATCCCACTGAAAGACAAAAGGGTCAATCCCATTTTTGTAGAAGAAGCTTTTAAGTGTGAAAATCGCATGGGGAAAGTTCTGCGCTATAGGGAGGATGTCGAAGTGTTTCCAAGCTACAAGGGTAGGTCTATAAGTTTCCGGCCTCGCCGATAAGGATTATCGTCTTCACAAAAGCTTTATCTGGTGTCATACCTTATCTGTTAAGTAAATAATTGCAGCTGCAACTTCCGCTGCGCTGTGTTCAGTTATTCAGATATAGTTGCTTAAAGAAAGTTATGTGTAGAAGATTGTGACATGTTCAAAATAGAGTATCGAGCTGTTATTGACTTCTTTACAAAACAAGGACTTACTCCAAATGAAGTTAAACAGCGAATGGACGATGTGTATAGGGAAGCATACCCCCTCATATTCTACCGTAAAAGAATGGACCAAACTTTTTCGAATGGGTCGAGAAAGCATTGAAGACGAGAGCGGGCAGGTCGGCCCTTGGAGATGAAAACATCGTTCTTGTAGAAATAGAAATTATGGAAGACCGGCGGCTCAAAATTACAGAAATAACAGCATTGTTGGGCCTTTCTAAAACAACAGTCCTTCGAATTATTCATGAACATTTAAACATGAACAAGGTTAGTGCAAGATGGGTGCCTAGATTTCTTTCCTCAGTTCAAAAGCAGCAACGTGCATTTGTTGTCAGGCATTTTTGGAGCTCTGCAGTGGCAACGAGAGAGAAATTCTGTAAACCATTGTTACACGAGATGAAACTTTGATCCTCTACTATGATCCCTTGCCAAAAAGAGAATCAATGGAGGGGCGTAAACCTGGAGAAGTGTCGTCTCTAAAGGCCAGGTCATTCAATGAACCAAGAAGATCATGATCACAATCTTTTGGGACTGTGAAGGAATGCTCTTCGTTGACTTCAAGGAGAGTAACACGACAGTAAATGGGCAGTACTATACTGGCTAACTGGGCAGACTACGTGCTTCCATCAAAGAGAAAAGGCGATGAAAGCTGAGTGGTGGTGTGCGCCTTCTTCACGAAAACATATCTGTGCACACACCTCTTGTTGCAAAGGAAGCGGTGAAGAAATATAGCCTACAGCCCAAATATAGCTCCAAGTGACTATTTCCTCTTCACAAAACTCAAGAAGGATCTTCGAGGAAGGAAATTTAAATGTGACGAAGAAGTGATGGATGCGCTTATGCCCATTTTTCCGACTAGTCCTCTGACTATTGGGGGGGGGGGGGAATTGAAATGTTAATTCACAGATGTCAGAAGCATATTGAAATAAAAGGTACTAAATTGAAAAATGAAATAATTTTTTTCTTTATCATACCTAGAAAATGGTTAGGCCGAAAACTTATGGACCTACCCTCGTACATCCCTGAAGCGTATTTCTCACAGTGTGGAGATGGGCATTGTCATGGAGAAGAGTAAAAACGGTTTGTAGCATTCCAGGGCGTTTGACTTTATGGCGTGCCTTAGTTTTTGGAAAGTGTCTTCATAGAGCGAGAAAGTTAACAAGCAGCGGGCCTCACAGTCGAAGAAGAACGTTATGACTTTCTCGGTACTTGTGTAATGTTCAGCTCTGGA
Source organism: Metallyticus violacea (assembly GCA_030762175.1). Lineage (NCBI taxonomy): Eukaryota > Metazoa > Arthropoda > Insecta > Mantodea > Metallyticidae > Metallyticus > Metallyticus violacea. The sequence goes on along the minus strand of CM060845.1, from coordinate 25,970,910 downwards.
CTTTCAACTGGGGAGATTTCGCGTATCTCTACTGTTGGCTTTGCCGTTTGCTCTCGGGCGCTAAATCTCATGGTATCACTGCAGGTGACCCATAGCTAACAGCCATTCTGCGAGTCTTTTGCACCGTCAGTTAGTGTGAAACCCACTGCACTCAAATTTTAGTCCTCCAGCTGGGCTTTGATTCTGACCGTATAAAAGCATAATTCATTCTTTCAAAACACGTATTTCTTCAACTTTTATCTGTGTTTACCTTGATAAGACCATCCACTCCCGCACTAACCTTAGAATTAATGTCTGCAGTGACAGGCACCCGTCTCTGAATATCTTAATGCCACTGCAACTCATTTGATATGTACCAAACAAGCGATGATTAATTTCTCCTCCTCTAACGCCCTCAGCAATAAAAAAAAAAAAAAAAAAAAAAAACGAACTCCTGATCTGTTTTACTCGCCTCAATTTCTGATACACCTTATTTCCAGCGCGCTAAACTGATAACGAACGTGCTGCATGTTTTCTCATAGATGGCAGTATCGTTAGTAAATAGCAATATCAACAACTTTGGCGCGCCTTTTAAAATATAAAACAATTGTATTGCGTGATGGTCCGTTTCTCCCCCATACAACCTTAGAGGATATCTGAATGGTTTCTTCGTTATTTACTCGTCGTTAAAGTTACCTTTACCTGCCTTTACCTTTACTCAGTATGGAGAAGAAACCTGAGGAGTGTTAGATATGGAGTCTACTTTTGGTAAACACTGCGGGCAGTGTACGCCGCGCAAGTAGCCACACCCATCACACAACCGCCGGATAAATGTTTTACACTGTTTAATGCCAATTATGATTAGCAGTTTTATTTAAAGTTATATTACTGATAGTTTAAGAATGTGATATTTTGTTGCACAAGAGTACCCATAAGTAAAAACTTTGGTCAGAATCCCAAAAATTAATTTTTTATTTTGTTTTAAAGATTAAAAAAACTGTGGACTTCCTGTTTTCATATCGTATATCGCTTTTTGACAAACTTGTAAACCCTTTTAAGAAATGCAAAAGTTTAAAAAAAATATCTATCGTGTCTGTAGTCAATAATGACCTTACTGTGTTGTTTCTTAGAGGCAAAACTAAAAAAATGTTTGGTAAAATAAAAATATAGGACTCTTCTGTGTAGGAAACCTCTTTTGAGCTTTCATTCGAGAGGTTCCGGTTTCAAATCCCTGGGGCTGGTCTTTCTTTTTTTTTTTTTTTTTTTTTTTTGTGTGTGTGTTTTTCATGGTTTCCCCAAGTCACTTAAGCGAATGCAGGGATGGATTTTTACTTTTCAGGAATTTTTCTCTCTCCCGTTTCGTAACATTTCATATCATTGGGTCGGTCCTGGTGGTCTAGTGGTAATCATACTTGTCTCGTAAACCCAAGATCGCGGATTCAATCCCGGCCAGGGTCGATAGATATTTTCGGGCGTAAAAATTCTTCGTATGGCTTCCTTCGGAAAGGAAGTAAAGCCGTGGGTCCCTTGTCGTACATTTACGGCACGTAAAAAACTCAAGCCTGAAAAAAGAGGCCTCTTACCAAAATTTGTCGGCCGTTTCACGCCCTGAATTGAAAGGGACGCTGATGACCTGAGATGTTAATGAGCGCCCGTAAACAAAACAAATCAACAAAAAAGCATATCATTGTTTCTGTTACAGGATCGAAGATGTCCGGGCGATGTAGACTGGCGCGATTGATAGTGACTTGAGTTTTAAAGGTTTCTGCCCCTGGTTCTGGTTTGCAATTGGACTTTCTGAGGAGCTCGAAACTCCTGGGGGGGGGGGTTCTATCTGCAAACATGTAAACGTACGCACAGTCACCGTTCTTGGATCCATGGCCGTCCTATGTCTCTCACTTGATCTCTTCCTTCCGGAGGTGCCCCCTTTGGCCAATCGCGAGCAAGACTGAAGTACCCAAGTATCCTCCCCTGCCCCCAAACAATTCAATGTATAGCAATGTTTCTCTAAAACCTTTTCCTTTCATTGGTTGATCCCAATGGCAACCACGGTATGGTTAGCGTATGTATACTAACCCGTATACCATATCACCTTCACTGTAATCTTCACTAGCACAACGTAGACAGTCCGCTGCAATACTGCCACGCCAGGGGAAATGCCCACAGTGGGCTGGTATTGACAAATACAGTTAAGCAATTTCTGCAAAGAAACATTCAAAACTTCTATAGATAAACTGCATAACAACGATGCCTTTGTGACGCTTTCGACCCCGAAACGCCGGCGTAGCTAATCACTTTCTGTTCTTGACATTTTCCTCTTAAGATCACCCAGTTCTAATTACAAAAATTGCACTGCCGCCTTTTCCATATTGTTCTTTAATTTCCTTTCAGTATAGGGATGAATAACAAAAGCGAACGTTTGCCGTTTATTCACTTTGTAGTGGTTACCCCATTATTCATTCAAATATTTCTCCAATGTCCGGTACCTTCAGTGCATTTCTACTTTAAGCAACAAGCGAAGGTGAACAAAATCGCTCTCTTTTGTTTTCTCTTGCATGCATCCCCTTTAGGAAAACGCCGCATTAAAAGGAGCAAGCACAAGACAAAGTAATAGAGGCAAGCTTTCGGTATAATATCAAGATATGCTGCCGATTTATGACCTGGCAGTAATCTGCTCAGAATTACCGCTTAGAGGTAGCAGTAAAGCGGGGTATAAACGGGGTATATGTGCAAGAAATATCGAAATAAAGCAGAACTCTTTTTATCCTGCCTGGTTTTCCGTGAATATTTCATTTAACGTTTACGACTCTTTCGAATAAATTATTAAAAATACGGATCTCAATTTGCTAAATAAGTAAAAATTATTTAAAATGAATCGACTCTTGCTCTTTAGAGTAAAAATATTGTGCCTAACTGTAACTTCCTATCTCATATTCAAGAAACTGCATGTATACTAAACCTCTTCTTTGTCTTAAAGGCGAGAAAAGAATTGACAGCTGGTGACTGAAATGTTACATATTTAAATTCCGTGAGCCTATTCATACCATGCATATTCAAATGTTTATCCAAGCTATGAATAATTTTCAGCTTCGTTTGTTATGGGAACTGTTAAGGTTTACTAATCATCGATGTCATTTGCAGCGCATACGGGCTAGCAGGCAGCAACCTATAAATACGAAAACCACTTTAATGGCAGCTCAGTAGCACGAAAATGTTTGTAGTAACACACCAATATAGGGTGTATATTATTAATTGGTGTCAGATATTTTAGGAGTACTTTTCTGTCACCAAAGCATTTTTTTTAACTGTGTATAAACATGGGCGTGAAAATTCTTAGTTTCAGAGTTACATAACTTCATTACCGAGCGCACCGTTTGGAACTCGCATTCGGAAGGTACCGCGTTCAAATCACACCAATCCTAACCACGATTTTTTTTTCTTGATTTTTTCTTGGTTGCTTAGGGTTCGTCCATTTCCTAGGGTTTTCCACTCTCCCAAATAAAGAGAGATCAATTGTGGGAAGCAAACGTGTTATCGCAACAGATTTGGAAGATGTGGAACTGAATAGAAGCGAGGAGGTGAAAGTGGCCAGTCTTTCCCTGCATTAATCCCTCCAGAACCTATCGGCTGAGTGATGGTTGAATGGCACACTGTGGGTAAGAAAACATTCCGTGTTCACATTAACCAGATTTCTCGTTTCATATGTCTTCCGTTGGTTTTGTTACAGGTTCTAAAGTGCTAGGGTGAGATGGACTATGCGGTGTGTCAATGGCTTGCTCTTTGAAAAGGTTTCTTTTGCAGCGTCTGGTATGAAGTGAACCTTCTGAGGGGTCGAACTCCTAGGAGGAGTCAACACCGGCATTGGGGTGTTCTTTTTGGAAACATGCCTATATTCGCGTCTCACCGCCCAGAGTCAATCCACTCGGTGTATCCCTCGCCACATCCCTTCCTCCCAACCCTAACTGAGGGCGCAGGCACAGTCTTTAGCAAGACTGAAGTATCGAAATATCCTCCTCCCGTTCGTAAAAATTCAAAAATTTTGTTAGAAAGAAAACAAACTAATAATACAGGTAATAAATGAAACAACATAGTTATAAAAAGTGCTCAAAGCAGAGAAATTTAATTGCAGATACAGCTCAGATTATTTCAAAATTATAAAAGCTTTTTTATTCCTCTCATTCGGCTTCCTTATCCACGGAGTCTGCGTTCCATGCTCTGGCATACTCTCTAGAAAACTACTGGAGTGTTTCATGTTTGCCCAAATGCATTATTGATACCCTCTCCCAGAACATTCTTCATAAATATATTCTTCTCTTTGAGTTTAAAGGGAGGAACTTATGCAGCGGAAAGAGCGTATCGTTGACATCGGGGAAAGCATTGCAAGAAAATGATTTTTTCCTTTCAAAGAAAGCAACTTGAACTTGAAAAGCATCAAACTTTGTTGAAAACCGTTTAAACACTTTAATCCACATCGGTCAATCATCCGTGACATTTGTATTCCACGGATAATATTAAAAATTGAGTGTGTGAAAACCGCACGCTTTAAGGAAAAACAATAGAAATCAGCGGGTGGCCGTTTGTGCTTCTTTGCTTGCTCGTCATCGGTTAGCAGGTGACCATTCATATCCAGGATTGTTACTGGTAACGAGAAACAGTGCCTTTATATCAACACAAAAAGAAAAAAAAGAAAGGCAGCTCCCGTACGAAAGCTAGAAAGATATATGCAATAGGGTTACCAAATGGCCGCACATTTTAAACAAGATCCCACATCCCATATTGTTTAAAATTTATCCCTTATGTGCTATTAAAGTTGAGTTTAAATATCTGTTAATTTCCGTTATTCTTACAGGGAATTTTTCAATTATGTTGTTGATTTTGTTTATTTACGGTCGCTCCTTAACAGGTCATCAGCGTCCCATTCAATTCAGTCGTAAAACGGCCAATAAATTTTGTTCAGAGGCCTGTTCTTTCAGGCTTGAGGTTCTTTTTCGTGCCGTAAATCTGCTACACGGGACCCACGGCTTTATTTCCTTTCCGAAGGAAGCCATACTTAGGATTTTTACGCACGAAAATATTACTTGACTCTGGCCGGGATTGAGCCCGTGATCTTGGGTCTACGAGACAAGCATAGTTACCACTAGATCACCAGGACCGACTTTCAAATTTGTGAAAACTAATCTAATGAATTCATACAGCAAAAGGCAAAATCTGTTGACAAGTTTGAACAATAAGGAATTAAACCATTAAACAGTGATTACACAAATGTAAACCTTTATATCATACATGCTGCATTATAATTATAATGTATTAAATTTATAAATAGTGTATATTTATACAGATACAATAACAAATAAATATCTCAATATTTTGAATCCTGGCAGTCGTGTTAAGTAAAAGTTGATTAAGATTAAAATGCCTCCCAACTGCTTGATCCCCCCTTGCTTTTGTTGTTGAAAGTTGGTGTTTGTTTAAAATCACTTTTAACAGCTATATCTTATCGAGACTGGGTGGGGGTTGGAACACCGAGGCTTTATAATTTACTACATAAATATTGTATTTACATTGAAATTATCTTTGCCCAAGTTTACGTGATAACATTCACAATTATTGTTCATGTGACGGTGTTTTAACGTTCTATACTGAGGTAGCATTTGTTCACAGTTAAAAGTCACAATTATCCACTGCGGTGTTTGAATTGTAAATGGAAGTATATCAACGAGAACTGCGGGTAGTTGCTCGTATTGCGGACATGTAATGACATATTCGGCGGTGATGCTGCTGTTACAAAATCCACAGGTTGGGTTTGATATCTGGATAACAGGAATGAGTGAGTGATTTTACTGTGTTCGATTGTCTCGTGATTTGCAGTTTGTTATTTTCTATTGGTGTTCCCAAGTAGATAAGGGGTTTCCCCTCACCACGTGGATTTTATTGTTTGAATTGTTGAAGCAATTTTCTTTCCATTTTACTTTTGTTTTCTTTTTTGTGTAGGTGATGACATCCTAATAGGTGGTGCATTATCAGGTCGTTTAGCGGTTGTCTTAAGGCTGAGATGTCTCCAAGCTCGTTGCCTTGGGGTGACGTTATGGGACGGTACCCTCATCTTCGTGATTGATTTATCAGTAAGGGTAAATTTGGTGTGGAAGGTTTTGATTTCTTGGATGAGGTTATTTATTGTTTGCTGTTGTACGTTCTTGAATGGCTATTGTTATGCTTAATGATATATATAAAATCAGCGTTGAGGTTGCTGTCCCTGTAAGGATGCAGGACTTTCGTGTTCATCGAGGTAATGAATGAATGGTGTTTAACGTCCGTTTTTGCTACAGATGCGCGACAGGCGATGGACACTGGTGATACATGAGATGAAATTATATATTGGGAAAGGAGTATTTTTTAAGGAAGGAAACGTTCCAGTCCTAAGTTTAGGGTACCTCCCCGGCATTTCCATTTATGAGGACTGAGGAAAACCTAGAAAAAACCTCGGTCAGGGAGGACTGTCCTGGCGGGATTCGAACCCCAGACCTCCCGCTCACGAGTATGCGCCTTAACGACCTCAGCCACCCGTGGCGGTTTCATCCAGATAAGCTACTATTATACAACTAATGGGTCAAAGAACACAGCTTGCTCCTTAGGAATGTGACCATCACTGCTGGCATTTATTGCTAACAACCCAAGATGCCTTAAGACCGGAAAGCAAGAAACACAACAGGAGGACTGCATCATGTGCAGCTGCAACACACAAATGCATGCCCGCACATCACTAACATGATAAAAGCAGCTATCCAGAGCTTGGTTGCGAGATTATTGACATCCCTTATTCCCCCTAACTTGCTCCTTAAGATTTCCATCTTGTTTGCTCTTTATCTCTCCTTTCACAATGAAAATGCTCTACAGGCTTGGCCTGACGATTTCTTTAATTTCAAATCGGCAAATTTCTTCAGGCTTGGGATCGAAAAACTGCCCCAATGTCGGCAGATAGTCTACGAAGGCTGTCCAATAAAGAAGGATCATGATTGTTTACCTTTACTTTGAGAAAGAGAATCAAAATCATTGGATGTAATGCATTAGTCCCAGTGTTTTTGCCTGTCTTCAAAGACATGCTGCAAACCAATTTTGTGATGTTTGTGATCATTAATGAACTATGTCTAAAATATGTTCCTGGCGAGCAGTTTGCACCAGAGCACAAAGGACACCCCACTTAGAAAAGTCTTCAGATTTTCGTCGCATCAAAGCAAACTATTCCTGCGCATTCAGTGAGTGCATTCTTATAATTTAGAATATTATATCGATTCAAAAAGTTTTTCTTCGACTATTCACCAGGCTTACCAGGAGACATGGATGTGTGGGAAATATGAAGGTTTTACTGCCCGAGTTTTGAATGAAAATCCATCCATCATAACAACTTACTGCATTAGTCACGAAAGCTTGCGGTGAGGAGCTTGTTGCATCTTTTAGCCAGGCTGTGATTATGGCTAACTATATCAAAACTTGACCTGTAAGGTGTAGGATTTTTGAACAGTTATACAGGAAAATGGGTGCAGCTAACACCTCATTAATATTGCACACAGACGTGAGGTAATTGACAGATCGTGTACTGAACCGATTTCTCCAACTCAAGAAGTAAAAACTTTTAAGGACGAAAATCAAAACACTGTTGCTAAATGAATAACGGTGTTTAAAACTATATTTGTTAGATATATGAACTCATATTCCTAGCCGTATCTCAGTTGTATATCATTTGGCGCCTTGAGTCGGCAGTCTGTCCGAAAGGGTTTGAAAGAGTAAAGTTTAACAAGTAAATAATATTTTCCAGTAAATAATATCTAACCTTTGCGACAAAGGCCATCACGCCAATTCCTTCTATAGAATCACAACAAAGAAATATATGTGCACTGTTAATCATAATATTACAGGAGGATAACTAGAATATTACTTACTAGTGGAAAAGATATATCTATAACATACACTAACATGTATAATGTTGAAGTCCTGATTTTAATTGTAACATTGATAACCTTGATTATTATGCTATTCTTGGCATTGAACAATACCTGAAACAAGATAATATTATTACTATAATTGCCATCAGAAGCAATTATAATTAAATGGGAAATTTTGAGACAACATTTTCTGCTTCACTTTTCAAGACTGCAAGAGGCAGAAGGTCTGTGCTTTCCATCTCTTTCCACCGATAATCTTGATTGGATTGTACCAGTATCACCATTTGTTTTGGCAGACTGTGTGGAAAAAATAGACCTCACAGAGGAGTGCCCTAACATAGTGATGAAAGTTGTCTTTTTCAACTTCATACCTGTGTGAGCAAGCATTTTCAGCTATGGCAATAATAAAATCCAAAGCAAAAACAAACAGTCTTGAGGATGAAATGAGTGTTTCATTGGCAACTGTTAGGCCTGATTTCGAACATATGCATTGTAAGCATCAAGCCTAAGCCATATTAATAAAACATCACTCGTTTGAGTGAATTCTATTGTAGATCACTATTTTTCGAAACCATGTTAGCATGTTTTATTCTGGTGTTTGTTATATCTTTCAACAAATTAGTGAAATCAGTAATATATTGATTTGAACTTAAATTAAAAACGTATATTTTTCTGATTATGTTCGGGGGAAGGAAAGTCCACAGAGCGGCCTCGTGATTTTTAATACACAATAAGGGTGCAGTGTGTCGAAAAAGGCTCAGAACTATTGACGTAGTGGTAGCATACCTACAGGGTTTTACATAAGCAATGCATAATTTCGATTAAAATTGAATAGACAAAGGTTTCGGACATATACGCGTATCTTAGATTCTCAAAGAAACGCATTTTATGAAAACAAAACTGCTGTTGGTCATTGTTGTGCGATTCCCGTGTTATCCGTTTCTTCTTCTTCTTCTTCTTCTTCTTCTTCTTCTTCTTCTTCTTCTTCTTCTTCTTCTTCTTCTTCTTCTTCTTCTTCTTCTTCTTCTTCTTCTTTTCTTTTGGTGGCTATCTATATAATATTATCAGAAAGATTTTAATATCACTATACAATACTTCATTTGTTTTACAGAAGAGTGTGTTACTATGGCAACTTATAATAATGTCAGCAAATTCAGCGAAACATAAGTATTTAGAGATTTGTAATATACGTATTATTCAGCCGCATTTCTCGGGCTTAGGTTCTTTTAAATTTTAAACTCGATTTATTAGCCATTAGTAGCACCGAAACATAATAATATATGACACTAATGAATGGATATTAACTAAGTATAATATAGGTATACAGATAGTCTGGTGTTTTATTACCATATACTTGTTATATGGAATTATATTTCTATTTTGGATATTATGAAACAATTCAGTTGTCTTTTCTTGGCTGATTGTAAATAATTTCCATCCAAAATATTCAGCTAGCTATTTTTTTATTTTTATTTATTTATTTATTTTTTTTTATTCTTGGAAATCGGCAATATTTATATATTTACGTGCTATGAAGACACTAGCGTCATCTGTATGTAAAGTTGTTTTTAAGAGATAGTGTGAAAGTTGAAGCAGTGGCGAAATCTGAAGTGTGATTTGATATTGTAGTGGCGGACCTGTGGCGGCCGTTCTCATGACAGATTGCAACTGGAGTTCCGGGCTACGCGCTGGTCGTTGGTTGTGCCCACTGTGGCCACAATGCGTGAGGTGGGTTTGGCCCTATGGGAGATCCTCCAGGAGCTCGACACCCACTTTCTGGAGGAGCACGCCCTCTTGCGGCGAGTCGGCCAACAAGGTAAGACGCTCTCCAGTTCTTGCTTTAGGCTTCAAATTGTATTAGGTACCACTATGGCAGTTTTTACTGAAATCTTCTCGTCATAATACAGGTACAGGATAGAGGTTCGATTTTCTTTTGGAAAACATTGTGTTTGTTAGTTGGTAATATGGTTTAAGAGAGGTGTATCCATTGTGAGCATAAGACTCGTTAAGTAATAATTTGAACTCAAAATGAAGATAACGAAGTTCGAGTATCGATTATTGGAAACGATCATTAAGCTGTTGCCGTGGCTGGAAATGTTTATACATCAGAGGGTGAAAGAGTAACCAGTGAGTAAGTAGCAGAGCAATGCTGGTTTAGCCTTTCAATAAAAGAGGCATAAAGGTGTACAACATGCCAGAAGGTTTAAGATATATGACATTGAGAATATTATATGTAGAGCTTAGTGAGAAACTATGTTAAAAAGTACAGCTTGGTACAAAGCATTGCTACAAAATGCCCTCAGAAAATTTTACAGGAGTTGTATGTAGATCTGTACCATATATTATACCAAACAGGTTCAGTACAGACAGATCAGATACCTGTAGTCCACTTATTACCTGTTTCAAGGGTGAAAGATTTATCAGAAGAATTGTTACATGTGATGAAAAATTGACATATAACTATGCTAAAATCCTAAAAATATGCTCAATTCGTGCCCAACTACCAACTTGTCCAGTGAAGTCAGTTTGAACATATTATCTGCTTGGTGAATTACTAAGGTGGCATTTATTTTTAATTGTATCCAAATGGATATGTTATTAGTACTTAATAGTCAAAATGATATCCTGTAGTAGTAAATCAAAAGTGAGTTCTTCCGATTATCATCTGTTTTTGTCCATTGCCCAATTACTTCATGGAAAAAATGTCCAGGTCATTGAAACACTTGATATAAGTATTTGTAAATTCTTGACACAAAAAACCAAGAATGGTACCATCATGTGATCATGCTACTGGCTATAAGGTGTCTCAGAATCATTTAATCTTAATAGTCTTTACTTTGAACCGTAAATACATTGCATATCAGAAAATATTCTGAACATATACAGTGTTGTTATACATTATTTATGTATTTATTTATTTTATAGATCTCAAAATAGATCAGACCATTAACATCCCCTGTTATAAATAATTAAATTTATATGTAAAATAGTCCAAGAAAAAAATTAAAGGAGCAAAAAAGAAAAGAAAGAAAGAAATAAAGAATGGGGAAAAATATCCAAAACATGACATCAGTTATAAGAGTATGCTATTAGACTAGAAGTGCCACAAATAATAATAATAATAATAATAATGAAAATACATAGATAATGGCAGTTCTATAAAGCTTTTTATTAAAATTTGTACAGTAGATAAAGTCTCTAAAGGCATTTTAATATTACATAAATTTAGAATCTAACAGAATGAAGCACATATTAATAACCTCTCGTGAATCAAACTATTTGAATAGCACTCTTCCTAACTTCATCACTCAATAATATTTAAAACACTCTTTATGGTTTCACTTACATGAGATTTACTCAGGACATGTTTTGTGAAACAATTATACACATCATTAGCTGTAAAACGACTTTTGGATTGTTGGTTGGTGTTGAATTTGTAACTGTTGAGGTCGCTCTGGCTTCTGATGAACTTGAAATTGAACTTTGTGGTTCCAGAGTGTCAACATTCATTATATGTTGTTTATATTTCTATAAGTTAATCCTTTTCCACATATATAATTATTTTGGTTTTTTGGACATTCCTTAATAACTTCATCTTTTTAAAAAATGAAACATTTTGAAAAAGATGAAGTTATTAAAGATGATCCAAAAACCAAAGAAATGAAAACACCTGGGAAAGATTTAACATAAAAAAAAATACAAACAACATTTAATGAACTTTGACATCCTAGAAGCAGAATACTTATATAAAAATGGAGGATGTTGACAGAGATCTACAAAATCTGTCCTGATAAAACCTTGAGTTAGTGAAGTTAGAAAAGTTTTTTTTTCAAATAGTTTTACTCGTGAGATATCTCTAAATTTATAGTTAAGAGATTATAATAATTTTATTATGTTCTTTGAAAGAATATAAAACACTACCTAATCAAATTAGCAATTAATAATACATAATATAATCTGTAGTAAATCATAGATACTGAAATAATAGGAATATGTAAGTGTATATCTCTACTTTAACTCTTTGGTTCTACAATTTCATTGACAGTTGTATCGCATCATCTTAACATAATGCAAAGATATGTTTAAATTATAAACATTAATCAGAATTAGCCTTTCATTTTCTACTTATATTTAAGAAGTTGTTGCTTTTATTTCTTAATTTTCATATATTCCAAATATGAATATCTTTTAAAAAAACAAATTTTAATTCTGTTAAGTTAAATTCTTCTACTTTTACTCTATAGAGCTTGTCAAAAGAAGGAAGATAATAATATCATTAGTACAAGAATATAGCTAAATTTTTTATAATTTATTCCTCAAAATGAGTGCAGACAAATTGTCCTAGATAGAACACATATCTGCTTTTTCTTTGTATTCCATTTTCAAATAAAAGTGGATTTTTCCTCATCCTAAAAATGAAAGCTACATTCTCTACTTGTGGTTATATATGGCAGGCGAAGTGTCCCTTTAACAGGTTTCCTCTTGGTTCCCTTAATTTCTCTTCATTTCTCTTCATTTCATTCTACCATTCATTCTGTCATCTTCATCACTATTCTTTTCATTGTTTAGCACAGTCAAATGTGCAACTAGTAAATGAACCATGCAACTAATGTCAATCAAACAAGGGAATCCGTATTTGAAATACCATCATTTTAGATACAGGCTCATTTTCATCATCACAGTTGATCTCATTCATTCCCTAAAAGATCTATGAGAATAGACATAGTATACTAGTATTAAAAAATAAAAAAGTAATAAATAATTCCAGGTAATAATTGTTTTAAAGTAGAATATTCTTTATACATGCTAAAAAAATGCATGTAAGAATATAAAGAATGAGGATTAGAAATAAAAGTATAGCAAGATATTTAAGTGTGATCACAGGGGAAAATACTAAATTTAGAAGTGAACAGATTAAAAAGGATATTAAAATATTTTCAATCTAGTCTAGAGTATAATACAACAAAAATAGAGATGAATGGATCACATACAATTGAATTTCAGTTTCATGGCATTGAATCATTTTGGATATACCATTATGGTAACATATTAATTTAGCTATTGTCTAAAATATTCTCTTATGTAGAGCAGAATCTTATGAGTAAATAAAAGGCAGAGGTTAATTGTAGTTGAAACTTATTTTTGGCAAAGAAATATAGAAAGTATAAAGAACAAAATTCAACAAGAGAAATATATGTAAAAAATACATTTTGAAAGTCATAGAGGAAAAAATAATTGAGCTGGTATGAGCATGATAAATAGTTGTTAAATTTTGGAATACCCAGAAGTGCTTTGCATTGCACATAGAAGAAAATGAAATAATGGAAAATGCAAAGGTACATTCTAGTATTACCCCTCATAAACTAAGAAATGATGACATCCTAGAGAGGCAGCTCTGAATCGGATAAAATTAGTGCAAATTGCAGAAAAGTCATTGTAAATTATTGAAAAATAAATAAAAGTTTGCAGATTGGATTTAAATTTGTTTACTTTTGCTATGATATTTTACATTACATATCATACAATTTTATGTTTATGCTTGGGATGGGCTAATATAAGAATAGTGGTTATTTCTGCAAGGTTCATCAAATAGATAAAGAATATCTTTTCTATCTTTACAAATATTGTTATAGTCATGATATGATAGGCAGGGAATTACTACTGATAACCTTTGGAATGTCTGAGATAGTAAAACTCATGACTATGGACTGACTGGCCAGGGTTCAATCCCAGGTAGTGGCAGTGGATTTTTTCCCATCTGTTCCAGAACTGGGTTCGACTCAGTTTGCCACATAAATGAATATCTGCAGAATTTACTGTTATGCATACTCCACTAATGAAATAATAACCAGATCTCACTAGTACCAGCATCCCAGTTGCTGGATGTCTTAGCATTCAACATCCAAGCATGTTTTCTTTATGCGATATTACCTTTATATTGTAAAATGATTGTTAAGTGTCATGCATGTAAAAATTTCCTTAAAAGTTCACATCTGTGAAATCTATGATATCTGAATGTATATGTTCTTGTATACATGAAATTAATATACTTATCACAAACAATTAATATGAGTTTTGCAGATATATTTACTACAAATGGAAAAATAGCTCAACAAAGCAAGAGAAATAAGTACATTTCCATGACCTCCTGTAGAACTGTGATGTGTGGAGGAATGTGGCATGTGTATAACAGCTTCCTCTTTGTTTTTTCAGAAGTGAAACAGGAGTGACTCATGTCATTTGGACGAGCTTCGGTTCAGCTTTGGCAAACAAAGAGAAACTGTTTACACAGCACAACAAATTCTCACATCATAGTGCTTCCGAGTTGCATCATGTTGCACCTGTAACATCATCAATTTAAAATGGGTACTGCTGAAAAGCATGTTTAACCTAACGACCCATATAAAATTAAAAATATAAGAACTGATGCATATTGAAGGACCTGTATCTCATAACCCTAAGACCTAGTTCTTATTAATTGCATCAACAAATCAAGCATGGACAAAGTTATGTCTGTAGTGTACAGTTTTATTTCTATTTTCTCTTGTAAAATTACATAAAATGATAACATTGAATCTTAAATATATTAATTAGCGCATGTCCAAAACTGAAAATCCAAAATTCATTAAAATTATGTAATTACATGCTTGTTCAGTTTAACAATTAGTTTAGTAGTCAGCTAATAGATACACTGGTATTTTAATTATGTATAATTGACAAACCCAAGCTTCTGCAAGCACATTTAAAAATGTTTAAATAATTTTTTTAAGTGAAATAGCTCTCCAATTAATTTACAAGCCTAATTTTCTTCAAGTATTGAATTGGTTATGGAATAAATCATATTACAGCATTATTTGTTATATTTAATTTATTTTACAATTATTTAATATATTATCCAACTAATTAGCAAGTCTCATTAATTCAATTTTGTCAAATTTCAAATGTTTACACCACCTGATGGAAATTTTCTTCTGCAAATTTATGCAACTCAAAACTTGTAATTTCTTTACCTAAATTTTACTTTCACAAACTCAATAACAATCATGCAAGTTGCAAAATTCAAGCCTATATTTCAAAACAAATAAATTAGCATTTATAAACTGTTGCCTCTGCTGTAAAATTGCACTCTTTAGACTTTCAAGATTTACAATATGTTGATATGGTAGACCCCCACCAAATGAATAAATGAACTAGGAATAAAAATTTCCATGATTTGTTAAAATTTCAATTAATTTTAAAATGTTTTATAATTATTTACAGTTTTTAACTTACTTTTACACATATTATAAAACTGATATCTTTAAATCTGGTGAAGGATTAAATACTTTTAAACTTTCAAATATTTTCAATGTATAAAAAGAAATGTTTAGTTCTCTGCATGACTGAACTAAACATTTACATAAATAACCTCTCTCTCAAAGTACATTTTATTCATAATGAAATATGTTAAAAATTTAAATATTAAATCATAACAACAGACATTTGCTCCAAGAAGTCCTATCATAATGCTGATTACTTGCTTTATTTAGTTGAAGTTGTGAAATTTTTATCTTATAAGAATACACATACTTAAAAAACTACACTTTAAAAAATATACTCTTTTACAAATTCATTGTTTCACAGTGTTTTTATCATCTTACCATAAAATTACTCTTAGATAAACTCATTTTTTTTATAATTTCTCCATAAAGTCTACTCTTAATTGTTTTTCATGACAACTCATTATATTTATTCCGATTCAAAATATTTGCAGTACTTCATACTTTATTGTTTTTATTAAAAATTAACATTTTACTATAAATCGGTTACTTCATTAAAACACTCATGGAGTAGACTGCAATAAATGTGGATAATAATAATAAATATTAGTTCATTGGCATACAAGGATAGTCTTAAAAGTTCTTGATGCAACAATGAAGAAACAAGTATTTAACTTGAACAGTATTTTTATTTTTTCAATATAATCTTAAGATCAGTATTTATTATAACTATGCTGTTATGCTATTATCCCATCTCCACTGCAGCAATTAAGTGAAAAATGCTGACCAAAGAGAAAGAGCTTGAGCTTTGGAAATATAAAATGTTAGAGTCAAATTTGGGGAGTAGGATTAATGCTTAACATCTCATGTTTCAAATCTCTCAATTTTGATATCCCTAAAACACTTCTGTGAACAGATGGATTATCACAATGAAAAATGATTTTTTTTCTGTGCTGCAAACAGAGTCTTTCTTTATGAATGCTTTCATCTAGCTGGTTTAAAAAAATTGGGATATTTCTCTCTTTCTAAAGATAATAGTTTAATTTTTTAGCATTCCAAAATAATATGCCATAACCTCTTCTGCAGATGACACCAACTTTGTCTTAATGGTTTGTGTTCACTGTTTTAACTGCTGTTTCAATTATCATGTGTGATGGTGGATTCGAATCTCATCCAGTAATAAGTCAATGCACAAAATCAGTTCTGTTGCTGTTAAAACACTTCAAACACTGTTACAAAATTCATATGCAAGGTTAGCCAGAGTATCTTTCAGCAGTGACACATGCTGTGTTGCATGCAATGAAAAACCAGCATGCTATTCAAGAATTAAAAACTCTTTACATCAGGATAGAAGTTTCTGGAAAAAAACACTGGTATTATTGACTCTCATCTTGTGCACAAGTTTTTCATATGCAATTGTTCATATAAAGTATAATATATACATTACTTTGAAATACGTATAGTCTCAGCATTTTCCCACATGTTAACTTGTCAAGCATATAATAATATATTGTCTCTTTGTTCCACGATTTCTGCTGTTGCATTTTTGACCTTTTTCATGTGGGTCATCTTCAAAGTCATGGCCTTTTTTAAAAATTCAGCAACTCACTTTGTAATCATTGAAAATGAAAGAGAAGTGTTCTTATAAATTTATATAAATTTGGAATGAATTTTCTTTAGAATTAAATAATTTTTATGAAGAACTTTATCATTGCATATACTTAATTTATCCATTTTATGGAATATCCAGAACATGTCTGCTTCAGAAAGCTGTACTAAATAAACCATTTGAAACAGATTTGCTATTTCAAATGAACACTTAAGACAGATATATCAACACAAAAACTATTAAAGGTAATTGAATGCCCCCCTATGATTCAGGTCAAGAACTTTTCAGAACATCCTGGTGTATAACATAAAAGTGGCTAATTCTTTAGAGTAGTTAATACAAATTTCTTAGGTATCTTTTGAGAGTTCATTTCTGCACAGCAAAATTAAGTACAGAAATAATTATTTGCAAAGCAACTTACAATTAGGAGATAAAATTAATTATATTATCCATTTAAAAATTATATAACATTGAAGAATTTCAAATTTTATTTGGTATATATACCATTTGCTTGAAGAGGAGCTTTTGTAATGAAGAAACTGCCTAGTGTTTATGTAGATAATCCATTGCTTGAACTGTTGATATATACAATCTTGTTGCTTCCCTGATAATAAATGTAATTTACCTTTGTTTTCACACATTAAGGATAGTTGTATGAAATACCCCAGATTTCCCCAAATAAAACCCAACCCTTATATATATGCTCCATGCTTGTGTGTTTCTGAATCGTAATTGAATTCACTTCCTCTTTTTTTATGCTGTTTAATTTTACAGATGCAAGAAGTTAATTGTTTTAGGATAAATACAGCTTTGAAGGTTGTCACTGCTCTGGATCACCTGTTCAGAATAGTTAACAAATCAAACTAACATATGTTTTAACTCATATACTTGAAACTGAGACAGAAGGACCATGCATGTAAAATAATTCACAAAAATTTATAAAATGAATGATAAATATCTATAATATCATAATTTTTGTATTAATTATAAAGTAAACAATATGAACCAATGTCACATGACATGGCTGCTTATGATTTCAGTAATGGGAAGAGTAAATGTCATATATGTATTAAAGAGATTATTCAGAAATTCTTCTGCAGTTGCTGCTCAAATTGACTTAAAAATGCCATTCTAAGACTTGCTCTGATACAGCGATACATCTCAAATCATCTATATTTCTTCTTATTGGATATATACAGGATGAGCAAAAACTATGGAATATTTAAACAAAGTAATACAGTTTTTTTCACACTAACTCCATTCACTTACATAAGTTAGTGTGAAAAAAACTGTATTACTTTGTTTATATATATACCACTCCATTGTCAACAGCTTCGTAAGTACACTTAATTGAACTATGAAATATTCCTCATATGTAACTTTATAATTTTAATGTTTGTTAAAAGTTTTAAATGCTGTACATATTAGACACATATAACTTAATATTTGCATATAAGTTAGATCCTAAGGTATATAAGATATATAAAAAACATATCTTTCCTAAATGGCAAACTACATTTACTTTTACATTTTTTCTCTCAGGTTGTTTGTAAAATGGGTTTATTATTTTTCTAATTATATCACAATTTTTTTTTAATTTAACGTACTGTGCTGTTCTGGCTGCTCTTACCCTTAGGGTAAATGTTCAAAGTAAGCACCATTTGCTGCCAAGCAATGCTCCGGCCTATCAAAAAAACTGTCTAGTGTTGTCTCTTGTACAATACTTGGATGGATCAAATGCATATCCATTCTAATCATCTGTTTCATTAAAATAACTATTGGATATGTTGCAGTATAGTATGGATTTTAAGTAGCCCACAGATAATCTAGAGGATTGAGGTTGTGGTTTGGCAATCTAAATGGCCACTAAATGAGCCGTTTTCTTCCAATCCAAATTTTGACTGATAAATTCTGCAGTAGATGTAAATACATATCATGGGTTAGATTTCTTTCATTGTTCCAGTTAAGTTATATAAGTAAACCTAATTTTATTTTGTGTGGATGTAGTGTATACTGTTTCATTGACCAATGTGGGCTGTTTGGTGACTAATAAAGAAAGTTATGCTAATTAACTTATCATTTAGGAAAAAAGTGTTCTCATCTGAAAAGATGTGTTTCTTATAAACTCAAAATTTTCTCAGCTCATTAAAGTTGCATTTTATATGATTGTCATTTAACATATTTTATTAAATTACAAACGATGCTTGATTCTTACTATAATTCTTTGCTCTGTACCTTGTGTGAATTTTCTGGGACAGACATTAATATATTATTTGAATTGAATTTATTCCGCAATTAAATTTACAATTTGTTACAACAATATATCCTCAAATTACAATAACAACTATATCTTTACATACATTATTAACCTACTCTTTTTACTCTAGGTCCTAGCAGCATTCTCTAAAATACTGTTTACTACCTCGTTAATAACATGGGACAATAATACATTAAGAGAATATTCATCATTCAGAGCAGATTTTTACCTACAAATTTTCTGTTGTTAATTATGTTACCCATTCATTTCATTTCACTTGTTTACAATTTTTGCTATTATGTTTCTGTTTGAATTCACCTGATAAAACAAATCACACACCTCTTGCTGAGTTCTCATCATATCACAATATCCAACTATCAATAAGGCTTTTATTCTTTCCCTTTTGATGAGATTTTTCTTGATAAGCAATATTCTACTCTAAGAATGACTAGTTTTTTTATATCTTGAAAACATTACTCATGACCTCCTGTAATCTCTCAAACAATTTACTATTAAATTTTAATTAATTTACTTTCTCGAGAAAATCAAAAACAAAAATATAAACTATTCAAAGCAAATAAATTAACGTACCCACACACAGATTTGATGGAACAGTTCCAAACTGTAAAAATAAGTAAAGGCTACAATTTAGAAAACATTTTATTTTTTATGCATCCTGTATACCAAGTTTATAAATGCAAAATATTAAGTAATATACATCTAATAAATTCAGCATTTAACATTTTAAGAAACATTCAAATTATAAAGTTATAAGCAATATTCCATACTTTTTGCTGACCCTGTATTTTTAATAGCAGTCTAAGTTTCTGATGGCATACAGGGGCTCCCTGTTATCCTGCTATGTGACCATGTGCATGATATACCAGATTGGCTCTGCTCACACAAAAAATAAAAATAATTAACATTTTTCCCTTTGTAATACAGAGTTATTTTTGGCTTGCATCTGCAGCTGAACACTAGATCAATAATAGGTTGTACACAGTTATTAGTTTTATTTCATGAGTATTTATCTTTGTTACAGGAATTGTTCAAAGTGATGTCCATCTACAGTCACATATAAAATCGCATCTATTTGCAACAGCTCTGCTTTCATAATTCTTCTTTAAGTTTCTCTAAAGAAAAGATAGGGGTTATTTATGTAGACTTTATTTCTTTCTCTGTGCTAGTGGTAACATTCAGTGCAGCACACTACAGTAAAATTTACTTCACCTACACTACAATTAATAACTTTGGTATACTAATAGCCTTTTTATTTTATTAGGTATTTAATGTCCCTTATAAATTGAGATGTAAAGAGATGTTTAATGAATGTTTGATGAAATTAGTGCATAAATTAGCCCAGAGTCCACAACACTTAAAAGTTATGTGGAAGTCACTTTTCCAACAAAGGAAAAATTATAGAAAAGCCTCACCCAGGGAACTGACTTTATGGAAATTGAACTGAGGACCTCTTGAATTTTATTTATTTTAACCTTTTGTTTTGGATTAATTGAACAGTTGAGTTTTGTTCAAGTATTTTATTTATTTTGTTTTTATAAGGCAGACAAGCTGACCAGACGGTCACCAATGGCCTTATAAAAATACAAAATCTTGAGTTATAATAATCTCTTAACTGTAAACCGGGGTATAATCACACAAAGACAGAAATAATGCTTGCTCCTATAACAGCAAACTGCAACTGACTGTGTAGGAAGATCTGTTATAATAACTGGCATCAGCTTGGCCCAGCACATGCTGCACTCAGCTGCAGACACAAGTAAAAAATTATACTGAATGAATCTGGCAAATTGTTTAAAAATGCTCCCTCCTGCTGTTAATTATAATTTTTAATCAAGTTTCATTCATAGTCAAAGTTTGGTGAACTGCAATTGCTGATACATGAAGTCTTCTTTTATCTATCATAAGAAGTATTATTACCCAAAGTAGTATTGTATTTCCTGGAAGTTCAAATGTTGTTAGTAATGTAAACAAAGTACAGACACACAATATACAAACATATCAGTGAAAACACATGAACTTGTTTGAAAAATTAGCGCATACATTTTCAATGATTACAGCTTTACCACTATGGCTCAGATGCTAGCACATCTGTTTGTCAATTGAGGTTCAATCCTTGTTCAGGATATGCTGCCTGGGTAAGCTTTTTTAGGGTTTTCCCTTATCCTGGAAATACAATTACCAGGTAACATTGGTCACTAAGGATTCCAGACTCATTTGTGTCATCATTTTAGCCATTCCACTCATCATCTTGAAAAATATTGACTGTTGGTGAGAAATTAAATGCTTAGAAAAAAATCACAAATTTACCTAGTTTTGTCATAAATACTGTTACATACTTTTAACTGTCACCCTGGATATTCAGTTCAGGTGCAGCAGAAAGAGTACATTACTTTAGGTTTAGCCATGGAATGGGAGATTATGAAAACTATCTGCTGATATTCCTTGTAGTATACAAAAGGATATATAAAAAGCTGAAAATCACAAGAATGTTTGTGTACTACATCATCCAACACTTCATTGAGACTGCTACTGTTTATGCATATTTGAGATCCAATATGAACTCTTTGAAGACTGTAGCTGTTGTCAAAGCAATGTTCAGCTGAATCCAGTTTGAAAGCAGACAGTGATGATTCCTGGAATGAAATTATCCTGGAGATCAATGTCTAGAGTGCTTAGATTAGATCTTGGACTGACAGTTTTATGTCACATTACTGGACATTTTTTTGACTGAAAAAACTTAAGCAGCAGAGGCAAATGACTGCTAGAGCATTGCACTATCAGCCATCTAAAGATTATTTTACTAATAAGAAAGCATTCAATATTGAAGAAAGCTACAACTGTCAAAATGACAAAATGTATGTCTCAAACATACAAGAAGCTTACAAGGTGGCCCCAAAGGTCCAAATAAGCCACCATCCTGCCTCAGTAATGGTATGATGGTGTCATCAAGCTGCATTTCTATCAAAAGGGATTGAAGGCAACTGCTAAAATGTATGAAATCACTCTGTTGAAACCTGTGAGGAAGAACCTGAACAGACTTTGTTCAAAAACAGGCTTGGAGCTTCCAGCAAGATCAGCTGTAGCTGACAAGGCAAGGTCCTGACCTGTGAAGTCCCTAAACTATAAACTGTGGCCAATGCTTGAGGGTATGGTTTGCAAGAAAATATGTCATATTAAGTGTCTCATGTGTTCCCTGGAGTTTGCAGTGGCAGATTTCCCAATGGGGTAGTGCATGCTGCTATACATGAATGATCAGAGAGACTTTGGTTATGTGTGAGGGCAAAACCAGATAATTTTGAGAAATGATTGATACTATATTTTTGGAATACATGAAAGAACATATAAAAAGCACAAGAAACAGTATTGGCATATGTTGTAATTACTTAACTAAAACTTTAAACAATATTTATGCTAAGACTAGGTGCATAAATTAACACATACACTAAATTAAAATTTAAACTTCTTAGAATCATGCCTAGGATGTGCTAATTTTATAAAATCATCTGCTTAAACATTGAAGATTAAGAGTTCAGCTCTGTAAAGATAAGACTATGTACAAGTTGCTAGAAATATTATTCTGAATCTAGGTCCTTTTCTTGTATTTGCTCTATTAATCTTCTTTGGTTCCTGAAAAAGGCTGCGTCTTTGGAAAAGATATTGCTGACATTTAGCTAAACTTCATATTGAACTTCTTCATGGATGAATTTTCTCCATCTTGTCTCATGAGAAGAGATGAAAATGGATTTAATGCTCACCACCAATTGTTATTGATACCTATCATCAATAATTACAGGCTCATAAAATGCACAGATATTTAGGCAGTAGTTAATTATCTCTTTTATGAATGGTATTTGTAAGGCATTATCTCTATCTTCTTTATCTGTATTATCAAAAGCATATACTGGACATTTACAAATGAAAACAAATATGTTTTTCTGTTTACTCTTCTAAAATTGGTTTGCATTTTACATTACTTCCAATAAAATTGTGAAGATATTATGAAAAATACTTTATTTATGGAGGTTCCCTACTTTCACTGCAGCTACAATGATATATGATTGCAAGAGCAATTCTGCAATTTTTCCTTCTTTTATCTTGTCATTTAAACATTTAACAGAGCACAATTAGCAACATAAGAATCATTATGTCTTAATAGTCCTTCCAAGGTATTAGTCATTTTGCACTTTTGTATATTTATTTCTTCTTTACTATTTAAACAAATTGCTGAAACTTATAGTTTTACATGTTGTTTTGCAAAATTAGATATTTGATTGAGTAAGATCTGATTGCTTGAAGGCAACTCAGTATGGTAGATGTTGTAGATATCAGCCATTGTAATGAATATAATTAAATGTAATCTGCCAGAATCTTAAAAGGTATTCTAAGGGTCTGCAGAATCATAACTAACTAATGTTGGGAATTATATGCACTTAAAAGCATTAAAATATGCACCTAAAGTGCCAAAGTGTGCAGTTACAAGTTAAAAGCTTGAGAGTTTGCAAACTTCCATAGCATTAGATCTCAGGAGGAAGTAGGGGAAGGACACTAGCATTATAAGAGGATTATTCAAATCATTAGGTTTAACAATAAACATTGTAATTTCTTAGTTATTCCCCAGTAGCTGAGTGTACAAAATTTTTTGACACAATTATCTTTTTCATGTTTTTGTGGCATAGGTTTTTTTTGTTCATGAAAATAAACTTCTGAATAGAAAATGTACTTTCATCACATGAAGTGTATGCACAAAACTTCTAATCTATTAACATGCTAGGATTAACATCCATACCACTATCATATCCTTGAAATACTTAGCTAATTTTCCTTAGCTGCTTTGGACCATCTCTCTATGTGATGGCATTCAGCAATTTGTGTCGGTCCTGGTGGTGTAGTCGTAACCATACTTGCCTTCTAAACCCAAGATCAAGGGTTCAAACCTGGCCAGGATCGATGGATTCCTAAGTATGGCTTCCTTCGGAAGGGAAGTAAAGCCATGGGTCCCATGTCATACATTTACTGCATGAAAAAGAACCTCAACCCTGAAAGAAGAAGCCTCTGAGCAAAATTTGTTGGCAGTTTCATACCCTGATTTGAATGGAACGCTAATTACCTGAGATGTTAAAGAGCCTCTGTAAATAAAACAAATCAACAACCACAACAACATCAGCAATTTGTCTTTACAACTTCACCTTGCCTACTACCTTGCTGCATCCTCATATTTAATTTAATTTAATTTGGGGTTTTATAATTTATTCCATAGTCTTCTTGCTTCAGTGAACGTCTCACAAAGTTCCTGGTAAAATTCTTATGTTAAATTGATCTGGGCTTCTGATAAGTTGCTGAAGAATGTCTGTTTTTCTTTCGTAGAAATTTTGTTTTTGTTTGCTTCTCTGCTTATATATTTAACCGCTTAAAATTTTTGTGGCATCTAACCTGTTAATAATAATTATCATAAGCAATGCTTCCCAGGAGGTTATTATAGCACAGTTCAAGCTGCCAAATAATTTCATGCACAAAAAATCTACATACCTCTTTTTTTATATAATTGACAAAATACATTTTCATAATCTTTATTCTTTCTTTAACTTCTTACTGCTTTTGGTATTTCAGAATTTTTTTCATGCAAATATTTCGAACTCATGTGCTAATATGCAACATAAAGACTGCTGACACACACTTCTATCTTTTACTCCCCAATGTACAACATTGCCAATCTTATCGAAGTTCCACTCGGTAAGTAAAGATGGCTCTGTTGTACGTTGTATGTCTTACCTAAGTTCAGAAAACTAAAAAACAATGTTTGCAATAAGAATATTATAAATATGCATAAAATATACCCTTAGCATTGAAATATGCACTAATGTCCAAAATAAGCACAAGCATGCATTACAAATATTTGACAATTGATTTAAACAGAAACATGTAATTATTACATTTTTTTAAGATATGCAGTTCCAATAAAAATATGCTTGTATATATAATTCTTATCAGTTATCACTAATCATAACCCAAATAATAATTATAAAATGGACAAATCAAAATATAATTTCCATAAGTAATGAATGAAATTAATTATTCTAGTAAAATAAACCTTACATTTAAGTGTCATTGGTGATCAAAATTATGCAACATTTACCTCCATAAGGTTCAAACTTCCAAAAAGGATTATTCAGACAAGTTGATCTTTCTGAAAATTAATCCAGTCTTACTGTATTATGAGGAAGGGGTACTGCACATTCATCTTCCCATTACTGAGTAGAATTATAAACTTTATTTAAATTTAATAGTAAACTGCTGCTGGTCCATCTTCTCATGTTCGCTCTAATGTTGGAAAGAAGACAAAGAATGCACGCACATTGGTTGCGATGCCATGACCGGGTGTTCCAGAGCTGGTGAAGCGGTCGCTGCTGACACTGCAGGTGGCGCACTCGGAGGAGCTTGAGGCCTTGCAGAAGCTGCTACATTTCCCAGAGGAGGTGGCGCTGCGGCTGGCAGACACAGAATATCACCTTTTCTACCAGGTGCCACCCATTGACTACTTGCGCCAGGTGACACTTGACCTGGGTGGCGATGCAGGTTCTGTATCAGATCATCATGCAGCTGCAGAAGGTGCCACCTCTTCCTCGGCCTCCAGAACTTCCGTCCGTAGTCTCATCAAGCGCTTTAATGAGGTTAGAACGTGATATTTTGTACTATTGTTACATGTGTATATATGAAAAAGGATCAGTTGTCTGCTTTTAGTTACAGAAATATTATAATATGAATGAAATGGAAACAAATTTTGAAATATTATTTTTTATACTTGCTTTCTTATGACTGTAAACTTCCCCCATACTAATATATAGGTTATAGGCAAATGGCAATATAAAAAATAATGGTGTTATGTTTATAAAGAAGATAACTTGTGGCTGCACAAACTATTTTCATTATGCCAGCTTTAAAAACATTAAATTCAGATAACTTGAAGCAAGTTAAATGTTGGCACATAAATAAGAAGTTCATACAAGACAGAGGAAAGGCATTTTAAAAAATTATTTTGTTTCAAGACCTTTGGTGCTCAGTCAGTCAGTCAGCCAGCCAGCCAGCCAGTCAGTCAGTTCAAATAATTGTATACTACAGTATTATATTGGTGGGAAGTTAAATTAATATGGTGTAAAGTTTAATAATAGAATTCTGTGAAAAGTACCATGTTTTACTCAGTTGTCATATTCTCATTAGTAATTCACATTCAACTGAGCAAGCAGTGCAATGTAGTAACGTGTTTAGGATTGAACTATGTTGATTGTTATTAGCACCGATTTTATTGTTCTCCAAATTTTGTTCATTATTCATAGCACTATTACTGCGGTAATCAATATAGACTGTCAGTTCCTTTTTATAAGGATGTGTTTCTTATTTAAGAAATGAACCTTTTAATTTTCCAATGCATATACAGTAAACCCTCATATTCGGCACCCAAATACCTATCACTAACAAAATAATGGTACTGTTCAATAAGAAAAGAAAGAAAGGGAAAAAGGGAAGGAATATTACAATTTTAGATATGTGGTCATTTTGGTGAAATTTTCATCATCTTCTAATAGGTTATGGATGTGGCTTGGCTTCACAGCAGCAGCATTGTAATGCCAACACAGGTGACTTCACGCTTTGTAGCTGAGTGTGATAATGTGACAGTTGCACACTACTGCACCTGTGGATAGTAGCTAAAGTGAATTAATCTGCTGATGCATGATGGATTCTGTAAAGTGCAAGCAAAATATTATAACATTTAAACAGAAGATGGGGCTGTTGGATAAAATGGAAAAGGGTGTTATTAGGACTTGGTTAATGGAAGAAAAATTGTGTGCTATTGGTTACAACTTCATCATAGTTGTAATTGGTTACAATGTTAGCTACATTGATCTTGCCATATGGCAACCAACAAACATTCCCATCATATCAGCAAATTTAGTATATATTGTATTATAAACTAACAGATAAATATACAGAGTTAAGAACGAAAAATAAAGTTGAATTTAAAGATTTTATTTTAAAACTCCACATATAAAATACTCAATTTCTGAATGGAGAAAAAATAAATATTCATGCAGTATGTCTTTACATAATCTATATAAGTACTTTCCAGTTATTTGGCAGAATTGATTACCCAACACTGACTTTGTCCTTTAGTTTTTGGATATGAGAGATTTAATCATATATATGTATATATGAAAGCATAACTTTGACTATTTGTATGAATAAAGAAATTCCAAAACATGATAATATAAATTCATACAATTTAAGAAACAAAGAAGATTATTTAAGAGCAACACTTCAGGGGAACACTGAATAATTGTCCATTAGATAGCATGGAAAAAGAATTATACAATAAATTGCTTGAAAAAATCAAGTCAATAAATCAAATTTGTAAAAAATAAAGCAATAAAAATATATCTAGTGGAAAATATGTTTTATACTGTGAAGGAATTTAATTGTAAAGCGAAAAATTATAGTTTGACAATAAATGTAATGGATTGCATTGATATTTTAAAAATAGACTTGATGGATATTTCATGCTTTTTTTAATGTAAGATAATTAGTGTGAAAATTTATTTGTTTAAATGTGCATTGAATATATACACAATAGTTAGAAGTATGTGTTATTTACATGTATTATTCCTGAAATTTGTACCATTTATACACATTTTAATAATAATCATAACATATGTATCCTGTATACTGTATACCAAAGGATGAGATAAATATATTGTTTATGTATTGCTAAACAAAGACCATTCATAATCATGGCTTCATAGGAGATCAGCCATGAAGCCATGATTTGTTCTATATTGAGCAAAGTTTTCCTTTACATTTTACTTTCTTCAGTTGGTGTTACTTATTCTTTTTTGTCATTATTCTAATATAGCAAATTATCATAGGAGTTTATAATATGAAAATATTAAAATTTATGATACCTGTTAACCAATGTAAAAGAGCTTTGATCACTATCAATGACTGGAGACCAACATAGAGACAG
Organism: Metallyticus violacea; assembly: GCA_030762175.1. Classification (NCBI taxonomy): domain Eukaryota; kingdom Metazoa; phylum Arthropoda; class Insecta; order Mantodea; family Metallyticidae; genus Metallyticus; species Metallyticus violacea. The sequence continues at coordinate 25,942,832 of CM060845.1, read as the reverse complement.
CAGAGAAATTGCCAATAAACTGAAAAAAATTGTAATCTATGTAACTAATGAACACATCTTCAGTTTTTATCATTTAAATGTCAAATTTTTTAACTGCCATACTGTAAAATAGCCTGTTTAAAACAGACATATTTGTTGTACTTTACTAAATATAAAAACTTTGCATTTACTTCTGAAATAAAGGTGTATAAGATCCATCCATTATATGTTTTGAACAACTGGTAAGCAGCAAAGTTGTGCATTTTACTAAAGCATCTGCTTTCTGTATAAGGGAGACTTATAAATAATGACTGGACTTTCATTATTGATTGTACCATACAGAACCTAGAAAACAATCTACTCAACAGGAATCCCACTTGCCATTTTTAATGGATTTTTTATAAAATTTTTATTTCAAAATTTGAAAACACAGCATACAGTATAAAAGCTTGCAGATCTAACTAAACAGAGGTTGAATAATTATTATTGAATTAAATATTTTTGTTATGAGTGAAATGTGAAAGATTATAATTTTATCATCAATTAATAGATCAATAAAAGGTTCACTTTTATGAGACAGACATGTTTAGATCAATGGAACTGTTTTTCTTTACAGGTTAGTTCTTGGGTAACGCACCTCATCATCACACAGCCAACCCACGAGGATCGTAAGGCAGTACTCTCATGCATCCTGCGAGTGGCTCTCTCTTGCTGGAACATTGGGAATTTCAATGGTGCAATGGAGATTGTTGCTGGACTCAAGTAAGTGATAAAATTATTATTTTTAAAAGCCCACACTAAGCATCTGATCAGCAAAATACATATATTGAAGATAAATTAATATAATTTCTAGCAATTATACTAGTCCGTATGTTATTTAAGTGTATAACCTAGTCATTTAATGAGCTATTGTCTATTTGTAAGAAATATAACCCTTTATGTATTTCCTTGTTTTGTGATTTTCTGTTCTAATTAAAAATATGTATCCTGATACAAAGCATTTTTCAGTTCTGTGTTAATATGTCTGAAAAAGGTGTAGGTCTCTGCAGCAAGATTGCCTGTTACAACAGATTCTTCACTGTGAGCCTGTCAACGGCTCAGGGGCAGGGGTTTCTTTCGGCCTCCAGCCGACATGGAATGTTGTAGGCCGGCGGAAACTACTTGCCTCTGAGCCACAAACCATTTGCCTCATCATGAACCAGCAGATAACTGCAGAGCATCAGAAGATATATTATAGTTTTTATGGACATATTTTTCTATCTTTTAATGTATATGACAGTGCATATGTATATTGTAAACTACAAAAGTCATGTTTGTGCTTTCCACATATTCATTTTTTGTTTACATAGGATTATGTAAATGTAAGGTAGAATTCAGACTAGATTAACTTATACATGTTGCTAGCAATTTGACCACTCTTATTGACTAAATATTTTTGCTTTATCTAATAAGTGAATGTTATTTTACATATTAATGCAAATTTTGGGGGTTTTATAAATTTGTTTTTCTATATGTACTTTATTTCAATGCATATATGTATACATTCTAATTTTTTATTTTTCAGAGCTGAAAAAATAAGCTGCTGCTTTATATGAAAATCTTTTTTAGGCTGTATTTAGGTACATTTAGTGAAGATCTACATATCACCCATGAAGAAGATTTGCTTCAAATGAAGTTATATTTTATTACCTTATGCTCACATTTACTGTGTAATAGTCATTATGCTAGAAGAATGGTGTTTTCCTGACAGGTCAAATAAGCTGAAACCCTTCTGGCTATCAATCACCGAGAAGGAATCTCTGCCGGTGCTGGACTTCCTATCTGCAGCGCTATTATCAGCTGAGTATGAGCGAGCCCTAGGTCGTGCACTTGCCATGCCTGAATGTCGTGTGGTGCCATTCTTTGGGGCCTTTCTTAGAGAATTACGAGAAATCTTATCAGCTACCCCCAGTTTGGTGGTACTAGCCCCATCGGGGGAACAGACACGACTGGAGGTGAGGCCCAGCACCAACGCACCAACTTCAAACCGTTCTCAGCGACATCGCACCCAACACCGCCACAGTCACCGCCCTGTGGTAAGCCACCTTGCCCCCTGGGGTTCGAACTACTTCCTTACCCTTCCTTGTATACCTTTGTATGATTCTTTAAGCTTCTTTATTATAGCTTGTTTACTAAGCTTTCTTTTTAAGCTTTGCTTGGGAAGTTTGAATTTATTTATACATTCATTTTAAAAATTAAATAAAATTTAAAAGTGATGAATACCTGCCAATATTTTATATAATATTTTTGTTAATTCTATTATTTAAAATTAAAATTAATTAATAGGATGTGAACTCTTAAGCGAATAATCTTTCAAGTCTCTAGCAAGTGAATGGCTATCACTTTAATATTATATTTAAAGTCTTAACATTTATGTAAATATTTTCTATTTGCCGTATGAACGCATATTTTCTCTCACATTTTACACTTATTCTTGCCATTTAAATATTTCATGGCATTCATAATTTTTGCAAAAGAACATAAGAACAGCTTTCCAAAACACACTGTGCATCATTATCAAGCAACATAGACTTTTATGCAGAACTTAATGATATTAGTCTCATTTATTACATTTTTAATTAATAGAGAAAGAATGTGAATTCAAATACATTTTGAAATTCAAGAGAATAAAATCTATATAATTATATAGTAATATCATTAATTTGTTTGATTCATTAAGTAATAGGTGATCAGATTTATTCAAATTTTACCAACTCATTTTCAATGAATGACATAATTAATAGTCACCTTGTCTTGAAGGTGATGTAAGGGTACCGGTTTTCAGAGTATAATACTATGCAACCTACCAGGTGGTTAAAGAACTAATCACTGCATTTTATAAACAAATTGAATTTTAATTAAAATCAGTTTTTTTGATTGAGTGAAACTACACACTCTTATTGGCTCCACTTACTTGTTTAAATTAAGTACATGTTTCAGAGACTGTTGTGTGCATCATTGGCTAACTGTCAACTGCTGAATAATTTGTTATACTTTGGGGATACATATTCTGCTCTGGTAAAGGTGAACCTAAAGTTTATGTTTTCATTCATGGAAGTGTTGAAATTCATTAATCTGTCTCTATTTATAAAAATTTGCATTTTCTCCTATGTTACTAACTCTGTAGGTCCTGTGTATATTGTATTTTAACCATGTGCCAATGTTTCTCTTTGTTTTTCCAATATAGGTAAAAAAAACATTTCAGGAGCATAAAATACAAACAAATGGAGAAATCAGCAGTAGCATGTCATTTTTGGACAGAAAACCACAACATAGTGAATAAAGCAAAATTATTAAAATCAGTACTAGTACCTACAGAGTTGGAACATGGGAGAAAACACAGAGACAGATTAATGAACTTCGACATTTCTGGGGATGAAAATATAAACTTTAATTCATCACACTTCCACTAGAGCAGGATATGCATTCCCAAAGCTTAACAAAATATCCAGCAGTGCACGGTTAGCTGATAATGAGGACAATGTTCTGTGAAACATGCACTAAATTTAAACAAGTAAGTGCAGCCAATTAGAGTGTAGTTTGGCTCAATCAAAAAAAAATTATTTTAATTATATGACTAGCTTCATGTACAAGTTAATTAGCATTTCAAATTGACTTTTTACATATTTATTTTATGTTTGATAATGACCAAGGAAGGTTTCAACCAAGTGCTGCTGACAACATACAAGTGTTAGACTTACCAAGATTGACATCAAGTGAGGAGGAAGGGAGAGTTGTGCTTAGCTTGAGTAATAACTGATGATAGCTTTATTTTGTTTATGCCCATTAACTATATACCTTGTCATAGTTGTTTCTTTGTTTGTGCATTCCATCATGGCTGCACTAATGTCATGTCAGAATAGCAGGGAAAGCCCAATAGGAGCAGATGTAAACAGTTTAAATTTTCACAAAAATCAGCAAGCATAAAATAACTACAATAAGGTGCATGTAACATAGGCCTTCCATAGCAGATTATCAGGAATAGATCAACTGGCGGCTGATCATATGACAGAAATTTACTCTGCCAGAGTGACATCATTAATTTAAAATGATTTGCACTAAAATCTGATTAAATTTGATCACCCAGTATATAGAAGGGTAATTTAAAATGTCAGATAACTTTTTCCAAACAGCATGAAAATTCATTAAAAGAAAATTGGTGGCAAGCATTGCTCTTGTAATGGTCTATGAAAAAGTTTGAGCCATGCAAATCTTGTACGTAGCATTTTACAGCTTAGCAGAGCATAACGTCTGTCATAAGAATGGAAGAAGAATACAGTATTAGTTCTGTGCAGTGAATGAGCACTTTTATTTAAAGAACTGCATAGCCCTGCAGATCAAAACCAAATTGGATATAGTTCATTTTGGCTTTGTACCAGCATTGAAGATCATTTATTTCTAGGTAAATTAGTTTAAACATAATTGTATATGCAAGCTCTGGATACCCAATGAAATCCCATGAAGAATATATTTGATTGAAAGTAAGCCATGGTATCTTAATGGAAGAATACTGAGTTGAGTAAGCATGTGAAAAATAGCTGAGGCTATAGGCATGTCAACCAAATGAGTTCCATGCTGATTATGTTGCATAAAAATTGCACCGTTTCCATAATGGATGCCACTATTGTTAACTGTAGATCAAAAACATATGCAAAAGGAAAATTCAATGCAGTGCTAGTAATGTTTGCAATCTTTTAGACTTTATGCATTAATGTGTGACTATGGACAAAATTAGGATCCACCTACACAACTGGGTTGAAGCAGAAATCAAAGTAGTAAACAACAACTGGTGAAAGAGTACCCAAAGAAAGCAAAGATCATCCTACCAAGAAGGGGAAGATGATAGTCACTGTTTTTGGGGAATTCCAATGAATAACCACAGAAGATTAATTGGAAAGAGGTAAAATAATAACGGGAAACTATTATGCAGTATTAGAAAGATTAATTGAAGGAAAAATGGACAGCACAGAAAAAGTGTTCTTTAACCATGACAACACTGTTCCAAATTTGGCCAGTTGCCCTCAACTGAACTTTTTGAGTTGATTCATCATCCATCCTATTCAATGGTTTTAGCCTATAGGGATTTATTCATATTGCCTAATGTAAGTATTTGGTTCCATGGGAAGAACTGATGTTAAATGAGTATGTTGTCTTACTGTCTATGGCTGTTTTGCAGAATTTGGCATAAAGCGGTTTTCCTATAGGATGAAAAAAATTAGGATATCATTATACTGGTTATAAAGCCTTAGCTGGAGACTATATCAAGAAATAACAGTAATGTTTTTTTGAAATCAGTATCAGATATTAAAAACTCAAGATACAGCCAAGACTCAAACCATGGATCTTTGACTGATCATACTGGTGTTCTTGTCACTTGAGCTATGATGCTCTCCTGAACCATGGTCACAAATATCTCAACCCCACTTGAGTTGTTATACCCTGGAGATCTCTAGGGTTATTGGATCACAGAGACTTTATTCCAAAGAGGCAACTCAAAATCTTTGAGTAGTTATATCCCAGGCTTCATATTTAACCACACACTCTTGAGTTAATTTACATGAATTGTGATTTTTATAACATAGCCATGTTTTAGGCCATTGTTTGTAATCGGAGTCAGAAGGGATATGGTTGGGCAAGAATACAGTTGCTCAGATGGTAAGAGCATTAGCACAGTAAGCTGAAGCCCCATGGTTCAAACCCTGGCCATGACCTCAAGTTTTTTTCTATATAACTCTGATTCCTAACTTTAGCCTAACACACAGTTTATTTGAAAATAATCACATTTCATATGAAAATTAATATCTCTTAAAAATGGTTTTAACTTCATTTAACGTCAGTTTACCTACTTTTCAATTGGCCCTTGCATTTCATTTTGTAAATGGTTAATGATGAAGCTCCACAAAATATGTGATAGGGCAACAACAATTATTTTTAAATAATTATCATTTTGCAAGAAAAACATTCAGTGCTAAATAGAATACCAATATTATTTATTTGTAAAGAAAATGAGATTAAAAGTCATGTTAGAATTTTTTGGTTATGTCTCATTTTTAATCTCTGTTCACTGTAAAAACCTAATTGTTAAACTTTGCATATTAATGTTCTGTAATAATTCAGAAATAAAAAAGTCTTAATTACATCATTGTTAAAGTTCCATTTTCCAAGGAAAGGTAAGACCTATTTCAACAGCTGGAAGATTAGTTTCCTATGAAATGCTTTCTCAGTACTTACCTGTATTTACTTTGAGTATGAAACTTGTAATTACACTTTTAAATGTTAATCTATAACTGGAAGCTAAAGGGCAATACATAGCAAATTAGAGCTTTTTGTATTTTCATTATATTAAAAATAATTTGCTGCAGATTATATATACATATTTATTTGCATATCACATCTCCTTTTATCATTTTTAAAGCCATAAAAATAAAAGGTGAGGGAATCTAATGTGCAAGTACCTTTCCATTTCCAATTTAATTAAATGAAAATGTTAATCACTTTTGTAGTTGATTACTGTCATCATGTCAATCATAAAACTACTATAGGGCACCCATAATTGTGAAAAGTATTAAATGTCAAAATTTTATTATCCTAAAATAAGATTCCTAAATTAAAATAGTCACCTATTAATATTATGTACTATATTTTATAATTGAAGTACGAGTAAAGAAACACATTTTAATAATTTAGATTAACTTTTAAATCAAGTGCACTTATTTTCATAGTTGTTATTTGCAGAATAAATTACTGCAATAACTTCATGCACATCACCAAATCAGAGGTATAGTCTCAAACAAACCATAATCTAGAATTTTGATAAATTAACTATAAGCACTAAAGTGAATTACATAAGAATTCAAGATATATGCAAAATAAAATGTTTTCTAATAAGTTTCTTAATCACTACTTTCAATCAACTTGTTGAATGAATGCTTTATTTCTGCATAATTCCCTTACATTAACTTTTTCAAATTGTACAACTATTCTTGGAGTGCTTGTTATTTTAGGATCTTATACAGTTAAGACCTCTGTATATGTAATAGATCCTGCTTTCCACTATCTACCCCACTGCCATTGGTGGCCGAGGTCGTTAAGGCATGAACTCGTGAGCGGGGAGTCTGGGGTTTGAGTCCTGCCAGGACAGTCCTCCCTGACTGAAGTTTTTTTTTCCAGGTGTTCCTCAGTCCTAAATGAGAAATGCTGGGAAGGTATCCTAAACTTAAGCTTGGAACGTTTCCTTCCTTAAAAAAAATCCTTTCTGAATATATAATTTCATCTCATGTATCACCAGTGTCCAATCACCTGTGCTGTCTCAGTAGAAAAATGGACGTTAAACACTATTAAAATAAAAAAGTATCTACCCCTTTCAATATTATCTCATATATATCCTCTTCTTTTAATTTAATCACTTTCTTGTACCACTTCTCTCTGACGTTCTCTAAATAGTTCCCCAATTTTCTCCAAAACTCCTTACTGCCATTATCAAAAAAAATTTAATATCAATATTAAAATTGCTATCTGTAAGTTATCCCATTTCTAGACCATACTTCTTCTCTACATATTTTGTTTCTGAACATTCAGTTATAAAATATAAACCCTTATCTATTTTCCACATAGTAATACTTCCTTTTTCACTTTTAATCCAATTAGCCCTATTATTCCAATTGTTACAATTATCATCCAACTGACTATGCTCTTCTCCTACTCTAGCATTAAAAGCACATACAATCACAAATTCTTCCATATGTAGCACTCTAATTTAACCTTTGTCCTTGTAATCCTTTTGTCATCATCTATTTCAAAAATACTCCCAAAGGACAATGGCACCACAATTCAACCTCTGTCCCCCAGGCTGCCCACTGTCCAACTGAAACCCCCCTTCCACTGCTCCCCACCATAGAATCTTTCTCACTCAGCTGTTTTGTGGACTCGCTCTCCTCGTTGGTGAAGTCAACTTCTGTGTTGTCACTTTTACTGCTACATACTTTTCCCCTCTCTGCTGCATGCTTGTCCCTTGGTCATAGGTTGTTACCCTTTCTTCTCTCCTCTCTTCTTCTCTGGCCATAATTCCTTGCCCTCGTAGCTGAGTAATCAGAATTTCATCAATCCACAGCTGCATTCCATGGCTCTTCTTCCTTCATTTTTGGCTTTTCTCATCATTTTAATTAATTCTGCTCTTACTTCTCTTTCTTTTTTCCTGTAATCATTCTTGATAAATATTCTTGTGCCTTTTAGTTTCCTGATGTTATCTAATACTATCCATTTAAAATTCATTTTGGCCAATTTAACTTATTCAATCAACCTATTACAACTATGAATGTGATCAAAGCTGCAATGAGTTTGTCGGCATTCTTTTGAGGTTTTTAAAATTTTAATTTTCTTTGCTCTGAAAAATAGAGCAAATATGCAAATAAATGTGGTATACAACAACCACTGTTCCACTTATTTTAATGGCAGGTTGTGCTTTTAGATTTTGAAAAACAGCTTCTTGGAACTAAGTGTTTAGCATAATTTTTCTCCATGCCCTTAATTCATTGTACATAGAACTTATTGTAAGAACTATGCACTGCTCGGTTTGTTGGTTTGATGTAATGATATAATGAAATTGCATAGTAAAATGCATGTTGTAACAAAGTTGCTTGTGCAAGAAGAAACTGAAAAAGCCAAAACAAAGGCACCATAATACTATTTTATAATGTTACAAATGCATGTATAAGCATGGTTACAATGAAATATATGAATTTTTTTTTTTTCCTGCAGCAGCAGTGCATTTGTTTCCAGTTAGGTTTTAACAGTGACTAAATAGAGATTGTTCTACTTTATAACATTGCAAACAACACCAAGATAAAGAAAATATAGGTAGAATGTAATACTGCAAAAGCAAGCCATTAGGTATCTTAAAAGCATCAATCTGCATTATCATATAAATTAGCTCATATATGGTGAATATATTGGTAACATATGATGCATATGCATTTATTGTGGAAATATATTCTTTATTAAAGTAGTCAAGACTATTTGTCTTATGCCAAAGCATTCCAAATGTAACTTCAATGGCTAAATGTGGAATTTGGGGCAGATAAAGAAATGTTTGGGCAGCTTAACCTTAGAGTATACCAGTTTGCCCCATTTGTTCATTCACAAACAGCTCCTGTCCCCTCATGACAATTGTCACTCTCATCATTTATACAGAATAATTTCACAAGGCATGTGCTGAAAAATGGATTACATCATATAGAATTTGAGAGTCAGTCAGACAAATGGGAACGTTTTATTTTAAGTACCATTAATTATTTATATTACAGTATGGACACATCTTATTAAATTGTAAGATAAGCTTCAATAAAATGTTCTGATTTTTCAAGCAACTAATTTCATACCAGAACACTATGACTTTTTATAAACTTCTTGTAATTATTAATATTATTATTAATTGTCATAATATTAAATAATTTATTACAAGGTGCAGTCCATAAGTTTGTGGCCTGATTATATTAAGTAGGTGGTAGAATAAAAATTCAGTTATCATTTTTCTAATATCTCCCTTTACTTCAATGCAGTTCTTACATCTGTGGATTAGAATTTCAATTCCCCTAAAAAAAATAGTCTAAAAATTTGTCTGCAAAATGCTGAGAAACAAACCATAAGTCGCTCTCAGTATATAAGTAATAATGTCTTCCTCTTACTAAACTACATAACATGCAACTGCCATAACTGCCTGTTCACCACTCCGGAATAAAATAGACTTGTGTCATGTAATCAAATACGAACCCATTGTTGCTTGCATTCCATGTATTTTAAATTTAAATATTTATCAAAATGAACAATTTAAGAAATTCAAATTCATTGCTGTTGAGAAAATACTAATATTATCTATTATTTGACATGCAGTCATAATTAAACTGCATAATAAATGTCAGTAAAGTGTATTCACAATACAAACAGAAATGTAAGGGCATTAGAGTGCCCCATCATACTGTCGAGACATGGAACAATTATAATAAAGTAGGGAAGATCCGTACAAAATTAGGACAGGTGACACCCTATGCACTGACCTTATGCATATACGAGTACAAATGTTGGTAAAGTATGCAAAGCACAGTTGTTTTATAAAGCCTAACTCTTCTGTCTGCAGACACTTGTTACATAGAACTTACTACTTGACAAGGGAGATGTTTTCTGTGTCAACACACCCATTGGTCTACATCATATGGGTCATCTTTGAAGCTCTCTCTGCCCAAATTAAATAATTTTAACTGCTCCACAGCAGAATATGAAAGGGAATCTTCTCCATATACTCTGTCAAAGCATTGTTTAATATCATTAGGTAAAAGTACTTCTTTAGTTAAAAATGTAATCATTGCTGTATGTTCAGTTTTGAACATTAGCTGTGCTATGCAACAAATTTAATTTAAATGAACTTCTCTAAGCAAATCAATGGCATGGCCAGAAAGAAAACGCACTGTTACACTTCTGAAACTTGTGAATATCACATGTATGATATGTACCATGGCCTTCTATATTAGGTCTAAATCTAATAAACTGCGCCTCTTATATTATCTACACATAAATCATTTCTTCAAGGTGACTCACTTCAAATTACAGATTATAAAACTGTGTAAGAGGCAATTCTGCACACATCCATAGCATCATTACTAATTCAACTATTATGCCTACACTATGCATGTAAACTGTTTATCATACTGAAGTTTTATGGAGTGTATCAAATTTCTTATGAGAGCATACTGATGTCCATATTTTATCAAGAACCTTCTCTATTGAAAATATTAGCAAATCCACTTACCTATAACAGTATTTTAGTAAATGAAACATTCATGAAATCTAACTTCGTTCTTAAATAGATGATCCTTCATTCTACCTGTTGGTACACCATAATATGTTTGAACAGGAACTAGTGGACATAATTATTATTGTGCCATAGATAGCATGTATTTAATAAAATTTATGGAGCACTTACAAAAGTAAGAACAAAAGAACAACAATATCTCATTTGACTATATCAAATGGTATGTTTTAATTATTTAATATTCACTCCAGAAGCTCGTTGACAAAATTGCAAAAATGCCAAATATCTCATAATAAAAAAATACACTCAGTCAATAAGTAACTTCAAATCTATTTTATGGATATATTAAACACTCTCAAAATAATAAAAGTATACATTTATATTGTATAGGATAAATATGAAAGTATCAGGACCAAAACATATATTGGTATCGATTATTGAGAAAGTTTGGTATTTACCCATCTATATCTTAGATAAGGAAATACATATATTGCTATACATTTTGATAATATTTTGTAAATAACTCTGTTTCAATAAATATTCATTTTTAAAATATTTCTTTTGTTAATGTTTCCCTTATTGATTTTCTGTTCTAATCAATTCATACATTAGTTACAAGCATTCCAGAAGCATTTGCAGAAGTTAGAGAAATAATATGTCAATATGAAAGCATGCACAATAACTTAAGTATGGCAGTAAAGTAAGGGGTAACTTTTGGTCAAGCTGCCTATTCAAAATCACCCATTGTTTTACTGAAGTTAAAGATATGCTATTCTCAATTCTAGAAGGCTGAGATTTCCATCTCTCATAGTCTTTGCTATGATTTTCCTGAGAATGGCAGTTAACTTCTAAAACTGATAAATCAGGCATTATGATTCCAATGTTATTAATCTAATCATATGGGATGCCTAATAATGCTCAAGAACTCCTGTTAAGGATTTTCTGTATCTTTTCAATTTACATATATAGATTCAACTTGCACAATTTTAGAATTTCTCATTTGCAAAACTTCAATTATAAAATACTTATGTTTCAGAGTCATTTAGAAAAGTTTGTCATTTCACTTAAACATGAACAAAAAATTGTAAATTAATTTCATGTCAAAACTAATATAGTGAAGAAACTAATTTATTCTTAATTAGCTAGTGAGTCAATTTAATATTCTTATGCTCCACTTACCGTTGAATTATACAGAACATATTTCACAGGTTTTTGCCCACAGCATCAGCCTTGAGTCGACTGCCAGATTCGTTGTTGGTTGGATGGACTTTGTAGCTGTCATGAATATTTTATAAACTTTTGGATTAATTTATCTTCTTTTGGGATCTTGAAGTTCATAACCTTATTTTCATATTTTTTTATAAACATTTTTACCCATATTCCCAGCTCCAAGAATCTATCTACAAATTTCAATAATTTGACCTCTGTTTCTGTGTTATGTATATCTCTCCAAATGTGATGTACGACTGCTGATTTATCTATGTGATTGTACCTGATGTTTCTCCATTGTTCCTTTAGCCCAATTTTAATGCTTCTTTTTGTTTTGCCAATATATACTTTGTTACATTCTGAAAAGTTGATTTGATATATTCCTGACTTCTTCTTATGTATTCTATCAGGCAAGAAAATCAAGAAATTCAAACAAGAGAAGAGGTTAAACAGGTTACAACATTGTCAGCAAAAAAAAGAAACTACTATTCACAAGAAATTTACTTTTCATCCTTGGGACACCAAAAAACTGAAAAATTCCAGAAAATATTCCAAGAGTATTGGCTTACTTTGTCCCCAGTGAACAAATTCAGCCTAAATAATATGCTCAACTCTGGTGATAATGATAGAATACCTGATGAGAAGAAGTCAGGAATGTATCAAATCAACTGTTCAGAATTTAACAAAGTATATATTGGCAAAACAAAAAGAAACATTGGAATTTGGCTAAAGGAACAATGGAGAAACATCAGGTTCAATCAGATAGATAAATCAGCAGTTGCACATTACTTTTGGATAAACATAACATAACATAGAAACAGAGGTCAAATTTTTTAAATTTGTTGATAGACCCGTAAGTTTTATAAACAAAATATGAAAACAAGGTTATGAACTTCGAGATCCCAAAAGAAGATAAATTAATCCAAAAGTTTATAAAATGTCCATGACAGCTATACCAAGTCCACCCAACCAACAACGAATCTGGCAGTCGACTCCAGGCTGATGCTGTGGGCAAAAACCTTTGAAACGTGTTCTGTATAATTCAATATTAAGTGGAGCATAAGAGTATTAAATTGACTCATTAGCTAATTAAGAATGAACAAAACAGTTAAGGTGCATTCATTTTTATACAAGCCCTGCTCATTCAACTAATAGGCTTCAAATCAGCATGCCTGAATTCAATTATTTAACATTTATTTAAAAGTATAGGTATAATATACACAGTGAGGCAATTAAATTACCACCTAAAATATCTCCTACATTATTATTAATATTGAAAAATTTGGTTTTGCTAGATCAAAGGAAATATAAGGGCTCACAAAACTAGTTCATTCAGAATTATTAATAGAGTATTTTCTACACAAAGTCATATTTTTTTTAAATGGAACAACAGTCATAACTGCAGCAGGATTTGAACCAAAAGAAATTAGAATAATAATGGTATTTACCATGTTTCTAATGCAAGTAGTGTACAAGTAATTGCTTTTTAAATTTTATCCATTTAAAGCAAGTGAACAGTAATATGGTAATTAAATAACTATTTTCAAATGTTTCTCATTATTTTGTTTTCATATAATTACCTGAAGCTGGCCCAATCTCCTTATTTGACACCTCTTGATTTATTTCTATGGGAAAACTGAAGGACAGTCTTCAAGGATGTGCTGACGAGAAATACAACAGCACATAGTAGCATTTTGCACTCTTATTTCTTCTGAAATGCATAATAAAGTGCAGTGATCCCTGCATCAAAGACTGGAAGCTTGTTTTGCATTGAATAATCACCATTTTTTGAACATCTTTTTCAGAACTTATGGGAACATGGTAAGATAAATTCAGAAAATTAATTTGAAGGAAAACAAATGACAAATAAAATAGCTGAAAAGCTTATTTAACTTCCATATTACTGTTCACTTTCTTCTAATGGATAAAACTTCAAAAATAAATCACCTCTGAACTACTTGCATCAGAAACATACAATGAATGCTATTATTATTTTAATTTCTATTGTAGATATGACTTTGTCTTTTAAAAAAATGTAACTTTGTTCAAGTTTAAAAACATGAAATATAAGGTAGGATCTGATCTTTTTATTTAAGAACATGAAGCCTTCAACATGAACTTACCATTACCATTACCATTACCATAAACGAGAAATACCGCCACGGGTGGCCGAGGTCGTTAAGGCATGGACTCGTGAGCGGGAGGTCTGCGGTTCGAATCCCGCCAGGACCGTCCTCCCTGACTGGGGTTTTTTCCAGGTTTTCCTCAGTCTTCATAACTGGCAAATGCCGGGGAGGTACCTAAACTTAGGCCTGGAACGCTTCCTTCCTTAAAAAAAAAAAAAATCCTTTCCCAATTTATCATTTCATCTCATGTATCATCAGTGTCCACCGCCTGTGGTGCCTCAGTAGTAAAAACGGGCGTTAAACACCATTCAAAAAAAAAAAAAAACGAGAAACCAAACGATTCCTAAAACTGAAAGAAAAAGGAAGATATAAAGCCGCAGATATATGGTTTTTGAATAGGGTTTAAAAGAGAAAGTTTGCCCTAAATTTGTTAGGAAGGTGGTAAAATTCAATAAAGACAGCTATGTACAGATAGCACTGAGAAAAAAGTTCTCTAATTAAAAAGATGCAAACACTATTGGGACATTACGGCAATAGATTTAGAATTATATAGACTACATTTAAAATGATGGACAGAGCAGTTCTAAATTGTGGGACCGGAACAAGCCAACAAAGGCTTAAACCGTGATTGATGATGATGATGACATTTAAAATGAATCAAAGTCTTTGGGCCCAATTATTTCAGAAAATTTAGAAAACAATGCTTTAAAATATTATTTTCAGAATCAAACAAAAAGCCACATACTAGAAAAAGAAATTCAACAAATTACATAAAGAACCTGTGGTCAAGACCAAAACCATCTCAAAACCTAACCTCAAAGTAGTCGATCTCTTCAAAGAAAGATGAAGTGAAATGGAATAGAATGAAATAGAATTATTGAATAAAAGGATCAATACTTGTATCAGCTTTTCATCCAATTTAGGAGAATATGTAGCAGATATTGAACTAGCCATTGAAAATCCCAATTTAATAGACAAAAATTTTATCAGAAAAACATTTTTCAATATATTACAAGAAATTAAAAAAAGAAACCTAAGTCCCAGTTTTCACCCAAGATTAATTAGATCTCTTAACAAAAAAGGCATAGCTTATACAAAGGCTGACAAAGGAAATCAAATTGTGATATTTAGACTAAGAAGATTACAAACTAAGAATGCATGAATTCATTGAAATAACAGTGATGAATTCATTGAAATAAAAGGATCAATAAGAGAAATTCTAAAAAGCAGCA
Organism: Metallyticus violacea; assembly: GCA_030762175.1. Taxonomy (NCBI): domain Eukaryota; kingdom Metazoa; phylum Arthropoda; class Insecta; order Mantodea; family Metallyticidae; genus Metallyticus; species Metallyticus violacea. The sequence continues at coordinate 25,927,443 of CM060845.1, read as the reverse complement.
TTTTATTCCCAAAACCCAACTGTTACAAAATCAAAGTACATAATCCATCTTTAGCCAGGATTTTCGGCATACCAAAAATTCATAAACCTGGGAAAAGCATGAGATCTATTATTAATAACATCAACACTCCATGTTATCTCTTAGCAAACTGGTGTCTCCAAAATTTAACACTTTTCCAAAGTTTGACAATTTAAGCTTGCATAACTCTATGGATCTAATTAACAAAATCAAAGATTATATTTTGTCTCCTAATGACACTTTGGTTTCATTTTATGTAACAGCTGTTTTTTTTTCAGCTTACCACAAAATAAAACATTAACTCTTCTAAGAAAATGGTTGCAAGCATCCCATCTAACAGAAACACATATCAAGGAATATGGTAAATTCACCAAACTTTTCTTAAATCAAGCCTTTTTCACATTTAAAGGAAAATGTTTCAAACAAAAATCAGGATTAGTAATGGGCAGCCCTCTTTCACCATTCCTAGCCGACTTATTTATGAGTTCTTTTGAAACACATATTACTAAAGCCTTCCCCTACATCTTGTCAGTCCTGGTGGTGTAGTGGTGACCATACTTGCCTTCTAAATCCAAGATCGCGGGTTCGAACCTGGCCATGATCAATGGATTTTTTTGGGTGTAAAAATCCTAAGTATGGCTTCCTTCAGAAGGGAAGTAAAGCCATGGGTCCCATGTCGTACATTTACAGCATGAAAAAGAATCTCAAGCCTGAAAGAAGAGGCCTCTGAGCAAAATTTGTCACCTGTTTCATGCTCTGAATTGAATGGGACAATGATGATCTGAGATGTTAAAGAGTGTCCATAAATAAACCAAATCAACAACAACCCCTACATCTTTAAGATCTGGTATAGATATGTACATGATATATTTGTTTTTGTACCAAAGAGACTTATAGAAGGTGCATTGAAATTATTAAACTTACAGGAACCCACAATTAAATTTACCATAGAAATTGAAACCAATAACATTTTATCATTTCTGGACTTGAAGATAAAAAGTAAGAACAAATTAGAATTTAGTATTCACAGAAAGAATACACACACTGACAATTATATTAAAGCCCATGATTTTAACCCAAGACCTCATAAAGAAGCAACTTTCAACAGCATGTTACACAGATTAGTTAATGTATCACTTAATAAAGACGAATCTAAAAGAGAATACCTGCATATAATAGAAACAGCCATTTCTAATAAATAATAATTTCAATAAACAGTTGATTGATCTCAAAATGAAACAATTTTTAAAACAAAAGAAAATTAAACAAATTACCACTTTGACTTCCTTATCAAAAGAAAAAACTTACAAAAAATTCACTTACCACCCACAAGCCAATAGTAAACTTCAAAAAATTTTCAAACAGTGCAACATTACTTTAGCATCTCAGAATAGTTACATTGTTGGCAAATTATTAAAGTTAAATAAAGCAGATTCCAAACCCAAAGAAGAAAAATTAGGTATATACCAGATTAATTGTAAAGACTGCGAAAAAATATATATGGGCAAGACCAAGGGAAATATAGGCATCAGACTGAAGGAACATTGGAGAAATATCTGTTACAAACAGATAGAAATATCAACCATAACAGCACATTTCTGCAATGATAATCATGAAATAGAAAAAGGCATCTCTTTATTAAAAGCTGTTCAACATCCCAAGGAACTTGACATATAGGAAAAGCTTTTCATAAAGAAATATGATATAAACTCATGAATTTCCACATTTCCAAAAGCAGACATCATTTTGTACAAGTTCATCAACAGACCACCTGATTCACCACAATTGCCTACCATTCCAACTTAATATGATCCACCATACACCAGTCATTTAACAGTTGGCAATGTGAGCAAAGGTCTCATGAAACATGTATTGAATTTTATAATTTTGAGAGTGAAATGTTAAGAGAGTTTTATCATTTTATCAATATTTTAAATGTTTTTAACTCAGAGTGCTTCCTAGTCCATTGGAAGATTGAAAGTGAAGCCACAGAAATGCTTTTAGCATTTTAAAATATGTTATCTACTTGAGATTTTATACTTGTTTTCACTGCGTTAATTCCTGAATATTTTAAAATTGAAAAAAGAAAGAATATACATAACTTTGTGCCGAAAATACTCTTTTATTATTAATAGTAATTCTTTATGGACTAGCTTTGTGAGCCCTTGTATGCCTTCAACCTTTTGAAATCAAATCATCAATATCATTATTAGTATACCAGATATTTGATAGTTTTAAGTGTCTCATCCTTTATATATTTTTAGAGCTTAAAAGTAGCAACTATTGCTTTATTTTTCAAACCAAGATGACATTCATCAACAATTTCACTACATCTAAACATAAATGGACTTATGCAGTTTTATCTTGCATATCAGTGTAGAAAGTAAAATGCAACTTCTTACTGCTAGTCTGATTTGGCAGTGGTACATTGTTCAAGTTGCTGAAGTTGTTATGCTATGCCTCATTTGTTTCAGCATCAGCATGTGGTGGCTTTTCCATGCTTTTTAAATTATATGAATACAGGTAAGGATCTAGTAATCTGATGAAGATGGAAGATTGGGCCAAGGGATTTTATACTGTAGGAAAAACTGATAATGTTCACTTCACTTGCATTGGACTTCTGCTTTTGGTTGGCAGGAGGTAGTCCATTTTTATGCTGTGCAATGAAACCTGATAGCTATATTGTGCAAAATGAAGATGATGATGATGATGATGGTGATGATGATGAGGAGGAGGAGGAGGAGGAGGAGGAGGAGGAGGAAGAGGATAACAATAAAGCATTGAAATGAGTGTTAAGCAAACGAGTGCTTGGAAAAAATCTGTCCACACATACCTAAGTCTGCCATAAATTCCACTTATGTAATAGTGATTGAGCCCCAGTAACTTTGATGAGGGTTAAGTGGTCCAACCACTAATTCACAGCACATCTGCTGGATAACTGAGTTTTTACAATCATATTTAATGCAGGATTAAGCAATGACCAATAATGCCACCATTGAATCAATTTTACTTAGGAAGCTATAATAATGGAGTGATAATATATCCTATTAGAATTTATTAAATATGTTCATACTATCTCCATTTATACAAATTAGGATATGTTTCAGGGATATCATCAGCTGTTGGCTGACTACTCTGAGCTTGGAGTAGTCAGTTAACAGTTAATAAAGGAGTGACTAATGCTGTATAAGTAAGTAGAATTAGTGTGATCATATTTAATAAATTCTAATAGCCCCCATTAGAGACTATGTATGAAAATTGTAAAAATCTGTGAGTTTATTCATTGAGTTATTCTAAGAAATTAAAAGCTTGCAAAAATCTTAGAATCTATTTATTGAAGCCTACCATATGTAATTATTTTTCAGTTCTTTAATCAAAAACACCTTGCAAAATATCAATATTATGTTTGTTTATAGGCATCATATGCTCACTAATCATATCTTTAGAATGATTTTAATGCTTTTGATGGAATAAAAGTGTGGTTAGTTAGGTCCAAGCAGTGAAATATGCACACTATATCTGCTACATTCTTTTTATAAACATATTAGCTAAAATGAACATTAATAATATTGTTACATTGGCAGTTATTTTTTTTAAATATATCTATTTCTTATATTTCTTGTTCCATAATATTCATTAATTTCAAATGAATGTTATAGCACCTCAGTTTAAATCATAGCTGTTCTGAAATAGATGTACTGACATTACAGCTCATCCTTCTTATATTTGCACATAAAAATCAAGGTGTTTCTTTAGTTAGGCATTTGTAAATAGTTTTACTTCTAGCCTAATTATTGGATTGACTCAACTGTATGCCTGTTCAGAATGTTATAATTTCTTTCACTTTTTTTTGCATGTGTTGTTTGTTAATCAACTGCTGTTTTTGTCTCTCCCTTGGATCGAACCCTGGTGTGGGCTGGGAGGGCATCTGTACGGTATGGGCTGCATGCCGGCTGCAGAAAGGGCCACTACTCGCCCATCTTGGCATCTGCAGCTGAGTGTTCTTATCCACACAAAGCAAGTTGCAATAAAAATAAACAATTTTTTTGTTAACACTGCTTAGTATTCTGGTCTTTCTTCATAGAGCAAGCTATGAGGAAGATATCATTATAGAAAATGAAGTTAATTAAAATTTAAACAGTATCAAAAACTGCAGTGTTTTTTTTTTTAGAATAGTTATGTTAAGATATATGTAAATATAGTCTAGAAAAGCACTACTTTAGCACATACATTTAATTATACTTTGATTCTACAACTTTTAAAAGACACACTATGAAAACCAAGCAGATTATTTTCAATTTCCTTCTCTTAGCTAATATAATGCGTATAGTTATCAAAGAATGGATTTAGATGTTTTTCAAATATATCCAGCACTTAAATTCATTATAGTGCACCATTTCATTTTAACTGTATTTTTATACATAGCGCACCATAAGTAATGTCTCATCAACACTTGTAGAGGTTTGCTCTCTGCATTATTTAAGCACGTGATACTATTTCTTTGCACGAGTAGAATACATTAATTTTCTGTATATAATTTATATTTTTATTACAGTCATGTTTGATTCTTTATTATCTGAGATCCTTTTTGACTTTATAGAGCATTACATTTACAAATATCAACTTATTTAAAAATTCTATTACAAAACCTATGTTTGTTTTTGCAGTTTATCTCAGACTATAATGGCGAGGATCATTATTTCACAAGGATTGGGCCAGGTGGCCTTATCAACCTCGACAAGATCTACCGCACACAAGCAGTTATGGATCGCATTGCTTCATTTCACCAGCACTATCATGCAAGGGGACGGGATTCAGTGCACAACCTTCATCGAGACCAGCTCAGGTATGTATGTTGATACAGGGGCTTTACCATTAAATGCATTGATGGCAGATCTCATCAATAATATTATTAATTGTGGATTCAGCTTGGGAGTTTTATTGTTGCTGATAAAGCTGCAGATATTTCATATGCATATATTTGTAGGTGAATGAGCATATTCATCAAAAATCATCCATATAAGCAAAAAATAATAAAAAATAAGTGAAATGTTTCATCAAATCTGCGTCCCACTTCATTAAAGAGGACATTCATATGGAAGCTTATTGGCAGTTACTGGGACATTTTCTATTACATAAACTGAAAAAAATCAGGTGTCACAGCAGAAATTTTCAAATAGAAGCCTTATTTCCAGCACTTAACACTGTACATTCATCAGTTAGTTCATAATCAAAAACATTGACTTACCTGATGACAGAATTAATTGGTTGCCACGTGATGTTGAAATCAAGGTTGACAACATTGCAATCAATGAAAACAATATCAACTATGTGATGAAGTTAAGTGTACAATGCTTCTTCCATTAACTGTGTTCTGCTAACACCCTTTATCACGTTGCCTCAACATCTTCTGTTTAAGCATAAGAACATTTCACTTGCACCTCACAGAATCCATCATACAGTGGCAAGTTAATTCACATTAGCTATTGTCCAAGATGAAAACTGCCAAGTTATCACACTTGCTACTGTGATGCTATGAAGTGTGAATCCCTGCTACTATTGTGAAGCCACACTGCATCCATATGCTGCATTTATGGCGGATGCTATTAGAAGACAATGAAATTTTCATAAAAATGACTACATGTCTAAAACTGCAATATTCCCATCCCCCCCTTTTTTTTTGAAAAGTGCCGTTGTTTTGGTATTGCTGGCTATTTGGGTACTAGATGCAAGAAATTTACTGTACTTGCAAGGAGCAATGAGTAAACTAGGAAGACGGTTGCACAGGTCCTGAGAGAACATTGCCTAGTAACAAGCTGGTGGAGTACATTATATCACAGGATAATATTCCTCATTTTCGTTTATAAGGAAGAAAAACTGGAGCTGCACAGTATCAACATAACATTGTAAATGGGGACATTATTCAATGGAAGGCACTGGATCTTTCATAAAAATTAAACTAATTTTAATTTTCAGAGTCATTTATTTCAAAGCATAGTCCAAGAACTTACAAAAAGGTTATGCATTTTTACCCATATCTGCAGTAAAACCTCTGTAATTCAAATATACTGATAGTTTCACATCATACATTATCATTTATCTTGCTATATAAGTTGAATAAAATGAGAAAAGTTAAAATTAGCAATTGTGTACTAATAAAAAGATAGTTAAACATTGCTGCCAGGAAAAACTGTGAATTAAATAACCCAGAATAAAATTTTCACTGTATTTTTGGAAAAATTAAATACATTTGCTTTTTATTTGAACACTTACAATACTTTTAAATTGCTTTGAATTTTATTACACCAGTGAACCTTTAAGATTATCTTAAAATATTTGTATTAAGTTTATTTAGTCAACTGTAGTCTAGAAAAATACTGCAAATATAATTTTATAGTAAAACAATAATGTAGGTTACTTAACAAAAAAGAAGCAAACCAAGAAAAGCTGAACCTAAGTAGTTTATAGAGCAAATATAAGCCAAATATCCATGTAACCAAACACAAACATTATTTTCCAATTGCCATCAACAACTGCAAAGTATAATTTTCTTTATGCAGCAGTAATGGCACAAGAAGTGTTTATATACCACCATGGGTGGCAGAAGTTGTTAACTCATGATGGGAGATCTGGAGTTTGATTCCTGCCAGGACCATTCTCTCAGACAGATTTTTTTTTTTTTCCAGGTTTTCCTCAGTCCTAACAAATGGCAAAAGACAGGGGAGGTATTGTAAAGTAGGCCTGAAACACTTCCTTTAAAAAACATCCTTTTCCAGTTTTATTGTTTCATCTCATTTCATCTCATATATTATCAGTGCCCACCACCTGTGATGCCTTAGGAGTTAAAACGGGTGTTAAACACTATTAAAAAAAAAGTTCTACACCTGGAGAGTTCAAGGTGTTAACTCATTTTATCCATTCTCATAAATGGGTAATTCAGTACATAACTTGGTTTGCATATTAATAGACGGAAATAGCAATATCAGTATATGTAGTCTAAAGTTTGTTTATATGTATCAATATTCTATGGTTGCAAGTCATTTTGATGTTAATTTATTATTTGACCTATTTAAACTCTATCTTTTCAAGTAACAGTGGTAAAATGGTTATGATTGTTATTCATGATGTGATTCAGCTGTATTTCTAGAAGGAAAAATAGCAAATAAAATTCATAAGAGGGTTTTGTCTACATTGGGTGATGATGCATACTGTTCCTATGAAATCATTAAACTACTTTGGGTAAATGAATTCAAGCTTGGCAGAACAACTTCAGACACAGCCTGTCATAGAGCTCCAAAATTAGCTGTGAGGCCCCAGAATCATCAATGAAGAGCATGATATTGTTTTGCCTGACAGATAAGCAAAAGTGCATGAGTTAGCAGAGGCCATGGGCATCTCAATTAAGCAGATTCATTTTATTTTTCATAATAAATTACACATAAAAAAACTTTGCACAATATGGATGTCTGCTCACTTCAGACAAAAACGAAATCACAAGTCACTGTTTAAAAATGTTTAAGAAGAATCCAACCAACTTTTTATGTTATTTTGTGACTATGGACAAAACTTTATTCCTTACTATAAATTAGAAATGAAATAGCATTCTAAAGAGTGGACTGTATGAGGTGACATGGTTGTGCTCATTTATCCGAAGTATTTGAGTGTTTTCATAGGAAGGGTATATTGGGTGATGACCCAATGTAGACAAAACTCTCTAATAATAATAATGATGATGATGGTGGACGTGGTGGTGGTGGTGATGATGATGATAACACTATCAATGGACTAGATACAAGATTCTAACATTGCCGCTTTTATATTTACAATGTATTTAAAATTCATTCAATTATAAATACATTTATCAATTAATTATATAGTTTTTCAGATTAAGCTTAAAACTAGTACCTTTACAATTTTTTATAAATAAGAGTAATTTGTTATACAGTATTAATCCTTTAATTTTAGAATCTTTATCTGTTTATTTAAATTTTAGCATTATTCTGTGGTAATTATCCTTTCCTCATGTATTATAAGAATATAGATGATCATTGGTTAAGCTGTTTTTATCTTTAGAAATTGCAATTAGTATAACTCTATATATGTACAATAAAACTGTAAATGATCTGTTAATTATAAAAATATACAGGAGTCTCTCGGTTTTAAACCATATATACACTTTAAACACCTCTTTTATAGTAACAATACTATTCATGTATTAAGTTCATTGTGTGATTGAGTGAGATTAAGATTATTGTGCGATAGAACATATTTAAACAAGTGGAGCAAAAGAGTGTTAATAATCTCTTCTCAGTAAGAATATTAGTGTGTGTTTCACTGTATTTGATTCTAAATTGAATTAATATTGAAAAGAGAGTTAGTTTAAACTCAATCACCAATGATCTTAATGTATGATTAGCTTCACTGTGTAATATTCCAATTAAGAATTTTAGTTAATACTATTCATGTTTTAAAATCTTAGGTAGATTAAAAGTAAAACTACTTAAAATCATGTCAATACATTAAAACACTCTTGATGTTCCACTCTTAAAATGTATTCATCATTAACCATTCATGTTATTTACACTACAGCTTCCCCATAATTCAATACCATAAGATAAAATTCGATACACAGTTCTATAGTAAGGTTTCAGAATTCCTAGATGCCTTAAAGTATATATACTAATATTTTTGCATATAAAGTCTACATGTGGATTCCAGAACAAATTATAGTCGACATTTATTGCTAAAAATTTGTAAAAATTTACCTTTTCAATTTTTGTATTATTTAATGTAATGTAATTATATCATGTTCCCTATTTATACAGTTACTTTTGTTAGGATTAATCTTTAAATTCACATCATGTAAATAATCTGATACTGCTTTTAAAGATGTTGTAAGGATAGTTTCTAACTGGATCAAGCATTTGTTATGGTATACCATTCAGGAATCACCAGCACAGGATACTAGGTGCTTGTTGTGGATTTCTCTAAATCATTAGCATATATCTGAAAGAGCAAAAGCCCCAAAACTGAACCTTGTGGCACACCTGCAGTTACCAAATTAGGTTCAGATGTTTATCTTGTTTTCTTTTTACTGCTTTATAAATAATTTCAGTCACTATCTTCACATTGCTTAAGTATGACTGTAATATTTTATACATTTTACTCCTAATTCCATAAAGTTCCAGTTTATTTATTACTTTCTTATGAAAAACAGTCCATTTCCTTACTTAAATCTAATTGTAAGAATATCTCAGAATATCCCATATGTAAGAATAGCTGGAAATAGGAAAAAAAGAACTTACAGTCTGGGAAAACATTTATATCTGGAAGAACAAAAGTAACGTTTTCAACTTTGAAATCCTGCCAAGTGACATTACAGAAGTTCATCCAACTGCCACCAGAGACAAACCAAACCACCATGAAGAACAAGGCCGGCAGTCGATCTGGAACTGAAGATGGGAGCGATTAGCTCCAGAAACTTAGTTTTTCTGTTTTAAACTATTAGTGAGTAAGTGTTACAAATTGGACTCAATCATTCAAAAAACTTATATTAAAATTCACTGTTACAAAAGTCCACCATATTTAACTTCTTTTACTTTCTTCCTATTTCGTTCCAACTTCTCCTTAACTTTGCCCCCAACTTCTCCCATTTTCTGGATTTATTTTATACTCTTGCTACTTAGCATTTTATTTAACACTTAATTCTTCTGTAAATTGTCCCATTTATTGTTCCAAACTTTTTCCCACCACCATTTAACTTTATTGCATTCCAATAAACAATGGGACACACTGACTACACTCCCACACATACTGCATCGATCATTATCATCTCCTTTATATCTTATCAGGCATTACTCCTGTATGCATCCAAGCCCAACCCATCCTACCCATTTGATCACAAATTTCAATATATTTTTCTCGTCTCCAATTCTGTTCAATTCTTTTATACATGACCAAAGAACATTTATCATCTAAATTAGTCCAAATCTCTCGCTTTTCAATATCTTCTATCCTATGTCTCATTATCTTCCAAAACCCATAAGCATTTCTTTCACCTGTACTCCATATATTCCCCAAGCCTCTTTCTCTTAGTACCTTTCCCACCAATTCTCCTTCCCAAGACCTCTTTTTGATATTTCAGACCTTCCTTTAATATATTTGAGCTATCTAATTTAAGGATACTATACAAATACTTCATTAGTCTCTTTATAATTAATCCTTTCCTCCCCATCCTTCCTAATTCAAGCAAACTAATCTCCCTCAGAGAACACTTGGATAATCCCAACACTTCCCTACAAAACACTCTGTGTACCCACCCACCTTCCTCCACCCCTCAACTTCCCAAACCTCAACTGCATACGACATCCTTGCCTCCACCATTGCCTCATATACTCTCTCCAACAATTTCATAGATAATGCTGGAGTCCTATACAAACTTATTGTGACAGCTCTTATCACCTGTTTGCCTTTAAGTTGCGCATATTTTACCTGAGCCTCCCATCTTCCATTACTCGCTAATCTCACCCTGAAGTAATCAAACTCCTTCACTATTTCTACTTTTCACTCTGCATATACCATTTCCCATCTTTCCTTAACTTTATACCTTTTTTAAATACCATTATCTTTGATTTTTTCCCATTTATCCTTAACCCCCATTCTGCACAATACCTACTAATCTCATAAATAGTCCACTACAGTCCTATCACAATTGAAGAGTATTGGGCTTAATTTACACCCTTGCCTTAATCCAATTTTTTTGGTCCTATAATCTGTGATCCTATTTCTTTCACACCTAACACAAAACCTAATTTCATCATGTGATCTTTGTAAGCCCAGCATCAACTTATTACTGACTCCCTTATTTGTTAACTTATAAATCAAGGTGGGATGATATTTATTGTATCAAATACTTTCTCAAAATCAGCAAAGAAAATGTATACTCTTCCCTTTTTATTTCTCAAATATTTATCCAGGAAGTGAGGATTATCATTATATTATCTAGTGTTCTCCTTCCTTTTCTAAAACCTGCTTGAAACTCTTGAGAGTTTACCTTCCTTCTCTACCCATTTCTGCAGTCTTCCCACCAATATATCAGTATGTTAAAATAAATTAAAATATTTAACAAAGCATTTTTACATTGTTTTAATACTTTTGGCAACAAGCCATCCCAACCTGAAGATGTTTGATTTCTAAAATTGTAGATTGTCTTGTCAACCTCATCCTCATCCTCATTAGTGGAAAAATCAAAGATAGAACTCATTTCTAGGCCAGAGGAGTTATAATTATTATTAGCATTATCATGTATATTTATACCTAAATTTACAAAATGTTCATTAAAAATTTAACATATTTTATTAGGGTAAAATATATACCCTTCACAATAGGGTATTAAAATAAATACCCTATTGTGAAGCAATGTATAATACTATCATCCTGATCATGACTCTTGCTGTTGTTTTTTCTTTTAAAGTTTTCCAAACAGTTTTGTTAATGTAATAAATTATTTATGAGGAAATCACCCAAATTTCACTAGCTTTGTTCCATTTACTTGGACATATAATGATGAAGGCAACAGCCTGAAAAGTGGAAATTATGTATTTTTTTAGAAATCCTTCTTTAAAATTTGTAAAAATGTATCAGTTATTGTAAAGGAGTGTGATGTAACTCTTATTGGCAAATTTATTACATCTATCAGATCATATGATTTTAAATAGTCAAGTAAGTCCACTTAGGCCCTATTTAAAGTAGCAGACTTTATATTCATATCTCCTATTATAACTAATTTATCTTTTTAATATTATTTTATTAAGAAGGTTGTTTGATGACTCTAGAAATATGTATATAGGACTACCTGGAGATCTGTAAACCCCCAAGACTACAATGGAGCATTCATTATATTTAACACCATTATTTACATATATTACAACTCCACCACCCTTGTGACCCATTCTACAAAATTTACTAGCTAAAATGTAATTTGTAAGTTTAAACGCATATATATAATATTTTCTACAAGGCCATGTTCTGTAACTACAACTATTTGTGGATTTACCTGATCTAATACTACTTCTACACAATGTATTTTATTATTAATTTATTGAATATTTTGATGAAATATTCTAAGGCCTCATTTTAAGAATGGTCCATCTGTTTTACAATTTGGTAGTTTTTTTTCAAATTAGGGTTACAAACATTCAGTATATCAATACACCCTATGTGATCACCAGTGAAACATATGGCCCTTACCTTCTATAACATTTATTGTTTGCTTAATCTGTTCAGCAAGAAATCTCTTATCTTTGGCATTTAGGTGCAAACTATGTATGGTATATATACCTCTATCTAAACTATTTATGTTTACTATTTGTTCTTTTGGATAGTTTTCATAAAGTAATTGAATTTTTTTATTTGTATTATGAATTGTTTGATTTACACATTATTTGTATAGTAAATCATACTGGTTTGGTATATTAACCACTTTCACACTCTTTCCATTTAACTTGTTCATTAATACTTTATCAAGTTCATACAATATGCTTGGAGCTTCATATATATATAATTCCTACCAGCAATAATGACCATAACTTCAACATCAACCTTCTTCTGCGATACACTTGGTAATATGCTGAATTTTGGCTTTTGGTTTACTATACTCTTTCATGTCTTTATGTGGTAATAGTTCCTTCAAAAATGGTGGTATCTTCTTTTTAATGACTTTCATGAATTTCCTTTGCTGTTTTCCCTTCCAGAAAAAAAAAGTTTAATCACACAATGAATTTCAATCTTATCCATATGTGAATAACAATATTTTATGGTTACATGTCAGTCCTGGTGGTGTAGTGGTTACCATACTTGCCTCTTAAACCCAAGATCGCGGTTTGAACCCGACCAGGACCAGCGTAAAAATCCTGTGTATGGCTTCCTTCAGAAGGGAAGTAAAGCCATGGGTCCCGTGTTGTACATTTACGGCACGAAAAAGAACCTCAAGCCTGAAAGAGAGGCCTCTGAGCAAAATTAGTCGGCCATTTCAAGCCCTAAGTTGAATGGGACACTGATGACCTGAGATGTTAAAGAGCATCCATAAATAAATCAGTCAAAAAAAAAATATGGTTACATTATGTTAATTTATCATTTGACAGTTGTTTAAATTCAAGCTTTTCAAGTAACAGTGAATAATAGTTTCAGTTTTTTTGAATGCAAAAAAAAATTCTTGTAATTGACTACTTAGAGAGGGGGAATACTATGCATCCTTTTGGAGAGATTGAAAACAGCAATAGCAGAAAAATGCAGAAATAACCTAAAGAGAGTGTTGTTTTACCATGACAGTGTGCCAGTGCATTCAAGCCATGTTGCTCAGGACAAATTGACTGAATTACAATTTAAAATGCTTCTACATCCACCTTATTTATCTAATATTGCTTCCTCGTATTACCATCTGTTCCTGAAACTCAAAACTTTCCTGGCTGGACTCAAATCTAAGTAAAATGAAAAGTCACACAGATGTAAATGAGCATCATTAGGACCTTGGATAAACTTGGAGCAAGTGCATTGAACTTTGAGGGGACTATGTCAGAAAATAAAGTATGTTACAAGATTGAACTTGTTCTGTTTAATACTTATCAAACCACCCACTAGCAACAGCATGGGCATGCTACTTTTAATTTGAGAATATTATTAAAATAAAGTGAAAGTTAAATTTTTGTTGTTTGTTTTAGTACACATTATTTTTTATCCAAATAGGTTATGGACCTTTCAGTTATACCTCTTGACTGAAGCTGCTAATTTACTAAGGCACTAGAAAATAGAACTGCTAACCCTTAAACCTAAATTATGGTTCATACAGTTTGCTTAATGAAGTTGAAGAACAATCAGCTTCCAGAGCATTTTAAATTTGTATAGAATTTAATTAAATGAGTCATTTTTTTTATTTGAATAAGAAAATCTAAGTAAACAAAATATGTGGCAAAAAAATTTATTATAGATAAAAACTTCAAAGTTTACTCTGATTAGTTTATGCATTCATTTGTCCACTGATTCATTTATGGGGTACCGCCTGTGACGCCTCAGTAGTAAAAATGGGTGTTAAACACTATTCAAAAAAAAAGAAAAATATGGAGGGTGCTCCATTTAAACTCAGAAGCCTTTAAATAATTCATCTGCTGCTATTTTTTGCACATATATGCAAGTTTGTGACAGTATCAGTGTGAATCTTAAGTCATTGTTGGTACAGTGGTGAAAATTGCAGATTTGTGGTTTGGGTGCATTGTTGTACTTTCTGATGCTGGTTATAGTATAACATGTGATTGTAAAACAATATACAGAGAAGGATCTCATCATTAGCAAGGCATTGTAGGTCATATTATTCAACTCTACAAAAATGGGGTCCCTGAAGCTCAACATTCAAAAAAATTAAAAAAAGAGTGTGTTAAGAGGAACTACTGTAATAGTGGCCCATGTCAAGAAAGCATTAACTGAAGAAAACCCACCAACACAGAGAAACCTTGCCAACTGCACAGGAGCATCCAAGGTTCAATTTGTCCATAATTCATGAACATTTGTCACTAGAACAGCATCATAATGCACATGGGCTTGCCTTGAAAGAGCAACATTATCAAAGAGTGTTCATCAAATGCAGAAAAGTGTATGAATGTCACCTGACAGGTGATAAATGGCAGTGGATGATTTTTCTGAGTGAGGCTTGGAATATTTTTGGATGACACAAATCAACCCCATACCATTTACTATTGTCAAGGGGTGTTTTAACTTCATCCGAAGTTCTGTGTTTGCAGACTAGTGCGCCCAGGGACAACTTAAGATTTACAGGACTGCAAATAATGTCAAAGTAAATGCAGTCTGCTGCTGTAAGATCATAGACACCATTTTCAATGAAGAGATTCCTTGGTTTATGGTAATGCACCTCAAATTTTTGGGGTCTCACATGGATAAGGAATGCGGTCAACTATTTGATTATCCCTTACCTATTGCTAGAAAGATTCTGATACTTATGTCCATTAATACCCTTTAAATCAGTTCCTATGAAGTCACCAGGTCCATCACCCATAAATTTTTGCAGTTTGGTTTATCAAAGCAAAACCTTGCTTTAGGCATTTCATCACCATTGAGGGCCTTTGGAAAGGGTGCAAGGAGATTTGGACAAATATCCCTTTTCCAACATTTTGACATTGTCTTCTACAGTGAAAATTATTGTGGTATAAAGCTACATTTAAGTCCTTTAATTATTACATTAAGCTCAACTGAAACAAGGTAAGAAAGAGCATCCTTAGCTCTTATTCAATTCTCACTCATGCTTTTTTTACTGTAAATTCCTAAACCACTGCTAAGATTCACAGAACAATTGAATGATTGGTATATAGAATTAATTATATTTGTATCAATCAAGGACATACATAAAAATAAACCACAAAATGTATTTGTCATAAACCACTATATTTATTTGTCTTAGCAAATATTAATAATGTGAAAAATGTTTCAGTATTCACACTTCAAGCATTGAACGCTCGTACCTGATGGATGAGTCAGAGGATCATGACTATGACCTTGACCTGGATACATATCGGCCTGTTCAGCCTCTAAACAATGACCATGGAGTTAGCTTCTTTCCTATATCTGCTCCGCATAGTGGAATTGACCATCATGTTCTGCAGGTATAGCAACATTTGAAATGAGTGCTGAATTTGCATACCCCTAATGAAAATTTTAATATCTTACTAATGGCTGTTATTAATGGTCTCACACTTTATCTTGAATTGTTAAATCTGTTGGAGGCATTAATTATAGACAATAGTCATCTTATCAAAATAATTGCATAAGCGAGGGGGGAAAAAGTTGATATTTCTTGAATGATTCATTGTACATATGATCTTTATATGTAATTAAATATTTAATACATAAGATTACACAGGATAGGCTATGTTATGTATTGGTCTGGAGTAAGAGTATGACAAGATTTCTATAACTAGTCTTTGGTACAAATTAATGAGAAAAAGTTTATGTTTTAAGATGACTGAGATATTGGAAAACTTATATTAACAGAATAATTTCATATAAACTTATACTCTTGAAGCAATTAACATTAAAACATTAAAATAATGTTGATACAGAGTAGGTTGGTGACACTTATAATTCCTTTACTTGATTTTTTAATTGGACATGTTTTGGAAACATTTGCTCCCATCATCAGCAGAAGACCAATTGGAAGAAGCATATGCTCTGTAGGCAGTGTAGAAAATTTTGAATATATCCAACAATGGTATCTTGAAGTTCATGATGTGACTCTTATTTTTGATAATATATCAAACACATTTGCAACTCTTTTGAATAACAATATGGGAAAAAATTTACATTATCAAAACAAGAGCCGCATCATGAACTTTGAGACATCTTCGTTGGATATGTTCAATAAATTTCTCTGACTGCCTACAGAGTATGCTTCTAGCAGTTGGTCTTCTGCATATGATGGAAACAAATGTTCCTGAAACATATTTAATTAAAACCAAGTGAAGTGAAGTGTCACCAAACCAACTCTGTATGAATATTAGAATAATTTCTGTTTAAGATGTGGGGTAAGGAAAGTGATTAAGTAAATCAAGAGTAGGAACTTAGACAAAGCTGCAAATTAAGTCCTGTTTTGTTTGCTTTATGTATTGGATTGTCTTAAACAAAATAATATCTCTACATCATTTCCCAGCATTCCAACAGAAAAAATATTTTAATTGTTAAAAAACTGGCTACTATCCATACATACACACACGTAATAAGTAATAGATGATTTTATCAGCTTGACAGAATTATGCCTCAACCTACATTATTTTAGTTTTAATGGTAAATTTTGTCAAAAAAGTTCTGGATTGGTTATGAGTGACCCTCTTTCATCTTACTTGACAGATTTACTTATGAGTGATTTTGAAATTTGTCTAACTGCTTTTCCTTTAATTTTTAAGACTTGGCACAGATACATGGACAGTATATTTGCCACTATACCACCTGTTATTGCAGATAATCATATACTGTGAATTTGCCTAAAATTTCAAGAAGGGTATTTACATAACAGTAAATGTTTAGGAAAGATTAGAGAACAATTAGTTAAGAATGGTCTAGCGAATATATTGGTATTAGTAATAATTTTCTTAATAGATTTTAGTTAGAAGTGAGAACTAGGCTAGAGGATATGAATAGACATATTAATATGAATAAATTCATGTGATATATGTCGTACTAAACACTCTTATTGCTTCACTTACTTGTGTGATATTTGGAACCGATTTCCAAGACCTTTGTCTTCATCTTCAGCCAAGGGTATGACTGACTGGAGAATCCAATGGCTCTGTAGATATGAAGCACCACCCTGGTGATGTTTTAATGTACTTAAAATTGGTGTTTTCTACCTTTGGAATATCAAAGTTCATTAATCGATCTCTGTATTTATGAATGTAAATTTTTTCCCAAGTATCCAGTTCTATATGTCCCTGGGTCTCTTTTAATAAATCCACCTTCTTCACAATCTCATGGTTTTTAGTCCAAAAATGATATGCCACAGCTGATCTATCTGTCTGTTTATATTTTATGTTCCTGAAATGCTCATTTAAATGTGTGCCTATATTTCTCTTTGTTTTTCCAATATAGATCTTTTCACAATCTGCACATGTTATTCTGTAAATACCTGTTTTTTTTTTCTCTTGTGGGGTCTTTAAAGCTGTTTTATCTTTCAAGATGTTTCCTAAATTAAATCTCTTTATGGGTGCTAATTTTATATTGGAACTTTAAAACTATTTTGAAATTTTTTCATTGCTTTTGGATGATGTGTAAATTTTTTAAAAATTGGTTTTTCTATATCTACTGATAATGTGTGGTATCTCTGATAAGGTTTTTCCTTTTAAATCTTTCCACCTTTTTATGTACCAGATCTTTATTAAAGCCATTTAAAATTGCCATTTCTTCTATTTTATTATATTCTTTTTTAAACTCTTCTTTACTAATTGGTAAATTAACCATACGATATTCAAGTTGTTGAAAACTGCATGTTTGTGTGTTAAAGGGTTAAAACCATCTGCTTTGATATGATTATCTGAATGTATATTTTTTTTATGTATCCCAAAATCAGATTCTCATGGTTCTTCATAATTTTAATATCTAAAAATGGTAACATGTTATCATTTTCTATTTCACATGTAAAAGAAATGTTTCTGTCTTATATATTCAGCAGCTTTAAGGCATCATCAATCATATTTTTGTTTATTATAGAAAAAATGTCATCATCTTCATATCTGTACCAAATCTTAAAAAAGTGTGGAAAGGCTGAAGTAATGTGCATCTCAAATCTGCTCATGTAGAGGTTTGCCAAAAAACACATAAAAAGACATTACTGTTACATAAAAATTATTCCTGTTACTTGTATGCTTCATGTTTAACAGCTGGAGATGAAAAAGATATTCTAGAACATTGTTGTTTGAATTTGGAAATACATTTATAATTTAGACCATAATCTGTCGACACTCTCTCCCTCAACAACCCTATGGCATGCTTGTAAAAGACAAATTATGCATATAATGAGATACTGTTCCTTAAGATACTTTGCTGAATTCACCATATCCATAACTAATAGTATCACATTTGCATGCTTCACACTAGAGGGCCAAAACATATTGATAGCTTTGTTAGAAAAACTCACATATTGAACAGTAATTAACAGTAATGGATTTGCATGTTAGAAGGTGGTACCTACAGATACCTTCCTATAGCCACATTGGTAACATACTCTGAACAGAATATGTAGTTTCATCGATTGAAATTTAAATGATCTCATTTTCAACTCATTTCTCAATTTTATTTGCTGTTTGTGACATGTACATTTTACATGTATTCTGCAATGTTGAACAGTCTGGGAATTATCTTGAATGTATGTTTTTAAAAACCCACATAGTTTTATCTTTTTGTTCAAATTTTCTAACAAATGCAACTTGCAGTTCTTTGTTGGCACCTATCTTAAATGAGAGGTGTAACATGTTTCATGGAAATGGATGAAACTGAGTAATGTGCTGTGATAAAATATTTTTTATAAAAAAAAAAAGTGGAATACAACTTAGATACAAACTGAGCTGAAGGGCATTCATGGTAGTGTGCACCAGCACTGAAGACCATTTATTGCTGGATAAATGAATTTAAACCTGGCCATATGAGCACTGCAGATGCTACATGTTCCAGATGCCTGATTGAGGTTTCTTCTGAAGAAATGGTCAATAAAATTCATGGTATCATGATAAAAAACTGTCACATTAAGATTCTTGAGAATCTCATATGATAGGGTACATAACATCCTGCATTAAGTTCTGCCTAAGAAGAAGCTGAGTGCCATGTTTGTTGACTCCATACCAAAAACGCTCGAGGAAGGACATTTCAAAAATATTTTTGGAAAAGTGGCAGCATAATCTGAAGAACTTCTGGCATCATTTTTTGATTGCAGATGGAGCTTGGATCTACCTTTACTCCTCAGAGACAAAAAATGGGTTGGCAAAGGTGAAAGTGCATCAAAAAAAGCTAAAACAGTTTTGTCAGCAGAAAAAGTGATGGCAAACATTTTTGGGACTCACAGGATATCACATAATTGACTATTTGGAACAGGGTAAAACAGTGACTGGCTATTATTATACATGCAAACAAACATTTACATGCAATGTTGTTGGACTGTTTGCATAGTGAGTTGAAGCATAAGCAACCAAGATTGGCATAAAAAAACAGACTCCTCCACCAGGACAATGCACCTGCTCACACATCAGCCATTGAAATGGCAAAAGTGCATAAGTTGGGCTTTAAAATAGTTCCCCAACTCAACCTATTTCCCAGATATGGCCCCCAATCTTTTTCCTAACCTTAAAAATTAGTGGGGGTAATGAAATTTTCATGAAATGAAGAGTTATCAGTGCTGTAAATTAGTATTATGCACAGTTCAAAATAATTTTTTTTTCTAAGGGAATAAATTAATTGAAATCTTGATTGACCAAATGTACTGAGTTCAAAGGAGATTATGTTCAGAAATATTTTTTTCTTTTTGCAAAAAAAAAAAGTTATTTACTATATATTTTACCAGACTTATCAGTCTGCTCCCATATGGGTTTCCCAATATTACATGTCATGGTTCCTCATAGTTTCACCAGGAAAACTTTCAGAAAAGATGCAGAAAATACATCTGCCACACAAAGAAACATACTTATGTGATATATCAGTCATACTTGGTTTCTGCTTCATCATTCTAAAAGAAATAAAATAAGCATAATCTACCTCTCTTGTGCTGCTTTAACTTCTGAAGGTACTGTACTCCTCAGTCATTATGTGCTAGTGAGAGGCATATCCTACCACTCTGTTTGTAAATACATACATAGTATAAATAAATTGTACTTATAAAGCTGTAGACAATGAGTGGTAATATATCCTAAACTAATGCATTCAACATGTTCACATTAACTCCACTTAACTTACATAACACTAGGACATGTTTCAAAAGCACTCTCTGCTGTCAGCTGATGATGGAAGTGAGTGCTTCCGAGACATGTCCTAATGTTTTGTAAGTAGAGTTAGTGTGAACATGCCGAGTACTTATTATTAGCAATTTTTTCTGAAGTCTATATAATAATAATAATAATAATAATAATAATAATAATAATTGCAATATAAAATTGTTAACTGTGATAAAAAGTTTCTTTTTAATGCTAGGATATGGTAAAAAGATAATAATCAGGGCCAAAATCTATAGATATCCCATTACTTTAAATTTACTTAATAAACAAAAAATATTAAAATACAAATATGAACTTTCATTTGTCCATTCATTTAACCAAATACTTTTGTTCCAAAGTGAATCTTTGCTTCATATACTTATATTACTTTCTCGTCAATATGGTAGTAAGCAAAATATTCTAGAAATCTATTATTTTCCATCCATAGCAAATTGTCGTAAATGCACCAATGGGCCCTTGTAATAAAGAATTTTTGTTTCATTGCCATTTGTTCAAATTAGGTGAGACTGCTTGATCATAGTTTTGGTAATGACATCTGCTACTGGATTTGAAAAAAACCCAATGACTTTTTACTAGAATTCCATTAAGATCATCAATTCTGCCTCATGTACTTTTTCTAGGATTTTGTTTTATCGCACCCACTATTGTGCACCTGTCTATAAACACATATATTTTTATATTTCCTTACTGTTGGCAGTTTTCATCCATTTGTTACCACTACCCTTTCTACTCCACTTATTTCTCAGTCATTTACATTGCTGACTGGTATTAACAGGTTAATTATTATGATTTACAACATATACAGGTAATTAATGTATAAAGTGTCAACAAAAACACTCTGTGATTATAAACATATATAGTGTTACTCTTGGTAACCATATTTACATGAATCTAGTGACATTAGAAAGAGAAACTCAAAATTTTAGTGCCTACATCAAAGACACTGAATGTATGTTATATGTGTAATGCTGCAGACAGCAAGGCAATATTCTCACTAATGACACACACATTCCAACATATCTATTAGGATATACTTAATGTAAGTTATCTTATGAAGTCACAGCTCTTGAGGTAGTACAGGTACTTTGACAATATCTTTTATGTAATCCTATAAAAAGAAGTCATGAATGTTCAAATCAGGGGGCCACATTATCTTGGTCTCCAGCACACCCAATCCATCATTCATGTTCTATTCTTGGAGGAGGACACTATAGCTCAGTTGGTTAGAGCTTCAACCTAGAAAGTTGAAGATCCATATTCAAATTCCAGCCATCAATCAAACGTTCTACTCATGGCCAGTGTGAAAGAACAATTTTTGTGTGTAAATCTACCAAATTAATTGTAAAGATTTTAATAAAGTAGGCATTGGCAAACAAAAAGAAATGTAAATGTCAGATTTAAAGAGCATTTATAAAAAGATAAAGTGTAAATATATTGATAAATCAGTTATAGCCAGCCATTTTCGGGAAATGAATCATAAAATAGAAAAGATAACAAAAGCGCTATACTCAGAATGTCTATCATTGGTGCTGAACTTATGGGGAAAGGTCATTGATAAAAATGAAGATAGATTGATGAATTTTGAAATTCCATTATATGACAATTTAATAGCAAAATTTTATAAACTTTTGCCATAAGCCAGCTTTAACAAGGAACATGGCAATACATTCATATCGAAATATATCTCTGTATCATCTATTTGCTCTAAGAGTCCATGTTGAAAAAATGAATTGCTGTTTTCAACTAAAAGTACACTAAAATTAGTTGACATATTCTTAGAACATATAGGAAACATAACATGGTACTGTAGAGAAGAAACTGGACAACCCTGAGGGGCAACAGTCTTTCGTCTGTATGTGCTTAAGAGGATAGCACAAGCTTTGTATACAGCCTCTACTGCCATGGATATGCTGGGCTGCAGTTAAAGAATGTCCAATTCCTACTTTTCCACTGCACCCACCTGACATTTTCCAATTTCAATCACGGATGCTTGCAGTTGAAAACAGCAGCCATTTTTAGAACATGGATTTCTTATAGCACTTAGATGACAAGAAAATTGCTGAGGTATGTTTCATCATAAGTATCGTAAGCATCCAATATGCAACTGAGAATGTGGACAAAGGTCTATGAAACATGTTCTGCCAATAAACATTGGTAAGGCAAGAAAAAAGAGGTTGTAATCGATTCAACAGCTAAAGCATTTAATTTATAATGATATCTCCACTGTTGTACAAAGTTCTAATAGTTCTATAAAGTCATATTTAAATAAATTGCTCATATTTGTTCTTTAGGTGCTACATCATGGAAGTACAGCAGTTCATTGGGATGCTGAAGGAGGAGCTCGCACTGCTTTGGTTTATGTAAGGTTAGAAAGAAGTTGTGCCACACTCACATGGAGTCGTCCAGGATGGAGTGGATTACGAACTGGCACTGGTGGCAGTGGTTCATCTCCTGATTATTGGTTAGTAAAATCCTTTTATTAGACTATTTTTCTTCCTTTTCTATCTTTGTAAATAAATGTTTTGAAATATCTTACACTAATTTCAACATTAATTCATTTTGGTATCTAATACAATGAAACATGCATAAATAATCTCTTCTGAGTTGAAATATTTAGAACACTCCTAATAGCTTCACTTACTTGAGATTTGCCTAGGATATGTGTTGTGACCCTCGTCCATATCCTCAGTTGTTAAACGACATTGGATTATTCGTGGAAGTTGGGTTGATTCCGGTGGTCTTGTGTTAAATGTGAATAAAGAGCTGTCTGCTTCTGGAATGTCAAAATTCATTAAGTTTTGTTCATATTTTTTATATAAATCCTTTCCTATATGTTTAATTCTTTTGTTTGTGTAACCGTTATTAAATCGTGAGGAATTTGTTAAAACAGACCCATTAAATAAATGCATTAAATCCACAGAAGAAACCTTGAAAAATAGTACCCTGATTCCAAAAACAGAATGATATAAAATCAAAGTCCATAATCCATCTTTAGCCAGGATCCACGAATCTGGAAGATGCATGAAGCCAATTATTAAAAATGTAAATACTTCACTCTACTGTTAAACAAACCAGTTTTAAAAATGGTTTCATTTCACTACCTAAATTTGACAGCTTAAGTTTAAAAAATTCAATGGATGTAATCAATAAAATTAAAGACTAAAAATTATCACCGAATGATACCCTCGTTTCTTTTGATGTCAAGGCCTTGTTTCCCAGCATACAATAGAATTATTAGCTTTTTTAAGAAAATGGTTACAATCAGCCAACCTAACAGAAGAACACGTCATGCTTAAATAAAGCATTTTTTATATTTGGGTATAAAATCTTTAATCAGAAAGCAGGACATTATCCCCTTTTGTAGCCTACTTATTCATGAACTGTTTTGAGGTGCACATTATTAAGGTTTTCTCCCACTCTTTTAATGTTTGTTAGATATGTAGATGATGTTTGTAGATGATATATTTGGCATAATATACAGAAAACGTGTGCAATATGCATCAAAACTTTTAAACCCACTATAATTAAATTCACTGTCAAAATGTACCGCCATGGCCAAGATTGTTAAGGTGCAGACTCGTGAGCGGCAGGTCTGGGGTTCGAATCCTGCCAGGACTGTCCTCTCTGCCTGAGGTTTTATCCAGGTTTTCCTCAGTCCTCATAAATGGAAAATGCTGGGAGATGC
This sequence comes from Metallyticus violacea, assembly GCA_030762175.1. NCBI lineage: Eukaryota > Metazoa > Arthropoda > Insecta > Mantodea > Metallyticidae > Metallyticus > Metallyticus violacea. The sequence goes on along the minus strand of CM060845.1, from coordinate 25,903,206 downwards.
CCTAAACTTAGGCCTAGAACATTTCCTTCTTAAAATAAAAATATCCTTTCCCAATTTATCATTTCATCTCATGTATCATCAGTGTCCACCGCCTGTGGTGCTTCAGCAGTAAAAACTGTCAAAATGGAAATTACATTTTTAGATCTAAAGGTACTAAAATGTAATAACGAACTTGAATTTGGCATCTACAAAAAGGATATATTATATCAAAACCAATGGTTTCGATCCTAGATCACATAAAGAAGCAACATTCAGCATGACACGCAGACTAATGACATACTAATGAACAAAGAAACATACAAGAATGAATATCTACACATAATAGAAGCCACGAAATCTAATAGGTTCAGCAAACAGATGATTACCAAATTCCAGAAACAAAAATAATTAAACCATAACTTTGAGTGATTTAGCAGAGGAAAAATTTTTGAAAAAGTTCACTTACCATCTGTCAGCCAATAAGAGATTTCAAAATGTTCAAGCAGTGCAATATCATTTTAGCATCTCAAAACTTAGAAAAAATTTATTGAAGTTAAACAAAACAGATTCCAGGCTCAAAGATAAAAATTCTGGAATTTACCAGATTAATTGTCATGATTGTGAAAAAATCTACCTAGGAAAAATAAATAGAAATATAGCCATTAGGTTGAAGGAACATTGGAGAAATTCTTTGACAAACAAATAGAGAAGTTGGTAGTAGCAGCACATTTTTCCACTGAAAACCATGAAATAGTAAATTGCATCAAGTTATTGAAAAAATTATTCAATAACCAAAAGAATTAAACATATGGGAAAGGATTTATACAAAAACAGGAGCAAAACTTAATGAATTTCATCATCCCAGAAGCAGACAACTCTTTATTCAAGTTTATCACAAGACCAGCAAAATCAACCCAGATACTTATCAACCCAACTTCCAGCAATGATCTAACAGTATTTAACAGCTGAGGATATGATCAAGGGCCCAGGAAACGTGTCCTTAGTAAATCTCAAGTAAATGAAGTCATAAAGGGTGTTCTAAATATTTTGACTCAGAAGAGATTATCTTAAATTAAATTTGTGCAGTTTTCACTAAAGCATCCAGCGTATCTACAATAATACATCTGTTTCTTTGAAAACCACAGAAGTTCACCACTTTCTTCATTAAATGCATAATTGTAAGGAAGTATTGCACTTTCGTTGATTAAATGGAATACAGCTGCAGCTTTTTTCTAATATGAAAGTCAATTGAAAAAAAAATCTTGATGTTCCAACCTAAAGATGTACAAGTAGTTAAAGGCATTACTTGATATATGTATGACGTAATGTGGGTTTGAATATTGCACAATTGATATCCTTTTTATTTTTAATTTTTTTCATTTTTTGCATAATCAGAAACTCGGAAAAAGATTAATTTGTATAAGGTGTGTGTATATCTCCTCTGTAGCCTTAAAAAATAAATGTTTACATTTGAGACATGATTTGGTTTTATTAAAAATTAAAATAAACAAACAAGATACAAAAATAAATTAAAAAACTTAATATCCAAATAATTTGGCCTTTCTGCGAGGGATCCCTCCAATCTTCAACCTTATGCCATAGCTGAACAGAAGTCCTTGGAGTTGGGAAAAGGAGTTGGGAGACTCCTTTATTTCTACCCAAAAATTTCTCAAGGAGGTTTAGGTTAGGTGATTTTGAGGGAAGTGTCAGTGAGATGTCCTCTTGCCTATTAAGCCAGCAATGAACTACCCCTCATTTATGAACACTATGGTTATCCTGCAGGAACAGGATTGTTTCTTTGGGATACTTTTCTCTGGCAGATAGAACTAAAATGAATCCCAAAAATTCACAGTGGGTCAAACTGTTTAACATTCATCTACTCAATTAAAATGTAAATTGGAACTTACACAGTGAAGCTAATCATATTAATTGATATCATTGTATGATTCAGTTAAACTATACACTCTTAAAGCTTCACTTACTTTTCATAAATGTATGGAACCAGTTTCGAGAACATTTAGTTTCCATCTTTTGCCAGGCTAAAGTGCAACTGTCAGATCATTCGTTGAGCTGTAGGAATGTGTATTCTGCTCTGGTGGTGGCGTGATAAACTTGTAGTTTATGTTTTCATCTCCGGCAATGTCGAAGTTCATTAGGCTGTCTTTGTATTTGTAGATGTAGATTTTCTCCCAGGTTCTAGTTCTGTAGGTCCTTGTACTGATTTGAATAATTTTGCTTTATTTATTATGTCATGATTTTGTGTCCAAAAATTCTATGCTACTGCATATTTCTCTATTTGTTTGTACTTTATGTTTCTGAATGTTCCTTTAACTGTGTGCCTATGTTTCTCTTTGTTTTTTCAATGTATATTTTTTCACATTCTGCACAATTTATTTTGTAAATGCCTGCTTTTTCCTCTTGTGGAATACTGTCATTAACATTATCTATCAGTAAGTTTTTAACATTAAATTTACTAATCAGTGCCAACTTGATATTAAAATCTTTAAGAATATTCTGAAAAAAATTTTTGTAGCCCATGGATGATATGTGAACTTTTTAAAAATTAGCTTATCTTAAGAATATTCTGAAAATTTTTTTTGTGGCCCATGGATGATATGTGAATTTTTTAAAAATTAGCTTATCTTTTCTTGCTGAAAGTGTTGTGGTTTCTTTGATACATTTTTGTCTCTTGAATTTCTGTACCTTTTTGTATACTAGTTCTTTTTTAAAACCATTTTTAACTGCTGTTTCTTCTATTTGTTTGTATTCATTAAAATATTCTTCTTTGCTAATTTGTAGGTTAACTAGCCAGTGTGTTAAACTGTTAATAACTGCATGTTTGTGAGCTGTGGGGTTAAAACTGTCAGCTTTGATGTGATTATCTGCATATGTATTCTTTCTGTATATTCCAAATTCAAGATTTTCTTGACATTTCATTATTTTAATATTTAGGAATGCCAACATGTTATCTGTTTCTATTTTGTATGTAAATGATATGTTTATATCTTGTATATTCAAAAGTTTTAAGGTATCATCAATGAGTTTTTTCATAACTATGGCAAATATATTGTCTACATATCTGTACCATACCTTAAATAAGTATGGAAAAGCTGTGTTGATGTGTGTTTCAAATCTACTCATGCAGAGGTTAGCTAGAAATGCAGATAAGGGGCTGCCCATTGTAAGTCCTGCTTGTTGTTCATTAAGTTTTCCTTTGAAAGTAAAAAAGGCTTGGTTTATGCAAATTTCTGTGAGTTTGATGTATTCTTTTATGTGTGTATCCTTAATTCCACTTGTTTTAAGCCAATCATGTAGATAAGTCAGGAGTTTTTCTTTTGGTATGCTTGGAAACGGAGATTCTACGTTGAAATGACACTCATATCTTTCAACATAGAATCTCTGTTTCCAAGCATACCAAAAGAAAAACTCTTCTTTCTACCTCCACCCAAAGATGTTCATCATCCTCCCCATTTAAAAGTATTTTACAAATGGTGCTATGTCACTTTTCAATCTGTCAGTCTTCCCTTTATTGCTGAGCCCAATGCCTCACAGTTCATTCGGTATGAATGTCTATGAGTAACTTCAAATGGCATAAACCATGTTTTAATCAAAGTTAATATAGCAGTATGTATGTCCATCAAGGCAGTCATATTTTAATTGAAAGAAAACATGCCAACAGCACGTAGCCCTGAGAGTCATAATAGTATCCTTTAGTTCAGCTAGTTGTTTAGAGCAGTTGTAGTGTGCCACCCAAGTTTGCCATCCAAGAATGTGGTAAATCTTTCTTTGAATAAATGTACAATTATACACATATAATACATTTTTATTTTCTGAATTATATATATTTTTTACAAAATGTTATGCAGATTTGAAAATAGATAGATGGAATATCTGCTTATTTAATGGAACATATTGTATATTACTACTTTTATTAAAAAAAAATATTTTTAAGTCATAACAAGACAATGGATTTATTTGCATCAAATATTTCTAAAATATGAATGCTATTATACCAGGAAAACCTTAAAAATATGTTCTAAAATTTTAAAAATATACACTAAAAACATGTGCTAAAAATTAAATTCTGCACTAACATTATATAGTACACAGATTTTGTCACATTAAAATATTTTCTTTTAATAGTGTTGTGGTTAAAATTTAATTTGCATTAGACTACAATGACTTTTCCAGACATTCAGGAGTAAATTTACGACATTTGTTACTTATTATTAGTTTGTATGCTGAGAACCTTTTAACATCTACAGACATTGTTGGGTGGAATTTGAAAGCAGCAACAAGCTCTTTGAGAAGATCTACACTGTAAATATTTGTTCACTGAACATAAGGCTGCCAGATTTCAAATTGGGGAAAAAAGAAGACAGCCATGGTTATACAGAAAATTTATTTACAGAAATGTCTAATTCATAATGTAATAGAACTCAGATGAAGCATAAAGGGTATATAACATTTCTTCCTCTTCTACACCTTTAACGTACATTACTGCCAGACCTCACTTGAAAAAAAAAAAAAGGATATATAGACGTGGTAGTATGAAAAAGTTGTGTATAATGTACTACATTATTTCATATAATGAGTTCATACATTATTGTATACTTCTTCCTTCACATCAACTTATTCATATAACCTTCACATTTATACAATTACTGCCTGTTATTACAACTATTTATCATTAGAACTAACTTGCTTGAACAAATCTGATTTAGAAAGTAATTATGAAAATATCTACATGAATGTTTTAGGTAATATTTTATTAATTTAAATGTAAATTGGAACTTAAACAGTGAAGCCAATCATATAATTGATATTATTGTCTGAACTGATTTCTGTCTCTACTGACAAACTGTTTCTTATATTTGTCCACTATAATTGCATTATTGCAAAAAGGTTATAATTGATCAGTATCGATGTTGTGAATAATTTCATATATTTAAATTGGTTTATTATGAAATGAAAATACAATAGGTTTTATTTCTTAAAAAAGAGGGAATTAGAAGACTTGATCAAAAAAAAATCCAGATGAAAGAACTGAACTTAAAAAGAGGACATGTCCAGGAAAAAGAGGACTTCTAGCAGTCCTAACTAAACACAAGATATTAAAACCAGGATTTCTTGGCAAATCACCGTTCGGTTTTTCATTAAATGTTTCAACATTTTTGAAGGAGCACACCTAAGCTTACCTGCACTTCCCAAGAATTGACATAGATTCTTTCAGGGGTAAACCATATATTTCAAGTTTCTTCACTGCTTAGGGCTACATTGCAAAATGTTATTTGATTGTTAAAAGATATTTAAAATCTTAGCTTCCAGGTGTTTCCATGTTAATAGAGTTAAAGTGCAAGCAGACAATTTGATTGAGTGCAGCTAAGTTTGCATGGAACATTAATTCTACAAGATGGCAGCACCCAGAAGCTAAGATTTTAATTATCTTTTAACAACAAATTTGAGCCATGGAAGCTTATGTATTCATGTTATTTGATTATAGCCAAATTCAGTAATGTTTCACTGCTGAATGCCTTCTAATGGACACTGATTCATTCTGATTCATTTTTTGATGGAACTGAAATTGTCAGAATAAAACATAACAGCATGTATTCACACACTCGGGCGATAAGTTTAGGTTCAGGAGATGACAGAAGATATGGTAGTTTTTCTTTGTAAATGCATACTCAGGCAGAGGCATTTATAAACACTTTATAAGTGCTAGATACTAAAACATTACTTCTAAAATTTGTTACTATAGCGCTTCTACCACCCTGTCTCTCTTTTGCTAGATTCTATTTTTTCTATGTCATTGTAGCTTATCAGCAAACCCAGAAGAGACTGTTGCTCCTGGACTGACAGCTAAATTGGCAGCACCAGGAGAAGCTGCAGGAGTGCAGTTGGAAGAAGGCTATTTGGATCTAGCCATTGTGAAAGAAATTGTGCTGGGGGGAAGGGATAGAGACAAAGATCCAGATTTGGCAACAGTATGTCGTCGCTATGGTCTTGATCGCTTCACTAACTCAGAATGTTGTCTCTCCTTGGTATATGGAGTGAACCTTAGTGACAATCGTGTGCTGTTCCTTCTCTGTCCACCAACACTATGCAGGTATGTTACAGATATATTACATTATTATATTATATTTATTAAAAATAAAACACCTGAACACAATTCAATTATCTAATTAATTCAAAATAAAAGATTAAAATAAATAAAAGTAAAAATAAATAAAAAGTACATAAAGTATTTAGATTTCTTAATAAAACAACCTCCCAAACTAAATCTTATTGAATAATCTGAATGCTAAGAAAGAAAGAATGCCTAGAAAGAACTAATAGCCCTTCCAAACTTTTCTCCTTATATATGACTAATTTTGCAATTCCAGAGAGGAAGAATATTCAAAAAGACAAGTATCACATGGCCATCCAATAGTAATACAATCAAATTTTGAAATTTGTAGACAAGTAAAAAAATCATACCTCATAATCAAAATAGTTTCTGTACAGGTATATCCACTGATAACACAATAAATAGTTTCTTAGAAAATGAATAAAATAAACTAGACTATGTTGGTAAATGTTTAGGAATATTTATAGACTTTTACTAAAACATTTTATATAGTTAATCATGATATACTATTAGATAAATTGTATAACTATGGAATTAGAGGGCTAATGAACAATTGGATTAAAGCAGAGCTCCAGATAGAAAATTGTTAAAATTACCTTTATTGATGTTGAACAAAATATGATTAATCCTACCCTCTCATGAATTAAGAAAATTTCATGTGGTGTGCCATTCTAGGACTTTTGTTGTTTCTTGTTTATATAAATGATTTACAAAATTTCATAGATTTCAAAATAACCTTATTTGTATGACACTGGTGTCATAATAAAGAGAAGAAATTTATTCACATTGAAACAGAGTTCATTAAATGATCACTCTATTCACAAACCCATTCAGTGTGAATAATAAATATGAATAAAGATAAAAATGTTATAATGTTGTTCCATAATGCTGAGTATATTAAGAACATTGAATATCCACCATAGATATTGGAAAAAAATCTAGTTTAAATAACATTGATAATATATTTCTTGGAGTTGTGCTTGATAATTATCCTCTGAAACATGCATATGGATACTCCAGTCAAAAGGTTTAGTAACATATGCTTTGCTACTAGAGTTGTTAAATATTTTCTTATTATAAGGATTATTAGAATTCTTTATTTACTTGTGTCCATTCAGTCCTGAAGTAGCACCTCAGCATCCACAAAATTATTCAAAATTCAGAAATACATCATAAATAGAGTCCAGATTTTATGTAATACTATCCTAAAATATGTACTTAAATATGTACAAAATGTAAAAATATATACTAAACATACAATACCATAATTACACAGGGACTTAATGATTATTCAAAGTGAATGTACAAATATAATTAATTTGACACAAATACACACACACACACATATTACATTTTCTCCTAAAACAATGCTAAGCTTTCATAAACATTTTCTTGATTGAAGAAATAAGTTCATTGACTTGGGGGAAATGACTTCATAACTCTTCTGCAACTCAATGGATACTATGGACCACACAAGTAAAATGGATGAACTACAAATAGAATACTTTAAAATGCAGTTGCAGCTTCAAAATTATGCTGCTGATCACTGCACATTGCAGGAGCTTTGTCTTCTTGCATAGCCGCAGGTTACAAAAAGTTTAGCCCATCATTATTGAATCAGACAATTGTTGCATGATCTTTGCATTCTAGAACTGTGCTAACAATGATATATAGTTTCAATGCACTCTCTCAGCAGTCTTTTCATGACCAATCCTATTGCAAAATGTTAATCATGAGAATACAGCAAAACATTGGGAGTTCATCCACAGCATCCATATATGGAAAGAACCCATCTCTGTTCTAATGGACTTCACAGTTTGCTCAAAGCATACATCAAGATAGCTGCTGTAAAGTGTTGATGCATCAGGAACTAGATCACAGTACTCAGTTTTTGGTGCTTAGACTTTTCCACTGTACTTTGCCGCAATTATGGCTTCATATGTCTTTATGGATAGCTTTGAGAGGATAGTTATACATCTGAGTTAACAAGGCTAGTAACCTAACTATTCCTTTCTGCATGTGTTTTATGAAAAACCTGCTAAAATTCAATCTGTATGGTTCAATATTATGTGTCTTACCAAGCGACCTTGTTCAAGGCTACAGCTTAATGATAAACTAAGAAAGCATGTGGAACAATGCCTCTTTTAACACTTTTGCCATTCACAATACAGAAATCTTGAAGCTTGTATTACAGTTTTTCTCTATGTCTTTGCCATCAGTTATGAGAACACAATGTTTAGGATACAGAAAAAAAGTGAACATTGTAAAAAGGTTAGATAATAATAAAATGGTGGTTAGCATAGCTAGTGAATTTTATGTTGGAATAACAACAGTACCTGACATAATTAAAAACAATTTATTGCAGCTTGTTTCATGTTCTGAGTTTCCATGGGCTACAGAAAGAAAAAGCATGAAGTAGTCTGGTTGTGAGTGGAAGTTGATGAAAGATGAATGTGTCTATAAGTGCTCTGTGTGCTTTAGGTAGAATGGGTGTATCAATAGAAATCTATTGTGCCAGAATTGGTCTCTTTAATAAAATAAAAATTAAGGCTGGAGAAAATGTTCCCAATGATCAAATGACCATGATTTGATATGGCTTTGTGTTGATGGCAACATTAGTGGTCAGCAGAGTTGAATTAAATCCCAAGCCGGACACGGAACAGGCTCTCAGAATGCTAAAGGGAATATCAAAAGAAATTATAAAATTAAGAAAGATGGAGAAGAGGCTCAATGCGAGAATAAGCAGATTTACTGAGGATATGAGAAAGATTGTTGCAAGCTATCAACAAAGAATGAGACAGATCTCAGGAATCATGATGGAAGGATAAGGAGACTGGAAAAAGCCAAGTCAAATAACAGGAAAGCAAACATCTTAATAATCTCTTCTGAGTCAGAATATTAGAACTCTCTTTATGGTTTCACTTAAATGAGATTTACTCATGACATGTTTCGTGGACCTTTTGACCACATCCTCAGCTGTTCACAACTCATGAGTCCTGAACAGTTGGGTCCACGAAAGATATGTCCTGAGTAAATCTCATTTAAGTGTAACCATAGAGAGAGTTCTAATATTCCGACTCAGAAGAGATTATTAGTGCGTGTTTCACTGTGTTCGATTCCAAATTGAATTAATATTGAAACATTATCATTTTTGCAATACAGGAAAATAAAGAGGAGAGATCATGGCAAGAGGTTCAAGAAATATTTAAGGAAGAGTTGGGGATCCAACTATCTGGCTGGGAAGTATTTGACTCCTTTAAATATGTAGAAATTGAGTTAGGTCAATACTTGTCACGTGTACCACCATGAAATTCAAATTGATACTGCTAAAAAGTACAAAAAACCAGGGGGTATAAAGGTGTTTATCCAGCAAGATTATGGGAAAGAAGAAAGGGAATATAGGGCTACTTTATTGATGCAAATGAAAAAATCAGAGAAGAAGGCAAGATTGCCTATTTTAGGGGTTTGAATCTTTTCATAAATGGAAAAAAATGGAACATGAATGGACAAAATACGATAGTAGTGGGCTCAGCCAGCAGAAAGAATCAAAGTCCAGGAAACCATAGTGACAGCCAAGAAGAAGAAATGGCAAAAGGAGGGAAGTGGAAAGATGATTACACCACCATGACTCTTTTACAGTCTCCTCAAAAGCTGCTTGTGAATGCCAACAGGAAAGCACAGCAGGATTGGATATGTGGAGACAGTCAGGGTTCATTGTAGTCTCCATGCATGGGGGAAGTATTATGCAGGTAGAAGAGCGAAAAATCACTTCAGATACAGAGGCAAGACTAACAAGAAGCAAAACGAAGCTGGAGCACTCTAGGTTTATGAAAAAGGATGATATAGGTATTGTGTACCTTTTCTATAGTATGCTTGGTTGATTTGTTTTATTTATGGACATTCTTTAACATCTCAGGTTATCAGCATCCCATTCAAATCAGGGCATGAAACAGTCAACAAATTTTGCTCAGATACCTCTTCTTTCAGGCTTGAGGTTCCTTTTTGTGCCATAAATGTACAACACTGGACCCATGGCTTTACTTCCCTTCCGAAGGAAGCCATACTTCTATAGTATGCTGGAATGTTGAGGGGTTAATAGTGAAAATACAAAATAATGACATTCATTGGATAATCAAGTGGGCAGATGTGTTAGCAGTGGTAGAGACATGGATATTAACAAATTCTATTATCAATGTCACTGGGTATGGTTATTATGGAAAAAAAAGGGGGGGTTGAAGGTTAAAGGCATGGGGTCAGAGTCTGGTGGCATAAAATGTAAGAAGAGATAAAAGTTTTAAAATATAAAAGGTTGAAGGGATTTGGGTGGTGAAAAAATGATGAAGTGCTTTGGTGTATATTCAGTGATCTATGTGGAAGAAGTATACAAGTATGTCTTATTCATTGTTTATAATCTACTTAGCTCTTCAGGTTTCATGATTCAAATTTGTTCATAAAATTGAGACAAAACATTGAAGAACTACAGGAGATTTATGCAGGTGTAGAATTAATGTTAATTTGATATCAAAAACCAAGAATAGGGGAAAGACAGATTAGGGTAGATTTCAATGCTCTAGGCCCAATAGAAGCAAATTTAGAGAAGTGTTGTAGTAATGATAAAATTTTCATTAATGAGGGAGAGTTCTGTGAAGGGAATAACTTTTTGCTGTGCAAAGTTAAAGGTAAAGATGAGGGGGAGGGGAATTCACTTTTGTAAACAAAAATGGATAAACTATTATAGATTATATACCTTAGGTTTAAGCATTGAGATTATAGATATGATAAGTGCAAGTAATCACTTCCCATTAAGAATTGAGATTATAGAAATGATAGTAGAAGGGAGCAAAATTTTGGGTTAGGTGTCCAATTAAACTAATACAGATGGAAAAATAATTTAGCTGAAATGCTTCATACATAGTTAAATCAAGAAGTGGAATGTATGGGGGAAAGATATTTGTCAGCATCATTAGAGGATAGAAAAGTTGAAGAATATGTATTTTTAGTATAGAGGGGGGCGTCAAAAGAGCAGGAAACAAAATGAAAGTGTCTGAGGGGAGGCTAAAAGTGAATGATAGCTGGTACGATAAAGAATATTCAGAAGCAAGAAGAAGGATACAAAGAGAGCTAAAATGCTGGAAATAAATAGCAGAGAGGACAGAGGGGGGGGCAATTACATTGTAGAAAGATGGGGATACAGATGCCTTTTGGAGGCAAAAATGGAAGAGTGGGGAGAAAAGTCTAGCCAAAAGTTAAATGAGACAGCAAAGAAGAATGATAACAAGACAATTTGGGCAATGATAGGTAAAATGCGCAAAAGAAAGCGAGGGGATAATGTGGTATCACTAACAGAGTGGTACAAGATTTATCAGGGTCTTTTGGGAATAAAAACTTCATTTATACAAGATAATTTGAATATTGATATTCTATGGAAAATAGACTTGTTAGATAGCAAAATTACTTCAAATGAAGTATGAACAAATCAAAAAGTTAAAATCTAACAAAGTATGTATAATGAATGAAATACCAGGGAAATGTTGGAAAGCTTGGGTAGAAGATCTAAACAGATTAAATATAATGAGGCAGCTAGTGAACTTTGAAGAATGAAAAATACAAAAAAAATTGGAGAGTGGGAATTGTAAACACTAATTTATAAAGGTAAAGGAGTTATTAGGAATCCAGCAAATTATAAAGGAATTAATTTACTTTCAATTATTAGGAAAGTCTTCACTGAGTGTTAGCAAAAAGATTACAAGAATGGGCAGAGAAAGAAAAGAAAAATTCAGTATTTGAATCAGGCTTTAGGAAAGGTAAAAGAACAGTTGACAACATTTTAATAATTATAACATTAGTTGATAAATGTTTTAACAACAAATGAGATGGAATCTATTTGCTGTTTTTGGACATAGCAAAAGTTTTTGACACAATTTCTAGAGAAGCACTTTGAATCAAAGTGAGAAAGAAAGAAGAAAGCCAGAATTTTATAAAGATAATTAAAAATATTTATAACGAAAACAAATTTTATATTAAATATGAAAGGGGCAAGGTTACAAATAAAATATCAAACAATATAGGTCTAAGACAAGGATGTAAATTAAGCCCAGTTCTCTTCAATCCATTTATTGATGTCCTAGAAGAAATTAGTAAAGGTAATGTACATTCACCAACTATAATAACAGAGTTTGGGATTCCTGTTAATATTATGTTATTCCTTCCAAAAATGCCAAGCTATTGCTGATTTTTCTTCCTGTCTTTGATTTATGTTTCAAATGTATTCCTTCGCTCATGTTTTTATGTTTCTTTTAGTCTTTAACATAATAACATATAACAATATTTAACAACATAATATTAACAGGAATCTCTAATTAAAAATATTACAGGAAAAACAGAACTTACAGTCTGGAAAATATTTATATCTGGAAGAACAAAAATCACATTTTCAACTTAGAAATCCCGCCAAATGACATCTTAATACAGAAGTTCATCCAACTACCACCAGAGACAAACCAAACCACCAAGAAGAACAAGGCCAGCAGTTGATCTGGAACTGAAGATGGGAGCGATTAGCTCCAGAAACTTAGTTTTCCTTTTTTAAATTTTAGTGATGTAAGTGTTACAAATTTGACTCAATCATTTTAAATTCTTATGTTAATGATGTTGATTTGAATTATTTGTGAACACTCTTGAACAGTTCAGGTCATCAGCATCCCATTCAATTCAGGGTGTAAAATGGCCAATAAATTTTACTCAGAGACCTCTTCTTTCAGGCTTGAGGTTCTTTTATATGCCATAAATCTTTAACATGGGACCCATGGCTTTACTTCTCTTCCATAGGAAGCTATATTTAGGATTTTTACGCCCGAAAAAATCCATTGATCTTGGGTTTAGGTGTCAAGTATGATTACAACTACACCACCAGAACCCAGCACTATGTTAATGAAACAAGCACAAGTACTGTATTAGCAATTTAATATTATTACACCATTCTCTACATCTATTGGCAAGTTACAGCATTTTAAATCTCGATGCTGCATTTGCAAATTACCAGTTACAATGACAGTGGGGGGGAAAAGATAGCATGGAATTGTGTATCCCATTGATTCACCAGAGAACCTAATGCAGTTTTTGAAGTAAGAAGCTTTATTTGTTCTCAGATATTGTTTTATTTAGAATGGACATCAAAAAAGCCAATCCTGATGGTCTAGTGGTCACCATACTTGCATCAAAAGACCTAAGGTTGCAGATTCACTTACCATGATCGATGGAATTTTAGGGCAAAAAATTCGTAAGTATGGCTTTTTTGTAAGGGAAGTAAATCCATTGGTCCTTTGTCATAGATTTATGGCACATTAACTTCACGACTGAAAGAATAGGCCTCTGAGCAAAATTTATCACTATTTCATGCCTTGAATTGAATAGGATGCTAATGACTAGAAAAGTTAAGGAGAATTCTTAAATAAAATCCTAAAATGACAACAGAAAAAAAAATGTTAATATTAAAATTCAGAAAAAAAAATGACAGACTTCTTCAAAAGGACATAAAAATAAGGTAAGGAAACTAATTGTACCCACTGATTATTTATTTGTCTTTTTCAATTCACTGCTCTGCCTATTCATTTGGCTGGATAATTGAGATTCTGTTAGTTACATTGTTGCATTACAATGAATTAACCTGCACACAGATTTGCAAACAGTGAACATCTTGCAATAATCAGGAAAAAAATTGATGAGTTGTGAAGTTTACCTTTCATCAACTTTAACCAATTCATGGTTATAAAGATAAAACTGTGGGACCATCAGTTTGAGAGTCCGAAAAGCTGTTATATCACATGAAGAGGAGGATGCTGTTATCTCTAAAGAATTGTTTCAGAGTACATCAGTTTGGAAGATCCAGTTTTGCACCAAGTGTAGATAAGAGTATATAAAAAAGAAATAGAAGCTAGTGAGCTACAATGTTTCAAAAAGTAGAATCTGGATAATTTGAAAGTAACCTTCTTATAACTAAGACCTCTAAAAACTAAAGCAATTTACAAATGATATTCAATATTACCAACAGGCAGAATTAATTTAAATCAGTCATGAATATCATAATCAATATTATAGCATGATATTCACTACAATTAATGATGAATATAGGAATCCACACAGTAAAACGATTATAAAATCTTATGTATTAAAAGTAAAACTACTTAAAATCATGTTAACACGTTAAAAACACTGTTGATATTCCACTCTTAAAAAGTGGATACAAATTATAATTAGTGTAACATCAACAACAATATTCCTAACTAATGCCAACCATCCCATTTTGAAGATTGTTTTGTAAACAACTGAGTGAAATAATTATTTGTTTCAGAATGTGGCACACAGGTTTATGCTGGGTTGTGCGAGGTCTGAAGAGACAGCTTCAATTGACAGACAGAAGAATGCTTTGGTTAAAGGAACAGTATTTACAGCTGTATTTTGAGGAGTGCTGTTGTGGGCCTATGACAACTGATGCCATTAGGGTACTATATTTTAGTGTCAATTAATTCACTTATGAATATACAGAGTTATTTTTGGTATGCATCTACAGCTGAATGCAAGGCGCACAAGGACAAGGTTCTACCAGTTGCTGGTTCCATTGATGGACAAGCTCTCTTTGTATTTCTACTCACGTAGTTTTGATCAATAATAGCATGCATGCAATATTAGTTTTATTTTATAATGAATTTTAACTAGTGCCATATTTGAAGTACTTACCCATCTGCAGTCTCACATTTTGGATATCTTTTAATGAAAAATTTCCTCCACAGTATATGGGCTTATTCCTGTAGACTTCATTTTTTCCATTCTATTGGTTACATTCCAATATTATAAGTTACAGCAACATATATCTCGCTAAAACATTGTAATTGATAACAATGAAGCATCAATAATCTGTAGCAACATATTATAACACAAAATCTTGACTTGATAGATTGAGTTATAATAGCACAAAGATAGAAATTGCAAACAGGAGATTTTGGTCCAGCACATGCTGAACTGACTGCAAGCATAAGCCATAAATAACTCTTGATAGTTACATCTGCAAAATTTATCAAACATAAGGTAAGATTTAAAAAGCAGGGATTTTCACAGTGAAATATAGTATAATAAAACAAATTATTTATGAGGAAATCACTCAAATTTCACTAGTTTTGTTCCATTTACTTGGACATGTTTCGAAGGCTGTTGCCTTCATTATAACATGTATACCACTGAATAAAGAGGGATATAAGCATGAATATCTATACATAATAGAAGTAGCTGAATACAATGGGTTCAACATACAGATGATTAACCAAAATATTAAAAGATTCCAGGAACAAAAATAATTAAGCAAATAACAACTTTGAGTGATTTATTAGGGGAAAAAACATTTAAAATGTTCACTTACCATCCATCAGTCAATAAGAAATTTCAAAATTTTCAACCTGTATAATATCATCTTAGTACCTCAAAACCGATACAGTATAAAAAATTATTGAAATTAAACAAAACAGATTCCAGGCCCAAAGAGAAAAAAATCTGGTATTTACCAGATTAATTGTAAGGACTATGAAAAAATCTACAGAGTGAAGACAAAGAGAAATATAGGTATTAGGTTGAAGGAACATTGGAGAAACATCTGTTGCAAATAAATAGATAAATCAGCTGTGGCAGCACATTTTTGGAATGAAAACCATGAATTAGAAAAAGGCATCAAGTCATTAAAAACTGTTCCATAATCAAAAGAAATAAACATATGGGAAAGGATTTATATATATCAAAAACATGAGCATAACCTTATGAATTTTGACATCCCGGAAGTAGACAGTACTTTATTCAAGTTCATTACAACACCACCAGAGTCAGCCCAGATATATACCTACACACCCAACTTTTACAAATGATCCAACAGTCATTTAACAACTGATATGTGGAAAAAAGTTCCATGAAACACATATCCTGAGTAAATCTCGTGTAAGTGAAACCATGTTCTAAATATCCTAAAACATGGGTTTTTGAAGAGCTTGTAAAGCGTAGTTTTCTTCTTTTTTTCTTTCTTTTTTTTTTTCTCTTCTTTTTTTGCCAGAAATGGTGTGTTACCACTGATTTTTCCATATGTTTATACTTTATATTTCTCCTGTGTTCCTTCAATCACAGTGTAATGTTTCTTTTTGTTTTACCTATGTATTTCATATTGCAGTCTTTGCAGCTGATTTCATGGAAAAGTTATTCATAAATGAAAACAAGGAAAATGTACTACAATTAATGATAAATGTAGGAATCCACACAGTGAAACAATCATAAAATCTTAGGTAGATTAAAATTAAAACTACTTAAAATCATATTAACACATTAAAATCACTCTTGATGTTCCACTCTTAAAATTATAATCTACCTAAGATTTTAAGGAAAATTTAGTTAATTTTGGTCTTTGAAACAAGAGTAACCTCATCACAAAGTTCATAAAATCCACAGAGCAACATCTTAATACCATGCTGGGAAACTGACATTTGAACCATGCTGATGATGAAGGCAACAGCCTTTGAAACATGTCCAAGTAAGTGGAATAAAACTAATGGAATATGAGTGATTTTCTCATAAATAATTTGTTTTAATATAGTTAAAGATTACAGAACAAGTAAGCAAACCGAAACTTCCCAGAAAACATACACTCTGTTTTAAGGGATCCATGGCAATGCTTGTTTGCAAACATGGGGAATGTTAAATATTGTACTTATGAAGCTGTTAACAATGAAGTGGTAATATATCCTAAACTTAGGTATTCATTTTTTACACTAAACTCCACTTACTTACATAAAAGTAACATGCATTTCAGGAGAATCCCTCCCATCTTCAGTTGCTCACTGAACTGCCATTACTCGAAACGATGGCTAGACAACCGGATGTTCCTGTAGTGGCCTCTGCTGGTTGAAGTAGGAAGTTGCTGAGTTCATCCATAGGAGG
Organism: Metallyticus violacea; assembly: GCA_030762175.1. Classification (NCBI taxonomy): domain Eukaryota; kingdom Metazoa; phylum Arthropoda; class Insecta; order Mantodea; family Metallyticidae; genus Metallyticus; species Metallyticus violacea. Next base: position 25,886,129 of record CM060845.1, on the reverse strand, counting down.
AAACTCGAAATTCATTAGGTTATCTCTATTTTTTAATATGAGAAATTTTACCCAAGTGGATAACTCCAATGAGTTGTGAAGATGTTTCAACAGTTTAATTCCTGACTTTATTTCATGATTTTTGGTCAAAAAGTGAGCTGCTACTGCTGATTTATCCACCTGCTTAAACCGAATATTCCTAAAATGTTCTTTCCTCTGAATTTCCAAATTTCTCTTTGTTTTGCCTATATAGCTCTGTTCACAATCTGCACATTTTATTTCATAAATTGCTGATTTCTGTTCTGTTGGTATGGAGTCTTTTACTGTGCAACCCAGTAACTTCTTGATGTTGTATCTGTTCTTTGGGGCTAACAATATTCCATGTTCTTTGAAAATTTTCTTGAACCTGTTGTGGTAAATTGAATGGTAGGTGAAACTTTTGAATTTGTATTCTTCTTTTGTGTTTTTCAGTGTGGAAACTTCCCTTATCCCCTTTTGTCTTTTAGCTTTATTGATAATTTTTATCACTGTGTCTTTGTTGAAACCATTGATTATAGCTGTCTTTATTATTTGTTTGTATTCTATTTTGTACCCTGTGCTTCTGTGAGTGGAATATTCATCAAACTGTGAAAAACTGCATATTTATGTGAAATGGGTTATAACTCTCATTTTTTATGTAGTTTTCTGTGTGTGTTTCTTTTCTGTAAATTCCAAAATTCAAACAATCTCCATATCTTATCATTTTTGAATTTAGAAATGGTAGCCACCCATTTCTTTGGTAAATTGTATAGATTCATGTTGCAAATTAAGAAGTTTCAGGGCATCTATTGAGTGTTTCTTCGGTATTATTGCAAAAATGTCATCCACATACCTTTACAATGACTTGAAAATTAAAGGGAAGGCTTTTGTGATATGTATTTCAAATGAGCTCATGAATAATTCTGCTAGAAAAGGTGACAAAAGGTTTTCCATAGTTAGGCCTGAAAATTTTTGGTAATATTTTTCATTGAAGCTGAAGTAATTTTGTTGAATGCAAATATTAGTAAGTTTTAATAAATCTTCTATTTCTTCTATCTTTAAATTTATTGATGTTAACCATTTCTTTAGCATAAGCATAAGTTTCTGAGTAGGTATGCTTGGGAATAAGGCTTTTACATCAAATGAACATCCGGTTGTCTAGCCATCGTTTCGAGTAATGGCGGTTCAGTGAGCAACTGAAGATGGGAGGGATTCTCCTGAAATGCATGTTACTTTTATGTAAGTAAGTGGAGTTTAGTGTAAAAAATGAATACCTAAGTTTAGGATATGTTAGCTTTGCAGGGAGTATTATACAAGTTCATGTATAAGAGTATGGAGAAAAATGGACAATAGATATAATCAAGATAATAATTTATCTGAATGTGATGGAATGAATGTGATGATATCCATGGAAAATATTGGTGATTGGAAAATATTTCTTTCTTGAATAGCAAATCCTGACATTACTTGTAAATTAATGTTCTCCACTAGGTTTAATAGTGCCATATATTTATTGGCGCAGATCACTTATAATGCTTATGTATTAAATTGTTATAATCTTAGGTCATTATTATTGTATTAGTAGTATTAGATTTCTTACAGGCAAAGGGGCATAATGTAGCAGAAACTCATTGAAAAATGAGTTTTGGTCAAAATGTAATGAGTGACAGCATGGTGTGAGAGTGATGTAGAAAATTTAGAGATGGCCAAACAGACATTCCTGTTGAAGGTAGTCAGGGACAGAAATTTGTGATCAGAGATGAATTTGTGCATTCAGAGCATCATAAAACTCTATTTTCATCATCATAATAACTTTAGTTCTATGCTCCCTTTTAACATTATTGGTTTGTGAGAGGTATTGGTGATTTCTGAACTGTTTGAAGACTTTCCAGAAATTTCAAGATCAACCCTGTACAACATTGTTACAAACCACCTTGGATACTGTAAACTTTGTGCACTATGGGCACCCAAGAGGTGACTGACAACCAAGGAGCAGCAAATGGCATCAGTCTTAGTGTTTTTGCAGCAAAGTTGACGGGGTACAGTTTTTGAAAGCATTTGTGAAAAATGATGATATGCAGATTTGTTTCTACAATGAAAAAATCAAACAACAGTCACAACAGTGGATGCATACCAATTCCCAAAACAAGCCAAAAGGTTTAACGCACTTTCAGCAGCAAGAAGTGATGAGTAGAGTGTTTTGGGATCAGCAAGGTATGTTACTTGTTTACATTATGGGGGCCACAATTACATACTGTTGGATATTGTGAAGTCTATGAAGAGCCATACAAAGCAAAGCAACAGAGCTGTCTTCAGGTATTGTCTTGCTTCATGATTGTCCAATCATATTGTGTTATGTCAACTCAAACTTCTTACAAGATTCAAATGGGAAGTGCTTAATCACCTTCTCTACAGCTCAGACCTGACACTGAGTGATTCCCACCATTTTCTGGAGTTGAAGAAGTGGTTGGGAGGACAGCACTTCCACTCCATGAGGACCTCAGGACACTTTGCAGACCTGGCTCAGCAAACAGATTGCAGAGGCTATTGGAAAGCTGGCACCAGTATGACAAGTGTCTCAATCTTCATGGTCATTATGTTGAAAAGTAGCTTAAAGATGCACTTAACTTTTATCAATGAAATCATTTTGCTATTCACTCCAGTTTTGATTTCGTGCTCCATTGGACTTTGAAAACAAAATAGCCCTCATGCATTATGGTATTGTTATGTTGTGTTGTAGGTCATGTCATTTTCATTGATTAATCTGAATATGTTCAATTTTTTATGACTGCTGCTAGAAAATTTCATTAAATCTGTTTCCTATATCATTTTGATTTGTGCAATATTTTGTATGGTAGGTGTTTGGAGGTCGTGATTGGGCTCTGACTGGAACTGTAGGTGGAATGTCTCCTCCTGATAATGGAACATTGCGTCGTGGACCATCAGCCAAATTTAAGAAAAAGAAATCTATTGGAAATATACAGGCTTTAAAGGCAAGTTCCATATATAACAATATACAGTGTTAGCTAAAATCCACTCTCTTAAATAACTTGTGAGGCATGTGATTTGTTAACACAAAACTTGGTGTGCATGGATGGCCATATATTGGAAACTCAAAAATGGTATTACCGATTTTTTTTCTACTTCTGGTTTAGACAGAATTGATGTTGTCTCCAATTTTAAATGGAACAACCATTATACTTTTATATTTTCAAAACAATGCTCATTAAGAACTGTTCAAAAAGTACCCACATTACTAGATAATTCTGTACAAATTAGATTACTACACCCAGAAACAAAGCATGTATACCAAATAATAAAATGCTCCTTCCCTTTTAAAAAAATAACAAAACTTTCTAACTAGGTGCTGGTCACCATAGGAACCATCTTTATCAAGAATATATGCCCATGGTAAGTTCAGGAACTGACCGACACTTATCAAATTAACTTTCTTTTGACATATAATAAAAAGTCTAAATTCTTGTCCAAACTGGTAGCCCTCAACTACATGACAATGATCAATCATAGAAACCATTTAAGAAATGTCTTACATCACTTCCATTATTGAATACTCCAAATCTTCTAAGTGTAATTCTCAGTTTACTACTAATTTCAAATGGCCCCATAATAAGAAGTCCATAGGCAGCAAATCTAGGGATGTTGCCTCCAAATCTTATGTGACCTCTCCTACCAATCTATTGTTGTGTAAGAACCCAGTCAAAGTAATGATAAACATAGTGGGCTGGACCTCCATCTTATTGGAAAAAAGATGTTATATTCAAGTAGCCCTTGTTTGAGTGGATTTGTAAACATGTGTGATAGCTGATAGTATGTGATTTTGAAGCTAATCCAATATAGTGTCTCTCTAAAGAAGAAAGGATCTGTGATTTTATCTTCAACATAACCAGCCCAAACATAAATTTTGCAGATTCTACTTATAGTTCTCTTCTTTCATTGTGCATTTATGTTTACCGGTATTGGCAACTGTATCTGCTAATAATTCATTCGATGGAATGAATTCATCTAAGAATAGAATTTGTCTAAGAAAAAATTAATTTGTGCTCTATCATTTTGGGATCGTCCTCTGGAAGTAGTTTTATAAGAATGTTGCTTGGCACTTTTAAGGATTTTCATCATAAAGTATTTGTTTATATGTATTTGATTCTAATCCAATTTTGTACTAGAAGTTTTTGGATTTTGTTGCACATAAAGAAGAATATCCAATGTAGTATTCTCATAAAGATGCACTTTTCAAATGACATATCTTGTAAAATACATTACACTTCCAGTTTGATCTTTGTCACTGTTGTCTGTGAAGTTGAATTATACCGCAACGGGTGGCCGAGGTCGTTAAGGCACGGACTCGTGAGCGGGAGGTCTGCGGTTCGAATCCCGCCAGGACCGTCCTCCCTGACTGGGGTTTTTTCCAGGTTTTCCTCAGTCTTCATAACTGGCAAATGCCGGGGAGGTACCTAAACTTAGGCCTGGAACGCTTCCTTCCTTAAAAAAAAAAAAAAAAATCCTTTCCCAATTTATCATTTCATCTCATGTATCATCAGTGTCCACCGCCTGTGGTGCCTCAGTAGTAAAAATGGGCGTTAAACACTACTCAAACAAAAAAACAAAAAAAAAAAAAATGTTGAATTATGTCAGATGCATATCGTTAAATAAATTAGTTGCTTCTCGATAAAATGTTGCCTATCTCCATAGTCAACTATAATTAAAATTAATCTTTCCCTTTCACTCAGCAGGATATCAAAATTATTTAATACACTAGTTGTCAGATTTAAGCACTTGGATAAGAATTTTCATGTCAATAAACATGTTATAATGGATATAAACAAAGGACAGTTTATTTTATGTTATTACTCACAAAACACAATAAACAGAAAGGAAGTTATATTATTTGGTATATATATGTTTTGTTTTCATGGGGTATTAACTCTTAATTGTGCAGAAGTATCTAGGTGGGTATTTTTGAAAAGCTCTTAAAGTGCATTATTTAAAAAATATAAAAATATATTGTGTGTTATATTTAAAATTTAAGGTATGGATTCACTTTCAGAAGTAGAAGAAAACTGGAAATATTTTTTTAGTTCCCAATATATGGCCATCGCTGCATAACCTAGTTTCATGTCAATGAACCACATGCTTCAGATGTTATTTAGATGGTACAGGAATTTAATTAAACCTTTATAATTATTTGATTATCTTTAGAAAACTGTAAGAGTGTTATTGAAATTCCTTTTAATTCCTTAGTGTTTCGAGAAATAAATGAATTGTTCTATTTTTTACTACCAGCTCATGAATTAGAGATGATAGTATGTAGATTTGACTGCTCTCTCTCTCACACTTAGCCTTATATTTTCTTTTTTTCCCGAAGTATATGCATAGACTTTGTCAGTTTTTCTATTGATATTTTTCTTAGATGTTCTTTCTGTAGTTTTCTGTGGCCCATTACTGAAATTTGCCAGGCTATGTATTTTAATTATTATTATTATTATTATTATTATTATTATTATTATTATTATTGTTGTTGTTGTTGTTGTTGTTGTTGTTGAAAAAGTGTTTTATATAAGCTATTTTTGTTCTGGCTAAGGTTTAAGGTAAAACATATGCAGCTTAGATTTTGGATTTTATTTATGAATGAATATTTCTAATTTTATTTGTTTTGTGATTTTTTTACTGCTGAGATATCATAGTGATGATCGCTGACGATATATGGGATGAAATGAGAAATTGTGAAAGAATTTTTAAAGGAAGCATTCCAGACCTAAGTTTAGGGTACCTCCCTGGCATTTACCATTTATGAGGACTGAGGAAAACCTGAAATAAATCTAGGTTAGGGAGAACTGTCCTGGCAGGAATCAAACCTCAAACCTCCCGCTCATGAGTCCAAGCCTTAACAACCTCAGCCACTCATAATGGTGCTTTTGAATGGTAATGCTGTATATATGCTTAAATTTTTTCTCAAAAATGTTTAGCAGTCAATGTTGTTTTAAATATATATCAAATTTATCATTCAAATTTTCTGTTGCTTCTATACTTTTTTCCTTGGCATTTGCTTATTGATATTGTTATTAATATCAATGAAATAATTACCTACATAATCTAAGGAACAAAACAAAAGTTATCCTCTTTCTTCCACCCTTTATACATTTATCACCATTCTTTTCTCTACCATTCCTCTCTTAACTTTTTCCATTTACTATAGAGCCCCTACTAAAGTGTTGGTAAGTGATATAGCTCATATGCAATGTCCATAAAGCTTTTCTCTTTTGCTATTTGGTTTTTTCATCAGCAAAAATCAGGTTAGCTAAGTTAGGGTTTTCAGTTGGTAGTAGTATCCTTTATACCCTGTACCCTCTGTTGTATAGAGTGCAGTTCTCACATTAATTTTGTCACATTTCATTTATAAGGTGTCCTGAATCAAAGAAAGGTAGTTATATTCACTTTCTCATTTTCTAGGATCTGGGATTGAAGCAGCATGAAAGTGGCCCTGAGTCAAGTATTAGCTTGGGCATGGGATCTGGGTATCTTCGAAGGCCTACAGGTTCATCTGGTGGTCCCAGTCCTGGTTCAGGGCCTGGTTCTAGTACTTTGATAACTACTCCTAGATCACGGTCCATTTCTAGCGATATGGAAGTGAGACAAGGTTTGCTAGCTAGCAGTGCTAGTCCTCAGGGCTCAAGTGACAACTTGGACAAGCTATCTTCTTGCAGCCCAACCCATCACAGTGCCTATGGACTCCAGAGGTAACACCAACCACCACTAATGATGTAATTCATAGTATTATGTTATTATATATGATTATAATTAAATTTGAGAAGTTGTCAATATAATGTGCATATATTCAGTAAGGCTGTGCCAAAATAAGCATTGCCCAAGTTTCTTTGGAAATTAATAAATAAAGTTTTCCATGACAGAATCATTACTTGAATAATTCTGATTGGAGTTAGTGGCTTCTGGAATTACCGAAGGTACATATAATTTTTTTGTATGTTGATGTATGAGAAATGAATTTATTCATACTAGAGGATTATGGCCCTAACTTTTCCAGTGCTTATTATGTTACTATTAATTGTGGGGAATTTTAAATGTTTTTTTAAGCACCAATTTCAAACATTATAAGTATTTTTATTGTATTTGTAGTAAAGAATAATTTTATGGAAAGAAAACTATTTGAAAACAGGCCTTTTAAATTAATTTACCCATTAACACAGAAACGATGTGACATGTTCTGAGAAAAAGTGACTATGAAGTCCCTTATTTTTTTTAATTTCAGTTAGTTACAATTATGTTCACAAAACTGTTGATTTGTAAAATATAACATTTAATTTTGTGTTGGAACGAATACAGTGAAGCGACTAATATGTTCTTAATTATCTAGTGAGTTGATTTGATAATCTTATGCTCCACTTACTGTTGAATTATGCAAAACTAGTTTCGCAGGCTTTTGCCTGCATCCTCAGTTGCGAGTAGACTGCCGGATTCATTGTTGGTTGGCTGGAATTGGTGTAACTCTTGTGGACATTTTATGAACTTCTGGATTAATTTGTCTTCTGTTAGGATCTCAAAGCTCATAACCTTATCCTCATATTTTTTATATAAATTTTTTCCCATATTTCCAGCTCTATGGGTCGATCTATGAGTTTTAATAATTTCATTCCCATTTCTATATCATGTTTATCTCTCCAAAAGGAATGTGCAACCACTGATTTGTCTATCTGATTGTACCTTATGTTTCTCCAGTGTTCCTTCAGCCTGATTCCAATGCTTCTTTTTGTTTTTCCATGTTACTTTGTTACATTCTGAACAGTTTTTTATATATTCCTGGCTTCTTCTTCTCAGGTATTCTATCATTATCACCAGAATTGAGCAAATTTTTAGGCTAAACTTGTTCACTGGGGAGAAAGTAATCCCAAACTCTCCTAAGTATATTTTGGAATTTTTTGGTGGCCCATGAATGATAAGTGAATTTCATATGTATGGTAGATTCTTTTATTGCTGTCAATCCTGTAACCTGCTTTAACCTGTTCTTTTGTTTGAATTGTTTGATTTTCTTGTCTACAATTTCTTGGTCATACACATTTAATTTTGCTGTTTGTATAATATGATAGTACTCTTTTATTGCTGTCAATGCTGTAATCTGCTTTAACCTGTTCTTTTGTTTGAATTGTTTGATTTTCTTGTCTACAATTTCTTGGTCATAAACATTTAATTTTGCTGTTTGTATAATATGATAGTACTCTTTGCTGTATTCACTCATTCATAGGTATGTTAATGAGTCAATGTGCTAAGCTATTGAGAACTGCATGTTTGTATGCTGTGGGATTGAATCCACTTGCCTTTTATGTAATTCTCAGTCTGTGTGTCCTCTCTGTATATTCCAAATTCCAAATTATTGCTTGTTCTTATAATCTTTAAGTCGAGAAAAGGAATCATGTTGCCTTGTTCTGTTTAAGAAGTCAATTTAATTTATTTATCTTGTAGGTTTAGCAATTTCAAAGCATCTTCAAAGAGTTTCTTGTTGACCATTGCAAAGATATAATCCACACATCTGTGCCATACTTTGAAAATGTATGGAAATGATTTGGTAGTGTGCATTTCTAAATACTCATATACAAATCAGCCAGAAAATGTGATAATGGATTTCCCATAGCTAAACCTGCTTCTTGTTTGTAAAATTCACCATTGAACTTGAAGAAATTCTGACTAATACATACTTCGGTTAGTTGGATGTATTCCTCAATCTCCTTGTTGCTTAGTTTCACAGACTGTAACCACTTTCAAAGAGATGTTAGAAGTTTGCATTGTGGTATGCTGGGAAAAAGTGACTTTACATCAAAAGAAACTAAAACATCATCCTTTCGGAGAAAAACCTTTAATTTTCTCCACCAGTTTTTCGGAATTCTTTACACTTAAGCTATCAAATTTTGGAAATTTTTTAAATCTCTGGAGGAGCCATCTTGCTAGTTGGTAGGAATGTGTTTCTATAATTAATTATTAGTCTCATGGGATTTTCTGGTTTGTGTATTTTCGGTAGACCGCGTATCCTTGCTAATGAGGTGTTGGAGAAACCAAAATTAAAAGCAGACAACAGATTTAATGGTAAAAACCTATTGATAGACAATGTTAATGACAGTATTCCACAAGGGGAAAAGCAGGTATTTACGAAATAAACTGTGCAGAATGTGAAAAAAATCTACATTGGAAAAACAAAGAGAAACATAGGCAAATGGTTAAAGGAACATTTCAGGATCATAAAGTACAAGCAAATAGAGAAATCAGCTGTAGCATATCATATGTGGACAGAAAATCAAGACATAGTGAATAAAGCAAAATTATTAAAATCAGTACAAGAACTTACAGAATTGGCAACTTGGGAGAAAATCTACATCTATGAATACAAAGAACTTGGACACTGCTGGGGATGGTAACATAAACTTCTAGTTTAACACACCGCCACCAGAACAAAATACACATTCCCACAGCTTAACGAATTATCTGACAGTAGACTTTTAGGTTAGCTGATGATGGGAATGAAATGTTCTCAAAACCAGTTCTGTATATTATGACAAGCAAGTGAAGTTTTAAGAGGTGTAGCTCAACTAAATGAAACAATAATATCAGTTATATTAAATTTTCCTTGTGTTTGTTTATGAATATATTTTCCCATACTGTTAATTTTGTGGGTTTTTGAAAAGCTTTTAAGATTTTTGATTCATTTTGGAATTTGTGGAATTTTTTTGCGAGAAACGACATGCTATCATTGATCTCATTGTTTATTTTTTACATTTCTCGTATGTTCCTTAAACCATAGGATAATGTCCAAGTAAGAGGAACAAAATTAGTGAAATTAGAATGATTTCCTTAAAAAAGTTGCAGTATTTTAATTTGAATTTTGTACTCTTTCTCATACAATAAGCAGTTTAGTTACTGTGAATCTTTAAAATATCTCTCTCTTTTTCTTTTTTTTTTTCCAGTTTTTTACAAAATTACCACATTATTTTCTCTGTTCTGTACCTTGTTAAGCCCCTTAGATCTAGTAGAATTAATAACCGCTTTTGAAGATTAATGTTTCTTACATCATATACCATATAAAAATGCTTATATTTTGCAAATTCCCATATGAATTTCCTGTTGCTTTAGAGCTCATTAAATTATTTTGAAGAGCCTTCCTGTTTCCCCTGTAGTATTTTATTGGAATCAGTTATTTTGAATACATTGTAATTGTGTTATGATCATGTAGGTGCAACAAAAGCTCATATTCTTTATATATATTTTACATTTATTTTCAAGCAATACTTTTAAATATCACATAAAAGTACAAATACTTTTTCCTCTTGCGATTGTTTTGCTCTATACTTTAAATTAATCATATTTTAAATTACAGTTGGTTTTTTTTTAAAAAAAAATTATCTTACTAATGGTGCATTGGTTTGGTAGAATTTTTAAAATCCTCTCAAACTTTACTTTGTGTTCTAAGAGTGTCCATTTTCTTTTTGGTTAATTATCAGGGATATTATGTCTAAACATTTCAAAATTAACCCAGAATAGGTCATTTGTGTATTTCTGCTCTGAGTCTTGAGCCCATTTTAATTTTCAGGGATCATATGTGTTGCATTTTAGCCCAAAACCCAGGATTTTGTTAAAGTGCAAACTTTTTGGCTTTGCCAAAGGCTCATAATTAAAAATACCCAGTTTATACACTTTTTTTATTTTATCTTTTATTTTTATTTTTATTTTTTTTTTTTTATTATTTCCATCTCATTTTTTATCCTTTCTCCCCTCGTAAATAGCAAGCTCTTAATGTACATAGATTATAAATGCAAATTATTTATAAACTAGCCTATATACATGGTTTTTGGACAATAGTCCTTTATTCATTGCTGAAATCTTTTCTAGTGTTCCTGTTGCCCATAGTTCATTCATTACATTAGCAATGAATACATTTTCTTTGCTTTTGTTAATGATAAAAGTATAATGCTTGCAACAATATTGTATGAACAATAGTGATGAAGTAACTACTATACAGGGAAACCTCAACATATGCTCTGCTGCATTTTAGTAATTGTGTTTTCCTGCCTTCCCACAACTGTTTAATTACAAGATGAAATACTCTCACCAATCCAGTGATATACCAGTTAAATTAACTAATTATGAATGCTGCCCAGTTGAGCCCACACACTTGCTGACTGTTGTCATTTTTTTAAAACAAAGAGAGAGGGGAAGGTTCTGTTACCCAAGTAATGAACACAATTGTAACATATGCCATTAGAATTTATTACCACTTCATAGCCTCCTAAGTACAATTTAAACAATTGTAACAGTCAGAAGGTATGTTGTAGAGATTCAAAAGAACTAAAGCACAGGAAAAGGTACACTTTCACTTTTTCTTCTTCTTGATGTGTAAAGGTACATAAAAATGTTTACAGTTCTATTCACATAGACATATTTGATCACATCTTTCTGTACAAATGCTCCACATGAGGCTTGAGGAGCATATAGTATATCTAATTGCATGTTGAAATGTTAATGTTAGTGACAGACCACTTTGGCATGAATTTTAAGTTGTGAATTTGAATAGCTTTCAACATTGATGTTAGAACAACAGTGGATTTTCAGAATGACAGATAGTGTTTATCTAAGCTAATTTTGTGACTGTGTGCTTATTAAAAACATTTATGTGGTGTGTGAATGTCATGTATAACCAAAGGATGAAGCATTATAGTCAAGTGATCCTGAAAATGTTTTCCATAATATGGTATTTTCAAATAACACTGATTGAAAAATGTATTTCTTCTAATAATTCTAAAATATGTGCAGATTTTGTGTCACTGATAAGCAAATTTCTGTCTAAATGCCTATTTAAATCCTTAATAAGAAAGCAGATGTTTTTTATGTTTGTTATTTAATTGTGATATTTAGAGTAATGTGTATAGTGCTATAATGTGCTCTTTATACTTTAATGATAGGTGCCTAAAGCTATCCTAAATGTTATAATGCATTTATTCACAATATTTGTTAATTCTAAAAACCACCAACATCTTAAGAAATCAGTTTTCATTTTGAAATCCGGCCCATGAGCAGTGTTACGCATGGTCAACATTAGTTCCCTTATGCCCTTATTACTAGCAGTTAGACCATAACTGCCTCCATTGTGAAGTTCTTCCCTTTATTTTCTTTAACAGTCATTATAATAATTCTTACTGTTCTTAGATTGATTTACGAGATTTTGAACATTGTCAGAATTCTCTCAATATACACCTTTGGGACATTATACTAACAACTTTGATGGCAAAATAATAAGCTATTAGAACAACTTTAAGAAATCTACTCTATAGACCTAACATAAATAAAAGAATTGTTAGTAGATAAAATATTTCAAAATACTTAAAAACACTTCCATGGCCTCATTTCCAATGAACAAAGAAGCTGTTTGACTTAAAAACATTTAAAAAATTGATACAATAATAAAACACTCTTAATGTTTCACTCTCAAAATTTAAAAATTCAGAACATGTTTCGTGAGAGCTTTGTTCACATTGTCAACTGTTAAACAACTTTATACTCATTAAAATGTAAAATGGAACTTGCACAGTGAAACCAATCATTTATTGATATTATTGTATGATTTAGTTGAACTATACACTCTTAATGCTTCACTTACTTGTCATAATGTATAGGACCGGTTTCGAGAACATTTGGTTCTCATCATCAGCCAGGCTAAAATCCAACTGTTCTAATAATTATAAATTTATTTATTGCTGTCAATAGGCTCATTTACATAAGTTTCAGATATTGTCAAAATACTAGAGTTAACAAAGCATAACTTACATACATTATGACAAGTAAGTGAAGCATTAAGAGTGTGTAGTTCAACTAAATCATACTAATATCAACTTTATACTCGTTTTCATTGTGTTGATTCCTGAATATATTAAAATTGAAAAGAATTGTTATTTTAAGTGACTCTAAAGCAGCACTATAAAGTATAATGATTATAGTTACCTGAGAATGTACACTATAAATTAAATAAGAAAACTATATCATACAACCCAGATTAGAAATACAGACATTGTTTTACAATGAATCCCAAACCATGTTGGATTAAAGGGGAACAACATTGCTGATACTTAAGCCAAAAAAGGATATTCCTCTCACTCTGTGCTTTTGACTTTTTCACATCCAAATGGTCTACCAACCATTTTTAGGATGTACCAAGTGCAAAACATTTTATGTTGAGTGATGCTTCCTGCATGACATCTGTGAAGGCTTACTCTTCTGATACTGGGCTGAAACGCTCTAATTTACTTTCTTTCTAGCTTACAGTTCAAATGTCAACTCTCTGGCAATAAAATAGTAATACCTCTCTTCTGAATCAGCCATAAAAATGTATAAAATTATAATTGAAAGACATATCTCTTCATCCAGTTTGATTTTTCCATCCTTCTATTTTTCTTGAATTTACTTGGGAAGCATAAATTGAATAACATAACTTAGATGATAATCCTTTTTACTATGTTTTCATTTGATATGCCAGAGTATGCAGAGCACACAGAGCTGTTATTAGGATGAACCTGAACAATGATGCTACAATATTTAAATTGTACTTAAGAAACTATAGACAATGGTATTAGAGTTTATTAAATATGTTCACACTAACTCCACTAGTTGGTCAACAGTTGATGATGAGATTAGTTTCCACTGTAACATGTTCTAATGTTGAATAAGTAAGTAGAGTTAGTGTGAACATATTTAATAAATTTTTAAAGAATATTAGTACATCTTATTTTGATTTAAAGTAAAACACTAAAAATCATGTCGTCACATTAAAACTCTCTTTAAGTTTCACAAACACTGTGTTGTGTTTGTGAAACTTAAAGAGAGTTTTAATGTGACGACATGATTTTTAGTGTTTTACTTTAAATCAAAATAAGATTAACAAAAGTTTCACTGTGTGGATTCCCAAATTCCGTAAACATATTAGTACATGTTTATATCAAACAAGAATATTGGTACACATTTATACCAAACAAGAAATTTTAAATATTAAAATATTTCTAATAATTAAGATTTTTCATTTATTTAAATATATTTATAATTTAAATCATAACATCTATAAGTGTTGTTTTTAATGTTTCCCCTTCCTATCCTGTTGCAGAGAGAAAGGAAAAATCATCAGTGGTCCAGACCAAGTATGGCAGATGAGACATTTTCGAGCAGGGTCAATTACACACGAAACACAACTTGATTTTGTAGACTTTGTTGCCCTGTTTCGATCCTTTAGGTAAGCCTTTAGAAATGGAAAAACACTACTGGACAAACTTCACCAAAGACAATAAATCCATAAAACTAAGAATTAGATAAGCAAACACTTCTCTTATTCCAAATTGAATGGATTCATTTCAGCACTCAAAAACATTCAATTTGGAATATTTCAGTGCTTCATGTCAATAGCTTCTAATCACATATATACTTCCATCAAATTCAGCTTTTTATTTCTTTTTTCTTTAAATGGAAAAAAGGCATTTTAATATATTAGGAACACAAACTGCTCTATTTCAAGTTGATAATTAGCTTCAAATTAAACAAATTCAATCTAGAACTAATTCCTTCTTCTTATTACAATAAACTGTTGAAAAAATTATTTCAATTGAAATCAAGTTGAATTTAAGAGATTAAGGTATTTTGGTAAATAAAAAGAATGGTTACTTCTGGAATGCAATTTCTAATTTTCTGCTCCAGCAAACTGAATAATATGGCAACATTTATATTTATTTATTTTTTTATTTAACAAAAATAAAGTATTATTATGAAGACTAAGAACTTCTCCCTCAAGTTATTACTTAACTGTAGTATCTGCTGAAGTATTTTAAGGGATATACATTTAAAAATAGTTTCAAATGTACCATAAATTGAAAAGCTGTGCAAACAATATTAAGATTTAATTGGAGTTTGAACATATGTTCAACAGATTGAACTTAAGAACAGTCGGTCCTGGTGGTGTAGTGGTTACCATACTTGCCTCCTACAACCAAGATCATGGGTTCAAACCCAGCCAGGACCGATGGATTTTTTTGGGCATAAAAATCGTAAGTATGGCTTCCTTTGGAAGGGAAGTAAAGCTGTGGGTCCCATGTCATACATTTACGGCTTGAAAAAGAACCTCAAGCCTGAAAGAGAAGTCTCTGAATGGGATGACCTGAGATGTTAAGATCGTCTGTAAAAAAAAAAAAAAAAAAAAACTTAAGAATAACATAAAACTGCAAGAGTAAAAAATGTAAATAATAAAGTACTTTTATAATTGTAAATGATAAGACACTAAGGGAAATTAAAATATATACTATTTAATTCCTAATCAATTCCATAAAAATACAGTACTGAAACTAGTTATGCTCTACCTTCATTTACTTCTCCACCTATCTATGGAAGAATGGTTATGCATGAAATATAGCCTGATTGACTAGCAACTCCTTAATTCAGTGATGGTTAAAGTAAAATGGTTTATGCATATGCTCTCTTTTCTTTGGAATTATTCACTCTTATCCTTCCTCTTCTCTCCAAGAAAGGTTGGAAGGAAAAGTTATGTATAGGCTACTTTTTAGTTGAATTTATAAAAATTCCATTATAATATATAACTCCTCATTCAGTTGTTTGTTGAACTGATAAGTGAATAAAAAGGTAAATCTAAAGCAAATTTAATGAAAATGTGCAAAATATTACATAGTATTTTCGCTCTCTCTCTTTTTTTAGCCTACGAGCAAGAAAAGATTTGAGGGATTTGTTTGAACAGCATGCTATCACATGCCGCAGCATGTCAGACAGTTCTCTCAATGATACAAGTGTAAAGAGTTCTCCTGAGCATGCAGCAAAGCCATCTCAAAGAATTGGTAAATAACTTTTTTTTGTACGCTAATTAGGGATAGAAGTTAATTGGAACTTGTACAATGAAGCTAATCATATAATTGAAATCATTGTATGATTGAGTCAAACTAAACACTCTTATTGATCCACTTACTTTTCCATAAATGTAGAACTGGTTTCATGAACCCTTGTCCGCATCATCAGCTAAAATGTCAACTGCTGGATACTGCATTATGCTGTGGGAATGTGTAATCTGCTCTGGTGGAGGTGTGATGAACGACACTTCTGGGGATGAAAACATAACTATAAGTTCATCAGACCTCCACCAGAGCAGAATACACATTCTCACAGCATAACTAAGTATTCAGCAGCCGACATTTTAGCTGATGATACAAACAAGGGTTGTGAAACTGATTCTACATTTATAAAAAAGTAAGTGGAGTAATAAGAATGTTTAGTTTGACTCAATCATACAATGATTTAAATTAATTAGGAATAGTATGCATTGCAATTTTATTTGTATGAAAATTGTTGATGAACAATATTTTTATTTCGATCTTAGCAATATTTTTTTAACTATCGTTGAAGCAATCTATATATATTCCATTAATTTTCACTTACAATTTGTTTTTAAATTATAAAAGTATGGCGGTGACAGTGAAACTTGCAGAATGCTATGGAAACACTGGGCAATCTTTAAGGATGGAAATTATTTTGAATGTCTGGTAAACAAGGTGACTCCGTAGAATGAAAATCTTACTATAGTGAGATGTAATGAAGTCAGTTATTTACTGTATATTGTCCACCATTTGTCACTTACAAGGATAGCTGATGTTGCTAATGCAGAGACTCTGATTCGGTCAAGTTATCAGCTATCATCCATCATGCCACAATAGATCTTTAGGTTGCAGTGCTATTATCATTACAAAAAAAATGCTCAGGTTCATAAACAGGAGGTTTACAGCTCATTCCACCAGAGCATGCTCTTGAGTGATGTGTTTTCCAGGCTTTCCTCAATACTCACCAAAGAAAAATGGCAGAAAAATTATTGGCCTGAAATGTTTCCTTTAAAAAAAATTGCTTTTCCAAATTATCATTTCATCTCATGTATTATCATCGTCCACTGCCTGTAATGTATAGTAGTATACACAATATTAAAAAAAAATCTAGCCAACTAATAATCTCAAGTGTGATACATAAAAAGAAATTATCTATTTAAGATTTTCTCAAGTTTTCCCTCGCCCTGCAAAGTCAAATACAAGATAAATTTAATTAAATTCTGGACTCATAGATACAAGCACTAATTCATTAAATTTATGTAGTATATGTAAGTTTTAAGAAGGTATTAAACTATTTTGTCTTAAAATTATTCCTATTTGTTTATTATTCCTATAGGATTGTTGACGAGGAACAGTTCATTAGATTTATTTGAATACAAAAGCTCGACTAACCTTCAAAAGAAAAAAATATTTGATGCCATAGCAGCAGCAAGCATAGTTTCTAACTGTGCTGGTGTAGACACTTCTAAATCTCAGGTTATTACATTGGCCACATTTACGAAGTTCTTGGAGAGTCGCCAAATGGAACAACACACTGAAGATGAGGTGAAGGCTCTCATACAGGTAAAATTCTACAATCTTAATGAAAAATTTAATTTAGTGAGATTCAGTCCAATTAAATGTATTGGATATTATTCAGAAATATAGGATGCATGATTTAAATATTAATTCAATTTGGAAACGAAAACAGTAAAATGCCCTTAAAAAGTAAATTGGAATGTTCTCGAAACCGGTTCCATACATTTATGAAAAGTAAGTGAAGCTTTAAGAGTGTGTAGTTCAACTGAATCATGCAATGCTATCAATTAAAGTGAAATGTTCATTAAAAATTTCTTCTGATTAGGATATTTAGAACACTCTTTAAAGTTTCACTTACATGAATGATCCGCAGTCTAAACTTAGGTATTCATTTTTTATACTAAACTCCATTCACTTACACAAAAGTAAGACGCATTTCAGGAGAATCTCTCCCAGCTTCAGTTGCTCACTGAACCGCTGTTACTCGAAACTATGGCTGGACAAATGGATGTTCCTGTGGTGGCCTCTGTTGGTTGAAGTAGGAAGTTGCTGAGCTCATCCATAGGAGGAAACTCGAAATTCATTAGATTTTCTCTATTTTTTAATATGAAAATTTTTTCTCAAGTGGATAACTCCAATGGGTTGAGAAGATGTTTCAGCAGTTTAATTACTTTATTTCATGGTTTTTGGTCCAAAAGGGAGCTGCTACTGCTGATTTATCCACCTGCTTAAACCGAATATTCCTAAAATGTTCTTTCCTCTGAATTTCCAAATGTCTCTTTGTTTTGCCTATGAAAACATTTCTGTTCACAATCTGCACATTTTATTTCGTAAATTCCTTATTTCTGTCCTGTTGGTATGGAGTCTTTTACTGTGCAACCTAATAAATTCTTGATGTTGTATCTGTTCTTTGGGGCTAACATTATCCCATGTTCTTTGAAGATTTTCTTGAACTTGTTGTAAATTGGATGGTAGGTGAAACTTTTGAATTTGTATTCTTCTTTTGTGTTTTTCAGTGTGGAAACTTCCCTTATCTCTTTTTGTCTTTTAGATTTATTAATAACTTTTATCACTGTGTCTTTGTTGAAACCATTGGTTATAGCTGTCTTTATTATTTGTTTGTATTCTATTTTGTACTCTGCTTCTGTGAGTGGAATATTCATCAATTTGTGTGCCAAACTGTGAAAAACTACATAGAGAGTTATAAC
Organism: Metallyticus violacea; assembly: GCA_030762175.1. NCBI lineage: Eukaryota > Metazoa > Arthropoda > Insecta > Mantodea > Metallyticidae > Metallyticus > Metallyticus violacea. Next base: position 25,867,477 of record CM060845.1, on the reverse strand, counting down.
CCCATTTCACATAAATATGCAATTTTTCACACTAAAAATCACGTCAACACATTAAAACACTCTTGAAGTTTCACAATTAAACTTATTAAAAGTAATTTTTGGGACATGTTTCATCAGACTAATTGTTCATATTATCAACCAACTGACGACTGATGAGTCAATTTAGGTAGGATATGTATGTGACTGTGCTTGCTCTGGTGGTCTATTAATGAACTTGTATAATATATTGCTTGCCTCAGGTATATCAAAATTCATAAGCTTGTGTTCATATATCTTTATGTAGATTTTTTTCCCATATATTAAGTCCTTTTGGATGTTGAATTGCTTTTAGTAATGTTATATCTTTTTATATTTCATGATTTTCATTCCAAAAATATGTTGCTACTGTTGATTTTTCTATTTATTTGTATCTAATATTTCTTCAATTTTTTTTAATCTTATCCTCAGATTTCTCTTTGTTTTTCATATGTATATTTTTTCACAATCTTTGCAATTAATTCTATATATACCGGAACTTTCTTCTTTTTTCTTCTTTTATTTAGTTTTGTTTAGATTTAATAATTTACCAACCTATATCTGTTTATAGTTGCCAGAGTAATGTTATACAGTTTGAATATTTTCTGAAATTAATGGTTGACATAAGGGTGATATGTGAATTTGTGATATATATTTTCTTTAGGTGAAGTACTGGGTGTGGCGATTTGTTTAATTTTCTTTTTTTCTCCGAATCTTTTTATTTTTTTATCTATCATTTGTTTATTAAATCCATTAATTTCTGCTGTGTCTATTTTGTGTGTATATTCCCTACTGTATTCTTTTTTACTGAGTGGTACATTAACTAATCTATAAGTCATACTATTAAATACTGCTTCCTTGTGGGGTTTGGGGTTAAAACCTTTAGCCTTTATGTAATTGTGAGTATGTGTATCCTTCCTATGTATACCAAATTCCAGTTTCTTATTGTTTTTTTATTATCTTCAGGTCCAAAAAATATAAGGTATTATTAACTTCAGTTTCCATAGTGAATTTTATTGTTGGTTTTTGCAAATTCAACAGTTTCAGTGCATCTTCCATGAATCTATTTTGTATAATGGCAAACATATCATCCACATATTTGTACCATGTTTTGAACATGTATGGGAAGACTCTAGTTATATATATTTCAAAATAGCTCATGAATAGATCTGCCATAAATGGAGATAGAGGACTGCCCATCACTAAACGTGATCTTTGTTTAAAAAACTTTCCTTCAAATGTGAAGTAAGCCTGATTCAGACATAGTTCTGTAAGTTTAACATATTCATTAGTGTCTGTTTCTGTGATGTTATTTGATAGTAACCATTTTTTTTTAACAAGATCAAGGTTTTTTCTTTCGGAATACTAGGAAATAATGCTTTCACATCAAAGGAAACCAGGATATCATTTGTAGTTAGCTTGTGATCTTTTATTTTATTTACAAGGTCTAATGAGTTTTTTATGCTTAAGCTTGGGAATCTAGGTAATGTACTGAATCAGGAGGTTAACCATTTTGCTAGGAGGTAACATGGGGTATTAACATTATTGATTATTGATCTTATGTCTTTTCCTGGTTTGTGTATTTTTGGTAATCCTATTATATTAGCTATTGATGGATTTGGTATTTTGATTTTATAAATATCTGATTTTGTGAGTAAACTATTTCCTTTTAATGTATCCTCTATTGAATTTTTGCATCTGTATAGAGGGTTTGTTTCAACTTCAATAAACTCCTCACTGCTTAATAACTCTAACATTCTTTGTTGCTAATCTTCTTTGTCTAGAATATCGATTTGATTACATCTTCTTTTGTATAGATAACTTCTTTTTTATTTAACAATTTTATGGTTTTTAGGTGTGATTTGGGAGTTTAGTTATGTTTTTTTATTTCTTGTAATATTCTTGATGAAATTTTCTTGATATAATTTTTATCTATGGGGTTTAATTTCTTGATGGTTAACTTGATATACATTATGTATTCATCAATATTTGGTGAGAAATTGACACATGTATTAATACCATTATTTAATAATTTTGTTTCATCCCTATTCAATTTTTTTTTGAAAGATTAATTATTTCTGGTTTTGGTTTCTTATTGATGTTATCAATAAGATAAGAAAGAGTGATTCAAATCACCATTCTTTCTCTGAAGGCTATCATCAGAATTCCTCTGTAGTCTCAAAAAGTGGTTGCCATGAACTTCTTCATGACCTTTCTAAGAGGTGCTTCGTCCTTCTTCCATCAATCTTGTTACCATGGCAAAGTTCAAAAACTTCTGAAAACATTCCACATGAACTTGCATTTGAACTGCTGACAGAATTCAGGGCAGCCATCTTGCATTGACCTTGCATATGCAAATGTGATAAAGGGTACAAAGCACATTTGTTTTAGAAAGCCTCTCTCTTGCAGCTATTTCTTTTGTCTTCAGAAGTCTGTCACTCAATAACTTTTTCAAGCAAATGTATGGTCTGGCCAGAAAGGAAATAGTGTTACACTCCTGAAATATGACTATAAGATAGCATGAGCATCTTAACAATGAAACATGGCCTTCTATGTCAGCTGGAAACTTATGGACCACATCTTGGAAAATATATTACTATTTATGTATGAATTTCATTTTAAAAATTACTAATCCCTTATCTTTTAACAAGATTAATGGAAGGTTAGTAAACAAATTAAATAAAATACACTATAGTTGAATCCAGTGAATCTCCATTAGATTTCTGGAATGTATTCTTAAACCTAAAGCTAATTATGCTTTGAAAATAATAATGAGGAATATCAATATATTTTTTATTATACCAAGCATCAGATGAAAGTTCATTGGAGCCAAAATTACTTTAAAGTTTGGTTTTAACAGTGTAACTTTAGTAAAATGCACATTTTATAAATTGATTTAAATGTTTTTGAATATCATTAAGTTCTGCTTATATATCTTCTTTAAGTAACAAAAAACTATAGTCTTTATTACAAAAGCAATATTCAACATCATTTGTTTAATAATCATTTAAAATAATTACAATAGTTATTGGAGTAAAGCTTTCAAAAATGAAGCAAATGTATCTTTTTATGTTAATTATTAATAATTAAGAATATTTTAAATGAATATATAGTACATTTATTTAACTTAATTATTATTACTACATTTATTTTTACTGTATGTATGAGGGTCATTTGAAAAGGTTTCTATATGACTCGCAGATTGCAGCAGCAGTTTCAAAGTAGTTTTGTTATCAAAATCCACCATCTTCTGTAGAAGCATTGGTGCAATAATGCATGGATTGCCCAAGAATCAAAATAGATGCTGTTTGTTGCAATGTAGATGTATGCATATGGAAAAAATGGCAAATATCTAATATCGAGGAGTTACTTACTTAGTACTTGATAAAAATGGGTTTGAATGTAACAGAAATTCAGAGAGATATGACAAACACTCTCAGGGGCTATTTTCAAGTGGATCTAAGAGTTCAAAAATGGTCATGAAAGCCTGGAAGATGACACATGCAGCAGACGAAATCTGTCATGGCATCAGAAACTATTGATAAGGCACATGATATGTTTCTGCAGATCACCAATTAAAGGTGCCTAAAATTTCTGAAGGTCTGGGCATTTTAGGGGATTGCATATTAAACATTTTATGAGAAGAATTGTGTTTGTAAAAATGATCAGTAAGATAGATGCTGCAACTGCTGACTCTGGATCAAAAATACATCAGAGTGTAAATCTCTCATCAAAGTTTGGCCCTTTTTCAGAGAGATCCCACTAATTTTAAGTGTTGATTTGCATCCAATAATGAAACATGGGTGCATTACTACACACGTGAAACAAAACAGTAGTCCAAACAATGGAAGAATCACAATTCTCCACTGCCAAAGAAGGACAAGCATGTGAAATTGGCCGGAAATAATGGCATTGGTTTTCTGGGATGTTAGCAGAGTGTGTTAATTGATTATCTTCCCACTGGAGTGTATTATACTAACCTTTTGGACCTATTGAAGACAAAAATATTTGAGAAAAGGCAGGGTTTATCAAAGAAGAAAGTCATCTTGCATCAAAACAATGCTTGCCCTCACACGTGTCATTGCAATGGCTAAAATCAATGAACTGGGGTACATTTTGCTGCCACATCCACCTTATTCCCTTTACTGGGCTCCAAAAGGCATTCATTTGTTTCCTAAATTGAGAAAATTCCTTGGTGCAAACATATTTTCTTCCAATGAAGAGCTTATCTCATCAGTTAAGGCATATTTTGCAAGCCTGGAGGAATCTGACTTTGATGATGGGATAACAGTTAAAGAGTATCACAGGAAAAGTGCATTATTGTCAGGGGAGACTATGTTCAAAAATAGAATAGCTTCAAAAAACTATGCTGCCATTTTGTGCTTCATTCTGAGAAATTTCCAAATGACCCTCCTCTAATGTTGAATTACATTTGTATGATGGGAATTAATGCAGATCCAGTAATACAGGAAGGTTTTAATTTTGCCTGCATATGTTAACAGCTTCAGCTGACAATTGTGCATAGTCTCATGAAAAAATTTCCATGTAAAAACTGACATATATTATTTTGAGATATTAGTTTGCCATGAAGTTAAAACTAAGCTTTGTTGGTGAAAATAAATTAATTTCAAATCAATTTCTTTGTGAATAACACTATTGAAAATATAATTACAAAAAGAAAATATGATCAGCTGTTGTAATTACTGTACCACCAAGATTCTGTATAGTTTTAATTTAAGAAATTTATAACTGTTCTTGCAGAGTTCTTTGATCTTTCTTGCAGCGCCATGAACCTGATCCATTGCTTCGTGCCCAGAGCTGTTTGTCTTTTGAAGGATTTGCTCGTTATCTAATGGACAAGGACAATTATGCATTTGTTAGTGAAAGAATGGGACCAGATGAAAGTGAGATGGATCAGCCACTTTCTCATTACTACATTGCTTCATCACATAATACTTATCTGACTGGCCATCAGTTAAAGGGCGAGTCCTCTGTGGAACTTTATAGTCAGGTATGTACAGCATATTTTTATAACAATAGAACCCATTACTTTTATCTCCAAATATTACACAGTAATAAAAAACTAACTAGCTATGATAATACAATGGATTTTTTTGTACTACTACCATATTTATTTTTTTCAGAATAGGTTCACAATTCACAATAAAGGATTTACTTTACATTCCCTTCTTTACTTTTCTACATTAAAAAAATTAATATTCTAAATAATTTAAATACAAAATTTTCCAATTTGATTGCCTTAAACCCCAGCCCTTGATTCATCAGCAGCAGCCTGCTGGAATATTCAGGGGACCAGACTTTGATCCAACCAAAAACACAATCTTAAAATGTACAAAATCCAAAATACCAAATTAAATTTTCCTATCCTTATAACTCATCTTCCTAGTCCCAAAAACTATTTGAGTACTAAGTAATTAAACTTCCCACTGAAATTGGCCCTGGCCATTTTTCAATTAGATAGCCATCTGGTATTTCTTACTATATGTATTATACGAGGGACATCCAGAAAGTAAGTCCCAATCACGCCTGGAGATGGAACCACTTGTCGGATAGGAATGCGCATGCGCAGTAGTAGAGAGGAAGTATGTGGGAATAATGCAGTACAGTTTCAGCCTTGTGACGGTCGTGGTTACCGCGCTGTGCTAGGAGAAAATGGCTGCTCTGATATTGTCTCCCGCCAACTGCGAGGTTCGTGCAGTCATCCGATGTTTGCACGCTCAAAAACAAAGTCCGGTAGAGATCCATCGCCAATTGTGTCATGTGTATGGATACGACATTATGTGCGACAGTATGGTAAGACGATGGTGCAGGCAATTCACTGAAGGACGAACCAATATTCACGACGACGACTGTAGTGGCCGACCGTCCCTGGTGACGGCAGAAGTGTTGGAAAGTGTGCGGCAAGCAATTGAGCAGAACCGGCGCTTCACAATTTCAGATCTCTCTTGTCAAGGCTTCCGGGAGACAATTTCGTGCACAAGGGAGCGAGACATCTGGGCAATTGACAAGAGAGCTCTGAAATTGTGAAGCGCCGGTTCTGCTCAATTGCTTGCCGCACACTTTCCAACACTTCTGCGCTCACCAGGGACGGTCGGCCACTACAGTCGTCGTCGTGAATATTGGTTCGTCCTTCAGTGAATTGCCTGCACCATCGTCTTACCATACTGTCGCACATAATGTCGTATCCATACACTTGACACAATTGGCGATGGATCTCTACCGGACTTTGCTTTTGAGCGTGCAAACCTCGGATGAATGCACGAACCTCGCAGTTGGCGGGAGACAATATCAGAGCAGCCATTTTCTCCTAGCACAGCGCGGTAACCACGACCGTCACAAGGCTGAAACTTTACTGCATTATTCTCACATACTTCCTCTCTATTCCTGCGCATGCGCATTCCTATTGGACTAGTGGTGCCATCTCTAGGCGCGATTGGGATTTACTTTCTGGATGCCCCTCGTACAATGATTATACACTTAATCAATTTCCTATATGCATATACATAAAGTCTGCTCTGGTTACTGAACGGACAGATGTGGTGAAATGAGCTCCTTATAATTGTTTAAGTTTTATAGGAATTAATGAGTTTATTTGAACTAGTGTTATATTAATAGAAGATAAACTATAAGTAGCAAATTAAGTATATATAACCAAATTCAAAATAGTAGTACTAATATTATTGGCAAAGTAAGCAAACAAAGAAACATAGAATTGAATCTGTCGTCTTAACACTCTTCATGCTTCACTAACCTTAAAAATATACGGAACCGGTATCAAAGATATGTTATCTCCATCTTTGGCCATGGACGACTGGTGTGAAAGTTTGTTGTTGCGTAGTATCAGAAGCAATGTTCCGCTCTGGTGAAACTTTTATGAACTTAAAATTTATATTTTCTCCTTTCGGAATGTCAAAATTCATCAAATGATCCTTTTGTTTGTATATGTAAATCTTTTCCCAAATATCCAATTCTACTGGTCCCTGTACAGCTCTCAATAATTCAACCTTTTTCTTTATATCACAATTTTCAGTCCAAAAGTGAAATGCCACCACTGATTTTTCTATTTGTTTGTATTCTAAATTCCTCATATGTTCTTTAAGACGTATCCCCACATTCCTCTTGGTTTTTCCTATGTAGATCTTATCGCATTGAGCACATGAAATCTTGTAAATTCCTGATTTTTTTCTCCTTTGGAGTATTATCTGTAGTATTGTCTTTCAAAACGTTGTTTATACTAAATTTATTAGTGAGAGCCAATTTTATATTAACACCTTTAAATATTTTTTGAAATCTATACATCACTTGTTGGGTTATATGTGAATTTTTTAAAGGACATTTTTTCTTTAACTGTTGATAATGTAGTGCAATTTTCAATTCTTTTCTTCTTTTGGAATTTTTTAATCTTATTACATATTAAGTCTTCATTAAAATCATTTAAAATTGCTATTTCTTTAATTTTCTTATATTCCATGTTATATTCTTCTTTGCTGATTGGCAAATTGATCATTCTGCATATCAGACTATTAAAAATTGCATGTTAGTGAGCCATAGAATTAAAACCATTTTCTTTGATATAATTATCTGCATGTGTGTCCTTTCTATATATGCCAAATTTAAGGTTTTCTTTACTTTTCTTAATTTTTATATCCAAAAAAGGCAGCATATTGTCTGTTTCTATTTCATGTGTGAATTTTATATCTTTATCTTGAATATTCAGAATCTTTAGTGCATCTTCAATTAACTTTTCATTAACTATGGCAAAAACATCATCAACATATCTGTACCAACACTTAAAGAAGTATGGAAAGGCTGAAGTAATGTGTGTTTCAAAATTACTCATGTAAAGATTTGCCAGAAAAGGAGATAGAGGACTGCCCATGGTCAAGCCTGTTTGTTGTTTATAAAAAAGTTTATCAAAAGTAAAATATGACTGATTAATACAAATGTTTGTCAGATGTATGTACCGGTTCCGTATATTTTTAAGGTTAGTGAAGCACGAAGAGTGTTAAGACGACAGATTCAATCCACATGAGCTTCACTGTGTTAGTTCCATGTGAAAACTTTTTTAAAGATTTACAATTTTTAAAAAAATTTTGAAAAAAACATAGCATTGATCATCTGAAACCTGGCTGGCTGCTCACTTTGCCGTGTAGCTTGCAGCAGCTGTCACTTGCCACCAAGGTCAATCACATCACCCACTCGTTATATATACATAACTCACATGCACCATCCAGTAGCAAGGAAGTGAGAATAATATACTGAGCAAGTTGTTAATATATTATTGTATTAAATAGTCTTCTTCTGGATATAATAGATCTATGTCAGTAACTATCTTTAGAAATAATATTATATACAGGGACTATTCCCCTCATTATAGGTATGGAGGATAGAGATGAAGTATTTATGTCCAAACATTCATTAGCAAGTTTCTGGAGAGAAATGGAACAGAAAATATAAGGAAAGAACAAATGAGGGAAGATAATATGGAAAAAATAAGAAAAGGAAGTACAGCTGAACAGAAAGGAAAGGAAGAACAGTAAGAAAAAATGGTGTTAGATGATGGTTTGGTGAAATAATAATGGAAATAAATACCCTAATTAAGAAAGAGATTATAAATCTGGAGAGGAAAGAAATATATACCCTCCTCTACAGACTTAGTAAAATTCATGACAATGTCAAGATAGAGAAAGAAAAAGCTATATCCAAGTAGAAGTAATCAAAGAACTGTATGATAAGAAATGTAACAAAGTACCTCTGAGAACCTATGCATAAATGACAGAAGTCCAATTGCAAATGAAAGAATAAAAAGATTTCAAAAAAGCATACCATCTTTATAACATCAACGAATAATGTGAATGTTAAAGAAATTCAACAGTTCATTACCACAAACTTGAAAAGCATACCATCTTTATAACATCAACGAATAATGTGAATGTTAAAGAAATTCAACAGTTCATCTCCACAAATTTGAAGCTATCAGAAGAAAAAATCCAAATAAGAAGTCTAAAAGCAGCAGGGAAAAATGTAATCAGGAGACAGAAACAGAAGAGGATATGAATAAAATTATAAACAGCAAGAATCTGAATGATAGAAATCTAAAATTAGAGCCTTTATGAAAGAGTAACCCACTGGTAATAATCTATAATATATTAGGAAGTATTAAATAGGACAGTTAAAGGAAAACATCTTCAAACAAAACTTGGAAGTGTTAATTACCAGAGAAGATTTTGATAAAGAATTCAAAATTAAATTCAAGACAGGGCCCAGAAACAGAGCTACTGTTCATCATGTTGCTGAATTTTCAGCAAAAATGAGAAAACTCTAATAGGAAATGGAAGATGGTCACTGTGGTGAAGAAGGTCATTACAAGGATTGCAACAAAAAAGCTCAACCACTCACATGTATACCATGTAAAAGAAGAAATAAGAAATGTGGAGGGAAACAAGATTGTCCCACTTATCGTTTGTTTTGGGAAAGAATTGTCTCCAAAATGAACTATGGATAAATCTACATTTCAAAAAAGGGAGGGGAAAAAGACAAAAAAATAGGAACACCCCAAGTTGGATTAGAAGAAACTTAAGAAGAATTATAGCACTTAAACTAAAACTAAGTATACAAAATAAAGATAGTAGTACTCAAACCGAGGTGTCTGATATGTATGCCATAAGGAAGAATCTAAAGAACAACATAACAATTAATGCAAATGAAAACTATGAAGATAAAGATGATATGGAAGAGATACCCAAATTGCCACCAAAAACTAGAATTCACAAATTAAACCAGAAAATGGGAACAGGAAATAATAAGAAGAAAATAGAGGCAGACTACAATGCAATCATAGATGATATAAGTACAGAAGAAGAAGAAAAGGAAAATAAAGAAAAAGATAAAAGAGAAGAAAAGGAATCAAATAATAATGCAAATATGCTGGGCAGTAGGTTTTTAAAATGTTTGTAGAAAGAAAACATGGAAGAACATGGTAAAAATACAAGAAGAGGGAGCAAAAAAGAAGAATTACTGTCAAAAATCAGCATAATGGACCAAGAAACAAAGGAAGAGGAAGTAGTTCTAAACATTCAAGAAACAGATGCAGAAAATCCAAGGACAATGCACATGCAAGATATAAGCAAAATGTATGCTGACTTAGACACAATGCTACAATCAGCAGACTGGAGGAGAGAGAAATTCTGCTGGCAGCTCTAAGATATATTATTTGCAAAATGCACATATGCGGCGAAAAGATAACATTTCCAGTACCAGATGCAATAGATAGAATTGGCTTAAAATCCTGCAACATTCTTACAAATTCCAAATATATATTAAAACTGGTAGAGGCAAGTAATAAGAGAAGAAATGATATATTCAATCTAAATGAAGTTTATAAACATTTTGACTGTCATGGACATACAGCATTGAAATGGTCAAAATTGGCCACATTGCTATCTTCAAATTCAGTATGATGGTGCTAACTATCCAAAAACAACCAAGATCCAACAAACCCATATTCTCAACAATACTACTAATAAAAAACTATCAATTCTCTAAAATTACTTTCAAAACTAAACTAAGTATCCAGCACCAAAATACAAATAAGCAAATGAATAATAGTATAGGTAAAGATTAAGGTATTATAACATTAAATAAAAAAATTAGGATAAAACATAAAGATAAAGAAAACACATCAATATATATATAAAGTTAAAATATTCAGAATCAAAAACAACTATACCAAGGGAGAACATTAACAATAGCCAAATTTTCTGGGTACATAAATTGTTATCTCCATGTGGTCATTATAGTCCATGCATGTCATAGAGGGTGACTAAAATGGATACCCAGTGCTCTGGGGTATAACCAAGCCACCGGGGTCATAAATAGGAATCCTGGTCATCCAGGTTCGGGGTTGGGTGCTAGGCTAACAACCTAGCCCTGGAAAAACTACTGTTGTTAAAATACCATCTAATAAGCCCTGGACTGGAAGGATTTATGGAAGCCCACTTAACACAAAGGAAAAGGAAATGTTATTTGGTACATGGAATGTAAGAACTCTGCTCAAAGTAGGTGCACTCGCCATGATATTAGAACAATTAACATAATACAGAATAGAAATCATAGCACTATCGAAACCAGATGACAAGGTAAAGACATCTGGGATATGAAGACACATACCCTATTTTACAGTGGAAAAGAAAAGGGAAGTAAGGAATATGGGGTAGCATTTATAGTAACAAAAAGGGTGAAAGATGCGGTAATTGGTTTTAGATCTATTAACGAAAGAATCTGTATCCTTAGAGTAATAAGGAGCGCAAGTATAAGTTTTATAAATGTACATGCAACCATAGAAAAAGATGATGAAAGGATAAAAGAAGAATTTATCAGAAGCTAGAAGAAGAATATAAGTGAATACCTCAAGGAGATATAAAAATCATGTTGGGAGATTTGAATGCACAAATTGGTAAGGAGGAGTATTATCAAGATATTATAGGCAAACATAGTTTACATGACAAGTCAAATAACAATGGACAAAAGTTAATAAACTTCGCTGCAAGCAAGGGAATGATAATAGCATCAACATAATACCCACATAAAAGGATCCATAAAGAAACATGGTACAACTAGCAACCAGATTGACCATATACTAATATATAAATAACTTAGAACAAAAATAATGGACATAAGATCATACAGAGGAGCAAATAGTGAATCAGACCACAATTAGATAGATCCAGAATTAAATGTAGAAAAGCCTTATATACACAAAACAAGGAAGAGAAAGCAAAAAGAATCAACACAGATAGACTTCAGGATGAAGAAACCCAACTAGAGTACCAAGACAAACTATCACGGCATTTAGCTAGCATAGCAGTAGAAGAACTATGGAACTGAATAAAACAAACAATATAAGAGACGGCATTAGAGACCTTAGGAACACAAAAGACAACAGCAGGAAATGGTTTCATGAAGAATGTTTTAAAATGGTAAAAGCAAAAAATGAAGCCTACAGAAGATGGTTAAATAGGCCCATAAGAATGAAAAAGCAAGAATATCACACAAAATGTGCAGAAATAAGATAGGGAAACATAGAGAAGAACACTAAACGAATAGAAGAAAATCTTAAAGATAATAATCTAAGGAGAGCTTACAAAGAAATCAGATATTTAAGAGAAGGCTTTAAACCTCAAACAAATATATGTAATGATAAGGACAGTAACTTAATATCTAACAAGATGTAAAGAGGAATAAGATGGAAGGAATACTTAAGAACTTCTGAACCCTACAACAGGAATGAACTCAAAAATATATGAACTACAACAGAACCAGAAGGAAAATGGAAACACAGAAGAAGTAGAACCACCTGATAAAGACAGACATAGAGATAACATTACAAGCAATGCAAAATAACAGATCCCCAGGCACGGATAATTTACCAGTCGAGCTATACAAATATGGAGGAAAAAAATAAAAGAAATACTACACAAATTAATAAAAATGGTATGGAATGAAGAGACAATACCAACTCAGTGGAAAACAAGTACAATTAATTATACCAATTTATAAGAATAAAGGTGATAAATAAGAATGTCAGAACTAGCAGGGAATATCCCTGTTATGTACAGGATACAAGATACAACCATTATAAACAAATTCAAACCACACTCAGAAAGGATAATTGGGAAATATAAATCAGGATTTACACCAGAAAGGTCAAAAATAGATCAGATATTGTACTTACGAAGCTGTTGACCTTAACTTATGAATTCACTTTACACTTTATACTATACTCCATTCACTATAATGAATGGTTTCAACAAAGACACAGTGATAAAAATTATCAATAAATCTAAAAGACAAAAATGGATAAGGGAAGTTTCCACACTGAAAAACACAAAAGAAGAATACAAATTCAAAAGTTTCACCTACCATCCAATTTACCACAACAAGTTCGAGAAAATCTTCAAAGAACATGGAATAATGTTAGCCCCAAAGAACAGATACAACATCAAGAATTTATTAGGTTGCATAGTAAAAGACTCCATATCACCAGAACAGAAATCAGGAATTTACGAAATAAAATATGCAGATTGTGAATAGAGCAACATAGGCAAAACAAAAAGAAATTTGGAAATTCGGAGGAAAGAACATTTTAGAAATATTCAGTTTAAACAGGTGGATAAATCAGCAGTAGCAGCTCACTTTTGGACCAAAAACCATGAAATAAAACCGGGAATAAAACTGCTGAAACATCTTCACAGCCCATTGGAGTTATCCACTTGGGAAAAAATTTTCATATTAAAAAATAGAGAAAACCTAATGAATTTCGAGTTTCCTCCCATGGATGAGCTCAGCAACTTCCTACTTCAACCAACAGAGGCCACCACAGGAACATCTGTTTGTCCAGCCATAGTTTCAAGTAACGGCGGTTCAGGGAGCAACTGAAGATGAGAGAGATTCTTCCGAAACGCATCTTACTTTTGTGTAAGTGAATGGAGTATAGTGTAAAGTGTAAAGTGAATACATAAGTTCAGGTTAATAGATCAGATATTTATAATCAAACAAAAACAAAAGACATGGGAATATAACACAGAGGTACATCAAATATTTGTGCATTTTCAGAAAGCGTATGATGGCATAGATAGGAAGAAACTGTATCACATAATGAGAGAGTTCCAAATCTCAGAAAATAATAAGATTAGTCAAGGTGACAATGGGTAACACCACAGAGAAAATTAAAATAGGTAATCATATAACATATAGTTTTAATATAGAAAATGGGTTCAAACAAAGAGATGGGCTGGCACCCACTTTGTTTAATTTAGAGCTGGAATACGTAATCAGGAAACCACCAGTAGGTGAAAAATCCACAATATATTACAAATAGGTATAAATCCTAGCATAAGCAGATGATATAAATATAGTTGGAAGAACCAAGAGAGAGTTTTCGGACACATACACAAAATTAGAAGAAAATGCAAAGGAAGTAGGACTTATAATGAACATAGAGAAAACAAAAGTTATGATACAAATGATAAATAGTAAAAACAGAAGGGGAAATATCTGTATTAATGAGCATCATCAATAGTTTCAAATATTTAGGAACAACTATTAACAATAAGGAAGATAGGAGAGAAGAAATTAAAGCCAGAATAACAGCAGCCAACAAGGCATACTTCTCACTACATATTCTCCAAAATATTTAAGAATAAAATAATATTACCTAACAAAAATAAGATTATATAAAATGCTTATAAAACCAATACTAATATATGGCAGTGAGACCTGAACAATGACACAAGCTATGGAGGAAAAACTTCTAGTATTTGAAGGAAAATAACTTAAAAGAATATATGGATCGATTAAAGAGTACAAAATGTTGCAAAATAGATATAATAAAAAACTATATGACATACATAAAGATATTAACATAGCACAAGAAAGTAAGATCAGACGATTAAGATGGGCAGGACATGTTCAAAGAATGGAGGATAAACAGATCCCAAAGAAAATCTTAAATGGAAAATTCTATAAAACAAGGCCCAGAAGCAGACCAAAATACCGATGGGAAGATGTCGTAGGAAGAGATGCCCTACAGATACTTGGAACTCAAATGTGGAGGTGGGGAGCAGAAGATAGAAAAGAATAGAGGCAGAAATTGAGGGAGGCTAAAGCCCAAAAGGGCTGTAAATGCCACATAGTCATAGTCATAATTTGTTAAGAGAATCAATGGAGCAAGAATTAAGAATAAAACATCACATATTCATAGGACACATTTTATTTTGCACACATGGCCATTTATGATGTATCTAATACCTCACTACTTAAAATAGGTCAGCTAAATGTGCAAAGAATTTGTGATGCCAGAAATCAAGAAAGTATTATAAGAATTAAAAATAGATATTTTATGTATTCAAGAGCCATATTCTTTTAAAGGGGAGTTGTCGGTCCTGATTAGATAAAATCGAGGATATGGATAACCAGATTATAGTATGCTGTGATGAAAGAAAAAAGCTCACTTAAATTTTATATGGAAATTAAGATGGACCCTAATAAAGAATGGTATGTGAATAATTATAATATAAGAGAAAGAGAAGGGATTGCATAGTTGAGATTAGGGGTTTGAAGATTGAAGGGATCAAGAAGGAATCTAAAACAGGGATAGTATTCAATTTGTGGAAATCAAGAATATTAGAGATTATATCAAGAATATTAGAGAATATTAATTTGATATACAGGAACAGAAAATTGAACAAAATGGTACAAAATGCATAAAGAAATAACATGTAGAAAAATGTTCAAATATAGGGCTCAAATGAAGGCCTTGGAGGAACATTTATTCAGAAGAAAGAGTGAATGGACATAGTCAATTGATAAGAGGTTTGTGTAATTAATGAATCCAAGAAGAAGTAACATTTTAAGACAGAGGAGGAGCTTACAATAGGGAAATAATGAGGAAAATAATTAAGGAAAGGATATTGAAAGAGAATTCTCTGATATTATGAAAGCGTTATCTGAAGTGGTGACTGAATTTCTTGTCTTCTAGAATTCCAGTAGCAAGTTTTTGAAAAAGTGAAATAGAGGTTACCATAGGATAGTAGGTGTTTGCCAGGAGTACTTTATTATATTTTGTGTTGTTCTAGCACTGGAATAATAATAATTATGATCAGATTATAATTTATTAAAGAAATTTATTGTAACACATTTAATTTTATTTGTGGGGGGTGTCACACCTAAGAATGGCCTGGACCAGATAGGTAGAGGCTGCCTTGTACTTATATATTCAATGAAAGAAGTACAATGTAACTGCTTAATACTGCAGGTATCTTCCCTTACCAGAGCTGTTTATCTTTTGAATTATTTCATATAAATTTCTTCATAGCTATTTCATAGAATACCAAAAATTTGTTGAATTGGGTGCCTTAGCTTGCATTTGTCCCTCAGCATTCCACCTTGGGATTTTTCCTTACAGTAGTCCACATCCAAGAATCTAACAGATCCACCAAAACGCTTTCCAGAATCTTAAGAAGAAAATTATGCTAGCTCATAATATTTTATTCTTTTGCTGTTACAGGTGCTGCTTACGGGCTGTAGATGTGTGGAGCTGGATTGCTGGGATGGAGATGATGGTTCCCCTTTAATCTATCATGGCCACACCTTCACAACAAAAATTCCTTTTCGCTCTGTAGTAGAAGCTATAAACCGCAGTGCATTTGTAACATCACCTTATCCTGTGATTCTTTCCATAGAAAATCATTGTTCTGTCATGCAGCAAGCACGAATGGCACAAATATTTCAGGTAAGCAATTGACTTCTATATCATACTCCACAACTCTTAATGTGAAATAAATGAATTACACATTTTCAGAATTTGTTTGTTATGGAAGCTAAGGGATGGGGGAGTCCAAATTTAAAGGGTTTTATTAATTATGTGGAGGAGCTGGACAGATCATTTTTACAGAAAAAAGTAAATAATGAAGTTCATAAATTTAAGAGAAATAAGTCAGTAGGATTCTATGGCTTATGTACAGAGTTTTTTAACATTTGGTGTGAAAATCCAGATAGATTAATGTGTTTAACAAGGCTTTTGAATGTAATTAAAGAGAAGAAAAAGTTGCCAGAAAGTTGGCATATGGCAATTATACACCCTATATACAATGGTAAAGAGAATGAAAGTAACCCAAACAATTATAGAGGAATTGCATTGTCATCCACTTTTGGAAAAAAATTTACAGGAATATTGGCAGAGGGAATTCACAATTTGAATCAGAAGAATACCAAAGGATATTGCCCTACCAAACTGGGTTCGGGAAAGGAAAGAGATTGGTGGATAATATATTTATAATTAAAATGAAGATAGTTAATTATTTAGCAAAGAAAAGTGATAGATTATACTCTAGTTTATTGATTTAGAAAAAGCCTATGATAAGGTGGATGCAGAAGTTTTATGGCACAAATTAAGTAAGAAGGGTCTAAGTGGGAATATGATTAGTATGCTACAGGTGTTTTATTATCAAAACAGATTTTATGTTAATTGTGGTTTTGGGAAAGCTACTAATGCCATTGGATAGGAGAGAGGGCTTAGGCAAGGTTGTAAATTAAGCCCCATATTGTTTAATTTGTTTACTGATGATATTTTGGATAGTTTGAAGCAGGTTTGTACTCACATGCCTATAATTAATAATGTAGATATTCCTGGGTTACTTTATGCAGATGATTTGGTGGTATGTTCAATATCAGTAATTGGCTTAAAGTTAGCTTTAGGTGAGATTGATAGGTATTGGGAAGAGTGGGGATTGAAGATGAATCAGAATAAAACTAAAATCATGGTTTTTAAGAAGGGTAATAAACTGTGTAAGGATGAGAAGTGGTTCATGGCATAATAAAGAAATTCAGGTAATTAATGAATTCTCATATCTGGGCATAAAGTGAGAATAATGGAGTTTGGGAAAAACAGTAAAGAACTGCACTGGTGAGGGGAAAATGGTCATGACAGCAATAAGAAAATGTTTATATAGGATGCCAGTAATGAATATCAAGTGGTTTGAAAGGCTTTGTTTTGCCTTGGTTGAATCATGATGGATTTATGGAGGGAAAATTTGGGATATAGAGTAAGGATGGTGTAATATGAAATTAATACTAAAAATGTTCTGTAAATTCATTTTGGGAGTTCCCCAGTAATACTGCAAATGTAGGAGCATTGATAGAGTTAGGAAAGGTAAATGTCAGAAGGTTAATGATGGAGAAAGTATTGAAATATTTATTTAGTGTTCAAGTACTATTGGACACTGACATTGTGAAAATATGCCTGAAATATCAAGAAAAAAATTTTAATATAATGATTAATATCTGGTTGAACAAAATTAGAGAACAGTTATTTAGAAATGGATAGGAGATTTTTGTATGAAAATTGGATACTTTAGAAGAGGTTGTTGGAGGGAAGTGAGATAAGAGTGGAAGATATTGATAGACAAGTTTTATTTTCCCAGATTAGGGAGAAAAGCTCACTAGCATATTATAAGGAATTAAAAGACAATCCAGAAATGGAAAAGTATATATTAATTTGCAAGAAAAATGAAAGAGAAGGGATAGCATGGTTTCAATTAGGTATTTGGAAATTAAGGGAATGAGGGGAGATATTATTCCAGGAGTGTGTCCCACCTGTGGGGAGAAGGAAGATGAAATTCATATTAGCTTTCAATGTAAAGCCACAAATATTTGGAGAGAAAGTTTAATTAGTAAGAAATGGTTAATAAGAAATAAAGGAATTGTATTGAGAAAGATCTTGAATATGAAAAAGAAAGCTCTTGGGATTGAAATATGTAAGCACTATGGAGAGATACCCAAAATAGATTTGGAATTGTATGAATTGCATTTAAAATTATCAAAATTCTTAGACACAGCAATTTAGGAAAATTTGGAAAGAAATTCCTTGGAATTTATCAGTTTCCAAGTAAAACAAAAAGCCATCTGCCAAAAGAGAAAATTTAAAAAATTGTATAAAAAACCATTAGTAAAGGAAAACATTCACAACCTAACCTCAATGTCATCAACCTCTCTAAAGAGTTTTAACTTGGAAGAAATGGAATTCTTAAACAAAGACATTAACACATGTGTAGGTTTCTCATGTAATGTAAATGAGTATATAGCAGAAATAGAGCTAGAATAGAGAATTTAAAACATAACAGACAAAAATTTCATTTGGAAATTTGGAAAAAGTTTGTAAAAACGATCCATTGAACAATTGTATTAAATCCATGGAAGAAGTTTTGGAAAATAGTACCCAGATTGCAAAAACAGATCATTTCAAAATTAAAGTCCACAACCCATCTTTAGCCAGGATATATGGTCTTCCAATGATCCACAAACCTGGGAGTAGTATGAGGCCAATTAGCAACTTAAATACTCCAATCTACCGTTTAGCAAACTGGTTATCATTACAATTCCATTTGATAGCTTAAGTTGAAGAAACTTCATGAACCTCATCAGTAAAATTAAAGAAAAAAGATTATCACCAAACAACACACTGGTTTCTTTTGTTGTCAAAGCCCTCTTTCCCAGCATACCACAGAATAAATTATTAGTTTTTCTGAGAAAGTGGTTACAATCAGCCAATCTAACAGAAGAACACATCAAAGAATACATCAAATTCTCTAAATTGTGCATAAATCAAGTATTTTTATATTTGAGGTGTGAAGTTTTGTAAACGGAAAGCAGGACTTGTAATGGGCAGTCCATTATCATCTTTCTTAGCCGACTTATTCATGAACTATTTTGAGATGCACATCACCAAGGCTTTTCCCCACATTTTTAAAGTTTGGCATAGATATGTAGATGACGTATTCACTATTATAAACTATAAACACTTGGAAGATGCACTAAAACCTGAAGAGCCTTCAATTAAGTTCACTGTTGAAATGCAAACAGATAATATGTTGCCATTTTTGGATCTGAAGATAATAAAATGTAATAATAAACTTGAATTTGGCATCTACAGAAAGGACACGCACACAGACAGTTATATCAAAGCCCATGATTTCAATCTAAGATCACATAAGGAAGTAGTGTTCAATAGAATGATATACAGACTAATAAATATACCACTGAGCAAAGAAAAATACAAGAATGAATTCAACTCATAATAGAAACGGCTAAATCCAATGGGTTCAACAAACAGATGATTAACCAAAAAATCAAAAGTTTCCAGAAAAAAAAAGAAATGAACAAATAACTACTTTGAGTGATTTATCAGGGAAAAAAACATTTAAAAAGTTCACTTACCACCCTTCAGTCAATAAGACATTTCAAAAAATCTTTCAAGTAGTACATCATCATCTTAGCACCTCAAAACCGATACAGTGTAAAAATTTATAGAAATTAAACAAAACATATTCCGGGCCCAAAGAGAAAAAATCTGGTATTTACCAGATTAATTGTAAGGATTGTGAAAAAAATCTACATAGAGAAGACAAATAGAAATATAGGCATTAGGTTCAAGGAACATTGGAGAAACATCCATTACAAATATACGATCGTATATTGGTAGCACATTTTTGGAATGAAAACCATGAAATAGAAAAGGGCATTAAGTTATTAAAAACTGTTCAATAGCCAAAAGAACTAAACGTATGGAAAAGGATTTATATAAAAAAACATGAGCATGACCTTGATATATTTTGATATCCTGGAAGCAGACAACACTTTATTTAAGTTTATCACTGGACCACCAGAGTCAACCCGGATACCTACCTACCCAAGTCCTACGAATGATCCCACAGTCGTTTAACAGTTGATGATGTGGACAATAGTTCCAGAAACGTATGTCCTGAGTAAATCTCATTTAGGTGAAATCATAAAGAGTATTTTAAACTTCTAACTCAGAAGAGATTATTAATGGGTATTTCACTGTGTTTGATTCCAAATTGAATTAATATTATGATCTATATGTTTGTTGGGCTTTTAAGAAAACTTTCTTACAGAAGATATCAACATAGTTTATAAGCTCCTTCTCCAGGCCATAGGCCAAACATGTAACATGCAGCATGCTGGGGTTGAAGAACTGTAGAACTTTCCCTGCCTTTAACTTATAGTGAGCATTATGTGTCACCAATGACATGAATTCATTACCTTCATTCTCTGCTAGTCATAATATGCATAAAGCATCCCTGACTGTAGAGGCTATTATGCTGCTATTGTTTTTTAGATCTGGTTTTCCGATTCTTTGGGTTCAGTTTACCAACCACCACATTCACAAAGCTACTGAAACTGTGAGCTATTTTGACAAAATACCATATATATTGGTATTCTATTTCATCTAGAGATGTCTGGTATATAGGAACCAATAATTCTTCCTCAAAGTAGATCCCATAGTTATATGGCCTTCATGTCTTCCAAAAAACTCTTCATAATTAGTTAGTTAACATAGGATGTTTGTCCTCACCAACACCTGGTATGCATGACAGTTGAAGCTAACTTCAATCTTGTAACTCTGAAAGAATTAAGTGTTTTCTCACTGTTACAGCTGGACTGATTCCTTTTAACCACTTTAACAATATGCATAGCTGCAGATTTATGTTTATAACATAAGATTTCTCCTCACACTTGACATAAAATAAAAAATAAAAATTTTCAGTACATTTCTGTAGTCTTATTGTATTATTCACCCAAACAAATAATATTAAAACAAGAGAAAAAATGAAATATTCAGCATCCTGTTTATTTTGATAAACCTATGAACTTACAAATATTGTACTTACGAAGCTGTTGATAATGGAGTGGTAAATGTATCCTAAACTTAGGTATTAATTTTTTACACTAAACTCCATTTACTTATATAAAATAAGATGCATTTCAGGAGAATCTCTCCCATCTTCATTGCTCACTGAACAATGGCTAGACACCCGGAAGTTCCTATGTTGGCATCTGTTGGCTTGTAATCTGTAAAAAATTAATACCTAAGTTTAGGATACTGTGAACTTATGTTGAGATTCAAAATAAAGGATATCAAAAAAAAAAGTTTAAATGCTTGCTTGTTTCTTATAGAAGTTTACATCACTATTCATAGTGAATTATGGATTTCCAGCAATTCATTGTTTCATTAAATATGATTTAGGCATTTAGTTGTATAATACTGCAATAAAATTACAGCATTGCAATGGGAATGGTAATCAAGCAGCTCACAACATACTCCTGCTGATTCATCCCATTAGTGCTATCCTCTAGGATCACAAGCTAAACTAAATTAGTGGATGAAATTGCTGAGATAGTAAAGCTAACAATTTCATTCTGACTTCCTGGAGTGGTATAAATAATATTTCAATATAACTTTCAGTATGGAAAAAAATTCTATAATTTAAAATACCAAATCAGTGATTTAAAGCATTTTAGATCACAACATATCATTTAGGCATTTTTAACTTCAATTAGTTTCAGATATTTTGCTTACAAAATGATGTAGTGTAATAACCCCCCCCCCCAAAAAAAAAAAATTACAGCACTGCGAAACTTAGTAGGGTAAGTATTTGTACTTAGCACAATATTTACTTATTGAACTCAGATGGATCACAAGGAATCAAAATTCTTGTTGTTGAATTTTGAATCCTTATGGCCGTTTCTGCAAAGAGGATCACCAGTTTTATTCACCTATTTTGGTGAATATCTCCACAACATAAGGCTAGTTTTTATGTTCTGCACATATTTGAAATGATAGGGTCAAGCTATATCTGCAGGAACACAGCCTTGTTTCATTTTAGTTAACTATGTATTTTAGCGAAGCTTGAAATTTCAAAATTACCGATCTACAGAATAGCTATTTTTGGGGGGTTAAAAATACTAATGTAAAATTTTGGATTGAAGTGTCCAGTTCTGCAAGGAGAGTTGCTAGTTTTATATCTGTTATATAGTTTTTAGGGTAATTGAGGCATATTTGTAAATGTTGGTCTCTTTCAAAAATGGACCTCTCTCTGGAGAGTCCCAAGAATGCCTATTTTCAGAATTACTATGATGAATTCCTCAATCACCATAAAGCAAATTTCACATATTCAAAGTGCTGGACTCCAGCTTTATTTGCAGAGCACATAGTTGTCTTTTCTATTAGTTTACTGTGTATTTTTGGGAGGCTTGAAATTTCAAAACTACAACTTGGGATTTTTTGAGGGTTTAAAAATCTTGATGTGTTTTTTTTTTTAAATATTATGGGTATTTCTGCCTAAAGATTTGCTTGTATTCTCAGAATAATTTATAGAGCAATCCAGGCATATTTGTGAGCATAAGGCAGTTTTGAAAATGAGAGCTCACTCTGGAGAGCCCCAAAAATGTCAATTTTCAGATACTCTGATAATATCTCTGCAATCATAAAGCAGATTTTCATGTTCTCCACATATTTGTAATGCTGGGACCCAGCTCTATGTGCAGAACATATCAACTTCTTTTATTTTAGTTTACTGTGTTTTGTAGCAAGGCTTGAAATTTCAAAATTGCTGCCCTATAGATTTGCCATTTGTTGCTAGGGGTCAAAAATCATGATGTTGAATTTTGGATTCTTTGTATCTGTAGAGGGCTATATGTATTTCCCGTGTAATTTTTAGGGCAATCAAGGTATATTTGTAGGCATGGGGTAGTCGAAAATAAGACTACCCTCCAGAGAGCCTCAAAAAGGTCAATTTTTGGACTTACTCTGGTGAATATATTCAGTAACATTAAGCTAGATTTTTATGTTTTGCACATATTGAAATGCTGCAGCCCAGCTCTACCTGCATGACACACAACCTTGTTTTGTTTTAGGTTACTGTGTATTTTATTAAAACTTGAAATTTCAAAATTATCAGTCTATAACTTGTCACTTTTTGGGGTTTAATATGTCAATTATGGACATTTCTGTATAGGGGGTTGCCAGTTGTATTCTCATTTTATTACACACAATAAAAACATTTTGTAGGCATGGTGCAGTCTGAAAAATGAGACTTCCCTCTGTTGAGCCCCAAAAAGGCAAATTTTCAGATTTCTTCTGGTGAACATATACATAACTGTAAGGCAGATTTTTATGTTCTGCACACATTCAGAATGCAGGGGCCCGTCTTTATCTGCAGGGTACTACACAGCCTTCTTTTATTTTATTTTATTGTATTTTATAACTAGGCTTGAATTTCAAAATTGCCTGTCTACAGACTCGCCATTTTTTAGGAGTCAAAATTCTCAAATGTCAAATTTTGAATTCTTATGACCATTGCTGCTTAGTGGATAGGTATATGTATTATTCCCAGTATAATTTATAGATAAATTTATACAAATTTGTAATTACCATTCTACAGACTTGTCATTTTCTGGGGGTAAATGTTGATGTCAAATTTTGGATTCATAATACCATTTCTGCATAGAGGATAGCTAGTTATATTTCCGTAGGGCAATCAAGGTATATTTGTAAATGTTTAAAAAATAACACCTCCCGCCAGAGAACTCCAAAAAGGCCAATTTTCTTACCTATTTTGGTGAATATATCTGCAACAATAACATAGATTTTTTATCTTTTGCATGTATATGGAATGCTGGAACCCACCTCTATCTGTAGGGCAAATGCTATCTCTGTTTTAGTTTACTGTGTATTTTAGCTGGGCTTGAAATTTCAAAATTACCGGTCTACAGACTTGTCCTTTTTAATGTTAATAATCTTGATATCCAGTTTTGGATTCTGTGGCCATTTCTGTATAGAGTGTTGCTAATTTTATTTCCAGTATAATTTTTAAGGCAATCAAGGCGTATTTGTAGATGCGGGAATGTTTTGAAAATCAAACCTCCCTCTGGAGAGCCCCAAAAATACCTATTTTCAGAATTACTGGGATAAATTCCTCCTCATTCAACCATAAAGCATAAAGCAGATTTTCATTTCACATATTCGAAATGCTGCAGGCCAGCTTTATCTACAAGATATACTATCTTCTTTTGTTTCAGTTTACTGTTTATTTTAGGAAACCTTGTAATTTCAATTACATTTTATGAGGATCAAAATTATCAATGTCTGATTTTAGATTCTTGTGGCTATTTCTGTGCAAAAAGTTTCAATTTGAATTCCCAGTATATTTTTAGGTCAATTGAGGCATATTTGTAGGCATTGTGCAGTTTTGAAAATGAGGCCTCCCTCTGAAGAGACTCAAAAAGTGAATTTATGGACATTTACCTCTTCTGATGAACATCTCCACAATCTAAGGCATATTTTTATGTTCTGCACATATTTGGAATGCTGGAATCAGCCATATCTGGAGGGCACACAGCCCACTTTTGTTTTAGTTTATTGCTTATTTAAGGAGACTTGACATTTTAAAATTGTCATTCTACAATCAAGACATTTTGGGGGCTCAAAAATTGTGATGTGAAATTTTGGATTCTTGTGACCTTTTCTACATAGAGGATAGCTTTGACAGAGCACAGGTTTCCAGAACTCTTCCAGTCATCTACATTACCAGTTTCTGTCAAGTGTAAGATGGTGCAGTACAACAAATAACCTACTGATTTCCAGTGTTTTAAGAATTTGAAAAAATGGGCTTGTTATTTGCCAACCTTATGAAGGCCTTTCACAACAACATGGTTTTCGTAATCTTTCCATTTCAAGGCTAAATCTCAAGTAATGTACTCTTTCTTCAGTACCTGAACTGCACAATCTGGGTAATGGTGTCTGGGGGTAAAACTGTTATCCGATTACCAAAACTTGTACAATTCCTTTCAAAAGTTTGTAACCGTGCTTATGACAAGACTAGGTGTATTTGCCCTCTTAGATTCAAGCTGGTTCTTTTATAAAAACTTAGTAAATATAGAAGTTAAGAAAAATGTTCTTAAATTAAAAATATTATATATATATATATATATATATATATATATATATATATATATATATATACACACACTTTTATAATTTTTTTTCAGATTGCATTTTTTAATTTAATTTTGATTTTTTTACCATTTACATCAACGCCTTTGTTCACTTACATTTGTCTAATGTTATTTTGATTTTTTGCAGTTGGTCTTTGGAGATAAACTGGTAACAAAGTTCCTGTTTGAGTCAGACTTCAGTGATGAAGTGCAACTACCCTCACCTTCACAACTTCGGTATCGCATCCTTATTAAGAACAAAAAGCTGACTGCAGATCTACCTACTTGCCCTGCTAGTGCAGCAGCTGCAGCAGCTGCTGCCACTACAATGAGGCATGGCAGCAGTTCACATACTCCTCTTCGTGGTGCTGGAAGCACTAGCAGTAAACACACTTCCTCTGGACGAGCAAGCTCCATAATTTCCAATACAAGTGGTGGCTCTGCTAATGATGACTTCAGTGATGACGATGATGATGATGATGACGATGATGATGAAAATTTAGATGGTAAATATAAAGTAACACAACTGAGCTATATAGTTTATACAGGGTGAGTCAGAATAATCCCGAACAACTTTAAGACATGATTCAGGGAATATATTTGAGTATTTTCTTATAGGGGACATATGCCCCTATGTGCCTTTTTATTGAGCTAGAGGGCATTAAAGTTTTTCAAAAGACACATCAAGTTAGATGAAATTTTGCTGAAAAGGTTGCTATGCATCTTTTGCTACAAGGTATTGAAAGAGTGTTGGAATAAGAATAGTTGCATATCTTTATTTTTAAAGAATGAAAAACATTCATAAGTTGACTTAAGAACAAAGCAAGAATTGAAAAAGTGCATAAGTGATCATAAAAGACTTTCAAAATGCTGACCATTGGCAGGCAGCCTGCTTGCTACCAATGGTGCCATTTAACAAATATTTTCATGACATTTCATGGAAATTTACTGGACTTTTGAAACAACCCTCATAGATGAAATATTTTTAACTACTTAAAATACAATTTTAATACCTTCAGAAAAGTTCATTTTTAATCTTAATATTGTTAGTCTTATAACATACCAGTTATCTTTTATTCTTTGTTTGATCCCCTCTCTTTCTTCTTTATATACATTATCTATATATTTCTCTGTCCCAAATGTTGTTATTGAAAGATAAAATACTAATGACCTCTTCTATATTGGTCTACTGAACAATTTTTTTATTTGTGTATATTCAAATCTTCTTACATCTTTATTATCTGTTTTTCTCCTTCTCCATACTTTTATAAACCACTATTTTCTAAATTACTTCGTCAGTCATCCCATCCCTTGTTTTGTAAGCTCATTTCTGGTATTTTAAGCATTGATTTAACATATTGTCCTCACCTAAATTCAGAATCCTATGCCAATATTTCAAAGCTCTTTCTATAATTAATCTTTTTCTTTTACTCTTCCCATTTCAAACTTCCTTAACTAATGCAATTGGCAAACCCAGAATTTCCTAACAAAAATCCTATACTCTGAATTCACAAATAATTACATAAGACAGGAAACTTATATATCATTAAATTACTAGTGTTACTCCAGATTTGCAGCTTTTCTGGTGACAGCAATTGTAGAAATTCTCTCAGGAAATCAGTCGGATAAAAGGAGGAATTATGTAAACTTTAAAGGGTGTGTGCATTGCCCTCACCATCAGGAGTATATACTTAAGGCTTGCCAAATCATCACATATACTGAAGTTCATAAGCCTAACATTAGTAAAATAAGCATTTTTTTTTTTAAATCTAATAGATATTGAGAACTTGCATTTAAGGAGGCTTTAGCCATTAAGGAACAGAATAGTAATATTAATAGGGATAATTGTATACAAATCAATAGCACATGGCCCTAGATTCTTGCCAAGCAGCATAACGAGGAGTTTTTAAGTATGATCAACATGCCATGGACTGTGCTTAACTTCAGACAGTAATCAGTAACCTAGATATGGGCATAATAGTTAGGTGCCCCATCACCTGGAGGTGAACTAATTAGGGAGAGCAAACTTTAAAGTATTCTTCATCACTGGCTGACTCATTCCAGGAATGCCAGCCATCACAATGCCTCTAACTACCTTTTAAGTTTCCAGTTCTTTTATCAATTTATTATTCAATAACTCCACACTCTGTGAGGGATTTGTGTAGATTGGTGACTCAGCAAGCCTTGAGTACATCATCCATGATGGTAATAAAAAATATAATAATAATGCTCTTTAAAGCTTGAACATAATTCTGCCTTTTACCTGGCTGATTGCCTAGAATTTCTACAATGTCATTGTACTGATGTTTATGGGAAAGGATACTGAATGTTGTACCAAACAAAAAATCACAGTAGAAGGTATTTCAATGAAGGTAAGCTATGCCTTCATAGAGGTGAGCAGAAAATTTTAAATGTGAAAGTATGTAACCTATTAAAATAGAATAGCATTAAAAATCCCAATTGAAAAAAAAAATGTATGATTATAAAATACTTCTCATCTTGTACTTTTGTTTATAATATATTTGGTATCCTCTAATGAACTACTCCTTCTTCACCAACTTAGTATTCAGACTAAGATTTCAGCTTATGGCTCTGATGTTGTGTTACAGAAAAAGTGCTCAGCTACATGCATGTAGATGACAAAAATCATGGCAAGTCTCCTTCATCAGGACCACCTAGAACAGATTCGATGTCAAGTCATGAAAGCATGCTTAGATCAGATCGTACAAGCATGGGCACTGCTGGACCTTTTCCAAGAGGTCAAAGGCCATTCTATTCAGAGGATCCAGAGAGTCGATTGGACCAGGAACCAAAACCTAAGAAGCAGAGCAGTCAAATAGCAAAGGAGCTGTCAGATATGGTCATATATATCCAGGTGAGAAATATTACTGATACAAAGGAATTGAAAAGCATCATTGCTTCACATTATTAACTGTGGATTATGTTTAAACAGAAGTAACTGTTTTCAGCTATTACTTTACAGCATAGCCGAGGGAACATCATTTCAATTCTTACTTTTTTGGGACCCTTCAAGGTCCCTGTTGTAAAAACTAATTTGGATCATTCCACTACTTCAATTGTTTTACTAGCTGCTATCAAAAGATTTCATCAAAAAATTTCAGGATCAGGCCTATACACAACAAAGCACATATCGGCTTGATTTAAATTTTGCCATTTTCCTTTTCAAAACAATCCTCTTCAGCGGCAATATACTGCTCCCAGCTTCCTGGAAGTTCTGTTCTATAAGTGTATCAAGCACTTTCTATGATTTGCACTGAATCTCATTCATGGATTCAAAACGGCAATTATTGATTTTTCCTGTAAGTGTAATAATTTTAAGGTATGATGGCAAATATGTCACCCACATATCTGTGCCAAAATTATAGGTAAAGTATGAGTTAAGCAAGTTTTGGAATCACTCATAAACAGATCTGCCAAGAAAGGTGAAAGAGGATTTACCCATAACTAATTCAGAATTTTATTAGTAAAATTTTCCATTAAAATTAAAATAATGTTATTTATAATATGTATCTTACTATTGCATTTTTATGAATTTTTGGTAGGCCATTTAATCTTGGAATCGTCTGGTTGTTAGGCTTAATTTTTTGGATTTCTTTATTTGTCAAAGTTTCTACAGTTTTTAATGCAACATTGATTACTTTGTTTTGAGAAGTCTTCTTTAATTTCATTGTATTATTTTTTAGCAGCAATGACATTCTATTAATGTAATCCTTTTCATCTAATAATATGAGGGGCATTCTAAAAGTTTTCGGCCTGACCAAGAAAATACAAAATTTTGTTTCTTTTATTTTTCAAATTAGTCATCATGTAAATCAATGCATTTAGTTCAATGACTTTCCAACTTTTTAATACCCTCTGTAAAATAAAAATTATCCAATTGTGAAAAATAAGCATCTGTCTCGGCTTCAACCTCATCATTTGATGAGAATCTTCATCCACCCAGCCATTTCTTCAGGTTTGGGAATAAAAAATAATTGTTCGGAGCCAAATCTGGTGAATATGGCAGGCATGGAAACACTTGGAAGTGAATGTTATGTGTTTAGCAGCAACAATCCCAGATGTGTGTGAAGGTACACTATTGTGATGAAAGAGAACTTTCTTTTCCACAAGATGTGGACGTTTAGCCTGAATAGCATTCATTTGATCTAGTAGTGAAGCGTAGTCTACAAGCTGGAGGTAGTCTACAAGCACTACACCATTAGAATCTCAGAAAATTGTAGCCATAACTTTTCCTGCAGATGGAAGCATTTTTGCTTTCTTTGGTGCACTTTCACCTTTGCCACTAACTGTTTGAACTGCTCCTTCATCTCTGGCATATAGTATTGAATCCATGCTTCATCTACTGTAATGAAATGTCAGAGAAACTCACTGGAAATGCTCTTTAAACAAGTCTAAACACTCTTGTGAAATTTTCATTCAAATGTGTTTTTGGTCCATTCTTAACAGAGCACCCATCAAACAGAAAGCTTTCTTGTACCCAAAACTTTGTGTAAAATGTAATGGTCATAGCCTATTGAGGTTTTTGCAATGTCAGCCAACTCATGTACCTTCAATCAACTATCATTGAGTACAACATTGTAAATTTTTGTTACAACCTTGTCAGTTGTAGCAGTTTTGGGATGCCCTGAGTGCTCATAATTTTAAATGGATGTATTACCATACTTAAATTCAGCAGTCCACTTTTTAACTGTTGAAAACAAAGGTGGAATCTAATTCCTTTTGTATTTCTATTGGGGTTAAATCCTTCAAAATGCAGCTCCTATTTCGCTTGTATCCATTTTGTAGAAAATGTTAACACTAGTTTGTTTACATGATCACCACAAACAAATGACTTTACTTACACATTTAAAACTTTACAGCAGGCCATCTAAAGGATGATACTTAACTATCATAGTACTTAAATGTAAATTGGAACTCGCACAGTGAAGCTAATCATATTAATTGATATCATTGTATGATTCAGTTGAACTACACGCTCTTAAAGCTTCACTTACTTTTCATAAATGTATGGAACTGGTTTCGAGAACATTTAGTTCCCATCTTCAACCAAGCTAAAGTCCAACTGTCGGATCATTCGTTGAGCTGTGGGAATGTATATTCTGCTCTGGTGGCGGTGTGATAAACTTGTAGTTTATGTTTTCATCCCCAGCAATGTCGAAGTTCATTATGCTGTCTTTGTATTTGTAGATGTAGATTTTCTCCCAGGTTGCTAATTCCATAGGTCCTTGTACTGATTTTAATAATTTTGCTTTATTTATTTTGTCGTGATTTTGTGTCCAAAAATGATATGCTACTGCTGATTTCTCTATTTGCTTGTACTTTATGTTCCTGAAATGTTCCTTCAACCATGTGCCTATGTTTCTCTTTGTTTTTCCAATGTAGATTTTTTCACATTCTGCACATCTACATTGAAAAAACAAAGAGAAATATAAGCACATGGTTGAAGGAACATTTCAGGAACATAAAGTACAAGCAAATAGAGAAATCAGCAGTAGCGTATCATTTTTGGACACAAAATCATGACATAATAAATAAAGCAAAATTATTAAAATCAGTACAAGGACCTACGGAATTAGCAACCTGGAAGAAAATCTACATCTACAAATACAAAGACAGCATAATGAACTTCGACATTGCCGGGGATGAAAACATAAACTACAAGTTTATCACACCACCACCAGAGCAGAATATACATTCCCACAGCTCAACGAATGATCCGACAGTTGAACTTTAGCCTGGTGTACATAATAAAACAATGTTAGGAGGGAGCATAAAATTATAACTGTTATAGTAATAGGTAAGAAGTTTGAAGATGGGAACTAAATGTTCTCGAAACCGGTTCCATACATTTATGAAAAGTAAGTGAAGCTTTAAGAGTGTGTAGTTCAACTGGACCATACAATGATATTAAAACTATCATAGTATCATAGTAATTTGGCCATCTTCACAACAGCTCTGAGTTAGGTTGAGAACTTTTTGAACACCTTTCATACCATTTTATTCCCTTTATCTGCTTTGGTATAAATTATGTCTGTGTTCAAGGCTTTAATGATTTGTTTTTTATGAGATATTTTCTGAAAATCTATGTTTAATTTGATATCAATGATGTAGTCTTCATTATTTCTGTAAAATCATGTAAGTGAGCCAATTAAGTGAAGTATAACTGTTATGAAATAAACTCTATATCAGCATCATTTGACTACTTCATTGTTAATAGCTTAAAGAGTATAAGTTCAAATACAATGATAAATGTCAATTCAAGATACCATGATATAGTAAAACAAGTTGTTTCCTCTCTTCATTTGATTACTTTGCATTACAGCATCCATTAAAATCAATTCTTACAGAAACACACATTTTTATTACAACTTAAAACACAAGGAGGGAGAGTAAAATAAATGATTTGTCAATCATTATGGAAAAGCATTATTGTTGGTTTTATTCCTGACTCATAAACCAAGCATACATTTCCTCCCATCCATACATTATAAGCAGCTTTTTATTCCACTTTATTCAAACTCTCTGTGGGAGTAAAGAGAGCCCTCTTGAGGTTCTCTCTCCTTCTCCCTCTTACATTCAAGATTGCTGAGATCCCTTTTTCTGTTCCAATCTTGATTATGAGTAAGTGAGTTTGAATATTTGAATGATACAGTCAGCTTTTTTTGAATACTTACTGCATTTCTCCAAAAATTAATCATTCTGTTATATCTTGTTTACATGAGTAAGTTAATTTATTAATAATAATCAACAATTGATTATTATGGAACAATTGTCCATATCATCAGCTGTTAAGTAACTGTTGGATCCTGCGTAGGAGATGCGTAGGTATCTGGGTTGACTCTGGTAGTCTTATGATAAACGTGAATAAAGTGCTATCTGCTTCTGGGATGTTCATATTCATAAGATCTTGCTCATGATTTTTTTTATGTAAATCCTTTCCATATGTTTAATTCTTTTGATGGTTGAACAGTTTTTAATAACTTATGCCTTTTTCTATTTTATAGTTTTCATTCCAAAAATATGGTGCAACAACTGATTTATCTATTTGTTTGTAATGGATGTTTCTCCAATGTTCCTTGAACCTAATGCCTATATTTCTCTTTGTCTCTCTTACATAGATTTTTTTCACATTCCACAATTAATGTGGTAAATACCAGAGTTTTTCACTTTGGGCCTGGAATCTGTTTTGTTTAATTTCATAAATTTTTAACACTGTATCAGTTTTGAGGTGCTAAGATGATGATGTACTACTTGAAAGATTTTTTGAAATGTCTTATTGACTGAAGGGTGGTAAGTGAACTTTTTAAATGTTTTTTTCCCTGATAAATCACTCAAAGTAGTTATTTGTTCATTTCTTTTTTTTTCTGGAAACTTTTGATTTTTTGGTTAATCATCTGTTTGTTGAACCCATTGGATTTAGCTGTTTCTATTATGTGTAGATATTCATTCTTGTATTATTCTTTGCTCAGTGGTATATTTATAATCTGTATATCATTCTATTGAACACTACTTCCTTATGTGACCTTAGATTGAAATCATGGACTTTGATATAACTGTGTGTGTGTGTGTGTGTGTGTGTGTGTGTGTGTGTGTGTGTGTGTGTGTGTGTCCTTTCTGTAGATGCCAAATTCAAGTTTATTATTACATTTTATTATCTTCAGATCCAAAAATGGCAACATATCATCTGTTTGCATTTCAACAGTGAACTTATTGAAGGCTCTTGAAGATTCAGAAATTTTAGTGCATCTTCCACATGCTTTTTGCTTATAATGGTGCATACATCCCTACATATCTCTGCCAAACTTTTACTGTAGTAACTAGTCTCTTTTACTAGTCACTCTAGTAAATCTTCCTGAGTTGCTGTAACCAAGTGGTCCAAATAGTTTAAACCTTGTGGTTACTGAACTATCAGGCAACTTATACCTACAAAATTAACTCAGTCAAAACCCAATTTAAATTCTGTTTCTGCCCAATTTGTTCCTCATTTTTTACTTATTTTCTTCAACCATTTTCTTTTAACCTTACCTAAATAATTCCCAAACTCCAAGATTTTCTTTTTTGCTTTCATATTCACCAACTTGTTCCCCCTTATCTCTATTGGTAAGTTATTCCACTTCTCAATCCTAAGTTTTGCTCTAATTTTTTTAGTTTTACTATATTCCACAACTGCCATGCCTGTAACTATCTTGCATTTCACACATCGGACATTCCTCTATATTTAAACCTTCTCTTATTACTTTCAGATTCACTAACCCTGTCTAGACCTATTCGATTCCCTCCATTGTCCACCTGTCACCTTCATCCACATAATTCTCTCTACCCCATATTTACTTTAACCCCCTATAAACCCTCAATGACTTTTAACTATTAAAACTACCTAATATCTCCTGTCTTTCCATATCATCAATTCTTTGTTTAATTTCAGTCCAAAAATCTCTTTCTTTACTTTCTCTATTGTGCCACACCATACCCAATTCAATTTTTTCCATAATCTCATTGATTCTACTAACCCAAATATTTCCTCCCCTAACTTTCTCTTACATCACTAGACAGTGTTTCAAAATACAATTCTCTTCTAAATTCTTAATTCTAAATCAATATTTCAGAGTTTTTGCCATTATTTTTCCTTCACTCCCTACTCTGCCTAATTCAGCTTGTGCAATTCTGCTTGGTGAAGTTTTGGTAGGGCCATAATTCGTTTGCAGAAATTCCTGTGAATCAAGTCTACATTTAGGCATCCCTCATCACTACCTCAAGTTTCTACCCAAAACATCATTTTAGTCTCTACTACTATCTATGTATTTTCTGCAACCATTTGTATTTCTGGTACTTTATACCTAAAGGCAGTAATAACTTTCAAAGCTAGCCTACCTTTTGCTAGAACCTTTATTTTTATTTCCTCCACCCTCCATTCTTGTTAAGTCTAATACCTAAATAGTTAAATTTATTAACCACCTCAGTTTCTGCCCCTTCCCAATACCATTTCTCATTCTTGCATAATTTGTTTCCAGTCTTGAATACCATGATTTTTTATTTTCGAATATTTATTCTTAGTCCCCACTTCTTACAGTATTTAGCAATTACTATAATTGATTTCACTAGACCAATATTAGTAATTGACCCCACTAACAAATCGTCCACAAATAATAGTCCCAGAATCTCAACATTTTCAATTGCGGGCATCTGGATATTAACTTTGCTAACTTCTTCTAGAATATCATATAAATAAGTTAACAATATGGTACTTAACTTACATCTTTGTCTTAGACCTATTGTGTTCAAATTATTTGGAGCCATCTAATCCTGGCCAATGTAATACATTACTCATTTTCATAGTATAAATTTTGTAATGCTTTTATAAACTTATCGCTAACTATATATTCTTAATTATCTAGTGAGTCAATTTGATAATCTTATGCTCCACCTACTGTTGAATTATGCAAAACTAGTTTCGCAGGCTTTAGCCTGCATCCTCAGTTACGAGTCATATTATACAAACAGCAAAATTAAACGTGTATGACCAAGAAACTGTAGACAAGAAAATCAAGCAATTCAAACAAAAGAAGAGTTTAAAGCAGGTTACAACATTGACAACAATAAAAGAATCTACCATCCACATGAAATTCACTTATCGTCCTTGGGTCAGCAAAAAATTCCAAAAAATACTTAGAGAGTTTAGGATTACTTCCCCAGTTTAGCCTAAAAAATCTGCTCAAGTCTGGTGATAATGATAGATCACATAGGAGAAGAAGCCAGGAATATATAAAATCAACTGTTTTTAGAATGTAACAAAGTGAATATTGGAAAAATATAAAGAAGCATTGGAATCAGGCTGAAGGAACACTGGAAAACCATCAGGTATAATCAGATAGAGAAATCAGCAGTTGCACATCACTTTTGGACAGATAAACATGATATAGAAATGGGAGTGAAATTATTAAAATTTGTAGATCAACCCTTGAGCTGGGGATATGGGAAAAAATTTATATAAAAAATATGAGGATAAGGTTATGAACTTTGAGATCCCAACAGAAGACAAATTAATCTAGAAGTTCATAAAAGTTCACGAGAGCTACACCAAGTCCAGACAATAACAAAGAATCTGACAGTCGATTCGCAACTGAGGATGCAGGTTAAAGCCTGCGAAACTAATTTTGCATAATTCAACAATATGTGGAGCATAAGATTATCAAATGAACTCACTAGATAATTAAGAATATATTAATCACTTCACTGTATTAGTTCCAACACGAAATTAAATTTTATATTTATCGCTAACTCCTACCCCATTCAATTTTTACCATAATGCCTTGCAATTAATTATATCAAATGCTTTTTCAAAATCTGCAAACAACATATGTAGTCCCCCTCTTTTTTGGCCTAGATATTTCTCTACCATTGTATTAATAATGAAGACATTATCTACTGTTCTCTTATTTTTCCTGAAGCCTGCTTGGAACTCGGATAATTTATATTTTGTTTTGTCCAATTTTGAAGCCTTTCTGCCAGAATGCCTGTATATATTTTGCCTAAGACTGATAATAGACTAATTTCTCTATAATTAGTTGGTTTGTTTATATCACCTTTTCCTTTAAATATAGGTACTACAATTGCTGTTCTCCAACCTTTGGGAACTTAAGTCTCTTCAAATATAGAATTAAATATCTGTGCCAATAACATACCTCTATTTTCATGCCTTTCAGAATTCTCCTGCAATCCCATCAATTCAGCAAGCTTTATTTCTTTTTATTTGTTTTTTTTGTTTCATTCATATCAGTCTGTCTAACCAAATAATCTACACTTAATATATATTTTTTTCACTATTCCCCCCCCCCCCCCCCCCCGGTGGAATATCTCCTCTACCCAAAAAGGTTTTTAAAGTATAAACATCATTCCTCAGCATTCATATTATTCTCATTTATTCTCCTTTTATATAATCTCTTAACTATCATCCACATTGTTCTATTGTCATTTGTCCTCATTACCTCCTGTATTTTCTTACTAATATTCTGACCCCATTCTTTCTTTTTTGCCTCCATGAGGGATTTTTATCCCCGCCTTTCAATCATAAAATTCTCTTTTTCTACCTGTTCCCCTGTTTGTCTCCATTTTCTGAACCCTCTTTCAACTCTCCTATTACCAATTCTACATTCATTATCATACCAACCGTCCAGTTATTTTTTAATATTTTGTACAATTTTAAGGATTTTTAAACCATTAAAACTGGCCCAGAATTCTTTTTTTTCAATATCTTCCACTCTAGTTTCAATTTCATTCCAAAATTATATCCTCATTCTGTTTCTCTCCACCCATTATGTTCCCAGGCCAATTTCTTGAAGGATTTTCTGAATTTTATTTATCTTAGTTTATTTCTTTTTGATTTTCTCTTAAATTATCAAACATTACATAAAAATATTACCATTGTAAAAACTCAAATACTATATCAGTATTTAACAGCTGTTGCTATTATTTTGCTTTTATATCCTACTCTACCTAGTTCAATTGGGAGAAGCTCTAGGTAAACCAAGAATCAATTTACAAAAGAACCTGTCTTATCATATCTACCAATTTCAATCCTTCATTGGGTCCCCAAATTTTCAATTCCATTTAACATTTTACTTTTTACAATGGAGCTGTATATTTATTCTAACTACTTTTATTTTCATATTTGTTATTTTATTTAAACCGGATTGTACCACACACTTAGTTATTCCTCCATCTGTCATGACCTCCCTTCTCTGATTATTATATCTTCCATTACTAGAAAACCTAACCTCAATATAAACCATCTTCCTAATCATTTCAATTTCTACTCCTTCCCACCATAATTTCTCCTGTTTTATTTTAATCCCCCAACTTGTATCTTATAATTTAACTTACTTGTATAATCTATTAGTAATATATAGCTATGGAACTCTTCATCATATATACATCTGAAAAATTTCAAGCAATGAACTTAACAGGCTTTGCATCTAGATGCCTTACTTTTACACTTCAAACAAATAAGCCCACAACCAACAGCAAAAATCTTATACCACTACTTTCTTTACACCTACAACAGAAAGTGAACTTATATGTATACTTAACAGCATGAACATTTAAAAATCACATGAGTTAGACGGCAGCTCCAATTTTTTATTAAAAACATACTAAAGCCACCTGTATGTTATCTAATAAATTTATCAATGAGTAAAGACTGTTTCCAGGATGCTTCAAAATTGCAAAAATAAAACCATTGTTTTAAAAAATGATCAAAATCCGGAGTCAAAAACTACAGACAATTCTCCCTTTAGTCCGTTTTTTTCCAAAGTTCCAAAGAAAGTTATATACAAAAAAATTTCAACATTTTTCACAAAATTCTACATCCTTTTGGTACTTCACCATGGTTTTTAAAAAGATAAATTGATTACCACAGTATTAATCAAATTTTTCAATGATATGTATAAGAAATTAGATTACTCTGAACATTGTATAGGTATGTTTCTTGATCTCTCAAAGGTCTTTGACCATGAAATCTTATTTAGAAAGAAAATTTATGAATATTAAATTAGAGGAGTAACTTACAACTGGTTGGAGACCTATCTTGGGAACAGAAAATACATAATTGAGATAGAATATCGTATTAATAACAAAAAGGAAGTGAAATCAGTATTGTCAAATGAGTTTACAATTGAATGTGGTGTTCCACAGGTCTTGGTTATGGGCCCCATATTATTTCTCCTGTATGTAAATTGCCTTATAGATAGCAATCTAAACAGAAACATTAAATTTTTATTTGTTTCCAAATGATACGAGTATATTAACTTCCAATAAAAAGGAGGACATTCTTAAAAGTAAATATTGACACTGTAACTTCATATACATCATGTTTAAAAATTGCTTAGCAGTGGGTTTCACCATAAAAATAATAAGACCAAATGTCTGCAACATGAATCTAGAGGAAAATATAGCAAAATATTCAAACAAAACAAAATTTCTTGGAATATGGATAGATGATAATCTAAGCTGGAATTATCACATTGACAAATTAGTAAAAAGTCTTAGTCAGATCTGTTTCCATATTAATAAACTTACAATCAGTAAGTACCCAATACACATACTTAGGGTAATGTATTTTTCAAAATGTCATTCACTTCTGTCCTATGGAACAGTAATGAAGCAATAAAAATAGATTATTATCATAATCATGCTTAACTTACCTTACACCACTAGCTGTAAACCATACTTTAGAAAGCTAAAGTCTTTATCACTACCTTGTATGTATTTATATGAAATGATTATACAAATGCAAACCCACATCAAAACATTTACAATTAATTCAGAAATTCATAATCATGATATGAGAGATAAATCCAAATTGCATATAACCCCTCATAACAGAAAATTATTTTAAAATTTCTTACTATAGATATAATGGCATTCATAAAATATCTGCTGAAATTAAAAATGAAAAATCCTCCCAAAGTTTCAAGAAACATTTATGGAAATACTTAAATGAGTAACTGCTATTACTCAATTGATGAGCTTTTGCATTTATAGTTTAAACATGATATCCTTTTATTATGATTAGAAAACACGTGCTAGTAAGATATCTAGAAAAAATGTTCTTTACTATGTATGTAAAAATATGTATAAAAGTTTTATTATAGTTTAATTTAGTGTGTATACACACTACCTTTCATTATAAATATTATTATTCATTGTGCATTTAACCACAATACTCATCACTGTAAACAATTTACATAACGTTTAAGCAAGTTACTATATAAGGAATATTACATGTTCTGTACTATACTGATGCATCCAAAAACTTGTACATGTTACTATAGATGAAAATAAATGAATTGATTAGAAATTATCATTGTTGGCTAAGACTTCTATGTCTTTATGCAGTAATTTCTCCTTGGCTTCCAGGAGCTGTATTGTAAAACATCAGCTAAGAACAAAAACCTGGAAGTCAAAATGACAATTAAGTTCATTACTATACTAATAAAGCCATATTGTTCTTTTAGGCAATCAAGTTTCGTGGCCTGAACACAATTAGCCCAAACAGCTCAGTAAAATGCAAGAGAAGTACTGTGGCTGCTGGCACCATCATGAAGAAAAGTAGTGTAGGTGCTACTTCCATGCCACCTCCTACTATCATCACCAGTACACCAGCCACTCCAACTTCTGGTGCCACGCAGGCTTCAAGTGGAGGTTCTGTGTCACTTTCTACAACGTCAGGTATTGGTAGTGGATCTGCTACAGGTTCCAGTGCCACTCCAGAGCTACCACACTCTTTCACTAAGCAACGTGCCAACATACACCATCCCTGCTATCAATGCTCATCACTAAATGAGAATACAGCCAAGAAGCTGTGTCGTAAACAGCCTCATGCACTTGTAGCCCACACAGAGACACAGCTGATGAGAACATATCCAGCAGGCATGAGGATCGACTCATCTAACTTCAATCCAGTCATCTTCTGGGCATTTGGCATTCAAATGGTGGCACTCAATTATCAAACAGAAGATGCAGCATTACATCTTAATGCAGCAATGTTTGAACAAAATGGTCGTTGTGGTTTTGTTTTAAAACCATCAGTGATGTGGGACCGTGGGCACATGATGTATCGACGTTTTAACCCCTGGGACAAAGAATTTGATGGTCTACATTCTTCACATCTTATTTTAAATATAATTTCTGGACAATATGTCTGTCAGAGTAACCTGTCAGCAAGCACATATGTGGAAGTGGAGGTTGTAGGAATTCCTGTAGACTGCAACAAGCAGAAAACCAAAGTAATACAAAGGAATGGTCTCAATCCCATTTGGAATGACACATTCTTCTTCCAAGTTATGTTTCGTGACTTAGCATTTCTTCGTTTCAGTGTGTTGGATGCAGGAACAAATCACCTCATAGCACAGCGTGTGCTGCCACTCAAGTGCCTGAGGCCGGGGTATCGACATGTACGGCTTCGCTCTCCCCAAAACCAACCTCTTCAATTATCCACATTATTTGTGTATTCCCGTACGGAGGAAGAGAGCCTTGACTATAATGGAGCCTCAACAGAAAATGGTGATGCTATTCACATGGGAGCTAGGGGCAGTGTGAGTGGAGCTCCCAGGCATGGTAGAGAAAGCATATCGGAAGCTGTGGCCGTTAAAAAGGATCATCACCCTGGTGCTGGTGCAGTGCCTCTGAAGAGAAGAATGTTCTTCCTCATGGTGCATGGTGTGGTTCCTGAGGAACCATACACAATTCTCAAGATCACTCAGGAAAGCACCACACAGGAAGTGGTACTTCAAGCATTACAGAAGGCAGGCCTAGGAGCAGACAGAGTGCAGGACTACATTCTGGTAGAGGAAGTAGCACGAAGTTGGGAGAAGAAAGATCGTGATGTTCCTGCAACACAGCGTGTACTGGATCTACAAGAGAGGCCCTTGCAAGCCCAGGCTCAATGGCAAGGTGAGGGACGTTTTCTGCTCAAGAGAATGGGAGATGATCCAAGTAGCAGGGCATGGCTGTCTTCCATTCGCAGTACAGCAGGTCGTGAGCGTCGCTCTATGCCATCTTGCATGGGAGGTGATGCAGACAACATGCAACTTCGCACATGGGAAGAAGCAGATACATTCCTTGTATGTGTTTATAATGTTTCTCCAGAAATTCCCTATGCTATTCTCAAGGTGCCTCTAAGCTCTTGTGCTCAGGATGTGTTAGCACAGGCATTGGTGAAAGCTCGGCGTATGGAGGATCCAGCTCGTTTTGTGCTGGTAGAAGAGTTGGAGTGGGGGGGCACATCAGGAACTGGAGGGGGAACCAGGCAGCAGCGTGTACTTGGTGATGATGAGAATGTGTATAGCACCCAAGCCCACTGGCAAACATTGGGCCGTTTTATCCTAAGGGAACGTGACCAAGTAACTCCTCCAGCTGGTAGGCGGCACCGTGTGGCAGCCAATCTGCGCACTGCCACCCTAGAGCGATTGAGCAAGGGTCTCTCTGTGGCTCATCGAAGTGGGGTGGGGGGTAATAAAGATAAGGTCCCAATACAGGAAGCCCTAAGTGACCCTACTACAACTCGCTGTGTTAAGCCAAAGTTCCCTTCAGTAGGGGATGGTATGAGACTGGCAAGTGGACGAGTGGTTGCATTGACAGACAGAGGTAGGCTTGCCAGGGCATCAGTGCCTCAACAAACTAGAGAAGTGCATTCAGAAGGTGAGACACTAAGTGATGATGAAACAAGAGACGCTGATCTTAGGACTACAGTGTCACGACTTAAAAAAGTTTCTCTTAGAAAATTTAGGGTGTGGAAATCTTGAAGCAAGCTTGGTTTTAATTTTGAACAATTGTAGGAGGCCCACACAAGTAACACAATGAAAACCCCATCACTATTATCTATTGGGAGTAACAACTCCTGTAGTAAAAACAACAGACCAGTGGAAAAAGACAAACAGACAATCCAAAGTATTAAAAAATAACAAATAAAGGAATTGCTGATGGTTTAAAAAGAAAATGTTATATAGGAACATATCACACAATAATATCCATTAATTACATTTTTCAAGATCTCATTTGATATCAGACTTGGTGGAAAACTATCAAGCATGAAAATGTTTGATATGGCAATACATCTCATGGAATCGTATTTCTAATGGCCTTAATGTGAGTTGGTTAAGCGATTTTTGACCATAGCATTGAAAGGAATGTCTGTCTTGTCCATGAACTTGGCCTGTAATTATTCTTAGGAGTTTTGTATGAGTTCTTGTTGTTGCCCAATTCTAGTCATAAGAAACTTTCTGTGATACTTTTACGTACTATGTACAATTCGCATCCGATACCTCGTCTTATGAGTTGTTAACGTTCCCAACTCTGCAGCCATGACCCGTACGTAATCATTCATCTTTTTCTATTGCCGTACTTGCGTCTAAAGGTACGGTTTTACTTTCAGTCTTTCATGCTCGTTTTATCTAACACATGCTCCTTTCCAACTACATGCGAAACAAATTTTTAATATATTATTTTGTTACATTTGTCACATCCAATTTATCTTTATACATGCACAGAGTTTTTATATTTATTGTTGATAGCTCTATTGCCTCATTGCTCTTGTGTACAGTTTGATGTTGTCTGTTTCCTAACTATACTCGACATAGTATGTCATGACATGTCTTGTGGAATGTGACAACTGACAAATAAGTTTCCATTTCTATATTCTGTATCCCTATACTGGCTTTGGGGATTCAGTTTTTGTCAAGTTCTTGTTGTCTCCTGGAGAGAAGTTTAATCAGAGTATTTTGATATCTATTGATATGGTCTTGCATATTAGGCATATTGCCAGATGCTTTACTGGACCAATTTTAATTGTTAATGTTGGCTTAATTTTGTGATACAGTATGCAGCAATGGAGCCTATAAAATGTACTCTAAATAAATGTGTAAGCAAGAATAGTGATTCCAGTTATTAATACATCCAGTTCTTCAGAATGTGATGCATCATCAACATCATTGCTATCATTTATCAGCATGCTATAAAATATACTTATGAGAAAAAACTCAATGCCAACATATCAAGCAAATTATTTAAATTGCATTTAGGAAGCTATAGACAATGGAGTGACATTATATCCTATTAGAATTTATTAAAATGTTCGCACTAACGCTACTTACTTATACAGAATTAGGATACATTTTGGGGTCAATTGCTCCCATCATCAGTTGTTGACTGGTCAGCTGATGATGGGGAGCAATTGCTCCCAAAAAGTGTCCTAATGATGTTAAGTGGAGTTAGTGTGAACTTATTTAATAAATCCTAATTAAATATATCAGGCAAAGTTTTAAAAGAGAAATGAGAGTAAAGATGGATAGCAAAATTGTAAAAACAAGTATAATAAATTAAATATGTTGTGTAATATTTATTATGCTAACAAGTGTTAGCATCTACTAGTTTCAATGAAGTATTAAAATGCTTTTGTTGACCATATGATTTCTCAAACATGTACCAATATTCAATCATAAAAATATTCGATTCATATCTTTTATCAACTCACCGTCTACATTTCGTTTAAATTATATAATAGATTTAATACAGTGCACTTACTAATTATAGTTTCATGAAAATCAAGTCATTCTAGACATATTTACCAGAAGCCTAATTCTTTAACAAATACAGGG
This sequence comes from Metallyticus violacea, assembly GCA_030762175.1. NCBI lineage: Eukaryota > Metazoa > Arthropoda > Insecta > Mantodea > Metallyticidae > Metallyticus > Metallyticus violacea. The sequence goes on along the minus strand of CM060845.1, from coordinate 25,823,915 downwards.
TCTTTACAATGGTAGGGTTTTCATAAGTGAAGAAAATAGTTATTTCTTACCTAATATGAGTGTAACTTGCATCCTTAGAAAGAGCAGCTGTCCAAGTTTGTGATATGCTATTCATAGTCCTTCATACAAGGCACACATCAATATGACAATCAAATTCCTTCCATATGCGATGAAGTATGCCTGACATTATGACCTGTAGAACATGTGTTATTCTAACATAAAGAAATATCAGTAATGGTAGTACATTGTCTCTAATGAATTCTCAAAGGAAAAGAAGAATACAATTGAGGAGCTATGGAAGAATATAATTGAGGAACTCTCCCACATTCTTGGGAAAATGGGGAGGGGATTCATCCATTGGGAGATTGTGGTCATTGTAATGAATGCCCAATTGGGGAATAAACCATTTTCCAACATAGGTACCATCAGTTACATTGTTTTGGCAAAGATAAATTGGCCATACATTTTCTCTATAGACACCACACAGAAAACATTAACATTCAGAGTTTCATTGGTACTCTATTGCTGCTTTTTGGGGCTCAGTTCCTAAGGAAATTATAATAATTCACTTTGCCATTTATGTGAAATGTAGCTATATCACCAAAGATCAGCCATTCTGTGAAACCATCTTTTTCCATCTTCAACTGCATTTAAACATAAAAATGACTTTTCCTCTTGACTGATGATCTAAGGACATGCAATAATAAATAAATTGTAAACAGCACATCTGAAACTTGGACAGTTATTCTTCCTAATTGCACAAAGTATTCCCATATAAGGTAAGAAATAACTATTTTATTTGCATACAAAACCCCTATCATTCTTTTTCAAAGACTCTGCATTGTAGATGATTTTATCATTGTTTTCCACTATATCTATCTATATAACATAACATTTTGCTAGTAAACTTATTTAGAATTTAACTTTTACTAATGTGAACATACAAATACTCTGAAAGAATGGGATACACACACTCCAAATGCAAGAGCATGAAATAGTGTAAAAGCCAAACTAATATAAAACTGAGATTTGAGGGGCATTTATCTGTTACATTTAATTTAATTTATTTATTACTGATATGTATGGTTTGTACACTTGACTTCATCAATTTACATTAAATTTTGTGACCAGCCCTATGGTCTAGTGGTCAGAACTCCTGACTTCTATTCCTGGGGTCTTGGGTTTGATTCCTGGATCTTCCATGTAGATTTTTCCTTCAATAGGATGATGTCTATGGTGACTATGGTCTGGTTTAGATACCCATAGGTTTAAGGACCCCCCTTCCCTGATGCACCATAACCGCAATCACTTCATCTCCATTTCCACTGGGAAAATGCAGTGGTACCTTATGGATATCCTGGCCTCAAAAGTCTGCTACAATACTGCACACTAGGGAGGATTGCGTGCAAGTTCAC